>CM034148.1:929939489-931289489 GCA_019776745.2 Taxus chinensis | reverse complement strand
GTTATGGAGAGCAAAGCATAGAAACAATTACAGATTCAACAGAGTTGAAGCATTAAAGATGATTAATGCATGGAACAACGCCATCGTACCTGATTCATCAGAGATTGAAGCTTTAACACCAACCCTTCTCTTCTTATTCTTCATATTCCTCCGAATGTGTGCAGAATTTGGCTTTTGTAATTTCCTTTGCAGAGGCGCCAGCCCACAGGAACATTGTGAGTTTGGCCCACTGATTTTATTGCCCGCAGCGAGAGCTTTGACATCCATGATACAGAAATTTAAGCTTCAGTTACTCAACTGTTAATATGAATCCTCTCTTTAATTATGTGTTGTAACACTTTCTCCTAAAGAAAAATGAATTTGGTATCGGATGGCTTGTGTGCATCAAAACTTAATACTGCGGAACAAGGAGTAATTTACGTGAAGACAAAGGCATGGGCAAATATTTAGTTGTTGTATTACGGGCCCCGCACAAACACACAAATTACGCGATGTACGCGGTTTTGTTGTGCCTTGATGGCCTGTACTTCCGCGCGTTACCCTTTGTCAACATTGTTTCCCTTGCGACTATATTCTCGCAATTGTGGAAATGGACAAGTACTTGCACAAGCGACCAAATTCGAAATACAGGAAATTACAAAATGCATGATTGACACGAACTTGCAATGTCAATATCATATACAATTACGTTTAGTTTAAGGACATCATTCATTTAAATCGTTGCAAATTTATGCTTTAATCTATTATAATTGTTTATTTGAAAAGTAAATCTTTGGGCCGGTACTTAATTTGAAGTGGTAGCCAAAATTTTATCATGAAGGACATGTATTCAACTAGCCCTTTCATGGTGAAAAGCAATGTAGATATTTACACTTTATATGACAAGAGTAAATTTTTTACAAATGTCTTACAACTTGAGATTTTTTTTTGTAAATTTAATTGATTATATAAAAGCACAAAATATTTCGGTTCATAGTAGTGTAGCTACAATCAATTAAAGGATACATTATACATTTAGTTCAAACCTTTTTCAAGTATATCAAGTGTCTTCCATACTAAGAGAGTTAATAATAAATAATAGTAGTTTATATAAAACACATTAAGAAGAGTAACTCGACATAGAAGGTAACAAATTACATTGCCTTTGAATCATGTAACACGCATATTCACATTTTTATGGGTGGTGTCCCAACAAAAAGTTCAAAATAAAATCATGTTATTAGTAGTGGAATTGGAATAACCATCTCCAAATACAATGACTTTAGTTAGAATGGGACAAACAAGCAAAATTACGTACAAAATTAAAATATATTTTTATATGCAACAACAATAAATAACATGTTTTGAATTCATAAGGCCCACAAAATCACCAAATAATTATATAGAGAAAGAGGATTTCGATCTTTCATATACTTCCATACATCATAAATAGCATTCTAATCTAACCTCATTTAGAGAATAAGGTGCACAAGGAGGGAGAACCATTAACATATCCAATGTGTTAAAAAAAGCATGGATTTATCATCATTCTTTATCCTATTTAAATATGAAAAACCTCTTTCACATACTATTATGTTTGTGTAGACACCTAAAATTAGCACTACTAGCACCCCTTCATTATCATATCACTATTATATTATCTATTAAAATCCTTATCCTAAGTTTTATTTCTCCCCATTGTATTTACTCCCTGTAAATATCATTCCATAGCTATAAAATCCTATTTTACCCCTTTTTAAAACAACCCAAAACAACTTAGAAACCAAAATCAAACAAAACAAAGAAAATAAACAACTTCTAAACTATTTCACAACCCCCCTGACTCGTATAACATATTTCCAACACATATCCTTCGTAAAAAACAAAACAAAAATCTCAAATCGAGAAGTAGTTTCGACCATTTCCCCGCATAACCCGAATAGCCAGGGATTCTACCAAATCACTGGAGATTCTTCTAAATCGGCACCAACTCTATATAAACAAATTTCAGGTCTTCATTCGGGGTTAGCTAGGACATCGCTTCATGCTACTCGCTCTTGGAGACTTTTTGTTGTATATTCTTTGTATCATAGCCCCCTCTCAGAATCAAAAATCATCATGACAACACTCAAAGGCATCACTATCTCTTCCTTGGCCTTTGGAGGCCATTCAAACGTCCAGGAGTCAATTCAACAACCTTTTTACATCTATGACCTCTTAGTCTTGGGTAAAATCACCCCCTTGTTTTCATTTATCAAGTCACACAAGGTAAGTACCTTTCATGTTATATTATTATCTTGTTTATTCACCATTTGCAACCTTCAATCAAAATTATCACGTTTATTATCAGCCTACACATTTTCACATAAATTCATGGAAATTTCCCTAATCACCGACAATCGACCTAATCACCCGCGATTCACCTTAATTGCTGGAGATTCATGTCTGTTAGATCATTTAAGCACAAATCTCATCCTTTAGACATTTAGATCCCATCACCTATTATTGCCCTGCCTTTGTAGGTGCATGTCCATTCATATCAAGCTCCTTTGGGGCATCTTTAGCACTCTATCAATTATCTAAATCAAATCTACCATATTGCTTACATTTGTGAGTACACGACCATCTACATCGTTGCTCCTTTGAGAAATTTTATGATTCCTAGACTCCCTTTGGATCAGGTATCACCATCAAACCATCATATAACATTGGACCACATCATTCCCTTTGCCTTTTCATTGTTGGTTATATTGTTTGTTTTATCATTTTATTTTATCATTATTAGATTGATTTCTTGAATGCAGATTAACATCCACGCAAGAGGGTCCATTGACTTCCTGGGACTCTCCTTTGTTAGGTAATCTGCCATATATCTATCAAATCCCATATTTTTTTTTAGTGTCTGTGCATTGTAGGTAGCTTATCCCATTAGAAAGGAGTTGTGCACATGCTTGGATCTATCAACATCAATCAACCATCACCATCACCATCAACATAAATATGTTGGTAGTCTATGTAGTAAATAATTATCTATTAGGAGTGTTTGTTTCATATCCCATTGTTCTTTGTTCAGTTATAACCCCCTCCTACTATTATGGGGAATATTTTTAAGCTTCTCTCCTACATAATTTGTAACGTGCTTCTGATATGAATTGAATGAAAAAGAGATATCTAATCCCTATTTTCTCTCCATTTTTTTCTCCTCTCAATCTAGTAACAAAGCATTTCTTCTATCCAAGCCTATGGGCAAGAAACAAAGCTTTGAAAGAGAAAGCAACAGTAGTTCCAACATAGTTGTTTTAAGGGAAATTAGATATGCATATAAGTACAATGACCTATTCTTAGTGGACATCTGGGGAGAATTATTTTCTTTTTTGATATGCAGGAGGAGTGAATTGTGAGGAGAGATTGCTGCATGGAGGAGTGAATTGAGAGGAGGGTTGAGTGGAAGATCACATTCTAATCAGTCAAAGAGGATATTGTTGAATTCATTTTCATAAAATCCTAGACGCGTGGCATGTTTAGAGTGTTGTTTACACTAGCACCTTCTCTAGCGACCTACGTGAAATACCTTCCCCTGCTCATGGTCACGTGGTAGAAGTGGGTACACGGCTCTACAACGTGTAAGGAGGATTTGTGAAGTGAATATTTGAAGGTAATGTGGGAAGGCAGAGCAATTTATTTGAAAATACACTACAAAAGAAAACAACAACTGACTGATAAATTGGCTAATTTTACTATAATTTGCTGCTAAAATCAAGACATCTCTGCCATGTTGGTAACCAAATTTGTTCTCCTTTTCATTCTGGACAACTTCATAAATATGGCATGAAGCTTAAAGGTAGATAGATATTGATATATGTCATTTTGTAGCCAGGGATGTGATCTAACTGGCAGTCATATTTGTGGAGAGATAGATAGCACTTTGAAAGGATTTGATCTAACCCTCACTATTTTAGGTTGTGCCTTTCAACCAAGGTAAGAGAACCTATATTGCAGCCTCTATTTTGTGAAGGAGGTGGATATATCCTTATACTGTGCATATTGTATGGAGATGGCCTTGGGAAAACATGATCAATTTTCCATTATTCAAACTCAACAGAGCTGTCACTACTAAATGATGAAATGCTTTCAAGACAAGATTGAGGCTGCTGAAGACATTGTATGATCCTGATTTGCTTTGTGCACTTTTATAGATGGGTTAGATTCTTTTGTTGACACACAATGCAATGCAAGGGTAGTATGGGTAGGATTAGTTACTCAGATGTTTTTTTGTTGGGGTATTGACAAGACAAACTTGGATATATCAAATATTTGACAACCTCTACAATACTTGAACAACTATCAGATAAAAGGCTTCAAATAATTAAGATGTTCTTTCAACCAAAAGATGCATAAATGGAATCCCAGGTTGCACTCTTCACACAATCTTTGAGAACTCACCACAAAATCTTGAAGTAAAGAATTCAATTAAACACAAAAATCCTTGATCAAACCATGCCTAAGGTAGCCCCAAAGGCTTACAAGCAATCCCAATCAATAAATGAAGGTGGAGTGATTTTAAACTGCTTATTTTCAATGCAAGATGAAAGCTCTACTGACAAACCAAACTGTAAGTGCCACTATCAATAAGGATGAGATTCTATGTGATTTCTAAAGACTTTCAATGCAAGATTGCAACAAAAACAATGAAAACTATTTGCAGGTATTTAAAATGATAATAGACATCATATTGGCTAGAAAAACACAGATTAACTCAAAATTTTGTTAGATTCATCAGCAGGGGAGAGTTTCATGAACAATCTCAGAGCTGTGTGATGGCTATACACTTATAACCAACTCACATACATGAAAATCCAACATAGAAGAAATTATCTAGTTCTTTGGTGGGTTTCTCTGAAAATGAGCTTTCTCTCAGAATTTGCTCGTGATTTTCAACTTCCCCCCCATTTGCATTTCTCAAAAATGCATTATATATCTCTTGCCACATTGGAGCCTTCTTTCCCAAGCAAATCATATGCTAAGGGATCAAGTTTGTTACAATAATTTCTCATGATTCACTGAAAATGACATTTAACAAATTTGAAACGAGAGTTGCCAAGTGTTTTAAAAAGACTGAATCATTACAAATATTCGGATCATTATCCTTCCTAGAGGCATATTTTTCATCATCAAGGCATGAAAATTCCTTTCCTCTCATCATTTCACCTTTTAAAACAACCTCTGCAACTTTCAATTTTGACATTTCACATGTTTGGATGGATTAGGGAAAAAATTTGTTTCAAAAACACCTCAAATCTACAAATTAATCCCTAAAACCAATTGAATTGATCTTTGCAGGTGCAAAGGACATGAATTCATCAAATATTTGATTAAAAATGATGCAAAATTCACATCTCCAAGCTTCCTGGAGCAAAAATGGCGGCCAAAAATGAAAATATACAGTTACGCTTGATCTGCTCTTTCTCCTTCAATCTGGGCCCTCCACATGTCAAAATACGATTGGGAATGAATTTGGGTTCACCTTTTGACTTTATAACATTTTTGGAAAAATGGAAAAAATTGACTTTTTTCTCCGCCCCTCCGCCCTTTAATTTTGGTGATGACACGCGGCACATGGTGGGTCCCATTGGGATCGCGCTTCAAATCTACGCATTTTGAAATTTTTTGGAAAATTGGAAAATTTTCACTTTTTTCCCCGCAGGCCTAAGCCTCTGATTCCTCCCTGCCACGTGTCCCCTTGTGGTTTATTTGTGGGCTAGCGCTTCAAATTTCCACACTGAGCCTTTTTACAAAAGAGGAAAAATTCCCTTTTTTCTCCGCTGGCCCGCGGACCCGCTCTTCCCGCCACATGTCCATCACTGATTGGAGCAGAGATGCATCCCATTTTTTAACTTTAGAAAACAAAGCTAAAAAATCTTTAAGTTTTGCATCGGCCCGGTCCTCCTTTGACTTTCAAAATTGGCCACGTGTCACACCTGGATTGGTTGCGGAACTTTGGCCCAAGTTTTGACTTTGACCCATTTGAAGTTAAAACTTCAAAGTCACCAAGAAATCCGCCCCCCCATTTCTTACTTCTCATGGACACGTGTTCACCTGTGATTGGCCATGAGGCCGCGCTCCAAAATTTCACCTTAGCTTTTTCTGCCAAAAGGGAAAAAATTTCCTTCTACCTCCGGTGGCCCACACTCTCCTCTCGGCCTACCACGTGTCCATTCCTCGCTCCATTGTGGACCCACTTGCCCTTCTAGAACTTTTTTCCCCTCGCCAAAAAGGTAAAACTTTCCTGAGTCTTCCACTGGCTTGCCATTCTATCCTAGCACAAGAACATGACACGTGTCCCTCCTCTGGGACTTGTGGGGTTACAGGGAAAAATGTGAAATTTTCAAAAGGCCAAAAAATGTTCAGCTTTTGTAGAAATCCCACCGATCCTTGTCCAACTAGAAGCAACCACGTATGAGGTGTCGTTTGAGCTTAATTTTGATGGGAAAATGACATCCATACAACCATAAAAAAATGTGGAATTTACCAGAGATACCCGAATTTGATTTTTTCTTTGTGGATGAGGGATTTTTTTCTAAAAAAAAAAGGGGAAATTGATTTTATGCAAGTTTCAACCATGGGGATAGATATTTTGAGGGAAAAAATGCAAAAAACGAACAAACATGAGCTCCACAGGCTGGGAAAATGGAAAAATTGACATTGGAAATATTAGGGCACAAAGTAAGGAAAACATGTATTTTTCCTTCAAAATGTGGCAAAATAATAAGTTTGTGAGCCTTTGAAAACATTCAATCTAGAGAACAAAGTTTACAGACCACCAAGTTTTGAAGAAAAATGTTTTAGAGCATGCAAACCAATGAGGAAGGATGGGAAAATAATAGAGGATCAAAATGGACACCAACATCGGCTCCTGCTCAGGGATGGGCACTCCAAGTGAGTGCCAAAAAAATAATAAATAGACCAAGTGCCAAAATAATCCATTGGGAAAAGGAGTCATGAGCCAAAATCACCAAAAACTAGCTGAGAACTCGACAAAAATGGCTGCCACACAACAAGGAAAACCACAAACCAAAAAAACACCAAAAACAAAGCAAAAAACCAAACACAGTACACTGTACAAGTGGTGTATACCTTAAATTTGGGGATTAATCCAATAAATGCTTCAGATTCCTGCCATTAACAGGTAGTTCAAGCAATTTCCTATCTAAATCTTTGAGAAAAAAGGTATTCCCACCAATGCCTTATATCAATGGAGTAAGGGCCCATCCATAATGCATCAAATTTTCCATGTTTGCCCTTTATCCTCATTTTCTGTTGTCCCATAACAAAACCAAATCTCCAATATTGAAGGCCCTATGAGTGACCTTCTTGTCAAATAATCTTTTCAACTTCTCTCTAAATCTGACATGCCTCTAGTGGGATGCTTTTCTCTCTTCATCTAGCTCCATAATCTGATTAATCCTTGCTTCATATGGACTAGCCTCTTGATCATCAAGTTGTTGAATAAACTTAAATGAAGATAATTTTAGATGTAAGGGAAGTAGAGCTTGAGTTTCATACACCAACTCAAATGGGATCTTACTAATAGCTCTCTTGGCAGTGATTTCTATCATCCCAAATTGCAAATTTTAGTTGTTCACCCCATTTTCTCTTGTTCAACTCCAAGGTTCTCCTAATGATCTTCAATAATTTCTTATTGCTCGACTCATCTTGTCCATTCCCTTGGGGGTTTATAGTTTGAAGAATAAGTTAGATTGGTTCCATATTCCTTACACATTACCATTAAAGATTTAGCTTTGAAACACATGGCATTATCATCCACAATTTTTGATTAGCACACCAAAATCTTCATATGATATTGTTCAACAAGAAGTCCATAACAACTTGGTGGGTGTTGCTTTCTTGGTGAGGATTGCCTCTACCCACTTGGTGAAGTAATCTATGGCTACAAGAATCCAATTATGGCTAGCACTAGAAGGATTTGAAATTCTCACCAATGAAGTCTATTCCCATTTCTTGAAAGGAGCTTTAATTGATATAAGCTGCAAAGGAAGGGAGCCTGAAGCTTTCATTCTTCCAGAGAAATGCTAGCATATTTCACATTTTCTAATCAACAATGGTTGCATATTTGAAGAGAGTAGGGCCACCAATAACCAACTCTCAAAACTTTGTGTGCTGTAACCCTTCTAGCAAAGTTTCCACCACAAACTCCCCCATGGAAATCAGCAATCACAGGTCAAAGCATACAAGTGTGTCCCACTTTGTGGCCATAAATATTTTAAAATCTGACTAGTAAATAAATAATTAAAAAATACTATAAAAATTTAAAAAATCAGGTAAATTCTGGATGCCCTACACCTTGGTATTTATAGCCTCTTAAAAATGCATGTTTGATCATTTTATATGTGTTTGGTCATGTTTTGGTTGTCAGGACATAGTTTTCTGAAAGTACAAAAACTACAAAAATAGTGGGACACAGTTATATGCTTTGACCACTTTGGGAGCTTCATCTTCAGTTACACACCTCAAGAGGACACCTTCATGGTTCTTGCAAGCCAGCCCAAAGTCAGTGATGATGTATTTTTGAGAAGCCAGCTTGAGGGCTCTTTTCTGATTTTTATTTAAATGATCAGAATATCATGTGTCTGAGGTAAAAGATTATATCCTTTTACCACTCAGAATTTACCAATTTCTCAAGAACATCTTCCCTTTCTTCCTCTACCTCATTCACTTCCACAGTCTGCAAGTTGCTCTCAGCCATGAGCTTAGCAAGACCCAAACCTCTTACCAACTTTGTGGTCTGGATTGTCCATATCATACTCTTGCAGGTTTGTTCACCCCATCTTCATCTTTTACTTGAGATCTTCATCTCTGATAAGATGTCTTTTACCATGGTTTTGGGGAACACGAAGCAACAACTTTTGAACTTAAAATATAAGGCCTGAAAACCTTAGTTGCTTTCTCCAAGGAAAATGCTTGTTTTTCCATGATTGTATACTTTAACTCAGCAGCTTGTAAAGCCTTGCTAAAGAAGGCAATAGGCCTCTCATCCCCATCTTCATCCTTTTGGAGAAAAACAAATGCAATAGTATTTTCAAAAGAAAAGGAGAAGATTTGGAAAGGCTTCTTGTAATTCGGAGCTTTCAAGAAAGGTGCATGTTTAAGTGCCTCTTTGATTACATGAAAATCTTGAATAGAAGCCTCCTCCCATTTGATAATATGATCTTTATTTAACATGCATGTGATATGAAGAGTCAACTCAGCAAAATTGGACACAAACCTTCTAATGAAATTGATTTTCCCAAAGAAATATTGGATGCCCTTCTTCATTCTTGGAATTGGCACTCTATTGATTGCTTCTAATCTCTTTAGATCAATCATGACACCAGCCTTTGAAACAATATGACCAAGCAGCTTGGCCTTTTTCACCCCAAAGTGACACTTCTTTGGATTGAGAGAGATTCCAGATTCTCTACATTTGATCAACATTTTTTCCAGGTGCTGCAAGTGATCTTTTCTGCTCCTTGAAAACATAGTCACATCATCCTGATAAACTGTAATGAAGTCATTTATATAACCAAAAAAAAGCAACATCCATTGATCTTTGAAAGGTAGCTTGAGTATTCATGAGACCAAAAGGCATTCTCACATAAAAATATGTTCCCCAAGGAGTGGTAAAGGCGGTTTTAAATCTTTCTGACTCCTTGACAACAACGTGATTGTAGCCAGAGAAAACTATCCAAGGTGGAAAACAATTCAAATCCAGTCACTAACTACAGAATGTTCTCCATGTTTAGCAAAGGATAATTGTCTTTCAATGAAGATCTATTCAAATTTCTAAAGTATACACAAAGTTTGATATTTATATTCTTCTTTCTGACTAGCACACAATTTGCAACCCAAGATAAATACCTCGTGGGCTGAGTGATCCCTCCCCCCTTCAATTTTTTCAATTCATCTTGCATTTTCATGGAGAGGAGTGGATTAATTGGCATTTTTCTTCTATCTGAGTGGTTTGGCATTTTTCTCAAGAGGGATCTCATGCTTGTAAACAAGTCCTCTCTATATGCTTTCATCTCTGAATATGACTAGGCAAGGCAATCTTGATATTGTTTCAACAATTAAAGATAGGACTATTTTTCTTCCTTGTTTAAACTACTGCCCAAACAAAATTTCTTGGTTTGTCCTTTGTTCCCAAGTCATTCTCTTCCACATCCCTTGAGGAAGACAAGTTTCTATTGATGATGCAATTAACATTGTTGAAATTTGACTCAAGAGCAACAAGACCTCTAGGAATGGTGTTAGTTTTCAATTCGATAATACCTTTTCCAAAAAAAGTCTCTCTTCCTTCAGTCACACACACCATTGGTTCCCAATCAATATGCTGATCTACAAACTCACCTTGATTTTGTAAGAACCTTTACACTTGAGGATCATCATCATACACTTGCCAATGCTTGATGTTGTTAGGGACAGCTAGCCTAGTTAACACTTCAACATTGTACTCACCATAAGGTGAAACGATGCAATCTCCAAATCTTGACCCCATCAATGCAAACTTGTCAGCAGCAACATTCAAACTTCTATCATGGTGCACAATATTGAAGTAATCAAACATATCAATTATATCCCAAATTGCATGCTTATACTGCTTCATCCGCTGATTTTTGTAGCATACAGTTTTCTTATTTGTTTGACAACTAGCTCTGAATCTCCTTTTGCAATGATGTCCTTGAAACCATACTTCCATGCAATTCTCAGACCCAATAACAAGGCTTCATACTCAGCAATGTTATTAGTACAATCAAAATTAAGCTTGAAGGAAAAATCAAATTCTTCCAGGCTAGGAGAAATTAGAATTACACCAGCACCATTTCCAAATTTGGAGTAATCTCCATCAAATACCAAGGTCTAAAGAGAGCTCACTTGTTCAAGGAACTTTGACTGATCCATCTTGTGTTCTTTACCATCAGAAAAACCAATAAAATTATCAGCATCAACATCAACAAATAATACTTCATAAGAAGCATTGTTAGGGTCCTCAATTAGATGCAAAATTTTATTTTCTCCATAGAGCTTGACAAGGCTACCCTCAATGGGAATGGTGGAAAAAGACATATCCATTTAGACACTCCCTCCAAAACTTGCAGCCCACTTTATTGACAATAACATACACCATTTGCCAGGGAAATCAACAATCACAACATCCAATTTTAAATTCCTCCCAGGATAAGATGTAAGCTGCACTACCAAACCCTTTACACAACCAACAACTAGCACTTCTATTCAGTCCATGGTAGTACATTTTCCATAGGCTGCTGCCACTTTGATATCCAACTCATTCATGACTTTTAGAGGCATGGCATTACATGATGCACCAGAATCAAACATACAATTGTGAAGTATCCTATCCTTTATGATCAAAGTTGTGAAGAATGGATCAACATTCAATTGGGAATCAACCAAGGATGCCCCCAAATATACCTCAGGTGTCTCTCCAAGATCTTCTACTGCTGGTGGTGTTTCAAGGTCAACAATTATTTGAGGAGGAACTCAACAATATTTACATTTATACCTAGAGTAGTCTTCTCCTCCCTTAATCCCAAGTACTCAAATGCTCTCTTCTTATGCTCAGGAATTCTAAGAAAATCAATGATTATAACACTCACTTTAATTTAGCTCAATACTTGGGCTATGTCATAGGGAACATTCTTTGGAAAAACAACATTGGAAGGGAGACAAGAAGATTCATTTGATGGAAAGGGATTCTTGGCAGCTTGGGCATGAGGAGGACTGCAATCTTTTCTTGGGACATCAGAGCTTTTGGAAAGTGTTTCTCTCCTAGGATATTCTTTTGGAATGCTTGCGAGCAAGGGTGTTTTGGGTTTGGCTTGAGGCCAAACTCCCTTAACAACTTTTCTTCTAGTGTTATAATCTTTCTCTTGAGCTATAACAACATTCATAAACAATTGTCTATCTTTCTTCGAAGGAATACCACCAACATACTTCTTAATCATCAAATCTCTTAAGTACTCAAAGTCATTATTAGGAATTTCAAAAGCTTGCACTACATCAACTTCAAGAGTATGAGGGGGAAGAAATACTTGTATCCGTTTGATGAAATCTCAAAAAGTTACATCTGTCCTTGCACTTATCACTTCAATAGATGTTGCTGCTTCTTGTGAGCTTGAAGGACAACCCACCATGAAAATATCATCATCAGCACCATCATCATTATTATCTTCACCTTCTTTTTGGTCCACTTCACATGGAGGATGGGGTAGAAAATGCCTATCACACCATTCAATATTAGGAACTTCTTCAAAAACAACAACCCTAGTAGTTAGGGGATCAGGTAACACTCTTCCTTTACGTGCTTGAGGATGTCTATTTGTAGATCCCATGGGTCCTTTCCCTCTATCATAAGCCCTTTGATAACCTCTAGGATGATTGGAAAATATGTCATGGTTTCGTGCTCTTGGCTAACCTTGTGAAGTTTTCCCAATTCCTTTCTTAGCTCTTGCCAACTTATATGAGATTTCTTTGACTACCCCTGCCAAAATTTTCACAACCTCCTCTAAATCAGTACCCTTGCTAGCTTGAGGTTTTTCAGGGTTTATCAAATTTATACCATCTCTCTTGAGAGGTTTCCCAATTGCTTTGATATTGTTTTCAATTTGAAGTGCCATGGTGAAAGCTTGTCTTAGATTGGTAGGGTTCTTGTCTCTTAGGTAATAGGTTGCATTCTTATCAAATGCATCTACATATTTGATTAAACAAGACTCATCACAAGGCCTCAGACTAACAGGAAACCTTCTCAAAGTTTTGTTAAACCTTGTGTTAAAGTCATGAATTGATTCATTAGGGTTCTTCTTGATATTCTCAAATTCAGACAAGAGAAATCTAGGATCATTTTTGTCACCATATTGCAACCTAAATACATTCTTCATCTCAGTCCAAGAATCAATTGAATTATCAGGTAGATCCTTGTAACAATCCCTAGCATCCTCTTCTAGTGTATGAATTAACAATTTAATATACACATCTTCAAACTCTATCTCAAAATATTCCATCATGTTAACAAAAAGTTTGAGATGCTAATCACCAGTTATTGCATTATTACCTTGGAATTTTGGCAACCTATTTCTGACATCTTGTGGGACAGAATTTGGGTAACCATCCATTCCTCTAAAGTCTATAAAACCAAAGGTGTTAACAAAAAATGGAGGTCTAGGAAGAGCCATAGTGTTTGGTGGAGGTGATATTGGGGGTGACACAAGTTGATGAGGAGTGCAAGGTCTTATGGGGATCAAGAATGTGATTCACAAGACTGGTATTCTCTAAGTGCTGATTTTCTTGGAAAGTTTTATTAGGATTGAAACACATAGGTGCAGATTAAAGAAGGAACTTACCAGATACAACAAAAGGACCTTCACTAGTTGAAGTAAACAAGTTTATGAGAGGATTGCTTGAATTGGAATAACTTGAATAAGAGTGATAATTCTCTACCAAAGGCTGATCTCCCTCACCAATGGATATATATTTTCCTGATGTCTAGCCTTTAACAACTTTCCAAACTCTTCTCCCTTCCAATTTCAAGTTTCTTAAATCTGTAAACCACTTCTTAGCAGAGTCTCTAATGAAGAGAGATCTTCTTCCTTCCATTTTTGTAGAGATTAGCAACACCAAATTAAATGACAAAAAGGTTAAGACACTGGTACTTATCAAGATCAGAATAGCATGGAGTCGCCATTAAGGACTTTCACCCTAGTTGTGAAAATGCACTAAAATACTCTGTCAAATATCTATCAGCACTGAGAACCTTACAAAACTTTATAGATCAGACCTTACATTTCTTTAATTTATCAATCACAAATGCAAATGAAGTGCAACTACTGCTGGAAACTGATAAAATTTATAGGAAGAACTTATATCTTCACTCAATCCTTAAGAATCTGATTATAAAATGATGCTTCAATAATGTATTTGCATGCAAAATTTGTAAGGGAATTTACCAGGGTTTGATATGCATTCAAATATCTCAAATATGTATGCACATGGATCAGATTGAACTAAGAGAATATCAAACTCATAACTCTACTTTTCATTCCACTCTTATAAATCTGATCAAAAGATGATACTCAAATTTTGTAATTACACATAAATCACACAAGAAGTATTACCAGGGATTTGAAATACTTAAATACCAAATAATGTCCCTAGAAATGGCACCATTAAGTGTGTTGATGGGATAAATAGACATGGACTAGAAAATAAATTGGCAAATCAATCTCAGTAGTGTAAATTATTTCCTAGGAATTCAAAACAAGTCCCTGACAACGGTGCCATTAAGTTTGTTGGTACCTATTGGTTGTCAAATAAGGACTCTATTGAAAGCAACAGTCAGAGGACAAAAATTCCCTCCTCTTTAATGGGAGAGGTTCCCTTATTAAAGGCAAAAACTTATTTACAAATGTACAACGTGTAGTTTTAATGATGAACTCTAATATCATGAAAGTGTTATAATATAATAGATCATCAATACAAAAAGATGGAAGAATTAAGGAATGGGATGGGCAGAATAACACTCTTAGGAAATATAGATAAAAAAATAATTCCTTTACTCAAGCCATAAGAGAATCATATAGAACATAATCATTTGCATTTAAGACCATAGATGTTATTTCATAGACACAAAGTTCTAGAGATGACATCCATAAGAATACAATGCTTCTTGAATTAAAAATAGACTTAATGATTCAATAATTTTAAACGGATAACAATGAAAGAACAAGAGTAGTTGATAAATTTTTTACTCCTTTACACTTTCAAAAATAAATAGAGTTCCAGCCCCTAAAAATGGCGCAGAGAGCCCCATTATATAACTTACAAATTAGTTACACTTGGTAACTGTTTCTTTTAACTAAAATGTTAATTAAGAAAGTGCTTGACAAAATATCCTTAATTAAATACAATGAGCTTGATTTGAGAAAAAGAAGGAGGAGAGGAGAAGCATGAAGGGAAAACATCCGCTTATTGCTGAGGAGGGGCCCACCGACTTGAGGATTCGTTGCCTGAATTTTTTAAATGCTTCAACTATCTCTCTGCCTCGTGGGGCTGATGTGTTGGCAGTGGCCTGGGACCAAGTACCTAGACATTTATCCATGTCCTTATCAAACTTAGTATGTGCATGATATTCTTTATTAGCCTCTTTAATAGCAGATTGAAGAGACAAATCTCCTTTATCTTCTCTTTGGTAACAAATTCCTCCTTGAACAAGTTTTCTTTAACAAATGCCCTGAACTGAGTTTTAATCTCTTGGAGAGTGAAAAGGAACACCTAAAGTTTCATCATGAAGATGACAGTGAATATCTTAGGTAGACACAACACATGTTTTGAAGGCTTCTCCCTTCTACCAACTGTTCCTCAACTCTCCCAAGGTTTCTTCCAAAACTTTTATTTTCCATTCCACAGTGAAAACCCATGACTTTGACAAGTTGTCTTTGGCATTATCAAAAACCTTATTGGCCATCAATATATTTTCATCATCCTGTCCCATTTGTCAAAGATCCATGATGCAGCTACATCAAAGCTTCAACTCTTTTTCCATAGTTACAATTGAGGAGAAGAGTTTTTGTTGCAGGTTGGCCACCTTCTCATTGAGTTTTAAAGGCCTCTACAGTGAAATTCAAGCCTGCAATGATCATGTCATCAACCATGGCTTTCATATCCCTCCCATAAGTGGAATACCTATGTTATATCCTTGATGCTGTTGAAATTCATCTTGACTAAGAATCATAGGGGTGGTGGAAGGGCAATCAGTGGAGTAGGATCCAAAACCTTGTCCTTAGACAATAACGAATTGATGAAGCTAGAAAGAACTTGATTTTGTTCTTCCAGCTATTCTATAGTTTGTTTAACCCTTTCTACTCTCTCAATAACCTTGGTTACCATTTCCTGGAGGTTATGCACCTCACTCTTAGGGGTAGATTCTCCCATTGGAATCCTAGAAAGCTCCAGATCATAGGCTAATTGATCTGGCTCTGCCTTATCAACCTTAGGTTTCGCAGCCTCTAGAAATTGTTGGCCCTAAGCATCTGTCACTATCCTTAAAGTTGTTTTAGCTCTCTTTGCTAGAGCAAGAGGAGTAGTGCCCAACAAGGATGCCACAACATCAAAATTTGGCCCTGTCAATCGAGAAGAAGGTTTTCTCTTCCTGTTGTTAACCAAGGGTTGTACCCATGCAAAAGTGGAAGAAAGAGGAGAAAGAGATCTAAGAGAAAGTGAACTCATGGCACTCAAAGTATTTACCACTATTGCTTCCAGTAGAGATGTGAGTGAGGTATCAGGAGCTTCTTGAGCAGAGGAACCAGTGGCACTTGGAGGTTTAGTGCTAGGAACTTCCTTCTCTTTATCTATTGTAGCCTCTGAAGTTCTAGTAGGGTCTGGTTCTTCACTATCATCACTTTCACTAAGAACAATAACATTCTCTAGCCCTAAAGGTAGTTCTGAATGCCTCTAGAAGGGGGTTCTTTCTCAATTGGTTCTTATTTAACCTCTTTTACCTTCTTTTGGTACACTTGAGTAGAAGAAGAGGTAGTGGATGATTCAAGTTCTTTATTTAAGGAAGGAGGAGGGGTTTGTGCAAGTACCTCCGATGCTAGGTGTATATGATTCCTTCCTAGGTGTTGAAGTATCTTTGGAGGACGATCCACTTGGATTCTTGTTAAGCTCTCAGAACTTTTCTATCAAACCAAACCTTGGTTCTTACTAAGGACAAGGGCCAAAATCTCAACCAAGTCATCCTTCTCCTTCTTGTACTAGTCCAAATCTTCTAAGGGAGTATGCTTGATCAATGTCTCATATTCATAAGACAACAAGTCTTCATTATCATCTTGGAACCCTTCAAGAATTTGGTAGAGATTGAGCTCCTGTATCAGCTGCAGAGAGAACCTTCCATAGTGCCTCTGCCTTGCTTCAAAGTCGTCTACACAATTGGCCCAGTAGTCCTCAGTATCTGACTTGTGATGATAATTAATTCTGAGATTCACCTTAATGAACTTCTTCAAATCAAAATAGGTCCTAGGCCTGAAAAAGTGAATAGTGATGGGAGCGAGGGCCCTTTCTATATTTTGAGCATCCAAGGTTGTTTTGCATGTATAGTTACCCAAAGAAATAGGAAAATGTAGACTAGAGATCTTCTTGTCCCTGCAGGATCTATGGAATTTGTCCAATTGCCTGCACACTTCAATCAAAGCCATCTTGTCATTACAAAACATGGGGAGCTTAAGAGGTGTGTTCTCATAACCAGCCAGCCTGATATATGAAAACCTCCTGAACTGAATGAAGAAGGCTCCATACTTTGCTATTAGGTTCATGGCTTCATCAGAAAATCTCCTAGTAGTATCACTTTGTAAAAGCCTCACAATATACATGGTAAAGGCATCATTCACCCTCCTGAAGTTGTGGTTGCTAGTTTTAAGGTTGAATTAAGGGCAATATGCATAAATGGGTTCATCCTTTTGACCCTATATGTAAGTGAATCCAAACCACTGCCGGGATGTTGTCTAGGGTATACATGAGATAGGAATTCATATAGAACTTCTTAATCTGTTGCACATTGGAAAATTGATCTATCAAATTCATGCAAATGATTTCCTCCCAATTTATACTTTGACTGTCTTTGCAGACGTTGTTGATGAGCGGGCACATCCAAAATTTAAATTCATAGGTAGAGGGCAGTCCCATGACACGAGCTAGTAGGATAATGAAATCAGACAACTGTTCATTGAAATCAGCTCTAAATAATGCCTTGGAAAGTCAGGCATGCTCCCTTCTTAGGGTTCTTCAACCATGATTTCACTATCCTCGCCTTATATTTATCACTGTCTTGCTCGAATAGAGTCTGAGCTTGAGCCTGAGTGATAACAATGGAGTCCTCAACTTCTAGAATTTGTAGCGCAGCAGCAATGGCAGTAACATCTAGTTTAGCAATCAGCTCCCTGTGCACATTAGATAATTCCTTGGTGTCAGGGTTAAAGTGAGCCTCTGCAGGTGAGCACAGTGTCGGCACATTGTAATGAGATTGGGAAAACCGTAGCATATGCAAGGCCACTGTCATTGATCATTTGTCACCATGGGGGAAGGTTTAGGTCTAATCAATCTATTCCAGAAATCACCAAAATCCAAGTGTTAAACCTCACTATCCCCAATATCGGGAACAGAGGACTCAAGCAGTGAAACGTGTTCTTGACCTTGGAATTTAATCTTCATATTTGCAACGTTTAGGGAAATAGCCTTCACAGATTAAATTCAAAATGAAAAATGCAAAGGGAATGGGAGCACGAGCAGATAGTCTTAATTGCATAGGGATTTGAGCGAATGATAACAAGTGAGCAGTGTGCCAAATGCGTAGAGGGTAGTCCCATTAAATAGCCATTTAGGAGAGATAAGGTCATAAATGTGCATTAAATTCATATGCACCGACTCAAAAAAGGTAAGAATCAAGAAGAGCGGCAAAAACTAGCCCAAATGGTCTTTGGTACATTTGGGACATGGGGGACGCGAAGACCCGACACGGCCGATGCGGGCGATGTGGCCAAAGCAGGCCAAATGAGCACAGATAGTTTAGAAACTTGGAGACGCGAGGGACACGAAGACGTGATTCAATTTGGCGCGATGCACGTGATGCGGGAAAAGCGAGGACAGAGGGCATAGTACGCTTTTGGGATAGATGGGATAAAAGTACGCAATAGACCCGATGCAGACTGATGCAGGTGATCGGGGAACAGCGAGCCCGAGAGAAACTTGGGACAAACGGACCAAAAGTTTCGAATAGAACTGAACAGTTAACAGATATTTTCGGGGAAAGCGGCCAATTGGGGAATAGAAGGTCCAACAAAACTTGGGACATACGAGACAAAAATGTCCGAAAGACCTGCAAATCCCCAAAATGACTCCAAAAACATGTGAATTTTCACTAACTCCACAAGTTTTCACTTCACTAGAACATTATAAAAGGGTGTTAACTCAAAATTTTCAATTTTTTACTTTCAAAAAAGGGGAAATTTTGAGAGGACAACCATTCCCAATTTTTTTCTCCTTTTCATTCTAAGCATCATCAAAAATATGGCATGAATCTTGAAGGTAGATAGATCTTGATATACGTCATTTTGTAGCGGAGGATGTGATCTAACTGACACTTAGATTTGTGGAGAGATGGATAGCACTGTGAAAGGATTTGATCTAACCCTCTCTATTTTAGGTTGTGCCTTTCAACCAAGGTAAGAGAACCTATATTGCAGCCTCTATTTTGTGAAGGAGGTGGAGATATCCTTATACTGTGCATATTGTATGGAGATGGCCTTCGGAAATCATGATTAATTTTCCATTATTAAAACTCAACAGAGCTGTTAGTACTAAATGATGGAAATACTTATAAGACAAGGTTGAGGCTGCTGAAAAAATTGTATGATCCTGATTTGGTTTGTGCATTTTTGTAGATGGGTTAGATTCTTTTGTTGACACACAATGCAATGCAGGGGTAGTATGGGTAGGATTAGTTATTCAGATGATTTTTTGGTGGGGTACTGACAAGAAAAAATTGGATATATCAAATCTTTGAAAACCTCTACAATACTTGAACAACTATCAGATAAAATGCTTCAAATAATCAGGATGTTCTTTCAACTAGAAGATGCATAAATGGAAGCCCAGGTTGCACTCTTCACACAATCTTTGAGAACTCACCACAAAAGCTTGAAGTAAAGAACTCAATTAAACACAAAAATCCTTGATCAAACCATGCCTAAGGTACCTGCAAAGGCTTACAAGCAATCCCAATCAATAAATGAAGGTGGAGTGATTTTAAACTACTTATTTTTAATGCCAGATGAAAGCTCTTCTGACAAACAAAACTGCAAGTGCCACTAAAATATCAATAAGGATGAGATTTTGTGTGATTTATAAAGACTTTCAATGCAAGATTGCAATAATAACAATGAAAACTATTTGTAGGTATTTAAAATGATAATAGACATCATATTGGCTAGAAAAACACATATTAACTCAAAAGCTTGTTAGATTCATCAGCAGGGGAGAGTTTCATGAACAATCTCAAAGTTGTGTGACAGCTATACACTTGTAACCAACTCATATACATGAAGATCCAACATAGAAGAAATTAACCTAGTTCTTTGGTGGATTTCTCAGAAAATTGAGATTTCTCTCAGGATTTTCTTATGATTTTCAACTTCCCCCCATTTACATTTCTCAAAAATGCATTATATATCTCTTGCCACATTGGATCCTTCTTTCCCAAGCAAAGCATATGCTAAGGGATCAAGTTTGTTACAAAAATTTCTCATGATTCACTAAAAATGACATTTAACAAATTTGCAACGAGAGTTACCAGGTGCTTTAAAAAGACTAAATCATGACAAATATTTGGATCATTATCCTTTCTGGAGGAACATTTTTCATCATCAAGGCATGCAGATGTCTTTCCTCTCATCATTTCACCTTTTCACCTTTTAAAACAACCTCTACAACTTTCAATTTTGACATTTCACATGTTTGGATGGATTAGGGAAAAATTTTGTTTCAAAAACACCTCAAATCTGTAAATTAATCCCTAAAATCACTTGTATTGATCTTTGTAGGCACAAAGGACCCAAATTCATCAAAAAATTGATTAAAAATGATGCAAAATTCACCTCTCCATGCTTCCTAGAGAAAAAATGGTGACCAAAAAATGAAAATGTATAATTACCATTGATCTGCTATTTCTCCTTCAATTTGGGCCCTCCACGTGTCAAAATACGATGGGGAATGAATTCGGGTTCACCTTTTGACTTTTTACCTTTTTTGGAAAAATGGAAAAATTTGACTTTTTTCTCCACCCCTCCGCCCTTGAATTTTGGTGATGACACGTGGCACATGGTGGGTCCCATTGGGATCACGCTTCAATTTTGTGCATTTTGATCTTTTTTGGAAAATTGGAAATTTTTCAATTTTTGCCTCGCAGGCCCGTGTCTCTGATTCCTCCCTGCCACGTGTCTCCTTGAGGTTTGTTCATGGGTCAGTGCTTCAAATTTCCACACTGAGCCTTTTTGCAAAAGGGAAGAAATTCCCTTTTTCCTCCGCCGGCCTGCTGACCCACTCTACCCACCATGTGTCCATCACTGATTGGAGTGAAAATGTATCCCATTTTTTAACTTTAGAAAACAAAGCTAAAAAATCATTAAGTTTTCCATCGGCCCACTCCTCCTTTGACTTTCAAAATTGGCCACGTGTCACACATTGATTGGTTGCAGGACTTCAGTCCAAGTTTTGACTTTGATCCATTTGAATTTAAAAATTCAAAGTCACCAAGAAATCCACCCTGCCATTCTTACTTCTCATGGACATTTGTCCACCTGTGATTGGCCACGGGACCGCACTCCGAAATTTCACCTTATCTTTTTCTGCCAAAAGGGAAAAAATTTCCTTCTGCCTCTGGTGGCCCGCACTCTCCTCCATGCCTACCACGTGTCCATCCATCACTCCATTGTAGACCCACGGGCCATTGTAGAACTTTTTTCCCCTCGCCAAAAAAGGCAAAATTTTCCTAAGTCTTCTGCCGGCCTTCCATTCCACCTTGGAACAAGAACATGACATGTGTCCCTCCTCTAGAACCTGTGGGGTTACGGGGAAAAATGTGAAATTTTCAAAAGGCCAAAAAACGTTAAGTTTTTGTAGAAAACCTGCCAATCCTTTTCCAACCAGAAGTGGCCACATATGAGGTGTCATTTGAGCTTAATTTTGACGGGCAAATGACACCCGTACAACCCTAAAAAATGCAGAATTTACTAGAGATTTTTGAAGTTGATTTTTTCTTTTTGGGTGAGGGATTTTTTGCTAAAAAATAGGGGAAATTGATTTTATGTAAGTTTTGACCATGGGGATAGATATTTTGAGGGCAAAAATGCAAAAAATGAACAAAAAAAACTCCACAGGTCTGGAAAATGGAAAAAATGTAGAGGCCCGTGGATTTAGAAATATCTGGGCACAAAGTAAGGCACACATGTATTTTCCCTTCAAAATGTGGCAAAAATAATAAGTTTTTAAGCCTTTGAAAACATTCAATCTAGAGAACAAAGTTTACAGACCACTAAGTTTTGAAGAAAAATGTTTTAGATCATGCAAACCAATGGGGAAAGATGGGAAAATAATAGAGGATCAAAATGGACACCAACATGCTAGATACATTCCAATGATCAATGTTGTGCAAAGTCTATACCCGGTTCTTCATTTCTTCCATGGATGTGGATGTCAGGACGTGGGAGGAATAGAAGGTAGTCAAAAGCCATGTTTGCCAAATAATTATAAAAAAAATGTGTCATTATTTCTTGAAGATGAGGCCTCCACCAAGGGACCATTGAGTCTCTCAAGCCAATGTTGAATGCCAAATGTGCATGAGAATATTGAGACTTTTGGGAGCCAAAAAAAAGACTCGCAATCCCAAGAACATTGTCAAGACACTCAAGATAACTCTGGGTTCTATTTTTCCTTGCTTAATGAGCTTCACAACACCGACAACCTTGTATTTGATGAACTGGTTTGAAGAGGAATTCTAGAGTATTTTATTTTTGATGTCAGTTGCCAGGTGAAAAGAGTTTGAGCTGATCTAGAAGGTGGTTACAATGCAGACTGTGAAGATGAGGATGAACACCCTACGAAGTGTTGTCATCTCTCAACATGTGAGTATCGAGAACATATACGAGATAATATTTCTCACCAGTGAGTACATATTGTAATATTTCTTGGCAAACAATAAATAAATATTATTTTATTTTATTATAATGTTTGCTATGAAGTTGCTTCTTTCCGATGCTCAATTACTTAAAGGGCCAAATTATGCGGCATGGAAAAAAAAATGCAAACTATCCTTAAGTTTGAACAATTATGGGGCATCATCATAGGGCCAGTTACAATTCCCACTGCCCTTGATGAACTCAAAAATATGAGATAGCTAGTGCCAAAGAATCGATGTTGATCATGATGAGTATCACCGATGACGTGTAACCACATGTTCAGGATGTAGAGATACCATAGGAAGCATGGGATAAACTAGCAACCATCTTTGAGGTGAATAATCAGTATAATATACACCATCTTCAATAAAACCTACACACCCTATCTATGGGGTCAGATGAGAAAGTTGAGAAGTTCTTACGTTAGGTGGCTGAGTTGCAATTGAAGTTACTACTGCTTGGTGAAAAGGTAGAAGACAGGATTCTGGTTCTGATCACCTTGAGGGCACTCCTTTCTCAGTTTATAGTGTTCATTATGACACTAAATGTATCCAAATAGAAAGTGACATTTGAAGAACTCGTGAACTTGTTGTAGTAAGAGGAGGCCATCAATTCAGTCCAAGCTGAGGCCCAGGACAAAGCCCTTTTCTCAAAGCTCCATTGTGGCTAGAATAATTGAAAAGGTCCCTCAGAAAATAAAACATAAGAACATCAACATCAACAATAGCAAGCTCAAAATTTAAAGAGGTGGTGTCAAATATGCAAAACCAACACTCACGACACTGATCACTGTTGGTAGAAACAAGGGTCTTCGAGTCAATTGATCCCATCCAGGTGTGAATATTTTCAAAATCTGAAATGAAGTCCCCACTGAAAAAAGTAGAAGGTACATCTCACAGCTCAACAAGATGATGACTCTGATGAGGAGACACCATAAGGAGCCAATTGTGGTAAGAATCTTGTACTACTCTTTCAGACTTCCTAACCCACAAAGAGAGTCTGGTTGATAGAATCAGGTGCCAATAAGCATATGTTAGCTGAAAAGAAGTTATTTGACTCACTAAAGGAACAACCCACTAGAGATTAGGTTCGGATAACATATGACAAAGAGTACATTGTAGAAGGGATAGGCCAAGTTACCATTCTCATGGGACCATGAAAATGTATGCTTACAAAGATACTATATGTTCCTGGATTGGCTAGCAACCTCTTTTCATTTAGTTAGCTCCTGAATCATCATATAAAAGTATAATTTCTCATTAAAAATGGCATCAAATCATGTTTAATTTCAAGACAAGGTACGGTTATTACTAGATATTTTATAAAAGATAAGTTATTTGCTTTAGATACTGTTTCATCTTTTGTAGTAGTTGTTAGTGAAAAACCACAACACCCCCAAATATGTTGTCAAGTATTCTTTTCTAAGTCATATTCATTTGGTGTGATGCGTATAACATTGAGCTTTCTCTAAAGTGTGGGACTTAGAAAATGAGAAAAATCTCCAGGCTCAAGGCCAGTTCCTATTCCTCTATTTAGGTGCATGCGTGAAAACTTGCAAATGGCCTATTCAAAAACCTAATCTAAGTTTTACCAAGGAGATAGGGGTAAAAGGAATGCATGAAATAAAATTAAGCTATAAGTTGATGCACCAAAGGAATGATGAACATTTGTTTTGCTAATAGACACAAACCAACAAAATTCATATAATAACCAAGCACATATAACCATATCTATAATAAAAGACCAGATGAAAGCAAAAGAGACAAGAAAGGATCTAAAATCAATCAAAAATGTGTTCATTTGCTCTGTAGATTGATACAATGCATTAAAAAGTGGCCAAAATGTAGAAACATATTATAGTCTAGTGGAAGTTTTGAAAACTCCACGAGTTCCTTTTCCAAAAGAAAAGGGGAGCCTACAAAATAGAAGAATGTCCAACCCCTTATAACGACTCCCGAGCTTGTATTAATAGATTCGATACAGATGGGAGAAAAAGAGAGAAGCGGGAAAAAACATCTCTAAGCTTGTTATCCCATAAAATTGACAAGGGCAATTTTATCGATAACCATACGGAAAATTTTGTTTCGATCCCTCGTTAGGGATCCCTCGCGTTCGAAACGTTGTAAAATCCCTTCCCGGGAAATCTAGTTTTCGAACTTAGTCATTTTGAGCCTTTTTTGGCTGGGCGCATGAAATATCCTTGTAACACTAGCTTTTGATGCGCCCCCTTAAAAGCCTTTGGCGCATGGTTTTCCATGTTAACACGTCTTTCGGTGCGCCAAAGGATGTTGAGTCTCTTTTGCGTGCGCCAAGGCGCATGCGCTTGTGTTGATACAACTTGTGTTGCGCCGCTCTTTGGTGCGCCAAAGGGCGCACATAATACCGTGTCGACAATAGATTTGGTGCGCCAAGGGCGCGCTTTATCTCATGTTGGCAGATGCTTTGATGTGCCAAAGGGCGCATCCCTTCCCGTGTTGACAACAAATCTCCTGCGCCTTTGAAAAAGTGGTTGGCGCATTTATGTCCAGTTTTTCTATATATATATGGTTTGCGCGCCCAAATGTCATTTTCACTTTTGTTGAGCACGTGATCGTTCTGAACTTGTCAGCCTCTGCTCCGTTGTTTTCATCGTCCTGTGGACCCGTTGCAACTTTTGCTATATATCCAGGTAAGAGGTGTTATTTCTCTCTTGTGCGTTTTGTGCTTTCATTTCCTGGTGTGTTCCTGGTTTGGTTCTTGCTTGTTGGGTGGTTGTTTATATGTAAATGTGTTGGCCTAGCCTCCTCCGTTTGCTGTCTGCCCCCCATGCTATCCTTCCTCTTTCCAGATCTGCTGGAGAAGGTCATTTTCTTGAAACCATGGTTATAATCCTCTTGGTTTTAACCGTTTCGTTTGCCCACTGAGCATGTTAAAAAAGAGAGGAGAAGAAATCTATGAATCATGTAAAAAACCCCCTTTAAGAGTTTAGTTTTCTGTTTTTCTCCTTGGCGCGTCTGTAACCCCTGCAACACTAAGAACAGTTGCGCCCCCATGGCGCACCTACCCGCCCTGTTACAAAGAGCAAAATCCGCGCCAATGGCGCACCCTTTCGACCTGTTGCATCATGAGCTCATGTGCCCTCAAGGCGCGCCTTTTCCGCGTGCTACAAATACTGAAACTGCGCCCCAATGGCGCACCATCCGTCCATGTTGCATCCCTTTTCCATGCACCCATGGCGCACCTAGCTTCCATGTGAGCATCTGCGCAAGTATAAGCTATAAAGGCGCGGGCGCATCCCCGATTGCAATAACACATGTTGTGTAAACTTCTCATGCACCCATATTTCCTTCGCCGCACGAAAAGTCCATGCACGCTTTCCATGCGCCAAAGGGCACCCAATGCCAATGTAACCAAGGCCCATGCACCTTTGGTGCTGCGCCCTGCAACATCCATGCGCCCTGCGCCCTGTTTATTTAGCCCTGTTAGCTGCAGTTTTCATGCGCCCCGCGCCCTGAGCCTTAAAATCTCTAACTCTTTCTTCTGCTAACATTCCGATGGAAGATCAAATGGCTAATTCAACCTTTTTGGATTGGGTCTCGCTTCTTCTTCATGCAGATCAGCAACTGAGTTCAAAAGAACATATGTCTACATCCAGCAAGAGACCCACCAAACCAAGAGGAAAGGCTAAGCTTACAGAGGAGGAGATGAAGTACAAATATCAAAGGGTCAGGATGCCCGAATCACAGGCTGAATGCAGTATGGATGTCAGATAGACTCAGAGTTGGGTCACATTGACATGGAAGAATTCTGGAAAAGAACTCAGAAAGTTACAAGGAAGTCCTTGGATGGACAAGTCAAATGGAGTGAAGTGTCCTTAACATGTCAAGGGCTCCTCACTCCTTCCTTTACCATGAGATCAGTTGATGAAACTATCTAATCTTCAAGGAGATCACTTCTCAAGGAACGGGGCCAAAGGTCACATTTAGACACTAAATCTATCAACAACCTGCTGGCCTGTAGGGACTTCATCGGGTTCCTCATCAGGTGGAGAAAGATTATTCTAAACTCCCAGAAAAGCTCATAAGTGAGCCCTTGCGAAGCAATCAGGGAACGGCACAATGATCCATCACAGGATCAATTTGGGCCCATGATTAACAAGTTTTTGGAATACCGCGCTCAGTTCCACATATCATCTCCTGAGCAGCATCAGAAGCAGGCAACCCCCTTTCAGCCGCAGGATGACGATGACGAGTAGCTTCCTTCTTCTTCTTCTTCTTCTTCTTCCTCTCTCTATTCTCTGACTTTCTTATTGAAATGTCTAAAGTGTGTTGGCACAAATGATGACATCATCCATGTTGCATCATGGGATGATGTCATCCATCAAGTTGTCAAAAGTCAACATGACTTTTAGATATTTTGTAAATATCTTTGTAAATATTTGTTGGCTCCTTTTTGCTTTTCTTCTCCTCTCTTCTATAAATACTGGAATACTTGTTGTATTCAGTGTGAACATTTTTTAGATGAAAATAGAAGTGAGGAGAGAAAGACTTTGAGCTTTCTTGTAACAGAAGAAAACAGTAATACAAATATTAAGACTTTGTGCTCAATAGTTGTGTTATGCATTAGATCTTCCTTACGTTAGATCTGTATGTGTTTAATCTGTTGGATTCATATCTACTTTTCTGTCATTTGCTCATCAGTATTGCTTTGTTTATTTATGCAAGTAGGTTTGGCTCTGTTTACTACCAACCCAAAAACATAAATCTTCTGACCTTTCTACTTTGGAATTCATTTCTTTTCTTCCTTCGGATCTGTTCTTTCTCTTTTCCCTCTTTCATTCCTTTCTTTTCGCAGCCTGAAACACTCTACTGGGATGAGATCCCAAACCCCCGAAGGTAGAATCTGTGAGACTTGCATAGATTCCTGCTGGTAGAATAGCAATAAACCAGTTTCGCTTTGCTGACTCAAAGAGGGGCTAAGCCCTGCACACTGTTGGCTCGTCTATCCATAGATCTGTCCAGGCGACAGATTTTCGGACCAACAGTTTTTGGCGACTCCGCTGGGGAACGAATAGATCTGTCAGATCTATGATGGTAGTAAGATATAAAAATCAGAAAAAATCAAAAGATTGCTGCCTGTTTGCAAAATCTGAACTTTTTGTTAAAAATCCAAAAATTTGCAAAAGTGCTCAAATTGAAAAATTTTCTTCTGAGAGTCATAGATCTGGTCCAGTTAAAGATCTTTAGTTCGCTGAGTTTTTGAAAAAATCAGTATTTTGCCATAGATCTGAGTTTTTGACTATTTGCAAAAAAGTTTGAAACCCTCTGAAAAAAGTTAAAATCAGATCAAAAAATCAGCTTACTAATCTTCCCTGCCGTCTTATCCTCGTTGTAATTTGTCATTTAACCGCAATCGGTTTTCTGAAGAGGATAGTTTTTAAATATCTAGAAAAGTGCCTGCTGCTGGTTTTTGACAGAAAAACCAAAAAATCAGCAAGTACAACCAAAAAGAAAGTTTGAATCTACGCCATAACATTGCAGATCTGGAAGGAACACTGGCGAGTGAACCTTTTACGCGCAGCAGGAGAGCCCGTGGAGAAGCTGATCCCACTTTCGATCTGCTTCAAAGGCACAATTTCAGCGTAACACCGGTGCGCGTTTTTCAGCACTAAGCTCGGCTAGCCGGTCATCCAGGAGTGTCTCACCTTCACGAAGAAAAAGTCTTTTGCAAGGAGCATCTACATCCCTTTGTAGTGCCTTGCTACTCAGCGGAACTACACTTCCAGCTCGTGTTCTCTTTCCGGCTTTTCAAATGGCGGTTCCATGGGGAAACGCGATGGGTCCGTTGGCTTTACCACATCCAGTTCACGCTCTCCCTCACGGAAATCGAAAGAATTTTCCCAAATTTGACGGGAGCAGAAATCAAAGCACGGATTCCCACATATCTGCATTCATTATGTCATGCAGTATTTTGGATGTGACCCACGAAGATGTGTCGGTTCACCTTTTTCTGGAAACCCTACAAGGACCTGCAGCTGAATGGTTTCAGCATTTGCCGGCCGGATCTATCACCAGTTGGGCCACCTTGCGGGATGCTTTTGAAGATAGGTATAAGCCTTCAGAGGATGCGTTTGCATTATTATCACGAATCACTCACCTGAAAAAGGAGGCGAATGAGACCATGCGCGATTTTGTCACCCGGTTCAATGCGCTAATCAACCGTGTCCCTGTTGCCATGCTTCCAACGCCGGAAAATCAAAAGTGTTTCTTCGTAAACGCTATGAGCTCGAAAGTTAGTTTCTTGCTCCTTCAGGAATGAGTTGCCACCTTGGTTCTCGCCCAAGCCGCTGCCATTCGCATAGAGGATAATCTGATAATATCTGGCGAATTAAAAAAGGAATCAGCAAAGCCTAAATCTTTGGGCCCTTCGCCCACCACTTCGTCTGATCCAGCATTCCAAAAGATGGCAAATGATTTGCTTGCATTAAAGAAGCAGTTGGCCCAGGCCTCTCCCAGTTCCTCATACCGGGATATCCCGCGGAGGAATTTTGTTCCTAACAATGTTTCACAAAGACCGCGCTTACCTACAGCTGCTCCGCGGTTGGCACTTGAGGCCCCTCCAATCAATGCTCTGGCCGAGATTGAAGAAGAAGAGCAGTATTATGAAGAACCTTCGTCTCAAGGCGAAGATGATCAAGATGTCGGTGAACCGACTGGTGACTCTACTATCGGGTATATGGAATTTGATGAGGAAGAATCTGATGAAGAAGAGGGTACCCAGGGGTACGCAAGCGGGCAGTCATATGTTGTTTTTACTCGCTCACAAGGAAAAGAAGCGGAAGTTGCTGCCCATGTCCAGCAGGAGAAGGCCGTGTCAAACGCGCCTCCGATCATTGCTAAAAGAGGTAATCCTCTTCCTACTCAACTCCCTGGCAAATCTTTTACAAAGAGATCTTTTCCCCCTATCTCTCCTCCAAATCAATCCTCTCACATTCCTCCTAAGACCACCAATCCTATTCCATCATCGCGAGGTGAGGGACTCATTCCTTTACCAACGCAACCCTTGGCCGCGTTTGATATTATAGATCATGCAAAAAAGACCAAGATCCAAATGTCTGAAGCTGAGTATCTTCAGTCAAACCCCGAACAGCTCGTAAGATTGACTAAGTATATCCAAAGTCAAGCTGTTATATCTAATCAGGTTTCCCCAAAAGGAATCCTATCCACTCCCCCTGAATCTCATATAAATGTTGCTTCAACATCTGCGTCAGGCAAGATAGAACCTTTCTATCTCTCTCTACTGATCAATGGACACAAGCTGAGTAATTGCATAATTGATTCCGGAGCTTCTGATAACGTCATGCCGGCAAAAGTCGCCCATGCTTTGGGCCTCACTCTTACCAAGCCTTTCAGCAGATGTTATTCTTTGGAAACTAAGCAAGTTCCGTTGGTTGGCCAAATCAAGGACGCGCAATTTGCATTTGCGGCTTTCCTGGATAAAAGAGTAAAAATGACAGTCCTCGTTGCTGACATTCCGGCAGCATATGGAATATTGCTGGGAAGAAGTTTTTGCAGCGAAGTTGGTGGAGAAATTCATATGGACTGGTCCAAAGCTAGAATTCCAGTCAAAGGCGTAATGCAGACTTTGGAGCCTGAATCACAAAAGAAATACTTGGTTACCAACTCTGAAGACCCCAAAGCTCAAATCCTTTTTGAATCATCAGGGATGGGGAATTACTTCTTATCTACCGAGACGGATAAAACAGGGGCTGTCCTCGTTCAAGAAGGAGATCTTAATAAGATCTGGACATTGCAATTCGATGGGAGCTGTGCAACTAGTGGATGTGGCGCTGGGGCCGTGCTGATATCTCCTGAGGAAGAAGTCATTCCTCTCTCTTTCAAATTGTAGTTTTTCAACACTAACAATACTGCTGAGTATGAGTCTCTCTTACTCGGTATGCAAGCCGCAAAAGAAAGAGGAATAAAAAATCTAAAAGTACAAGGTGATGCTGAGCTAGTTGTAAATCAGGTCAAAAGGATTTACCAAGTGAAAAATGAAAGGCTCAGGCACTACCGTAATGCGGTATGGGACAGCATTGAAGAGTTTGATGCCTTTTCAATTGAATCAATTCCAAGAGCCCAAAATGACATGGCTGATTCATTGGCTGTTTCAGCATCTCTCATGCTCCCACATCCAGGTTTGAAAAAAAACAAGTACACCATTGAGGTGGTTTTCCACCCGAGCATACCAGACAATTCTCAGCATTGGCAGGTGTTCAACGATGATAATCAACTCATTGCCTTTCTGGAAAAATCAGAAAATTTTAACGAGTTGTATTTCGAAGGATCCACCTCTACATGCCGTGAATCAATCAATGGTCAAAACCATGAAACAAAGGAGAACGATGGCATATGTCAGCTCAAGGGAAATAAAATTCCAAAGGGCCTGGTTTCTCTAGAATGCATGTTTGACAGGCATGACCGTTTTGTAAAAAAGAAGAGGTGGGATGATCCTGACTCATCCCCAGAGACCGAACCAGTCAATTTAGGTTCGGAGGCACATCCGCAATTTGTGAACATCGGGAAATGTTGCACGCCAGAAGAAAAGCGAAAATTTGTCAAGTTGCTGAAAAAATATATGGATGTATTGGCATGGTCTTATGCCGATTTAAAGTCCTTCAGGCCAAAGGACGTTCAGCACGATATTCCGTTGAAAGACGATGCCAAAGCCTTCCGCCAGAAGCAGAGGCACTATAATCCCAAGATTTCGGGTACCATCCAGGCCGAAATTCAGAAGATGCTAGACGCAAGAATCATCTTCCCTATCCATCACAGTACTTGGGTAGCAAATATTGTGCCAGTGCGCAAGAAAAACGGTGAAATACGCATCTGCGTAGACTTTCGAAACTTGAATCAAGCTTCGCTGAAAGACAACTACCCTCTTCCGATAATGGATCAAGTTCTGCAAGCAGTAACTAGATCAGAGATGCTTGTCCATGCTTGACGGTTTTTCAGGTTACAATCAGATTGAGGTTTCACCTGAAGATCAATTCAAAACAGCATTCACTACTCCCTGGGGTACATTTGCCTACAGCAGGATGCCTTTCGGCCTAACTAATGTCTGGTGCCACTTTTCAGCGGGCCATGGACTTTGCTTTCAAAGGTATGATGGGGAAGGTCATTGTGGTTTATTTAGATGACCTGACTATGTTCTCCAAACAACGAAGCGATCATTGTGATCACTTGGAGCAAGTATTGGCCAGATGTCGAGAGCATGGGATTTCCTTAAACCCAAAAAAGTCTATTTTTGGAGTCACGGAAGGGAAGTTGCTAGGCCATGTGGTCAGCAAAGAAGGAACAAAGATAGATACTGAAAGAGTTAAGGCTATTCAAAGCCTTACTCTGCCTACAAGCAAGACTGGTGTTCATTCTTTCTTTGGAAAGGTGAACTTTCTCAGGCGTTTTGTTCCTGACTTTGCTGAAAAGACCCGTCACATATTGAACATGATGAAGGGGTCACCAACTTTCAGATGGAGTGAGGAGGGGAAAAGGTCATTTGAAGAAATAAAAGCTTCTGTTGCTCATGCACCAGTCCTGGTATGTCCCGACTTCTCCAAGGACTTCATCATGTATAGTTATGCATCTGAGCATACTGTGTCTGCAATCTTAATGCAAAAGAATTCAGAAGACATTGAATCCCCGATTGCATTCATGAGTTCTCCCCTCAAGCCTCACGAACTAAAGATGACTCAGCTGGAAAAGCATGCCTTTGCCGTTGTCAAAGCAGTGAAGAATTTCAGGTATTACATTCTAAACTCGCATACGGTGGTGCTGGTCCCGGACACGGCGGTGAAATCAATTCTAACTCAGCAGGAGTTAGGAAGCTTGCGAGGAAATTGGATCGCAAAGGTCCAGGAGTATGACCTGGATATTAAACCAACCAAGCTAGTAAGGGGCAAGGGCCTGTGTCAGCTAATGGCTGAAAACAAAGATTCAGAAAATCCTGATGAGAGGGGTGACTACATCGAAGAAGCGCAGGACCGGCAAGAAGGGCCTGATTCTCTGCCTCTGGTTCTATTTGTTGCAACTAGTGATGAGTGGTACTCCGACATCGCTTTCTTCCTTACCTACGGTGAATGCCTGATGCACCTAACTGCAAAGGAGAAGCGCACTATAAAGCTCAGGGTGGCTAAATACGTCATCTGGGATAACGGCTTATATAAGCGCGGGATAGATGGCATCTTCCTGCGATGTGTCGACAAGCCCCAGCAAGTAAAACTACTGGAAAGTTTTCACAATTCAGCTTGTGGAGGACATTTTTCTTCCTCCGTGATGGCACACAAGATCATTCGGGCCAGGTACTATTGGCCAACGCTCTTTCAAGATACAGCCACCTGGGTGGCAAAGTGTGAACCCTGTCAGCAATTCGTCGGCAAGCCCAAGTTGGCTGCCTTTCCCCTAAGGCCGGTCATTATCAATGAACCATTCAGGCAATGGGGAATTGATTTTATTGGCGCACTCAATCCTCAATCGAGTGCCGGACATAGCTATGTCCTTACAGCAACGGATTACTTTACAAAGTGGGTGGAAGCCATACCTGTCAAGCATGCCACTTCTGAGGTGGTTTGCAATTTCATTAAAGAGAATATCATTGTCAGGTTCGGCGTTCCAAACAAAATCGTTGCTGATAATGCTTCTAACTTCTCCTCTCGAGAAGTTATTAGTTTTTGCTATGAATATGGGATAACTTTGGCTCATGCCTCAGATTATTACCCTCAAGGAAACGGTCAAGCGGAATCCAGCAACAAGAACTTGGTGGCCATCATACGAAAACTGGTGGAATCAAATCAGCGAATGTGGCACAAGTCTTTGTACGACGCTTTGTGGGCGGACCACATTACTCCCAAGAGATCTCTCGGCATGTCACCTTTTCAAGTGTTATATGGCACTGATGCCGAACTTCCCATTTCCGCGGAACTTCCTGCTCTGCGCTTGGCACGAGCGATTGAAGATGAAACTTTCCAGAATTCTCTAGAAAAGAGAATCATGTATTTGGCAGCACTTGAAGAAAAGAGAGTGAGAGTGATCGACAGGATCACTGAACATCAGAATCAAGTTAAGAGGCTTTTCGATAAGAAGGCCAAGCAAAGAGATTTTCAAGTGGGAGATCTCGTCCTTTTGTGGGACAAGCGAAGAGAGCCAAAGGGCATGCACGGAAAGTTTGATTCCCTATGGAGAGGGCCCTTCAAAATCAAGTAACTCAATGGAGAGAATAGTTTCTATCTCTCATATCTGGATGGAACTGAGCTCCCGCTTCCCTATAGTGGGCAGCATCTAAAGATCTTCAGGAAGTAGAGCTTGCTCTCTTCTTTGTACAATTTGTTTTAAGTTGTGTGTTTGCTTTCGTCGTGTGTTTTCTTTCGGTTTGTCGTGTGTTTCTTTTGTTCTCCCTCTGGTCCCCCTTTTTTTTGACTCTGTTACCCAATGGATAGGCACAAGTGATCTGGGATTCTCTACCCCCGAGTTCGTTCAGGGATAGTCCCCAGAAAGAGCCAGCTGTTATCCCGTAAAATTGACAAGGGCAATTTTACTGATAACCATACGGAAAATTTTGTTCTGATCCCTCGTTAGGGATCCCTTGCATTCGAAACATTGTAAAATCCCTTCCCGGGAAATCTAGTTTTCGAACTTAGTCTTTCTGAGCCTTTTTGGCTGGGCGCATGAAATATCCTTGTAACACTAGCTTTTGATGCGCCCCCTTAAAAGCCTTTGGCGCATGGTTTTCCATGTTAACACGTCTTTCGGTGCGCCAAAGGATGTTGAGTCTCTTTTGCGTGCGCCAAGGCGCATGCGCTTGTGTTGATACAACTTGTGTTGCGCCTCTCTTTGGTGCGCCAAAGGGTGCACATAATACCGTGTCGACAATAGATTTGGTGCGCCAAGGGCACGCTTTATCTCATGTTGGCAGATGCTTTGATGCGCCAAAGGGCGCATCCCTTCCCGTGTCGACAAAAAATCTCCTGCGCCTTTGAAAAAGTGGTTGGCGCATTTATGTCTAGTTTTTCTATATATATATGGTTTGCGCGCCCAAATGTCATTTTCACTTTTGTTGAGCACATGATCGTTCTGAACTTGTCAGCCTCTGCTCCGTCATTTTCATCGTCCTGTGGACCCGTTGCAACTTTTGCTATATATCCAGGTAAGAGGTGTTATTCCTCTCTTGTGTGTTTTGTGCTTTCATTTCCTGGTGTGTTCCTGGTTTGGTTCTTGCTTGTTGGGTGGTTGTTTATATGTAAATGTGTTGGCCTAGCCTCCTCCGTTTGCTGTCTGCCCCCCATGCTATCCTTCCTCTTTCCAGATCTGCTGGAGAAGGTCATTTTCTTGAAACCATGGTTATAATCCTCTTGGTTTTAACCGTTTCGTTTGCCCACTGAGCATGTTAAAAAAGAGAGGAGAAGAAATCTATGAATCATGTAAAAAAACCCCCTTTAAGAGTTTAGTTTTCTGTTTTTCTCCTTGGCGCGTCTGTAACCCCTGCAACACTAAGAACAGTTGCGCCCCCATGGCGCACCTACCCACCCTGTTACAAAGAGCAAAATCTGCGCCAATGGCGCACCCTTTCGGCCTGCTGCATCATGAGCTCATACGCCCTCAAGGTGCGCCTTTTCCGCGTGCTACAAGTACTGAAACTGCGCCCCAATGGCGCACCATCCGTCCATGTTGCATCCCTTTTCCATGCGCCCATGGCGCACCTAGCTTCCATGCAACACAAGCTCTATCTGCGCAAGTATGAAGCTATAAAGGCACAGGCGCATCCCCGATTACAATAACATCATGTTGTGTAAACTCTTCATGCGCCGCGCCATATTTTCTTCGGCGCACGAAAAGTCCATGTTACACGCTTTTCCACGCGCCAAAGGGCGCACCAAATCCCAATGTAACACACAATTTTCATGCGCCCTTCTTTAAAATGCAATCTGCAACATCCATGCGCCCTGCGCCCTGTTTATTTAGCCCTGTTAGCTGCAGTTTTCATGCGCCCCGTGCCCTGAGCCTTAAAATCTCTAACTCTTTCTTCTGCTAACATTCTGATGGAAGATCAAATGGCTAATTCAACCTTTTTGGATTGGGTCTCGCTTCTTCTTCATGCAGATCAGCAACTGAGTTCAAAAGAACATATGTCTACATCCAGCAAGAGACCCACCAAACCAAGAGGAAAGGCTAAGCTTACTGAAGAGGAGATGAAGTACAAATATCAAAGGGTCAGGATGCCCGAATCACAGGCTGAATGCAACATGGATGTCAGAGACTCAGAATTGGGTGACATTGACATGGAAGAATTCTGGGTTAGAACTCAGAAAGTTACAAGAAGTGCATGGATGGACAAGTTAATAGGTAGTGCCCTGCATTTCGCCGAGGGGATCCCCGTCAGCGCTGTCAACAATGAATTCATGATGGTGATTACACAATCTTACAACAAGGACACAAGGTGTGTCGAAAACAGCAAGGGCGAGGTAGTCATAAACCTCACTGCCCGTCATTTTGAGATGATACTTGGCATCCCTCACCACCGGCACTTTGTGGCCGTCAGCCAAGAAGAGTGCATCAAGACCTGGGAAGACAATGAAGACCAATGCATGCAATTGATGAACGAAGTCTACTTGAAGAACAAGAAGGTGATAACCCGGTGGCCCCAGATTATCCACCGCAGTGATTTCTTAGAAGAGCTCAATGATACTATTACTTTCCTGAGCAGCATCAGAAGCAGGCAACCCCCTTTCGGCCGCAGGATGACGATGACGAGTAGCTTCTTCTTCTTCCTCTCTCTATTCTCCGACTTTCTTGTTGAAATGTCTAAAGTGTGTTGGCACAAATGATGACATCATCCATGTTGCATCATGGGATGATGTCATCCATCAAGTTGTCAAAAGTCAACATGACTTTTAGATATTTTGTAAATATCTTTGTAAATATTTGTTGGCTCCTTTTTGCTTTCCTTCTCCTCTCTTCTATAAATACTGGAATACTTGTTGTATTCGGGGTGAACATTTTTTATATGAAAATAGAAGTGAGGAGAGAAAGACTTTGAGCTTTCCTGTAACAGAAGAAAACAATAATAAAAATATTAAGACTTTGTGCTCAATAGCTGTGTTATGCATTAGATCTTCCTTACGTTAGATCTGTATGTGTTTAATCTGTTGGATTCATATCTACTTTTCTGTCATTTGCTCATCAGTATTGCTTTGTTTATTTATGCAAGTAGGTTTGGCTCTGTTTACTACCAACCCAAAAACATAAATCTTCTGACCTTTCTGCTTTGGAATTCATTTCTTTTCTTCCTTCGGATCTGTTCTTTCCCTCTTTCATTCCTTTCTTTTCACAGCCTGAAACACTCTGCTGGGATGAGATCCCAAACCCCCGAAGGTAGAATCTGTGAGACTTGCATAGGTTCCTGCTGGTAAAATAGCAATAAACCAGTTTCGCTTTGCTGACTCAAAGAGGGGCTAAGCCCTGCACACTGTTGGCTCGTCTATCCATAGATCTGTCTAGGCGACAGATTTTCAGACCAACAAAGCTCAACCTCCACTATTTAATGTTTCCCATAAAATATGTTAAAAATCTTTCTTGACTACATCAAATCCTTATTCGGTGCCTCGAAGGAGGAAGAAATGACGGAGCAGATCGAATCCGATCTGGTTGTTGAGGCAAGAAGATCTTGCATTAAAGGCACAAATACGTTTTCTCCATTTTCACCTAACATGGCCTTAACAAAATGATTTTTTATCTTTCCATGGTGTAGAGGATGTTGAGATGATTCCAACGGTGTAAGATTTGCAATATTTCAAGCTCTAAGTCGAAAGATATGCCCCTTCAAAGTTTGTATTGGGTTCATACAAATGGGTAGGAAAATATTTTTAAAAATGGGTCTCTTTTTTAATATGAGGCACGTGGCAACCAAATTAGGGAAAAATTTGGTTTACGGGTTGTTCCAGAATAGAGTTATTTCTATCTTTTCATTCTCTTGAGAAACAGATAAGGGTTAGGGCTAGGAGGAATACCTGTTGAGTGTTGGGAAGGTGTGCGCGTACCGTAGAGAGATCAGACCGATTGTGAAGAGCTCCTTTTTGTCTGGGAAGGACTACCTGTAAATAAGAATGCAAGACCACCAGATTTTCGTTAAACAATAAGTGAGGGAACTGCCTTGGGCCCAGGAAATATTAGACTTCCTTTCGAAGGTGGTCAGTTCCCTTTTAATACAAATTAATGCAAATGATAATAAAGAAGCTATTGCACAATCACGATTTAGGTACCTCATTAATAAAAGAAATAGAGACTAAACTACCAATAATAAAATGTCATGTTGTTTGTTTGGTCACTGGTTATTGATACGTTCAGATCAAGTTACAGGGATAGACAAGGCTGGATATGAGATTGTTTGGAGGTAAATAAGTGAAAGGTTGGTTTCTGGTATAAGTCACAGTGACCGATGCTGGTCACTAGATAACCGACCGTGGTTATAAAACCGGTACCGGTAGGGGATAACTGATATCGGTAGGGGCAGTGATTTAGGGGGTTTTAAATGGAGGTTGGTTGTAAGGTGGTTATGGGGTTTAGAAGGTTGGTAGATGGTTGAGGGGAGTAGTAGGGTGATAGAGAAGACTCAGAGAGTGAGAAAGCTGTCTTTGGGGCAATATAGAGATGGATGAATGAAGGTTAGGTGCAGGGTGCTGCCGGGTGGTAGATCTAGGAGTGAGCTTATAATCACTATGAATCAAAAGTTCACAAAGTAGTGTCTAGAAGCATACAAGGTAATAAAAGAGACTACTTACTAGTTTCTGATGTGGATGCAGGTCCAAGGAATGTAGTGGCAAAGGCAAGGCTCAGTTGGGATGATCCGGTAATCAGAAGTGAGCTGATGAAGCTATCCTCCGACTCTCCCAATGTTTGGATGAGTGTGACCATGATCTAGTTGCTCAGTTATAGTCTTGGGCTCAATACTCCTCTCTGCAACCTCTTCTCTCTCTCTCTCACTTGTCTCTCTCTTGCAAATGAATTCGGATCCTATTTTTTTGGTTGGGGGAGGTCATTTATAGGGAACCGATGGTAGTTACCTAACCGACGCCGGTCACGTAGGGACCGATGTCGGTTAGGTCAAAGTTGGCTATTTTTAGTAAAATAGCCAACTTTCCCTCCTTTTCTCCCGAGGGGTCAGTTGTGGGCTTGGTCAAGTCATTATTAGGTTTGTTTTGGTGCGGGTGAGGGGTGATGAGTCATGGGTGTGGGTCTGGACCAAGTTATAGGTCTTAATTAGGTTAGTTTAGGGTTAGGGCTAGGTCATGGTGAGGTGGCGAGGTGAGGTGGCAGGGTTGGAGATGTGGATTTATTAATTATAAGGTAATTAATAAATAATTAAGTGTGTAAGGTTTAGGTGGTGAGGTAGGGTTAGGTTGCGAGACGAGATGCGGGGCACAGGGCATCGTAAGACCCAAATTTGGTGTCTACATTTGCCCCTTGTTGTCGTGTAGCTTGTCTTTTAAAGCTGCACTGACAATAATAAGAAGTGGTTGCCCCAGTTAAGGGTATAGGTAATCCCCCTCAAATCTATCACAGATTGAGGCGACGTGAAATCAGGGATAGGGTTGATAAAGGGTGAATGATGATGAGATGATTGTAATATGGTGGGGTAAGTTCAAGGAAGCAGACGCATGTTGAAATGCAGTAGTGCGACCAGGGTACATGATTTGAAGAGAAAACAAGCAATTCATAGGCAAAGGTCGATAGTTTATCCAAACAAGGTTGATATAATCCTGGTATCCAAGGCATAGGAAGTAGCTCCAGGGTATATAACGGGTAAGGTACCGGAACATTTAGGCATGTTCGGCAGTACCAAATGGTTGGTTTGGTTGAGATAAATGTCACGGTCTCGGTCTAGAAAAGCTGGTTGGCTGATCAATTCAAGTATCCTAGTCATGCTAAAACACGAACAGGTGAGCTCGATTGAACAAAAAGCTACATGATGGGTGGATAGAATCATAATTTGTAGGCCTCGATTGAGGTACTTAATTGGTGTGGTCTTGGGTCAGGCCGATTGGTTGGGTGTGGCTGTGGGTCGGACTGATTGGTTGGTTGCAGCCTTGGGTCAGGCCGATTGATTGGTTGCGGCATTGGGTCATACCGATTGGTTGGTTGTGGCCTTGGGTCAGGCCGATTGGTTGGTTGCGGCCTTGGGTCGGGCCGATTGGTTGGTTGCAGCCTTGGGTTGGGCTGATTGGTTGGTTACGGCCTTGGGTCAAGCCGATTGGTTGGTTGCAGCCTTGGGTCGAGGCCGATTGGTTGGTTGCGGCCTTGGGTCGGGCCGATTGGTTGGTTGCGGCCTTGGGTCGCCTGATTGATTGGTTGCAGCCTTGGGTCGGGCCGATTGGTTGGTTGTGGCCTTAGGTCGGGCCGATTGGTTGGTTGCGGCCTTAGGTCAGGTCGATTGAGTTGGTTGCGGCCTTGGGTCGGGCCGATTGGGTGAAAATATTGTGGCCTTGGGTCAAGCTGGTTGGTTTGTTGTAGCCTTGGGTTGGGCCAATTGGTTTGTTGTGGCCTTGGGTCAGGCCAATTGGTTGGTTACGGCCTTGGGTCAGGCTAATTAGTTAGTTGTGGCCTTGGGTCAGGCTGATTAGTTGGTTTACAGCCTTGGGTCGGGCCGATTGGTTGGTTGCGGCCTTGGGTCAGGCTGATTGGTTGGTTGCGGCCTTGGGTTGGGCCGATTGGTTGGGGGTCGTGGGCCAGCCACAAGCAGTGGTCATAGGGTGGGATGTTTCCTTTTACAGGCATATGTTAGAGGGCCTGATGGCATTAGATATTATATGGAGGCCATACAGAGGCCATGTAGCCCTTGGAGGAGCCCGAGCACAACTGCGATGGATCTAGGCACATCTTCTAGCTAGCTGGATGGAGACCCAGGGAGTATTGAGCGGATTCCCCTAGAGAGGGTAAGGAAACAGCGGACTACAGCAGGATGTGGGTCCCCTGACAGTTATCAGTAGGGGATGGTCGGACTCTGACCTTGGGACACATCATAATAGAGAAGATGTATTTCCTATATAGCATCTAAATAGCAAGGAGGGGCCTGAATATGTATGTTGATCCCTTAGGAGTTATGATAATAATAAGACTATTTTTGGGTTGAATGTTTGGATTGATAAAGGACAAAGGTGAGTCTTATAAATATGCAAAAATATTTATATTTTTAAGGAAAACACAACACATGATAGGTTATGGTAGGGGATGGTCGAGCTAACCTTGGGAGACCCCATGTCTCCTAAGTGCTGCCTACATAGCCCATTGCACAAAGCAAGGAGGGGCCTCAGACCAATGTAGTTCTCCCTTAGGACCAGGGAGAGGTGAATTCAAGAAATTTGGTTGTGGTTAGGCAATTGTTGGTTGGTAAAAGTTTGATGTTAGTAGTTTGTAAGGTATGGCGGTGTTGGTGTGGGTATAGGTGAAGCGAGGGTTAGCTTACCCAAGCATAGGAAACAGTGTCTTGATTAAGGTCAACACATAATCCTAGATTCGGGTAAAAGAGGCAAAAGTGTCCCATAGTTGGAAAGAGCTAAACAAACCACGTATTATCGTAGGATGAGCTTGAATCCCTAGGTACCTTGCATAGGCGAGAAGTCGATAGGTGAAAAGAGTTGTATAATCACAATATATCAGATATACATCACGTCCCTTGAGTTTTGTTGTTTTGAATAATGGTGAGGTGAGGTGGATGGTATAGCTGGGGCGCAGAGAACTTGTTATAAGGTGATTATTCTGATGAAAGAGAACCAAACCTAAATAGACAAGTCCATGACTCAAAAGTGCTTTTGAATACTGCTTTTATTTTTCTAGATATAGACTGATCGATGCGGGAAGTCTATATGGGATATGCATTTTGTTGTTCTTGAGGTCTTCACGAAGCTGATCAATGCGAGAAGCTTCTGATAGAGGCTGACTTTGTATAGCTATCCTTCAAGGGAGCAGTCTACTTATAGTAGCAGATGCGGCTTTGCACATAGCTTTCCTTCGAGGGAGCAGTCTAGTTTATAGCTTAGAGGTCTAGATGTCCATTTGGCATGAAGCATCTAGTTTTGCAGGAAGTTTGACTCAAGAATATCCCAGAATTGTATAATTGAGAACTTGTTATTTTGATACTTTTAAGTCATGGACCAGACTAAAAAGGGGAAGGCATCTTTAAGAGGAGGTGATGATCAAACCACGTGAGTTTGATTCTATTTTGAGATGCACGAAACAAGGTGTATGAGGTGGTAAATGAGCTCAAGGGACGAGCGCAAGGTAGATAAGAAGTGATGTAACACTAAATTCAATAGTAGAATGGTCGGAGATGCAAGGCATTAAGGGGTTCAGGCTTAGGTTTACCATTAAGCGAAGCTAAACGATAAGTACCTGATCTATAAGTGTGAGTGATAATGTAAGGCCCAATCCAATTAGGAGAAAATTTTCCACGTTTGCTCTTTTCTAGTTTGGTTACATGTTGATTCTCTTTGAGGACAAGATCACCAATCTTAAAGGTATGCTCATGAATTCACTTATCATAAGCACGCTTGATGCACTTTTGATAAATTTGAAGGTGGTCAAGAGCTGTAAGACTCAGTGGGTGATAAGTTAGGAGGGATAGATTCCGGGTCTATCGACTTCGTGGGTGAAGATGGAAAAATGGACGTTGATGGTTCGAAAGGGGTGACTTCATCATCTTCCTAGATACAATTGACATGAGATTTCTTCGGTGTAGGTGGTTCAGAAAATCCAAGACCATTACAATCTTTGTGTTTGCGTGTAGTCATGGGAATGATTGTATGTTGGCCTTTTTCATAAAGACTAAAACCAAAACCTTTCCAAGCACAGCGAGTCAGGAAGGTGAGGGTGAAACGACCATTGGTTAGATATTGAAAATCAGATTGGAAGGGAACCACACCAAGGGGAGGTTCAGGGGTGACAGAGGATGCGTCAACACCCCCATATGTTAGGTTGGTGCAGCAATTAGGTGGTCCGTAGGAGATCACCTCCCCCACACGACGGTCGTAGGTAGGATGCGCATGTAACTGTCCATACTCTTGTGGGGTATGGAAGGTGCTAACATTGTATAGGTGGTACTCCCCCAGCGTAAGGCATTGAAAAACACCTACCAAGGGATCCGAGGTTGGGATGTTGTCTGTTGGGAAGGAAGAGGTATTCACGTCGATGGTTTCATTGGTCAAAGGTGTGGGTGCGGCTAAGGTGGATGGTTGAGGCGTGGTTGAAATAGATGGTTGGGTCAGATCAATGGGTGCCTTGACTGGTACAAGCACATCATTAGGGTGTATAACATATTACAGGTTTTGAAGGGGGAAGCATCAGTTGTGACGGTGTATGACTTCCCCTCATACTCGAATTTTATGCATCTATGTAAGGTGGAGGGAACGCATCCCATAGCCTAGATCCAAGGGCGGCCTAACAACATGTTGTATTGGAACTCTCCCTCAAGGACATAGAAGAGTTCGAGGCAAGGTACATGGCCCTACAAAAATGTTAAGGATCACGGTGCCTAGGGTAGAAGTAATAGCATTGTTGAATGAACGCAACATGGTGGGGTTGGCACACATGCAGCTAGGAGGGATATTCATCTATTGGAAGGCTTTGGAAGAGATGATGTTTAGGCTAGCACCCTGTCGATCATAACATGATGTACCTAGATGTCCTAGACATAAGCCGAGATGAAAAGAGTGGGGTCAGGATCTTCTGCACCAAAGACGACAATTTCTTCTTCGGAAAAACTGACAGCAGCGGCTTGTTGTACAGGGACAGAGGTGGTTGTGGAGGTAGGTTGTTTGGTGAGAGAAGCGACGTGGTTGGGTGTTAAGATGGAGGTGACGGGAAGGGTTTCGTTAGGTAGGACCTCTATCCCTTGGAGGATCTCAATTAGAGCTTGTTGATGAGATTCAGATGTTTGAATGAGATCATAGAGTGTCATTTTTACAGGAGATTGGTGAAGTTGTTTGATCATGGTGTGATGGGAAAATCCATCAGAGACTGGATAGGTAGGTCCACGAATAACCACTTTAGGTGGTGGTGAGATCGGGATGGCAGAAGGAGAAAGAGAGGCCACAGGTGTGCTCTCTTTAGCTTTTCCATTGTTTTTCTGACCTCGAGTAGCAATGCTAATCATGTTGATCTCGTGAATACGAGATGAGGAAGATGGCAGGGATAAGTCATTGTTCTCGAGAGGTGGGGTTGCAATGATGATAGATTTTGGTGAGGTGGGGACAGGTGGTATAGGAGAAGGGATCGAAGCTAAGGGATTTTCCCTCCGTAAGTTGTCTTTCTTAGATTTCTATCCGAGATAGGCAACTGGTGAAAGATGGCTTTCAAAGCTTTGCATCCTTCTACATTGTGTCCTGGTGTGCGGTGGTAGGCATAGATTTTAGATTCATCATAACCTATAGGTCGAGGTTTAGATGGATCATAGGGTCTGAGTGGGGGTAGGGAAATGGTTACATCCCCTACCAACATATCAAGGATCTTGGCGTAAGATCCTTTGAGTGGGTCAAATTCAGATGAAGATGAGGCTATTGATTGAGTGGGTGAGATTATTGATTGTTTTGATAATGGTCGAGGTACGAGTGGTTCATACGGGTGGTGGTTTAGGTAAGGGATTTTGATGGTTGGGTTTAACTAGGTGTGGCTTCTTCTGCGCAGAAGTCATGTTTAGCTAGTTAGATGATGAGGCCACAGATGACGTGGTGAAAGGAAACAACCACGGGGAAAGAGGAGCGATAGCAAACAAGTCCTTTGATGATCGAGTTTGCTTAGGGTTGGTAGGTAGGTAGGATACTTGGGGTGATGGTGTTGAGATGCTCGTGGATTTCTGTATGGGTACAGAAAGTGCAGGTTGTGTTAAAGAAGACGTGGGAGGCATGGTGTATTGAGGAAAGGTGGAGGGGTGAGGCCCCAATATAGAAGGTAGGTGTGACAGTGAGGGTTGAAACCATGCATGTTGTACCGGTGTGATCGGGGGCAAGGGTTTTAGTTGTGGTGGAGGCATAGATTGGACTAGAGGAGATTAGGTCTATCTTCTAGGTGGATTGACGGCTTTATTTTTGGATAAATCTAACCATTTAGGTGGGTGCGTTAGCCTGGGTATTGGTGAAGTCCCAAGCGTAGGGGAAGGTTTGGTTAGGTTGATATAGGTGGATGAGGTATTCGGTAGAGATGAGGTAGGGGAAGGTGAGGACATAGGCATTTTGAGCTTTTGTAAAAACTTCGGGCATATGGTAGAGGTGTTTGGATTAGTCATCTGCATTTGAGTAGAGCATGGTGTACTCAAACATTCCCATAAGACTTGTCTATCTTCTGGGGGATGAAAATTGTCACGTGTGAACAGGAATTTCGGTATGGAAGAGAAGTGGGCTGTGATTTTGGTCCATTGTGGGTGTGATACAGGGGGTGAATGAGGCGCTGTATCAATGGGTGTTAAGAGGTCAACCAGTTTCTGGAAAGATTTAGGTGATGAAGAACTGATAGGGAGGAGGGCATGTTCTAGAGGATCCATCATGGTTAAGGAGTTTGGTGATGTAGGTTTGAGGGGTTTCTCTTCTAAGGACGACAGAAAATGTGGTGATTCTTCTTCTTTTGTAGCAAGAGTGGTGGAAGGAGATGTTTGGGAAATAGATAGGTTGGATAACATCTGCTCACAGTCTTGCAGGGATGTGGTGTAAGAAGGATCTTCTGTGAGAAGAGAACTCTGGGCAGTTGATTCCTTTATGGGTAAAGGAATAGTGGGGCTGTCCTCTTTTCCTAATGAAGGAGAAGGGGGCGAGGACCACTGCGTTGGTGAAGAGGCTCGATTCAGAATTTCCTCAATGGAAGCCCTTGGTTGGGAGTTGAAAACTGCATGGATCTCATGCACACTCTTCTCCTCGGCTGAGGTTTTTTGGTTTGTGTTACTGTTAGATGAGTGGTTTGGAAATGGTTTGTTGAAGATTTTTAAATTTTGATTAGCAAGGGCATTAGGATTATTGAGGGTTATATCCCCTGCATCAACCATTTCCTGCACTATGTTTTTCAACATCTTGCAATTTTCGTGGTTGTGTTCCTTCACGTGATGGAAGTTACAGAAGTCATTTTCTTTATACCGAGAAGGTATAGCGTGGGCAGAATCAAACCCAGAGTGAGGTTTAACAGGAGGAAAGGTGATGGATCCTACTTTAAGCAATTTTTCCAAGATCACATCATAAGTTTCTCCCAAGGGAGTGTACTTGATGGGCTTGGCTTTATACTTATGGGTGGGTTTCAGTTGGGTATTAGACAGTGCTTGAGATTTTACCATCACCCCGTGTACGAATCCTTTTGATTTCGAAGCAACCGATGCATGAGAGTTGGTGGTGTTGGGTTTTTTGGTGGAGTCTTGGGTTCAGAAATTTGAGTTTTTGTTGCACAACTTCAATTTCTCCTCCTCTAAGGCTTGAATCTCTAGTTTTCCGAGCCATAGTAAAGGCCTCATAAAAGGTGCGGAAATTTTGTATTTGGAGGGTGGGAGAAATGTGTTTAGCACAGGCCCGCGTAAAGAGTTTGATGAGCTCGGCCTAAGGTAAGCCATAAGTAAGTTGGTTGATGAGGCCCCGCCATCGTCCAACGAAATCTGCGATAGACTCGTCTTCAAATTGTTGGATGGCATAGAGGTCGGTATGGATACTTTCTTGGCAATATTGATGGAGAAGTGATCCAAGAAATATTGGGCTAGCTGGTTAAAAGAGAAGATTGAGTGCTGGGCTAAACCACTGTACCACTCCAAGGCAGGTCCTGATAAGGACATGGGGAAGGTACAAAGTAGTAAGGCATCGTCATGAGCAATCAGATAGCAGGCATGTCTAAATGATCACAAGTGTTGTTGAGGGTCCTCCTTAATACTAAAGTGAGTAAATTGTGGTAATTCCCATTAAGGAGGATATGTATGAAGGGGGACAGAAGGATGAATAGGCTCCCGAAAACTTTCTCGTATGTTAGGGTGTTACGACTTCCTGAAATAGAAGCCTCAAGATTTTGCATCTTGTCCATCATCTATTTGATTAAATTATTGGTTGGGTTAGATGATGGTGTTGTCGTCGTAAACGGAGGAGGATTGGGCCAAGAGCCACTACTAGACAATGGTGGGGTTGAATGTTGATAAGGTAACAATGATGAATGTGTTGGGGCAGCCGAATAAGGGTGTCCTATATAAGATGTTGAGGCCACCGGATGAGTCTGCAGAAATGAAAAGGTGGGTGGAGCCTGAAAGGGAAAGCTCATGTGGATAGATGGTAGAGAGTGAGTTATGAAAGAGGCAATCTACGAGAGAGATGAGGTAGGGGAAGTGGATGGCAGTGATATGTGTGGCCCCAGATTAACCAAAGGAAGGGAAATTGGTGCAGTATGAACCACCGAAGCCACTGAGCTGGGAGACGGGGATAAGGATGAAGACGGTGAGGTGGAATTATTAGGTGGGGAAGGGGCTAAGTGAGCAGCTATACTAATAGGCACACCAAAGAGGAGCTGACCGTCAGGTGTACGGTCAGGGGTATGAGACAAATAATACTATACGATGCTAGAATTAGCATCCAAAAATTTGGCAAAGTTTGGATCTCCTACAGGGATCTTGGGAAAAGCACTGGTGTCCATAGGATTCCCCATAGGATGCAAAGGGGGTGACTCAGGAAAAGACATAGAACAAGCATGTGAAACCATGTCTGCGGCTTGTTGCCAGGTGATAAAAACCATGGACAAGAGGATACAATAGAGAATTAGTCAATTAGGAACAGAAACAACAACAAAATGTTGGAATTGGTAGGTTACTGGTTTGTCAGGAACTGTGAAACACAGTAACCAATATCGGTCTGGTAACCGATGTCGGTCAGACGGTAGCAGCGTCGATCAGTGTAACTGATGTCGGTAGAAGAGGACCAGTGTCGGTCATTGTGAAGGCAAAGAGAGAATGTAAGAGGCTGTTGGTTGGGGGATAACAAGGCTTAGTATACCCACCAAACTGTCTGAAGTGATCACTGAGACAGGGTATAAAAGAGAAATAGAACTGAAAGAAAAACAAAAAAAAACAAGCAAGATACACAAGAAAATCAAGAGACTAACCCTAGGATTAGTTTTAATCACTTTGGGCTTATGCCTTACATGTAAGATGATGTCAATCCTAAACAAAAGACCTAAGGGAGATGTCAAGTTTATTTTGGCTTGTAAGGATACCTCAATCAGACGGAGGAATACCGCGGGAAGGGGGGATGTTTGAGATGTTGTGTAGATTATGATGTGATTTGGTATGTGTTGTGTAGTGAGAGTAAGATTAATTTCTCGTCAATACCATGGATAGCACCCCCACATGTATGACCTGTTACTTAATCTATGTTCACTAGAATTAAAAACAACAAGCAAGAATGTGATGTACGTGTTTTAAACCCAAATCGAAAATGATATTCGATGAAGCAAAGAAAGAGAAGAGGTTAAGAAGATGAATTTCACTAATGCAAAGATGCGAAAGAAAGACAAGTTCTTTTACGAAAATGACAAAATATTTTGTGAATATTTAGAAGAAAGAAACATCAAGTGTGCTCCCTATATGAAAATAAGCAAGAAAGAAAGAAACCCGAGAAGGGTCCCACCAGGCGTGCCAAAATGTTTCGCACATAATTTTGTTCCAGAATAGAGTTATTTCTATCTTTTCATTCTCTTGAGAAACAGATAAGGGTTAGGGCTAGGAGGAATACCTGTTGAGTTTTGGGAAGGTGTGCGCGTACCATAGAGAGATCAGACTGATTGTGAAGAGCTCCTTTTTGTCTGGGAATGACTACCTGTAAATAAGAATGCAAGACCACAAGATTTTCATTAAAAAATAAGTGAGAGAACTGCCTTGGGCCTAGGAAATATTAGACTTCCTTTCAAAGGTGGCCAGTTCCCTTTTAATACAAATTAATGCAAATGATAATAAGGAAGATATTGCACAATCATGATTTAGGTACCTCGTTAATAAAAGTAATAGAGACTAAATTACCACTAATAAAATGTCATGTTGTTTGTTTGGTCATTGGTTATTGATACGTTCAGATCAAGTTACAGGGATAGACAAGGTTGGATATGAGATTATTTGGAGGTAAATAGGTGAAAGGTTGGTTTCTAGTATAAGTCACAGTGATCGATGCCATCACTGGATAACTGACTACGGTTATAAAACCAGTACCGGTAGGGGATAACCGATATCGGTAGGGGTAGTGATTTAGGGGGTTTTAAATGGAGGTTTATTGTAAGGTGGTTATGGGGTTTAGAAAGTTGGTAGATGGTTGAGGGGAGTATTAGGGTGATAGAGAAGACTCAGAGAGTGAGAAAGCTGTCTTTGGGGCAATATAGAGATGGATGAATGAAGGTTAGGTGCAGGGTGCTGCCGGGTGTTAGATCTAGGAGTGAGCTTATAATCACTATGAATCAAAAGTTCACAAAGTAGTGTCTAGAAGCATATAAGATAATAAAAGAGACTACTTACTAGTTTTTGATGCGGATGCAGGTCCAAGGAATGTAGTGGCGAAGGCAAGGCTCAGTTGGGATGATCTGGAAATCGGAAGTGAGCTGATGAAGCTATCCTCCAACTCTCCCAATGTTTGGATGAGTGTGACCGTGATCTAGTTGCTCAGTTATAGTCTTGGGCTCAATACTCCTCTCTGCAACCTCTTCTCTCTCTCTCACTTATCTCCCTCTTGCAAATGAATTCAGATCCTTTTCTTTTGGTTGGGGGAGGTCATTTATAGGGAACCGATGGTATTTACCTAACCGATGCTGGTCACGTAGGGACCGATGTCAGTTAGGTCAAAGTTGGCTATTTTTAGTAAAATAGCCAACTTTCCCTCCTTTTCTCTCAAGGGGTCAGTTGTGGGCTTGGTCAAGTCATTATTAGGTTAGTTTTGGTGCGGGTGAGGGGTGATGAGTCATGGGTGTGGGTCTGGACCAAGTTATAGATTTTAATTAGGTTATTTTAGGGTTAGGGCTAGGTCATGGTGAGGTGGCAGGGTTGGAGATGTGGATTTATTAATTATAAGGTAATTAATAAATAATTAAGTGTGTAAGGTTTAGGTGGTGAGGTAAGGTTAGGTTGCGAGATGAGATGCAGGGTACAGGGCATCGTAAGACCCAAATTTGGTGTCTACACCCATTTTGTAACTTTTACACCTTTTGGAATACCAAGTGGCAAAAAACCAACTTTCCCTTTGATGGCCCGCTTTAGTGCTGCTAGTTTACGCTTGCCACGTGGTGTTTCCTCCGTTGCCTGCTCAATTTCAATGTTTTTGGCTAAGTATTTTTCTTAGCGGGGTCATATATCTTGACCTGGGACACATGGTAGTCTGGCACTCATTTGGAAACATTCTCTCTATTCAATCCTTGAACTAGTGCCATTTTGACACTTGGCAGCCTCCACCGACCTGCCCCGTGCATTGACTATTCAACTGACTCTGCCCCTTTTGTAGACTGGACATGTGGAGGCAATGTGCTCGCTTGAAATTCCGATTAAAAATTTACTTTTGAAGGAGCATCGAGTTGACACTTGGTAGCCTCTACAGGTCTATGGAATTTTCAACGGTCCCTTTTATCCTTTTAGACTCTGGGCCACATAGAGAGCTCACGCTCATTTGGGTCTCCTCCTTTGGACTAACTCTTGGAGATGTGCCAAGCTGACATTTGGTAACCTCCTCTTGTACTTTATACTTAGCTGATTTTTTAGACCCGCCTTGTCTTCCTTTTGACTTTGTTGACCATTTGACCCTACCTTCGTTTTTTCCAGGGACACGTGGAGATGCAACACTTGTTTGAGCCTCCCTTTATGGATTCATCTTTGGAGAAGCGTCGTTAGGACACGTGGTTCTCTCTGTTGGCTCTTACATAGTTGATTTTGGACTCTTTCTTGAATGGTCTCAAGCCTGAAAAAATTCACCATTTTTTCCCCTTCTTGCTCCTAGTTCCTCTACGGCACTTCCCCTTTTTTTCTCACCTTGTTATTCCATTGTTGAGCCTTTTTGTAACTTGAAAAATGGATTTAAGACATGGAAATGGCTCAACAGAGTCCTTTATTTTTGTATAGGGTCATTTAATCTTTCCTATCCCCCTCCACTTCATTGTTGAGTGCTTCTCCGACCTATTTACAAGATCTGAATGAGTTTTCTCAGGTTCTTTCTATGCGAAGTGATGGCCGATCCAATATTTTTCATAGGGGACAAACTATGGATAACAATTTGGCGACTCATAGGGGTATATGCCTACTAGATGAAAATACCAATTTCCTTATCATATTTGTTGGGCATGGAGTCGAGAATGATGGTCTGATATTGATTCTACCTTTGATTCATGAGCCTAGCTATTTGCACTCTCAATTTTCATAAGAAATCTTGAAACGAAGGTTTCTGAGAGTAGAAAATTGTTTTGACCCGGGGCTTCATCTGTCTCTCTGAATGGACTGAATAAGAGCAAGAAAACATCACCACAACTATATACAAAATTTGAAATCATACATGCTCTAAATAGAATATGTAGAGCATGCAAAGCACTTAGGAGAAAAGAAACCTAAACTACAACAAGACAATGTGCACAAGCACTTAGAGGAAAAGGAATTAAAATAATATGTACAAGGTGATAACCTTCATTCTAGTAGCAGTGTTTAAGATAGATTCCATTTACTAGAATATGAAATTCCACACCATCCAATGTAGACAATTGGAAATAATTGCTACTTTTACACCTTGTGACAATGTAGGGGCCACTCCAAATGGAATCGAACTTGGAATTCTTTCCTTGTGTTGCCCGATGTGCATTCCATTTCAAAACCAGGTCTCCTTCCTGGAAGGTCTTAGATCTTGCCTTCTTGTCAAAGCATCTCTTGATTGTTTCCTGATCCCTCTCTATTGTTTAAAGAGTGTGTTCTCTGGCTTCTTCCAATTCCATCAGCTCTGCATACCTGGCCTCCATTGGTTTGAACTCAAACATCTCTAGCTACTTCATGAGTTCCAATGCTAGCAACTCAAGTGATGCAGGCAACACTACATATTTCCCATAGACAAGTTTGAATGGAGAGCTACCTGTAGACCTTTTGGGTGTTGTCCTATCAACCCATAAGGTTGATTTGAGTTTTTTGTGCCAGGATCTTTGATTTTCATCTAGAGTTCATCTGATAATCTTCAGCATGTTCTTGTTTATAGACTCTACTTGGCCATTACCCTGAGGGTAATAGTTTGATGAAGTGCTCAGGTAAATTCTGTTCCTGACAACCCATCCTGTGATTTTGGAACTGATGAATGCCAATGCATTTTCTGATATAATGGTGGTTGGCACTCCAAATCTGGTCACTATCCCTTCGTAAAAGTCTAATATGCTGGACTCATTAGCTTTTTTGAGTGCCAGTTCCTCGGTCCACTTGGTAAAATAGTCTATTGCCATCAGAATCCACTTGTGGCCTTGGCTCAAGTCTAGATTGATGACCTCGATGAAATCCAACCCCCATTGTATGAATGGTTAGTCAACTAAAATTGGGTGGAATGGGAGTGCTGCTAGCCTCTCTTTGCCTCTGAAGAATGCATAGTTCCCACACCTTTTGATCCATGCATAGCAGTCACTAAACACCCTGGGCCAATAATAACCCACCTTCATGATCTTAAGTGTTGTCACTCGTGGAGCAAAATGGCCTCCAGCTGCTTCAACATCGAACTCTTGTAGCATTTCTCAACCTGATTTGTCCCAATGCACCTTAAAAGGAAGCCATTGATGTCCCTTTTGAACAGGACATCATCAATAAGTACATATGGGATGGCCTGTAGTTTGAAGTGCCTCATTTTTGTTTTTTTCATTTCTTGAGGACACATTCCAGTTTGAAGGAAGTTCACCATGTTCTGAGTCCAACAAGGAATGGGTACATCCTCATTTTCTTCCTCCTGACCATCCTGTAGGACTAGAATAGCTTCATTTCCATCACTTGCTTCTTCTTGTTTACTTGAGGCAAGCTATTCACACAATACTTTTCCATGGACCAGCTTAGTGACCTTTATCTCAATGTCATACTCCATGACACGAGTGATCCACCCTGCACACTTTTTGTTCAGATCCTTACTAAGAAGGAAATATTTAACCCCTGCATGGGAGACCAATAGTTGGATTTTGTTGTTTAAAACCAAATGTTTAAACTTCTTCAATCCTCTGATCACTGTCAGGACCTTCTTCTTGATGAAGGAGTATCTCACCTCATAATCTTCTAGACCCTTGCTGAAGAAACCAATTGGCTAGTCCGTGTATTCTTTGTTCTGCCGTACTAGGATTGTAGAAATTGTGTCACTGCCACCAAAGGCATATAATATGAATTCCTTAGAAAAATATGGATTCATGAGAGTTTGGGCTTGTGATATGGCTTATTTGATAGCCTTAAAAATTTCTTTTCCTTCAGCTGTCCATCTAAACACCAAACTCTTCTTTAACATCAACATTATTAGCTTGACCAGGGCAGTAAAGTTTGGTACGAACCTACGGAAAAAATTGATTTTTCCTAAGAAGCTTTGAAGAGCCTTCTTATGGCTTAGAAATGACAATGCTCTTATAGCTTCAACTAGGTCTGGGTCAATTTCCAAACCTTCCTTTGACACAATGTGGCCTAGAAGCTTATCCTCATGGGCAAAGAATATGCATTTTTGGGGGTTTAATGATACCCCAAATCTCCTACACCTTTGGAACACCTGCCTTAGGTGGAAAAGGTGGTTTGCGGCATTTTTGGAGAACACAATAATGTCATCCAGGTAGATTAGTACTATTTTGTTGATCATCCCTTTGAATGCTATATTGACTTCCCTTTGGAAAATGGCTCCGTCATTAGACAATCCAAATGGCATTTTTCTGTAGGCATAGGTGCCCCATTTGGTGGTGAAGGTAGTTTTGAAATGATCAACTTATTTCACCATGATCTGGTTGTACCTTGAGTAGACATCTAGGAGAGAGAATCTCTCTGATCCAGACACCACTTGCAGAATTTTCTCCATTAAGGGGAGTGGGTAGTGGTCCTTGAGGGACACTCTGTTCAAGTCACGAAAGTCAACACACAACCTAATCTCTCCACTCTTCTTCCTGATTGGGACCAAATTCATGACCCAACTTGACTGTTTGATTAGAAATATTATACTTGCCTCTATCATCTTGTTCATCTCTTTCTTCATCAGAGGCTCAATATGTGGATTGACTGGTCTTCACTTTTGCCTGATAGCCTTAGTAGTTGGATCTAATTCGATTGTGTGTTGTGCAAACTTCATATTGAACCCTCTGAGGTCCTCATATCTCCAAGAAAATACATCTAGAAACTCTTGGCAGAGTTGCACGAAGTCATATCTTTCTTGTTTGGTGGCCACTTTTCCAATTTGAAGCATTTTTCCTTCTTTAACCAAAATTGACTCTGAATTCTTCCCCTTTGATTTGTATGTTGGACTTCTCTTTTTGAAACTAATCATTGGGATTGAAGTTAGACTTGAAACTCACCAAGCCATTGGGGAGTCTATTTGTATGCAGCTGCACTACTTGATTTCCATATTGCTGCTCTAGTCTGCTTTGATTTCTAGCTGAGAATTCAGCTTCCTCTTGCAATAAATTAATGATCTATTGATCATTCTCGAACACCTGCTAGCATGTGTTATTATCTAGCACTTCTGGCCTCAAAATCACATGGATATGTGGTTGTTCTTTATCCCTCTTGATGTTATCAAATACATCAAAGGTTGCTCCAACTTCTGCAATCCTATCAGCAACTTCATTCTCCTTTCTGGGTATGGACACAATATTGAAGGCTTTTAAATCCTTAATGAGATCCCATACCCTACTCTTGTAACCTTTGAGTGGGTCACTTTTGATAGAATTTGACTTGATAGGAAACTAGTTCACTATCACCAAACACTTGCAAGTTCTTGATTCCTCATCTTCTGGCCCAATGCAATCCATGGACCAAAGTCTCATATTCTACATTGTTATTTGAGCAGGCAAGCTAAAATCTAAAAGCTAAATAATAATTCATACCTTGGGGGGAAAAAATAATAGCTCCTCCTTTGGCTCCTTGTCTGCTCCTCAAACCATCAAAGAACAGCTTCCACACTTCATTGTCATCTTTATTTTTTGGCTTGATGATGTCAGAAAGAGGATGATTCTCCTCATGCAGGCAATAGACCCCTAGTTCAAATTCTTCCATCTCCTTATAAGGATCAAAATCATGTCTTTTGATCACCCATTCATCGAGGGTCAGGTACGGGATACACCCCAACTTGGTTTCTACTTCGAAAGTTCTTAGGAGGTCCTTCTGTTTGCAAGCCAAACAATTTACATTGATTGGGCTTGGTACTTAAGACTCAATGTGATAGTATGCTATGGGTTCAAATCTAGTTTTTGCCTTCACTCCATACCTTTTTCTAAAGAGCATATGCGACCAGTCAGCAGACAAGTAGCCTCCAATTTTGGTAGTGAAGTCCCTAGAAAAACACAACGCAAAATGTGGTGGAAAGTCTATGACTGACATGTTCTACAATACAGTCATATTAGGGCAGGCATGTAGAGTGAGACTTAGATCCTTGATGATTCCAGTAGTGGTCACTTCTATCCCATCTAATTATACTAATCCTTTAGAGATGACTTCATACTGAAGACCCAGTTGATCAGCTATTTGTTTAGGCATTACAGAACTACTTGTCCCCGAATTGATCATGCAGTTGTGCACCAATTTATCTCCAATGATTAATGAAACATAAAATGGAGGAGGCTTCATATTCTTACCTCATTGTTCTCCATGGTTTCTCTCAGGTTGAGCCACATTGGTAAGCACTTTCTCTTGCTGGCTATGGGGTTGAATTGAACTGGACCAATTTTGCATGATAGTCTGCACTAGATCCCTCTACCATGGAAAGGCTAGTGACTCCCATAGTGAAATTTTCACACTTGTCCTCTTCATTTTCTCAATGATATTAAATGGACTGTCTTTCTGTTGCCCCTTCCTTGGCACATTTTTCTCTTGCACGTGGGTTGTCACAACCGGTGCCTGAATAGGTTTGGAAGGTGGCTTGGATTGACTCTGCACATTGGGTGTTGTATTTTGAGTTCTAACATCCTACTAAGAAATTGAGGGTTGAGGATCACCTGAGCTTGGTGAATGTCATTTTCTAATATTTCTCCTCTTAGACCGTGTATTAGCAGCTATACTTTGAGGAGTCTGATTCATTCCATAGAAGTCTTCAGCCTGCCAATTGACAAGCATAGCTTCGTTTGGGGGTCCCTCTTATTGAGTTCCTTATTGCTGACTTTCTTCATGGCTAGTTTCTTATGACACACCAAGGATTTGCACCATTGAAGCAAATCAACTGATTATGTGGCTGATTACATGGGAAACACCATTCATACTCTTATGCCATGTTATTCTGCACTAGAACCAATGCCCTTGATGTTGAAGTTGTGTTTGGGTCATATGACCTAAAAGGTATAGCAGCATGAGGTTTCCCTTGGTGTTTAATTTGATTTACAGCCTAGGCTAGTGGTCTATTTTATTGATACAAGGGTCTGTCCTGATACTGACCTTGGGGTTGATATGGCCTAGAACTCTGAGCCTACTATCTTTTGATGGTTACTAGCTCATTTCCCAAGTTTTACAGTTGTTTCATAACTTCCTAAAGCTCCACTGAGGTGTTAGATGATGAAGTGGAGGCTTCAACTAAACTTTGACTCCCGAGGGTGGGTATAGGAGCTAATGTGGGTGTTTATCTGGTACTTGGGTTTCCTAATTCAGCGTATAGAAGCATGGATGGCCTAGGAGCAAGTTTTTCAACTTAAATCAAACGATTCTTAGCTCCTATGGAAAGGCTATAGGATGGAGGTAATGTTGTACCCCCCATTGACTGAATCATCAAAGAAATATCAGAATTTAAAGCCCTAAGAAATTATAAGAAGGCAACTTCGTTAGTGGGCTTTATTGTTGTTGGAATCCTGTCCTAGGTCTGTTGAAATTTGAGGTTGAAATTTTCCAGTTTCTCGTTCGAAGCTCTCTTGATTGTTGTCAGCTACTCTAGCAAGGGTAGGTTATCTCCTTTTCTCCAAATTGGTTGTGAAGAGTTGTGCATAGCTGGTTCTAATTTTTAATATAGCTTGCTTCAAGGCTCCTGTACCATTGTGAAGCTTTACCTTTAAATGAAGAGGATAGCAACTTGACTACAATATCCATCTCATGGATCTCGTGGATTGTACAGACATCTGCAATATCTTGGACATGGTCACAAGGATAAGTCTAGTTTTCCCCAGTGAAATGTGGGATGCTCTTTGATGCTGCTATCGGTACTGGATTTTGTGCATTCAGAGCGAGTGGGATGCTGCCAGTGAAATTGACATAAGGATTTGGTTGAGCTATCTCGATTGGCCCAAGCACCCTTCTTGATTGAAAGAATGTCCTACTGGGAGGAGGTTTCGATAAGGATCTGTTTGGTGGAGATAGAGACCTTTGAACTCTTATTTCTCTTCTCCCTCTTTCTGGGGATAAGTCTAGATAGATAAATAATTCCTCCTCTCTGGTTCTTGACCGTGTTTTTATTCTTCTCATGAACTTGGAAAACTTGGACTATTGAAACTATTGGGTTTTGTTCCTTTTAGAGTCGCCAAATGTGTAGTTCTTAAAAGCTTCTTAAAATATAGAATCACATAAAGTGCGCATCAATATTACTATAATAAAGATGGAAACTTCTTGGTGCCACCGAGCATGCCAAAAATGTTAGTGCAAAATCACAGCACCCCCAAATGAGTTGTTAAGTCTGATTTTCTAAGGTAGAGTCATTTGGTGTGATCCACATAACATTGAGCTTTCTCTAAAGTGTGGGACTTAGAAAATTAGAAAAATCTCTAGGTTAAAGGCTGGTTCCTATTCCTCTGTTTAGGTGCATGCATGAAAAATTGTAGAGGGCCTATTCCTAAACCTAATATAAGTTTCACCAAGGAGACAAGGGTAAAATGAATGCAAGAAATCAAAATATGCTATAAGGTGATGCACCAAAGGAATGATGAACATTTGTTTTGCTAATAGACACAACCCAACAAAATGCATACAATAACCAAGCACATATAACTAGATCTATAATGAAAGACAAGATGAAAGTAAAAGAGACAAGAAAGGATCTAAAATCGATCACAGATGTGCTTCGATTGCTCTGTAGATTGATACAATGCATTACAAAATGGCCAAAAGGTAGAAACGTATTACAATCTAGTGGAAGGTATGAAAAATCCATGAGTTCCTTTTTTAGAAGAAAAGGGGAGCCTGTAAAATAGAAGAATGTCCAACCCTTTACAATGAGTTCCAAGCCTGTATTTATAGATTCGATACAAACGAGAGAAAAAGAGAGAAGAGGGGAAATATAGCTCCAAGCTCAACCACCACTATTTAATGTTTCCCATAAAATTTGTTCCAAATCTATCTTGACTGCATCAAATCTTTATTCTACACCTCAAAGGAGGAAGAAATGGCAGAGCAGATCGAATCTGATCTAGTTTTTGAGGAAAGAAGATCCTACATTAAAGACCTGAAGATGTTTTCTCCCTTTTTCACCTACCAGGGCCCAAAAATGATTTTTTATCTTTCCATGGCATAGAGGACGTTGAGATGCTTCTAACAGAGTAATATTTGTAATATTATAATCCCTGAGTCGAAAGATATGCCCCTTCGAAGTTTGTATCAAGTCCATACAAATGGGTGGAAATAGTTTGAAAATTGGGTCTCCTTTTTAATATGGGGCACATGGTAGCCAGATTAGGGAAAAATTGGGTTTGCGGGTCCATGATTTATCTTTTTCTCCCTTTTCCATAGAAAATGAAAAACTTAGAAAACCTATGTGGCCTAGACACTCCATTTGGACACGTGGTACCCTATGGTTGGCTGGGGAGGTGTGCTTCAATTTTTATCTTTGTGCCTTTTTGAAAAAAGGAAAATTTTCACCTTTTTCTCTAACTCCCCGCTTTGACCTTGACACGGGCTCAAATGATGACTTTTTCCTTTGGGCGGAGTTGTGGCCCATTTTGCAAATTTTACACCTTTTGGAATAATAAGGGGAAAAATACCAACTTTCCCCCTGATGGGCTGCTTTAGTGGTACTAGTTTAGGCTTGCCACATGGTGTTTCCTCCGCTGCCTGCTCAATTTCAATGTTTTTGGCTAAGTATTTTTCTTAGCGGGGTTATATCTCTTGACCTGGGACACACGGCAGTTTGGAACTCATTTGGAAACCCTCTCTCTATTCAATCCTTGAATTAGTTCCATTTAGGCACTTGGAAGCCTCCGCCAACCTCCCCCATGCATTGACTATTCAATCGAATCTGCCCCTTTTTGAGACTTGACAGGTGGAGGCACCGTGCTCACTTGAAAGCCTGATTCAAAATTTTCCTTTGAAGGAGCATCAATTTGACACTTGGTAGCCTTTGTAGGTCTATGGAATTTTCAACGGTCCCTTTTATCCTTTTAGACTCTGGGCCATGTGGAGAGCTCATGCTCATTTGGGTCTCTGCCTTTGGACTATCTCTTGGAGATGCGCCAAGCTAACACTTGGCAACCTCCACTTGTACTTTATACTTAGCCAATTTTTTAGACCCACCTTGTCTACCTTTTGACTCTGTTGACCATTTGACCTTGCCTCTATTTCAGCCTAGGACACATGGAGATGTGGCGCTTGTATGAGCCTCCCTTTATGGATTCATCTTTGGAGAAGTGTCGTTAGGACACGTGGTTCTCTCCATGGGATCTTCCATACTTACTCAATTTTGGACTCTTTCTTGAGCTATCTCATGCCCAAAAACTTTGAAAATTCACCATTTTTTCCCCTTCTTGCTCCTGGTTCCTCTGCGGCACTGCCCCTTTTTTTCTGACCCTGTTATTCCATTATTGTGTCTACCTGTAACTTAAAAATGGATTTAAGACATGGAAATGGCTCGACAGAGTCATTTATTTTTGCGTAGGGTCATTTAATCATTCTCATCCCCTGCCACTCTAATTTTGAGTCCTTCTATGACCTATTTACAATATATGAATGATTTTTCTTAGGTTCTTTCTATGTGGGGTCATGGCCGATCCAATATTTTTCCCAGGAGGTAAAATATGGATAACAGTAGCTTTATCTGCATCGACAACAAAATTGACTACCCTCTAGAATTTTATATATGGTCACTTGTTGGTTAGTTCATTGCATCAGATGAGTTCAAAAGAAATGGTACATGGACTTCCCAAATTGTCCAGTTCCTTGCCTATTTTCCCTAGTTGTCTTGCAGAAAAAAAACACAGTGATCCGTTTAAGGCGAGCACCTTCCATGCCAAGAAGCATCTAGAGGTAGTTTATACCGATCTAAGTGGACCACTACTTTCTTCATTTTCAGCATACAAGTACTTCCAATTGTTCATGGATTACCACTCTTGAAAGATGTGGGTGTTTTTCCTGAAGAAGAAGAGTGAGGCTCTTCAGCATTTTCAGAATTTCTATCAACATGTTGTGAAAGAGACCGGACAACTACTTATTTTACTCCACTTAGATTGAGGAGGGGAATTCACATCAAATAATTTCTTGGCCTTCCTGAACCAACAAGGCATTAAGTAGAATATAACTACTCTATACACGCCCCAACAAAATGTCATTGTCTAGCAACACAATCATATAGTGATGGAGATGGCTTGTTGTATGCTATCAATAGCAAAATGGGAGGAACATTATTGGGATGAAGTAGTAAAGATAATAGTATATCTTCTCAATAGGGTACCAAAAAATATTCTAAAGGATCAGATGCCATAAGAGGTATGGAGTGGTAAAAATCCATCAATTTATCATTTATGAGTATTTGGTTGCGCAACATATATGCATGTCCCAGCTCAGAAGAGAAATAAGGTTGAGCCAAAGACACTCCCATGCATCCTACTTAGTTATAGAACTACCTCGAAGGCATACCGTCTCATGGATCTTGAGACCAATAAAATATATGAAATTTGAAATGTGTTTTATGATGAGTCATCCTTTGACTCAACAGTTACAACATAAGAACCATTACCAACCACCTCTCACCCACTAGTATCTGAATAAGATGATCAGCTAGAGGATATTACTTAGAGAAAATATTTCTTGGAAGTGGAACTATATGTTGACCTTGGATAACAAGATAATGTTACTCTGCATCCATCCTTACGTCAACGAAATAGTCCTTCACAAAAGCATTCAATTTATCGTCTGAAGTGGGTACAAAACACTATCAAAGACTCTTATTTGCAACAACTCCCAGATACTTCATCTGGAGTCAAAACAAGGAGTCAGACAAGAAATAAGGTAAATTTTACACTCATGAGTTCATTGATTAATAGCTCCAAGATAGATAATGTTCATGAAACACGCAGTCAACCTCAGTGGAAAGAAGCCATGAATGCAAAATATGACTCACTCATGTAAAATCAGACATGGGAACTTGTCAATCTACCTATAGGAAAGAAACCCATAGGTTGGAAATGGGTTTTCTAGAAAAAATATAAGGTATATGGATCCATCGACAAACAAAAAGCATGACTTGTAGCAAAAGGGTATGCTCCGAAACAGGGCATTGACTATGAAGAAACCTTTATACCCACTATGAAGATCAAGACCATAATAGTTGTTTATGCACTAGCAACACAAAAAGGATGGAGACTTTAATAGATGGGCATCAAGAATGATTTCCTAAATGGTTATATGAAATAAGAAGTGTACATGACCCAAACTCAAGGATTTGTTGATGAATAACATCCTAAAGAGGTATGTCATATCATCAAATCACTGTATGGAATGAAACAAGCTCCAAGGGCATTGTATATCAAGATAGATGATCACCTTTTGCAGCATGGGTTCACTCGTAGCCCCTGAGATTCAAATTTGTATATAAAGAAGGTAGACAAAGAAATTTTCATTCTTGTTATATATGTGGATGATCTTGTGATCACTGGCATTTCAGAAGATCAAGTTGATATTGTGAAGAATGATCTCAAAAGAACCTTTGACATGACAGATTTGGGGCAACTACATTACTATCTTGGGTTGGAGATATGGCAAAAATAGGAATCACATTTTTTTTCTCCCAGATAAAATATGCCAAGACAGTCCTCGAAAAGTAAAAAAAGTAAAACTATAAACCCAAAATCCACTCCCATGGAAAAAGGTTTGCGACTTTCACAATTCTAGGACTCACCTCAAGTAGATGCTACTCTCTACACATAATTTTTTTAAAACTCATCTACTTGACATATACCAGATCAAAATTATTCTATGATGTCATATATCTTTCTAGATTCATACAGGATATGAAGAAATGTCATTGGACTGTTAGTAAAGCATGTTTTGAGGTATATCCAAGGTACAATTGATTATGGTCTGAAATATAAGAAGAATGATCCATTCTTATTATAGGGATATGTTGACTTGGACCACGTTGGATATTTTGATGACAGGAAGTCAACCACAAGATACATTTTTCATCTCAGATCTGGACCTATCTCATGGATAATCAAGAAACATAATGTTGTTTCTATTTCATCCACATAGGCAGAATATCGCACCACACGAGGAGATGTGTGTGAAGTGATATGGTTACATAACATTTTGGATGACATGGGAATTCCTGAAAAAAAATCACCTATTCTCTATTGCGACAATTAGAGTATGTTGAAGCTCATGCAGAATCCTGTTTTTCATGAACGAACAAAGCATATTGAGATTGATAGTAATTTCATTCGAGAGAACGTCTTGAACCATCACATTCAGCTCTAATATTGTCCTACAAAAGCATAAGTAGATGATACCCAAATCTCTTGGAAGAGTGAAATTTAAACTTTTTAGGGGTTACATTTGCAAGAATAATGTAATAAGGGGGGAATGTTGGCATAGTCTACATAGAAAATAATTATATATTAGGAGTGTTTGTTTCATGTCCCATTATTCTTTGTCTCATTGTAAGCCCCTCCTAATATTATGGGGAATATTGTTAAGCTTCTCTCCTATATAATTTATAACATGCTTATGATATTAATTTAATGAATAAGATATATATAATCTCTATTTTCTCTCCATTTTTTTCTCCTCTCAAAATCATCACACGTATCGGTAAATCCCTTTCATCTTCTGAGGTCAGTTTGTTTTGTTATTTCACCTCATTAAGTTAAAATTGGAAAGTAAAAAGTTCTCTGAACATTACGTCAAGTATGGTGGGACCCTTTCCCTTTCTCATTTCAATTTTATTAAATATTCATTTTTAGGTTTTCTTCTCTATAATCGGTAGTGATTAGGGCGAATCTCCAATGATTCCCATCAATCACCAATGATCTCTATGACTACTTGTTATTACTCAGTCAATCAGCCTATAACATCATTTTATCTTATTGTTTACTATCTTCTACTAACACATTTTGTAGGTCTCTGCTCTGAAGACTTTTTTCTTGTTGCACTATTGCATTGCTAAAAAAAATAAAAAAAATAAAAAAAATGAAAAAAGGAAGTGTTTTTAAGGTGAGTCCTCTTCTTTTCTTTTCACTTTCAAGCATTGGATTTTTTGTTTGTCCTCATCTAAATCAATTGTTATTTTAATCTTAATAAGAACATTACATCCTACTTGATCACATGTATTAATTAAAGGATTAATTTATTTCATTCACATAATCCTCCCCAACACACAATAAAATCAAATCAAACACATTTTTTTATCAAAAATTCCCACCCAGGTGATAACTATTGGGATTTCATCACCCAATAGGGAAAACGACTTAGTGTTCTAGCCGAGTATAATCACTTTAGTTGTTGGTATATTGGCTAAGCTCCTAACTCCCTTATCATTGTGGGGACCGTGAAGTGAGGGGGTTATGCCCTAATACCAGGCCTTGTACTGACACTAGCATACATTCGGGCCTCATGTACCTTCAGGTATATCAAGGGCTCCAGCCTTTACCATACCTGAAACCAACCTTAGAAAGGCCATATCATTAGGTTTCCTTTGAGCCCTTCCTCCGTGCATATAATATTTAATCAACATAATTAAAAATTATTCTACTTGACTTGTCTATTACATTTTTATCTCTCTTAGGGATTTATTGTATCATCATGAGTTGACTATCATTTAATATGGAACAACCCTCTACATCAGCATATTATTTTACCCCTTATGATTCATTTTCACAATCATCATTGATTCCTTCATCTATAAATTTTCATCCCGAACAATTTCAAAACATCCCCTAAAAAGGATTTAATCCTGATCAATCTTATCAACCTATCACATCTCACTGAACTTAATATATCTCTAGCATGCCCACAGAACCATTTAGACCATCTTCTATCCCCTATGGAACCTCCACCTTTAAACCAATCCTACAATCCTACAACAACACCATCCAATGACCCTATGAGAATCCTTCACATCTACGTTACTTAAAAATTATCTCTCCTTAGCCCATATCAAGTGTATCCCATTAAGAAATCCTCTCTTCATCCCCTCCATCATAATATCATCATAATCTTAACATCCCCCATATTTCTCATCAACCTATCTTAACTTCAATACCTCTCTTAATACCCAAGACATCCCAAACCTATACACACATACCTACTCAAGCTTAATCAACCCCTCTCATCCTAAAACAACAACATATCCAACATCCCTACATGTCTCCCAACATTGATTTATAACAACCTACTTTACTGATGATATCTTATCAAACTACCCCTTATACACCTCCACATCAATCCCATCCACAACAGATCCCCTCATACTCTCCACTGTCATTAATCAACTCAACCACATTCTCAACCACACTCGCATGTTAATTCCTTCACATGTAATCCTACAAATGATCACATGCAAGCTATGTTGAACATATTAGACAATTTTTAAGCCGCTACCCATGGGAACTAAACACATTCTCACTTATGATCAAGTTTCTAATGAACCAATCCATCCGTCAATACCACATAAGTCTTATCCTCCACATGGGGAATTTCCTAAATTTATGATGTTCCATAGCCATGAGGATATTTAACAACACATAGTGGCCTTTAAGTACTCATGTTATCTCATCAATATCTCATTCTTAGAACCTTTCCTATGTCACTAGTAGGACTTTCCTTTGATTGGTACAAATCCATTCATCGACACTCTTTATTCTCTTTCACGCAAATATCTTAGTTATTTCTCGATTACTTTGCAGTCAATGTTACTCGTAAAATAACAATTTCTAATATCTCTACAATAAAGCAATATGAAAACAAATCCATTTTTGAATTTTTCACTAGGTGGAAAATCATTATTAATCAATTGACCATTTCACTGTGTCAATTATAACTAATGGATTTATTTAATTGATTGTTTTGCCATCACATCTCATCCACTCTTCAAATCCACACATTCCAAACTTTTGATGAATCCTTTACCATGGCCAGAAGGTTATAAATCCAATCCCTTAAAAAAGTCCATCTCAATTCTCAATCTACACATGTCCCATTTGATTCCCCTAGGTCTTCCTAGGAGCCAAATGAAACTACCACATATGGTGTCATTGCTTTTCTTCCTCACCCAACACCCTTGATAGATTCAATCCATATAGATACTACACATTATTCAAGTCAAATCATCAAAACTATTACATATGATCTTCCCCATGAGGAAACCATTTCATCACCAATGCTTCTAATGGAATACTTTGAGCCCCTAGATCCTATTTTTGATAAACCTCACAGATCAACATCACCTTCTCTCATTATCCAATCACCTACTACCTCCTTACAGTCTTTAGACTCTACCCTAGAGACCATTACACAAGAGGTACATATAATCAAATATCATGATGTCTAACCATCTTGTAAACCAATCAAATACTTAGGTAGCTTACATGAATCTAGCCCATCTCAATCTTGTTTGGAAATAACATCTCCCTCATCCGAGTCAAAACCAATCCTATCTCTGGTTCTACACTTACCATCTAGTCTGGAACCTTCTCCTAAATCAAACACTATACAATAAAATCCCATCCCATCCATAGCCTCACCCTCTCCATCTGACATGAGACCTATTAGTGCAAATCAGTAGCACCCTCTGGATGTTGCTATCAGATTTCTAGTTTGACATCTCAACATCCAGTGTGATTGTACAACATTAAATATTTTCCCCAAGTGTGGGACTTGTAAAAATGGGAAAAGAATCTCCAGGTTAGAGACTGGTTCCTCAAATCCTCTGATCAGGTGTATTACTTGAGAATTGTAGAGGTTTAAACTCAAAATCCTACTATAAATTCCAAGGGGACAGAGATAGAGAATGCACAAGAATTAAAACTAATGCTAATAAGGTGATGCACCAAAGGAGTGGTGAGAATTTTTTACTTCTGCAAATTGACACAATTTATAGAAATGTAGCAAAACATCATGTAGAAACTAATAAAATGTAATGAAAGATCATGGATGAATCAAACAACACAAGAAGAGGACTGAAACTCATTCACAGAGCTTGCATTGTCATTTCCAATATTAAAATACATGCATTACATCAACAGAAAGGAAAAAAATATGTAGTCTTGAAAGAGGTCTGGTATTCCACAAAATCACTTTCTAGGGTGAAAAAGGGAGCCTGCAAAACATAAAATTGTCCAACCCTTTCAAAATGAGCCAAATCTGGCTTTTAAAAATGCACATTCGAGCTCAGGAGAGAGAAACACGGGAAACATGAGAACAACTTCAACCACCAACCAAAATGTAATAAAACAGCATGGGCATCCTTAAAATTCCATTCCCTAACATTTTTTGACCATGCTGGGAGAGAATGCGAGCCATGCTGCATTAAAAATGGTGGTTGAAATGTCATTTTTGTTCATTTCCATGTGCTAGAGGTATTTTCCAATTTTCTCTCTCCAAACTCCACCAAAACACAAAATTGACCCTATAATCATGTAGATAATTTCACCAGATTTCCATTTATATAAAGAACGCAAAAAACTGAGCTCTGAATCGAAAGTTATGCTCATTTGAAAAGTTAGGGCAAAACAGGGCCAAAATGGGCTGGCGGGCCGAAAATTTGAAATTTTCCCACTTTTTGCATTTGGGAAAATTTCCCGAAAAATATCCACGCCTCGCCACTCCTGGTGCCACGTGGCATGTTCTGATTAATTTCGGGCCTTTCCTGCTTCTTTTTCCATCGTTTCGGCCTTTGGAAAATTTTCCAAAAATTCTCTGCCGGCCGAAGCTCCAAGGCCACGTGGCATGATGTGATTTGTCACGGGATTTTCCTTTAAAAATTTTCCATCACTTTTGACCATCTTTTCTGACCTAAACACATGGCACAACCCCATTATACATGGTATTTTCCTTTCATTTTTCTCTGCGGGCCTTCCTTATGTTTGTTGCCGCCACGTGGACACGTGGCATGGTTTCACTAGCTAGGACTTTGGGGGGCAGGTTTTCCTTTTGAAATTTTTCTTTGATTTTGTTTTGGGAAAAATTCACAATCTCCCACTATGCATTGCTGGTCTGAGAACACGTGGCATGATTTCATTTGTTACGCGGGCCTATGGGCCAAAATCTCTCTTTAGCGCCCTTGCCAAACAATTGGTAAAATTTTTAATCTTTTCTCTGTCCTCTGCCACTCTTTCGGCCTAAATACACGTGGCATAATGTTATTAGATGCGGGCCTAACATCAAAATTTTTCTTTGTGCCAAACCTTGGGAATTTTTCCCAACTTATCCTTGCTTGGACACGAGGCACGATCCCATTTTCCGGTGGGCCATCGGGCCGAAAAATTCCTTTCTGAATTTTGCCAACACTTGGTAAAATTTTCAAGTTTACCTCCGACTCCACCCTTCCGAGGACACATGGCCTCATCTTATTGTCCTGGGATTTTCTAGGGAAAATTTCCCACAAAAACTCCACCGAGCCATAACTTCAAAAATACATGGAGTTAGGAAGAAAACTTTACCTTTCTGGAAAGATGAGAAAGAGCTCTATCCAATGGCGTTATTTCTAGAACATTTTGAGTGCCTGAAAAGTAAAAAATATGAATGAGGCACAAGGGAGGAATGGAATGAAGGGATTTAGTCACAAAATGAGCAAGGGGCTCATTTTGGATAACAAGACCCTCTCCTCTATCTAAAGAAAACATTGAAAAATAAAAACCTTTCACATCCATAACCTCATACTCATCATCTGTCGTAATACCATCTTATTTTCCTAAGACTGACATTACAAAATCAAAACATGTGTCATCTAAGGTTTCACCCTTACCATCTATTCTAAGACCCCATCCTTTATCACAATCCAAATTCATCACATCTACAGATCCACCCTCATCATCTATTTTAGGACCCTATCCTTTATCTCAATATAATGTCACACAGTAAAACCCTATCTTTTCCATAATCCATTCCTCTTTTTTTTTATTTTGGGACCTCATCCATCATTTAATTTAATCAATCCCACATCCTATCTCATCCTTGAATCATATCCTCTCTCTTATCAACCTCACAACACCCTTATGATGTTTCAATACCATACGACATCCATGGATCCACCCATGTTCAAAAATAAGGTGTGTCGTACAAAGTGTTCTCGTAAATCAAAATGATTTTTTTTTCTGTAATCCTAATCCCTCAAAAGGGACTTATGTCGACATCCTTGAGAGGCTCATACATTCTTCTCTTATCACATTACCACCTATCAAAACACCCAATTCACATATCCACTAACCCACATGGTACGACCTAAAAAAACCTTTTCCTACCATATAATCACATGTCATAACATAGATAGTTTTAAAGTGCTTAAAGGCATAATTCAATGAATCTTCCTCATTAATGATATAATACAAAAAGAACATCATCCTAAACCATCATCAATATCATCTACACCTCCACTCTTGTCAATCTCCTCAATGAAATCTATAGCTCAAGGGGGTTATCCTCAATCTGGTAGTAAATATTTTCCAGACATCTCTCCAGCACCTTTCATTGAAGGTCTCTAAATCCTGTCAAAATCTACACCTCCACCCTCGTTAATTTCATCACCAAAATATATTAGAAAAATGGGTCATCCTCAATAAAATCTTGACAAATATTTCTCATGACCTACCATTGAAGGTCCTATTATCACCAAATCACAACAGCCTCTGATATTTTGTCATGTGTATGTGAGGTAATCAGGGTGATTGGGTAACGTGGAGTTGTTTCAAGGTGTGGGGCCTTGTAATTGGAAAAAATATCTAGAGAAGGTTGACTTCCTCTTTCTAATCCTATGGTATAACTACTTCTAATGCATAAAACCATGTAATTAAGCCTATCCTAACACTTAGAAGGAGACATGGAGAGAAAGATTCCATGAAAAGGTAAATCCTACACTACTGTGTGTTGATATCACCAAGAGAAGGGGTGTTTAGACAATTCTTATCTTGCAAATGGAGAAATATGAGCGTGGGGAGGATAGACAAGTATCATAAAACATATTACACACAATATACCAATCCAATTAAGCACAACAATTCCAAGTATGTGATAAGAAAAACAAGATGCACAATATACTTGTAAACATGGAGAGAAGCAAGAGAAAGCACTGTAAACTAATGTAAGGATAGAAAATTAATCACAAAACATCATTTTAGTTACTTTAATAACATACATAGCACATCATTATAGCAAGAAGAGGCATGAATTCCTCATTACATAGCTCAGAAGGAAGGCTTGAAGCCTCAAATTCACAACAACCCAGTTGGGAAGAAGAGGGAGCGGTATAAAAAATGTATAACCTTATTTCTATGTCTTTAATCACCCACAAGGGGCACCATGCTTGCTTGCATCACATTATGGGAGCCCCCGTTAATGCCAATTCCTCTTATATTCTTCTATGTGGGAGAAGGATGTGTGTGCATACTTTATTTATTTCTCCTTCACCTACCCAAGTATTGTTAAAAACCTAGATATATCTACAATTTTGGGGCACCCAATCCTCCCAAACTCCATTTTTATTGATTTCCTCCTATAGGTATTTGAATCACCTTTCCAACAACTATAATTTTGTGAGAATTTGATGAGCACAATTCAAGATATGTCAATTTTAGTTAAGGCGTTTCTTTTCCAGATCACTGACCTGCTCGGTGATCTGGTTATGAGATGATCTCTAAATTTTCATGGTTGGATCTATACATCTCCTTACCTACTGCTTCACCATCGAGCTCCCTCTTGTTGCATCCATGGTATACTATTCACCCTTTTGCCTCCCGTTTTCTTGGCTCGAACACCCTGATGAAAATACCTCGGCCAAAAAATATCCTCCCAACTCTAAGGAAAATTTTAAAGAACCCTCTTGGAAAACACTTATAAAAATCATGGTCAATATGATCGGAACTATATTTTTTGGTTTGGAAAATTATGTAAAACTAGTGTTTGTGGCATTGGTGAAATATAATATTCTTTTAAAGGAAATTGTAGATGGAGTGGTGAATGAAGGATAATTCATTAGTATGAAGGATATTTATTTCACAAAATGCATTTTAAGTCTAAATGGAGGTCTTCCACATGTTCCCCTAACTGTCACTCTAATTTTCCTAACCACGAACATGAAACTTTATTGAATTGGTTCATTCCGCAGGCTTGGAGTCAACATAATGCCCTTTCCTTGAGGATGCCTGGAATCTCGCCACATGTCCACCCAATATCCAATTCCAGGCATTGGGGATCCTTTTTCATACCTTTATACTTAGGTTCTTGGAATGGGTGACACTTGGCATCTCCTCATGTGTCGAGGATTATAATTTTTTTAGCATATTCCTAGGTAGTTAGAGGATTATTTTAAACTTGACTGGTCTTATAAAGGTTTAACAACTTCCAATCTAGATCAATGTGTTTGTGTGTCTATATATATATATATATATATATATATGTATGTATGTATTATCTCTATATTATGTATATATATGGAAAATTCAATCAAATTTAAAAAAAAATCCTAAACATGTCACATGTCGGCAAATGAGACCAAATAAATAGGAAGGTTCCATAGATTTCTTGGTGATCTAAGAATGTTTTAAAACCATGACCAATCTATCACGTAGTGATTCAATAAAAAATATATGTTAGGATTGGAGATCCATTGGCTATTTACATGGGAATAATTATATTTTGTGGAAATTTTTTCTGAAAATGTGGTCACTTGCATGGTCATAAAAATAGCTAAATTCATATTCTAGAATTCCTACTTTTAGCAAAAATTACAAATATTAGCCACTAAAATTTTCCCTTCCCGGCTCACACCTTGTACTAGTTTTCAACTCAGCCATTGACTCGATCGGTTCCATGACCTCCACCTATCAACACGACCCCTAACTCAACCTTCAAGATAATATCCATGTGTCCTTCATTTTTTGGTTAGCTCTCCACCAATCCGACTCCAACTACCCTGATACGTCTCCCCAAAACAACTCATCATTTGGACTTTACCCCCCTATAAAATTTGGAGTTTACATCCCATTGAGCATTGCATTTGGTGCCATCAACTTTGATTCTGATCTCTGAGCATCTCCCCACATCGAATATTGGACTCCTATTTGCTTCAAAGTTTTTGTCCCTTTGAAAACATGAAAAAATCCAATGTGAATTCACCAATGACTCTTAAAACCCAAAATTTCGAAAGTCCAATGCATCAGACTTTAGACTTCTATGATCTCCTTGGGTGTTACATGCAAACTCTGAGCTATTCTCTAAAAATATGCCTCACGAAACCCCAAATTCCTTGATGTTGATTCACTAACTTCCCCTTTCATCAACCAGACAAGCTCACTTGACACCCTGGCGAGTCATTCCCTTCTAGTGCAAAGCTCACACCTGAGCATCTTGCTAATCTCCTGGAGAGATCCTCCCATCTCTTATCTGCTAACGCTGAGCCAACCACTTTGGATATCGAGGGCTGAACCTTCAACATGCTAATCATGCCAAACCTGACTTGTCAGTCACCACACTAATCAATTATCAAGATGATGACTAATCCACTCGATTCAATCCTAGTAAGCCACATATGATTGACTTGTCGATCTATTACATGACTGGGAAAACCATTCACTGCTAACTCAGCCCGACAACCCCGTGCTTCAACCAAGCCACCCCACCACTACTAGACTCACCGAGTTTGGAGCTGCTCCACCAATATTCACCAGGCATACATGAATTAACTCAACCAAATTTTTTTGACCTGAATTACCTAGTAGACCTATCCGCTCATCCCCATGCACTTCCACCAACTGGCCGAGTATCTCGTTGAGCTGCTCGGTGAGCTATTTTTAACTTAACCATTTTTGGAAAGATTTTGAACTAGGCCCTGATCTTTATATTTTTTCCCAGATTCTCCCATATCATTAGACTATGAGGATCTAGTAGAACACCCAAAAACTGTTGTTTGCCATATTTTTCCTGTTTTACTATTTTTTCTCAGTTTTTGCCAAGTGTGGGCCCGCTGGAGCTCATTTTTTTCATGTTGGAAAACTCTGAGCCCTTCAAAACCCAAAAGAGGAAATAATATTTTAAATGATTCCACACTTTCCTAGAATACTGCAAATGTTCCCTAAACCTTAATTTTTTCATGTGAACCCCATATTCTCTCGTGAAGGCCCTATCCAGTACTTGGGTCTGATTTTTCCTTTTTGTCCATTTTTCCTATGGGGAAAAATGGATAACAATTTTGGCATCTCGTGGGGATATCTTCCTAATATGTGTGGTTGACCAGTAGCCTTAATGCATCCATTGGGCATGTAGTCACTATTAATGACCTGACACTGACCTGAAACCTTGAATTTATGTCCCCAAAATCTACCTGAAATGCTGTTACACCTGGGCTTGACCTGAATTGACCATCTCACTTATAAGATTTCTAAATTAAGATTTTGTCAGAGTGGAAAATTGTCTTAAAACAATAAATTTATTACATTTCCCCATTTTTGCAATTCTTATCCACAGGAATGTATAATGATAGCTAAAATTGTCACCCAAAACTTATTCTTTCCAATGTGAAGCACCGAACTAGCTAATGTCTTGATAGAATGAAGCATTGCGGGTCTTGAAAGCACAAAATGACTTGGAAAGCCCCTAGAACTATCATTTTAAACTACATTTTCCCCTTATGTATGCTACTTGAAACACTACTGGGGGTTGGAGCTGCCAAAGGTTAGGGACTATTCTTTGTTATGAAACTTGTTATCTGTTATGTAATGAATTCCCTTGAGATTGATTTATGATTCTGTAAGATGTACTAGAAGCTCAATTGTGGCTGATTTTGAAGGGAAAAGAGAATGAAAACCATAAAAATAGTCCCTAGATATTGATTTTAGTTTCTCTACATTTGAAATATTTTAAGAATTGCAACTATTCCCTGTAACCTTGAGCTTCTCCCTTCAACATCCTTTTTGGGGCACACTGAATTGTGCAATGATTCCACTATGAGAAACAACAGAAAAAAACATATATACAAAGAGACAAAGATCATACATGCCTCAAGTGAAGTATGCAGAATGTGCACAAGCACTTATTCTAAGGAAAGAAAACCTAATCATACCCTAATCTAACCATAGGTGTGATAAATTCAAATAAACCCTGACACTGACAAGGAAAAGTAGCTTCCCTTCCTCAAAACTTGCAGCCATGTGGATGATTTTTCACTAAACATGGCTTGTGGAAACAATGGAAAATTGTCTCGGAGTTTTTTTCCATCTTAAAATCCAAGGTATTAACAACAAACAATATATATACCCCCTCTAGATGGTTTGTATTTTATTCCCAGATGATTTGATACTGACTTTTCGAGCTTTGAATCTCTTCCTTATGCCTTGGAGTGGTCATGAATGGTGGTGCCTTCTCCTTTTCCTCCAATGAAGCCAAGTACCTTATTTGGTAAGGCTTGATCCATTGAATTCACACACTTCTCCGAGTTCCAACTTCAATAAGGAAGTCTTCTTGTAGACATTCCTGGAAAAGGTGACTATCTATGAGTTGATATCATCCTTGTGGCTTATCTACAGAAAATTGTTTCTCTTCCTTGATGAGTGATATGAAAGTAGTTTCTTCCTTGTTCTCTTCCTCCTTTTCCAGTGTGGAGCTCTGAACATTCAATTCCTCTAATCTTGATTCCATAAGGTTGTTTGAAGAACCATGATGTTCTTGAATATCTCCTTCCATGGAATAGGCATATTGGGTTGGAGGATGGGAGCTGGGATAGAAAAAGTAACCAATTCCATAGGTTCTTCCCCATCAAAACACTCTTCCAAAGCAAATAAATAATCAACTTCTTCATTGTCTGTTTATGCCAAGGATTCAACCTCCTTCATGGTGTCTTCTGGATTTATAATTTTTTCACCATGGGTATATTCATCCTCAACATGAAGTTTGAGAGTTAAAAATCATCCCCAAAATCTAAATTTTGAAAGGATGGAGTGGGAGAAGACTGAGAAACCTATTATATAACCTTCTTTAAGTTCAATAATTTTGAATCCATCTTGTAATCCTCTATGTGCTCATCTTATTATGGATTTGGAGTTGATTATTATTCTTCTTTAAATGATTCTACAGCTGGTGGTGGATCAACAACCTATGAAAAGGAAATTCTATAATGCACACTACACTCTGAGCCAATGGACTTTTGATCATCACTTCCTTCTTTCTCTTTTTCTGCTGCTACAAAATCAGTTTGCACCAGCTGTTCTCCAACCTTTACCTCTTCTGAAACCTTAACTAGTAAGGGAATTTTATTTATCCCAAACACTGAATCCCAACTCTTAAAATTTGTTATCATCTCTTCCTTATTGGGCTCCTTTTCTTGTTTTCCCTCTTGACTAGTTTTTTAAGCTTCTTCCCAACATGGATTTGGTAATGCAAGAGGAGGGATGGGTTTGATCTCAACTATTTTTTGCATTTCTTGTGGTGGAAGGGGAGATTCAATTTCTTGTCTCTATAGAGGGGAAGGATCCTTTTAAGGGAAAATGGCAGAAAATTTAAGATGGGGTGGAAGATTAGGGGATGGAGAATTGGATTTACAATGGGGGAAGCAGGTGAGAAGCTTGGAAACTAAGGTTTAGGTTAGAATGAAACTGATTGGGGAATGAGGAGAGGGTTGTGAGATGGAAATGTAAGGGTTTCCCATTGAAAGGTTTGAGTAGAATTATATATATAAGCCTTGCTATCCTCAATCCACTCTACAAGTTGGGGAAACATCTCAACCATGAAATCAAGATTCAGCTGAGGCCTGAAGTGTCCTGGGATAGGGTCAACCCATGGACAAGGGACCCTAAAATCAACCTTGAATGCTTTCATCTGGTATATAGCTCTAGTCTACACCATATTAGCCTCAATTATTTGAACTCTCTCCTGCTATTCAATGTTCTTGATAAAATGACCATAATTACCACCATACCCTTGTTCTTGATAAACTCCATAGCCAATAATATTTTAGTGTTGCTCATAAGGATAGGAAAAATGGTTTTGAATTTGATTATAACACTGATCTGGTAGTGTCTTGAAATAAATAGGAGGTGGATTGAATTGGTCTTGCTAATGTAAGTGTGAATTCTATGAGTGAAATGAAGTCATGACTACATAACTTCATGAATGGAAGAAAATGATAAGATATGGAAAGAAAAAATGGATGGAAATGGATGGAATTAAAAATATGCAACTCATAGAATGGGTTGTTTGGACCAATGGAGTCATCAATTGTGCTTTGGATGTGCCTTCTAAGGTTGAGATTTCATCAAGAGCACAACTTGATAAAAATGGAGATAATAAATTTAAAGGACCCAAAACTGGCTACGGAAGTTGGACCTTGTTTTATAGCTGTTAACCTTCAAAATATAAAATTCAGATCCTAGCTCATGCACAACAACCTCTAAAGTTTGAAATGTAAAGTGTAGTGGTGTTAGGAACCCCTGTTCCTACCAAACTATTTTTTTATAGTAGATTAGTTACTTTGGATGCATATGTTTTGTAAGTCATCCTTTTAGCATATTTAAATATTCCCACATGTGTGGGAAGTAGTAGTTTCTTCGATAGGAATTAGCATATAAGATGGTGTTTAGGCTCAATGAAGCATCTAAAAATATATTGTATTGGGCTTGTTCAAAGGAGGTTTCCCCTTAAAGAAGCCTGTGATTTAATATCATTTTGAGTTCTTTTAATTTAGTTATTTATTACAAGTTGTTGCCATTTATAGTTAATTTTTTGTGATTTGTAAAATAGTGTTGCAGGGTCTTCACAAGTGGAACCTCTAAAATCCAAAATTATGAAATGCAATATAACCCCAAAATTCTGAAATTCCCAAATCAAAACTTAAGACCACCTTTGAAACCTCTGACCCCCGATATACTCTCTGTAGAAATTCAGAATTTGTTTTGCATATGTGAAATCCCGAAAAATTTATTTTGGAAGTTGGAGAATGTAATGCAACTTCCGAAATCTAAAATTTGAGGATTAGGTCCCATTTGGTGTTTTACAATCTTGAACTTCTAATTTATCTTGCAAATGCCTTCAAAGCTATGAAATATATGACTTTAATGTCCCAACGGGTGTGCAAGAAATATTATCACCAAATCATAGAACCCTCTGATTTTATGTCATGTGTGTGTGAGGCCATCAATGTGATTGGGTAACATGGAGTTGTTTCAAGGTGTGGGACCCTGAAATTGAAAAAAATCTCTAGAGAAGGTCGGCTTCCTCTTCCTAATCCTATGTTACAACCACTCCTAATACAGAAAAAGACCTAACTAAGCCTATCCTACCACTTCCAAGGATACAAGGAGAGAAAGAGTGCATGGAAAGGGAAATCCTACACTACGAGGTGGTGATAACACCAAGGGAGGGGGTTAGACAATTCTCAACCTTCAAATGGAGAAAGATGAGCATAGAGAGGATAAACAAGTATCAAAAACTATATTGCACAAAATACACCATTCCAATTAAGCACAATGATTTCAAGTATGTGATAAGAATAATAACATGCTCAATATACCTACAGGTGTGAAGAGAGGAAAGAGAAAACACTGTAAAATGATGCAAGGATAGAAGATTAATCACAAAATATCATTTTCAGTGATTCAATAACATGCACAATATATCATTATAGAAATAAGAGGCATGCATTACTCATTACATATCTTAGAAGGAAGGCTTGAAGCTTCAAATTCACAACAGACCAGCTAAGAATAAGAGAGAGAACTATAGAAAATGTCTAACCTTTAACAAAAGTTCCCCCCTTTACATTTTATAAGAAGAAATAGAGAGAGGCATAAATTCAGATTTCTAGGTCTTTAATCACAAACAAGGGGAAAAAATCTTGCCTACATCACATTATGGGAGCCCCTGTTGATTCCCATGTCTCCTGTACTATGCCCTTTGGGAGAAGGATGTGTGTCCTTACTTCATTTATTTCTCCTTCACCTACCTGAGAATTGTTCACAACCAGGAGAGTTATGTAATTTTGGGTTACCAAATCATCCCAAATTCCATTTTTTATGATTTCTTCCTATAGGTATTTGAATTAACTTTCCAATGACTATAGTTTCATGAGAATATGATGAGCACAGTTCAATATATGTCAGTTTTAGTTAAGGGGGGTTATTTTCCATTCCGGTGCCATGTGCATGGTTTTGGTGAGTTGTTCACTGAGTAGCTCACCGAGCTACTGGGCAAGCTAGTTCAAATATTCTCTCTATGTTTTCATGGCAGGATTTATATATCTCTTTTCCTACTACTTCACCATAGAGCTCCCTCATGTTGCATCCATAATGGACTATTAACCCTTCTGCTTCCCATTTTTTTGGCTTAAGTGCCTCGATGAAAATACCCCAATCAACAACTCTCCTCCTGATTCATGCCTTGCATCATTTTCTAGCTTAGCCATTGACTTGGTCAGATTCATGACCTCCACCTGTCAACACGTTCCCTGGCTTGAACTTCGAGCTAATCTCGATGCGTCCTTTATTGTTTGGCTAGCTTGTCATGAACTTGACTCTAACTACCCTAACATGTCCCCCTAAAACAACTCATGATTTGGAATTTACTCTACTATCGAATTCAGAGTTTGCATCCCACCTAGAACTTCATTTGGTTCCCTCAACTCTAATTCCAAACTCCAAGAGGATCGCCGCATTAGAGATCAGACTCCTCTTTGCTTCAAAATTTTCATCCCTCTGAAAACTTGGTGAACTCTGATGTGAAATCACCATTGACTCTTGAAACCCAAAAGTCCTAAAGTTTGATGCATTGGACGTCAGACATCGGGGATCTCCTTACGCATTTCTTACAAACTCCAAGCTATTGTCTAAAAATCAACCTTGCAAAACACTGAATAACGCACCACTGAGTCACTGAATCCCCCCTTCATCAACCAAACAATCTCGCTTGACACTCTGATGAGTCACTCCCTTCTAGTGCCAAGCTCACACCTGAGCATCTCGCTAATCTCCCAACACGCTCCTCTCATCTCCAATATACTAATGTCAAGTCGACCACATCACAGCTTGATGGATCAACCTTTGACTCATCGATCATGCAAAACCTAACTTTCCTATCACCACACTGATTAACCATCGATTTAACACCCGAGCTGCCCAGTTCCATCCCGCCAGACTGTCTATTCTTGATTCACTGAGCTCTTGCATGAATTTGACCACCATTCACCACTAACTCAATCTGAAAACTATGTGCTTCAACCGAGCTTCCCCGCCACGATTAGACTTGCTGAGTTCGCATGTGAGTTATTCCACTAATAGTTGTCGAGAATACATGAATTAGCTCGACCGAGTTATTTGGACATGAATCGCCTGGTATACCTATCCGCTCATCCCCTTGCACTTCCACTAGCTCACTGAGCTACTTGGTGAGCTATTTTTAACTCGATCATTTTTGCTAAGATTTTGAACTAAGCCCTGATCTTTAGATTCTTCCTCAAATTCTCCTGCATCAGTGGACTATGAGGGTCTAGTAAAGCATCCAAAAAATTTTGTTTGCCATATTTTTCCCATTTTCCTATTTTTGCTCTTTTTTTTTCTGAGTTTGGGCCCACCAGAGCTCATTTTCTCATTTTAGGCATCTCTGATCCCTTCAAAACTCAAAAGAGGAAAAAATAATTTAAATTATTCCACACCTTCTTGAAGTACCGCAAATTATCCCTAAACGTGAAATTTTTTCCCCTGAACCCCAAATTCTCCCATGAAGGCTTATCAGTGCTTAATACTGATTCTTCCCTGTTGTCCATTTTTCCTAGGGGAAAAATGGATAACAAGTCCTTTGTCTCAAATCAGTATGGTTCACCAACTACGTGTACTTGAAATAAACATACATGAAGCAAAGTTAAAGAAAAAACTTCATCAACTACCCCTCTTTATTAATCGCCCTCTTATATCTCATCTAGATTTTCATCATCTCCTTTTTAAAGGGTTCCACATCCTCCTTTATTTACTATATAATACTTTAATAAAAATCAAAAAATTTTATCATCCTAAGTTGAAAGACATCATTCCTTTTAGCGCATGTTATATCTATCCATATCACCCCACTTGGGGGTCTTCTCTCTTCATAGATGTCAAAAGTGTCACTTTGCATACCTCCCCCTAGTTAATCCTCACCAACCCTATCCTCTCAATCAATTCAAAATGTGACTACTCTGGAAAGGAGTAAATGTGGAAAGTTTTCCCCTAAATGGATTGGTCCATATAGTATGGGTCAGGAGCTTATCACTTAACCTCCATTAATGGTACACTTGAAAACAAACCTTTGAATGACTAAAAATTGCGATCTTTCTAATGTTAACCTTTGACCATCATGGCAATAGTCACATAAAATATTTTATTTCATCATCAAACCATCCATCTTATCACAATAATGATTTGGATGTATGTGGTCTTCTGTCACTATCCTCAAAAACCTTAAAGATAAGCACTACAACTCTATTCATCACATATTTCTGTTAGACAAGTTCCTCCTTAGTAGGAACCCCACAATCATTACATTCATCCACCTTTTATATGAACCAAAGACATGTCATGGGGCCCATATGTGTAGGTTGTGTACACATCTCTTCTCCCCTCCTTGAAATAGTCTATTAGGGTTTTTCCCTTAGCATATAAAGTCAAAAAAATTATATATGGTTGCTTCTTATCAAAATTTAAAAAAATAAATAGACTGATCCCTTGAAGGAAAATAATCAAAAATGAAAATAATATTATCAAAAGGAAAAGTAGACTAATCCCTTAAAGGACGGCTACATATTTAAAATCATAGACTGATCCCTCGAAGGAAGGCTACCAAAAATATAAAACTCAAAATTGTAGACCACTCCCTGAAAGGATGGCTACCCATGTCAAAAGGCTTCCCGCATCGATCAACCTTCAAAAATTCAAATATCAAAATCATGCTAGGAAATCTTCCCACATCGATCAGATTTCCCTTTAAAGAAAACTTCCTGCATTGACCAGTTGGCATCAAAAATATAAATGTATAGCTGGGGATTTTCTTTATGAAATTTTTGAAAGGAAAACCTTACCCCCCCCCCCCCCCCCCCCACACACAACCTACATATGTCAACCCTTTCATGTTCTAGAAAGGTACATCTTATCACTTCATCTCTATATCCAAAATCCTATATTTCACTACCCATTGTTAGTCATGTGTTAACATATGTCATTAGGAAAAGAGTGTAAGAGCCTTAACTCTATTTTATTCCCATCATGTATGTATCAAATCCAATATAAATCAATCATTCTACATTTTATTATTAACCATGGATAGGACACATTCTGAAAAACATTTGGTCACTTTAAAATTGAATATCACTGACACATCACATCAAAAACATTCATCAACACCTCTGAGACATAACATTAACCTCTATCAACATCTATCAAACATCAACATCCATCAAAATTAATCTATCATAATATAAAAAACCTATCAATATAATCATGATCCCATAACAATATTATATCATCATATCAAAATAAAATCAACACCTAAATCAAATCATATCATTGTATCATTGTACATCATTTGGAGTCTCAAAAGTTGTGTTTATCATAAATATACATCATAACATCACATCTACTCAGTAAAAATGGCATATGTTGACCAAATGCCTCTTCCAACACTACTCCCATAACAACCATCATTACCCCCATCTAATACTTGTAATCCCACCTTTGTCATTAAGTCATATATCTATAGGACATGAACCCTTTGGTTCCCTTATCGGTTGACTTCCTGACCTTGTAATCCCACCTTTGTGGAAACATCAATTTTGGTCCTTTGACCTCATCAAACCATCACATTTCCATCATTAACATCATATTTCTATAGGACATGAGGCCTTTGGTTCCCCTATCACTTGATTTTTTTACATCACCTATCTTGTCTCTATACCTCGTCTTGGGTCATCATTCATCATCTTTCATCTTTCCATCTTTACATCTTCCCATCTATCTCTTTCAAAATTGTGATTGATTCCCTTTTAGGTCATCAATCCCTAGTTTGAGGTGAAGCACCTCATCATTTAATTCTACATCTTTCATCACTCATATCTTGTTTTTGTCTCACGTATTTTCTAAAACCACTCAAAAAAGGGGGAAAAAGTAGACACCTAAAATTAGCACCGCTAATCCCCGTGTTCGCATCTACTAGAACCCCTTCATTATCACATCACTATCATATTATCTATTAAAATCATTATCCTAAGTATTATTTCTCCCCATTGTATTTACTCCTTATATATATCATTGCACAGCTATAAAATCCTATTTTACCCCTTTTTAAAAAAACCCAAAACCACTTAGAAACCAAAATAAAATAAAACAAAACAAATAAACAACTTCTAAACTATTTCACAACCCCCCTGACCTATATAACCTCTTACCAACACATATCCTTCATAAAAAAAAATCAAATTGGGAAGTAGTTTCAACCATTTCCCCACAGAACCCGGATCATCGTCGATTACATCAAATCATTGTCAATTCTCCTAAGTAAGAACCACCTCTCTATAAATGAATTTTAGGTCTTCATTCAGGGTTATCTAGGAAATCACTTCATGTTTCTCTCTCTTGGATACTTTGTGTTATATATTATTTGTATCATAGCCCAATGTGAGAATCACAAATCAACATGACAACACTCAAAGGCATCACTATATCTTCTTCAACCTTTGGAGGTCATTCAAATGTCAAGGAATCAATTCAACAACCTCTGTGCATCTATGACCTCTTAATCTCAAGTAACATCACACCTTTGTTTTCATTTATCAAATCACATAAGGTAAGTACCTTTCCTTTTGTATTATTATCTTTTTTATTCACCATTTACAACCTTCAATCAAAATTATCACGTTTATTATCATCCTACACATTTTCACATAAATCACCGGGAGATTCCCATAATCACCGACGATCGGCCCCTAATCACCCACGATTCAACTTAATCGCTTGTGATTCCTATATGTTAGATCATTCAAGCCCAAATCTCATCCTTTATACATTTATATCCCATCACCTATTGTTGATCTTCCTTTGCAAGTGCTTGTCCAGTCATATCAAGCTTCTTTGAGACATCTTTAACACTATATCAATTATCTAAATCAAATCTATCATATTGATCACCTTTGTGAGTACACAACCATCTACATACTTTCTCCTTTGAGACATTTTTTGATTCCTAGACTCCCTCTGGATCAAGTATCGCCATCAGACCATCATATAATTATGGACTGCGTCAGTACATTTGCCTTTGCATTATTGGTTTTTTTTTTGTTTTATCATTTTATCTTATCATTATCAAATTGATTTTTTGCACATGGATTGACATCCTTGTAAGGAATTCTATTGGATTCTGGAGACTGGCATTTTCTAGGAAATCCACCATATATCTATCTAATCCCATATTTTTCTGAGTGTCTGTGCATGAAAGGTAGCTTATCTTGTTGGAAATAAGGAGTTATGCACACGCTTAGATCTATTAAAATCAATCATCCATTACCATCAACATCAACATCAATCATCATGGGTATCGATAAACCCCACTATCTTCTAAGGTTGGTTTGTTTTAGTTATTTCAATTCATTAAGTTAAAATTGGAAATAAAAAACTTCTTTGAATAACTTGATAGAATAAAAAGTATAACCTAGCATAGTCACATAAATATAGAAACCCCTAAAACCATTTAGATTCACCCCCACATAGGTACCATGCTCCAAAATTATGATTTTTTGGTTATGATTTATAGATGATAAACATAATTTCATTCATCTCACCCGAACAATTAACATGTCCATAATAAGTGAATTACAAACACAAAATTCTCATATAAACATGTTAACCATATTTTTTGTTTGTTGATATTTTTCATCCATATTCTCATAATAATAAGGACTTAAAAAAATAGCAACATTAAATATAGGTAAATCTGTGAATATTGAATCAAGAGAATCAATCACCTTCACTATAATTCTTTTCCCAACACAACGCAATCATCTAGTGTCCCCTGGTATTTCTGAATTAAGTAAGTTCTCAAATCTTAATGTATGTACATGTATCATACATATCCCAACTACATTTACTCAATAGTTCCTCATTGTGTTCTACTTATAAAATATGTTATATATACAATACCTAACACAAATATGCCTCTTTGACATATCCCATGAAGAATATAAAACGTAATTTCTAAATTAGTGTCCATTGAATTAATATCAACATGATCCTCTTAGAATTATCTATTCAGATTATTCAAGTCAATAAGAAAATTTGTAAGTAAAAGGATGTACAATTAAAATTGAAATATGGTTCCCAAATCAACCATGTTTTCTCTTTTAACTCTCATTATTTCAACTAAGAAAACATGACATGGATGATTCTTTCCACAACCTTTCCTCTATATATCCATCTAATTTGATGGATTTGTTTTGATATTGTTGTGTAAGGATCGATACAAAACCCCATGCACATCGAAGAGGTTTCACTCTAACGGTGAAGTGTGAACGCTCCAAGTAATTAGGAATATTAATTAAACAATAAGGAAAATCATTCTTAGAATAAAAAAGTCTACTCATTCTCATATATTGAAAAGAGGGTACATATGAGAGTGTTGTGTAACTATCATGCATAGACAATCATTCCCTCCATGAATAAAATAGGAGTTATGATTCCAAAATTGAATATAAATCCTATGATGGAACTAAAACATATGAAAATGATAGATTCGATGATGGAATCTGTCATGTGTCATTTAAATCATATTACCATGATCTCACCTAAGTGATATGACTCATCATTTGAGGTGGAAAATACGTCGAGTGATGACGAGGAAAGTCACACACATTAACACCCCCCTTCATCAAATGTGAGGTAGAGGTCATGGAAAGTCAAGAAAAGAAAGATAAATCCACTAGAAAACTAAGAAAGATTTGTCAAATGGGTCCCAAAAAATAAAATATTGATAAGGTACTCATGTATAAATAACATCTTTATGGAAAAGAAGAGGAGGAGAAGAGGACTAGAAAGCTCAAACAATATGGGTGGCAATAGAAAACCTCACCTCAACAATAGATCACAAGTGAATAAACTTCTCCTTAGTGAAGGGCTCGGTAAAATGTTTTGTAACCTAATAATGATTTAATATAAATAGAATTAAATCTAATTTCACAGTAACTACTACAGTGAATGATTTACAAATGATAATATACAATAAGACAAGAAAAAAAGCATATAAATGTGAAACCCTAAGCAAGAGAGGGACATAAAGAGACTTAGCTAATTTTCAAGTGATCTGGAAGTGATCTAAGATGAGGAACTGCTGGGGAAAATTGGAAGAGTTTTGTCAAGGCTCACTAAGTGTTTTGGACTTTGAGACTACATAAGATAAAATCACCTGAGAGAGGACATGAGCGCCTGATGTTAACGTCTAGATCTTGGAGTTGGTGTCTTGGTAGAGGTTGTGGATCTAGTTATTTTAGGGTTGGATGATTTTCAATGTCCTTTTATGTCTATCACTCTAAATTATCTATCTGATCTACGAATGTACCTATAAACTACAAGGAAAAAGTTCACCGGCACATATTACCCACAAACCGCATCAAAACTGAAAAGGAAAATGTAGAATGGGGATTCATACTAACCCCAACAGTCACCCAAAGAGTGAAATTATGACCAAATTCTGCACTACATCTCATAATCCATGTATTTATTTTTGTAAGTATGTGTAATGATACCCTAGGATGCCGTTGTGTAAGTTGCACCAAATTATAGTGGGCTGGATCTATAATTTAGCCAATGTATATAATGTTGGAGATGAAATAGACTAAAATTCCCCTCCTATGCTATGTATGCACAATGATGCAACCCTTGTCCCTTGAATGAGTGTGCTAGATGGATACTTCAGAGTGCTTTTGTGCCTTTGGATGTAAGCTTAGGTGATAGTATCTAATGCTTAGTGTTTGGTGCCTTATTTTGAAAACATAACTATGTATTTATATGATTCTCTTGTTTTAATTTTGTAATTGACAGCTAGAAGGCTGACCCAAAGTAATACAAATTAATTAATAAGTGAAAGAGATCCAAAAGGATAAGGATAAGGTTAAGAAGGATATGACCTCAAAGGAGGACAATAGTGCCTGACGCTAGTGTTACAACTAGGCACTAGTTTATGAGGCCATAGAAATATAAAATAGTCAAATTTTGGTAAGAGTGTAAGATGTATAAAGTCAATAAAATTTTAGACGACAAATAAAAAGGCTAATGGGAGTTGTCAATTACTAGTTTTCTTTCTTAAGAATCATGTAAATGCTAGCATACTTTTAAGACCTAGAAATATACCCAATTCCATAGGTTTTGTGTCTATATCTATCCCCAATTTATGTTATTAAGTGTATACTCAATAGCATAAAGTATATATAATATCTATAACTTATGATCCTATAGAGAATAGATTTATCGATAGCATGTCGAGTGGACAAGTGAATCATGAAGTGATTGTAATGTGAAGCATGAAGACTAGAAAAGGGAAGTGAGCCCTAGGTATGAAGCATATGTGTATTAGTATGATTTGTTTATTGATGTTAGATGTTCCTTGTTGTGCATTAACGATTGAATTACAAAAGAAGAGAAAAAAAGTAGTCAAAGTTATGTATATGAGAAATCAAAGTTACATTTGTATAAGTACGTAAATGTGTGAAAGTATGTAAAAGGAAATTGTGCTACTGATGTATAAGAGAGTATGAGATAAAATGTTGTCTTTTTACATGGAGTTTCTAGATTTATTTCTGAATGGTGAGTTTTTTGGGTGATCTCACACCGAGAACACATTTATTGGGTGATCTCACGCCAAGTGTGAGTTGGGAAATCTCACACCAAGAGAAGAGTGTTATGGAGAGAGGTTTAGTTTTTATTTCCTTGTATTATGCTTCCCAATAAGAACTAGCTGCAGATGGTACATCCAAATTTATTTTGATTAATCCTAATTGTAACTCAAATGTACTAATAAAATTCATTCTGTAACTAGAGGTAAGTTCCTTCTACTGTAGAAATGTTATGAAAACCTGTTGGAGATCATGCTGAATTGTGAAATCAATTATTTTTACCCCCATCATGTTTAGGGCCCAAGGGAGGACACAAGAGCTAGGTGCTACTATTTTCTACTGAGTTCTAATGTCCACTCTGTGTGCGAGATCTAAGTCTGATTCTAGACCATTATGTGACTCTATTCTTGCATTGATTTTGTACCATGTGTATATGTATTGTATTTCTGCAAGCTGTTACAGGGGTTATTTTTTCACCCAATAGATTCCCTCTCTCATTTCTGGTGCATGTGACTACTATAGGAGTTTGCGTACCAAATGAGAGAACCCTTATCTAATAGGCATATCTAAAATGGAGATAAATTTAAGGGGTAGGGGATGTGCATGGTAGAAACCAAGGCACATGAGAACAAGAAAGGCTAGTAACATGTGTTAGTGCAAATAAAGCTAGCATGTAAAAAAATAAAATGTAAAAAGTAACTAAGAATACAAGATGAACCACAAAAATTAGGTTTCATATATCGGACATCGCTCACAATGTCACAAGACAATTAGGGCCAAAACAATAAAAAGTATACAATGATCAAACATAACATAGGGCATAACCCTCAAATAATAACAGATAAAATGTATCAGATAATTATTGTTTTATATAGTCAAGTAAGTCAAATGTTACACATGAAGAACCCTTTAGCATGTTATTCAGATAAACAATATATCAAAACATGTATATCAAAAAAAATAAAATGTTAATAAGAATACGTAGTAAATGATGAAACACTAGAACCTATAGTGTGAGAGTAGTCAAGGTAGATGCCCCTAGGAGCATCGGTAGGACTAGAAAAGGATTCAATTTCGAGCATCATACATCATGTAAGGAGTTGTAAGAGATATGCATTCACTTCCAGAGACCAAGTGAACATGAATGTGTATAATATTAAGATAATAACATACTAAGAATCTAGATTACATAGTAAGAAAAGTGCAAAATATAAGTAGAATAAGTTGAAAAAAAGTAAATGCAACCAAAATATGAAAATATTTTATGAGTATGATGGTGTGATATGTGAGGTGTGCAGATTATAGGAAAAAAAATTCCTAGAGTGGATGTGTGTGATATGAGGTTAATTTATAAATATTCCCTCAACAGTAAAAAATTAACCGTAGAACAAGAGTCTGTCATTGAGAAATGAGTGTAGTGCGTGAGATTAGATGCTAGAAAGATATATCGTGAAGTGTGGAGTGTGAAGTATATAAAAAGTATATGATGTGGGGTTCATTGATGAAGTATTCTCTTAATAGTGAAGTGTGAACCATAGCACTAGAGTGCATCACCAAGAAATGAAAGTACAACATGTGTACCAAAGATGTAGGAGTACTTAAGAAGACAAAGCATGAAGTGTAGTAGTAGATATTAGAGACAACAGATAGTAATGTAAAGAGAGGAGGGGCAGACAACATGATGCTACCCAAGTGTGTGAGGGATAGAATACTATCTGATGATAGTGAAGGGTGAGGGACCTCCACTCAATATACAAGGAGATAAAGGCCTGAGATCATGATCTAAAGGAAGTTGTGTAAAAAGGTAGCTATGTACATTTGAAGGAGACCGATGTGGCGAATAGCTATTAGAAAGTTTTGTTAGAGTGGGGTACTTAGGCTGATAGGGTAGACTAATGGAATGATGATGACGACAAGGTGGGTGTATAATTTGTGTGCAAATAAGAGATATAGGTGCAGAAGTAGCTTTAGACTTGAGAGGCATAGGATACCTAGATGTCATGACTGTTGCATAGATATTAGCAAGAGTTGCTCGAGGAAATGGGGTGCATGGTGGGATACACTTACTAGTGATAATTGTTTTGTTATGGATGAAATTGAGACATAAGTGATGCATAGTGGGGATGGCTTGGGCAGTGTAGAGCCAAGGGAGACCTAAGAGCATGTCATAACCACCTATTTCAGAGATAACCAAGAAGTATGTAAATACATTAAGAGAACCAACTATAATAGGAAGTACGACAGGGCCATAAGAATTAGGAACTAGAAATATTATTAGATATGTTGTACATTTGATAGCTAAAGGAAATGCCGAATAGAACGCATTAGTGACAGTCGACGGATATACCATATTATTGTTAATGGTATAAGAAGAAATGGAGTCATTGATATGCAATGAACCCGATGTAAATACAACATGATAATCATGATCTGAGAATGTGATAATATTACACATTAATAGAAGTGACAAGAAATTCAAGAGGCCCTAACAAAGGAGGAGGAAAAACATGATATGCATGGTTTGTAGAATAATTGGTAGCTTTTTTGTCATGTTTTAGTAGAGGGTCATTAAATATTTCTAGCTTTTCATTATCATTAACTAGTTTTGTAGCAGATGTCTTAGGGAGCTCAATTGCATTGTAATCAATAAGATCTTGAAGAAGATTTGTAATCTTAAAGCAACGATCAGTGTAATTCCCAACACAATTGTTGTAGTCAAAATGTGTATTTTCATCATATTTGTGGCCACGAGGGTGAGAAGGATCAAGACTAAGTGGTGGAGGAAGTGTGATAATATTATTTTCGATAATATGTGGTAAGAGAAGACAAGATATGTAAGGTAACTTAGTAAAAGTATTCCAATATGGATGTAATTGAAGATTGTTAGGTATAGAAACAACGTTAATGGTTTCCTTAGCTTCAGTGGGCTTAGGTTTTAAAGTATTTTTTTCTTGAAACTGATTACATGATGAAGATGAATTAGTATCATATTATTTCAATTTGACCATAAATAATAGTTTTCCATCATGCAATTTGTGTGTATGGCATATTTGATCAAAGGAGGGAGAGGTCTCAAAGATAACACTCTCTTAAAGTGGATTTAGGAGAATTTGAATAAAGAGGTCTTGTAATATATAATTAGATAGTACATTAGTCATCTTAACAAGGTTTTTCTTATAACTCAAAACACATTCTGTTATACGCTCATTAGATCTTTGTTTAAGTTGAGAAATTTTTGCATAAGAGGTCCTGGTGTCGATATTGATATAAAAGTGTGCAAGGAAAGCATCAGCTAAGGATGTAAAATAGGTTATCGAGTGAATGGGTAGATCATAGAACCAATGTATAGCATTATATTGCAAGTTGTGAGGAAATAGTTTAGCTAGTAATGTAAAATTACCTACATAATCAAGACATGCCACATGAAAATATGGAATGTGCTCTAGAGGATCGTCATGGCCATTGAAGGTAGGAATATTTGGTGAGATGAAATTATGAGGTAGTGGATGAGAGAATATGACAGGTGCAAAAGGGTTGTGAAGGATAAGTGAGGAATCAAGAGATGGAGAGGAATGTGAAGTAGCTTGTTGTAATTGGAAGATTTGGATTTGTAGATCCTAGTATAAAGAAGCTAGGTCTTGAGTATCGGAAATGGATACTTGTTGTGTATGAAAAGTAATAGGATGTATGAAATGATCGGTAGGAGTAGGCATAGAAACATGAACAATGGATGTGGGTGGGAGGGTAGAATTAGGAGATTGTGTCATAATAGGAAGAGAAGTATTATTAGAGATTGGCGTGTTGAGCTCAACTAGGTTAGTGGATTCCTTATGAGAAGTGAATAGAAAGATATCTAAATATTGAGAATGTTAATAAATATTGGCTTGGATGTCATAGACATCTTCATCAGTAAAGGATTCATAAGTCTCAACCATGGGAGAAGAATCAAAAGAGAACCTAGAAGCATGGTGGGGTTCAAGCAATGAGGTTCACCGAATGATTTAATGTAAATAAAATAAAATCTAATTTAAGAGTAACTAATATAATGAATGATGTAAAAATGCTATTATAGAATAAGACACAAGAAAACAAGCATATAAATGTGAAACCCTAAGAAAGAGAGGGAGATAAAGAGACATAGCTGATTTTTTAGTGATATAAGCTGAGGAACTATTGGAATAGACTGGGAAGAGTGTCATCAAGGATAAGTGAGGGTTATGGACTCTAAAACTGGATAGGACAGAAGCACCTGGGAGAGGAAAGGAGTGCCTGACACTAGTTTTTGGATATGGGTACCGGTGTGCAAGTAGATTTTGTAGATCTAGTTCTTTCAAGGCCAAATGATGTTTGTTTTAATTTTATGTCTATTGCTCTAGATTCACTATCTAATCTGTGAATGTACCTACAACCTGAAAGGAAGAATTTCACCTACACATACCCATAAACCACATCAAACCTAAGAAAGGAAAATATATAATGAGGAGACAGAATAACTCCGATAGTCATCCGAAGAGTAAACTTATGACCGAGTGATACACTACATCTCAAACTCCATGTAGTTATTTGTGTAAGTGTATTACACAAATGATAGTGGGAAAGATCTAGAATGTAGTAGATGTATAAAATGTTCAAGATGAAATAGAATAAAATTCTCCCTATGTTATGTATGTAGAGTGATGCAACCCCTGTCCCTTGAATTATTGTGCTAGATGGATGCTTTGGAGTGTTTTTGTGCCTTTGGATGTAAGCTTAGGTGATAATATGTAATTCTTAGTGTTTGGTCCCTTGTTTTGAAAACATAATTGTGCATTTATAAAATTATCTTGTTTGAATTTCATATTTGACAACTCGAAGGCCGACCCAAAGTAGTAAAAATTAATTAGGAAGTGAAAGGGGTTTAAAAGGATAAGGAAAAGGTAAGGAAGGAAATATTTCGTAGGAGAATAAGAGCTCCTGACGATAGTGTCCCAACTGGGCAGTAGTGTCTGAGGCCATAGAAAGATAAAATAGTCAAATCCATGAAAGATTCCAAGATATAAAAAGCCAATAAAAGTACAAAAGACAAAGTGAAAGGATAAAGGGAGTTGTCAATTACTAGTTTTCTTTCTTAATAATCATGTAAATCCTATAATGCTTTTAGAACATATAAATTTACCCAAGTGCATAGATTTTGTGTCTAAAGATCAAAATTCTGACAATACTATAATTTCATGATGTCTTCATGTATCATCTCCCGAAAGAAGTGCATGTGGATCTCAATGTGCTTTGTCTGTTGATGTTGAACTAGATTTCAGGAAATCAAGATGTTGTTTATTTTGTCATAGTAGATGATAGTAGGGAAACAAAGGTGAATATCAAGAACTGTGAAGATTCCCTGTAACCAAATAGCTTCTGTGGCAGCATTGACTCTTCCTCTGTAGATGATATGGAAATTCTATGATTTTTTTTTCTACACAAATTGACAAGACCTAAACCAAGAGAGAAATTGTAGCATGAGGTAGATTTTCGATGATCTAGATAACCAACCCAATCAAAGTTTGTATATCCAACCAAGTCAATATTTATCCCTCATATATAATGAATGTCATTTATATGAGTTCCATCAACATAGTGAAGGATCTATTTGGCTACTTTCCAATTAAACTCATGAGGATCTTGAATAAATATGGACATGATCCCAATAGCATATGAAAGATCTAACTGATTGTGTCTTGGGTAAATAAATATCCCCACCAAATATCAAAAAATTCTACCATCAACCATAGGAGTTGAGTAATCTTAAAATAACTTAACCCCCAAAAGGAAAGGAGTAGGAGAAGGCTTACAATCAGACATGTGAAATTGTGCTAGAAAATAAAGAGAGTACTTACGTTGTGAAATTACAATTTCTGAGTCATACAAGAAAATATGGATCCCAAGAAATTAATGAAGAAAGCCCAAGTCAGACATGGAAAACTTTTTGGCCAATGCAATATTCACATAATCGATGATCAAGGAAGAGCTGACTATGATCAATGTAACATTCCCAATTTAGTACATTAGAACAAGATTTTTTATTTTTTTTTGATAAGTGCTTCCTAGTTCTAAATACATAATTTAGAACTCATAGATCATAACATTCATTCTTATAATAGATAACCATATGCAACTGTAATGACTCGGTGTACCACCGATCTATTCATTCCATGACTCGGTGATCTACCGATCTATTCATGGGTATCATAGAGTTGGTGTTTTTATTTTAACACTTCAATCTTACGGTTCTCTTCCCTAATTTGGGATTTCAGAATGCTCTGTCCAAGGAATCTATCTAAATAATTTTTACCACTATTCATCGACATCACGTCCCTCAGACTAGGTGACATAGGACAACGCAATCAGCAGCTTGTGATACTTTGGCCAAAGATTTGAAACATACTGTTCGTATCTCGTATTCCTTGACGGCATACTTGTCAATCTGGAATACGTCCTTCACCCCCACTCTAATGTTAATTAGAATGTCTTATACTGACTTCTGTCAGCCTCCCCTGTCCCAAGTCATTCACTCAGGGAACGGATTAATAACATGACAATGTTATAAGGATTCTCTCGAGGACTAGGGTAAGCTGACATACCTGGGTCAACCCTAGTTAACCCTATGTGTCAAGGTACCCTGAGTCTCCAAGGGCAGCCTCATAACATGACCATGTTCCTAACCGGTCCCAGAGTAAAAAATTGTTCGAGTTTAAGGTGTAAATATTAACGATCAATGCAAAGGGTGTCGCCATAAGTCACCTGCATTGTTGTATCCTCGAGAAGATCCTAATCTTCTCGAAGGTACAACCCTACAGTTGACATGTGCCGTCATCCTACAAAACCACCTCGGAAAGATTTACTTAACTTCAAGGTGTTACTTACGTTGAGTTGAAATTATAATTTAAGACTCTCCTATCTGGGTAGTCTTTTCCCAACCCCAGGGTTCCTCACCTTTGAGTTGCCTTACTTATTTAAGATCCACTCACAAAGAGAAGTTTAATAAATTTGAGATCTCGTCAAGGAGATCATTGATTCAAAATAATCTTAATCAATGAAATTGGGCAGTAGCCCTAAGTCCTCTCATAAGGGTGCTAACTATACCCATATGAGTTTATATCAGTTCTCAAAATTGAAATATATCTTGCTTATTGTTATTAAGATATAGTGATTTAAAATCATCAGTTACGTTGTCTTGACTTAGATCATGGATAGGAAGTAATAGATTACTCTTCCTGTTTCAGCTACCTATAGAGATGTAGTTTAACCTTAACTTCCCGTTAACAGTGGACTAATTTTACAATTTAGCTTATTCAAAACATAAAAGAATTACTAATCATTCACGAAGTATTTAGTCACATAATCTTTACAAGGCCTACTTAGAGAATCCAATAACTCTATGGTATAAAATAATAAAAATGCACTTAAAATCAATCGAACCTAAGAAGATCAATTCCATCAATTAAAAATGCAGCCACATAAGTAACAATTTTCCCCTTTTCATTTATTTCCAAGCCATACAATTACAACTTATGCACTTTGGCATATTGGATACAATACTCAACAGTAAAAGAACAACTTTCTTACTATAGTACAATTAGAGATATCAAATAGGAATTCATCATAAAACCATATTAAACAATCTGAGCATCATATCAGATCCACATGTCTTTATTACTTACAATGTCCATCTGCAAAAATTTGTAAACTGAGCATGATAAGCACTAATTCTTAAAACAATTTCATTCTACCAATTGCTCTCATTAAACAACCTATTTAAATGAAATCATTTCTTCAAATCCTTATACATGAATCAGGCTAATCATCTTTCTACAATTCTAACATGACTTTAACGCATGACTCATATTATAGCTGCCAATTAAACCTAATTATTTTTCATATGATTCATCATATATATTAGAGACTAAGAAGCACAAAATGAATCCAAAACATCCATCCATATAAATCCCAAGAACATCAATAATCCAACAAATTATTCCATTCAAAACTGAATATCCTATCAATTCGTGTATCCAACAGGTATGTTTTTAACAATTCCGCAAAGGCAGATTATAACATCCAACAAGTTCAACTGACGAGATTCCTTTATAAACATTACATTATTTCAACAGTATTGATAAATACACCAACTTATACTGTAATACAATTTTACCAGTCTCTCCATACAATTTAACAGTCTTTTCTTCATAAGCCCGTACCGCAGAGTTCACATAAGGATACAAAGAAGAAAGCGCTCAAAGTTTCTAGACAAGGAGAGAATATTTTCTTATTCCTACAGTTATATATCTACATATACTTTACAGCTTAGGAGAAAGAAACAGAGGCAATCAAATTTCCATTCCAATCATGTTCAGGACTATACCGACTTCTCAAGAATAGCACATATACATTCAAGCTTGAATTCAATAAGGGAAAAGAGAAGGAAAGAAAATCAACACCCATTCCTTCCAAATAGAAACCTGATTTCCATCTATGCAGGTCCAGGATTACACATACGTTTTTTTTAAAATCAGAGTTCCTCAAGAAATATTTCTCTCGGTCAGGATGTGTTCCCATTAACCAAGCAAGGTCGTAAATAAAACAATAATCACATTAATTTTTTATCATATACAAAATCTATATTTATTGACCATCCAGACCCTTTTTATAGAGGTGCAGGCTCAAATATAACTTACATTATATGCTTGCGACTAAATCAGTCGAGATCAAAAGAAGAAACTACAATTTCATCAAAATTCAATTATAAAAATCACCTGTAGCTATTAAGCAATACAAGAGTTCTTGCGATCAAGTAATAATCTATAAAACAATCAAATTAAATCCAATAATTATTTCCATGTCATTCCTCAAACATGAAATTACCCAACGCCATCGACTGTCATGGCACAGTTAGGAACTCATTACCTCAGTCGAACAAGAGACTAGGTAACATCAAAACAGAAGTTGAAACCATATACAAACACAACCAACATTTCGACAGAGTCGAATCAATATGTATGCATAGTGAGGACTTACATCAGAAGTCGAGCCAACATGAAAACACATCAAGGACTTCAACAGGAGTCACATTCACATGAGAATACTACAAGGACTCCAACAGAGTCGTTTCCAACAAGTACTCACAACCAGGGCTTCGATAGAAGTTGAAATCATACGAAAACATTGCAAGGACTCCAACAGAGTCATTTCCAACAAGTATTCACAACAAAGCTTTGACAGAAGTCGAAATCATACGAAAACATTGCAAGGACTCCAACAGAGTCATTTTCATATATAATCCTTGCAAACATTTCAACGGATTCTAACCAAAATGAAAACATAGTAAGGACTTCAACAGAAGTCATGTTCATATGTAAACCCAGCACACATTTCAATAGAGTTGAACCAAATGCAAACACAACAAGCATTCCAACAGAAGTCAAAATCTTTAAGTATACCCAGCAAAGATTCAACAGAGTCGAACCAAATGTAAACACAACAAGCATTCTAATCAGAAGAATCTTTAAGTATACCCAGCAAAAATTCAACAAAAGTTCAACAACATGCTAACACAACCGGGTCTTCAGTCGAAGATGAATCCATAGAAAAAATAAATACAACAAAATATTTCAACAGAGTCTTCACATAACCAGAGATTCCTAAATCCACAAGAAAAGAAGAACCTAATACATTGCTTCAAACCAACTATGCTAAGATCACCTAAACAGAGTTGTTTTAATGAAATAATTTGAAGGAAAGCAAGTATTTTTAAAATTTAGGGCCTATCATGCCTGATAGTGTCGCTTAAAAATCTGAAGAAGACCTCTGAATGTGCTCGTACCTTCTCTTCTTCTTCCATGATAAATTAAACAACAATAAATTGTTACCTTCATAGCCTTATAAACTTTCCCCGACAGAGAAAGGAGCTAAAAATTCTCAAAGTTTCCATGCAACACAGAGTAGACTAGTTCGAAGAACCAGTGCTCAAGCAGAGCGAAAAATAGAGTGCATGGAAAACCAAACAACTGAATAATTTTCCAGTTGCATGCCTTCCCAAGCAATCCGTGCTCGGGAACTGAAGTTCATCAATTGCATTAACTCCCATATTCCCGCCTATTCTCCATTGCCACCGACCGCCAAAGTTGGTGATTGCCAAATGAAAACAAACAACCATTCCCAAATTTGGTAATACTGCCACGTCAGGTCATATAGCCGTTTGTAACCTCCGCCAAATTTGACAGCATCCCAAGTCTTTCCATGCTTATCTACCTCATAAATGCCATGGAAACCACCGCCCATGACTCACGCCCCTTCATAGGTCCCCCTCCATCCTTATCATTAGTTAAGATAGGTTAGATCATAGGGTAGATCATAAGGTAAGACATTAGTCTTACTTCCGTAGTGCTAGGTGTAGCTAACCTTAGGAGCATTAAGCTTATAGTTTAGGGCTAGGTTAGATTAGCAATTATTTAACCAATAGGTTATAGTTTAGGTTAAGGTTATTAATCTTAATGAATCCAGTCTAGGTCTCCCAAGTAGGACCATTCAGTATTAGAACCAAATAGGGTAAAACATTCCTATAAAGGATCCTATCGGGAATAGCTAAATTAAGCTTATGGTATACCCCAAGAACATCTTACCTGGCTTAAGGTCTGGGCCTTCCTGATATTACAATATCTGGAACCAAATTCATTTAACATGATCAGCCTGAATTAAACTCCAGAATTTCTCATTCAAACTCATTCAAACCTTGAAACTTTCGTAAGGTCAATAATTTTTGTTCATCCTGAATAAGCTTAAAACATCTCTTGGATCAATACAACTGATCCAAGGCCGAGTCATAAAGATGGATAAATCCACAATTCATCCCGAAATCAAATTGAACTCAGGTGCTAAAAATGAAAGAAATAAAAGAGTCCAAGCATATTTTGACTCAGTCAAAGATCTTCAAGAACAAAGAAGATACAATCCATATCAAGCATGACTTCACAAATCAAAGGAACACATCCTTATACAGAAGAAATCATGTATCAACACTTGAATGCTCAGGAGGAAGTATCAAAAATATAGAACGAGGATGACTATGGAGTTATCCAGTCACAAAATGTAAACATTAGGGTAAGAGTGACACTGAATAAACCCATAATCAAGTAGAAAGGATTCCATCTTGGCATACCAAGCCCAGTGGGCTTGAGTAAGCATGTTTTTCACTTGGCTTGCCCACGTGCTAAATCGTTAGATGATCTAGTGTAACATGGAAACATCCCTAAGGTGTGGAACCTTGGCTCAATTAGATAAAACTCTAGGGAACTCATACTTCCTTTAAAAATATGTGCATGTAATATAATATTATACTACAAAATCTAAAGTGATCGAAAATAAACTATACTATCCAATTCTTAGGAGAAAAAGGAAGAAGAATAACTGAAAATACTTTAAAGTGGTGATGCACCAATAGTTTAAGGAACAAGAAGATAAAATTTCACAAGCACATAATACTTTAATAGAAAAAATGGTATGCACAACTTTCTATTGCTTTTATCCAACAAATAACCTTTATGAAGATAAAACTTAATAATAACAGAAGGTATTTTATTTATTTCACAACTGTAACAAATAAGTATCACTACTCACAACTTGAATTGTGTTTATAGAAAAGGTAGTTTAATGTGAAGGTACAATAGATCACCACATACAAGGAAATAAACATTCACAAGTATAAAATGAACTATTGAAATAATGAGCACATCCAAGTAGATGAAGAAAAAATATTAGTTATGTATATAGTATTGAGGCTAAATATTGTATGTATATGATTTCTCAAAATGATAGAGCCTCCTTACACAAATGATAAAAAGTCTTTTTTCCTTCCTCATGTATCCTCCTAATTATATATTAAGAAGGTTGGGAAATTATAGCCACTCTTATTAATTCTTACATACTAAAAATAGGATGCATTTACACTTGAGAAATAGTCTCCCGTAAAAATAGCCAAGTGGTTGTGAAAGTTTGAATGGGTCACACCTACAACTCAAATGGTGAGTGTGTTTTGGAGACTATAAAAAATGGAAGCCAAGCTCTTCTAGGGATTTGTTTTTTTATTCTTCTTCTCCAGCTAACTTGTTCCTGTAGTCAATAAATCATTTGATGATTTCTTGGACAACTTTATTATTAGGTCTGCACGCATAGCGATTGAGGACCTCGGTGGATTCAACTATTATGTTCAATTTTCCAAGTAAATTTTTAGTCAGATCTATGGTTTTCCTAAGTTGGATTAAGAAATTCTTGCACAATACCATATTATGAAAGGATTCAAGACCAAATGATTTTGTTATCTCAGTATCTTCATTAATTAAACTCTTTAAATTGGAAATAATTTGATCCGTTGGAAGTGCATCAAGATCTTCATTAAATAACATGCATTGAAGGATGACCAACTCATCTGTGATATCAGTAAGACCATCAATTGTCTCATTTCTTCTATCATTCAAATTTTTTATTTCCTCTTACAATATTTGAGCATGAAAATCCATGGCTTCATTGTATTCAAACAATTTCAATGCATCATCAATGATCCCTTATCCTAGGAGTGGATCAGATTTGATGCTCTAAACCTCCTTCCAAGATTCTAACGTGAGTTCCAACACATTCCTTTATGAGAATACCATACATTTTAGTAACCGTATATTTTTCGGTTCAAGCTCATTGTACAAAGAGACAATATCTTTTATCACTTTTTCCCCTTCTTTAATCTGACTTTCAATCTAATCCTCGACTTCTCAACCTTGTTTTCTGATTTTATATATTGTGGGGGAAGAAGTGTCATAAAAACTTGTAGATATGATAAGAGCAGTTGTTTGAGTAGGTTACGTGATCTTATAAAGGATGTATGTAACCTATTCTACCTTGCCTTTTATCTCATCCTTTGTGATCTTGTATTTATTGAATTTTTGCAGAAGATTGTCAAGGGAAACCTGGAAATCCTACTTTAAACCTTCATGTGTGGCCTTACTAAGAGAAAACTTTAAAATTTGATAGTTCATTGCAGTGATATTATCTTTTGACTTTTCAAAATTTGGGGTCGTTATCTCATTGAATCTTTCCCCTTTCTGATCGACTGAAAGGTGAGGATGAATAATTGTCCTCTTTGCTTATCGTCAAGGAGTCAGATCTAAGATGTTGAGATTAATTTCATCCCCAATATAAATTTTCTTATTCTACTTGGGAGTTTACTTGTTCAACCATGCAAGCATTGACGGAGTATAAAATTGTTTAAGGGATAACATGGGAAATTTCATCACAGTATTAAACTGGATAGGTGATACTATGACAATTATTGTAGTAACTATGAGTGGAAATTAAGTGGTGATAAGTGAGGAATGATTATAAAGGATTGGTATGGGAGAGGATGAATAAGGAATAATGGTGGAAGAAGAAATGGGAAGTAATTATTGAGGAAGAGTAGTTCCTAAGGGGGAACTCAAAACAAAAACATCCCCAGATGAGAGAAAGGGAAGGGTACATAAGACCTAGGCCATGATAGGTGATGAGGTTATGGGAGTGGGATAAATTTGAGGAGAATAAATGGAATATGTGGGTAAGGAGAGAGTGAGAGGTGGAGGATATGGAGTTAAAAATGGGGAGGAAGGGAGAGAAGGTAAAGAAGGTGAATGAGACACATAAGCTGAGTTTGGTTGTGAGGAACTAAGATCAATAACATTTATATAAGGAACATTGGAAGGAGCATATTCTATGGAGAGAACCTTGGATTAATAATTAGAACCTCTATAGAAAATGATGATTTTGTGAGGCTTGGGAGTGGGTTTGGTAGTGGACTTATTTCATTTTGAAGAGGTGGGATGGCTCACCGATGGTTGTACATGTTCTACTACAATAGGAAGCTTAGCCGACACTTTTTTTATGACTCCCAATGATATTAGCCATTGATGGGTCTAGTTAAGAATATGAGTTGTGTGCTCATTTGAATAGTTGGACTCTTAGAGTGACCAATTGATCCATGGAAATGGTTGGTATTTCACATTATTTTGATAAACAACACCATCTAAAATATTTCCATCATCTCTAATAACCTTAGGAACCTTTGAAATTCCATACTTAACAAATTTTTATAGGGTAACCTTTGATATTCTCTTTCTTGCATGGGAATTTCATCTCTGTGATTTATCTATATGTCATCTAATTGGGTATGTGAATGCCAATTAGTTTGATTCTTCCGACCACACCCCGATAATCAAAACTAACCCATGGGTGATAGGTCTTCAATGTCATCTGGCCCATCTCATCCTTTAAATTCTTTTCTTTGTAAGAGGATGCACACATGTATCAACCTAAAGCCACCATGAATTCAACCCCTTTATTATGCATGTCATGCTAGATTTTGCAGAGATGTAGCAATTTTCGAACTAATTCCATCAAAACCCACTTATCTATGGGACACCTTGGCAGTTTATAAGGAGCAACAAAATATCCTCCCACTCTAAGATACATGAACATTGGGAATTTTAAGAAAATTCCTCCCCAAATCCTAACGACATTCCAAGAACTATCTGATATTCTTTGGTTATATAGCCCCTTGTAAAAAATGTATAGGATGACAACAAAGAAGCCATCACTAACCCTCCAAAAGTGACTTGATCCTTATTTAATTGTGAGTTAAGGATAAAATTCATAAATTTGTGATGAATATATTTCTCCCTCAGGTGACAACCCTGGATAGTTCCTCATCCTTGTAGCCACATAAAAAATAGGAAGTCATATAAAAATTTCATGAAGTTAGGACATATTACATTTGAGTATGTATTGTATTTCTAATGTGCTCTACCCATCGTATAAGATTAGAGTTTTTATGAATAGTGAAAATATAGAGGTACATCCATTCTTTGAAATATTTTGATGATGAGAGCCATGTAACTCTACTCAATAGTGTGATGATATCATTCACCACCTAAATGAATTCTGAGAATGGAATGGTATCTGGAATTCTAGACAATGAAGACTTATGTTTTTCTTGGTAACTCTTGTTAAGGATCTTGACACAAGCTTCAAAAATTAATTCCCAATGTTCCAGGGTGGACTTGGGAGAAATTGACGCATACCCTTCTACATCAGGAAGATTTAACACATACTCAAAATAATCAGTGTCTGAACTGATTAGAATCATTCCATCATCATATCTAACCATTTGAGAGTCTCTATAATAATTTTCTATAGTTTCCAGCACAAATTTTAGACATTGCATTGATGGCTAAAAGGTGGTAGCTAGAGCAAGTCCACTATTGTAAATACTCTTCATCAAAGCTTTCTTATAAGGAGCTCTAATTCTAATCCAAAACTCTTGAAATTCAATGTGTTTGAGGCCAGTATCACTGATATTGTCAACATCTGATGTGATACTAGAAGGGGGAGCCACCCCTTGGAAATTGTATTTCATCCCTCCTTGTCCCTTAGATGATGATTCTGACACTTACCTTAGGGAAGGTGTTAGAGAAGGTATTTACCTTAGCTCATGTTGATATATGTACTTTATTTACCTTTATTGTATTTATCCTCACCAATTTATATGTGTGGATATTTCTTTTATCTTTTTTAGATATTAGGAGATATTATCTAGTCATTAACTATAGTTCTTTCTTTGATCTATGGTATTGACTAGTTAATTCCCTGATCTATGGTATTGACTAGATCCTTGAAGTCTAGTTCTCTCCTAAATCTATGGTGTTGACTAGTTCTTTAATGACTAGTTATTTCCTTGATTTATGGCTTGATCTACGACCTTGACTGGTTCTTAGATTTTTATTTACACAAGGCCCATTCTCATTGTATTTCATTGAGTTCCATAATAATATATGATACTTTTGTTAATTTGTTTGCGAAGGTTTATGTAAAGTTATTCTGGAGAATTACTTTCATATTAATAATCATGTTGTTTGATTAGCATCTGTGTTCTTATCTTGGTATGATTTGGTTGTCATTCCTTTTATGGTATCAGAGTAGGATATTTCTATTGAAATCCATATATAAGTTTTATTTTGTAAGTTTTATGCAAAATGGAGGCTTCTATTGGATATTGAAGGTGGCAAAACTCTAAGATCGACTGTAAACTCGACCATTTCTGGAGGTAGTTTTTTGTTTTGTTTTTGTTGTTGTTACAGAGAAGCACATTAGTTCACCTTAGGATTCACACCATCCAGGAAAGAAAAGTAGGAATTATGTTTCTAGGAATTTTTGGGTTTGTCAATATCTGAACTAGGTATTTTTCATTTTTGGGTTGCATGCAGGAGGTGTTTTTCAGAAGGATGGATCTTTCCTTTTTTGGTAGGGTACCAGGATGATTGTGTACAGATCCGACTATTTTGAGAAATTTCGTAGCCTACTACTATTTTTGGAAACATAGGTCACTATCCACACAGTCTCGAAATATTATTTTTTACCAGAATAAGCACCCATTAAAATCCTTAGCCCTTGGTCATATTGTATGGTCGTATGAGGGCTTAAATCTTGTGATTCCAATTAGTGGGTACTTAACTCTAACCCCCTTTAATTTTTTTATGTGGTAAAGGAAATATAATTTTATTTTGTTTTAGTGGAAACTAAAATAAATAACAGAGCATAATATTGAAAAGTTTGTATCTGTAACGCTCAAAATTACAAGACCTGAAAAATGAGGATATACTTTTAACACATAAACATAATAACAAAGTACAAAGCTGCAATCATATAGATTTATTTAATCAAATTATTTAATCAATTTTTCTCTTTTGATCTATCTGATAACATCCATGTAAGCCATGTGTGGCTGAGAAGGGTGTATCCAAATCTCCACAATCTCCCTTCGCCACTACTTCGAGTGACAATGCTTACTAGCATTTTGGTTGAACCTTTTAAAGGTCATGGGAACTATGTGAAAGTCCTTAGGTCTACAACGAATCTAATTTCCCGATTTCATAATTCCAGTATCCAACCATTGTCTACCTCATGTTTAGTATTTAAACTTCCCATGATCAGGTTACAGACAATTTTTTTTATTTAATTGGAGGACTAGGTGATCAAACAATTCACAACCATCAATGCATTACTTTGGCCAAAGTTATCCACCATGTAGGTTATGGATAAAATCAAGACAAAACACTAGTCTTATGAGTTTTAAATCTACCGCCACCTCACAACTATCCCTTTCACAATTATCTAGATCTTTATAGTTTGTTTTTTTATTTCAAATTAAATGCATCTTGCAAGAGTTTATATTGAGATAGATGCCAAAGGCCAACTAGGATCTTTAAGAGGTAAGTACATTCATTATGCTGAAATGTAACTCTATCAACATTCCACATGTACTTATGCCTTAATATGCCTAATAGATATTTTCATCTATTTACCATCCCATTTAGTCTCTTTTTTCCTGATGTTTGATTCTTTAACCTTAAATTACCTTTTTACAATGATACTCTTCCATTCTCTATACAACATGATTTACAATCTTATCATATTATTACCAAGTTTACCAAAAGGCCTAATTAAATATATATTAAAATATGTATATTTAATTATTCCTTCGATTAGCTACGCCACTAAATAGCTTATTTAATTTATAAATTAAAGACAATTAATTGTTACAATAATTTCCAAATTATCGGCTTCATACATTGATAACTATCAAATAAATGTATTCAACAATTTGTGAAAAGTAAGATTTCACAACTCAAGTATTCATCACTTACTCATATTAAGATATTATTACACACAAAGTAATTATCTATTTATTAAAATCACATATTACATATGCCATTACGGTGAAATATATGTTTCGTATAATAATTCTCACATAGTGAGGTTTGAATATTTAAAATGGGTCCAAGATCCCAATAATTCAGCCAAAAATTCAAGGATATCATCCTTTTACCAATTAGAATCCAAGTATCTCATTTAGATCCATGCTATGATAAAAATTCACAAGACATGAGTTTCCGCACATCTGAATGTAATGGCTAATGGTTCTGCAAGACTAGAGTAGTGGTATGATGTCAGTTCAAAATGAACTAGCATGAATATTAACTCCATTTTATGATGCAATTAATTAATAAATATGAAAGGATATACATGCTGTTTTATCAACAAGCACATGGTAATACAGCTGAAAATGTATTATTACCTGGTTTCTATAAAGATACAGTTATGGATGCACACAAATAGAACAACCAATTTCTATTTCAGAAATCATGTTTCCCTCTAATCACAAAGGACAATACATCTGTATTCCAACTTCAACCAATAAGCATTTGACATTTAAAATTTCTACATAACTTTGTAAAAAAAATGATTAAGAAGATTATTTTTTCAGTCAATGAGCAGCTCTACAAATTAGCACAAATATCACCATATTCACATCAATTTAACATGTTCTATCTTGTAAACAAACATCCTAAACAACAATATAGCAACACCATGGTTACATCATTTAAACATATTCTTTTTAGTAAAAGAAAACATAATAATCTCTTTCATAAGATATCATTATTTTAAACCCAATCATGCCTCCAATTACTCCTTGGTGCATCTCGGTCAAGTTGTCCTAGCTTTCATGCTTTTACCAAGACAAGCAATTTCTTTTTCACTGTCTTACAAGAATCCAAGTCATATAGCTAGGCTGCAAGTTACAGACTAAATGCCATTTTTTTTGTAATTATTCACACATAACAAGACACCCTTATTTATACATGAACTGATTTAATGGTCAATAATAATAAAATTTCTAGAAAATGCAACCCCATGCAAGAGCTTTGACACCCACGAATTATCATTCAAAATATCTCAATAAATTAAAAATCAAACTTGCATATAACAACCAAGAAGAAAAATACAAAACCTTCAACCGGTTGCATACCTATATTGATTGGGTTACCCAAATCGATTCCTTTATGTAAATTGATTTATATACCTAATTTTTTTTTTTACAGAATACACAACCAAATTTCAGTTTAACAAAATGAAAACCCACAAGCACAAATCGATTTTAAACAAACAAATTCACAAAACATTTTCCTTCTTCCTATTTAGAAAAAACCCAACTCTTTTCCTTTTGGGTATAATTTATTCTAATGTAGAGAAGAAATTTTTAACCTTTCTTTTACTTTATTTTTGATGATCAAAACCCCAAAACCCCATCTGTGTATTTTTATAGGTTCGGTTAAAACCACACAAAGAAAACTAAAAAGAATACAAAATCCATCAATTTCCTTTTCATACTTAATCTTTAAACAATTAAATCAAAAGCTTTCCACAATTTCCTTGATTTCCATTAAAAATAGAATGTGTATTTCCTCATTTTTTTTACAAATGATGTAGTAGAGAAAGGAGAAGATATTCATGCCTGAAGTAAACTAGGAATCGACAATCTTCTACTCTTCCCACTCCAACAAGTTGAATCCTTCTTTACTCCAAAACTCACGTAGGTATTCCAGAAGGGGAGAAAGAAAATAGACTAAGAAAAAATAACAGAAAAATATAATGAAAGAACTATAGTTGGGCGGCATATTGAAGAATTTTCAGGCTTCCCAATGTTGGTACATGTTTTAGTGCATGCCACACACTTGTTCCATGTGAAGGTGTTTCACTTTATGAAACCCATACATTTTAATAACTAAATAGAACTTTTGGCTTAAATTCCAAATCCCTCATATATATATATATATATATATATACTAATTAATATTTCATACATTTATTTTACTTTAGTTGTTACCCAGCTTAATGGTTAAGTTAAAATTTATCTTCATATACAAGTCCACATATTTCCAACAATATATTACCATAAAAATTAGTTGAATTTCCAGGTTTATATAAAACATTCCAATATAAAAATCACCAAGTCCGTATATAATAATTCAAATATTCTCATAAAGCTGGCTTGATATATCATTGTCAAATTAAAGAGAGACAATTATCATTGCGGTCATGCAAAATTTGAACAAAACAAAAGACGACCAAACCAATTAAAATAAAGTAACTGAAATACAAATAACTGAAAGATTCACTATCATTTATGAACCATTTTACCTATGATTAAGGCCTACTCATGTTTTAGGAAGGATCATCAAGGTGGATGTAGGGTTATTTGTTTCACAGTGTCATGCACCGCAAAAGAATCTGTGGGTCATGATATGATGAACCAAATGAATTTTACACCCAATGATGATGTCTGCTAATCCTGTTTAAACTTAACCATAGTTAATTTAACTTATAAGAAATTTTGGGATGTTACATACTCCACCCCTTAGAATAATCATCGTTTTGAAGATTTCAGGATAAATAGATAAACTAACCCACTATTCATTTACTACATAAATATATTTCAAATCAGCTTAGAATTTGTAGCAATATTATTTCTTCTGAATCATAAAGGTCACAACAACCCTTGTACATATAGAAAATCAGTCATATAATCTATAAAAATAATACATTACTGCCTAATTGACAAATTTTCTGGGTTCATTAACAAAATATTCAATGATAACTATGAATCAAAAAGTATCTTAGTCCCAATATTTAGTTGTAGGCTTATCTATAGAATTTTCTTATCTAGCACTTTTACAGAAAAACTGAATTTAGTACTTTAACAAAACATGTTCATAAAAATCAGTCAAACAGATGTGGAAAATTAGTCTGGATATCTTCCAGATTCTCCCAAGTGGCACTTTCTTCAGAATATTGGTCCCACTAGACCCTACATTGTGAAACCTCATGGTTTCTCAAGTGCAACTTTTGGGTTTCTAGTATCCTTATAGGATCAACCGTGATTACCCTTGGATCTAGAACCTGTAATGAATCCGAATTAAGTACATAGGTTAAATCAGGTACATATTTCTTAAGTAAGGATACATGAAATACATTATGCAACCTAGATAGAGCAAGAGGCAGTGCTAGCTTATAGGCTACTGGTCCAATGACCTCTAGGACTTCAAATGGTCCTACAAACCTAGGAGATAGTTTGGCTGACTTACCAAATGAAATGGAACTCTTTTTAGGTTTAACCCTAAGAAAACTTTATCTCCCACATTAAACTTTCTGTCAATTCTTTTTAAATCTGCATAAATTTTCAGCCTATTTGTTGTTTCTTTCAAACTTTCTTAGATTAATTTAACCTGTTTTTCCATTTTCGAAAGCATTTCTAGTCCAATCAATACCCTATCTTCAGGATTAGCCCAACTTGTAGATGTTCTACACCTATGACCATATAAGGCATTAAAAGGAGTCATCTGAATGGAAGAATGATAGGTTTTATTATAGGCAAATTCAACCAAGGGAAGATACTTTTCCCATTTTTATTGTTGATCCATGCAATACATTCTTAGCAAATCTTCTAACATTTTATTTACTCTTTCAGTTTGACCATCAGTTTTCAGATGGTAGGCAGAACATATGTTCAGTTTTGTCCCTAAGGCAACGTATAAAGTCTGCCAAAATATGAAAGTTATCCTCGAGTCCTTGTCTAAAATTATTACTTCTGGAACTCCATGTAATTGGAAAACTTCTTGTACAAACCTTTTTTCCAGTATGGGTGAATTATTCGTTAAATTACCTGTTATAAAATGTGCCACTTTAGTTAACTTGTCTACAACTACAAGTATAACATCATGTTTATTTTGGCACATAGGTAGACCTTGGATAAAATCCATACTTATAACTTGCCACTTATATTCTGGCATGTTGTGAGGATATAATAGTCTTGCTGGATGTAAATGTTTAGCCTTTACTGGCTGAAATTCTAGGCATTGTGAGACGTAAAGAATCACATCATTTTGCATCTTTTTCCAGAAGTATTACTTTTTGATGTCCGCCATCATCTTTGTTACTCCTAGATGTCTCGAATAGGGAGCATCATGAAATTCTCTCATGACTTTATTTTTGATTTCTTTACCTTCTGGTACATATATTTTGTTGTTATAACACAAAATCCCATCTGTTTCCACCTTGAAACAATCATACCTTTTGTCCCTTGGATATTTTTCTAGAGTTTTTTTAACATGGTTGTAGTAGGGCTCATTGGTTAACTCATTTTAAAATTCATCTTTGAACTAGGTTCTTAATGTAATTATAGCAGAAATCTACTTTCTGTGACCTAAGGCATCAGCCACCCTATTCTCTTCTCCCTTAATGTAATTTAAATCAAAGTCATAATTTTCTAGGAAATCCAGCCCTCTTCACTACCTTAAATTTAGATTCAGCTACGTAAAAATGTACTTGAGCCCAAGATGATCTGTTTTGAGTTCAAAAGGTTTTCCTAGCAAATAGTGCCTCCATACCTGTAGCGCATGAACAATCACCGTAAGCTCAAGATCATGTGGTGCGTAATTTACTTCATGCACCCTCAACTTCCTACTTTCAAAAGCTACCACATGCCCATCTTGTAGTAGTATTCTACCAAAACCTTCCCCTGAAGCATCAGTTACCACTAAGAAGTTCCCGTTTGGATCCAGAATCTTCAACACCAGAGAACTTGTGAGTCTACCTTTTAAATTATTAAAGGATTCTTCACACTTATTGTCCCAAACAAATTTCTCACCCTTATTTTGGAAAGAATTGATAGGTCCTGCTAACCTAGAGAAGTCCTTTATGAACTTTCAATAGTAGTCTGCTAGACCCATAAAAATTCTCACTTCATACACATCCTTTGGTACTAGCCATTCCATGATGGCACTGATCTTCAAAGGGTCCACCGATATTCCTTCTTTACTTAATAAGTGTCCTAAGTATTGTATTTCATATTGATAGAAAACACACTTAGATAATTTTCCATATAATTTATGTTTTCTGAGAATTCCCAGCACAATCCTTAAATGTTCATCATGTTCTTCCTCATTCTTGGAGTATATTAATATATCATCAAGAAAGATAAGTACAAATCGGTCTAAGTATTCTGTAAACATGATGTTCATCAAGTTCATGAAAGTGGCAGGTGCATTTGTTAGACCAAAGGGAAAAAATGTAAACTCGTAATGTGCATACACTGTTCTAATAGTAGTTTTAAGGATATCTTCATCCTTGATTTGTAGTTGATGATAACCAGATATAAGATCAATCTTGGAAAACACTTTTGCGGCCCCCATTTGATCAAATATATCATCGATTCAGGGTATTGGGTACCGATTCTTCACTGTCACCTTATTGAACATTCAATAATCAATACAAAGTCTGAGGGTCCCATCCTTATTTTTTACGAAGATAACCGGTGCACCCCATGGTGATATACTTGGTCTAATCATACCCAAGGAAAATAATTCATGTAATTGAGCTTTCAACTCAACTAATTCATTTGTTGTCATTCTGTATGGTGCCTTGGAGATTGGTTCCATTGCTAGTTTGACCCCTATTGTGAAGTCAAATTCACGCTTAGGTGGAAGTCCGGGTAGCTCATTTGGAAACACATCTCTAAATTCCCTTAGGATGGGAAATACTTAAATTTCAGGCTCAATTTCTTTTCCCAATTTTTGTTATTTTTATAGCATATAGATGGCAACCTTTCCACTTTGCCTTTTTTAGCTGCATGGCAGAAATCTGCCTAGTGACAAACTCTCTTTTAACACCCTGAACACTTTTTGTTTTCTGTTGATTATCACAGCAAGTTACACTTTTCCCTAAGCAATCCAAGGTTGCATTATGTTGACTTAACCAATTTATACCGATGAAAACATCATAGGATCCAAGAGGTGCCACATAAAGGTTTAATCTTGTCATGAACTCAGGTAATTCTAGTGGTGCCTCAAACAAACACTGATTCACTTTGTGTACAAAATTATTTCCATATTGTACATTCCAAGTGTGTTCCATATACCCAACTCTTATTTTGAGTTTATTAGCAACTTTAGATGAAACATAACATTCTGTTGAACCAGAATAAAATAAAACAGAACTAGGTTCTCCAAAAATCTTACCTGAAGTTTCTATTGGAGTCGTTTGATTTTTCACTTGCTTATTATGGATTGCAACATAAATCTTATGTTGTTGCCCCTCTTTATTTACTGCATTAAATCCCTTCTGTTGGCTATTCCAATGTCCTCTTTGCCACCATTTGTTAGTGAAATGATCACCACCGCACTTAAAACATCCTCCCAATAGTCCTTTTCTCTCAATCTTATTTTGGCTGAAACTTGTTCCTTGTTGTCTATTTTTATTATTATTCACAACTATTCTACCCACTATTTCTCTTTTATTAACATTCCTAATTTTTGTTTCCCTTTTTCCATGTTGGTTTACTTGTGGTTGATGTTTAGAAATTGTTTTTTTTCCTTTTGTTTTCCTCTTTAGAGGCATAAATACTTCACAATTTTAGTTATTACTTGATAGCTTTTTCAAACACTGTTTCTATTGAGGTAGGTCCATTAACATCTACCTCACCACCAATACTAGGATTCAATCCCATTATAAATTTTCTCATTCTAAACTTCTCATCCTTTTGATACAAAGGAACATATTTCAGCAATCGAGTGAAATGTTCCCAATATTATGTAACTGAGTACTTTCCTTGAGTCAAATTTTGGAATTCTGCCATCTTTTGGTCAAAGTATAGCTGAGGTAGCCATCTTTGATGGAAGTAGGACTTGAATTTCTCCTACTTGATCATACCAGAATCAATTCCTAGTTCCATTTTCTAGTTATCCCACCAAGAATATGCTTTATGGGATAATTGGTAGGCTCCCCACCCTACTTTTATATCCTCTGAAAAGTACCTAATCTTAAAATACTTTTCCATTTCAGAGAGCCAACTTTCAGCACAATCCCCAAGAGTTGTACCATCAAATTTAGGTGGGGATATTCTTTTAATGTCCCTTACTAAGTCATCAGCCAACCTTGCTTTCTTATTTTCCCTTTCATTCAGCTACTTAGGTTGATCATCATATTTCTCATCACCCTGATTCTCATCCCTACGATCCTCATTCTCTTCACCACCCTGACCTTTTTGTTCAAAGGAAACAACATGTCATCAATATTTACCCCACTTCCACTTGCCATACTAGCTCTTGTTTCTGACCTAGCCATAGTTTGTTGTTTTATAAAAGAGGATACTTTTATTAGAACGTGTGTCCCATTAATTTCCAAGTGTCAGAGCCTCTAGCTCTAATACCAAAATGTAACACTCAAAATTACAAGATCTGAAAAATGAGGATTCTTTTTTAACACATAAACATAATAACAAATTACACAGCTGCAATCATACAGATTTATTTAATCAAGTTCATTAATCAATTTTTCTCTTTTGATATATCCGATAACATCCATGTAAGCCATGTGTGGATGAGAAGGGTGTATCCAAATCTCCACGATCTCCCTTTGTCACTACTTTGAGTGATAATGCTTACTAGCATTTCAGCTCAACCTTTTAAAGGTCATGGGAACTATGTGAAAGTCCTTGGGTCTACCACGGAGCTAGTTTCCTGACTTCGTAATTCTGGTATCCGACCATTTTCTACCTCATGTTGAGTATTTCAACTTCCCATGATCAAGTTATAGAATTTTTTTGTATTTAATTGGAGGACTAGGTGATCAGACAATGCACAACCATGAATACATTACTTTGGCCAAATTTATCCATCATGCAGGTTATGGCTAAAATCAAGACAACACACTAGTCTTATGAGTTTTAAGTATTTTGCCACCTCACAACTATCCCTTTCACAGTTATCTAGATCTTTATAGTTTGTTTTTATTTTATTTCCAATTAAACCTATCTTGCAAGAGTTTATATTGAGATAGATGCCAAAGACCAACTATGATCTTTATGAGGTAAGTACATTCATTATGCTGAAATGTATCTATATCGAAATTCCACATGTACTTATCCCTTAATATACCTAATGGATCTTTTCATCTATTTACCATCCCATTTAGTCTCTTTTTTCCTGATGTTTGATTCTTTAACCTTAAATATCCTTTTTACAACGATACTCTGCCATTCACTATACAACAGAATTTACAATCTTATCATATTAATACCAAGTTTACCGAAAGGCTGAATTAAATATTTATTAAAACATGTATATTTAATTATTCCTTCTATTAGCTACGCCACTAAATAGCTTATTTAATTTAGAAATTAAAGACAATTGATTGTTACAATAATTTCCCGATTATCAGCTTCATACATTGATAACTATCAAATAAATGTATTAAAAAATTTGTGAAAAGTAATCACAACTCAAGTATTCATTATTTACTCATATTAAGATATTATTACACACAAAGCAATCATCTCTTTATTAAAATCACATATTACATGTGTTGTTAAGGCAAAATATATGTTCGGTATAATAATTCTCACATAGTGAGGTTTGAGTATTTACAATGGGTCCAAGATCCCAATAATTCAGCCAAAAATTCAAGGTTATCATCATGTCACCAATTGAAATCCAAGTATCTCATTTAGATCCATGCTACAATAAAAATTCAAAAGACATGGGTTTCCACACATCCGAATGTAATGGCTAATGGTCCTACAAGACTGGAGTAGTGGTATGATGTCAGTTAAAAATGAACTGTCATGAATATTAACTCCATTTTCTGATGCAATTAATTAATAAAATATGAAAGGATATACATGTTGTTTTATCAACAAGCACATGGTAATATAGCTGAAAATGTATTACTACCTGGTTTCTATGAAGATACAGCTATGGATGCACACAAATAGAACAACCAATTTCTATTTCAGTGATCATGTTTCCCTCTAATCACAAAGGTCTACATCCGTATTCTAGCTTCAATCAATAATAATTTAACATTTAAATTTTCTACATAACTTTGTAAAAAAATATGATTAAGAAGAGTAATTTTTCAGTCAATGATAAACTATATAAATTAGCACAAATATCACCATATTTACATCACTTTAACATGTTCTATCTGGTAAACAAACATCCCAACCAACAATATAGCAACACCATGGTTACATCATTTAAACATACTCTTTTTATTGAAATAACAACTAATAATTTATTTCATAAGATATCATTATTTTAAACCCAATCATGCCTCCCATTACTCCTTGGTGCATCTCGGTCAAGCTGTCCTAGATTTCATGCCCTTACCAAGATAAGAAAATTCTTTTTCACAGTCTTAAAGGAATCCAAGTCATATTGTTAGGCTGGAAGTTACAGGCTAAATGCAATTTTTTTTGTAATTATTCACACATAACAAGACACCCTTATTTATACATGAACCCATTTAGTGGTCCATAATAATAAATATTCATGAAAATGCAGCCCCATGCAAGAGCTTTGACACCCAAAAATTATCATTCAAAATATCTCAATAAATTCAAAATAAAACCTGCATATAACAACCAAGAAGAAAAATACAAAACCCCCAACAGGTTGCATACCCATATTGATTGGGCTACCCAAATCAATTCCTTTATGCAAATCGATTTGTTTACAGAAAACACAACTAGATTTTAGTTTAAAAAAATGAAAACCCAAAAGAAAAAATTTGATTTTAAACACACAAATTTACAAAACATTTTCCTTCTTCTAGTACAGGAAAAACCCAACTCTTTTCCTTTTGGGTATAATTTATTCTAATGTAGAGAAGGAATTTTTAACATTTCTTTTACTTTATTTTTGCTGATCAAAACCCCAAAACCCCATCTGCGTATTTTTCTAGGTTAGGTTTAAACCACACAAAGAAAACTAAAAAGTATACAGAATCCATCAATTTCCTTTTCACACTTCATCTTTAAACAATTAAATCAAAAGTTGTCCACAATTTCCTTGATTGCCATTAAAAATAGAATCTTTATTTCCTCATTTTTTTACAAATAATGCAACAGAGAAAGGAGAAGATGTTAATGCCTGAAGTAAACCCAAAATATGCAACCTTCTACTCTTCCCACTCCAACAAGTTGATTCCTTCTTTCCTCCAAAACTCACATATGTATTCTAGAAGAGGAGAATGAAAATAGATGAAGGAAAAATACCAGAAAAATATAATAAAAGAACTATAGTTGGGTGGCATATTGAAGAATTTTCAGGCTTCACAATACTAGTACGTGTTTTAGTGCATGCCGCACACTTGTGCCATGTGAAGGTGTTTCACTTTATGAAATCCATAAATTTCAATAACTAAATAAAATGTTTGGCTTACATGCCAAATCCCTCTACTATATATATATATATATATATATATATATATATATATATACTAAATAATATTTCATACGTTTTTTTACTTTAGTTTTTACCTAGCTTAATGGTTAAAGTTAAAATTAACCTTCATAATACAAGTCCACATATTTCCAACAATATATTACCATAAAAATTAGTTGAATTTCCAGGTTTATATAAAACATTCCAATACGAAAATCACCAAGTCCGTAAATAATAATTTGAATATTCTCATAAAGCTAGCTTGATATAGCATTGTCAAATTAAATAGAGACAATTATCATCACAGTCATGTAAAATTAAAACAAAACAAAAGACGACAAAACTGACTAAAATAAAGTAACCGGAATATAAATAACTAAAAGATTCACTATCATTTATGAACCATTTTACCTATGATTAAGGCCTAATCATGTTTTGGGAAGGATCATCAAGGTGGGTGCGGGGTTATTTATTGTGCAATGTCATGCCCCACAACAGAATATGTGGGTCATGATACGATGAACCAAATGAATTTTACACCCAATGATGATCTCGTCTAATCCTGTTTAGACTTAACCATAGTTAATTTAACTTATAAGAAATTTTGGGATGTTACAGTATCTTTTGATCGGTAACTTGGTTTTGAGTAATGTTTTTTTATAAAAGTGCTTGTTTTTTTGTGCTCTTTTAATTGGAAACATTTATTTTGAGAAATGAATTATAATTATAAAGTTCCATATTGTAACACACACTCATTATAAAGTGTCAAATATGGAGGAGTGGTGTAATCAATTATGGATGCAATTTCAGCTGAGCTCGATGTTCTAAACTTTTGGGAGTTGCATTCTTGTATCTATTATGGATTCTAAGAATGATATGATTTTCTGTAAAGTGTGTGGACTTCAAGAGGATATTGTAAATTTTTTGGAAAAAAATAGATTGCTCAAGAAGTGACATTCTCTTCTACAATCACTCATTTATGATAAGGATACACTAATACATTGCCTATAGCAAAAACATTCTAGCTTACAACATCACCGTCATATTGTGGAAATCTATATCCATGCTCCTAGTTCACTTGCAATTGTTGCTCTTGTACCCACTGACATTGATCTTCCATTCTTTGAGCTTGTTACTGGTCTTGATGCTCCTAAGCCTATGAGGCTTGTTACTGCATGTTATTCCACATCTGTGCCTATTACAGTAACACATGTTGTGTACCTATTTCTACTCATATGCATGGATCTTTTGAGAAGCATACCACTGCACTTTGTTCTTGCATGCTCCCTTCTATGGGTTTCACTGGCGGAGGTATTGGAAGACATGCACAAGGTATTTTTTTCCCTATTCCACATGTTAAGTTGAATTCTCGCCATGACATTGGTTTTTGAGTAGACAAGTCATTGGGATCACACATTGATAGAGATCCTATTTTTTTTAGCTCAACTATTTTTTAGGATCATGAGAAACATATGAGTTCTACACCTTCACTCAAGCTTGAGAAACTTGAGATTTTAGTTGTTAGACTTGATCTACCTGACACACATTCTGATTTTCCTTTACATACACCCATTGTGCATTTTTCACCAAGTCATATGCAAGAATCTTCTTCATCCATCAGTGTTGATTTGGGGTGGATATCTGATCACTCATGGTGGTGACATAGGAATTCATTGAGAGGACTCTACAAGCGTGGCTCCCCCACCATTCGACCTCTTGCTCTACTTTCTATACCTTCTACATTGTAATGCTCCTTGTTTTGAGAATTTTTCTTTAGCAGGTGTAGTGTATCTCTCTTGTTTATTGAGAGATTTTGTATCTGTATTTTTGATACTTTTGGCATGTTAACAATATCTCTGATGGGGAATCTATTCTGGTGAAGTCTAGTGTTAGTTTTCAATGTTTGAGTAGTAGATTTTTGGAAACTCATATAGATTTGTAGCGTCACTCCACCCATTCAACAATATGGGAGGGTGTGGTGCTGATCCTGCTTCTTCAGGTTTTGTGTCCTTGCCTTGTTACCTTAGATTTTATTAGATTGTGACACTATGGAGTTTGTGTCCTTGCCTTGTTCATTTGGTTATTATTCTTGGATTTTAGTACACCTATTTGTAGGAGTTGATCAAATTATGTTTGGTGTTTTGTTTTTCACTTTCGACATCACTCTGTTGATAGGCTCTTTGTATGGAGCTATTCTGGTGAATCCCAGTGTTAGTTGTTTTTTATTTTTGTGATTGAGAAATAGATTCAGACCATAGTGCACACCAAACTTCTTTAGAATTATACAAATTTTTTGAGCTGAGCTTCTTGGGATTCCTTGTTGTAGGTTTTTACTCTCTTTACTTTGTTGTTAATGGTTTTGGATACCTTGTGTTGTCCCTTTTTTCCCAATTATTATACATGAGTACCTCATCAGGCATAGTTTTCGGGACTCATACTTTGGATATGCCACTTCTATTTTGGCCCCTAGCTTCAATTGAGGGAGGGTGTTAGAGTAGGTATTTACCTTAGCTCATGTCCACCTAGGTACTTTATTTACCTTTATTGTATTTATCCTCACCCACTTATGTGTGTGGATATTTATTTTATCTTATTTAGATATTAGGAGATATTATCTATTTGTTAGGTATAGTTCTTTCCTTCATATATGGTATTGAATAGATCCTTGATGTCTAGTTTTCTCCTAAATCTATGGTCTTGACTAGTTCTTTGATGACTAGTTATTTCCTTGATTTATGGCTTAATCTACGACCTTGATTGGTTCTTAGATTGTTATTCATTGCCTATATAAGAAAGGCCCATTCTCATTGTATTTCATTGAGTTCCATAATAATGTATGATATTTCTGCTCATTTGTTTGCAAAGGTTTATGTAAAGTTATTCTGGCGAATTACTTTCATCTTATTGATCGCGGGATTTGATTAGCATCTGTTCTTGGCTTGGTACAATCTAGTTATCGTTCCTTTTAGAAGGTCCCTATAAAATTTACAAATTCCTTTAAATTTTTTTGGTTGAAGTCATCCCTTGAAATATAGTAAGGAACCCCTAAAAAACACAGGAAAAAATTGAACCTTGCTTTGTATCCCTGCAGTTCGGATTCAAAAAATTAACGGAAGTCAACCCTTGCTAAATATTTTTTGTCTTATGAAACACACTGGCAGAACTTGTAAAGTGTCTCTCAATCCTCGACTTCTGATGGAAGAATTTTTAACTTGTTTTTCAAGCACAAAACCCTAATATGGTCTATTATGGAATTGGAGACCCTTTGTAACTCGAACTTCCAAAAAAACATTTTAGTGATAGATCCTCCTTAGATTTTCTATAAAATGATATCTTGAAGCCTAAGATATATCAATAACACAACCATTGAAGGAGGGAAATACATGGAAATGTTAACCAAAAGATATAAGAAGGAAAACCCTAAAAATGGCACAAAAATGAAAATGCTAGGAAAAATATTGATAAAAAAACCCAAAAAGAAAGCATAAAAACCTTCTAAAAGTGATTACAACATTAAAACTTACCTAAATATCAAGCGGTTCGAAGAAAAAGATGTGAATTTTTTGTAAAATCCATATAAGGAGTATGGTCAAAGGTAGGTGAAAAATACAAGTTAAAAATTATCCCTTAAATAGAATTTGGAAAATTAATTACAACGTAGGTGGCACATGTGGGTAGCTGGAATTAAATACAATAATCTAGCATTAGGGTTCTATTTTCAGAATTCATCATACACATTACATGTAATTTGAAATATTAAGTCCATAACCTGAAATGGTCTAGGTTTTTTTTATTTCAGGTTTTGGAAGTTGACTTGAAGTTTGCATGCAATTTGCTTATCGGGTTCCAAAACTCAAAATGGTCTTGAATGGGTGGAAGTCGGGTTTTGTAAGTTGACTTGAAGTTTACATGAAAACTGCAATTTAGGTTCTGAAACCTGAAATACACTTGGGAGATCAAATTTTGGGACTCATTTTGTAGTTTTCATTTAAACTGCAATTTGAGTTCTGAATTCCAATTTGTACTAATTTCCTATGTATTTTGGGTTTCAGGTTTTGGCAGGCTATTTTCATGCAAACTGCAACTTGATTCTTGAAACTAAAAAATCTAAAATACATAAGAAAACTTGGTAGATAGGTAATGTCGTCAAATAATTTTGTGAAAAATAAAACTTGACAAAATAAATATTTTGTAACAAAATTTTGAAAAAGAATGCAAAATTGGTAAAAGAACTTGGTAATTTAACATTTTTAGCAACCTCTAAGGAATGTTTTTCTGCTACGCATTAATGCAGTAGCCTTATGCAATCCATTGGGAATGGGATTCACCTAACCTCAAGAATACACAAAACTAGAAAAACAAAAAGAAGAAAACAAAAAAATGGAAATGAAGCAAGAATGGAAGGCATAAAACAAGAATTACAATGTGCAGAGCACTTGGAGGAAGATAAACTAGAAAAATACTATACAATGTGGAGATTACTCAATAGAAATCTTTGAGGTGTATCCCATTAACTAGGATAGGAAATGTTTCTTCATTGAGCCTAGATAAGAAAAATGAATTTCCCTCTTTACAACTTGTGATTAAGTATGGCCCACTCTAGAGGGCATCAAAATTTGTATGTATTCTTGGCTTGGCCCTGTCCACATCCCATTTGAGAACTAGGTCTCCTTCTTCAAAATACCTTTGATATGTTTTCCTATCAAAATTTTTATTGGTTTGATCTTGGTGCAGATCAAAATTGTTCATGGCTTGGTTTTTTGTTTCCTCCAATTCCATAAGTTTAGAAAACCATAGTATCACAGGATCACTTTAGATCATTTCCAACTGATAGGAAATTTCCAAATAGGGAAACTCCAAATGTAAAGTAATATTTTTTCCCTCTCATATATTAACATAAAGGGAGAATTTACAATGGCCCTTTTTAGAGTGATCATATCTGCCCATAGAGCAGTCTTGAGTTACGTGTGCCAAGTTTGTCAGTTACTTTCCATTGGCCACTTGATAATCCTTATCAAATTCTTATTGTTGGACTTAGCTAAACCATTACCTTGCAGATAATAGTTTGATTGAGTTGTTTAGATAAACACCATTTTTCATAGACCACACACTAAGTTTTATGCCTACAAATACCTTGGAATTGTCTAAAATAATTGTAAAGGGTACACCAAACCTTTTCATAATACCTTCAAGAAAATCCAAAATGGGTTTATTTTTGCATTCCTTTAATGCTACTACCTCTATCCATGGGTGAAATAATTAGTTGTGGTTAGCACCCACCTGACTATCACTAGATGGAGGATTTATCATTGCAATAAAATATAGGCTCCATTGCATGAAAGGTTGGCCTATTTGGATTGGATGGATAGAAAGAGAAGTTAATTTTTGCTTCTTTATGAAAACAAAACATTCCTTACATTTCCTTACCCATATATGGGCATCCTTGAACATATTGTACTAGTAGTAACCAGCCCTGATGATTTTTGTGGTAGGTTTCCTCTCTGAGTAACGACCTCGTGACAACCCATTATGAAATTATTCTAGTAGTTTACCAACTTGATCTAGGCCTATACACCTAAGAGTAACTCCATTCAAATCCTTTCAAAAGAATATATCATTTAGGAGGACGTAAGGTATATATTGAAGCATGAAGCTTCACCTCTGAGTTCTATCTAGGATGAGAGGGTACTCTGAAAGGAACGATAAGAAGATTTTTCCAAGCCATGATCTCAAATGATAATAGCACACCACATTAGATTTGCAAAAAATAATAGCTAAATTACCATATATGGAAATCCATCATAATCCATAATGCTCAATACATTACAATATAATGATTTGAATTACTCAATAAGAAAGATGTACATATAGGAGGAGGGAAGAGAAAATACTACCTAAATCAATGGTGAAGAAATCCCACTAACTGATATTGGTAGTTAAGTTAACTCTAGAAGACTAGTAAGTGAACTTCACATAACTGAGAAGCTAACTCAACACAACTAGTAAGCTAAATCCACACAACTAGTACACCTAATCCAGATAACCCAAAAAGTGTAGGGCTAACAAATGTGTAAGAATTATCCTAATAAATAGATAAAAGGATAAGTAATAACCTACACTAACATACTCACCTGACTGTAGAAAATTCTTCATATTTTAGATCCAATTGGAAAGTGCATGAGTATCTTCTTGATGATGATTGTGTAGCACATGATGGGTCATTGTATTCTCCAATCATTTAACTAACTGAATCTTCCGTTAGTGTCATTATAAACCAGGGATGTGTCCTAGGATGTATACAATGAAGATCTATGTAAACAATTTTCCTGTTGGGGGGTTGTTGTGAGATTTTCCTTAGTTGGTTACTAATCTATGGAATATTAATATAAATCTATGAAATTTAGTTATTGCGATGAAATGGAGTTTAAAATATTGACTTCTAAATTAAATGGAAATACACACACACAATCTGCAACAACAAAATTGAAATTACATACTCATAACTAAGAATTGGTAGAAGTAAAAGCATATGCTAAGTTAAACATTGTATAAAAGGAAACACCCATTTTGAATAGAAATTCCAATAGGAAAAGAAAAACATTCAAACTAAGATTGCATGAAATATACTGAAATAAATATTACAGTGAAACTTATTAGCAAACTAGATGTGCATGTAAGTGTAAACAACCTCCTGTCTCCTTAGTTGAGTGGGCCATTTCTCTCCCTCGGGACAGAGAAAATATCTACATCTTTATATCCTCAAAACAATTCTTATATTAATTCAAACACATTCCATAGCATATCCAGTACATGAAAAGAAGAGTTCTCAATACCACAAGCTATGTATTGCAAAGTATATAAAAATAACAGCTTCTATCAAGTTCTTAAGAAGGTGTCTTTATATAGACACAAACAGTTACAAAATTCAATAGAATAGGCGGCACTAACATCTCCCAGTAATCAACATTAACCACGACTCATAAATTCCTATGGGAATGTTAGAAACAAGTCCAATACTTATAGTTTGATGGGTGGAAAAAGTATCACGCTCCCGCATTCCAGATCCAAAATCAAACCTCTTAATTACATTGATAATAAACGTTCATCATTTTCCTACACATATCATCACATTTCCCTTACGAAGACAGTTAGTAGGATTTTATACGGTAGTCAGGTTGCATGAATAAAGGAAATGAAAATGCATCAAACTCGCTAAGATATAACTATACAAAACTTTCCCATGCACTAGAAAATCATATCTAAATGACAATTTATAAACCATAAGAATGATATAAATGAGCCAAATAATGCACTCATCATTTCCCCTGTACTTTACCTGTTGCATGTCCCAATGTAGCTTATCTTTACCCTGCTTTGTGACCAAGTTGTTGGGCCATCTCATACTCTTCAAACTGATCAACATAATGTTTTTTGGTACCTTTACGCCCTTGAGAGTTGGAATTTACCTAGACCCAAGCTGTAAAACCATCATTTGACTGGGAAATAATGTTTTTTCTAGGTGTTAGTAGAAATCAAGAGATGAGGTGGTCACACTTGAAGTCCCACCCATTCATCACTTTACTATTAGCTAGTTTTTTTATAACTGCCTGATGATTGTGATGAGGGCATCACCTCGTCGCATACTCCAACTTAAATTCTAAGGGGAGATAACCTACCTTCTCTTCAATGCTAAGCTCAAAGTGTCCCATATCCTATCATAGGCCTACCTTTCTACCCCAATGTACTACTGACTATAGGTTGTAAATTCCTCCACACACTTAAGTAATATCTTCGAGGTATTTTCTCCAATACTAGCTTGGTAGTAAAGAGATCTGATGTTTTTCCGCATAGCCACATCATTGTGATGTGTAGGACAAATATAGAATCCTATTGTTTGAGCTATGTGATTAAAGGTATCAATTTTTTCACCCCACATGATTTGATTTTGAAGAAAATACTAAAATTATTTTAAATGAAAATCCCCCACAAAAAATTTAATGAATAAATCAGGGACATTGGTGACTAACATCTTATGGAGGTAGAAATCACAGTGTAGGTTTTGAACTTCTGATGTACTGGATTTGTAAATGGACACAAAAACATTACCATCAGGAGCTTCATAAGGCTCCTAAAAACACAACTACATCAACTACTAAGAGTAAAATTGTTCTTGAATAAACATGTTGTAAATTGAAGATGGTCTACTACAAAACAGGAGCTTACAAGCCAAAGGACATACATAGTCCAAAAGAGACTAAATTTTTTGTTTTTCATCTTGAAATATTTCCATTTCCCCCTTTAATTTATTATTTTATTTTTCTAATTATGAATTCTGAAGAGAAATTTGGTGGAAATAATTCAAAATACTAACACCTTTATCTCTCTGTCATTTTACGCTGCTAGCCTCTACTTGTAGAGCTGTAATTTCTCTAACCTTTTCTACTGTGCATTGAGTAAATTTAGTTTGTAAAGAAAGGTTTGTTTCTTCCATAAATTTCAACTAGGATTTAAGGAGTGCAATCCCCTACAGATAAATGTGAGAATCGGTAGCTTGACATAACACGATGTGACCAATTCCAGTTGCAATAGATTTCTGAGATGGATCTTGTGCTTCAGCTACCAAAGTCATTTCTGGAGATGCAAAATGGATTTTTGAAGATGAGGGCATAGCCAAGCCCTATGGGGTCAGAATAGCTAGAGGGAATACAATATCTAGTGATTTATTAGTGGGGATAGCTAGGATGCCTTCCTCATTCCTTACTTCATACTCAGGGGTAGAGGCACTAACAAAACCATCATACTGGGATTTTACAGGTTTGGGAAATGCACAGGACCGTTGCGGCCATAGAGAAATAGAAGAATAAGGATTCAAAGTATTTATACCTTTAGAACTGGATGATGTTTACACTTGATCACCAGATTTGTCCATGTTTGCTTGAGTGCCAAGTTCCTCCTTCTTATGTGCATGGTGACTGACTGATGCAATAGTGCCTCGCTGTTTGGAAGATGGCCCCAGTTTAAGATGATTTTTCTTGGAGGCTTCCCCCACACTCATCCTTTCAAGCCGTCGTTTGGGATTAAAAAACACTTGATGTGAACATAGTAAATAAATGAGGCCAGGGTTCTTGAGCATTGCCTTTCCTCTGCCAGTCTTGTATTTTTTACCGACTTTAATAAGTGCATCCACCAAGTATTCTAGTAAATTCACCCTGAGTGCAAGGTTGATGCATCCTTTCTTCAAATGAATGATAATTTTGAGGTAATTTCCACCCAGAACAAACGGTTGGCCGTTGTATATAAAGTATCAATTCATCACTTGGCCATCTCCCTCTAAATATCAGGTAGAATGTCCCACTTAACATGTTTCTAAACACCCTAGAAAGTAAGGATTACCTCAGGAAATTACTAATCCTCATGAAATAGAGTAATCAAGTCTTTGAGGGGATCATTTATCATGAATTTCAAACCAAAATTTGGTAAACTAGATAGTTAATAAACTACCTGACTGGTAATCTCCACTCACTTCCCTTCAATGTGGGAGCAAGTAGCTTCAAAATTCTCTAGGAATTCATCCACGATTCCTTCATCAAATCCTTCAAATTTTTGGAATAATTCAAGCCAACCAGAATCATAAAATACCTATGAGAGTGTAGTGTTTTTGAGAAATGGGTCCGGAGAATTAGGCTTAGACTTTTTCTTTTGTCCCATGATGAAGGTGAATGAATTTTGATGGGTGTCATCATTCCCTTCATTTAATCAACTTCTTGTTGATGTCATATCGAACCATGGGTGTGTCTAAAGATATATGCAACAAGAGTACTTTAACATATCTAGTAGTTGACTGTATTTAGTTTTGTATTTTTTGGGGGATCTCTTTAATCTCTTAAGGACTTCTTGGCAAACCCTTATTCAAATCAAACTCTAAAAACTTGCTGAAAGTAAACACACTAAAATATTTGATGAAAGGAAACACACCATGTAGAATGGAAACACACTTGCTTCTGAAAGTAAACACACTCAATTTAGAATGCTTGAAAATAATTACAAGAAATATAAGAATCTATCTAAACACCTGCAGGAACAAGTACACAACAGAGTTTAACTGAAAGAATCAAAACAATATAGAATTAACAGATCTAAGCTATTTTCTGAAGAAATATAAATACCAAATAAATAAATGAAATACTAAATTATCTTGGTCCTTGAGGGAGTGGGCCCTCGCTCCTCCTCGAATCAGGATTTAACAACTCAAAATTATCTCAAATAGGAATGGCTATTTTATTGATAAAACATTCAGAATTCCAAACGTAGTGGATTTGAGTACTTAGTCTATTTCTTTTCTCTGTTCTATTTCTCAATTTCTATATATCTAATAATAATTTCTATCTACTTCAGGTCTACTTTTATATACATTTTACAATCATAGTTGTCTTAATGATTTTGATGAAATCGAATCATGCCCAGAATAGATGCTGAGTTGGATTGTGGTTGATCATGTAGATGTAGGATAACTCTCCTTTGATCTGCATTCATAAATCTTCTCATCCTTCCTCATTGAAATGGTCATATATGTAAAATCTCCAGATGTGGTTTAAAATATATAACTCCCATCGGTTCTAGAACTTCAGAAAAGTTCTAGAACCATAGGAAATTGTTAAGGATAAAAAATGTGAGAGTTCCAAAGCTATCCCCAGGAGTTCTAGAATTAATTCTGAAAATTACAGAACTAAATATTGGAGTTCCGGAACTAAGTCCGAAAGTTCTAGAACTAAATGATGACAGTGTAATGGAGTTTTGGAAGTAGCTTGGATGTTCCAGAACTAAGTTGTGTGGGAACATATGTTGCTGAAAACAAACTGAATGCTTCCTGCTTCATTTCCTTGACTAATTTAGACCTACTTTATTAAAAAACTGAATTCAAACACACACTTTTTAGGAATTCTAGAGCTTTTAACATTAGAATCAAAATCATTCAAAAGACAAACAATTACATCCTAACTCATATCAGATCAACTAAAAGTCACACAATGCAATCAAACTTAATCAAAAGGAGAGTAAGGTGAGATCATATACTATATATTAATCAGACATATTCTAGCCTCATCATTTCCCCCAAAATTACTTTTATGTAAGTCCCTTTACAAAATTCACTCTTCAAAAGTGGGGTTATAAGTTATACATTCCATTTGATTGCTTAGATCAAATGGCTGAAAATTGATTTTCTAATGTTTAAACTTGGATGTATTGTACCCTGATCCTTCTTCTATCTTCCACTCCCACTGTGCAAATTTAGTAGGGTCTTGAGGTTCTTTATTCTGCCAAGGATACATGGGGTGAGAAGTAGAGGGGAGCTTGTTCACATTCCTATCCATATTTTCCCATAGGTTTCATTGACTTAGGGAATTATTGTGCATAATGTTTTTTACCTTTCTAAACTCCATATCAGATTTATTGGAGAAATTACTTCCCTTCTTCTCAAGGAAATAGTAAGGAATTCCCACCTCTTTGAGCATCCTTCATAAATCTCTTCAAAATTTTCCTCCTCATATGAGGTGAAGGCATCCATACTCTTTTACAGAATGGCAAGATAGTGTGTATTGAATCTCTCATCAAAGGCATGAGTTCTAAAATATGAGAGGAAGGCAGAGGGTTTACCATAATGAGTTCTCATATAGAGACCTATTGAGTTGGTTTTCAATAAAAAATTAGATTCCCTTCCCTCCCATGCAATTTGGTTTTGCAAAATAGAGACAAATGCATTGAGATGGCTCTCGCCTACATACAAGTTGATCATAAATCCTGTGTTTTTCTCTAGCATAAAATTACAAAGATAAAATTCACATAGAAGATTTTTCTACTCAGGGCTGGAGAGAGAGTAAGCTGTCATGAATTCAGATTCATCTTTGATTTCATGTGGAATCCCACATGCAATCCATGAAAACTACTAGCGAATGAACTGCTCTTCTAAAAACACACTATATGCAGGAGAGGGGCCTTCTGCTAGAAAGTAATTTCTCACTCATAATACAAACCATATAAATTTTGGCAAGACATTTATATTTATTTCCTTCCTCCTTATAAAATTTTTCTTCCCATTCCTTTCTTTCCTTCATCTCTTCCTCCATATTGGTCTTTAATTCTTCATTCAATGTTTTGGATTCTCTAAGCTCCCTACAAGTATCATTCCATAGCTATTGGAGAGGTAAATAGGTTAACTCAGTCTATGCAGAGAGTGTGGACACAACACTCTATTTTCTGGAAACCTGAAATTCTTCCTATTTTTCTATCAGTTGTTCCTTGGTTGCTGATAATTTCTCAGTCTTGGCTGTAAGATGAGTTATTAGCTCTCCAACGAGCATCTCCCTTTGTTCCAACTTGAGCTTGAGGAAATACAATTCCTTATATTTTTCTCTGATAATGAGCTCTACTTTAGACAAGAACAGATCCTTTTCAACTTGTTTTCTTTCTTCTTCTTCTGAAATTATTTGAGGAGTTGGGCATTATTCCTTTATCAAAGGAAATTTTCCTTTTTTATCCTAGATGCAAAATCTTCTTCTTCATGTGGCACTGTTGATGGTTCAACTAATTCCTTAAAATCTTGCTCTTCAAATCTCTCTTCTCCTTTTTCCATTTCAGCTAGACTTGGCTCAGGAGGAGTCATAGCCATACTGCCGAAAATGTTCGCATCTTCTTCTTCCATCCTTTCTTGTTCACTCCTTTCTTCTAGGGTTTCCCTTGACCTCTTATGAATTTTTCTTATCTGGGGAAGTTCAACATGCCTAGTAGTGAATTTCCTTCTAGAGTTTCTTCTTACTATTCTTTCTTGTTCTTGTGTGGGTGAGATATCACCGTCAGAGACAGATATTGGCTCCCCTGAAGCTATTGTAGAAGAAGGAATTTCCTTCATAGGTACATAAGGCTCTGTTGTTTTTTATCTTTCTCACCAACCTTTTTTTGGTATGTTTCTCTTTCCATTTCCCTCTATCCTTCTACAGGGGCGTCAATTTCCAGATTAGTTGAAGGAGAGAATGGGGTTGGAATTGTTCTTCTGATAATATTATGGTTTTTCTTAAACTTTCCAAGAAACTTGTCCCAAATTTCTTCAACATTCTTCTTTAACAGGAAATGGTGTTGGCATATCAAATGAATTAGACCATGATGCCTAATTGTCCAAACACCCCAGGAATACCTCTGAGCCATGGTCTGAATGGAATAAAAAAGAAACCCTAGGAGGTTTATTATGTATTGAGGTTTGGTGGCTCCATACTTCAAATATATGAGCATTTTAAGACTTATTTTCCAACAGACTCAAACTGACCGTCACAGCTTAAATATTTTACTATCCAAAATGCTACCCTGTCAAAGGGTTTGGAAAAACTAGCCCTTCTGACCCCTTTTATGATTTTATTTGTATTATAGATGTACTAGGGTTCAGTTTCTTCTTCTTGCAGTAAGAATTCAACCAGTTCTTTCAAAATCCCTTTGGCAGGTTGTGGGACATGCATAATTGGCACTCTAGACACATTACTTATAGTATTTACAGAAAAAGGAATAAAGACATTTCTCACCTTTGTTGTGGACTGTTCTAGGCTTACAAAAAATTCTCTAACCAATTTGTCATTATGCCTTGAAAGTTTCTTCAGGCATTCAAGCCATCCTACATGCTCAAAGATGGATGCCACTTCTTCATCTGTGAGTAACTAAGAATCATCCTCTAGTTCATATTTCTTCTTAATCCCCATATCGGCTTAAGTTTTGTCTCTTTTGATTTTATGTGAATTAGTTGCAGGCCCTTTTTCTTAGCTGTGGAATTGACGACTTGGCTGCGGAACCTCTATTTTTAGTTGCAAAACCTTAGTTCTCAGCTACGGAACTTCTGAATTCTTTATTCTTTGCTACGGAATACAAACTCAATTCATTGCTCCTTCCTCAAAATATCTCTGAAACTTATTTCACTTGATTTTTGTAATAATGATTACTAATGATAACCATGCCACCACTTATTCCATCCAAATCGATTTCATGATTACACACTTGTAATCATAATGTATAAGTAGATCACTCATCATACCTACTTTTAAATTAAGTCACATCACACATACAAACATTTAATCAACCCTAAATGAGTTAAAAGACGTAATTACCATCCTTGATGATGTAATCCTTTTTCTATGATGACTCGTCATTCCTACAAGTGGAACAAAACATGATTAGATAAGATAGTTGGAATTCAAAAGAATACCTTTATTTGAACTAGCCAAAAAGAGGTCAACTGCCATTTGCTGGTTTTCAATTGACCCTTGAGAGAATTTCTTTTTTTAAATTTTTTTTTTTTTTGGGGGGGGGGGGGGGGAAGAAAATGCCATTTGTTGGTTTTCATCTTATTTCCTTTATTATGGATCTATCATCTAGTTATTTGATCATTTTGGAAGAACTGAGTTCTTGCATAAGATCAAATTCTTTGTTTGCTTCAATCTTCCTAAAAAATTCATCCTTAGTGGGAGGCTTCCTATAGAGTTTCATCCTATGTCCATTGACCAAGAGTGTTCTGTTGTTGCCATTAATGGGAAGTAACTGAATAGAACCATTGTCAAATATCTGTTCAATCTAATAGGGTCCCAACCATCTAGTTCTCAATTTTCCCTTGAACTGTTGTTACTTAGATACGAACAGCAATGCCTAGTCTCCTACTTTGAATTGTCTTTTTTTGATATGTATGTCATGCCATTACTTCCTTTTCTCTTGAATCATCTCTATCTGCTGAAGTGCTTCTAACCTTAATTCATCCAACTCATTGAGTTGAAGGATTCTTTCTTTTGAGCTGCATTCAACTCAATTCCCACCTTTATTGTTGTCCTCAATGTCTGAAGTTCAAATTTTATAGGCAACAAGGGATTTTTTCCATAAGCTAATTCATATGGTGAAAACCTTGTTGTAGTTTTCCAAGTTGTATTATAAGCCCAGACAGCTTCAGGTAGTCTCTTTACCCAATCTTTTCTCCTAGCTTCAACTGTTTTGGTAAGGATGTTCTCCAATTGTCTGTTTGTTACTTCAGCTTGTCCATTTGACTATGGATGGTAAGGAGATGACTTCCTATGATTGATTTGGTAATACCTTGTGAAAAATTGGATCATATTAGACATGAATTGTGGTCCTTGATATGAAACTATGCTCCTTGATGCTCCAAACTTTATCATAATTCTATTCCAAAGGCAATCAACAACTACTTCCTTAGTGGCATTTTTCAATACCTACACTTCTGCCCACTTTGTCACATAGTCAGTACATATAAGAATATATTCCTTCCCTTGTGAAGGAGGATTAAAGGGACCAACAAAATCCAATGCCTATCTCTCAAATGGTTCAACCAAAACTTGAGCTTATAAGAGGAATTTCATTGGTGAAAGTTGGTTGTCCCATCCTTTAACAAAGATCACACCTCTTGATATATATTTTCACATCCTTGTACAGAGATGGCCAATAATATCCAATGCTATGTATCTTATGAGTTGTTCTTTTTACTGAATAGTGTCCTCCACTTGGTTCATCATGACACGCTTTGAGGATGTCAAAGATTTCATCCTCTCTTACACACCTATGCAAGACAAAATTAGGACCACACTTAAATAACATTCCATTTAACAATTTGAATTGTGTTGTTTCGCTCGGAATGTTTCGGCTTCTGGGAATAGAGTTGCTTCTATCCTTTCATTCCTTTTAGAAACAGATGAGGTTAGGGTTAGGAGGAATACCTGTTGAATGTCGAGATGGTGTGCGCGTACCGTAGAGAAAGATCAGGTTGATTGCGGAGAACTCCTTTTTGTCTTGGAAGGACTACCTACAAATAAGAACACAAGACCACAAGACTCTAATTAGACAATAAATGAGGGAACTGCCTTGGGCCCAGGAAATATAAAACTTCCTTTCGAAGGTGGTCAGTTCCCCTGCTAATATGAATTAACACAAAAGACTACAAAATATCAATTAAATTGTTTCGTTGAACTGGGTAGGGGAAAGGCTAGTTTTCTGGTTTTGATCAGAGGAACCGATGCCGGTTACTGATAACTGATACCGGTGGGTTCTAGGATCTTCTTGGTAGCTATGGTGTTTTGTAAGGCTGGTTTATGGATGATATTAGGAAACGGGATGATTAGAAGCAAAAGAATAATAGTTAGATATAATGACACATTGGGTAGTAGATTCAGAGATGGATTTAGGAGGACTGAAATTCACAGAGCATAAGAAATGTTATAACAGAGGACATGCAAGATGTGACTTACTGGTTTTGACAAAGATGCAAGTTGATCTCCTTGGTTGTAAACACTTTTGGTATTTCCACTCGTCTCTGCTCTGTCAGGTGAAGATCTGGACTCTGTTCCTCGCTCGCAATGCTCTCTATTGATCCAGAAATCCTTCGACTGATCTCCAAAATGAAATTCTGATCCGTTGTTTTGGTTTGGGGAGCCCATTTATAGGGAATCGATGGCGGTTGCGTAACCGACGGCGGTCGAGTAGGAACCGGCATCGGTAAGGAAAAAGTAGGCTATTTTTAGGAAAATAGCCCACCTTCCCTGCTTTTCTCCCGAGAGATCAGTTGCAGGCTTGGTCAAGTGGCTAGAAGGTCGGCTTTGGGTGCGAGTGAGGAGGCATTAGTTATGGATGTGAGTCTAGACCAAGTCACGGGCCTTAATTAGGTTAGTTTAGGGTTAGGGCTAGGTCATGATGAGGTGGCAAAGTGAGGTGGCGGGTAAGGTGATGTGGATTTATCAATTATGAGGTAATCAATAAATAATTGTGTAAGGTTTAGGTAATGAGGTTAGGTTGTGAAATGGGATGCGGGTCACAAGGGGTCATAAGACACAAATTTGGTGTCTACATTAGCCCCTTTATTGTCGTGTAGCTTGTTCTGTAAAGCTGCGCGGACAATAATATGAAGTGGTTTCTTATGTTAAAGATGTAGGTAATCCCCCTCAAATCTATCACCGATTGAGTGAACGGGAAATCAGGGATAGGGTTGATAAAGGGTACATGTTGTAGAGATGATGGTAAGGTGGTGGGGTAGGTCCAAGGAAGCAGACGCATGTTGAAATGCAATAGTACGACGAGGGTACATGATTTGACAAGCACACCAGCAATGTGTAGGCAAAGGTCGATAGTTTATCCAAACAAGGGTGATATAATCCTGGTATCCAAGGCATAGGAAGTAGCTCCAGGGTATATAACAGGTGAAGTACAGGAACGTTTAGGCATGTTCGGCAGTACCAAATGGTTGGTTTGGTTGAGATAAATGTCACGGTCTAGGTCTAGGCAAAGTTGGTCGACAGATCAAGTCAGGGACCCTAATCATGCTAAAACACGAACAGGTGAGCTCGATTAAACAAAAGGTACATGATGGATGGATAAAATAAAACGTTGATTGTGGGTATGGTAGTGAAGTGATACGGCCTTAGGTCAGGCTAAGTGGTTGGGCGGTGGCCTGGGGTCAGGTCATAAGGGTAGAGTGAGGCCTTGGGTCAAGTCAAATTGTTAGGGCAAGGCCTTGGGTCGGGTCGGATGGGTAGGTTGAGGCCTTGGGTCGGGCCAAATGGTTAGGGCGAGGCCTTGGGTCGGGCCGGATAAGTAGGTTGAGGCCTAGGGACTGGCCAAATAGGTAGGGCGAGGCCTTGGGTCGGGCCAAATGGTTAGGGCGAGGCCTTGGGTCAGGCCTAATGGGTAGGTTGAGGCCTTGGGTTGGGCCAAATAGGTAGGTTGAGGCCTTGGGTCAGGCCAAATAGGTTAGGGCAAGGCCTTAGGTCGGGCCAAATAGGTAGGGCGAGGCCTTGGGTCAGGCCAAATAGGTAGGTTGGGGCCTTGGGTCGGGCCAAATAGAGAAACAAATGGTGTTCAGCAAGGGTGGATATAGGCGATATGTGGTTAAAAAGGGGCAAATGGTAAATAGGGGCAAAAAATAAAATTGGGGGAAAGTTGGGTAGAGAACCGATGTCGATTCTGCCTGACCGATATCGGTTCCTTAGGGAAAAATGAAACCGATATCGATGAAAGGCGAATAACCTATAAAAAGAAAATACGGCTTGTCATTGTCACTTTTGTTATTTGCAAACCAAATTGACTTGTCTGACGTGGAGAGTTGGGATTAGAGGCTTGATCGAGTGAGGTGGAGCTATTGTATTGGCGGAGAGAGTTGATAGTGGGCCCGATTAAGGAGGAGGCAACAGTTGATTGGCCGGGGACCCAGCAGATCAGGATTGGAGCCATGACATAGGTAGGAGGAGCTGGAGGGGCTGGACCAGCTGCACCGCCACCACCCATCTTACCACGACGACGTGTCGTCGTTCGGGTAGATTCGAAACTCTTTAATTTGATGATTTGGTTGTATTATGCTAAATTGGGGGTTTGGGTAGGAATTAATCTTTTTTAGGAAATAAATGAGAAAATGGAAATGATTTGAAAAAGGGAGAGGGTAGATAGGCTAGATAGGCTAAGGTGGGTAGGTGGGTAAGTTTTTAGGGTATTTGGGTGGGTAGATGGGTAGAAATAGGAAAAAAATGGGTTTTGGGGGCCGCGCGGGGGTTTGGCTCCGGGAGAAGATAGTGACCGATGTCGGTCACTAAGCGACCAGCATCGGTTGCACAATTTTAGGGAAAGGGAGACTTGTTGGTGACCGGCGTCGGTCATGTATCGGCGGCCGGCGTCGGTGGCTTGTATGTTTTTTTGGGTATTTGGGGTTCTGGGTTGGGTTGTGGGTGGGAGTGGGGGGTTGGGGTTGGGTTGGTTGTTTTGGGTTTTTGGGTTGGGTTGTGGGTGTTGGGTTCAACATTGCCTATTATGAATTTCCTTCTATAGTTTTTTCTTCTTCCTATTCTTTCTTTTTCCTTGTGGGGTTTTTGGGGTGGATATCACCCGTCAGAGACAGTATTGGCTCCCCTGAAGCTATTTAGAAGAAGGAATTTCCTTCATAGGTAAATAAGGCTCTGTTTGTTTTTAATCTTCTCACCACCCTTGTTTTGGTTGTTTCTCTTTCCATTTCCCTCTATCCTTCACAGGGGCCGTCAATTGTCCAGATTAGTTGAAGAGAGATGGGTTGGAATTGTTCTCTGATAGCTATTATGGTTTTCTTAAACTTTCAAGAAACTTGTCCCCCAAATTTCTTCAAAACAATTCTCTTTTAACAGGAAGGTGTTGGCATAATCAAATGATTTAGACCATGATGCATATTGTCCAAACCCAGGGAATACCTCTGACCATGGTCCTTAATGTAAATACAAAAAGAAACCCGAGGAGGTTGTTTATGTAATGAGGTTTGGTGGCTTCCATACTTCAAATTATGAGCATTTTAAGACTTATTTTCCACAGACTCAAACTGATCCGTCACAAGCTTAAATATTTTAGCTACCAAATGCTACCCTGTCAAAGGTTTTGGGAAAAACTCGCCCTCTTCTGACCCCTTTTAGGATTGTTATTTGTATTATATAGATGTACTATAGGTTTCAGTTTCTCTTCTTGCAGTAATAATTCAACCAGTTCATTTCAAAAATCCCTTTGGCATGTTGTGGTACTGCATATTTGCACGCTAACACCTTACTTATAGTATTTTACAGAAAAAGGAATAAAGACATTTCTCACCTTTGTTGTGGCTGTTCTAGTCTTACAAAACTTCTCTAACCAATTTGTCCTTATGCTTAAGTTTTCTTCAGGCATTCAAGACATCCTACATGCTCAATATGGATGCCACTTCTTCCTCTGTGATTAACGAAAGAATCATCCTCTACGTTCATATTTCTTCTTATCCCCATATCGGCTTAAGTTTTGTCTCTTTTGATTTTATGTGAATTAGTTGCAGGCCCTTTGCGTAGCTGTGGAATTTACGACGGGCTTGCGTAACCTCTATTTTTTAGTTGCCAAAACTTATGCTTCTCACTACGAACTTCTGAATTCTTTATTCTTTTGCTAAGCTACGGAATACCAAACCAATTCATTGCTCCTTCTCAATTCTCTGAAACTTATTTCAACTTGATGTTTGTAATAAGGATTATCTAATGATAACCTGCCACACTTATTCCATCCACATTCGATTTCATGATTACCACACTTTTAATCATAATGTAATAAGTAGATCACTCATCAGACCTACGTTTAAATTAAGTCACATCACACCTACAACATTTAATCGAACCCTAATGATTAAAAGACGTAATTACCATCCTGATGATGTAATCCTGTTTTCATGATACCTCGTCATTCCTTACAAGTGGAACAAAACATGATTAGATAAATATTGGAATTCAAAAGAATAACCTTATTTGAACAGTCCAAAAGAGGTCAACTGCCAGTTGTCTGGGTTTTTCAACTTTGACCCTGAAGAATTTTCTTTTTTTTAAATTTTGGTTTTTTGGGGGGGGGGGGGGGAAGAAAATGCCATTTGTTGGTTTGCAATCTTACTTTTCCTTTATTTATGGTCTATCATCTAGTTATTTGTCATTTTGAAGAACTGATTTCTTGCTAGATCAATTCTATTGGTTGGCTTCAATCTTCTAAAAAATTCATATCTTAGTGGGAGGCTTCCTATAGAGTTCCATCATCCTATGTCCCATGGCAAGAGTGTTCTTGTTGTTTCCATTAATGGAAGTCACTGAATAGAACCATTTGTCAATATCTGTTCAATCTAATAGGTCCCACCATCTATTTCTCAATTTTCTTGAACTTTTGTTCCTTTAGAATACGACAGCAATGCCTAGTCCTCCTACTTTGAAGTGTCTTTTTTGTTTTATATGTATGTCATGCCCATTATACTTCCTTGTCTCTTGAATCTCTCTATCTGCTGATTGCTTCTAACCTTAATTCATCCACTCATTGAGTTGAAGGATTCTTTCTTTTTGAGCTGCATTCAACTCAATTCCCCAACCTTTAGTGTTGTCCTCAATGTCCTAAGTTCAAATTTATAGGCAACAAGGGATTTTTTCCATAAGCTAATTCAATATGGTGAAACTTGTTGTAGTTTTTCCAAGTTTGTATGATAAGGCCCGACATCTTCAGTTAGTCTCTTTACCCAATCTTTTCTCCTACTTCAACTGTTTGGTAAGGATTTCTCCAATTGTCTGTTTGTTACTTCAGCTTGTCCATTTGAATATGGATGGTAAGGCGATGCTTCCTATATTGATTGGGGGGTATACCTGTTGAAAAAATTGGATCCTATTAGACATGAATTTTGGTCCTTGATATGAAACTATCTCCTGGATCTCCAAACTTTATCATAATTCTAGTCCAAAGGCAATCAACACAACTACTTGTCCTTGTGGCATTTTTCATACCTACACTTCTGCCCACTTTGTCACATAGTCATTACTATAAGGAATATAATTCTCTCCCTTGTGAATGAGGATTAAAGGGACCAACAAAACCCAATGCCTATCTCTCAAATTGGTTCAACCCCCACACTAACTTAGCTTATAAGAGGAATTTCATTGGTGAAAGTGGTTGTCCCATCCTTTAACAAAGATCACACCTCTTGAATATATATTTTCACATCCTTGGACAGAAGATGGGCCCAATAATCTCCATGCTATGTTCTTTGAGTTGTTCTTTTTACTGAATAGTGCCCTCCACTTGGTTCATCATGACCCGCTTGGAGGATGTCAAAGAATTTCCTCCTCTCTTACACACTATGCAAGACAAATTAGGACCACACTAAATTAACATTCATTTAACAATTGAATTTGTGTTGTTTCGCTCGAATGTTGCGGCTTCTGGAATAGAGTGCTTCTATCCTTCATTCCTTTAGAAACAGATGAGGTTAGGGTAGGATGATACCTGTTGAATGTGAGTGGTGTCGCGTACCGTAAATAGAAAGATCAGTTGATTGCGGAACCTCTCCTTTTTTCTTGGAAGGCTACCTACAATAATAACACAAGACCACACACAAGACTCTTAATTAGACAATCAATGAGGAACTGCCTTGGGGCCCAGGAAATATAACTTCCTTTCGAATGTTGGTCAGTTCACCTGCTAATGATGAATTACACAAAAGACTACAAATCATTCAATGAAATTGTTTTCGTTGAACTGGGTCAGGGGAAAGGCTAGTTTTCCTGGTTTTTGATCAGAGTACCGATGCCGGTTACCGGATAAAGTGATACCGGTGGGTTCTTAGACTTCTTGGTTAGCTATGGTGTTTTTGTAGGCTGGTTTATGGATGTATGAGGAAACTGGTGGGATGATTAGAACAAAAGAATAATAGTTAGATATAATGACACATTGTGTAGTAGATTCATAGATGGATGTAGGAGGATGAAATTCACAGAGCATAAGAAATGTTATAACAGAGTGACATGCAAGATGGGACTTACTGGTTTTTGACAAAGTTCAATTTGATCTCCTTGGTTGTAACACTTTTGGTATTTTCCCTCGTCTCTGCTCTGTCAGGTGAAGATCTGGACTCTTTTCCTCGCCTCGCATGCTCTCTTCATTGATCCGAAATCCTTCGACGGAGCGCCAACAGGAAATTCTGATCCGTTGTTTGGGTTGGGGAGCCCATTTATAGGGAATCGATGGCGGTTGCGTAACCGACGGCGGTCGAGTAGGAACCACGGCATCGGTAAGGAAAAAGTCGGCTAATTTAGGAAATAGCCCACCGTCCCTGCTTTTCTTCTCCGAAGATCAGTTGCAGGCTTGGGTCAAGTTGCTATAAGGTCGGCTTTGGGTGCGAGTGAGAAGTCCTTAGTTAGGATGTGAGTCTAGACAAGTCCGGGCCCTTAATTAGGTTAGTTTTTAGGGTTAGGGCTAGGGCATGATAGGTGCAAAGTGAGTGGCGGGTAGGTGATGTGTATTTATCAATGAGGAGGTATCATAAATAATTGTTAAGGTTTAGGTAATAGGTGGGTTGTGAAATGGTATGCGGGTCACACGGGGTCATAAGACAAAATTTGGTGTCGCACATTAGCCCCTTTATTGTCGTGTAGCTTGTTCTGTAATCTGCGCGACATAATATGAGTGGTTTTCTTATGTTAAGAATGTAAGGTATCCCCCTCAAATCTATCAATCAACCGATTGAGTGCACGGGAAATCAGGATAGGGTTGATAAAGGGTAAATGTTGTAGAGATGAGGTAAGGTGTGGGGTAAGGTCCAAGGAAGCAGACGCATGTTTGAAATGCAATAGTACGACGAGGGGTCATGATTTTACAATCACACCAGCAATGTGGTGGCAAAGGTGTCGATAGTTTATCAACAGGGGGGTGTCTAAGCCTGGTATCCAAGGCATTAGGAAGTATCTTCCAGGGTAGATAACAGGTGAAAGTACAGGAACGTTTGGCATGTTCGGCATTACCAAATGTTGGTTTGGTTTGAGATAAATGTCACGGTCTAGGTCTAGGCAGAGTTGGTCGACAATCAATTCAGGGACCCCTAATCATGCTAAAACAACGAACAGGTGAGGTCGTTAACAAAAGGTACAGATGGATGGATAAAATAACGTTGATTGTGGGTAATGGTAGTGAAGTGATACGGTCCTTAGGTCAGTCTAATTTGTTGGGCGTTGGCCTGGGGTCAGGTCATAAGGGTAGAGTGAGGCCCTGGGTCAAGTCAAATTGTAGGCAAAGGCTTGGGTTCGGGTCGGATGGGTAGGTTGAGGCCTTGGGTCGGGCCAAATTGGGTAGGAGAGGCTTGGGTCGGGCCGGATAAGTAGTTTGAGGCTAGGGACTGGCCAAATAGGTAGGCGAGGCCTTTGGGGGGCGGGCCCATGGTTCGGGCGAGGCTTGGGGTCAGCGAATGGGTAGGTTTGAGGCCTTGGGTTGCGGCCAATAGGTATTTGAGGCCTTTGGTCAGGCCAAATAGGTTAGGGCAAGGCCTTAGGTCGGCCAAATAGGTAGTGCGAAGGCTTGGGTCAGGCAAAAGGTAGGTTTGGGGCCTTGGGTCGGGCCAAATAGGAAACAAATGGTTCAGCAAGGGTGGATATAGGCGATATGTGTTTAAAAAAAAGGTGCAAATGGTAACATGGGGCAAAAATAAAATTGGGTGAAGTTTGGTATAGAACCGATGTGATTCGGCCTGACCGCTATCGTTCCTTATGGTAAAATAACACCGATATCGATGAAAGGCGAATAACCTATAAAAAAGAAAAATACGGCTTGTCATGTCCCTTTTAATTATTTTGCAACCAAATTGACTTTCTTACGTGGATAAGTTGGGATTCGAGGCTTGATCGAGTGATGTGTGAGCTATTGTATTGGCTGAGAGAGTTGATAGTGGGCCGCGATTAAGGAGGAGGCAACATTTGATTGGCCGGGACCCAGCAGATCAGACTTATCCATGACATAGGTATGAGGAGCGGAGGGTCTGGACCAGCTGCACCGCCACCACCCATCTTACAGACGACGTCGTCGTTCCGGGTAGAGGCGAAACTCTTCATTTGATGATTTGGTTTATTATGCTAAATGGGGTTTTGGGTAGGAATTAATCTTTTTTAGGAAATAACGAGAAAGGGGTAAATGTTTTGAAAAAGTGAGAGGGTAGATAGGCTAGATAGGCTAAGGTGGGTAGGTGGGTAAGTTTTTAGGGTATTTGGGTGGGTATAATGGGTAGAAATCGGAAAAAAAACCTTGGGTTTGGGGCCGCGCGGTGGGTTTGTGCTTCCGGGAAAAGATAGTGACCGATGTCGGTCCCCACTAAGCGACCAGCTCGGTTGCACAATTTTTTAGGGAAGGGAGACTTGTTGGTGACCGTCGTCGGTCATTATCGGCCGGCGTCGGTGGCTTGTTTTTTTTTTTTGGTTATTTTTGGGGTTTCTTCTGGGTTTGGTTGTGGGGGGAGTTTGGTGTTGGGTTGGGTTTTGGTTGTTTTTTGGGTTTTGGTTTGGTTTGTGGTGTGTTTGGTTTGTGGTTGTGTTTTAGAAGGGTTGTGTGGTGGTCCGTTTTAGTAGTGAGAAGGGTTTGGTGTAGGGTTGGGTTTTGGTTTTTCGTTGGGTTGTGGGTTTGGGGTTTGGTTGTGGTTTTGGTTTTTGGGTGGGGGTTGTGGGGTCGGTGTGGTGTTGGGGTTTGGGTTAGGGGTGGCGTAAGGGTGTTGTTATGGGGTTAGGTTTTGGGTTTTTTTGGTTGGGTTTGGGTTTCGGTTTCCTGGGTTGGGTTGGGTTTTGGTGTGGGGGTTGGGTTGGTGGTGGGTTTTTTTGGGTTTTTGGTTGTTTTGTTTGTTGTGTTTGGGTTGGTTGTTTTTGGGTTTTTTGGGTTGGATTTGTGGTGTTTGGGTTGGGTTTTGGTGGGTGTGGGTTTGTTAGTGGAGAAGGGTTTGTGTAGGGTGGGGTTGCGGTTTTGAGTTGGACGGGGGTGTGGGTTGTTCTTTTCGAGTTTTTTGGTGTAGGGGTGGTTTGGTTTTTGAGTTGGAGTTGGTGAGCACTTGGTTGGTTGTATGTTTTCTTTTCGACGTTGTTGGTGTCTGGTTGGGTTTGGTTTTTGCTTTTTCTTTTGTGTTTTTTTTGTCGTTTCCGCCCTTTTTTTTTTTCTTTTTTGTGTTTTGTTTTTCTTTGGCCTTTTTTGTCGCCGGTTTTTTTTTCGGGTTTTGTTTTTTTGTTGGTTGGGGGTGGGATGGTTTTTGGTTTGTAGGTGTTAGTTTTTCTAGAGTGTTTTTGGTAGAGAGTCAGTATGTCCGGGGGATAAAAAAAGGGGTGTTTAGATGATAAGTAGATGTTTATAAAAGAGTAGTCTAAGGATGTGGTTTGGTTTGCGGGCCTCAGTAGTTTTACGATGCGACAGGATCCCCCCGTTTGTGCGATTAGGCCACACGTATCTGCGGCTTCATGTGGGCATCATGCGCGAGGTGGAACGCGGTGGATCCGAGTTCCAGAGTTATATAGAGAGACACAGCCTGATGGTCCCCTCATCGAGAGATGGGATCCGCGACCAATTGTTCCCATCTCCCGACTGTGGAGAATTACCGTCACATTGGAGGATGTGATCGTCATCCTTCGGTTACCTATCGAGGGAGAGGCAGTCTTCTAGGTAGATTTTAGAGACTCCATGAATCCTAAGACTGCAAAGGTTTTTTGGGGATGCAACCCGTGCTACTGACCTAGCCATATCGCGAGTATCGGTACGGTGACTTTACGCGTGCGCAATCGACCACGGACACGACTGGCTGTTGTTGATTATGGTTGGGATCACCTGCTTCGCCCCTCCCGGACTCAGAGGGAGGCCCGCTTCCCACGAGCATTGATGGGGGTGCTGCTAGAGATGGTGAGGAGCACACCTGTACGCATGGGCACCAGTAGATCTTGGTGCACTTATACAGGGAGCTAATTGGGCTATTGCCGTAGGTATCGATTTGTAATTTTGTTCTACATTTTTTTGGCCTGTTTGGGCATACGAGCCCAGTGTATGCTCCGGCCATTAGGGTTACCCCAGCAGCTAGGGCCACATGTCCAATACTTATATGGCTTTCAGAGGTGGTTGGGGGTTTGTGGGCAGCCACGAGCATTTTATGGCAGGTCCCGGGAGTTTATGTGGCATACTATAGACATTGTGCTAGAGGGCCTTACAACAAGCGTAGACATTGTAGGAGAACCCTACAGAGGTCACCATCTTGGCAGAGTGAGCCCGCTTAACAGTTGCGCCTAATCCGTACACATTCTGGATAGCGGACAGAGGCCAGGAAGTAACGTTGGATACCCTGTAGAGGGTAAACGACGCAGGCAGATGGGGCTGCGACACACGGACGAGCCACCTCCCGTTCTCAGTACAGGAGCAGAGGATGGAGAGTCCCACTGCCTCAAACCACCAGCTTTGTGTGGGATCCAGATTGGGTGTCAAGAGAGCCAGCCTTTTAGGGTGTAGATGATGCTGGGTGCATGGGAGCAAAAAAAATACAGGGTTGTGGTGGGCTGCGGCAGAGATCAGGCCATGATAAGTACCGTACAACCTGCACCGCAGACTTTGTGCATTGAGAGGAGAGGCGATCGCTCAGCGGTCCAGTGGCAACTTATTACAGGGGCAACTAGCTGGCAGCCAGGCACAATAGGTGTCTTGACAAAGGGGCGCTAGCCCAGCCACCGCTCGCCCCGGCACAGGCACATGCATAGTAATGTCACCAACACCAACACCACAGCCACGCCACAGTTGCAGTTCAGTTACAGCACATAACATGTACCTCAGGCCCACACCAGCAGTGGTACGCCACAAGCACCCAATCACAGGTAACAGTATATAGCACTCACAGGCCACAGCAACCACCAGTGGCACCACACGGACAGGGGGGCAACTGGTTAGTAGGTGTCAGGTGACAGCCCCAGTACCTACGGTGGCCTCTAGAGCGTTACATAGAGGCTGAGCGGAGGCCCCGATACTATCCAGGATATTCTTGATGGTACCGTGGTCTGATTATCAGCCCTATGCGGCACTAGAGCAGAGACCTCTTGAGAGCTAGATGGTCCTCAGGGAGGTGCAACCACAGCTGGTGGTTCCGTCCACGAGGTAAGGAGATGAAGCAACACAGGACCACGGGGAGAGGTTGCCGAGGGCGGTGGGGAGAAGCTGAAGATCCCAGATATTGTGTATTGATAGATGGGCACCGTTTTGCGAACCAGGTGTATTGAAGAGCCTCTGCGTGCCCTAGTATTATTCATGTATTCATTTTATTGTATGCCGGCCTGCGAGCCGAGTAGGGTTTGTATAGTGATACCCGGCCTGCGCGCCGAGTATAATATCTATTTTTGATACGAGGGACCGCCTGCTAGCCAAGTAGAAGTTTTTTTGACAGGTATTGTTGGTGACCGTCGTCGGTCATTATCGGCCGGCGTCGGTGGCTTGTTTTTTTTTTTTGGTTATTTTTGGGGTTTCTTCTGGGTTTGGTTGTGGGGGGAGTTTGGTGTTGGGTTGGGTTTTGGTTGTTTTTTGGGTTTTGGTTTGGTTTGTGGTGTGTTTGGTTTGTGGTTGTGTTTTAGAAGGGTTGTGTGGTGGTCCGTTTTAGTAGTGAGAAGGGTTTGGTGTAGGGTTGGGTTTTGGTTTTTCGTTGGGTTGTGGGTTTGGGGTTTGGTTGTGGTTTTGGTTTTTGGGTGGGGGTTGTGGGGTCGGTGTGGTGTTGGGGTTTGGGTTAGGGGTGGCGTAAGGGTGTTGTTATGGGGTTAGGTTTTGGGTTTTTTTGGTTGGGTTGGGTTTCGGTTTCCTGGGTTGGGTTGGGTTTTGGTGTGGGGGTTGGGTTGGTGGTGGGTTTTTTTGGGTTTTTGGTTGTTTTGTTTGTTGTGTTTGGGTTGGTTGTTTTTGGGTTTTTTGGGTTGGATTTGTGGTGTTTGGGTTGGGTTTTGGTGGGTGTGGGTTTGTTAGTGGAGAAGGGTTTGTGTAGGGTGGGGTTGCGGTTTTGAGTTGGACGGGGGTGTGGGTTGTTCTTTTCGAGTTTTTTGGTGTAGGGGTGGTTTGGTTTTTGAGTTGGAGTTGGTGAGCACTTGGTTGGTTGTATGTTTTCTTTTCGACGTTGTTGGTGTCTGGTTGGGTTTTGGTTTTTGCTTTTTCTTTTGTGTTTTTTTTGTCGTTTCCGCCCTTTTTTTTTTTCTTTTTTGTGTTTTGTTTTTCTTTGGCCTTTTTTGTCGCCGGTTTTTTTTTCGGGTTTTGTTTTTTTGTTGGTTGGGGGTGGGATGGTTTTTGGTTTGTAGGTGTTAGTTTTTCTAGAGTGTTTTTGGTAGAGAGTCAGTATGTCCGGGGGATAAAAAAAGGGGTGTTTAGATGATAAGTAGATGTTTATAAAAGAGTAGTCTAAGGATGTGGTTTGGTTTGCGGGCCTCAGTAGTTTTACGATGCGACAGGATCCCCCCGTTTGTGCGATTAGGCCACACGTATCTGCGGCTCATTGGGCCATCATGCGCGAGGTGGAACTCGGTGGAGTCCAGAGGTACAGAGTGGATAGAGAGAGATCACAGCCTGATGGTCGCCCTCATCGAGAGATGGGATCCGGCGACCAATGTGTTCCATCTCCCGACTGGGGAGATGACCGTCACATTGGAGGATGTGTATCGCATCCTTCGGTTACCTATCGAGGGAGAGGCAGTCTTCTAGGTAGATTTAGAGACTGCCAATGGACATCATACTGCAGGTTTTTGGGGATGCCAGCCGTGCTACTGACCTACCACTAGCGCGAGTATCGGGTACGGTGACTTGTACCGTGCGCATCGACACGAGACACGACTGGCTGTGTTGATGATGGTTGGGATCACCTGCTTCGCCCTCCCGGACCAGAGGGAGGCCACTTCCCACGACCATTGATGGGGGTGCTGCTGGAGATGGTGGAGGAGCACACCTGTTATGCCTGGGCACCAGTATATCTGGTGCAATTATACAGGGAGCTATGGGGTTATCGCCAGAGGACGTGATTTGGTATTTGTTCTACATTTTTGTTACATTGTTGGGCATATGAGCACATCGTATGCATCAAGCCAGTAGGTTTACCCCCAGCAGCCAGGGCCACAGGTCATATACCGATATGGATTTCAGAGGTGGTTGGGGGTCGTGGGCTAGCCACGAGAAGTTATGGCAGGTCGGGATGTGGCATACTATAGACATTTGCTAGAGGGCCTTACAGCAGTAGACATTGTATGGAGACCCTACAGAGGTCACCATCCTGGTAGAGGAGCCCGTTTACAGTTGCGCCTAATCCAGTACACATTCTGGATAGTAGGACGGAGGCCAGGAGAGTACGAGCGGATACCCCTAGAGAGGGTACGCAGGCAGATGGGGCTGCGACAGGACGAGCCACCTCCCATTCCTCAGTACAAGAGAGATGATGTAGAGGTCCCACTGCCTGCACCACAGCCTTTGGATCTAGATTGGGTAGCAGAGAGGCCAGCAGGTGAGGGGTGTAGATGATGCTGGGTGCACGGGAGCATATAGGGTATGGTGGGCTGGGCAGAGAGCAGCCAGGATAGTACCGCCTGCACAACCAAACTTGGCTGCAGTGATATGAGAGAGAGATCAGCTCAGGGGTCAGGTGCAGCTCTTACAGGGGCAGCTAGCTATAGCACAGGCACAGATAGGTGTCTTACAGGGGCAGCTAGCCCAGGCTCAGGCACAGGCACAGGCAGCACCACCACCAGCACCACAGCCATAGGTGCAGGTTCAGGTACAGGCAGCAGCACAGGTACCAGCACCACCACCACCAGCGGTATAGCCACAGCCCTAGGTACAGGTACAGGTACATGTACCACAACCACAGGCACCACCAGCGGCACCAGCACAGGCACAGGGGGCACTGGTAGTAGGTGTCAAGGGACCAGCCCCAGTACCTACGGTGGCTCGAGAGCGTTACATGGAGGCTAGAGCAGAGGCCCGATACTATCAGGATATTCTTGATGGTGCCCGAGGGGCTGATTATCAGCCCTATGCGACACATAGAGCAGAGACCTCTCAGTAGCCAGAGGTCTCAGGGAGGTGCAGCCACAGCTGGTGGGTCCGTCACAGGCAGGAGGCGAGAGGCACCATAGGGACCAGAGGGGGAGAGGTGCCGAGGGTGGTGGGGGAGAGCTGAGAGATCCCAGATATGGTGTATTGATAGATGGGCACCGGTCTATGCGAACCGGGTGTATTGATAGAGGCCTGTGTTCCTATGTATTATTCATGTATTCATTTATTCATTTATTATATACCGGCCTATGAGCCGAGTAGGGGTTGTATAGTGGATACCGGCCTGCGAGCCGAGTATATATCTATTTTTTGATACGAGGGACCGGCCTGCGAGCCAAGTCGAGATTTTTTGACAGTTATTGCGGCCTGCATGCCGGATTTGGTGGATTATGAGATCACAGAGGCCTCGATGTAGGGCACATTATATTTTTGAAAATTTGTATATATATAGAGACGATGTTTTGATCCATGTGCAGTGTTCAAAATGTGTTTAAATATTTTGTTAATGGTTGGTAATATATAATGTATGATAAGTGTTAGTTGACATGTTGATAGATGGATGATGTTGATGTTTTTCTTTTTACACGTATATATGAATGTCAGGTTATGTGATGAATTGGTGGTTTTGTGACATTGTGATATATGTAACTGATGAGTTGGATCCAAATGATGTATAGATTAACAGTTGCTTGATATCCATAGTTGATGGTTTGTGTATTTGTATAAAATAAATGATGTTAATGAAATTGTAATGCTATGTGTGGTGGATGAACAAATGTGGTAAATTGTGTTGTTTATGCAGGAAAAGAGGTGGGCGCGACAAAAATTTAGGTGAGAAATGAAGAAAAGAACGCTGTTGAGAAAAGATAGGTGTGTAACCGATATCGGTTAAGGAATCGATATCGGTTAGCTGATAGACCGATATCGGTTAAGTAACCGATACCGGTTATTTAGGTATGAGCTTTTCTAAAAATAGAAAAGCTAGGGTGACAACTTAAGTTTTAATTTTAGAGCCATGCAAGAGGTTAAATACGCGAACGCGACCACTTTTTGATGACTGAGACAGGTATTTGCATGAGAGATTTGAGTGATAAGGAGAAGAGAGACAGGAATTTGAATGCTGGGAATCGGAGATTCAGAAAGTAGAAAGGAAAATTTGAAAAGAGTGGTGATAATGGCAGGATGAGGAGAAACATCCAGTAGGTAGGGACAAGAGGGAAGACAAGGGCCACCTCAAGCTACTGCAACCCCAGAGGTAAATGTTTTGGTTGTGATTTGATTTTTGCATGTGTTATGAATAAGAGATTAAGTGGGTAGATATGAAGAAGAAAACATGATAGCAAGGGTTATAGGTGAGGTAAGTGTTACGTGGTAGGTAATCAAGGGTTTCGGGTATGTCTGTGTATACAGAGAGGAATAAACGAGCAATTTATTGTCGTAGGTGGTTGTTTTAGGCAAGATGTATGTAATTGACAGTGACCGGTAGCGGTTAGGGAGAACCGGTATCGGTTACTCAACCGATATCGGTTATGTATAACCGATACCGGTTACTGGAGGAATTTCCAGAATGTTTCAAAAACCCTGACGGATTGAATGGTTGTTTGTTGTTTTGGTGTATGCAGGCAGAGGCAGGGTTGAGGATGAATGATAATGTGCCAGCACTGTTGTCACGGATCCGAGCGGATGTAACACCAGTGGAATGGACATTGATAAATCGTTTGGGGTTAAGTGGAATCTGTTATTATTCACGAATTACATGGAACCATGCTATGTTGCAGGCATTGATTGAGAGATGGAATCCCGAGACAAATACCTTTTATCTGCCAATAGGGGAGATGACAGTAACATTGGAAGATGTGTTTCAGATTTTGAGACTCCCTATTACAGGAGAACCAATATATCAGGCACTACCTAGCACGGCACGGGGAGCGATAACAACAGTATTTGGTCCATACGCCTGAGATTTGACACAGCGAGGTTTATCCTTTACGTATGGGGTAATGTATGCAGCACACCCTGAGGAGACAAGGTTAGCAGTGATATTAATGATAGCGGTAGGGTATTATGCATTACCGAGGGCAGAAGGAGGAAGATTTCCAAAGGCATTGATGTGTGTTATCTGGGAGATGGTAGAAAGGAACGTTACATTTGCATGGGCACCTGCATATTTGGCGGAGCTATACATGGGTTTATGGGCTTGTAGGTGAAATCACAGGACGACGTTGGATTGTTCATACTTATTACACTGTTGGGCCTATGAGCACATTGTTTGTGTGCGACCAATAGGCCGACCCATCCAGTCGGGAGAAACCGGAGTGCAGAGGTTGAGATTCAGACGATGGGTCCAGACAGAACAAGAGGCCAGATCCCAGGCCGTGACGGGTGATATTGAGTATTACAGGCAGGTATGGGAGAGAGTGACGGTTGCGGATATCTGTTGGAGGCCATACGGAAACTATATGGTAACAGAGAACATAGCTGAGGAGTTGAGGGGTGTAGAGCGATTGAGGTGGATCGCAGGGCACAGGCCGGGTGAGTATGAGAGGATTCCTATAGATCGCGTGCGGCGACAATTTGGATTTGTGCAGGATATACCCCTGGCTTATAGACCATATATGAGGATCGATGCAGAGGCAGTATTCTCACCTCCCCGGCCAACACCTCCAGAAGGGCCTGAAGAGGTAGCAGCCGATCGCAGGGTAATGGATGCAGGAACGACAGAGGCCTATAGATTATGGTGGGTAGCAGAACTGCGAGGTGTACGTGAGCGCCCTGACATAGTGGTGATTACAGCAGAGAGGGATCATCTGCAGCGTTTGGTTCAGCAGCTCCAAACGCAGGTGAATGAGATAAGAGGATTGTTAGTGGTTGCGGAGTCACGGGCGGAGAGACTAGAGGCTGGAGTCCTCCATGTGAGAGGGCGTATTCATATGTTACAGGAGAGATTGGCAGATCAGTGGGGCGGTACCAATAGCCGTGGTACCTTTGAGGACAGAGAGGCCCGGCGAGAGGGGTCGATGATCACGATCATCACCTAGTTCGGGATGAGGTGTGAGGGTCTGAGTAAATGTTAGCAAGGTATAAGAATAAATAAGAGTACCGACCTGCATGTCGATGATAGAGAAGATGTATTTGTTTAACATCTAAATAAAACGAGATATGTATGTTGATTTGAGTTATAATAATAAGAATGTTTTCGTTTTGACTTTCGGTGTTTTGAAAAAGGATAAAGAGGAATGTGATTAAATAGAAATACACAAAAATATTTATATTTACCACACATGATAGGTTATGGTAGGGGATGGTCGAGCTAACCTTGGGAGACCCCATGTCTCCGAAGTGCTGCCTACATAGCCCATTGCACAAAGCAAGGAGGGGCCTCAGACCGATGTAGTTCTCCCTTAGGATCAGGGAGAGGCGAATTCAGGCAATTTGGTACGGTTTAGGCAATTGGTTGGTTGGTAAAAATATTAAGATTGGTAAAGGTAAGGTTGATGGTGTTGGTAATGAATTGGTGATGTTGTAAAAGGTATGAGGGAAGCGAAAGTTAGCCTACCCAAGTAGTAGGGAATCGTGTCCTGATTAAGGTCAACACACAATCCTAGATGCGAGGCAAAGCAGAAAGAGTGCTCCATAGATGAAGAGAGCTAAACAAACCACACCACGTAGAATGAGCTTGGAGCCCTAGGTACCGTGCATAGACGAGAAGTCAATAGGTGAAAAGAGTTGTATGATCACAATATATCAGGTGTACGTCACATCCCTTGAGTTGAAACAAATGGTGAGGTGAGGTGGATGGTATAGCTGAGGTGCAGAGAACTTATTACAAAGTGAGTGTTCTGACGAAAGAGAACCTACCCTAAATAGACAAGTCCATGACTCAAAAGTTCTTTTGAATGAGGCTTTTATTTTATTGAATGTAAACTGATCGATGCGGGAAGTCTACAAGGGATATTGATTGTATTATTCTTGAGGTCTTCACGAAGCTGATCAATGCGAGAAGCTTCTGATAAAGGCTGACTGTGTATAGCTGTCCTTCGAGGGAGCAGTCTATTTATAGTAGCAGATATGATTTTAATGCATAGCTGTCCTTCGGGGGAGCAGTCTATATATAATAGCAGCAATAGTTCGGCATATAGCTGTCCTTCGAGGGAGCAGTCTATATTTAATTTAGATGACTAGATGTTCTTTTGGCGTGAAGCATCTAGTGTAGTAGGAAGTTTGACTCAAGAAAATCCCATAAGAATACGGCTTATTTTAATACTTTGAAGTCATGGACTAGACTAAAAAAGGGGAAGGCATCATCAAGGGGAGGTGAGAATCAAACTATGTGAGCTTGATTGTTATTATGAGGTATAGGAAACAGAGTGTATGTAGTGGTAAGTGAGCTCAAGGGATGAGCGGCAGGTAGATAAGAAGTGATATAACACTAATTTCAACAGTAGAATGGGCGAAGATGCAAGGCATTAAGGGGTTCAGGCTCAGGTTTACCATTAAGCGAAGCTAAACGATAAGCGCCTGATCCATAGGTGTGAGTGATTATATAAGGCCCAATCCAATTGGGAGCAAATTTTCCACGTTTGCTCTTTTCTAGTTTGGTTACATGTTGATTCTCTTTGAGGACAAGATCACCAACCTTAAAGGTACGCTCATGAAGTCACTTATCATAAGCACGTTTAATGTGTTTTTGATAGATTTGAAGGTGATCAAGAGCTGCAAGACGGCGTTCGTCAAGAAGCTCCAATTGGGCTAACCGCTCTTGGCGGAAATCATCGTTGGTGAGAACATCCTGAAGAGATATTCTAAGGGAGGGTATTTGTATTTCGAGAGGCAAAACAGCCTCGGTACCGTATACCAAAGAAAAAGGTGTGGCATTAGTAGAGGTACGAATGCTAGTACGATAAGCCCAAAGGGCAAAGGGAATGTGATCGTGCCAATTTCTTCCGGATTCATTGACAACTTTCATGAGGATTTTGGTTAGTGTTTTATTAGAGGACTCGGCTTGCCCATTGGCTTGTGGATAGTAGGGTGATGAGAAACTAAGTTTGATACCAAAGTTGTCGCAAAGGTCTTGCAACAACTTGTTTTTGAAAGATTTTCCATTATCTGTTATCAGGCGATGAGGAACACCAAAACGACAGATAATGTGGTGGTTAATGAACTCGACAATTTTTTCTTTTTTGATTGAAATGAGTGGAATAGCCTCCACCCATTTTGTGTAATATTCGGTCGCTGTGATTATCCAACGGTGACGTTGTGAAGAGGTCGGGTGAATCTCACCAATAAGGTCTAAACCCCATTGTGAGAAGGGCCAAAGATCTCGAGCGACCTGGAGCGGGTGGCTAGGAGTATGTTGAAGGTTGGCATGTTGCTGACACATAACACAACGCTTAACATATTCGTAGCAGTCGTTATTGAGAGTAGGCCAATAATAACCAAGGCGAAGGATTCGTTTGGCCACGGAAAGGCCGCTAAAATGTCCACCACAAATACCGTCATGGACCTGTTGGATGGTATGAGTGGCCTCCGCGCCAGTTAGACAGCGAAGGAGGATGCCATCAAAGCCACGTTTATAGAGGAGTCCCCCCATGACAACATAACGCGAAACACTTTTAAGAAAAGCATGTTTTCCGTTACTAGTAAGGTCAGGTGGGAGGACAGAGATTGTAAGATAATCGTGAAATTGGTGATACCAAGTATCCTGTGAACTAGTAGACACAGTATTTATCATACAAACTACCGGGGGTTGAATAGGATGGGGCAAAAAGTTGCTGGACCACAACGAATAGTTCAGAGTCAGTTGGTGCGGCGGGAATTTGCGAGGCTAGGCAAGCCATAGTGTCCGCAAATTTGTTAGTGGAGCGTGGAATGGTTTGTATAGAATAGTGAGTAAATAAGGCTAGAAGTGAATGCACGTAGTGTTTGTATTTTTGAAGTTCCTCATTTTTGCATTGGTAGACACCCATAACTTGATTGACTACCAATTGAGAGTCACCAAAAATGTTGATAGATTTGATGCCTAAGTGTAACGCAACTTGGAGACCCAGAACAAGGGCCTCGTATTCCGCTGTATTATTAGTGCAAGGGAAATCGAGTCAGAATGAAAGAGGTATAGGTTCAGCGTCGAGAGGAATGAGAACAATGCCGGCTCCTCTGCCGCGCTGGCATTTAGATCCATCGAAGAAGAGGGTCATTGGGTACGACTCCTCCGTGAGGGAAAGAGTAGCGATTAGTTCGTCGGGAAATGTGAAATTGGTAAATTGTTCCCCAGGTAAAGGAGCTTCTGCAAGTTGGTCGGCGATGGTTTGTCCTTTGATTGATTTCTGGTGGACAAACTCAAGGTCGAGGTCGGCGAGAAGCATGAGCCATCTGGCAATCCATTGGTTCAGATGAGGTTTGGCATACATGTAATGGATGGGGTCTGTATTGGTGATGATGAAAGTCTTGTGATTTAGAAGGTAGTGTCAGAGTTTGGTGGCCACGAATGATAGGGCAAGGCACAATTTTTCTACATGTGTGTACCTAGTCTCATAGTCTACCAAAGTACGACTTATATAATAAATGGCTTGTTCGCGATTCTCAGAGTCACGATGTGCAAGCATGGCTCCTACAGCGTGGTCGGTGGCGGAAAGGTAAAGGTAGAAAGGGCGGTCGTCTTGGGGTGGGATAAGCACGGGTGGCTGCAAGAGATAGGATTTGAGAGCTTCGAAGGCTTGGTGACATTCTTCGCTCCATTGGAATGCAATATCCTTTTTAAGGAGGTGATGGAAAGGTTGACATTGATCTGAAAGTTGGGAGATGAAACGTCGGATAGATTGGAGCTTACCTTGTAAACTACGCAATTGTTTGAGATTTTTGGGTGGGGGCATTTCTAGGATAGCTTTGACTTTAGATGGATCGACCTCAATGCCACGCAAAGAGACGATAAAGCCAAGAATTTTTCCCGAAAGAACACCAAAGACACATTTCTTCGGTTGAAGGCGGACAGAATATTGTAACATGCGATCAAAAATAATGGTTAAAACATCGAGATGTTCACTACGATGTTTAGACTTGCCGAGAAGATCGTCGACATAATCTTCAAGGATAGTGTGCATAATGTCATGAAAAATGTAGGTCATAGCCCGCTGATAGGTAGCACCAGCATTTTTAAGGCCAAATGGCATGACATGATAACAGAAGGTTCCCCAAGGAGTTATGAAGGCAGTTTTGTGTTGATCGGCAGGGGCAACCAAAATTTGGTTGTATCCTGAAAAGCCATCCATGAGAGAGAGCATCTCATGACCTACAGTTAGATCAACAAGTTGGTCAATGCTAGGTAAGGGGAAGTCATCCTTGGGGCAAGCGAGATTAAGATCTCAGAAATCCATGCATATCCGAAGTCCCCCTGTCGCTTTAGTGACAGGTACGATGTTAGAAATCCATTGAGGGTAGTCGATAGGCAGGATGAAGGAAACAGAAAGGAGTCGTTGGAGTTCCTCTTTGACCAAGAGAGTAATGCGTGGAATGATTTAACTTTGGCTTGATGGTGGTGAAGGAGGTTCAGACTCCTGTGTTGGTGGAGAGGCTTGATTCAAAATTTTTTCAATAGAGGCTTTTGGCTGAGAATCGAAGACTGCATGGATCTCATGAACAATCTCCTCGGCTAAGATATCTTGGTTTACGTTACTGTTGGACGAGTGATTCGGGAATGGCTTGTTGAAAATTTTCAGATTTCGGTTAGCAGGGGCGTTAGGATTATCGAGGGTTATATCCCCCGCATCAACCATTTCCTGCACTATGTTTTTCAACATCTTGCAGTTTTCATGACTATGTCCTTTTACGCGGTGAAAGTTACAAAAGTCATTTTCTTTGTACCAGGAAGGTATTGCGCGGGTGGAGTCAAACCCAGAGTGAGGTTTAACAGGGGGCAAGGTGATAGCCCCAGCTTTGAGCAATTTCTCCAGGATGACGCCATAAGTTTCTCCCAAGGGAGTGTAATTGGTGGGCTTGGCTTTGTACTTATAAGTGGTTTTCGGCGGAGTATTGGACGGTGTTTGAGATTTGACCATTACCGCGTGGACAGCTCCTTTTGATTTAGAAGAAGTGGACGCGTGAGGAGTGGTGGTGTTTGGCTTGTTGGTAGAATCAGGAGTTCGGAAATTGGGGTTTTTGTTACGCAACCGCAATTTCTCTTCTTCTAAGGCTCGAATTTCTAGTTTCCGAGCCATGGTAAAGGCCTCGTCGAATGTGCAGAAAGTTTGAATTTGGAGGGTAGGGGAGATGTGCTTAGCGCAGGCCCATGTAAATAGTTCGATAAGTTCGGTTTGAGGCAAGGCATACGTAAGTTGGTTGATAAGGCCCCGCCATCGTCCAACGAAATCTGCGATAGATTCATCTTCAAATTGTCAGATGGCATAGAGGTCGGTGATAGATACTTTCTTGGCAATGTTAATGGAGAAATGATCCAAGAAAGACTGGGCTAGTTGGTTAAAAGAGAAGATTGAGTGCTGGGTTAAAGCACTGTACCACTCCAAGGCAGGTCCTGATAAGGACATGGGAAAGGTGCGGAGTAACAAGGCATCATCATGGGCAATCAAATAACAAGCATGTCTAAACGATCGCAAGTGTTGTTGAGGATCCTCTTTACTGTTAAAACGAGTAAATTTTGGCAACTCCCACTGAGGAGGATATGAATGAAGGGGGACAGAAGGGTGAATGGGCTCCCGACAAACTTGCTCGTATGTCAAGGCGCTACGACTTCCTGAAACAGAAGCCTCCAGGTTTTGCATTTTGTCCATCATTTGTTTGATGAAATCTATGGTTGGATGAGATGATGGTGCGGTTGTGGTAAACGGAGGCAAGTTGGACCAAGGGCTTCCACTGGACAATGGTGGGGCTAAGTGTTGATAAGGTATGGAGGATGAGTATGTTGGAGCAACAGAATAGGGATGTCCCATATAAGGTGTTGAGGTTACTGGATACGTGTATGGGAATGAAAAGGTAGGCGGAGCTTGAGAAGGAAAGCTCGTGTGAATAGGTGGCAGAGAGTAAGTCATGAATGGAGTGGTCTGAAAGAGAGATGAGATAGGGGCAGTTGGTGGTAACGATACGTGGGGTCCAAGATTAACCAAAGGAAAGCTAATCGGGGTCGTATGAACCTCTGAAGCCATCGGATTGGGAGACGGGGCTAGAGATGCAGGAAGTAAGGCAGTGTTATCAGGAGGAGTGGGAGCTAAATGAGCAGCTATACTAATAGGCATGCCAATAAGGAGCTGACCATCAGGCGTACGGTCAGGGGCATGAGACAAATAGTATTGTACAGCGCTGGGATTAGCATCCAGAAATTTGGCAAAGTCCTTGTCTCCTACAGGAATTTGGGGGATCTCACTGGTGTCCGTAGGGTTCCCTATAGAATGTGAAGGGGGTGATTCAGGCAAAGACACAGAGCAGGCATGTGAAACCATGGCGGTGGCTTGCTTCCGAGTGATGAAAACCATGGACAAGAACACACAGGAAAGTTTCAATCTATCAAGAACAAAAACAACCTCAGAATGATGAATTTGGCAAGTTGCTGGTTTGTCAGGGGCTGATGGAGACAGTAACCGATATCGGTTTACTAACCGGTGTCGGTCACAGAGCAAATGACGTCGGTCCCTTAACCAATGCCGGTGTCAAAATTCTAGGATAAGAAGATATAAAAGGCTACTAATTTGATTTTTAGCAACGTTGAGTATATTTATCAACTTATTGATCACAGAAGACAAAGTATGACAGAGAAAACAGAATTTGAAAACAAGCAAGATGCACACGCAAATCCAGAGACTAATCCTAGGGTTAATTTTAGTTATCGTGGGCTTATGCCTTTAGACGTAAGATGATGTCAGAATCCTAAACAACAAGACCTAGGGGAAATGTCAAGTTTGTTTTGGCTTATAAGGTTACCTCAATCGGGCGGAGGAATACCGCGGAAAAGGGGGGATGTTTGAGCTGTTGTGTTAATGGTGAAGTGATTCGGTATGTGTTGTGCAGTGAAACTAGGGTTAATTTCCTATTAATACCGTGGATATCACCCCCACGTGTACGACCTGTTACTTAATCTATGTTCACTAGAATTGAAGAACAACAAGCAGGAATGCAATGCATGTGTTTTAAACCCCAAATCGAAAATTATGTTCGATGAAGCAAGAGAGATGACTTTCACTAATGCGAAACTAGGAAAGCAAGACAAATTCTTTACGAAAATATATAACAAAAGCAACAACAGCAAATATGCTTCCTAAAATGAAAATAAGCAAGAGAAAGAAACCCAAAATGGGTCCCACCGGGCGTGCCAAAATGTTTCGCTCGGAATGTTTCGGCTTCTGGGAATAGAGTTTCTTCTATCCTTTCATTCCTTTTAGAAACAGATGAGGTTAGGGTTAGGAGGAATACCTGTTGAATGTCGAGATGGTGTGCGTGTACCATAGAGAAAGATCAGGTTGATTGCGGAGAACTCCTTTTTGTCTTGGAAGGACTACCTGCAAATAAGAACACAAGACCACAAGATTTTAATTAGACAATAAATGAGGGAACTGCCTTGGGCCCAGGAAATATAAAACTTCCTTTCGAAGGTGGTCAGTTCCCCTACTAATATGAATTAACACAAAATACTGCAAAATATCAATTAAATTGTTTCGTTGAACTGGGTAGGGGAAAGGCTGGTTTTCTGGTTTTGATCAGAGGAACCGATGCCGGTTACTGATAACCGATGCCGGTTACTGATAACCGATACCGGTGGGTTCTAGGATCTTCTTGGTAGCTATGGTGTTTTGTAAGGCTAGTTTATGGATGATATTAGGAAACAGGATGATTAGAAGCAAAAGAATAATAGTTAGATGCAATGACACGTTGGGTAGTAGATTCAGAGACGGATTTAGGAGGACTGAAATTCACAGATCATAAGAAATGTTATAACAGAGGACATGCAAGATGTGACTTACTGGTTTTGACAAAGATGCAAGTTGATCTCCTTGGTTGTAAACACTTTTGGTATTTCCACTCGTCTCTGCTCTGTCAGGTGAAGATCTGGACTCTGTTCCTCGCTCGCAATGCTCTCTATTGATCCATAAATCCTTCGACTGATCTCCAAAATGAAATTCCGATCCGTTGTTTTGGTTTGGGGAGCCCATTTACAGGGAACCGATGGCGGTTGCGTAATCGACGGCGGTCGAGTAGGAACCGGCATCGGTAAGGAAAAAGTAGGCTATTTTTAGTAAAATAGCCCACCTTCCCTGCTTTTCTCCTGAGAGATCAGTTGCGGGCTTGGTCAAGTGGCTAGAAGATCGGCTTTGGGTGCAAGTGAGGAGGCATTAGTTATGGATGTGAGTCTAGACCAAGTCACGGGCCTTAATTAGGTTAGTTTAGGGTTAGGGCTAGGTCATGATGAGGTGGCAAAGTGAGGTGGCGGGCAAGGTGATGTGGATTTATCAATTATGAGGTAATCAATAAATAATTGTGTAAGGTTTAGGTAATGAGGTTAGGTTGCGAAATGGGATGCGGGTCACAAGGGGTCGTAAGACACAAATTTGGTGTCTACATGTGAACTATGTTTAATTAACTTCTTTATTTGTTTCTTAGTGAAAGAAGGAGAAAAATTACTTGTTGTAAGAAAATTTACCATATCAGCAAACCATGGTGTACTTGTTGAGATTGAAAATAATTGTTCATATGGAAAGTTATCCTTGACTAGATCTTTCTCATCTGTGGTGGTTAGTCTTGACAAAAAATCAGCTACCACATTAGATTTACCTAGATTTTCCACAATGGTAATATCAAATTCTTGCAAAAGTAATAACCATCTAATGACTCTTCCTCCAACCACTAGTTTGTTCATTAAATAATTAATTGCTGAATGATATATGTGTATAAATATCTTGTACCCTGTAATGTAATATATGAATTTATTGATTGCATAAATCACAGCAAGAAATTCCTTTTCAGTGGTGGTGTAATTATTTTCAGTGGGAGTAAGATTCTTGCTAAGATAGTAAATGGCATACATCTTTGCTTCCTCATCTTTCTGTCCCAATACTGCACCAATGGAATAATTTATGGCATATGTTTGGTTATGAAATGGATTTTCCCAATTAGGACCTCTCAATATTGGGGCACTGATTAATTTTTCTTTAATTTCTTCAAAAGCATGCTGACACTTTTCATCCCAAATAAATTCACAGTCCTTAGTTAGCAAATCAAACATCGGGGGCAACAATTTTACTGAAATCTTTTATAAAGAACCTATAGTACCCAGCATGCCCCTAGAAATGATTTGATATCTGTGGGGGTTTGAGGAATAGGTAAATCTTAAATGATCCTAATTTTGTTTTGATCCACCTAAATTCCTTTTTTTGAAATATGGTGTCCTAATACAATTCCCTCATCCACCATCATCAAACATTTTTCATCACTAAGAGACAGGTTGTGTTGTTCACATATTGTTAACACTCTATCCAGATTTCTCAAAGCATCTTAAAATGTATCTCCATGTATAGTGTAGTCATCCATATATACTTCAACACAATCATTTCGTTAGATCAACAAAGATTGCAAGTACAACTCTCTTGAAAGTTACAGGAGCATTGCATAAACCAAATGGTAATACCTTATAGGAAAATGTTCCCCATGGACATGTAAATGTAGTTTTGTCCTAATCTTCAGCAACAACTCTGATCTGATTGTACCCACTAAAGCCATCTAAGAAAGAAAAGTATTTTTTACCTGAAAGGTTATCAAGGACTTGATATATGAAAGGTAAGGGAAAATAATCTCTCATTGTGGCTTTGTTTAGTTCCATGTGGTCAACACATATTCTCCATTTTCCATTTTTTGGGAACAATTACAAGAGGAGATACCCACTGGTTATCTGAGATAGGGTAGATAAACCTACTTGTAATAGTTTTTTAATTTCTTGTTTGACTATATCCCTTAAAGCAGGGTTAATCCTTCTTTGAGGGCTGCCTAACTAGTTTAATGTTTTCAGTATAGATGTGATGAGTGTAGATACTTGGATTAATCCCCCTTCATATCTTTATAATCCCAAAAAAAAGATTTAGTATGATTTTTTATAACATCAAACAATTTAGCTTCTTCATTCTCCTTCAAACAGCTGTTAATGTTTAAAGTTTTACCTGGTTGAATTTCAACATACTTTGTTCCAATATGTGATGAACTGATTTGTGGAAAGTGTTTCATTAAAGTATCTAATGGACATGCATGTGGTAATAACATATGGTATGTAGCAACATCTCCAAAAGTTCCTTGAGACAGAATATTGGAAAAAGGACAATAATGAGAATTATGATACTTATCTCTTTGTAGGCCAAATTCCTCATCACTGCTACTTTCTAGAAATTATTCACCACTTTCTAGTGTACTTGAAACTGAAGATACTGATTCATCCTCTCCCTATGATAAATCTCATTCCTCTAGAGTGAAATAATTTTCCAATCAAAGAGAACTACTATTTTCGTGGTTCCAGAACTAAATGTGGTGGTTTCAGAACTATAGCCACAGGTTTTGGAGCTAAGTTTGCGGGTTCAGGAACTAAGTTCACAGGTTCCGGAACTAAGTTTGTAGGTACCAGAACGAAGTTCACAGGTTCCAGAACTAAGTTCATGGGTTCCGAAACTATTCCTGATTACTCCGAGGACAACAGGTTCTCATCCAATAGTGGATTAATCATCTCTTCTACTTCTCTTACATGATACTGCAATGTGATCATAGTCAAAGAAGACAAATTTTGCTTATTAGTTTCAGGATGATCAACCCACTATTGTTCAGATTGTCAGTAAAAGGTTGTGTAGTAGGATGTAAGGAAATTTTTTTAGAGTTCTTACCATTCGAGATTGTCATATCACCTGACCTACAATCTATCAAAGAAACAACTGTAGCTAACCATTGTCTACCAAAAATAATGGGATAACCCAATGTTTTACCCTTTTGGCTGCAGTATAAGGAATTTAACTGGATATTCCCATGACTCCACCATAACTGAAATGTCTTCAATAATTCCTTCTGGTTTTGATATATAGTGATCTGTCATATGCAAAATGGTATTAGTAGGTTGTATACCCGTTAATGGTAATGTTTTTAGAGTATCCACTGTCATTACATTGATAGCAGCTCCCAAATCTATCAAAACATTATGTACATCCTTATTTCCTATAGAGATAGAAATAACAAGGTTTCTAGGATCTCAGTATTTGGGAAGTAAAAGTTTTCCTGCTAATAAATCAGCAAGTTTCCAATCTACTTTAATAGTCTTGGGGTACTGTTTCTTCCTTCCAGGATTTTTCATGCATAACATTTTGATTAATTTGTTCAATTCTGGAATATCTTTAATTTCTTGTAGCAGTGGTATTTCAATATTCAATTTCCTTAGTTCCTGTACCAATTTATACTCTTTGATTTATATAGCTTCTTTGAATCTATCTGGAAATGGAGTCTCAGTAGTGTTGTTGTCTGGCTCCTTTTCTTTTCTTTCTATATCTTCTTTTGGAACAACAGTACTAGGTATTTCATTTTCTTCTGTCATTTTAGTGATTATAAGGAGTAAACTATTAATGATTTTCCCCGATCTAGTTTGAATATCCTTATAATCCATAGCATGTAAATCAACTATTTTTTTTGTTCTGTTCCATAAATAGGAGTTGTTTGTTTGTTTCTTGTATTTTCTACTGTCTGTACTAGAATTTTTGTTTTGACTACATTCTCATTTTGTGAATTTTTTGCAGGGGATCCCATGATGGCCTCTTGATTCTAATTTAGATATGTTCTTCATTAGGAATAATTATTAGGGTTCCATCTAGGTTGTGACCAAGCATAAGGATTTCCTTGACTGACCCATGGTTGTTGATGTCCATGAGCATACCAAGCTTGATTTTCCCAATCTTGAGGGTTCCAAGTTGGTTGAGGTACCCAAGGTGGTTGTCCCCAATTTTGTTGTACTACTTGAGAAACCCATGTCATTTTCCATGGATTAGGAATTGATCTTGGCATAAAATACCCTTTGTTGGGTTGTCTCTAAACAAAATTCAATTCTTTTGTTGTAGATGAGGCACTGGTTTGTTTAAGATGGTTATTAATAACAAGAAGTAAATACCAAACATCAGTATCATGTTCTTTAGATTCACAGATAAGACACATTTCTGTTTTATCCAAAGGACAATCTCTTAATGCATGCTTCTTCCTACATCTAGGACAATAAATAGCCAATGGTTCAGTTTTAGAATTTGCTTTAGCTTATAATCCATCCATAGTAGAGGTTAATTGCACTAAAATTTCTGTTTTAAATTTTTCTACTACTCATCCATTAGTTTGTTCATATTTGGATTCAAACTTTTCACTAATTTTCCTTTTCTAGGTCCACCTCTTGTTTTGAAATAGCTTCTACAAATCTATTTATTTCCATTCATTCTTATCTGATCAATGTCTCCACCTCCTATCAAGTTAAGGGCTTCTCTATATTTGTCATCCAAATCTTTAAGAAAAATGGTTTTACTTATCTCCTCTATAAGCACAAATCCACATCTTTTGATAACAAAGAGGAATTTGTCTAAATAGTTTTATATGTTTTCATCATCCTCCTGCTTGATTTTGAAGAATTCTTCCTTCCTATTTCTCCCTCTGTAATAATCCTAGTATTTATCTAGGAAGGTAGTCTTAATTTTTGCTCAAGTGCTAATAGAGTTTGATGGTAATCCCATGAACCACACCTCATTGCTGCATCCTTCAAAGTGGATGGAAAAAACTTGAGTTTTTGATTATCTATTTTATAATCATAGGCCCTGACATAACACCTTGAATTCAAACAGAAATTGGTTGGGATCTTCAGATGACATCCCTCTAAAGGTGGGTAAATGTACAGGTGAGATATTTTTCATTGATGTGTCATCATCTCCCAATTGGATTGGATAGGCAAAGGTCCTAGTAGGTTCTCTCTCAGCTTATCATGTCATTTTAAAAATGTTTTTTGAATTTTCCTCCCAATCAATGTGGTAAGTGGTATGCCTTGGGGAAGGTGAAAAATTAGGAGTAGGATGTTGACTACTCAATTGAGAATCAAAACTTACCCTAAATGGATCTTGGTTAATAATCCTTCTCCTAAAAGTTCCACTCCCTTCAAGTGACTGATCTAAGAATTCCAAAAATTGTAATTTTGTTTCTTGTCTGACAGGGCATGATGGTGTTTTTAGTTCTTGATCAATTTCCTTACTTTGACTAGAGGATGTTATGAATTCTAGTGAAGATTTTTTTGGGAGGAATCTACCTTGTGAGTCTCTTGGTCTACTCATATATTTTTTGATATAGCAGAGAAGATCCTTCAACTACTAGATGTATGTTTTGTTGCTCTTGCTAACACTTAATTATAAAGTTTCAACTGGTGTTCCCCGGAAATGGTGCCAAAAATGATGGGCGTCATCATTCCCTTCATTTAATAAACATATTTTTGATGTCATATCAAACTAGGGGTGTGTCTAAAGCTATATGCAACAAGAGTACTTTAACCAATCTAGTAGTTGATTGTACTTATTTTTGTATTTTCTGAAGGATCTCTTTAATGTCTTAAGGACTTCTTGGTAAAAAATTATTCAAATCAAACTATGAAAACTTTCTATAAGTAAACACACTGAAATATTTGCTGAAAGGAAACACACCATGCATAATGGAAACACACTTACTTCTGAAAGTAAACACACTCAATTTAGAATGCTTGAAAATAATTACAAGAAATATAAGAATCTATCTAAACACCTATAGGAATAAGTACACAATAGAGTTTAATTGAAATAATTAAAACAATAAAGAATTAACAGCTCTAAGCTATTTGTTGAAGAAATATAAATACCAAATAAACGAATATCTAGGTCCTTGGGGGTGTGGGCCCTTGCTCCTCCTTGAATCAGGATTTAACAACTCAAAATTATCTCAAATAGGAATGGCTATTTTATTGATAAAACATTTGGAATTACAAATGTACTAGATTTGAGTACTTAGTCTATTTCTCTTCTTTGTTCTATTTCTCTATTTTTATATATATAATAATAATATCTATCTACTATAGGTCTAATTTTATATACATTTTACAATCACAGTTGTCTCAATGATTTTGATGAAATCGAATCATGCCCAAAATAGATACTGACTCAGATTGTGGTTAATCAGATAGCTATAAGATAACTCTCAGTGGATCTACATTTAGAAAGCTTATCATCCTTCCTGATTGAAAGGCTCATAGATGCAAAATCTTTGGATGTGCCTTAAAATAGATAACTCCCATTGGTTCCAGAACTTTAGATAAGTTTCAGAACCATAGGATATTATTAAGGATCAAAACTGTGAGAGTTCCAGACCTATCCCCAAAATTTCCAAAACTAAGTCTGAAAATTCTGGAACTAAATACTGGAGTTCCAGAAATAAGTCTGAAAGTTCCAGAACTAAATGATGATTGTGTGATGGAGTTTCGGAACTAGCTTGGAAGTTACAAAACTAAGTTGTGTGGGAATAGATGTTGCTGAAAACAAACTGAATGCTTCTTTCTTTATTTCTTTAACTGATTTAGACCTGCTTTATTACAAAACCGAATTCAAACACGCACTTGTTAGGAATTCTATATATTTTAACATTAGAATCACAATCAGTCAAAAGATAGACAATTACAACCTAAATCATGTCAAATTAAATAAAATTCACACAATGCAATCAAACTTAATCAAAAGGAGAGTAAGATGAGATCATATATTATACATTAATAAGACATATTCTGGCCTCATCAAATCAAGACCAAAGAGAAACAAGAAAAAGGGCGTGCTCAAATTTGCGGTGTGATGGTAGGCAGAAATTTGCATCTAAAATTATCAAAGCAATGACAGGAAGTAGTTAGGAACTATAAATTTGAAATGCACCTGTACCCTTGAATTGCATAAAAACAAAGCAAATTTGGCAGTGTAAAAAGGTTGACAAGACTAGGTATCCATGAGTAATTTTGATATGTGGGATGGCGCACATCCCATCGCTAGAAAAAAAAGTGCCACCTGTCCCTTTCGTGAAGGATGCCACATATGGTGTGTGTGGAAATCATGACTCATTACACCCTCATGTCATCATTCCATAGCATTGGATTTAGAAGGATATCCATAATAAATACATCAATCATTGTGTATGGATGTAATTATGATAAGTTTAAGCATGGGGAGTTGCTTCATAAGGAAATATCTGTAGTGAATTAAAATACACTTACCCAAGCTAGTTCAACGTCCAATATCCATAGCTTCCCACATCCTGCAGTCTAAGAAAAAATGTGATTAGTGGCCTTGAAACAATGAAGATCTTGGCATTTATTAAAAGAAACAAAATGACTAAGGGAAGAAGATCAAGGTCATGACCACCCTCCTTTATTGAAATTGAAAGATAATAATTATGCCTAGCTGGAGGGGCAAAGATCCACCTGAGCATGCATTTCCTCACTTAGCATGATGTCACTGGTGAAAGTTCCCTTGTCAAAAGGTTGTTGGTAAATTTTGAGCTTGTGGCCATTTACAAGAAGAGTTCTTTTATCGCCATCAATTGGTACCATTTGAACAAAACTGTTATCAAACACTTTTTCAATCTAATATGGACCCAACCAGCGTGTCTGTAACTTACCTTTAAACTATTTCTATTTAGAATCAAAGAGTAAGACCCATTCCCCTTTGTTAAATGTCCTGGATTTGATGTGATCATCATGAAAGGTCTTCCTTAGATGTTGGAAAATTTTTGTCTTTTTCTTTGCTTCTAGTCACATTTCATCTAATTCATTCAGCTGCATCACCCGTTCATGTTGTGCATCATCCAATTGATGCCAACTTCAAGTGTTATTCTTGAGGTGCATAAATCAAACTCAAAAGGAAACAATGGCCTCTTCCCATATACAAAATCATAGGGAGAAAAACTAGTAGTGGTTTTCCAGGTCATGTTATAGGCCCAAACTGCCTTGAGAAGTTTTGGTACCCAATTTCTCCTATCAGCACTAACCACTTTAGTGAGAATTTTCTCAAGTTATTTGTTGGTGACTTCCACCTGCCAATTGGATTAGGGGTGATATGGTGATGATTTCTGGTGCTTGATTCAATAGATTTCAAGAAAAGATTCGATCATTTTTTACACAAATTGAGGACCTTAATCAGATACAATGGCCCTAGAGGCCCCAAATCTTAGCAATATCTCATTGTACTGGAAATCCAAAACTGCATCCTCATTGTCATATGCCAATTCTTGAAGCTCAGCCAATTTTGTAACGTAGTCTATGCATACCAAGAGGTATTATTTTCCAAAAGATGGAGGATCAAAAGGTCCAATGAAATCAATTCCCCATTTCTCAAATTGTCCTAAGACTAGCTGAGGATTAAGAGGCATTTCTATTGAGAGTATAGGATTCCCCATTCTTTGACATGCATCACACTCCCACACATACTTCTTGACAGTCTTGTAGAGGGAAGGCCAATAGTACCCAACACCAAGGATTTTGTGAATTTTCTTGTTTACTGAGTAATGTCCTCCTCATGGCTCATCATGACAAGCTCACAAGATGTCCTATACTTCATCTTCCCAAATACACTTGTGAAGAACCATATCAGGACAAAATTCAAACAACATTCCATTACACCATTTATATGTTGCAATATTTTTAACCAACCTTTGTCTCTCTTCATGAGTAAAATAGGTAGGAAACTTCCATGTGGTTAAATAATTTACAAGATCTATGAACCATGGAGTCTGAGTTTATATAGAAAAAAAAAAGTTCATCTGGAAATTGATCTTGGACTGCCTCCTCATCATCACCTGAAATATTTAATCTCGAAAGAAAATCAGAAACAACATTAGATTTCCTTAGCTTATCAATAATGGTCAAATTGAATTCCTATAACAAGAGTAACCATCTAATTATCTGACTGTCGACGACTAGTTTATTCATCAAATATCGGATGACAGAGTGGTCACTATAAACAAATATTTTATACTTAGTGATGTAATGTCAAAATTTATTCAAAGAATACACAACAGCTAAAAAAATCCTTTTCTGTAGTGGTATAGTTCCTTTCCATAGGAGTCAGATTCTTGCTGATAAATTAAATGGCATACATGTGATCTGCTTCATCTTTCTACCCAAGAACAACTCCCATAGCTATATTGGAGGCATCAGTGTGGGTATGGAAAGGTTTCCCCAATCAGGACCTCGTAATACTGGGGCTATGGTCAGCTTCTCTTTGATAATATCGAATTCCTACTGACACTGAGGGGACCAATCAAAACCACAATATTTTGTCAATAATGAAAACATAGGTGAATTTTTTTTTACTAAAGTATTTAATGAATAACCGATAATACCATGCATGTCCAAGGAAACTTTTGATTTCAGCCTGATTTTTTGGTGTAGGTAGCTAAGTGATGACTACAATCTTTTTGGGTTCGACTTGTATACCTTTGGTAGAAACATGGTGACCTAAGACAATTTCTTGATCCAACATCATTAGAAATTTTTCATGACTCAGGAACAGTTGGTGCTACTCACATCTGCTCAATAATTTCTCAAGGTTATAAAGAGATTCATCAATAGTGGAGCCATGGACATTGAAATCATCCATGTAAAACTCAACACAATCATTTGTAAGATTTGTAAAAATGGCCAAGATTTCTCTCTGAAATGTAGAAAGCGCATTACAAATCCCAAAAGGTAAGACTCTGTAAGAAAATGTACCCTAAGGGCAAGTAACGATGGGTTTATACTTGTCTATTATGCGTTGGGTAAATTTAGTTTGTAAAGAAAGGTTTATTTCTTCCATACCTTTCAACTGGGATTTAAGGAGTGCAATATCCTCCAGATAACTATGAGAATCGGTATCTTGACATAACATGAGGTAACCAATTCCCATTGTAATTTATTGAGATGGATCTTATGCTTCATATATTGAAGTCATTTCCATAGATGTAGAATGAATTTCTAAAGATGAGGGCATAGCTGAGTCTTATCATGTTAGAATATCTAGAGGGAATATAGTGTCTAGTGATTTATCAATGGGGACAGTTAGTTTTCCTTCCTCATTCCTTACTTCCTACTCTTGGGTAGAGGCACCAACAAAAACCTCAGACCGGGAACTTCCAAGTTTGGGAAATGCACAGGACCATCGTGGCTGTAGAAAAATAGGAGTCAAAGTATTTCTACATTTAGAACTGGATGGTGTTGACACTTGATCACTAGATTTGTCCATGTTCACTTGATCGCCAGTTCTTCCTTCTTATGTGCATGACAACTGAATCATGTGATAATGGCCAGTGGTGTGGAAGATGGTCCCACTTTACGCTAATTTGGCTTAGAGCCTTCCCCCACACTCATCCTTTCAAGCCGTCATTTGGGCTTTAAAAAAACTTGGTGTAAAAATAGTAAATGAATAAGCCCAGGGTGCTTGAGCACTACCTTTCCTTTGCCAGTCTTTTATTTTTTACCAAATTTAATAAGTTAGGGTTAATCCATCCTTTCTTCAAATGAATGATAATTTTGAAGGAATCGCCACCCAACATAGACGGTTGGCTGTTGCATATAAAGTATCGGTTCACCCACTTGGTCATCTCCCTCTAAATGCCAAGTAGATTGTCCTACTTAACACCTTTCTGAACACCCTGGGAGGTAAGGATTACCTTGGGAAATTCATCACCCTCCTCAAGAAATATAGCAATCCAGTCTTTGAGGGGAGAATTTATCATGACTTTCAAACCAAAATCTAGTAAACCAGGTAGTTTAGAAACTACTTGACTTGAAATCTCCATTCACTTCCCTCCAACACGGGAGCAAGTAGCTTCAAAATTCTCTTGGAATTCATCCATGATTCCTTCATCAAAGCCTTTAAATTTCTAGATGAATTCAAGCCAACCGGAATCATAAACTACCTGCGAAAGTGTAGTGTTTCTGAGCAGTGGGTCTGGATAATTAGGCTCAAAATTTTTCTCTTTTCCCATGTTGAAGGTGAATGAATCTAGAAAGTAGAGAAACAAGAACAAGGGCGTGCTCAAATTTGAGGTGTGATGGTAGGTAGAAAATTGTATCTAAAATTCTCGAAGCAATGATAGGAAGTAGTTAGGAACTATAAATTTGAAATGCACGTGGACCCTCGAATCGCGTAAAAGAAGAGAAAATTTGGTGGTGCAAAAAGGTTGACAAAACTAGGTATCCATGAGTAATTTTGATATGTGGGATGGCACGCATCCCATCGCTAGAAATGAAAATTCCACCTATCCCTTTCATGGAGGATGACACATGTGGTGTACGTGGAAATCATTACTCATTACACCCTCATTCTGTCATGTCAAAGTGTAAGATTTGGAAGGATATCCATAATAAATAAATTGATCATTCTGTATGGATGCAATTATGATAAGTTTATGCATGGGGAGTTGCTTTATAGGGAAATATCTATAGTGAATTAAAATGCACTTACTCAGGTTAGTTCAATTTTCGATATCTGTAGCTTCCCACGTCCTGCGGTCTAAGAAAAAATGTGATTAATGGCCTTCAAACAATGAAGATCTTGACATTTATCAAAAGAAACAAAATGACTAAGGGAAGAAGATCAAGGTCATGACCACCCTCCTTTATTGAAATTGAATAATAACAATTATGCTAAGATGGAGGGGCAAAGAACCACCTGAGCATGTATTTCCTCACTTAACATGATGTCACTGGTGAAAGTTCCCTTGTCAAGAGGTTGTTGGTAAATCCTGAGCCTGTGGCCATTTACAAGAAGACTCCTTTTGTCACCATCGATTAGTACCAGTCAAATATAACCATTTTCGAACACTTTTTTGATCTGATATGGACCCAACTAGCATGTTCGTAACTTACCTTTAAACTATTGATATTTAAAAACAAAGAGTAATACCCATTCCCCTTGGTGAAACATCCTGGATTTTATATGAGCATCATTTCAAGTCTTCTTGTGATGTTGGAGAATTTTCATTTTTTGTTGTGCTTCTAACCGCATTTCATCCAATTTGTTCAGCTGCATCACCCATTCATGTTGTGTTTCATCCAAATTGATGTCGACTTCTAGTGTTGTTCTTCAGGTGCATAATTCAAACTCAACATGTAACACTGGATTCTTCCCATACAGCAACTCATGGGGAGAAAAACCAGTAGTGGTTTTCCAGGTTGTGTTATAGGCCCAAACTACCTCGGGAAGTTTTGGTACCCAATTTTTCTTGTCAACACTAACCACTTTAGTGAGAATGTTCTCAAGTTCTTTAATGGTGACTTCCACCTGACAATTGTATTTGGGGTGATATGGTGATGATTTATGGTGCTTGATTTCGTAGATGTTGAGAAAATCATTTTTGACATAATTTGAGGACTTTGATCAGATATAATGTCCCTGGGGGCCCCAAATCATAGAAATATCCAATTGTATAGGAAATGGGCAACTGCATCCTCATTGGAAGATGTCAATGCTTAGACCTCAGCCCTTTTTGTAATGTAGTCCATGCATACCAAGAGGTTTTTTTTTTAAAGATGGAGGATCAAAAGGTCCAATGAAATAAATTCACCATTTATCAAATGGTCCTAAGACCAGCTGAGGATTAAGAGGCCTTTCCATTGAGAGTGTAGGCTTCCCCATTCTTTGAAATGCATCACACTACCACACATACTTCTTGACAGTATTTTGGAGGGAAGGCCAATAGTACCCAACACCAAGGATTTTGTGAATTTTCCTTTTTACTGAGTAATGTCTTCCTCATGGCTCATCACGAAAAGCTCAAAATATGTCATATACTTCATCTTCCTAAATACACCTGCGAAGAACCATATTAGGACAATAGTTGAACAACATTCCATTACACCATTTATATGTTGCACTATTTTAAACGAACCTTTGTCTCTCTTTATGAGTAAAATAGATAGGAAACTTCCTTGTGGTCAAATAATTTGCAAGATATATGAACCATGGAGTCTGAGTTTATATGCCAAAAATAAAGTTCATCTGGAAATTGATCTTGGACTGCCTCCTCATCACCTGAAATATTTAATCTCAAAAGAAAATCAGAAACAACATTAGATTTCCTTGGCTTATTAATAATGTCCAAATTGAATTCCTGTAACAAGAGTAACCATCTAATTATCCAACTATTGACGACTGGTTTATTCATCAAATGTCAGATGGCAGAGTGGTCACTATAAACAAATATTTTATACCTAGTGATGTAATGTTAGAATTTATTCAAATAATACACAACAGCTAAAAAAATCCTTTTCCGTAGTGGTATAGTTCCTTTCCATAGGATTCAGATTCTTGTTGATAAATTAAATGGCATACATGTGATCCACTTCATCTTTCTACCCAAGAACAGCTCCGATAGCTATATTGGAGGCATCAGTGTGGGTATGGAAATTTTTCCCTCAATTGGGACCTTGTAAGACTGGGGCTATGGTCAGCTTCTCCTTGATAATATCAAATGCCTACTGATACTGAGGGGACCATTCAAAACCACAATATTTTGTCATTAATGAAAACATAGGTGTAAAAATTTTACTAAATTCTGTAATGAATCACCGATAATACCCTACATGTCCAAGGAAAGTTTTGATTTTAGTCTAATTTTTTGGTGTAGGTAGCTGATTGATGACTGCAATCTTTTTGGGGTCGAACTATATACCTTTGGCATAAACATGATGACCTAATACAATCCCTTGATCCACCATCATTAGACATTTTTCATGACTCAGGGACAGTTGGTGCTACTCACATCTACTCAATAATTTCTCAAGGTTATGCAAAGATTCGTCAAAAGTGGAGCCATGGATAGTGAAATCATCCATGTAAACCTCAACACAGTCATTTGTAAGATCTACAAAAATGGCCAAGATTGCTCTCTAAAACGCAGCAGGTGAAATATACTTATTAAGTAAATGTAAAAGGTAAGACTCTATAAGTAAATGTACCCCAAGGGCAAGTGAAGGTGCTTTTATACTGTTCAGCAGGTGTAATACTTATTTGGTTATACCCACTAAACCCATCCAAGAAAGAGAAATATTTCTTATTGGAAAGATTGTCCTGAACTTGGTCAATAAAAGGTAAGGGAAAATAATCTTTCTTGGTGGCTTTATTGAGTTCCCTATAGTCAACGTAGATTCTCCATTTACCATTTTTCTTGGGAACTATAACTAATGGTGAGACCCATTGACTATTAGATATAGGGTAGATGAATCCTACCTCTAGCAATTTTTTTATCTTGTTTTTTACTATGTCCCTGAGGGTTGTGTTAATTTGTATTTGAGTCTGCCTTATGGGTTTAAGATATTCAGTGTAGATACGGTGAGTATATATTGTAGGATGAATTCCATTCATATCAATGTAATCCCAAGCAAATGCATGGGAATGTTTCCTCAAAATCTCAAGAACCCTAGCCTCTTGCTTGGCCTCAAAATTATTACCAATGGTCAATTATTTTCCTATGAAAATCACCACTTGTTTGGTATATTCCCAAATGGCAAGCTCTGCATTGGTGATTAAAGAATTCAATGGGAAAACATGGGGCTGAAGCATGTGAAAAATGGATACATTTTCAAAAGACAAAATCTAGGTCAAAGGACAATGGAAATCAGAGACATTGGATTTCGTATTATAAGCATAGATTTCCTTACAAGATTCATTAGTATTATGAATTACTGAGGTGACTATATTGGTCATGTCTAGAAAAAATGTGTCTGTAGTCAGAGTTATGATTTCCAGATCCACAGTGCTGATTTTTGTAGTCACATAGCCCTCTACATCAGTCAATGTGTATGACTCAATAACTTCTATCATATGGTTTTGCACTACAATGGTGGAAAAATAAGAAGACCTGAGAGAATTAGCATCCAAAGAATCCACCCACACATGTTCACAAACATACACATAAGGTTGGTGTTATCCAAAATAAGCCCCTGCTTATTTTGGCTAACTTGCCTTCATTCTTTCCTTCCTTGTGCTTCAACTTCAATTTTCACACATTGCAAGCACTCAAAAGATTCTAGAAATGGCTTCACTAGATAAAAAATTTACTTACCTTCCAGAAAGGTAAAAAACTCCTAACTCCTTGTAATTTTTAAGTTATGGCTTAGTGGGGTTTGGAGGGGAAATTTTCCATAGACAGGCCCACAGCCAGTGAAAAGATGCCATGTGGTAGGGTGGAGCAGTGGGCGTCAGGATGATTTTTGAGTTTTTGGCACTCTGGTCAAAGGGCACAAAGGAAAATTTTGTCCTGCATACCCGCAAAGGGGAAGGAAGTGCATTGGTGGAGGCGCAGAGAGATTTGGGAAATTTTTCCCTTTTGGCTAAAATGCTCAAAGTTGAATTTTAGCCATCAGGCCCGCTAAGAAGAAAATGGAGAAAAAGGACCACGTAAATCACTTTGAAGCCAACTCTGTGTCCACATCAAGGTGGAGCGGCAAAGTCAGTGGGGCATAGGGTACTTTTTGGGAAAATTTCCCAATATGAAAAAGTGAAGGAAAAGGACAGGTCTTCAGCCCGTGGGTGAATCAAGAGGTGCCATGTGTCTCGGAGTGGTAGACCCGTGGAGTTTTTTGGGAAATTTTTCCAAAATTGCAAAAAGTAAATTTTGACCTCGTGGACCCATTTTCAAAATCTGATTTTTCTGCCAAGTGTGCCCTAATTCATTCCTTGAAATTTGTGCCCAAATTTATCCCCTGATTTTGCCCTAAATCTTTAGATGGGCATATCTTTTGATCCAGAGATCAGATTTGGGAAAAATCAGACTCGTTGGAAAGTTCTTGATCTCCTCTATGCATTGGAGGAATAAAAACATCATTTTTTGTAGGTTTCGATGGAGAAAATGTTAAAAAACATCTTTCACGCACTTCAATGTGTATCAGATTGCTTAGAACAGGTCATTTTCTACTCGATCCACCATGGGTATCTTCTTCCACACGCCAAGGATGAAGAATTAGCTCTATTTGATGGGGGAAAACCCTAAAATTTCTTCTCACATCATAAATGCGAGATTAGATTGCTTCAAAGAAAATGTTTTATTCTATTTACTATTTTTGTTTCTCCAGCATGCAAAGCAGGAACAAAGCTCGATTTGACAAGTTTATAGGGGTATTTGAAAGGATTAATGATGGGTGGTTGAGCCTAGAGATCTAATTTCCTTCCTCCTCTATTTTCTCTTTCTTTGTTTCAACTATAAATGGAAAGGATTCGATCCTTTGTTTTGTTGGAAATTTTTCTCTTGCAAGTTCTCTTTTCTTCCTTAGCAGGTAGATTTGTGGAGTTTCAAACCTCTCATACAGGCTACAGCACATATTTTTTCCTCCTTGTCCATTATAATGCATTGTATTAAACTTGGGAATGATAATGTATGTTCTGTGATTGATTTTCCAACCCTCTCATGTGTTTATTATTGTCCTCTGATCTTTCATTATATTTTGGCAATCTATGCATGTTCTGTGTTACATTCTTATGATCTGTGTTTATTTGCAAGATAGAATTTCATCACTCCTTTGGTGTATCACTGTTTTAGCTTAGTTTTGTTTCCCCTTCTTACATTTTCAACTTTGTATCCTTGGAATTTTAGAGTAGGAATTAGTATTGAACCTCTACAAATTCATGCATACACCTAAACAGAGGAGTAAGAACCAGCTTCAATCTGGAGAGTTTTCCCTATTACAAAGGTCCCACACTTTGGGGAAACCCCATGTTGTACATTCACACCAAATGGACATTTGTCTGGACAACAGATCTAAGGTCATTTTTGGGGGTGTTTTGAATTTGTACTAACAGTTTTGGCACACCCGGTAGGACCTATAGAGGTATTTTCCACTTCATTTTTTGCAGGTTGATGTGTTCCTGTGAAAATTTCAGCACCTTTGGAGGCACTTTACAAACACATCTGGCGACTCCATCTGGTAAATAACTCATTCTATGAGTTACAGAACCTGTTTTTCATTCATTTTTCATCCCATTTTTCTTTCCATCTCTTTCATTCTTTTCCATCATTCCATTAAGTTGTGCAATCATGACTTCATTTCCATCATGGAATTCACATTTACAACAGCAGTACATTCCATCTCCAATTATGATTTACAACTCCTCCAAATCAGAATTTTGAACAAACTTCAAAATCAGCATGCCTACCCCTATGAGCAGCGGTGCCAAAATCAGTTCTGGCTATGGAGATTTCCAAGAGCAAGGAGTATGCATGAAATGAATACAATCAAATGTAATATGCTATGGTCTATTGGAGAAGATCCAAAAAATGGAGATTGGCATGGTGCAATCAAGAGCAACAAACTCAACTGAATGCTTTCAGAATAGGTTTGCAAGGCACCTTATCCATGGGTTGGCCCTTTTCGAAGACACTACAAGCCCTCAGGAGAAGCTGGACTTCATGATTGGGATACTACCCCCCAGCTTTCACAATGGACAGTGGAGATAGAGGCCTATAAATTTGGTGTTGAGCAACCTTTTCAATGGGTAAGTTATACACCATCATCTAGTTTTTCTCTTTCCATTCCTCAAGCAAAACCATCTCATTTTGAATGCCAAATTCCAAATCCAGCCCATGCTTCTCTAAGTGTTGATTTCATTTCTTCATCCCCTAGTCTTCCACCTCATCTCAATTCTTCTATCATTTTCCCTTCCAAACATTCATCCCCTCCAAAGAAACAAGAGTTTTTACCTCCTCCGCCACCACAAAAAATTGCAAAATCAATTGAGTTACAACCCACCCCTCCTCTTGCACTCCCAAATCCATGCTGGGAAGATAAAAATCAGAATGCCAGTCAAGGAAAACAACAGTAAGAAGAAGAGCCAAAAAAGGATGAAAAGATCAAAAGTTTGTTGAACTTGGCTCTTAAATTCAGGATTACAAAAATCCCCTTGATGGTGAAGCCAAAAGAGGAAGTTGGAGTTGGAGAACAAGTGGTAGACAAGGCTGATTTTTCAACAGCAGCTGAGAAAGAAAAATCATCTCAAAGAGATCTTGCAGTCCCAATTAGTCCTCTAGAACAACATATTGAAAAGTTTGATTTGTCAAACTTCATGCTGGAGGAAGAGGTCATTCAAGAGCAAAAATTGTCTTCAAGCAGCAGAGGAAGGAGAAGCTACTCCAAATCCAAAAGAAGAGGATCACATTCCAGCTGTGGAGGAGAAAAATGTATGTCCAAGAGCTTTGAACTCAAAACAGACTATAGAAGAACCTTCAGTTCTTCCTTCTACTTCATTCTCTTCAAGCTCCAACATTGAAGAAGAGTTTGATCTTTCAAACTTCATCTTTGAGAATGAAGATAACCATGGTGATCAAGTTGCATATCAAAAGAACAAAATGGAAGAGGTTGAGCATTTGCAGTAGGAAAACAGGGAGGCAGTTTATCTGTTAGATTTGGAGGACTGTTTTGATGGAGAGGAACTAAGTTGAAATCACATTATTTTCTCCTTCATCATCCATCTTCCAAACACAAGAACCTGCTGACCATGAAGGAGAGTATTCAATTGTAGTATCCTGCACTTTATAGCAGCTCTCTTTGGAATCAAGGTTGGAAGGTATTAATCTTCCATGTTCTTCACTGGAAGAGCGAGGAAAAATAGAAGAAGAGTTCCACCACTTCTTCCACATCATCCATTCAGAGAAGGTCTACAAGAGGGCTCCATTTTTGGAGTTAAAATTCAAAGAAATGGGCACATTCAAAATACCATACCTTGCCCAATAAGGTACTTAGCTTCATTGGAACCAAAGGAGAAGCCACAACCAATCATGCTTACTCTGAGCATGAGTATGAGCATCAAAGTACCAAGGATCAGCCTATGCAATACCTCTACAATCCAAATGCAGAGCAACTAAAAGAGGTATCTAATTTGTTTTTTAGTTGACACCTTGCTAATTTGGGTAGAAGAACAACTTCTTTTTAATTTTTCACTCATCCAACCAGCCATGATCAGCTCTAAATCATTTGCATGGCTGCCCATTTTGAAGAAAGGAAACTATTTTGCACAACCAGTTGTAGGGTTTGTTTAGCTCATACCTTTACTTCCAGGTTAGAGTAGTGTAGGTAGGTTTTCTTTCAGAAAGAAGAAGTGCTCTTGTGCACACTCTTCATATCCCACTTGGGGTATGTATGATTTTTAATTTTTGTACATATTTGTTTGGTGTTGTTTTGGTTTCCCTTGCACAGTGCATTCAATGGCTTTTGGTGAAGATCAACTCCAAGTTTCAATGGGTTTTCAAGTGGCTCAGAGGTCATGATTTTCATAGTTACAGACCAGAATTGGTTTATCAGGATTGACTCCATGCCCAATGGATGCAACAAAGGCCACTGATCATTCATCTAGTAGGCAGATGAACCCTCTGAGTCACCAAAATTGTTATCCAAAATGAGCCCCTACTTATTTTGGCTAACTTGCCTTCATTATTTCCTTCCTTGTGCTTCAACTTCAATTTTCACACACTTTTCAAGCACTCAAATTATTCTGGGTATGGATTCCATCAAATAGAGAATTTTCTTACCTTTCCAAAAAGGTAGAAATTTTCCTCCTAACTCCTTGTAATTTTTGAGTTATGGCTCGGTGGGGTTTGGAGGGGAAATTTTCCCTAGACAGGTCCGCAGCCAGTGAAAAGATACCACGTGGCAAGGTGCAGCAGTAATGGGTGTCAGGAGGATTTTGGAGATTTTTGGCGCTTTGGTCAAAGGGTGCAAAGGTAAATTTTGGCTCGCAAAGCCCGCAAAGGGGAAGGAAGCGTGTTGGCGGAGGCGCGAAGAGATTAGGGAAATTTTTCCCTTTTGGCTAAAATGCTCAAAGTCAAATTTTAGCCCATAGGCCCACCAAGGACAGAAAAGGAGAAAAAGACCCATGATATCATTTTGAAGCTGACAAGGTGTCCACATTAAGGTGGAGTGGCGAAGTAGCGGGCATGCGGGAACTTTTTGGGAAATTTTCCCAATATGAAAATGTGAAGTAAAAGTATAGGTCTTCAGCCCGTTGGATGAATTAGGAGGTGCCACGTGTCTCGGAGTGGCAGACCCATGGAGTTTTTTGGGAAAATTTTCCAAAAGTGCAAAAAGTAAATATTGACCTACATGGACCCATTTTCAAAATCTGATTTTTTCCGCCAAGTTTTCCCTAATTCATGCCTCAAAATTTGTGCCCCCCTGATTTTGCCCTAAATCTTCAGATGGGCATATCTTTCAATCCAGAGATCAGATTTGGGAAAAATCAAACTCGTTGGAAAGGTCTTGATCTCCTCTATGCATTAGATGAATAAAAACATCATTTTTTTTGCAAGTTTTGATGGAGAAAATGTTGAAAATGTCTTTCAAACCTTCAATGTGTATCAGATTGCTTAGAATAAAGTCATTTTCTGCTCAATCCACCATGGTTACCTTCTTCCACATGCCAAGGATGGAGAATAAGGGTCAATTTGATGGGGGAAAACCCTAAAATGTCTTCTCATTCCATAAATGTGAGATCATATTGCTTCGAAGACAACGTTTTATTCTATTTACTATTTTTGTTTCTCCATCATGAAAGGTAGAAACAAAGCTTGATTTGACAGGTTTGCAGGGAGATTTGAAAGGATTAATGGTGGGTGGTTGAGCCTAGAGATCTAATTTTCTTCCTCCTCTATTTTCTCTTTCTTTGTTTCAGCTATAAATGGAAAGGATTCAATCCTTTGTTTTGTTGGAAATTCTTCCTCTTGCAAGCTCTTCTTTTCTTCCTTAGCAGGTAGATTTGTAGTAGTTTCAGACCTCCCATGGGAGATTGTAGCTCATTTTTTGCCTTCTTTTCTATTATAGCATATTGTATCAATTCTGGAACTGACAGTACATGCTCTATGATTGATCTTTTATTGTATTTTGGCACGTTTTTTGCCTCTCTGCCATTGTAATGCATTGTATTAAAATTGGGAATGATAATGTATGTTATGTGATTGATTTTCCAACCCTCTCATGTGTTTATTATTGTCCTCTGATCTTTCATTATATTTTGGCAATCTGTGCATGTTTTGTGCATTACATCTCTTATGATATGTGTTTATTTGCAAAGCATAGAATTTCATCACTCCTTTGGTGTATCACCTTTCTATTTTTTAGCTTAGTTTTGTTTCCCCTTGCATTACACCTTCTCAACTCTGTCTCCTTGGAAGTTTTAGAGTAGGATTTAGTATTATAACCTCTACAAATTTCACATGTATACACCTAAACAGAGGAGTAGGAACCAGCCTTAATCTAGAGAGTTTTCCCCAATTGTAAAGGTCCCACACTTTGGGAAAACTCAATGTTGTGCATTCACACCAAATTGGCCATTTGTCTACAGTAGATCTGAGGTCATTTTGGGGGTGCTGTGAATTTTCAGTAATAGTTGGGAAGGAGGATATAATGAAATATGTTTGGATTTTTACCCATTTAGAATATTCATTTTTCCTGACGTATCTACCAATATATGCAGCAATAGTAGCCAACCAAGGGAATCCCAAAATGACTGGATAACCCAATTTCTGAGATTTAGGCTGTAAGACCATGCAATCGAAAGGATACTCCTAGGATTCAATGGTGAACCATTATATCCTCAATCACACCATTTGGTACAGTAATTGGACTAATCTGTTAATTGAAGAACGGTATTGGTAGACTATAGTCTTGTTAAGGATAGAAGATTGAACATATCTGTTGTTATAACATTTATGGCAGCACCAAGATCCACCAAAACGTTAGATATTGACTAATTTTTTTATACAAATGGTAATTACTAGACTCCTAGGATCCCCATATTTTGGTGAATTAAGTGTGCCAGTAAAAAGATCAGCCAAATTTTCCTTCCACCCTGACGGTCTTTGGGTATTTCTTCTTTCTCCCAGGTGTCTTTATACACTCATTTCTAATGGTTTGGTTCAATTATAGGATTTCCCTTATTACTTTCAGAAGTGGGACCTCAATGTGCACCTTTTTCAACTCCTGAACTAGCATTGTTTCATTAGTAGTTCGATTATCTTATAACCGCTCAGGAAAAGGAGCTTTATGAGCATTTTGATTAGTTTCTGGACTGTTTTGAGTGTTGTGTGTTTTTAGAGGTGTAGTTCCTTTAGTTTCCTTCAAGTATCTCATCTTTATCAGTTTATAAAGGCATTTATTTGATAACTATAGGAGGATTCAATGTTTTCCCAGACCTTAGACTCAGATTACCAATAGTATTAACCTACTTTCTATTACTTGGTCTTGCTTCCTCAATTGAACCAGTCTGTTGGTTTTTTAGGTTTGATTTAGGCTAGGATGGAAGTTGTGCTTGTGTTTCCTATCCGTACTATTTATAGTTTTGTGGTGGGGGCCAATAAAGCTTTTTATTATTGTTGGAACCTGTATTGTTGATTAATGTTTTGTTGTGGTACCCATTGCTAGTTTTGGTTAGGATTCTATAGAGGTGCCCATTGTTTGTTGTGCCATGGACTTGCTGGAGTCGGTGGTTTCCAACCTGGCTGAGTGTAGGGATTCATCTATGGAGGTTGATGTGGATAAGTCATCCAATTTGATATTGTCCAACTCAAGTTGTCCCCAAGTAGGCTAAGGAGCCTGACTGGGCCATGACATTCTCCAGGGGTTCTAAGCAAGGTCAAGGGGAATATGTAGCTTGATTATTTGGCCGTTGAAAAAATTTTGACCTCTGGATCAGCTTGAGAGACAACATTCAAGCCGCATTTGAACTGTGATAAGAAGGTGCAATGCTTAGTGTCATGGTCAAAAACTTCACACATCAAACACATTTTCTGTAACATCCAAAGGACATTCTCTCAGGGGATGTCTCTTCTTACACTTAGGGGAAGATATGTCTAAAGGTTATTTGGCAACATTTTTTTTGGCCTTAAGCCCATTTATGGTTATAGTTAATTGTAATAAAATATTTGTTTTTCATGTTGGCCATTTCCTACAAAATTTTAGAGGTAACCTAAAGGCAAGCTTGGATGTTAATTTTTTCTTCATTATACCCCCTCATTTTCTGAAGTAAATTCTGCATAGCTCAGTGGTTTGTTCCATAATAAGTTTATGCACATCTCCTCCACCCATAAGATGGAGGGAATCATAGGTTTTATCATCAAGTCATTTAAGGAAAAATGTCTTAGTGATTTCTGCATGTAACTCATAACCGCTCCGTCGATGAAAAAAGAGAAATCTATCTAGATAATCCTCTAGATTTTTATCCTCTTTTTTCCGTATCTGGAAGAACTCTTCTTTTCCTATCCCTTTCACTACAGTAGTCTTGGTATTTATCCAAAAATATTTTCTCCATGGCTTCCCAAGAATCAATGGAGTTAGAGGAAAACCCCATGAACCATCTCATATTAGATTCTATAAGAGTGGAAGGAAAGAGTTTGAGTTTATTATTATTATTTTTGTAGTCATAGGTTCGGAAAATAATTTTGAACTCAAACAAGAACTAATTAGGGTTTTCCATAGACATGCCTCGAAAAATAGGGAGGATGGATGGAGAGATATTTTTCATGGGTGCATCCTCATCCTCATCCAAGATGATGTGATAAGTGAAGGTTCTACCCAAGGGTCGAGCTCCATTGTTCCCGTGGTCCCCCATTTCTAAGTGTCGGTCGGAGGATGCAAGATGCTCAAAAAAAGTTTTCTAGGCATTGTGTTGGAGTCAGTATCACTCTCAATGTTCCCTTTGTATATTATGTTTGGAGATATTTTTTGGATGTTGTGTGGTATAAATACCCCTCGTTCATCCTGTGGCCTATGCATAAAGGTTGGTTTTTGAAAAAAAAGGCTCAATACTTCTATTGGCTGCATATGTAAACTCCATTAACACCCATAGCAAGTGAACTGAGAAAAATGATGTGGTGTGTTATGGTGTTCCTAGAAATAGTGCCAAAAAATGATGCGTCATTGTTATCTACAATAATTTAACTAACTGAATCTTTTGTTAGTGTCATTATAAACTGGAACTATGTCCTAGGTTGTATGCAATGAAGATCTATGTAACCAGTTTTCATGTTGGGTCTCCTATTGGGGGGTTGTTGTGATATTTTCCTTAGTTGGTTACTAATCTATGGAATCTTAATATAAATCTACATAATTCAGTTGCTGCGATGAAATGGAGTTTAAAAGCTTGACTTCTAAATTAAATGGAAATGCACACACAAAATATGAAATAATGGAATTGAAATTGCACACACATAACTAAGAATGTGTAGAAGTAAAAAAATATTCTAATTTAAATGCTGTATAAAAGGAAAATGCATTCTGAATAGAAATTCCAATAGGAAAATCAAATACATTCAAACTGATATTGTAGTGAAACTTATTAGAAAACTAGATGTGCATGTAAGTGTAAACAACCTCCTGTCTCCTTGGTCGAGTGGGCCCTTACTCTCCCTTGAGAAAGAGGAAATATCTACAACTTTAGATCCTCAAAACAATGCTTACGTATATTAATTCAAACACTTTCCATAGCATATCCAGTACATGAAAAGAAGAGTTCTCAATACCACAGGCTATGTATTGCAAAGTATATAAAAATAACATCTTCTATCATGTTCTTAAGAAGGTGTATTTATATAGACACAAATAGTTACAGAATTCACCAGAATAGGTGGCACTAACATATCCCACTAATCAAACTTAACCATGACTCATAAATTCCTATGGGACTGTTAGAAACAAGTCCCATACTTATAAGGGTTGATGGGTGGAAAAAGTCTCCTGATCCCGCATTCCAGCTCCAAACTCGGACCTCTTAATTGCATCGGTAATAAACATTCATCATTTCCTTGCACACATCATTACATTTCCCTTACGAAGATAGTTAGTAGGATTTTATACAGTAGTCTGGTTGTATAAACAAAAGCAAGGAAAATACATCAAACTCATTAAGATATAACTATACAAAGCATCTCCATGCACTAGCAAATCATATCTAAATGAAAATTTATTAACCATAGGAATGACATAAATGATCCAAATAATGCACTCATCAGCACATTATCACATTCCCCCTTTCACTTCTAAATCAATAGCGAGATGTTGACACAAACCTTTCCCCCTAACTAGTTTATTTACCTTTATACGGAAATTGTATTCCATGACCTTCGTAATCCATCCAACCATTTTCTTGTTCATGTATTTATTCAACAAAAAAAATTTAACCCCTGGATGTGATACCATTATCTGTATCTTGTTGTTGGATAACCTATGCTTGAAGTTCTTCAATGCCCGAATGACAACAAAAACCTATTTTTCAACAAATGAGTATTTGAGTTCGCAGTCCTTAAGGGATTGGCTAAAATTTTTTATTGAATGTTCCATCAAATCAATCATTCTACTGTGTGATAATTCTATAGATTCTTTCTGATCCCACAAAGGTGTATAAAATTAAATCTTTCTCATAACAAGAATTTACCAAAGTAGGGGCCCTGGGAAATTTCCATTTTGATGGCCTTGAAACTGCTCTTACCCTCTTTAGTCCAGCTAAATGGAATATTATTTTTTAGCATAGTTATGAGTGGCTTGGCTAAAGTGGAATTTTTTTGTATAAACCTCCTTACACAATTGATAGTCCCCCATGAAAATTTGGATACCCTTCTTATGGGCTCAGAAGAGAAAGTGCTAGAATAACACGTATTCTCTCTGGGTCAATTGAAATTCATTCTTTAGAAATTGTATGCCATAAAAAATTCCCTTCATGGAAAGAAAAAATACATTTCTTATCATTAAAGGAAACCCAAAATTCCCTACATATGTCAAAAATTGTCTTCAAACAATACATTTGGTCTTGTGCATTTTTGGAATTCACAGCTATTTTTTCTAAATAAACCAGTATCATATCATTTATAATCCCTTTGAAGTCCATGTCCATAAGCTCATGGGAAAGTGGAACCAACGTTATACAATCCAAATGACATCTTATTATAGGAAAATGTTCCCCACTGATCCTTTTCCTTGAAAAGTATCTGATTATTACCCAAATACACATCGAGCAACGATTTTTTTTTTGACCCTATCACTATGTTTGGAGAATATTCTTCTTATATGGTAGAGGGTAATGATGTTTCAAAGAATCCTAATTGAGATCCCTAAAATCCATGCACAGTCTTAATTCCCCATTATTTTTCCTAACTAGAACAAAATTGGCCACCCACGAGTGCTTGATTGGGAAAATAATACTAGATTCGATGAGTTTAGAAATCTCCATCTTCATTTTTGGTTCACATCTTAGGATTGAATGGTCTCTAATTTTTCCTGATTGGCTTAGCATTTGGGTCAAGCTCAATGTTGTGTTGGGCTAACCCTAGCTCGAATCCACTAAGGTTTTCATAACTCTAAGAAAAGATATCATTGTATTCTTAGCACAGTCTAATGAAAGTCTGTCTTTCATCTGGTGTACATACCTTTCCAATTTTCAAGAACCTATCCTCTACAACCTCAACATGTTCAATATAGCCCTCTTTGATAACTATGTTATTTTTTATCTTTTAAGTTAATCTTCTGAATTAAAAATACATTTGAGAGTGACCAAACCCTTTGGTAACTTGTTACCCTTCAATTGAATAATTTGATCATCACAGGATTCTTGTAACTTAGACTGATTTTTGGATGAAAATTAGGTCCTCTTCTTGAAGAAAATTAATGATTTGTTGTTCGTTGTCAAAAACCTGCCAATTACTTGCATTATCTAGCATTTCTGATCTTATAACCTGCTAAATGAAATCTTCTCCTTCCTTCATGATATCAACATGGATGTCATACTGACAACCAACCATTTCAAGTCTATATGCATCTTTATTTTTATTCCTAGGGACTACATGAATGTTGAAAGATTAAAAATATTAGATCAAGTCACATACCCTATTCTTGTATGATCTCAACATATTGTTCTTTGCTGAGATTTGAACCCTAACCTGATGCACAACAAAATTGCTATCCCCAAAAAATTTCAATGACTTAATCCCTCTTTTCTGAGCTTTATAAATCCCCTGTACCAGTGCTTCATACTCAGATACATTATTAGTATAAATAATCCTCAAGTCAGAAAGAAGACAAGTATTTCCTACCTTGCAAGGAAATCAACATGACACCACCACCGACACCATTTTTGCTTCTTGATCCATAGAAGAATAGTTTCCATAACCCATCAAGATCATCTTGGGATTTGAGAATAGTTGGTATCATAGAATCCTTTCTCATGAATACGATAAGTTCCCAATCATGTATGTTCTAATTCCTAGGCATATGGATCAAATTATAGTCCCCTTCCCCAATCATCAAGTAAGATGTTAGGGATCTCTTCAATATGACTTGTGGATTAATGATCCTCAATATATTTTTCTTGATCGTGTATGGTGTAATTCATGTTGATGGTGTTATGATTATATGGTTCAACATGATCCTTATAGATTGGATCTCTCTTAAAGTCACCTTAATCTTGTATATAGTTCTGCAGGAGCATGTGTGACCAATTAGTAGAAAATACTTGTCCATCTTGGTGGTTAAAACCCCTAGAGAGGAATATCATGAATAAGGGAGGAAGTTCAATAGCTGATATGTCATGCGTGATTGATAATATTTGGCATGCATTAATGGTAATATTCAAATACTTAATTATCCCAATGGTTTCAATAGAATTATTCTCCAATTAAACAACTCCCTTTGTTATTGGTGTATATGTAATACCCAATAAATCAACAATTTGTTTAGGAATTACGAAGTTGTTAGCACCATATTCAATCATACAGTTATGCACCAGATGTTTACCAATGATTAGAGAGATGTATAAAGGTAGTGGTTTGCTATATTTAGCAACGTTTCTCCCCTCAGGTTGGCACAAACTGGTAGAAGTAGACGTCCCACTTTGTGTACTGGAAATTTTCAAATCTTTTTGCAAAAAATTTCTCTATGAAGGAATAGGGAGCACTTCCTACATAGTGACATCAAGGTTCATCTTTTTCATCTTTTTAACAATGTTGAAAGGAATACTCTCTATCTTAGATGGATTTTTTAGTTCTATTACATCCTCTTTTGGAAAAGGAGCATTTAGAATTGTAGTACTCGGTTGATTTTATTTTCTCACAACTTTATTAACATATGCCCTTGATGATTTACCCTCTGTATCTTTTCTTTCAACTACTTGCAAACAAGGTTGATAAGTGGATACGTGATCGAAACTTTGTGGCTAACCTTCTATTTCTCTCTTCTTTGATCGTGTATTAGATTTTACTACTACAGAGTCCACATTAAATCCACAAGAATCCTCTTCTTATCAATTCAACAAGGTTACCATCGCCTTGCATCTGTGGTTGACTTGCATCTTCTTGTGGAGAAGATTTTACTTTTTATTGCATGGGTGTGGATATGTGCCTAAACCATAAGTAATTTGCTAAGCACTCCATTATGACACATATTTTAATTGTGTGTCTAAGATCATGAGAAACACCATTCATAGTCTTGAAAAAAGTTATTTTGTACTGGAACAATGGCTCTGGAAGAGCTAGGAGTGATTGTTGGGGTAATAATGTCAAGTGGGGATACCTTTTAGGTGGACCACCACTTCATCCCCATATTTAAAAATTTATTTACAAACTTTAGTTGGTCCCCACATTTGAGTAAATAATTTTGGATTTAATCATAAGAGTGAAATGGTGCAACCGATTTATCTACTCTATTTAAATAGGGTGATCCCTCACGGGATAGTATGTTCATCATAATATATCATTATGAGATCAATTACAAGTATTGCATATGACTGATTGGGATATAATTTGAATTGTGTAGTTGTGAGAGTATGTGAAATATTTAGTATTTTATCATTGTATTACTTTTAATTGTTTTGTGGTGGACCGAGGAGGAAGTGGAAGTGTTGGGTAATTTATATATGTAAATTCTAAATAAAAGGAAATGATTTATTTTGGAGTGGGTTTTTTTTTACCTTCGGGGTTTCCACACTATAAATCTGGTGTTTTTGTGTTATGTTTTATTTACATTTACAATATTTTACTTTACAATGTTATGCTGCATATATTTAATTCATTTAATTTATTAAATCTCTGCAAATTCACATAAACCAATAGTCCTTAGAAATAATGATGAAAAATAAATCTCATATTTATCCTGTGAAATTCTAACAGTGTATTATAGAAAGTGGTTACGCATGTGTAGGATAGATTTCAATGTTTTTGATTCACATGTGTGAAGAAACTTAAAGTTTTTCAAATTTGCAAAACCCAAGTTGTTCTTCCATAGAATTCAATTTTAATTAGGTTCAAAACTCCAATTCCTACCAAACTAATGAAACTAGTGGATGATTAGCTCGTTATATCTTGCTTATGCATGTGTTGTTAGCTATCTCTACCATTTGTGTGCATATATCTACTTTTTATCCATCTACGGATTATTTTAATTATTCACGGAAAATTCTTGGTCCTCTATGGGTTTTTTAGTATTTTGAGGCCTTGTTTTAGTATTTTACAGCTTTGCTCAAGTCTTCCACATATTTTCATACTTGCACGGCTTTGTTTTTATTTTTCCACATCTCTTACAAGCCTTCTTCATTTTCTATGCTTGCGTGGATTTCTTTGTCCTCCGGTTTTTAATTTTTGGGAAGACTTCAAGTTCTATTAAATGTTTTCTCATTCTATAGTTTTGAGGTCCATAGAGTGTTTTTTCTTTAAAGAGTGTTGGATTTGTGACACATTTCCTTACTGACTTGTGTTGAATTTGTGCCACATATTTACATTCTATTTGGTTACATGATGGTCCCACATATTTACTTTTCCACCTCGGAATCCAAGCATTATTATTTCCATCTTATTCAGTGAATTTTAGGTCTGTGGAATGCATCTCCACTAGAAAGTGACAAAATATCACCATGTGTTTTCTCTTTGTCGTTTATCTTGTGCCATTTGTTCCACTGTTTGATCATCGTGTTTCCACTAACCACTAGATCTTTCCTTGTCACATAGATCCCATTGTTTCGTGAGTGTTGAACTAATCTTTATACATAACACTAATACTTATAGCATCCACAAAACACTTTTCCCTTTCTTCATGGCTTCAAAAATTTTATAATTTTATATTTTTTTTTCTCTACTTCGCGGCATTCCATGGTTTGTTTTTGTTTTTCAAGCCTCCTCCTTGGTTCTTGAACCTTTTTTTGGATATTTTCATCAAGTTAGGATCCATTTTATTTAAAATTGTAATCTTTTGTATTCTGTTTTTCATATTGCAATTTCCTATAACTTTTGAAAAACCCACCTAACACTTTGTTTTTTCAAAAATTTCTAAGTTTTTCTTAATATGCTTGGTTCTATTGTTTTTTAATGGATAAATATCAATTATTAAATGGGATAGATTACAATATTTTGTGAGTTATTTAAAAAAAAAATTATGGATAGAAAATTATGGGATCTAGTCTTTGGTGTGGAGAAATGACCCACTAGAAGGAAAGCAAATCTTAAAAACCAAAGCTCCTTCTCCCAAAGATCTCAATAATCCCTATAAATTCTATTGCAGAGCATAAAATATGAATATTTAGTACATATAGGACATGTGGAATCTTTTGCTAATGTGTGGAAATAACTGGAAACCATACATGAGGGTAGTTGTATCTCTAAGATAATAAAACTTACTATGGAACTATTTATGACTCCCATGAAGCGGGATGAAAAAATAGTTAATTATCCAGAGAAAATAAAAAACATTAAAGCACAGTTAGATGGATGTAATTGTGAATTGTTTCGGGATAAACTACTTTAATTTATCATTTAGATAAATATCCATGAAAAATTCTAAAACTACATCTCCATCTTGAACTCTAAATATAAAAAAAAAATGACCTATCTGATCTGGGTAATTTGTCATCACTTATAATTCAAGAAGAGAGTGTTATGGAAAATTTTCATTCAAAAGAGAAGGCCTCTCTCAAGAATTTTTTTCTTAGAATCATAAATCCTCTCTAGATAGAAATAGGATCACTCCTAATTAGAAAATAAACCTCAAATCAAAATTTAAATCTAATCCAAACTCCAATTTTTTTAGAAACAGTAAAAATTACAAAGTAAAATTCAATGGCACATGTAATAAATGTGGAAAATTTGGTCATAAGGATTCTGATTGTCATTTAAATCAAACAAGTTTGTTACTAATACTAAAAATAGTAAATTTAACAATAAGAATAAGGGTCAAAATCAGAACCAAACTCAAAACCATGCAAAAAATGTTGAGCAATCTATTACCATATATATTGCACTCTCATCTTTGAATAACATCTAATAGATCTTAGATAGTGGTGATTCTAGCAAAATGACCTATATTTTTGATATCCTCAAATATGTTGTAAAATGTGAGGAAAATATACATATCTAGGGGACAATTCTATCATTCGATTAGAAAACCGTGGGAATGTTAAATTGAAAAAAGAAATAATTAAAAATGGCTTATATGTTCCTCAGTTGAAATATAACCTTTTATCTTTCTCTCAATTAACAAAAGAAAAGTACAAAGTTGTTTTAATGCAAAGTGAATGGTATGTGAAAAATGAACTCAGTAACATTATTGCTTCTAGTATATAGAAAAATGGTTTATATATTTTTCATGGATTTTTATTTCTAAATCATGCTTTTGTTCTTATAAAAATGATCTTTAATTTTGGCATGAAAGACTAGGACATGTATTTTTTAGGAGTATGTATGAAATGTCTCACCTAAATCTTGTAATTGGTCTCCCTCAGATGAAATTTGATCATGAAACATGTGAGAGTTGCTTACGTGCTAAGAAACATGTTGAACCATTTCACAAACATCATGATCCAAATTAATCTCATTTATTAAAGTTGATTCGCAGTGATGTAAGATGTCCACTTGAAGTTCCCTCTCTCAGTAGAGCCTTGTATGTTGTATGATTCATTCATGATTTCTTTGGGATGACTTATTCATACTTCATTAAGAAAAATTCTGATGTCTTGTCTAAATTTCATGATTTTAAATCCTTTGTTTAAAATGATTTTGATATGAAATAAAAAATAATTAGAATTTATAATGGACGTGTGTTATCCTGTAAAATTGACAAGGGTGATTTTATAGGTAACCATACTAAAATTTTGTCCTGGTCCCTCGTCAAGGACCCCTTAGCATTCGGAATGTTATAAAATCCCTTTCCGGGAAATCTAGTTCTCTGAAATTAGTCATTTTGGTGCTTTTTTGGTTGGGTGCACCTTTTATCTGTGTAACATAGACTAAATTTGTGCACCCATCATTTCCTTTGGCTCACCCTTTGATGTGTTGACACATCAATTGTTGCGCCTTCCCGTGATGTGCCTTTCTTGCATGCACCAAGGCGCATGTGCCTTCATGTTAACAACTAAATTTTTGCGCCATGTTTTGGTGCGCCAAGGCACTCAAAATGAAGTGTTAACAGTAGTAAATTTGCGACAAGGGCACAAGTATTTATGTGTTGACACGCGTTTATCTACACCAAAGGGCGTAAAGTTTTACGTGTTGACACATGTTTTGATGTGCCCCTTGAAAAAGTGGTTGGCACATTTATTGCACCTTTGTCTATATATAGGCACACCCACCCTATCACTTTCATAATTGAAAAACACGTGATTAACTTTATTCCTCTACACTTGTCATCACGCCTGTCCTCCTCGTATCACTTTTGTGGACCCTGCTTCGTCTCTCACTTTCTATATATTTACAGGTAAGTGGTCCTCATCCTTCTTTTGTTTTCTGTTGCTGGTTGTTTATGAGGTTGAATGCATTGTATTTGAGGCCTAAAACCCCCCTACTGTTCTTGCAAATCTCTCTTCCCAAGTTGTTTCCATCCTCTTTCTAGATCTGTTGGCCAAGAGGGATCTACCTTGAAAACAAATCCAAACCTCTTTACTATGCCCCCTTCAACATTTAAATCAATGTGGAGTTAAACCTAAAGGATCACAAATCCATCAGAGAGAAAGAAAACTTGAAAGATTGTTTCTGGGCTGCACTTTCCCCTTGGCACAATCGCCACCCTTGCTACAAGAAACACATTCACGCCAAGAAGTTGCACCCACCTTGATTGCAACACATAAGCTCCATGTGCCAGGTATAAACCAAGTAAATCCTAAACCTGCCATAGGTGCATCCCCGCTTACAACAAAAAAATGCCATGCAAGCTTCCCCTGCGCCGCGCCAAAGTCCCCTTTTGCGCAGCTAAAGTTAGTGCTACACACAATAAACCTGCGCCCTTTAGTGCACCAAACTTCCATGTTACATGTCAAATAATTGTGCCATAGGCGCACCCTACCCCCATACAACACTAAAATTATTTACGCCAAGTATAAAACTACATAAATGGCGCAAGCGCATCCACGCTTACAATAACAATAATGTCATATGCAAAATCCTTGCACCCTGTGCCCTTTGGCGCTGATTTGTTCCTTGTAAGACTCTGATTAAGTGTGCCATTCTATTAACTCTGTAGCCTGCAGTGTTCCTGTGCCCTGCACCCTGAGGCCTTAAAATTGCTAACTCCTCATTTTGTAATGCTTTAATGGAAGATCTGACAGCTACCATAGCTCTTTTGCGTTGGACTTTGCTCCTTCTTGCAGATCAGCAATTGAACTCAGATCCATATATGTCTACATCAAGAAAAAATCCAACCAAGTCAAAGGGTAAGGTTAAGCTTACAGAAGAAGAGATTCAGTATAAATACCAGAGGGTCAGAATGCCCGAGTCCCAGGCAGAATGTGTCCTGGACATAAGAGACTCTGAACTCAGTCACATCAACATGGAGGATTTCTGGGCTAGAACCAAGAGAGTCATAGGAAGACCTTAGATGGACAAGCTGGTGGGCGGTGGACTACATTTTGCTGGGGGGATCCCCGTCAGTGCAATAAACAACAAATTTATGATGGTGGTGGCCCGTTGTTACAACAAAGACACAAGGTGTGTCAAAAATGAAAAGGGTGAAGTCATAATCAACCTCACTACCTGGCACTTTGAAATCATGTTGGGCATCCCTCACCACCAACACTTTGTCACTGTAAGCTAGGAGGACTACACCAAGGCATGGGAGGATAATGAAGACAAGTGCATGTAGCTGATGAACGAAGTGTTCTTGAAAAACAAGAAGGTAATAACCAGATGGCCACAGGTTATTCACCGCAGTGACTTCTCTGAGGAATTAAGTGACACCATCACATTCCTAAGTAGAGTTTTTGGGATTTCTGATGCCCATTACTTTCACAAATGGATGCTCAAGTACCTTGAAACTATGAACAATAATGTGCCAGATCAACGCTTTGAGTGGGTGGAGATCATAAGTAGAACCATATCCAAGAAACTCCAACAACTCACCACAATGGGGAGGTTCTACGTGAACTCCTACATAGTCTATGCTACACCCTCAGAGAGGGATTATCCAGCACTGAGCTGATGCGGGGTTTGGCCTCAGGTAAAAATATATGAATACTAGCTGAAGCTGAAGCTAGAGAACAGCATCCCGCAGTTTACTAAGATCAACGATGCTTTCTTCTATGGCATCGTCTGCCTTTTAAGGCCAAATATGACTCATGGTCAGACAACCAAGAGTATAGTCACAGCAACTGAGAAGTGGGGGCACTATTTACCCAATTCCCCACCTTCACCTATCTCAGAGTGGCCAACTTCTTGGGGGAGCCCACCAAATTACCAAGATATACCGGCCCTAAGTTGATCCTAGTGGAGCTGTCCAGACAGCTCATAACCTACCATGAGAAATTTTTTAAGAGAAAGAAGGGTGGAACTCCTTTCCCCCTTACAGTGGGTAGATACACCTGAATTTCTCACCACAAAGCCTGGGAAATGTTTGCAGAGCTAGAACTGCTCAATCTAAAGTGCAACTTCCCGGCAAGGCCCACTTTTGATCCAAGGAATTGCCTTCCCAAGGAAAAAATTGATCCAATCCACATTACACAGATCGAGGACATATATATCGACCTGTATCATGAGGTCGAACTTAGAAGGAAGGACCACTCCCGCTTGGCCTTGGAAGAGATTATTCAATATGGCCTGGTCATTGTTCTTCCAAAGGGTTATCAAACTACCAATCAAGAAGTCGATCAGGTGTATCTGGACACAGATGGGGACAACTAGCCATTTGCTGCAATCGACAAAACAAAAGTGCCCCAGACCATTGAAGAAAGGGTCAAGGAGACATTGTGGAGGACAGAACACTAGTGCAGAATGAATGGCCTTATCTACCTCAGGGTAGATTTCACTACATCCCCATTGGGAAATGCACCTGTAAGGCTGAAGCATCTACCAAGAGTCAAAGACAAGGATAAAGAGGGAAAATCAAGTTTTTCTCAAGAAGGAGCTCCTGAAAGTCCTCCTTCCACTACACAAGAACAGGTTGTAAGCCTGGTATCCCCAGAGAAAGAAGTGGCGGAAGGTGTTCCGATGGGCACATCCACTTAGGGTGTCGCCACTACTACAACTGTTGAGGTCCCTTCTATCCCTTCTCCCTCTCCTCCTCCTCATCGCGTGACCCAAGTGACCATTCCTATGGTCGTTTCCTCTCCCCCATCTTCTACTGTTCCCCCTTCCTCATCATCCATCTTCTCTTATCTCACGGAGCTGTCCCCCACCATTTCTTTTCTCATCTCTCAGCTCCCTTCCATTCTCGCATCTACCTCCCCTGCAGTATCCCTTCCTCCCATTAGCACTTTCTTGGCCTCCCTCTCGATGCCACCACCAAGTCTCTCTACCCATTTCCCCTCATCCACTACAGCTACTCCCTCTTCTACCTCTGGTCCCGTTCCCTTAAGTCTAGCATGGATCTCCCAGCATCTGAGCCAGTAAAAGAGGAAATTCCCTATCACACCAATGGAATTCTCTGTCATCCCAACAAAGGGGGATAAGAAGCAAAAGCATATAACTCGCTTCTCTCAGAGTGCATCGGGAGAAAGAGTAATGGAGATTACATATCCTGATCCTTCAAAGGGTAAAAAGGATCTATCTCTGACAGAGTATATAGTGACCCAAGTCACAATGGGAACATCTTCTAAAAGTCTTCAAGGAGAGGCCCTATCTGTGGTGGATGCCCTATGTAAGAAACTTTAAGAAGCAAAGGAGGAGGAGATGTTACTAAAAGAAAAAAACAAACATCTTCTCCACGCCCTGCAGAAAATGGGCAGTGCACCTCCTACAATTGCCACTGAAACTCTTGAGGTCATAAGCCAGGATAAGATAAACGAGTACGCTAAATTTGGCAAACAAGGTATGGCAGTTTCCACCTAGAGAGATCAAATCCTAAAAGATAGTGAGGAGGTAATAGTCAAGTTCACCGAATTTTATCAGAACATTAGTCGGGGGAACAAAGATCTCTAGGAGATCGCAGGACCTATCTCCGAAGAGTTAGACCATGCAAGGTTGCAACACGAGACGTTCCAAAAAATGCTCAATTGCTCAGTCGACGATATTGTAAAATTTGACATTTTCAATCACCCCAGGGTACCCAGTAAGATCCTTGATGCGTTGTATTGCCGGGTCGATCAGATGCAGTTCGTCCTGGAAAAGATTGATAAAGTCAAGGAGGAAGCCCTAGATGCAATGCATCAAATGGAGAAAATTGTTCTGAGAATGTCTCCAGGCTTGCTTAATCCTTCTTTCACCTTGAGGAAGGTAGATGAAACTATCCAAATCTTTAAGGAGATCATCTCGCAAGGGTTAGGGCTAGAAGCAACTTTCGACACCGAATGCATCAACAACCTTCTGGCTTGCCATGATTTTGTGGGGTTCCTGATGGAGGAAGGCAATGAAATATTTCAAACTCCCTGAAAAAATCAGAGATGAGTGGGAGACTTGTGAGATCATTGGCAATCATACGAAGGGTCCTGCCCAGGATTAACTTCAGCCAATGATTTGTAAATTCATGGAATATCAGACTTAGTTCGACATCACCTCTCCCGAACAACAGCAAAAGCAAGATACCCCCTTCCAGCCGCAAGATGATGATGAATATATTTCTTCCTCTTGGCTTCCATTTTGTAAATATCTAAGAGTATGTTGGTAAAAATGATGACCTCATCCATGTTGCATCATGGGATGTTGTCATCCACCAAGTTTTCCAAAGTCAACATTGACTTTTAGATATTTTGTCGATATTTTGTAATTAGTTGTTGCTTGCCTTTTTCCTTCTCTCTTCTCCTTCTTCTATATATACTTGGATACTTATCGTATGCCAGGTGTGGATATTTTTTAGATGAAAAATAGAAGTAAGAAGAAAAGACTTTGAGCTTTTTGTAACAAAAGAAAACATTAATACAAATATTAAGACTTTGTGCTGAATATGTGTGTTATGAGCATTTTAATCTTTCTTATGTTAGATTTATGTGTTTATTCTGTTGAATCTATCTCCATTTTTTTGTCATTTATTCATCAGTATTGCTTTGTTCGTCTATGCAAGTAGGTTCGGCTCTATTTACTACCAGCCCAAAACATAGACCCTTTGGCCTTTCTGCTTTGGAATTCATTTCTTTTCTCCCTTCAGATCTATTATATCTCCCCACCTCATTTCTTTTCCTTCTTTTCACAGTTGTATATACCTCTATTGGGATGATATCCCAACCCCGAAGGTAGAATATTGTGAGACTTGCACAAATTCCTGCTGGTAGAATAGCAATAAACCAGTTTCACTTTGCTAACTCAAAGATGGGCTATGCCCTGCACACTGTTGGCTTGTCTATCCATAGATCTGTCCACTTAACAAATTTTTGGACCAACAGTTTTTGGTGACTCCGCTAGGGATCGAATAGATCTACAAGATCTATGGTAGTGGTATGTTGGAAAATCGATAAAAAAATCAAAATTCACTACCTGTTTGCAACTTTGAACTTTTGTTCAAAATCCAATTTTTTTGCAAAAGTGATCCGAACTGAATTTTTTTTCTTCAGGGATCCATAGATCGGGACTAGTTAGAGATCTTTAGTTCACTGAGTTTTTACAAAGACCTGTATTTTTCCGTAGATTTGAGTTTTTGTCTGTTTTGCAAAATTTCAAACCCTTGCCAAAAATCAACTCTAAGATTTGAAAATCAACCTACTAAGTTGGTTGTTATTTTATCCTCATTAACATTTTCATCAAACCACAGTCAGTTTTTCAAAAGAGGGATAAAATTAAATATTTAGAAAAGTACATGCTGCTAGTTTTTGTCAGAAAATTTCTAAAAATCAACAAGTACAACCAAAAAGAGTTTTTAGGATTTGCTCTAAATATTGCAGATCAAGAAGGTACGCTGGCGAGTGAACCATTCACTCATAGCAGAAGAGCTCATGGAGTAATCGATCCTACTTTTGATCTACTTCAAAGACACAACTTTAGTGTTACACCGACACGCTTCCCATCGCTAAGTTCAGCTAACCGGTCATCCAGAAGTGTCTCACCTCCACAAAGGAAGCATCTCTCACAAGGAATATGCTCATCTCTTTGTAGCACCTTGCTGCTCAGTGGAACTATGCTTCTAGCTCGCGTCCTTTTTCCAGTTTTCCAAATGGTAGTGCCATGGGGAAATGCTATGGGCCCACTCACTTTCCCACACCCCATTCATGCACTCCCTCATGGAAACCCTAAGAATTTTCCTAAATTTGATGGTAGTGGGAACCAAAGCACAGATTCACACATATCCATGTTCATCATGTCATGCAATATCCTGGATGTGACCCATGAAGATGTGTCAGTTCACCTTTTTCTGGAAACCTTTCAAGGACTAGCAGCAGAATGGTTTCAACATTTTCCTGTTGGATCTATTACTAGTTGGGCCACCTTAGGAACTACATTCGAAGAAAGATATAATCCTTCAGAGGATGTGTTCACGTTACTATCCAAGATCAATCACCTGAAGAAGGAGGTCAATGAAACCATGCGTGATTTCATCGCCTGTTTCAATTCATTGATCAATTGGGTTTCACCTACCATGCTGCCAATGCCAGAAAATCAGAAATGCTTCTTCATGAACGCCATGAGCTCAAAAGTAAGTTTCTTACTCTTACAAGAATAGGTCACTACTTTGATTCTCACCCAAGATACTACCATACGAATTGAAGATAACTTGCTAATATCTGGTGAATTAAAGTGAGAGCCATCCAAGCCTAAAGTTTCAGCTCCTTCTCCTGCTACTTCATCTGATCTGGAATTTCAAAAGATGGCAAATGACTTGCTCGCGTTTAAAAAGTAGCTAGCTTAGTCTTCTCTCGGATCTTTGTACGGGGATATCCCACGGAGGAATTTTACTTCTAACAACATCTCACAAAGGCCGCACCTACCTACAACTACTCCACGATTGGCGCTCGAGGCCCCTCCGGTCAATGCTTTAGCTGAAATCAAAGAAGAGGAGAAAAAAATATGAAGAAAATTCATCACCAGGTGAAGATGATCAAGATGTCGGTGAACCGACTGGTGACTCTACTATTGAGTATACAGAATTTGACGAAGAAGAGGGTACCCAAGGATATGCAAGTGGGTAGTCATATGTTGTTTTTACCCACTTGCAAGGAAAAGAAGTAGAAGTGGCCACCATTATGTAGAAATAAAATGCCGTGTCACACATGCCTCCAACCATCGCTAAACGAGGTACTCCCCTTCCTACTAACCTGTTATTAAGTCTTTTTCAAACAGATCTTTTTCCCTTATCTCCCCTCTGAATCAGTCCTCTCATGTTCCTATCAAGATTGGTAATCCTACCCTGCCATCATAGAATGAGGGACTCATTCCTTCATCAACGCAACCCTTGGCCACGTTTGACATAATTGATCATGCTAAAAAGACCAAGATCCAAATGTTTGAAGCCAAGTATCTTCAGTCCAATCCTGAACAGCTTGTAAGGTTGAACGAATACATCCAAAGCCAAGTTGTCATAACTACTTAGGTTTCCCCAAAGGAATCCTTTCTACTCCTTCTACATCTCGCATAAATGTTGCCTCAACATCTGCATCAGGCAAGATAGAACCTTTCCATCTCTCCCTCCTAATCAATGGCCACAAACTAAGCAACTGCATAATTGATTCGGGGGCTTCCGATAACGTCATGCTAGCAAAGGTCACCCATGCCCTAAGCCTCACCCTTACCAAGCCTTTTGGCAGATGTTATTCCTTGGAAACCAAGCAGGTTCCGCTGATCGGTCAAATTAAAGACGCGCAATTTGCATTTGCGGCGTTCCCAGAGAAAAGAGTAAAAATGACTATCCTTGTTGCCGATATTCCGGCAGCGTATGGAATTCTATTAGGAAGGAGTTTTTACAGTGAGGTTGGTGGAGAGATTCATATGGATTGGTCTAAGTCTAGAATCCCCGTCAAAGGTATAATGCAAACGTTGGAGCCGGAATCACAAAAGAAGTACTTGGTTACTAACTTCGATGACCCCAAAGCCCAAATTCTCTTCGAATCATCAAGGATGGGAAACTACTTCTTGTCTATTGAGTCTAACAAAATGGATGTCCTCATCTAAGCAAAGGACGTTAACAAGATCTGGACATTACAGTTTGATGGCAGTTGCGTGACTAGTGGGTGTGGCACTGGAGCCGTGCTAATATCTCCCGAGGAGGAGATTATCCCTCTCTCTTTCAAGTTGCAATTTTTCAACATGAATAATATTGCTGAGTATGAATCGTTGCTACTTAGCATGCAAGCCATAAGGGAAAGAGGAATGAAGAATATGAAAGTACAGGGTGATGCAGAGTTGCTCATAAATCAAGTTAAAAGGATATACCAAGTGAAGAATGAAAGGATCATACATTACCGCAACGCGGTATGGGACAATATTGAGGAGTTTGATGCTTTTTCAATAAAATCCATCCCAAGAGCTCAAAATGACATGGCTAACTCATTAGCCATCTCAGCATCCTTCATGCTCCCTCACCCAGCCTTGAAAACAGACACATATACCATTGAGGTGGTTTTCCACCCAAGCATTCTGGACAATTCTCGGCACTGGCAGGTATTCAACGATAACAATCAACTCATTTCCTTTCTAGAAAAGGTAGAGAATTTCAGTGAGCTTCATTTTGAAGGATCCACTTCCACATGTCATGAATCTGTTACTGATCAAGACGAAGAAGTGCATGGAAGTGATGGCATATGTCATCTCAAAGGAAATAAAATTCCAAAAGGTTTGGTTTCTTGGAATGTTTTTTCGACAGGCATGATCGTTTTGTTAAGAAGAAAAGGCAAGATGATCCTAACCCCTCCCCAGAAACTAAACTAGTTAATTTAGGTTTGGTAGAACATCCACAATTTATGAACATTGGAAAATGTTGCACACCCGAAGAAAAGTAGAAGTTTGTCAAATTGTTGAAGAAATATATGGATGTATTGGCGTGGTCCTATGCCGATCTAAAGTCTTTCAAGCCAAAATATGTCCAACATAACATCCCGTTGAAAGAAGATGTCAAACCCTTTCACCAGAAACAGAGACACTATAATCCTAAGATCTCAGGTACTATCCAGGCTGAAATTCAGAAGATGCTGGATTCAAGGATCATTTTTCCTATCCATCATAGTACCTGGGTTGCGAACATTGTGCTAGTATGCAAGAAGAATGGCGAGATACGCATATGCGTTGATTTTCATAACTTGAATCAAGCATCCTTGAAGGACAACTACCCACTTCCCATAATGGATCAGGTTCTGCAAGCAGTAATTAGATCAGAAATGCTATCCATGCTCGATGGTTTTTCAGGATACAATTAGATTGAAGTCTCACCCGAAGACCAATTCAAAATAGCATTCACTACCCCTTGGGGTACATTCACTTATAGCAAGATGCCTTTTGGTCTGACCAATGCCGACGCCACGTTTCAGCGGGCCATTGACTTTGCATTCAAAGGTATGATGGGAAAAGTCATTGTAGTCTACTTGGATAACTTAACTGTGTTCTCTAAACAACGAAATGATCATTGCGATCATTTGGAGCAAGTATTGATTAGATGCCGGGAACATGGGATCTCCCTAAATCTGAAAAATTCTATTTTCAGAGTCATAGAAGGAAAGTTTTTGGAACACATTGTAAGCAAGGAAGGGATGAACATAGATGCCGAAAAGGTTAAGGCTATTCAGATCCTTACTTTACCTACAATCAAGACCGGCGTTCACTCTTTCTTCGGAAAGGTGAACTTTCTTAGGTGCTTTGTTCCTGACTTTGCTGAAAAGACTCGCCACATATCAAACATGATGAAGGGATCACCAAATTTCTGGTGTAGCGAAGAAGGAAAGAAGTCGTTCAAAGATATAAAATCCTCCGTCACTCATGCACCAGTTCTGGTATGTCCCGATTTCTCCAAGGATTTTATTGTGTATAGCTATGCATCTGAGCATACTGTACCGGCCATCTTAATGCAAAAGAATTCTGAAGATGTTGAATCCCCGATTGTGTTCATGAGCTCTCCTCTCAAGCCTCATGAATTAAATATGTCTCAGTTGGAAAAGCATGCCTTTGACATTGTCAAAGTAGTCAAGAACTTCAGATATTACATTCTAAATTCTCACACAATGGTACTGGTCCCTGACACAGCAGTCAAGTCAATCCTAACTCAACATGAGTTAGGGAGTTTGCGAGGAAATTGGATTGTAAAAGTCCAGGAATATGATCTAGATATAAAACCAACCAAGCTGGTAAGAGGCAAGGGCCTATGTCAGCTCATAGCTGAAAACCGAGATTCAGAAGACCCTGAGGAAAATAATGATTGCACCGAGGGAGTACAAATCTAGCTGGAGAAAGCTGATTCCCTACCCATGGTTCTATTTGTCGCCACCAACGACGAATGGTATTTTGATATCACTTTATTTCTCACTTATGGTGAGTGTCCAGCTCATCTAACTTCAAAGGAGAAATGTGCTATAAAGCTCAGAGTGGTCAGATATGTCATCTGGGATGACTGTCTATACAAACATGGAATAGATGGCATCTTCTTACGATGTGTTGACAAGCCACAACAGATAAAGCTACTGGAGATTTTTCATGATTCAACCTATGGTGATCACTTCTCCTCTTCCGTAATGGCACACAAGATCATCCAGACTAGGTACTATTGGCCAACGCTATTCAAGGATACAACCACCTGGGTAGCAAAGTGTGAGCTCTACCAACAATTTGTCGGCAAGCCAAAATTGGCTGCTTTTCCCCTCAGGCCAGTTGTTATTGATGAACCATTCAGAAAGTGGGGAATCGACTTTATCAGAGCACTCCATCCCCAATCGAGTGTCAGACATAGTTATGTCCTGACAGCAACAGATTACTTCACCAAATGGGTGGAGGCCATTCCTGTCAAGAACACCACTTCTAAGGTTGTTTATAATTTCATCAAAGAGAATATCATCATGAGATTTGGCATTCCAAACAAAATCGTTGCTGATAACGCTACCAACTTCTCCTCACGAGAAGTTGTTGGTTTTTGCTATGAACATGGGATAACCTTGGCCCATGCCTCGGATTATTACCCCTAGGGAAATGGTCAAGTAGAATCCAGTAATAAAAACTTAGTGACCATCATACGGAAGCTAGTTGATGAGATTCAGCAGATGTGGCACAAGTCATTGTATGATTCTTTGTGGGTAGACCGCATTACTCCCAAGAGGTCTCTCGGTATGTCACCTTTTCAAGTGTTATATGGGATCGACGTCAAACTTCCCATTTCTGCAGAGCTCCCTTCTCTGCGCTTGGCATGAGCAATCGAAGATGAGACTTTCCAAAATTCCCTTGAAAAGAGGATCATGTATCTATCAGAGCTCGAAGCAAAAAGAGTAAGAGTGGTTGACAAGATCACTGAATATCATAATCAAGTTAAGAGATTGTTCGATAAAAGGGCTAAGCAAAGAGATTTCCAAGTGGGAGATCTTGTCCTTTTGTGGGACAAACGAAGAGAGCTGAAGGGCATGCACGGGAAATTTGATTCTCTGTGGAGAGGGCCTTTCAAGATTAGGTAGCTCAACAGAGAGAATAGATTTTATCTCTTGTATCTAGATGCAACTGATCTCCCACTTCCCTATAGCGGGTGACATCTCAAAATATTCAGGAAGTAGAGCTTGCTCTCTTCCTTGTATAACTTTCTTTATGTTGTGTGTTTGCTTTTGTTGTGTGTTTTTTTTCATCGTCACCCTTGTTTTTGACCCTATTTTGCCCAATTGATAGGCACATGTTGATTTGGAGTTATCTACCCTTGAGCTTTTCTCAAAGATAGTCCCCTAGAAAGAGCCAGCTGTTATCCTGTAAAATTAACAAGGGTAATTTTACAGGTAACCATACTAAAATTTTGTCCTGGTCCCTCGTCAGGGACCCCTCATCATTTAGAATGTTATAAAATCCCTTTCCAGGAAATCTAGTTCTCCGAACTTAGTCATTTTGGTCCTTTTTTGGCTGGGTGCACTTTTTATCTGTGTAACACAGACTAAATTTGTGCCCCCTTCATTTCCTTTGGCGCACCCTTTGATGTGTTGACACATCAATTGTTGCACCTTCCTGTGATGCACCTTTCTTACATGCGCCAAGGCACATGCGCGTTCATGTTAACAACTAAATTGGTGCGCCGCGCTTTGGTGCGCCAAGGCACTCAAAATGAAGTGTTGACAGTAGTAAATTTACACAAAGGGCGGAAATATTTCTGTGTTGACAGGTGTTTATCCGCGCCAAAGGGTGCAATGTTTTACATGTTGACACATGTTTTGATGTGCCCCTTGAAAAAGTGGTTGGTGCATTTATTACACCTTTGCCTACATATTGGCGCACCTACCCTGTCACTTTCATTATTGAAAAACATGTGATTAACTTTATTCCTTTGCACCTGTCAGCATGCCCTTCCTCCTCGTATAGCGTTTGTGGACCCCGCTTCATCTCTCACTTTCTATATATTTACGGGTAAGTGGTCCTCATCCCTCTTGTGTTTTCTGTTGTTGGTTGTTTGTGAGGTTGAATGCATTGTATTTGAGGCTTAAAACCCCCCTACCATTCTTGTAAATCTCTCTTCCCAAGCTATTTCCATCCTCTTTGCAGATCTACTGGCCAAGCGGGCTCTACCTCGAAAACAAATCCAAACCTCTTTACTATACCCCCTTCACCATTTAAATCAATGCTAAGTTAAGCCTAAAGGATCACAAATCCATCAGACAGAAAGAAAACTTGAAAGATTGTTTCCGGGCTGCATTTTCCCCTTGGCACAATCGCCACCCTTGCTATAGGAAACATAGTCGCACCAAGAAGGCGCACCGACCTTGATTGCAACACATAAGCTCCTTGCGCCAGGTATAAACCAAGTAAATCCTAAACCTGCCACAGGCACATCCCTTCTTACAACAACAAAATGCCATGCAAGCTTTCCCTGCGCCATGCTAAATTCCCCTTTTGTGCACCTAAAGTTAGTGCTACACGCAATAAACCTACGCCCTTTGGTGCACCAAACTTCCATGTTGCATGTCAAATACTTGCGCCATAGGCGCACCCTGCCCCCATGCAACACCAAAATTATTTGTGCCAAGTATAAAACTACATAAATGGTGTAGGTGCATCCACACTTACAATAACAATAATGTCATATGCAAAATCCTTGTGCCCTGTGCCCTTTGGCGCTGATTTGTTCCTTGTAACACTCTGATTCAGTGTGTCATTCTAATAACTCTGCAACCTGTAGTGTTCCTGCGCTCTGCGCCATGAGGCCCTAAAATTGGTAACTCCTCATTCTGTAGTGCTTTAATGGAAGATCTAACAGCTAACATGGCTCTTTTGCATTGGACTTCACTCCTTCTTGTAGATCAGCAAATAAACTCAGATCCATATATGTCTACATTAAGGAAAAAGCCAACCAAGTCAAAGGGTAAGGCTAAGCTTACAGAAGAAGAGATGAAGTATAAATACAAGAGGGTCAGAATGCCTGAGTCCTAGGCAGAATGTGACCTAGACATAAGAGACTCTGAACTCGGTCACATCGACACGGAGGATTTCTAGGCCAGAACAAGGAGAGTCACAGGAAGTCCTTGGATGGACAAGCTGGTGGGTAGTGGACTACATTTTACTAGGGGGATCCCCGTCAGTGTAGTAAACAACAAATTTATGATGGTGGTGGCCTGTTGTTACAACAAAGACACAAGGTGTGTCAAAAATGAAAAGGATGAAGTCATAATCAACCTCACTTCCCGAAACTTCAAAATCATGTTGGGCATCCCTCACCACTGACACTTTGTGGCTGTAACCCAGGAGGACTACACCAAGGCATGGGAGGATAATGAAGACAAGTGCATGCACTTGATGAATGAAGTGTACTTGAAAAACAAGAAGGTAATAACCAGATGGCCACAGGTTATTCACTACAGTGACTTCTCTGAGGAATTGAGTGACACCATCACATTTCTAAGTAGAGTTTTTGGGCTTTCTGATGCCCATTAATTTCACAAATGGATGCTCAAGTACCTTGAAACTATGAACAAGAATGTGCCAGATCAACACTTTGAGTGGGCGGAGTTCATAAGCAGCACCATGTCCGAGTAGCTCCAACAAATCACCACAATGGGGAGGTTCTACATGAACTCCTACGTAGTCTACGCTGCAACCTCAGAGAGGGATTATCCAGCACTGAGCTAATGTGGGGTTTGGCCTCAGGTAAAAATATATGAATACTAGCTGAAGCTAAAGCTGGAGAACAACATCCCGCAGTTTACTAAGATCAACGATGCTTTCTTCTATGGCATCGTCTTCCTTTTAAGGCCAAATATGACTCATGGTCGGACGACCAAGAGTATAGTCACAACAACTGAGAAGTGGGGGCACTATTTACCCAATTCCCCACCTTCACCTATCTCAGAGTGGTCAACTTCTTGGGGAAGCCCACCAAATTACCGAGATATGCCGGCCCTAAGTTGATCCTATTGAAGCTGTCCAGACAACTCATAACCTACCATGAGAAATGTTTGAAGAGAAAGAAGGGCGGAACTCCTTTTCCCCTTACAGTGGGCAAATACACCTGAATTTCTCACCACAAATCCTGGGAAATGTTTATAGAGCTAGAACTGCTCAATCTAAAGCACAACTTCCTGGCAAGGCCCACTTTTGATCTAAGGAATTACCTTCCCAAGGAAAAACTCTATCCAATGCACATTCCAAAGATCGAGGACATCTATATTGACCTGTATCATGAGGTCAAACTTAGAAGGAAGGACCACTCCTGCTTGGCCTTGGTAGAGATTATTCAATATGGCGTGGCCATTGTTCAAAAAGGTTATCAAACTACCAATTAAGAAGTTGATCAGGTGTATCTGGACATAAATAGGGACAACTGGGCATTTGTTGCAATTGACAGAAAAAAAGCATCCTAGACCATTGAAGAAAGGGTCAAGGAGACATTGCGGAGGACAGAACACTGGTGCAGAATGAATGGCCTTATCTACCTCGGGGTAGATTTCACTACATCCCCATTGGGCAACACACCTATCAGGTCAAAGCATCTACCAAGGGTCAAAGACAAGGATAAAGACGGTGAATCGAGTTCTGCTCAAGAAGGAGCTCCTGAAAGTCCTCCTTCCACTGTACAAGAACAGGTTGTAAGCCTGGTATCCCCAGAGAAGGAAGCAACAGAAGGTGTTTCGACAGGCACATCCACTCAGGGTGTCGCCACTACTACAACTATTGAGGTCCCTTCTATCCCTTCTCCCTCTCCTCCTCCTCCTCGCGTGACCCAAGTGACCATTCCTTTGGTTGTTTCCTCTCCCCCATCTTCTACTATTCCCCCTTCCTCATCATCCATCTTATCTTCTCTCACGGAGCTGTCCCCCACCATTTCTTTTCTCATCTCTCAGCTCCCTTCCATTCCTGCATCTACCTCCCCTACAGTATCCCTTCCTCCCATGAGCACTTTCTCAGCCTCCCTCTCGATGCCACCACCAAGTGTCTCTACCCATTTCCCCTCATCCACTGCAGTTGCTCCCTCTTCTACCTCTGGTCCTGTTCCCTTGAGTCCAGCATGGATCTCCGATCATCTGAGCCAGCAAAAGAGGAAATTCCCTATTGCACTAATGGACTTCTCCATCATCCCAACAAAGGTGGCTAAGAAGCAAAAGCCTCTAACCCGCTTCTCTCAGAGTGCATCGGGAGAAAGAGTAATCGAGATTACATATCCCGATCCTTCAAAGGGTAAAAAGGATCTGTCTCTAACATATTATATAGTGACCCAAGTCACCATGGGAACGTCTTCTAAAAGTCTTCAAGGAGAGGTCCTATCTAGGGTGGATTCCCTATACAAGAAACTTCAAGAAGTAAAGGAGGAGTAGAGGTTACTAAAAGAACAAAACAAACATCTTCTCCACGCCTTGCAGAAAATGGGTAGTGCACCTCCTACAACTGCCACTAAAACTCCTGGGGTCCTAATCCAGGATAAGATAAACGAGTATGCCAAAATTGGTGAACAAGGTATGGCAGTTTCTGCCTGGAGAGATCAAATCCTTAAAGACAGCGAGGAGGTAATAGTTAAGTTCACTGAATTGTATCAGAATATCAGTTGGGAAAACAAAGATCTCCAGGTAATTACAGGACCTATCTCTAAATATTTGGACCATGCAAGGTTGCAACACGAGACGTTCCAAAAAATGCTCGACTTCTCAGTCGACGATCTTGTTAAATGCAGCATTTTCAATCACCCCAGGGTACCCAGCAAGATCCTTGCTACATTGGATTACTAGGTCGATCAGATGGAGTTTGTCCTAGAAAATATTGACAAAGTCAAGGAGGAATCCCTGGATGCAATGCATCAAATGGAGAAAATTGTTCTAAGAATGTCTCCAGGCTTGCTTACTCCTTTCTCCTTGAGGAAGGCAGACAAAACTATCTAGATCTTTAAGGAGATCGTCTCACAAGGGTTAGGGCCAGAAGCCACTTTTGACACTGAATGCATCAACAACCTTCTAGCTTGCCGTGATTTTGTGGGGTTCCTGATGGAGGAAGGCAATGAATATTTCAAACTCCCTGTAAAACTCAGAGATGAGCGGGAGACTTATGAGGTCATCAGTGATCATACAAAGGGTCCTGCCCAGGATCAACTTCAGCCAATGATCAGTAAATTCATGGAATATTGGACTCAGTTCCACATCACCTCTCCCAAACAACAACAGAAGCAAGATACCCCCTTCCAACCTCGAGATGACGATGAATAGATTTCTTCCTCTTGGCTTCCTTTTTGTAAATATCTAAGAGTATGTTGGTACAAACGATGACCTCATCCATGTTGCATCATGGGATGTTGTCATCCACCAAGTTATCCCAAGTCAACATTGACTTTTAGATATTTTGTAGATATTTTGTAATTAGTTGTTGCTTGCCTTTTTCCTTTTCTCTTCTCCTTCTTCTATATATACTTGGATACTTGTCATATGCCAGGTGTGGATATTTTTTAGATGAAAAATAGAAGTAAGAAGAAAAGAATTTGAGCTTTTTGTAAGAGAAGAAAACATTAATACAAATATTAAGACTTTGTGCTGAATATGTGTGTTATGATCATTTTAATCTTTCTTATGTCAGATTTATGTGTTTATTCTGTTGAATATATCTCTACTTTTTTTTCATTTATTCATTAGTATTGCTTTGTTCATCTATGCAAGTAGGTTCGGCTCTGTTTACTACCAGCCCAAAACATAGACCCTCTAGCCTTTCTGCTTTAGAATTCATTTCTTTTCTCCCTTCAGATCTATTCTATCTCCCCACCTCATTTCTTTCCCTTCTTTTCACAGTTGGAAATACCTCTACTAGGATGAGATCCCAACCCCCGAAGGTAAAATATTGTGAGACTTGCACAGATTCATGCTGGTAGAATAGCAATAAACTAGTTTCGCTTTGCTGACTCAAAGAGGGGCTATGCCCTACACACTGTTGGCTCATCTATCCATAGATCTGTCCACCTGACATATTTTCAGACCAACAAGGTGAATATTTAAGTAAATAGTGTGATGAATTTTGTGTGTCATGTTGGATTCAGTGTGAGTATAAAACTCCCTATTCCGCACAACAAAATGGAATTAGAAAAAGGAAAAATTAGACCATTTTAGTTATGGTTAGGACTATGCTTCATGTGTCGAATTTGCCTAAGTTTTTATGGGTAGAAGTGATGAATATTGTAGTCTATATCCTAAATAGAGTTCTTACAAAATCTTTACATCAACCTACACCTTATGAAGTATGGAAAAAACAAAAACTGGATATCTATCAATTAAGAATATTCGGTAGTCTTGCTTCTATCTTTATTCCAAAAGTTAAATGTAATAAACTAGATCCAGCCTCTTATTCATGTATCTTTGTTGGTTATGGTTGTCATACAAAAGGACTAAGAGTCTAGGACCCTTTCAAACATGACAGCAGAAAATAGGAATGTCATGTCTTAGAGAAAACATTTTGATACACTTCTTGTGGACCCTCCTCTATTTCTCCTGAAACAGAGCTTGATAATCCTTCTCCTGACATTACGGAAATAGAAGTTCAAAAGGATGAATATCCTTCTCTAGATATGATTGATATTGAGGGAGAGTCATCTCAAATTGTGTTGCAATCCAAAATTCCTAAATGGGATCAAAATCTAGTTAAGGTCTCTCATCCTGATAGCCTTAGAAAGATTACCTATAGTCAACATACGTATCATGCATTGATAACCCTATATGAGGTTGAACCAAAAATTTACAATAATCTATTCAATATGAAAGATAAATCAAAGATATGAAAGTTGAATATAATTCTCTAATTAAAACAATACTTGGGATCTTGTCCCTCCTCCTTCTAATCGAAGCATTGTAGGATCCAAGTGGTTGTACAAAATTAAGTATAACTCTGTAGGATAAATCAATAAATTTAAGGCATGTTTAGTATCTCTTGGGTTCACTCAAAACCCTGGTATTGACCATGTTGAAACCTTTACTCTTGTAGCTAAAATGAGCACTGTTAGGACTCTTCTAACATTATCTACTCAGTATGGTTAAGAGATTCATAAAATGGATGTTAAAAAGGAATTTATAAATGGTGACCCAAAAGAATAAATCTACATGCATCAACCTAAAGGTTTTGAATAATCTAGTAAGGAACTATTTGTGTGTAAACTAAAAAAATCCTTGTATGGTCTTAAGCAAGATCTTAGAGCTTGGTATGCTAAAATTAATAGCTTCTTTCAGGATCTTGGATTCAATTTTTAATTTTTTTGGTAATGATGTATTTTTAAAATGTGAAAATAATAATATTATCATTATTGTCTTATATGTTGATGATTTGTTGATTACTAGTAGTGATAAGAATTTAATTGTTAAAATCAAATAAATATTAAAACAACATTTTAAAATGATTGATTTATGTTTGCTAAATCATTTTTTAGGGATGGTTATATTTGAGGATCATAAATATATTATTGCATCTCAATATTAATATACTACTAGTCTCCTTAAAATATTTAACATGATTGACTATAAACCTATTACCATTCCTATTGAAGTTGGTGTTAAATTAAATCCTAGACCTATATGTGATAAATTTAATCCTACTCTATATAGATAACTAGTTGGTCATTTAATTTATTTGACTATCACTAGGCCAGATATTTCATACGCAATAGGATTTGTTTCTAGATTCATGTAGGATCCATATGAGGATCATTGGAAAATGGAAAAAATAATTATAAAATATGATAAAGAAACAATTAATTATGGTTTGTATTATTATTCTTATGATGATGAAAAAATATTTGGATATTTTGATTTTTACCATGATTTTTATATTATAGATCGAAAATATACATTTGGATATGTTTTCAAGTTTGGTGTAGGTGTCGTCACTTAGAGTAACAAGAAGAAACCAATATTTTTTATCTCTTATGCTAAAATAGAGTATAGAGTTCACTAACACTCCTGAATTGAAACTCATGGCTTGCTCTTTTCTGTGAGCTTCATCTCCTTCACATTATTTCCCCGACCTAGACAAATGAGTCAATCGATGAGCCCCATCTCTGAGCAATCACTACTCGGCCTCTCATTGACATGATTCATGGGATCCATTGTGATATTTTCCCAACATTTCTCCCGTACTGTCTGACATTGAATAACTCAAGCCACAATGGATCATGCACCAAGCTCAAACCTTATCTCGTGGGAAACACCTCCATTCAACTCGATATCCCTTACATCACTACTTTTTTTTAGTTCCATAGACATTCACTAAGCTTCTATTTAGTGTCTCGACTTGCGATGGTCAAGTATCTTGATTGTTAGTCACACCTAGCCTCTACGATCTTGAAATCATGTTTCCCGCTATAGCATCCTTCTATAGTGAGCTCAATTGAGCTCCCTTCTATTTCCCATAACACTAAACTTGATATCCTTAACATTTATCCATCCAAGTTCATGGTTTCAATGCATTGCTCATATTTTATTTCTCTAGTGATTAGTTGTGATCCCAAATCAAAACATCCTACCTCACTTCAACGACCCTCCATTAAATGCTCGGACCAACATTGAGCTCGTGTATGTCAAGACATCCTTTGCACATTGGCCTAGCTTCTCTGACCTTATTTCCAATGCTTGACCAAACCCATATGTCAAGCTTACTATTTCCTCTAACATGAGCTCTAATGAGCTTGACCTGACTCACTCAATGAGTAGCTTGAGCAACTAAATGACCATCATTAGTTTGCCCTAAGCCATTTAGCATGCACCGCCTTTCTCCATTATCTCAAACTCGGGCCAGCTATCCCCGAGTCACATTGTTCACACCCACTACGACCCGATAACAATGATCTTATATGAGCTCACTGAGCTACATGGTGAGCTATTTTAAGCTCATGCCAAATTTGACCTCTTAAACCTGATTTCAATCCCTATTTTGGTTCTCTTGGCTTTCTCTCAAAATCAGAGGGTTGTGGAAACATAGAGAGACCCTCTAAAAAATGATTTACCAATTTTGATCATTTTTTCTCACATTGACTGGAATTGGGCCCACCGAGGATGATTTTCTTGCTCTGATCAGACCTTGAGGCCGAAATGACCCGGAATGTTCATCAAGACTTTTTCATGGTCCTAATGTCCAATTTACTCTTGAGGTCAATTTATGCCTAAGGCGAAAAAATGGATATCATTTTGGGTGAATCATGGAGATGCTTGCTTACTAAACACTAGTCTAGTAGCCTTCAGCATCCATTGGTCATGGAGTCACTGTTGGTAACCCAAAACTAATAAAAACTTTGAGATTCCTATTTCCAAGCCACCTAAACACTGCTACATCCTAGAATCAGAATATGATATTACCAAGTATGAATTACTCTGACTCTAATGATTGACTTGGCACACAAAATGTATTGTGGAGTTTTGAATAAAACATATGCTAAGTTGGGACATCATGGAACTCTATTAAATTCTTGTTTTTTACCTTTATTTTAAACATTTCTCAAGACACTTTTAGGATTTGAGGCTACTCACAAATCCATAGGAAAGATAATTGAATGACCTCAAGAAGGATTTGAGGTTGATCTTTTGTTTTCAAACCTTGGAGAATTTTGAATGATTTTGATCTGCATGGGGCACTGAAATCTCAAATTTGATTGACCTAGAGGGGAAGGAGGATGGAAATACTAAAAAATGTTCCCTTTATGATTTTAGTTTCTCTACATTTGTTATCTTTTGTGAACAACAACTATTTCAAGAAACATTGACCCTCTTCATGTGGGATTCCTCCTCTGAAAACATGGTGAATAGTGTAAGAGTGAAATAGAACAAAAACATACACTATGTATAAAACTAGAAACCATACATACTTCAAATGAAACATGCAGAGTATATAAGGAACTTATTCTACTAAATGAAAACCTATTCCTATTCTCCACTTACTAGAGGCACATGTGAGATAAACAAACCCTGTAACTGGTTGGGAAAAATAGCTTCCCTCTCTCAAAATGGGCAGCCATGCACATGATTTGAAAATGGACATGACTGAGACTAAGAGTGAAAAATTGAAACAAGCCCAATTCTCCACTTGGTTCACCAAGGAATCAACTAGAAAGAGAAAGTATGCCTCTTTTAGTTGCTCTGCATTCATTTTAAAGAGGAACTACAATTGATCCTTGGGGCTGTGAAACTCACCCTCACATTCTAGAGTGAATATGACTAGTTGTGGCTCCTCCCTTGGATTTAATGAATCCAAGTATCTATTAGCACATAGTCTATCCCTTTTAATATGCCCATTACTATGAGTTTGAAAAATATGGTTGTTCATGATTTGATTTTCCTCTTATTCCCTATCTACAAATAAATTATCTTCCACCTAGATAAATGATATTGAAGTGATGTATTCCTTTTTTCTTTCTCTTCTTTGATGAAAAGAAGTTCCTCCACATCATGCAACTCTTTTAAATTTCTTTTAGCCTAAAATGGAACCATTGTTAAACCACTGCAAATGTTTAAAATGTGTTTCTCACCTAGGAGTTTCTCTCTTCTCGATTGAAGACAAAAATGATCTACATTTTTAACCTCCTTATGAAAAATGAAACTTGCAAGGTAAATCCCATCCATCTGTTGCTCTTGAAAACTATTAGGGGAAGTGAGACCCTTCTTGGTTTTCTTCCACCATTACTCATTCATCAACCAAATCAAGCTCCACAATTGAGAGCAAGAAACTATCAATAATGTCATTTCCTCTGAAGGATTTTTAATATGAACTAATTTCTCCCATTTGCTTCCTTTTCTCTTCATTCAATGAGTCATATGGAAGATTAAATTCATCCAATCTTGGATCAAGAAGATGGTTATGAGAGATAGGTTTCCCTCCTAAATTTTTCTCCAAAGTAACATGCCTTTGTGTTGGAAAATAGGTAATTGAAAATCAAACTTATCAAGTTCCATAAGCTCATGTCCATCGAAACACTCCTCAAAATATGATAGATAATCAACTTCTTCATCACCTAGTTGTGTCAAAGGTTCAAATTCTTCTCCCATGGTGTTCTCCGGATAGACAATTTTTTCATCATGACCTTCTTCATCTTCAAACATTGAATTAGAGAGATAAAATTCATCTCAGAAATCAAAAATTTGGAAAGATGAAGAAAAAGAAGGATTTAGAATTTCATGTTTTGCACTTGAAACCTTAGAGTGCACCTTCATTTCCTCCATGGAAAGAATCTCCTTATGACCATTTACAATATTTGATGAGGCTATTGGAAAGTTATTGCAATATTCTAGGAATGCTGCAAGTTCTTGACATGTAGGGGAACTAGGATCACTTCATTCATCTGAAACGCCTTGCACTTTGGAGATATTTTCTTCATTTACTCACACATGCCTCTCTTATTTTGTATTTGAAACCAATTCTTGTGCTTCTATAACTGATTATGTAACTTTTGGTGGAAAACAAATCTTCATAAACATAGTTCCAGAATGTACGCTACATTATAAACACATAGACTATTGGTCATCATCCTTCAGCTCTAGCTTTGTCTCTTCTACAAAACTAGTTTGTACCACCTTTTCTTGAGCCTTAACTTCTGAAGAAGGTTTGGTTAGGAGTGGAATTTGATTGATGTTAAGTTTTTCACCCCAAACCTTCATATTTTTTGCAAGCTCTTCTTTGCTAGTATCCTTAACCATATCCTCCTCTTCTTCACTAATATTATAATTTTTGTCTTCCCAATATGGATTATTGAATATAAGAGGAGGGGTGGGTCGCATTTCAACAGTTTCCTTCATTGTTTGAGGTGGTGGAAGATATACAACCTCTTGTTTTTATGGAAGGTGAGGAACTTTAGAAGATAAAAGGGTATAAAATTTAAGGTGGGATGGAAGAATAGCAAATGGGGAAGTAAATTCCACCATGGGGGAAACAACTAGAAAGTTAGGACTATGGGGCTCAAGTTGAAATTGCATAGACGGGGACATGGGAAGAGAGTTGTAATATGATAATGTAGATACCTCCCATTGATAGGATTAGATAACATCACATTCATAAGATTCCCTCTTCTTAACCCATATCCCAATCTCAAGAAGTGTTGTAGTTATCTAATGGAGTTTTTGTTTAGGATTAAACTCACCTGGCCAGGGGTATGGAATTCCAAAACTAATCTAGTCGGCCTTGGTCACTTCTTTAATTCTTATTTACACCATGTTATATTCAACCTCTTGTACCTTTTCTTGCAAGTAATCTTCTTTAGGTATATGGTAACCTCCAGAATATTCATATTTTTGTTCTTCAACATCTCCAAAGTTGTGTGTATGACCAAACTACTCTGCATCTTGGTTATGTAAACATGCCTACTCAAACTGATTTTCATCATAGCACTGGTTAGGAGGTGGATTATATTAGGTTGAAGATGGATAACATTGGTGTTGCTGTAAGTGGGGACTCTGCATATGGAATGAATTCATGATTACACAACTTCATGGATTGGAAGAAAATGGAAAGATGTGGGAGAAAATGGAAATGGGTGAAAAGAAAGGTCTACAACTTAGAGAGTGGGTTACTTAGACCAATGGATTTGTTAGTTGTGCTTGGGTATACCTTCTAAGGCTAAAATGTAAACAAGAGCACAACAACGTAATGAAATGAAGTGAAAAAAAAATACACACACTTGTGAAAAATTTGACTCTTATGGTCCCATCGGGCGTGCCAATAATTTTTATCACCAAATAATTGCACCACCCAAAATGGCTTGATTTTGAATGGGAAATTCAGTGTGATTGGGCAACATGGGATCACATCTCAAGATGTGGGACTTGAGAGATTGAGGTGAACCTCGGGAGAAGTATGGCTTCCTCTTCCTAAACTAAGCACTACACTACTCCTAATGAAAGGAAAGAAACTAATTAGACCTATAATAACATTTCCATGGAATTCAGGAGATATATTACATGAAATAGAACCTATACTATAAGTGGTGATGCACCAAGAAAGGGATTTGATAGACAATTTTTTGTTCTTCCAATGAAGAAGGATGAACATAGGAAGGTTGAACATGCATCAAAAAACTAGTTACATACAATACTTCACTCCCGGATAAGCACAAAAACTTCCAAAACCTACAATGGACACCAAAGGATGCAAAATATACCTACGAACATGAGAGATGTAAAAGAGAGCAGAAAAAATGATTCAAGGATAAATAATTAGTCACAAAACATAGTTTTTATTACTCTAAGAACATGCACAATGCATAATTACAATAGGAAGAGGTAGAAGTAACCATTAAAAATTTCAAAAGGAAGGCTTGAAAGCCTCTAAATTCACAACTCAGCTTATGAAGAGAGGGGAAGCTTGGAAAAAAATTTCTAACTCTTTGAATTTTCCATTCCCTTTACATTTTATAGCATTGCTGAGATGGTTAGACAAAGGAGAAATCCTAAAATCTAGGTGAAATTTTAGCAAGGTATGGCCTTCACTCCTTATTACATCATTCTTTTACCTAAAAAAACTCCAGCATTTCACCATGCTTCATAAATTAAAAAATTTGAATTCTTCTCTATTTAATTAAAAAATAAAATTTAACATATTTTTTTAAAGGCACCATGATGTGCATGGTAGGGCCCCTAGGTTGATTTTTTATGTGGGTGGCATCTAGTGTGGGTTTTCTTGCTATCTCACCAACCAACTCGCCAGCCATCTCAGAGAACTAGTCAGCAAGCTCTTCTTTTATCCCTTTACAAGCTATTCACTTAACATGGTGAGCCATCCACTTTTTGCATTGTTTGGTGGCTTCTTCAAAAATGGCTCGCTACAACAAGCTCCTCCTTATTTTTCAGGCTCTAGGCCTCTTCAACAAAATTCATCAAGATGTAAAAGGTCTAACCTCTATGCATTGGTTTATTTCTTTGACATTACGTGGGGAAATCCTCAAAAGACTCGTCGAGCTGGGAAAAATCTCTCCCTAAACATTGCGTCGATGGCTCCATAAAAAACCATTCCATCATCAATTTGTAGCAAAAAACCTCACCTTTTATCTTGGCCAATACCCCGATCATGTGTCCACCAAATGACTCGATTCTCATTATCCATTACCGCCATGTTGTATTGAATGGTGATTCCTTTTTTTGTGCCAAGCTCTTTAATGACCTGGCCACTATATCGGCTTGGTGTTTGACATGTATCACTTGCCTTTTTAATAACCCACCGAACACCCCTCGAATGTCTGAAACGCATGAGTTCCAAACTCCTAATTTTGGAGTTTGGAATTCGTAACTTCATCCCAAACTTTCCACCAACTCATCACAATGTCTCCAAACTGATAATCTATGAAATCCTTAAACAGGATACCTCCAAAATGAACTCCTCTCAAGTTCTGAAACATGTGAAATCCTAGAGAGCTTGACCCGATCTTGAGCTAAATGATGAATTCTCAACACATTATGTTCTCCCCGTGTTCGACTGAGCTTACAATCCTTCGATTCCTTGAGGAACTTGAGTCCCACCTCACTCTTCTGGCATGCATGTTATGCATTCACACCTCTATCAAGCTTCAATAGAAATACCTCTCCATGTGCAATTCCAACTCGACCCTCCTCTACTGTGCTAAGCTTGAATGATCTCTCTTCCCACCTCACTAAGACCATATGGATCACTTTTTTGAGTCCATGCACATCACCAAGTTTTCCTCAAACTTCATTATGCACATCTCGATCATATCAAATTGAGCTTGGATTTTTCCTCTGAGTCCTTCGACATTACTTTCTTCACCAAGCTTATTAGTGTTGAGCCAACCACCACACACCTAGAGTTCACCAACACTTTTGAACCAAAACTCATGGCTTGGTCTTTGCTGTGAACTTCATTTCCTTCACATTGCTACTCAGTTCTGAACAAACTAGCCTCTCAATAAACCCCATCTCTGAGCCATCACTAGTCGGCCTCTCATTGACATGACTACTGGACTCCATTGTGAGATTTTCCCAAAATTTATCCTCCACTATCTGACATCGAATAACTCAAGCCCCAATGGATGATGCACTGAGCTCAAAAATTATCTTATAAAAAACACATCCATTCAATTCAGGATCCCTTGCATCATTTCTTTTTATGAGTACCACAGACATTCATTGTGCTTCTATCTAGTGTCCCAACTCATGGTTGCTGAGTATCTTGATCCATCTTCACACCTAGACTCTGTAAGCCTAAAATCATATCTCCCACTATAGAGAGCTCAATTGAGCTCCCTTCTATTCCCCATGACACTAAACTTAATCTCCCTCACATCGATCTAGATGAGTTCATGGTTTCATCTTGGTGCTCTAAGTTAATTTCTCCAGCAATGTGTTATACTCCTAAATCAAAACATCCTACCTCACCATAATGAGACTACATTCAACTCTTGGAAAAACATTGATCTCGTGTGCATCGAGCCATCCTTTGTATAGCATACCATCTTCATCAACCCTTCTTCCAATTCTCAACGATGCCCATATGCCGAGCTTACTATTTCCTCCAACATGAGATTTGATGAGTTTGATCTGACTCACTCAATGAGTGGCTCAAGATGCCAAATCATGACTTCGCCCTGTTGGGGTTAGTACACCGGTTGTATAGATATATTAATCATATCTAAGCATATAATAAATCAATATGGAAATAAACAAGAAGAAAAAATACAGAATATTTAACATGTTTCACCCAGTATGGGCTACGTCCACCAAGAAACAACCAATTTATTATCACAGAGGAAATACAATGAATATTTACAATATTACACACCTTCTTGGATGTCCTGTACTTTCTACTCTCTACAAGTTTCTCTTTTCTCTACAAAAGGTAGATTATTTATAAATCTTGTCTAACATCTCTTCTTACCTTATCTTTATGCTTATATAACCATCTACAAACTTAGGGAACTTTAACTATGCAATTACAACCATTAGATTCACTATAAAACTAAATATAGATCTAATTCTCGTAACTTAATTATAGTAGTAACGCACAGGCAATCAATGGTGGTTAGCCTTAACCAATGTCAGTTCCTTCTTTCCTGACCGATTCTGATCCATGGGTGACCGAAACCAGTTCGTCAACCGACATCGGTTACTGTGTATTCCAACAAGTCTAGAAAAACATGCCAGTGAAGCAATTAAACTCCATAACTCACTCCCACTTGGAGATAGATTGTTGCATTATACCGTACAACTCTATCCTATGATCCTTTCTTTTTCCTGTCTCCCCTCCTCAAGTCTCAAACTTGAAGACTAACAGAAGTGGAGTGTAGCTCCAACTTGTGCTTTTCCAATGGCTTTCTTAGCATATCTGTAGGATTCTCCTTTCTCTGATTTTTCTCCAACTTGAGCTACCCATTCTCTAATACCTGTTGTATGAAGTGATATCTCAACTGAATGTGTTTCATTCTAGAATGAAACATTGAGTTCTTTGCCATATGAATTGCACTTTGACTATGACTATACAATTTTTAATCCTCTTATTCCTTTCCCAACTCTTCTATGAACCTGCTCATTCGTATCATCTCCTTGCTAGATTGTGTAGCTGCAACATACTAAGCCTCTGTAATAGACAAGGCCACAAAATTCTATAATCTAGAATTTCAGCTAATTATCATGCCACCTACTATGAAAATATATCCAGTGGTGTTTCTCCTACCATCCAAATCACTAACCATGTATGAATCCACATAGCCACGTAAATAAGTATCCGAACCTCCATAACATAAGTACATGTTGGATGTCCCTCTCAAATACATAAGAATCCATTGGACTGCATTCTAATGCTCTTTACCTGGACTAGCCATAAATATGCTCACAAATCCCACTGCTTGCAGAATGTCTTGTCTGGTACAAACCATATCATAAATCAAGCTCCCAACTGCTGAAGCATATGAAACTTGTGCCATGTATTCAAACTCCTCGTGTGATTTAGAAAACTGATCTTTTCTCAATTTGAAGTGTCCATCCATAGGTGTACTTACAGGTTTTTCATTTTGGAACATAAACCTTTCTACCACCTTATTGATATAACGCTCTTGAGAAAAATATGACTTCTTGTTCTTCATGTCCCTGTGAATTTTTATATCAAGGATTCTCTTCACAGCTCCCAAATCCTTCATTGCAAATGTGTGAGATAGATTTTCTGTAAGCTCACCAATGTCCTTCATAATAGATCTTAAAATAAACATATCATCCACACACAGTAACAAAATAATATAGCTCCCATTTCTAATCATATTGAAATAAACACAATGGTCAGATTCATATCTCAAATAACCATGCTTATGCATGAAACTATCAAACCTCATATACCATTTCCTTGGAGCTTTTTTGAGCCCATATAGACTCTTTTTCAATCTACACACAAATTTATCCTTAACCTTGACTTCATACCCAAGAAAATGATTCATGTAAATATCTTCCTCTAAATCACCATGAAGAAATGAAATCTTGACATCAATTTGATCTAAATGAAAGTCATCTACTATAACTAAACTCAATATAGTATAAATAGAAGTCATATTAACAAGAGGAGAAAATATTTCACCAAAGGAAATACCTTTTTTCTGTGTAAATCCATTTACTACAAGCCTTACCTTGTATCTCTTCTTTCCACTCTTTTCTTACTTGATCCTGTAAACCCACTTCTTCTGTAATGTTATTTTACGTACTGGCAACCTAACCAAATTCTATGTCTATTTCTTCTCTAAGAAGTCCATCTCCTAATTTATGCCATACTCCCACTGCTTGTGGTAATCCTACCACATTGCTTCTTCAAATCTTTCTGGTTGACCATTATTAGTAAATAATAAATGAGAAAAGGAAGATGAAAATATTTTTGGAGGTCTACTTATCCTTTTTGACCTTCTCACTAAGATTAAGGGTGTCAGAGGCTCAATATTCTCATCCTATAGATTTGTATCTACATTTGACAGTGACTGACACATGTCACCTTCTGTCGATATTTGTTCGGATAACCAATGTCAGTATGGCTCTTTTGTAACCGACACCAGTATAGGAGACCAATGTCGGGCAGGGGTAAACTGATATCGGTTACTGTGTAAACCTGTAGGTGTTAATTTTAAATCTGAGAGTTCATTTTCATCCAAAAACTTATCCACTAGTTCACTTTTGGGTATGAAAAATTGATCCCTATACATTTTGTTTTCATTCCAATCAATGTCATGACTCTTAATTATCTTAGATCCTTCTAAATCCAAAAATTAGAATATGAAATCAGTAGAGCCATAACCAATGAAAGTACATCTTTTAGATTTAGCATCAAATTCCTTTCAATTTTCCTTATCAATATGCACAAAAGCTTCTGAGTCAAATAATCTAAGAAAAGAAATATCCACCTCTTTTTCAGTCCAAGCTTCTTTTTGTATTCCACATCTAGTGCACTTAAAGGTGCATGGTTGATTAAATAAATTGCCATGTCTATTGCTTCCACCAATAATTGTAAGGAAAATACAACATGTATCCTCATGCTTCTAGCACGTTTCATGAATGTCTTTTTCATTCACTCTACAACACCATTCTCATGTGGTGTTCTAAGAACCATCCTTTCTATACATATTCCATTTACTGAACAATAATTATTGAAATCCTTGTTGTAGTACTCACCACGATTTTAAGATCTAAGGAATTTTAACTTTGAATTTGATTCATTTTCCACAAGGGATTTCCATATTTTAAAAGTTTCAAAAACATCAAATTTATGTTTAATACAATAAACCCATACCTTTCTTGTGGCATCATCAATGAATGTAACATAGTATTGGGATCCTCCATGAGAAGCTACCTAGACTGCTCCCCACACATCTGACTCTACAAGATCACTTATATGTTTTTTATTTTTTTTCCTAACTTTGAGAAATATCACTTTCTTCTTCTTTCAAAAAATAAAATGCTCACAGAAATCAAGATCTACACATTTTAGATCTGATAACTTACCCTTTTCCTTTAAGATGTGCATTCCATTTTTACTCATATGGCCTAACCAATTGTGCCACATGCTTGTATCTGAATATGAAGTAGATAGAATAAAAAATGAATCAATAATATCGGTAGATAAATACAATGATCCTACCTTCTTGCCTCTTACTACAAAAATAGATCCCTTGGTAACTTTCCAAGATTCAGCTGTGAGTGTAACCATGTAATGAGTTTTACATAATTGTTCTACAAAAATTAAATTTCTTTTGAGGCTTAGAACATGCCTCACATATTTCAATATCCATGTATTTACATTCATCAATTTAATATAAACTTCACGTAATAATATTGCATGGTTCATATCCTAAATAAACATGCCCAGAATTACACTAGACATAATTTCTGAAATAACCTTTGTTAGGGGTTGCATGGAAAGAAGATAATAAATCTAAAACCCATGACTCAATTTTACCATCCAATGAGAGAATTACAACATCTTGCATTACATATTTTGTAGAAAAAATTTCGTCTTTACCTTTTTTGGTACATTCTGTTTGTTTTCCTTGAACCAAAAATCCTTCTTTGCATGACCTTTCTTTCCACAATTCCAACAAGTTATTCCTCTACCTCTGGATTTAGATCTACCATTCTTAGAATTTTATTTCCCATTATTCTTGCTCTTAGATCTCTCCTTTTTCTTCCCTTGCTTTCTCCATTCAAATCATTCCCAGATGATGATTTTCTTGTACTTTTCTTATGTATTTCTTCATTCAGGATTATATTAACCACATCATCAAACTTTAAAACATTAGTAGCACACATTGTTTACTAAAAGCCATTACAAAGTTATCCCAACTATCTGGAAAATAGAATAATAATAAAAGTTCTTTTACTTCATCCTCAAATGAAATAATAATTGATTTTAATTGATTTCTAATAGACTGGAAATCATTCAAATGACTTAATGCAGATCCACCTTCTTGCATCTTTAAATTAAATAATTTTTTCTTCAAATAAAATTTATTTGAAGCACTTGGTTTTTCATATAGATTTGCTAAAGATTTCATCAACTCTACCGTAGATCCTGATTTGGTAATATTCAAAGCAACATATGTTTCCAGGATTAATCTTATAGATCTTAGGGCCTTTCTATCAAGAATTTTCCATTCTTCATCAGAAATCTTTACAAGTCTTACCTTCTCATCCAAAAGTAAGTATAGATCTTTCTGATATAGATAATACTCCACCTACATCTTCCATAATAGATAATCATATCCGTCAAATTTTTCTACTCTGAATTTTCTTTTTTCTCTAATTGCCTTGCTCCCACTTAATCAGAGAACCCTACGTGAGTAAATATTTCAATACACACAACCTTTAAACCAAGAAGCTCTGATACCAGTTGTTGGGGTTAGCACATCAGTTGTACAGATATATTAACCATATCTAAGAATATAAGAAATCAATACGGAAATAAACAAGAAGAAACAATACATAATATTTAACGTGGTTTACCTAGTGTGGGCTACGTCCACCAAGAAACAACTAATTTAATGAAGATTTGTACTCTTCCACACCTTCTTGGATGTATTGTACTTTCTTCTCTCTACAATTTTCTATTTTCTCTACAAAAGGAAACTTCTTTACAAATATTGTCTAACATATCTTCTAACCCTACCTTTATACTTATATAAGAATCTACAAACTTAGGGCACTTTAACAATGAAATTACAACCATTAGATTCACTTTACAACTAAATATAGATCTAATTACCGTAACTTAATTATAGTAGTCACACATAGGAAACCGATGTTGGTTCCTTCTTGCATGACCGATACCAATCTATGGGTGACCGAAACTAGTTTGTCAAGTGACACCGGTTATTGTGTATTCTAGCAAGTCTGTAAAAGCATGCCAATGAAGCAATTAAGCTCCACAACTCAACATGCCCATCATTAGCTCATCCAAATCCATTTACCATGACTCACCTTGCTCTATTAGCTTGACCTTAGGCCCACTATCCACAAGTTACATTGTTCACACCCGTTACAACCTGATAACACTAATCTCATATGAAGTTGCTTAGTGAACTATTTTAAGCTTGTGCCCAATTTGACCACTCAAACCTGATTTCAATCCCTATTTGGTTCTCTTAGATTTCTCTTAAAATTAGAGGTTCGTGAAAACTTAGAGAGACCCCCTAAAAATGATTTATGAATTTTGATCATTTTTGTTCGCATTGACTTGAAGTGGGCCCACAGGGGCCGATTTTTATGCTCTGAGCATACCTTGAGCTAAAAATGGCCCGTAATGTTCATGAAGACTTTTTATCAGTCCCAGGGTCCAATATACTACCATCATTTACTTTTTCCCCTTGAGAAAAAATGGATAATAAAACTCCATATGGGCATCAAAGGAAGTATTACGCTTCTTTTTGACAGTCCAAGTTTCATTTATCTTACAAATAATATAGTTCAACATCAGAAAATGAAGCATATAGAAATTCATATACACTTTATTATAGATAAATTCCTAAATTTTGGTATTGATATCAAGTTTTATTTGACTAAAGATCAAGTTGCAAATAGTTTCACGAAGCCATTATGTGTTGTGAAGTTTTGCAAGTTTCATGCCTTGTTAGGCCTTTCAATGTTTCCATTGAGTGGGAGTGTGCATAACAATTCCACCTCTTAACGACCTATTATAAACTTCCAATACTTCCTCTAATTTGTAAAATATCATTGTATGCGAGTCTTAAGTAAATGATCATGTTATGTGAGTTTACTTGTAAAACCCAACGAAGCATTAGTTATGGGAATGTCTTGTTTTATAAAAGGCTCCATAATCTGATATAAGTCTGCATAAGTAAAGAACTTGTCATTATAATTTTTTGTATGGTAAATATATATGATTTCCAATGTGTGGGAAGATCTATATGATTTCCCTTGTTTACATGCTAGCCAAAATCATTGATGATTTATGTATTTGTAAATCCTTGTATAGAAAAAGGTAATTTGGCATGTTTTCCCCACTTAACATTAAGGGGAGTGTTGGGGTAATAATGTCAAGTGGGGACACCTTTCAGGTGGACCACCACTTCATGCCCCATATTTAAAAGTTAATTTATAAACTTTAGTCAGTCCCCACATTTGATTATATCATTTTGGATTTAATTATAAGAGTGAAACAATGCAAAAAAATTTCCCACTCTATTTAAATAGGTTCATCACTCATGGGATTGTATGTTCATTATAATATATCATTGTGATATCAATTGCAATTATTGCATATGATTGATCGAGATAAAGTTTGAATTGTGTAGTTGTGAGAGTATGCGAATAATTTAGTATTTTAGCATTGTATTACTCTGAAATTGTTTTTTGGTGGACCGAGGAGGAAGTGGACGTGTTGGGTAAAATCTGTATTGTAAATAATAATAAAAAGAATTTTTTTATTTTGAAGTGGGTTTTTTTTACCTTTGGGTTTTCCCCACTATAAATCGGGTGTTCCTGTGTTATGTGTTATTTACATTTTTAGTATTTTACTTTACAATGTTATGTTGCATATATTTACTTCATTTAATTTTTTAAATCTCTGCGCATTTGCATAAACCTGTAATCCTTGGAATTAATGGTTATAAATTAATCTCATATTTATACTATGAAATTCTAATAGCAATGGGGTTTTTAGTATTCAAAAGCTTGACATTAGCAATTTTATTTTGAATCTAGGAATTACTCTAGAAAGGCTTCCTATTGGGTTGATATTTTTGATTTGGAGATTGGTAGGGATAATTTAATTGAGATTCATACCTTTTGAGATTCACCAAATCATTGCAGAAACTATGAAGAAAGGATTTAACCTCATAGAGATCATTAGAGGGGCGCGGTATTGGTTAAGATGATTGGTTGGATACTAAAAGAATGGGAGTAATGACTAGTTGGTTAGTCAAAAACTCTAGAAACAAAGGCATTGGTGGTCTTGGAGCTATTTTTAATTCCTGGACAAAGCAATTATCACCTCTTATGGTAATATCATATGCATTTGATAGTGTTGTTTCACCAATTTATTGGATCATAACCACAATATTATTGTTTAAATATCGTAAGAAGTACGAGAATGAGTTGTTCGGGGAAGGCTTGATCAGTGGTAGGATACTATTCTAAGTCTTATGGAACTAGAAAATGAAATCTCCCATGAACTCCTAAGGAGCTTTATTAATATTAGTCAACTGCTCCATGAGAGATAAATGATCACTCTTGTCTTCAAATTATTTACAAAGCTTTTCTCCCAATTCTTTCTAGTTGTGGATAGTGTTGGATTCCATGTTGGCATAGCAACTAGTTAACACGATGAGATTTCTCTCCACCACCAGTTTGAGCTTTTGGTGTGACAAAAATTCATACATGGTATTAGAGCCAGGTAGTTAAGCGCACCCGACTTGAAATAGTACAAGGATGGGTGACCTCCTGGGAAGTCCCAGTCTCATTTCCTCCTAATGTTGTTTGACCTAATTTGGTGAATACATGGTGGACCCATGGCTCATGTGGTTGCATCTATCTTGATCGTGCAAGCATGTGTTAGCGTAGCAGCTGGTTAACATGATGAGATCCTATGAACTCCTAAGAAGCTTTCTTAATATTAGTCAACTACTCCATGAGAGATAAATGATCACTTTTGTCTTCAAATTATTTACAAATATTTTCTCCTAATTCATTCTAGTTGTGGATAGTGTTGGATTCCAAACCACATAACCATTGAATTTCCTTTCCTTTTAGATAAGTGGTGAGAAGCCTGACCGCCACATTATCCTCTATGATATTGTGAACTGAATAGATGTTGGCAACATCTGAAATGTTATTTATGGGGGTGATGTTTGTTTCACCATTGAAAAATGGTCAACTTTTCAAAGTTTTTATAGGTATAACATCATCTTGAGTGAGCACCAAAGGGCTACCACCAATGAAGGTAGGAAAAACATGATTCCTTATGGCCATGATGATGATTGGTTGATCTCTCCTTAGTGGGGGGAATATTCTAAATGGAGGCGTTGACCGTTCTCTACAAGAAGATGATGAAGCTTCTCCTTTTATTCTCTTTGGAAGAGAAAAAGATAGTTCACTATTCCGTTCCATTTTCTTTCCTTAAATAGTATATTGTTTGAACCCTTCACATAAACATGCACTGAATCTGGAAACTTATAGAAATGGATTCACCAAGTACCTTTGATCAATGCAAATGCTAAGACAAGTAACAACTCTCAGTGTCTATCCCACAAGGCATGCTAAACATTGTTGTCACTTGCATCACACACCCGCTAAATCGTTAGATGATCTAGTGTAACATGGGTACATCCCTAAGGTGTGGGACCTTGGCTCCTTGGAATGAACCTTTGGAGAATTTGTACTTCCTTCTAAACTATGTGCATCTAATATAGGATTATACTGTAAAATATAAAGTGCTCGAAAATAAACTATAGTATCCAATTCTTTAGAGAAAACTGAAGAGGAATAACTGAAAATACTTGAAAAATGGTGATGCGCTGATAGTTTAAGGAACAAGAATATAAAATTTCACAAGCACATAATAATTCAATAGAAAAACAATGGTATGCACAACTTTATATTCCTTTTCTCCGACAAAGAAGCTTTATCAGGATAAAATTTAATATTAACATAAGGGATTTTATTTATTCCACAACTGTAACAAATAAGCTTCTTTACTCACAACTTGTAATTTTTTTATAGAGAAGGTAAAATAGATCACCACATATTAGGAAAGATACATTCACAAGTATATAATGATCTACTAAAATACATAGGACATCAAAGTAGATGATGGAAAAATATTAGTTCTGTAAATAGTATTGAGGCTAAATCATGTATACAAGTGCTCAAAATGGAAGAGCCTCCTTACACAAATGATCAAAACTATTTTTTCCTACCTAATGTATCCTCCTATTTATAGATTAATAATGTTAATAAATTATAGCCACTATTATTAATCATTACATACTAAAAATAGGATGCATTTACACTTGAGAAATAGTCTACCACAAAGATAACCAAGTGGTTGTGCAAGTTTTACCGGGTAAAACCTGCAACTCAAATGGTGACTGTGGATTAGAGACTATGAAAATGGTAGCCAAGCTCAGCTTCATCTTCTTCTTCTCTAGATAACATGTTCCTGTAGTCAAGAAATTGTTTGATAATTTCTTGGAAATCTTTATCATCAGGTCCGCCTGCATAGCGGTTCAAGACCTCGGCATATTCACCTATTATGTTAAATTTTCAAGGTAACTTTTTGGTTAGATTTATGGTTTTCCTCAGTTGGCTCAAGAAATTATTATACAATACCAGCTTATGAATGGGTTCAAGACCAAATAAATTTGTTACCTTAGTATCTTCATTAATTAAACTCTTGAAATTGGAAATAATTTGATTTGTTTGAAGCGCATCAAGGTATTTATTAACGAACCGAGAGTGAATGACGTCAAACTCATTTGTTGTATCATTGAGACCGTAAATTTCCTCATTTATTCCCTAATTCAACTTTTTTATTACCTCTTACAGCATCCATGCATGAAACTCCATGGCTTCGTTGTATTCAAACAATTTCAAAGGATCATAAATGATCAATTCTCTAAGGAGTAGATTATATTTTACGCTCCAAACCTCCTGTCAAACTTCTAATGTGAGTTCCAAATTATCACATTCCTCTCTAATAATACTATAAATTTTAGTAACTGTATCTTTCTTTGGTTAAATCTTGTTATACAGAGTGAAAACATCTTTTTATCATGTGTTCCCCTTCCGGAATATATCTTTCAATGTAATACCTGACTTCTTGACGTTGTTGTCTAATTTTCCTTGGAGAAAGAAGTGTCATCAAAACTTGTAGATACGATAAGATAAGTTGTATGAGTAGGTTAAGTGATCTTATGAAGGATGGATGTCAATGGTTATACTTTTCCTTTTAGCTCATCCTTATTGATTTTGTCTTTATCGATTTTTTCTAGAATTTTGGCAAGGGAAACCTAAACATTGTGATTTGCACCTTCATGTGTGGCCTTACCAAAAAATTTTTTTGAAATATGATAGTCCACTATAATGATATTCTCTTTAGACTTATTAGTAAATGGGGTCACTATCTCAACGAATATTTCCCCTATATGATCTACCAAAAGCTAAGAAATAACCCTTGGCCTCTTTACTTGTCATCAAAGATTCAGATCCAAGACATTAAGATCAATGTCATCTCCAATAGGAATTTTATTCTACTTGCGAGTTTTCATATTCAACCATGTAGGTGTGGAAGAAGATGACAATTGTTCAGGGGATGACATATGAAATGTCATCATAGTAGTAAACTGTATAGGTGATAAAAGGGAAACTTTTTCAGTAACCATAAGTGACAATGAGGTGGTGACAACTGAGGAAAGAGTGGAAAGGATTGACACGAGGATGGATGAAGTAGGAAGGATGGTGGACGAAGAAATGAGAAGGAATTGTTGAGGAAGGGGAGTTCCTAAGGGGGAACTCAAAGCCAAAACATCCCTGGATGAGAGAGAAGGAAGGGAAGATAAGACTTGGGCCATGGTAGGGGATGACGTTATAGGAGTGGGAGAAATGGGAGGAGAAGAAATGGAAGATGTGAGAAAGGAGAGAGTGAGAGGTGGAGGAGATGGAGGAACTTAAAATGGGAAGGAACAGAGATGAGGTGAAGAAGGTGACTCCAACGCTTGAGTTTTGTGTTGTGGTGAGGTACTAAGATCAATAACCTATATAGAATTAACCTTGGAAGGAGTAGCTTTTGTTGAGGGAACCTTGGAAGAAGAAAAAAAACCTCTATAGACAATGGTGATTTTATGAGGCTTGGGAGTGGGTTTGGCAATGGACTTCTTTCCTTTTGAAGAGGTGGGGTGGCCCACTGGTGGTTGTACTTATACTACTACAATAGGAATATTCTCTAATAATTTTAGTGCGGCTTCTAATGATATCAGCCATTGGTGGGTCTGGTTAATAATATGAGTTGTGATTTCCTTCAAATTCTTCCACTCTTAGAGTGACCAATTTATCCATGGAAATGACTAGTCTTTCACATTAGTTTGATCATAAAAAGGGTCCAAGAAATTTCCATCATCTCTAAGACCATCAGGAACCTTTGTAATTCCATACTTATCCACTTCCTCTAGAACCAACCTTTGATAGTCTCTTTCCTACATGATAATTTCATCTCTATAATTTATCCAGATCTCCTACAATTGGGGTATGTGAACACTAATTGGTCTGATTCCTCTAACCACACCCTAGTAATAAAAAATAACCCATGGGTGATAAGTATTGAATTTCATCTAGCCCATCTCGCCCTCAACATTCTTCAATTTGTAAGAGGATACACACGTTTATCGACCCTAAACCACTAGGAATTAACCCCATGTCTTATGTGTTTTGTACTATATTTTGTGGATATGTAGAAATTTTAAACTTAATTCCATCAAGACCAAATTATCTATGGGACACCTTGGTAGTTTATAAGGATAACTAGAAAATCCTCCCACTTTGAGATACATGAACATTGGGAATTGTATGAAAAATCCTCCCCAAGTCTTGACTACATTCCGAATACTATTTGATATTCTTTAGTTATAGAGTTCCTTGTCATAAATTCATAGGATGATAGTGAAGAATGCATTACTAACCCTTTTGAAGTGACTAGATCCTTCCTTCATTGTGAGTTGAGGATAAAATTCATAATTTTTTATGAATTATTTTCTCCCTTGAGTGACAAACCTGGATTTTTTGTCATCGTTGTAGCTGCATACAAAATATAGGAAGTCATAGAAATTTCCTAAAGATAGGACATCCAACATTTGAATATGTATGGAATTTTCTATGTGTTCTTCCCATTTAATAAGATCAAAATTTTCACAGATAGTGGAAATATATAGGTACATCCATTCTTAGAAATCTTTTGACAATGGGAGCCATGTAACTATACTCAATTTTTGTGATAATATCATTCACCTCTTGAATGAAGTCTGAGCATGGAATGGTCTTTGGAACTCTAGACACTTAAGGCTTAGGTTTTTCTAGGTAACACTTATTAAGGATCTTGATAAAATCTTTAGAACTTACTTCCCAATGTTCAATGCCAGACTTGGGAGAAATTGAGGTATAGCTCTGTACATCGATAAGATTTAATAAATCCTCAAAATAATTAATGTCCAATCTTATTACAATTGTTCCATCATCATATATAAGCACTCGAGAGTATCTATCATAATGTGTTACACCTAGGAGCATAAATTCCATACATTGCATTGATGGTGGAAAGGAAACAACTAGAGAAATTCCACTATCATAAATACTCTTCTTCTTAGAATTCTAATATGGAGCTCTAATTCTACTAAAAAAGTATGGAAAGTCAATGTGTTTGAGGTCATTATCCCCGCTATTGTCAAAATATGATGTGATACTGGAAGAGGGAGCCACCCCTTGGAAACTGTATTTCATCCTTCCTTTTCCATTGGATGACGATTCTGAAATTTTCCTTAGGGAAGGTCCCTTGAAACTTTATAAAGTCTTCTAAGACTAGGTCGCAGAAGTTAGCCCCTGAAATGTAGCAAGATGCCCTTGAAAAACATTAGTGGAACTTGAACCTTGCTTTGAAACCCTGCAGTTATGATTAGAAAACCCAACAAAAGTTAACCCTTACTTTGCATGTTTTGACTTCTGAAAATATCTAGTGAAAATTACAAAGTGTCTCTCAATCCTAAACTTTCAATGGTGGAAATTTAAACTTATTTTGCAATCCCAAACCCCAAATATGGTCTGTGACAGAATTGGAGACCCTTTGCAACTCAAACTTCCAAAACAATGTTGTAGTGATATATTCTTTTGATTTTGAAGAAAAATATATCTTAAAGCCTAATATTTATGAACAACACAACTAGTGAAGGAGGGAAATACATGGAAACATTAACTAAAATATAAAAGAAGGAAAGCACTAAAATGGTACAAAAATGAAAATGCCAGGGATGCCCATAATGTTAGGTAAAATATGGACAAGAAAATCCCAAAAAGAGGGCCTGAAAACCTTTCAAAACAATTAAAACATTAAAACTTACCTAAATATCAAGTGGGTTAAAAATAAAGTTGCAAAGTTTTCCTAAGACACATGCAAGGAGTACGGTCAGAGGTAGGTGAGAGCATCAACAAGTCAGTGTCTAAAGTGTCAGGTGAAAATGATATGAAAAAAAATTACCCTTAAATAGAAAAGAGAAATTTAATTACCATGTAGGTGACAGGTATGGGTAGGTGGAATTAAATGCATTGACCTGGCATCAGGTTTCATGTTTTAGAAGTCATCGTGCACATTACATGTAATTTTAAATATTAAATGTGAAACCCAAAATGGTCTAGGTCTCTTTATATTTAGCGTTTCGGAAGTTGACTTGTAATATGCATGGAAACTACAATTCGGGTCAAACTTATTCACATCAGTTCAACCACTTATAATTTTTAGGCTCGTCATCAAGTTCAGTCTCTACTCCCATGGTGATGTGAAATAACTACTTACCCCTTTGTTTCATTACCATTTTCTATTTCCATTCAAAAACATTGAATGACGTGAGAAAAGGTAATGAAAGATCATCCATCATGAAGAGAGAGAAAGAAGGAAAAAAGAATTAAAACCACCCCAGAGTAATATTATCACCCCTATTTGCGGCACTTTATAGTTTAGTGTGTTGATAATAATCATATATAAATCTGCATCCTGAAACAATTGGACGTTCACATTGCAATCAACGTAATAACGTGTAAAATTGGATACCACAATAAGTATTTGGTGATAACGATTGTTTGACACCGTAAACAAGCACAAAACGATGTTAAAAAAAGAGTAAGGGAAAAAAACACAGTCCTTTGTGAGAAATAGTGTCTCACATTGCAATAGAAACCCCTTTTCCACAAGGCTCTAGTGGACGCACTCACTAGCCCACAAGCAATAAAAAGGGTGATACAATGCAAAAAATGACTCAAAAGTAGTCCAAAGGACCTCCAAGACCTAGGAAACAGAAGGAAGAAAAGGGATCCAAAAACCACTACACACTCTAACAAAAAAGTAGTAACCAAAATGGCCTAATAACGATATTTTGCTATTTTAATTTTCCTGATTAATTTATTATTTAAAATTAATAGTGATTTTAAAATTTACAAAAAAAATGCTAATTAAATGGTAATTAATTAGCTAAACTTCCTAAATTAACTAGATTGACCTACCTTTTAATTAAATTCCAGATCCTAATTTTAAAACTAAGAACTAAATTTAAAACTAACCTTCCTTTAATAAAACAATCCTACTTAAATTATTAAAACCTATTAAACAACTTCGAATAGTTTAAAAGCTATTAAAACAATAGCAAAAATGTTGCTAAGTACTGCCCAAAGTTACAAACAATGACAAATGCTTCATGTAAGAATAGAATTAGATTTTTAGAAAACTCGCTCAAAAATTATGTGTCAAGAAATGAAACTAATATTGGTTATGTCAAAATTTGACTACAAACTTAGTGCCTCAAATATTAATTATAATATTTGATGATGTTGGTGAACAGGCTCAAGCAGAAATTGCTTTGTGAGTTGTCTTTGTGGGGCTACCGCAGAATCATGCAAATGGGCCGACATTGACCAGATTTGAGCTCAAAATAAAAAATAATTGTACTTAGTTAACAACATCTCATGATTATCATTCTTTACAACGTGGCTTATTTTCTTAACTTCATGTTGAGCAGAGGGCCAGCATTGCAAGTGCAGGTAAAGCATGTTGTGCAGTGCTCCTATGTTTTATATTTTCATGGGTGTTATTTTCTATTTAACTTAATGTCCAGATGTTGTAAAATGGGAAATCTCAAGTAAACTGTGATGGTGCTTCTGGTTGTGGTTGTGGTGAATTGGGAGGAAGAGGGGGAGTTTTCTGGAGATAAGGAGGTTCTCATTGGTTTTCAAGAAGGCCCATTTCAATGTGATGAAGGCAAGGGATCTGTCCAAGTTCAACAACGACACATATGAGAATAAGATTCAATTATCTTACTTGGGTGGTGTTTTCGATCTAGAAAGAAAAAGAGGGGAACAAAACACTTTGTTCGTCGATAGAAATAGGTGCTACTGCATTACCGATCCACATTGGTATTTACTAGTGTTAGTTGCAAAGGACATGGAGAATGAGAAGAATATGGTGATTCTTAAAGGTTATAAATCTTTCTGGGAAGGAGTAGCCACAGGCGGTGTGATAAACTTGTTCGAGGCATTCGACTGTGTGATACTCAAGAACCAAGAAATTATCAACATTACTGATGGCGTCCTTCTACCTGTGAATTTTTCAGTGAGTGAGGAGAAGCTCTTGAAGGCTATAAACTTGGTAGGATTGTTCCCACAAACCAAAAGTTTGCACTGTTTGATTCTCACATTGCTAAGCTTGACATCTGCAGTCGTGAAGTTTACCACAACTCTGAGGGTGTGGGTGTACAGAAGAAGGTTCAACTGGGATGCAAACAACTCAGTGTGCCTGGTATAAATCGAACAGTCCTTTACCTTCCACTAAATGTTTATAATAAGTGTTATCGAAGTGAGTGACAGAGGAATCCAAATATTCTCACACGCTGAAGTTGGTGTTGATCTTGGGACACAGAGCAAGCAGGATCTGTGTGAATTGCATCTACATGACAGGGTCCACCTTATGCATTGCATTGAATCTCTACACTCTGCTCACGAATGAAGAATAGTGAGAGAAACCCAACGTGTTCCCTCCTATTAAATTTCATTATCATCATTAGATATTAAACAAAACAAACAAAAAATGGATGATGATTCACTAGTAGTATAGTTATTATACCAGACAATGCCACCATATCGTGTATGGAGTGTCATTTGTTAGCTCAGCCTCAAATGTCTCTGTGGCCAGTCTATCATACAACTTTGCTTCCCTTTCCCTTCTCAGTGTTAAACCCATTACCAATGCTTCACCCAACTCGAGGTTACTCCATCTTTGTTGTATGTATATCAAAACAGGAAGCATCATAGAAATTATTATTATTGGTGTGTTTCCAAGCTTAGAGTGGTAGCTTGCACCTGGATTTTCATATTCATAATCATCCATAGTAAAGGAAAAAGGGAAAATTGGTGGTCGAATACACTCATAAATGTGCGGAAGAAGTCTTAGAAGAGTGACACGTATATAATACATTTTCCGCAAAGATTTGCCATCGATTTTCCATACAAGATTTGCCACAAATTGGGGAAGCAAAAAGAAATTGAGGAATACTCTGAAGTACTCAATAAATCCCTGCTGCCATACTGCCAGTGGCTTGGGAGAGTTCTGGTTCCATCCTTTATGAGGCAAAGTTTCAAACTGGACTATTTTATAAGTGAGGAACAATGTCACTAGGAATCTAACAACATAGAGAGTAGCGCAAAAGATGGCAAATTTCTTTTCACTAAGAACCCTCCAGGGTTCTAATGGTCACCGGATGAGCAAGTGAATTCGAGATTTCCATACCTTTTGGTATACCTAAGTGTCAAAACAAGTAAAAACAAAAGCAAAAATATGATGATAAAATTCATGGTGCTACGCCACGGGCCTTTCTCAACACCAGAATACGTTGTTTCCTCATAATCAGACCCCATGCTTGGAAAGATGATATGTGTGCCATTTAAAAACAGAACAGAGTAAGCCACAACCTGCACTCCCAACATAGCAAGGGAAATACATGGCATGGAATGTGCCATTTGGGATTTCATACAATAAATCATTGCAGAGAGTGTCACAATGCTGAGTATACCTTCAAAACGGATCCAGAAAATGATATGCGGTATTAGCTTCTTGTATATGATCTTGCGAGTTTTGAAGTTCATTGTTTCAAAGAAAAGTGGGTCACCTCTGCTTCGGTTGCTGTGGATGAAAATATTCACCGTGGTTTTGACGAATGTATTGAAAGACGAATATTTCACTTGGACTTGGATTTGGCAATCGAAACCATTTTCCACATTGCTAAAGATGTTGAAGACGTTGGATCTAGATCGAACATCTTTGCATTCGATTAGATATAGTTTTCCCATAGTGGAATTGTACACACCCTCTGCAAATATGCTAAAGTCTAGAAAATAATCCCCTGGAAACTCAATCTGTGTTGCAATCCTGTTGTTGAACTCGCCTATGTTTCCATAGCAAGAGCTGAAAAACATTGAAAGTGGGTGTAGGAAAAGGCTTGGTATCATTTGCAGTGGATATGACTATGTCCATTCATCCCTTCAGAACTTCCCAGTGAGGACCTCAAGACTACACAACAACATCCCTAATGGCAATGGTGAGAGATTATCTACAACGCTGGAAAATATCCAACATCTAGCCGGCTAATTGGGCCTTTGACTGATGGCTTGGCAAATCACTAAACTATTTGTTCCATAGGAGCCATTTACAGTGAGATTTGAGATCTGTCTCTCACTAAATGTTTTCAGTGTAATAAATATCATGACATCACTATTTTCTCGAAATTGTTGAAGGCCACAATAACATCTCAATGTGTAAGCCAATCAAATTGCAAATAAATGAAATTTTGTAATTGTTTTGTTAAGAAATATGCAACTTTACTAATATTTGTCATGGATGTGAAAAGTGTTTATTAGTTTATGAAAAATGATAACAAACCTTGATTGGTTGAAAAGTGTGCATAATAATAACTGGTTATGCAATTGTGAAACCTATAGTTACACTGCCATGGGTAGTACTAATAAAGAAATTTTAAAATGGAAACTGGGATTTTAAAAGGCTAGAAGGCAAGGGACCAATCAAAGGATGCAATTTGGTTCATATGAGGCTCAACACGTGGTGGAGATCGAGACTCGAGGGGTGTGAGTGGGACAGTTTGAGTGGGAGTGGTAACAAATGGGGAAAATGAGGATAAGGACATCGAGGAGGAGCTGAGTAACAACTTGGTAGGGATCAAAGAAAATAACCAATAGATAATGACAAAGAAGGCTATGGGAACAACCAAAAAATGGCTGAGGAAAATCACATAGGGCCAAATGGCTTGAAGAGGAGAGGAGCTCGGGAACATGAGTATACACATGATCAGCACTTAGTAAGCCAATGGTCAGACATAACTAGGAAAGATAAACAGGGTAGAAGGGACAAAAGAAACTCAGGACAACAATGGAGAGCTGAGCATGGGTTCACACATGGCATAGGGAAAGGAACAGTGGAACCTGGCGTGGGTAGGCCAAGTTAATCTCGAACAAACCAATACAAAAACAATGTCAAAACAGGGGAACTTAATGAGAAACACACAACTTGCAGAACCAACTTGACTCACAAGAAAAAAAAGCCAAGGATTAATAGAAAACTAACCAAACTAGAGTACAAACCCAATGCTTGTAACCAAAGAACTTAAATTTCCAATTCGAGCCAGTAGAGGTAAAAACCCTAGAACAGATATTTTTGAGATAAACTGAGCTTAGCCAACCTAAGAAGGAAGGAGAAAAGGGAGCAAGAGAAATTGAGCAACACATCAGGGAAGGAGGAAGGGAAAGGATAAACAGAAAACTTTTAAGAAAATTTGAACTTTTAATGAAAAATAAAATGATAAATCCAAAAAGATAACCTACCTCCAAATTCACTTTCCCTCCTAAGTTAGCTACAACTAGCCAAATCTGGCTGAGAATCCCTTAAAATTCACATCTACGAAACTCAAGACATCACAAACTCCAAAAATGAGATCTCTTAAAACTAGTTATCAACATTCCAAAAATTATCTACAAACTTGCATGAGAAGCACTAATAATGAAACCATAAGTAATTAAAAACTAGATTAAAATGAGTGCACACTTACTGAACAACCCCTCTAATACCATGTGATTTTTTTGCAAGGATTAATATGGAACCATGTGCACATCAAAGAGGTACACTTTAATGGTGATGTGAATGCTCCAAGTAATCAACAAGAGCAATTAGACAAGGAAAATCATGTATAGAATAAACAGGTATACTCATTCTCATAGATCCAAAAGAAGGGGTAAATATGAGAGTGTTTTGTAAATCCCATTCTTGGAAAATCATTCTATCCATGAGGGAAAGAGGAGTTATGATTCCAAAATTTATTGTAGCTCCTATGACGCCACTAATGCATATGACAATGACAAATTCTATGACGAAATCTGGCGTGTCTCATATAACTTAAGTATGACCTATGATCTCACCTAAATGAGATGACTCACAATGTGAGGTGGAAAAGATGTCGAGTGATGATGAGGAAAGTCACTCACACCAACATTTGTAACACCAATAACCTATTCATTAATAATAAATCCATTGGGTCTCTTAATGCCCCATTTCTTATAACAGATTTCCAAATCCATAAATAAACTTTGTTTCTAAATTTTATCAATAAATTATAACTCTGGAAAAATAATAAAAAATCATATTTTGTTGTTAATTCATCTTGGTGAGTTATGCAATGAATATATAGTAAAATAAGGATCATTTCGATGAATATTAGAAGACAAACCTTCATGAATACCGCTCATTATAGAATCCCCATCAAATACAAATTCCACTAGCTTTACCAAGGATAATCCCATCTCTACTAAAAGAGTAATCATAACATCATACATAGATTGTGATGTATCATCCTTTATTTGAAGTTGACATATGAGTTTTTTAAAACATTGACATTTCCTTTCAGTAGTCAAATATGTTATATATACTATCAAATGTTGGTCCACTAGTCCGATTAGTAATTCCATCAACAAGAATTGAATAAAATGGGACTACAAAAATATCATCGTTTAAATGATTCCAATATACCTCCTTAAGTTCTTGTAGAAACTCTTTTCCAGAAAGTATTATTTGTATAAGTAAAATATTCATCTGTTAAGGTCATGTGTGGAGTTATCTTATGTTTGATAAATTATAAATTGTCATATAGAGTTCTAAATACATATAATGTGTGAGAATAAAATACATATTTACAATCTATGACATGGTTATATCATTTTTACATCTATTATGGGCTTTGTAACATGTTTGGTAATTGGTATATACTACTTCATTTGGATTTTCCCTCCAAATTTTGTAAAGAAAATTTGTTGGGCTCTAATTCTACATGGGTAATTACCCCACTGACTTGAAGGGTGGTACTTTCTTATTTAGAAAATTTTATTTCTCTATTATATTTTACACACCAAGAACACTTTATCTTTTCAATTCCATTATATTATTTTATAGCATAAGACCACAAAAATCTTGTTTTCCATTTTGTGTATTTCTTTGATCTCTGTCCCTCTTCTAGGATTTATGTTTGATCTTACTCAAGCTATTTATGTGGATTAACATCAAATTCTTTCATTTTGGGAATGAATTATTTGATTTCAACTTTGAGAGAAACTAGATGTATCAAGTGAAAATTACTTTTTATCCTTCTTATGATGGCCAGTAAAAATCCATTTTCTCATAATTTTTACCTATTCATTGAAATAATTATAAATAAATATCAAGTTAGAAATTTCAAGAATGAGATTACATGTAGAGTATAATAATATATACTAGCTAAATAAGAAGTTAAATCAATAAGGTAATTATGAATAAGTTGAACTTAGACTTTATAACCTTTACTAAGATCCTTCTAGCTTTTATTTCATGTTTGAATCCTTTCACTCTTCCTTCTTATTGAGACAAACTTAAAAGGGATAAGCATAACCACAAAATGTACCTAGTAACAGTGAGGTCAAGGAAAACATAATAAACCCAAGAAAGAATTGATCAAGAGAGAGAATATTATCAAATAACACAAAAGATAAATAAGGATTAAAATCAAAATAAATACTAAAATGAAGATATAAGACGTAAAATAAATTTGAAATATAAGAGCATTTCAAGAATATAAAATCTATAATTTGAAAAAAATCATGCCAAGATAAGGAAGAAATATATGTATGACATGTATAATGGAAATTTTAATTCATTGCAATGAGAACAATAATGATCTCATAGTTCAAAAAATTATTTACACAGTAATCATATTAGAAATTTTTATAAATAGATAACATTATATATCCTATATTGTCATCCTTTAACTCTACATTATATTAGTTATAATTCATTGTCCTAAAATTGATCTGGAGGTCAATTCATTTAAATTTTTTTTCCCAAAACCCTCCTGAAAGCATAACATTATGGAAGTGGACTCCAAGAGATTTCCATTTCCTACAAGAACATGAAAAAATGGCACTCAATTAGATAAGATACCATCTGCATAAGATTCTAGTTGAAAGATAATAGATGGGGGGCAACTGATGAATCACATTGTGACACCTTGCAAAATGAAATTGATAAAAAGAGAAAAAATAGGTTTTGTGACTCTGGTATTTAACGCTTATTTTTGGATGAGTGGTTCCCATTATTATTTTGTTGGGATCCCTTAGCCAGGGTGAACACAAGCTTTTATTGCAGGGGTTACTTTGCCACCGATATTATTTATTTTTCCATGAGTTAATTAGAGTAATTACCATGTGGTGGTTCCTCATGCCACCACGAGGCCTACCATGATCTCTCCACATCATACTGATATTAAGACAAGAAACTTAGAGAGTAACCTTGGGAGATAACTCAGCTCCCCCACCGATCATACATTAAAACATGTCAAAGACACAATGAGCCCAATGTTGGGAAAAATGATGAAGCGGTCTATGTGGCCCAAACCACGAAAATTGTGGGGGAAAGTAAGGCTTATTAAATCCTTTTTACCAAACCTCTCATGGATAATGTGGGACACGTCTAGCACAATGAACATGAGATGGATAATGTGACCAACTCAGACGTGGAGGTGGTGGAGAGGATAGCTGGCAGGGTCATTTTTGTGTCATCCAAAAGACACGTGGCAAAAAGGGGTAGAGACAAGGTGACATATAAACTAAGTGGGGCTCGATTTTCTGTGGCTAAAGACTTGGTAGATGGTAGCCAACAAACCATGACCAAAAGGATAGGTAGGGGAGTCAAACCCTCAACCTCCTCGGCCCATCTCACATGCATTAAACAAATCACCTAGCCCAACAAGTTGGTGGATAGTTTGTGGATTTAGATGATATCTAATATTTTTGAGCTGCCCTATCTTATAAAAGGTCCCCTTCACTCCATTCAAACACAAGCTCTCCAATTTAAATGCAAGGAGAGTTAGAAGGAGATTGAAGTATAGAGGAGTCTTAGGATATTAAGGTAAACATATTGGAAGACCTATATTATTTTAGAGGAAATATTTAGAGATTAAAGACCTATTTAATTAAATAGGCATTGATGATATAGAAGACCTATTATTATTTTTAATATGTATGATGATGATATTATCAGTAATGTTATTATATGAATTTATAAAATCTTGAGTTAGTATTTGTAGCTCATCGACCAATGTAAGGGACGAATTAAAACCTTATTCTTGTGCAGGATTCTAGAGACGTGATGCAGCGTTGGAGAAGTACACACTACAAAAGCTTTTATTCTTAGTATGTTGGGAGGATCACCAAGTTAGTTGCTTAGAGGCCATAGACGAGAGTCATAAACATTTTTGAGCTCATTGACGATACTAGGTCTGATCTTATCTTTGCGTAGAGGTTATTTTTCCATGAAAAAGAGTGAAAGATGATTTTCTTCATCACTATACATCGGATCTTATCTTATCTCTATGTGGAGGCTGGAGGCCATGCAATATAGTGGAATATGATTATTTTCAACATTAGACATTTTTAGACTTAACAACATGTAGAGGTTATTTCACCATGCTACAAAGTGTAGGTCAACAAGATGTGTCAATCCAGGGAGTTTTTCTAGAGCATTGAGCTTACAAGACCATTCTGGGTCTATTGGACGGATTAGAACACTAGGTTTAGTTGAACATTCATTATAGTATCGTGAATTTTATTTATATTGTACGATTTGATTTTTATAATGGATTGGCTAAACTATTTTGCAAACCTAGAGAAGAAGGCATTTTTTCTAACTTTGTTACTAACCCTTGTGTAGTGTGGTTCTTATTATTACATTGCATTTGTTTAAAGTTGATTTATTTTGGGGTGAATTTAGTAAAAGAATAAATTTCCTATAAGGGTATGTGGTCGAGAGATTAAAATATTGGCTTGTTTGCAGATTAAGTTTGGTATCAGAGTAGGAGTATCACATGTAAGCTTTCCATATCCAAAGTAAGTCTAATATCAAGAAGTAGGTTATCACCTTCAGTAGCAGTGAGTTGGACTTGTACCAGTTAATACTATGAACCTTCATACTCATGATATTGGGTACTATGTTGCACATGGTGAATCTACATCGACGAGATTAGGTACATCAAATTTTTGAAATGAGATGGAACATGCAAATCCTATAGTCTGTGTTGCATAAAGAGAGCCATCACCAACGTACCTGAGAAGAATGGTATGGTCTTTATGTAAGTACACATTTCTCTATGATTTGGCATGATAAGGGATACTTTTGGTATTTATTCCTATACTAAGCACCAAGATGGTTCTAACGTCGAATGGTGGAACGAAGAAAGGAACTGAAAAATACTAGTAGAATTCAACCTAATGTCATTATAGCTTGGAAAACAAAGAAGATTCTCAGTTGAGGAAATTTCTACATCTCATGGGAGCTAAGAAGCAAGATATGAAAGACAATTTTGAGACTCGAGAACAAATTATAGGAGTAATCATAGAGTTATAGTGTGAATTGCAAGCTAAGGAAGTGCTCCTAGCAACATTATAGGATGGTACAGTTCAGGAGAAGAAAGGTATTCCCACCAATAACATTGTAAGTGATTCAATGAATTTTCCTTCTCATGAAAAAGTAAATCCTAATTTTGGTGAATTTTAAAAGTACACTAGAGGTATAAGATCAAAATTTCTTTTTAAAATGGGATATAAAGGAAAATGCCTTTGTATAAATAGCCACATCATCATTAACCCTATCCAAGTGGAGGAAAGACCTCAATATGTAGTTATGGGAAATAAAAGTGGTAAACATAAGGTAGGATAAAAATCCAAGACAACACTAAGCGTAGAGCCCAAGCCATCAGTCTTCCTAAATCAACCCATGGCAGGGAACATACTAGACTCTTCAAAGAAGAATGGTGAGAGCAGAGGAAAATTTTATAGCGGGAAGAGGTATGACCATGTATTCTTTGAATACAACAAGGATCCTATTATAACCCTAGAGATATTTTGGAAATATCCATGTGCTTACTGTGGATCCAATAACCAATGTGTGATTTGGAGTGGGAAGCAAAAGAAACATTCCAAGAGGGTTAAGGCCAATGAAGACAAGGGTGAATCTACCTCATCTTAAAGAGAAGACAAAGGAAACCGAGCCACCAAGTAAGTAAACACTTCATGATAGCTGTATCATGACAAGTGTTTTCTTCCAAAATTGGTAATCAAAGGTCTATATGAAGTCCTCATGAATACCAAATGGAGATTAGTCATCCCGATTTGGCATCAAGAGTGGAAAAGTAGAAGGAAGTGAGCCCAAGTGCCACAAGTACTGGGATTGAATCAATTTTCATGTTAAAGGAGTATTAGTTCAAAGGGCATTGTGTCATCTACAGATATCTCTTTATGGAAAAAATAGATTTTTGGATCTAGAAGCGGAGGAAGAAGAAGAATTTTAGATCAAAAAGCCTCCTCATTGGGGAGGTGTGATCTAGAGGTAAATTCAGTGCAAAGAGTTTCCCAAAATATCCCATATTTTCACAGTATGGTAGTGGACTCCAAGATATTTTTTTCAACTGTAAGAACATAAAAAAGGGACTCAGTTAGAGCAATATACCATCTACAAAAGATGTCAGACTGAAAGAGCACTGATGGGGCAACTGGTGAATCATGCTACGACAATGGTAAAATGAAATTGAGAAAAAGAGAAAAAATTTGTTTTGTGACTCTGGTCTATTGGTAGCCAAATTGATTCTCCCTCAGAAGGTAAGCAGAATCACAAATTTGACAAGAATCTTAGAGACAAGCAGGTCATGTTGTGTGTCTTTTTTTATCCGGGGAAGAAATGCAACTTGCTCTATGTCACTCAAATGTGGAGAAATAGATAGCACCCTCAAGAGGATTTGATCTATCCTCACTACTTCATGGTTTTGCCTTTCAACCAGGGTGAGAGGACCCTTTTATAGTCTATTGTTTGTGGAGGAGATGGAGATATTCTTCTTTGTAAATTTATTAAGAAGACTTTGAAGAAAACATGATCGATACAACAAAAATCTGACTCTCACGAGTTATCACCATAGATAGTGGAGATATTTTCTAAGCCAGGTTCAGGATACTAATTACAATGAAAACCCAATCGCTTCTGAATGTTTTGGTAATAGAAATTATGCATTTGTACACACACAGGAAAAACAGGGGTATGATTGGTTGTTTTTAAATAAATTTTTGTGGGAGGTGAGGCAGAATCAACTTGATTCTCTAGATCTTTGAGAGCTTTTACAAAAATGGAAGGCTTAATCAACAGAATGCTTCAGAACGGATAAAATTTTCCTTTAACCAGAAGGTGTGCTTCAATGGAGGCCCAGATCAACATGTTTTCACACAAACTTTAAGAACCCAAAATGAAGACTGAAATTGAAAAACTTAATTGAACATTATTAACCTTTGTTTTATCACACCTAAGATACCCTCAAAGGCTAACAAACAATCTTATCATCATGTTAGGAGTAAATTGATTTTAATTTTGTTTATTTCACTATCAAATGAAAGCTATTCTGATAAATGAAATTAAAAAATGCCACCAAAATATCACAAGGATAAGATCTTGTGTGATTCGCAAAGATTTCAATGTAAGATTGCAATGGGAACAAGAAAAACTATTTGTAGACATTCAAAAATGAAGCAAACACAATTTTTCTCAAAATCAACATAGATTACCTCAAATTTGATTAAATACATCAATAAGGGAAAGTTTCTAGAACAATCTTAGGGCTTGTTAATGGCTATACACTTACAACCACCTTAACACAATCAAATTTAACACAAAAGAAATAAACAGGTTCCTTAGATGTTTTCTCAAAAAGATGGGCTCTATCAAACTTTTCTCTTAGGAATTAAATCCTGACCTCTAACACTCCAACCATTTGCATGAAAAATTCATGCAATTTATAACATTTAATCTACAACAAATTTTTCCCCCAAAACAAAAAACAATGAAACCACCATTGCTTGTTACGATTTTGATCGTGATTCCTAGGATCAGATTGCAAAAATGTTGTCAGGTTCTTAGAGGGAAAACCTCGTCAAATATTTCCATCATTCAATTCTTTCATCTGGTAAATCATTCTTCATCTCACGCGCCAACTAATTCCTCCTATAATTTGTCAAATCTGGTTTTTTGTGTGCCAAGGAAAGAAAGATTGGAAAATCAGATCAGATCTGATAGGAAAATCACATCTTAATGGTAAAAGACATTTTCAAATATTCTCCCCCAAATCAAGATATGAAATTAATTCTCCTCTTCGTTTGGCGTGTAGGAGACATCAATAAATTATTAAAAACCATAAAAATTCACATCTCCAAGAGCTTTGGAGCAAAAATGGAGGAAAATCATATACAAATGCACATTTTCCATCAATTTCCCTTTCAACTTTGAATTTGGACCATCCTCGTGGGAGATCCATGTTTTAAATGGGCCTAAGGGTTCCTTTTTACCTTTTACAACTTTTGGGAAAAAATGCAAAATTTATCATTTTACTTCGCCCCTCTGCCTTTGAAAAATGGGCTTGACAAGTGGCATGATATAGACTCCAACTAAGTCATGGTTTGATTCTACAACTTTTAACTATTTTTTGAAAAAAAGAAAATTTTCCAATTTTCCTCTGGTGCTCTGTCGTCCCGCTTTTAGCTTTCGATGTGGGTCCCAGTGGAACCGCGCTTTCTTTTTATTCTTTAACCCCTCTTTTCAAAAAAGGAAAATTTTCCAAATTTCCTCCTGATGCTCTGTCCTCCCACTTTGACTTTTCAACGCAAGCCATAACTGAATTTTGGTGGAGCCACACTTCATTTATAAACTTTTACCCTTTTTTCCAGAAAAGGGAAAATTTCCAAATTTCCTCCGAAATTCCGCACCTCCGCCGTTTACTTTTCATAGAAAATTTTGACTATTCTTTGTCAGCCTTGTGGGTCATTTTGATGACTTTAAAATTTGTGACAATAAGAGGAAAAAAATCCAAGTTTTCTCTGATGGCCCGCCTCCCCACCTTTTGACTTTTCAAACTACCATGTGTCCTCCTTTGATTCATTGTGGGGTTGCGCTTCACTTTTATACTTTATCCCTTTTTACAAAATAAAGCTAAAAAGTCATAAAAACCTCTGGCTATCCATCTCCCGCGCCTGCCACGTGTCTCAATGGCACATTTTAAGATGGTCCCCAAAAGTAGACACCCCAAACAAGCACGGGATCAACACGTGTCTCAAGCTTCAGAAAATTTCTTTATAAGTTTGAGTACAATGAGGAGCTGGTGGAAGCCTCCACATGTATCCCTATCGTAATTTTTAAGGTGGGACCCTAAGGCAGATCTTCAAATGAGTGCCAACCCACCACGTGTCCATAGTCAGCCAAACACTATACCAACTGCATGAAATTTTTTGTCTAAGTTCAGGAAAAGCAACGAAATCCTCCACATGTCCCTCGACATAATTGTTAACGTGGGACTCTATGGTAGATCCTCAAATGAGCACTAGCCCACCACATGTCCATGGTCCACCAAAAACTATACGGGATGCATGAATTTTTTTTTCCTAGTCTGGGAAAAGAAGTGGAATCCTCCACGTGTCCCTCCGGCGTAACTCCAAGGCCAAACCAAAAGGTGAATTTTCAAACGAGCATCATTCCTCCACGTGGACAAGTTTTTGGTTGAAGCAAGCCATAGAGTTTTTAGAGTGCCCCACTGAGGCGCATCCAACCAAAAAGGGCCACATTTCCAATGATGTAGAGATGTAAATTTGATGGGAAAAACACACCCGTCAAACCTTAAAATGCAGGAAAACCACCATTTGAGCCCGAAGTTGAATTTTTCTTTAAGGACAGATAATTTGGAGATGTTATAAGTTTCAAACATGATCCTCAGAGCTACATCCAATCATGTTTCCTTGGGTATTTGGGACAAAAATGACAGGGACAATAATATGTGATTGCGGAAAATAAAAGGAAAGGAACAACATGAGTTTTATGCCCAATTTACGGACTCCTTCAGATGGATAGAGAAACAAAAAAAAAATTCTAGACCTTTAAGTGATCCTTGACCCAGGAAGGGACTGATCATGGTAACCAAATGGAGGATAAATACTTTCAAGCACCAATACGGGGAGATAAAGAAACATGATAGAGGCCACAAAATAAGGGATTTCAATGCAAAACGAGATGAGACTAATTTGAGAATCAACATTGGCTCCGAATCAGGGATGGGCACTCCATGTGAGTGCCACAAGAACCAAATAACAAACCAAATGCCAAAAATAGACGAAGTGCCAAAAACATACCATTGGGCAAAGGAGTCAGAGAATAAGCTTGCAGAGAAGAACATCCACAACCATCCTCCAAAAAATGATTTGAGAAACTAGAAAAACCAGGTCACCAAAGACCAGAATGAACAAAACATAGAAGTAGATAAGAACAAAGAATTATACACTATATAAATGGAGCATACCTTGATTCTGAGAAATCAAACAAGGAAATTCTTCAAATTCTTGCCATTATCATGCAATTCAAGTAGTTCTCCATCTATGTCTTTTAGGAAGAAGGTATGTTCACCAATTTGAATGTCAATAGAATAAGGGTCCATCCATAATTCATCAAACTTTCCATGTTTTCCCTTATTCTCATTCCTTCTATCCCAAAGAAGCACAAGATTCCCAATGTTGAAAGTTATGGTTATCACCTTTTTTTCAAATAGCTTCTTCAACTTTTCTCTGAACTTCACTTGCTACTGATGGGATGCCCTTCTCTCTTCATCCAACTCAATAATCTAATTCAATCAAGCATCATATGAACTAACTTCTTGGTCTTCAATTTTTTGAAAAAACTGAAATGAAGACAATTGCAAATGGAGGGTCAACAGAGCTTGAGTTCCATATACCAATTCAAATGGGCTTTTACCAATAGCTCTTTTAACAGTGATTTTGTTAGCCCAAATAGTGAACTTTAGTTGCTCATTCCACTTCCTTTTATTCAACTCCAAGGTTCTTCTAATGATCTTCAACAATTTTTTCTTCTAATGATCTTCAACAATTTTTTATTACTAGACTTAGCTTGTCCATTTCCTTGGGGATTGTAGTTAGAATCATATGTCAAATTGATCCCATACTCTTTGCACATTTCCACCAAATTTTTTTCTCTTAAACTCATGGCATTATTAGCAACAATTTTAACTAGCACTCCAAACCTACAGATGATATGGTTCAGCATGAAGTACATGAAAATTTGGTGTGTTGCTCTCTTGGTGGTGATTGCCTCCACCCACTTAGTGAAGTAATCAGTGGCTGCAAGAATCCACTTATGGCCAGCACTTGAAGGGTATAAAATATTACTAATGAAATCCATTCCCCATTGCTTGAACGAGGCTTCAATTGATACAGGCTGTAAAGGAATGGAGCCTGAAGTTTTCAGTATTCCAGAAAAATGCTAGCGACTCTCACATCTTCTAACTAAAAAAATTATATCTTTGAAAATAGATGGCCACTAATAACCAACCCTCAATATCTTGTGTGTTATGACTCTTCCAACAAAATTCCCCGCAAAAACTCCTCCATGGAGATCAGCAATTATACTGGGGGCTTCATCTTCAGTAATGCACCTTAAGAGAACTCCCTCAGGGTTCTTCCAAGCTAACCCAAAATTAGTAATGACATGTTTCTGGGAAGCCATATTAAGAGTTCTTTTCTGATTTTTACTCAAATACTCGGGGCAGTATAGATGTCTGAGATAAAAAATTATATCTTTGTACCATTCAAAACTCATCAAATTTTTAAGGACATCCACCCTTCCTTCTTTTACTTCATTCACCTCAATAGTTTGCAAGTTCCTCTCAACAATAATCTTAGCTAAGCCTAAACCTCTTACTAACTTCATAGTTCAGATATCCATGTCATATTCCTACAATTTGTTTACCCATCTGCATCTTTTGCTTGAGACCTCCATCTTTGATAAGATTTCTTTCACCATGGTGTGGGGAACATAAGCAACAACTTTAGAACTCAGGATGTAGGCTCTGAAAACCTTTGTTGCTTTCACTAAGGAAACTTCTTACTTCTCCATGATGGTGTATTTCAAATCAGCTCCTTGCAATGCCTTACTAAAAAAGGCAATTGGTCTCTCAACCCCTTCATCTTCCTTCTATAATAAAACAGATGCAATGGTGTTTTCTAAAGCAAAAGAAAACACTTGAAACAGATTCTTGTAATTTGGTGCTGCTAAAATAGGGGCATGCTTTAGTGCTTCTTTGATCCCATTGAAAGCTTGAATGGAAACTTCTTCCCACTTGATAACTTGGTCCTTCTTCATCATACTAGTAATGGGGATGGTCAGCTCAGGAAAGTTAGACACAAATCTTCTAATAAAGTTTATTTTCCCAAATAAGGATTGAATTCTCTTCTTAGTTCTTGGAATTGGGACCTTGCTAATGGCCTCTACCCTCTCAGGATAAATCATGACACCATCCTTTGATAAAATGTGACCAAAAAAATTTGGCATTTTACACTCTGAAATGGCACTTCTTTGGATTGAGTGAAATTCCTTACTCTCTACATCTTATCAGCATTTTTTCCAAATGCTGCAAGTGATCACTTCTCTTTCTGGAAAACACAGTCACATCATCTTGGTAAATAACAATAAAATCATTAATTTAACCAACAAAATCAACATCCATTACTCTTTGAAAGGTTGCTCCAGCATTCATTAAGCCAAAAGCCATCCTGAAATAGACATAAGTTCCCAAAGGAGTAGTAAAGGTAGTCTTTATTCTTTCTGATTCCTTCACAACAAATTGACTATAGCCAGAGAAACCATCCAAGGTAGAAAGAAGCTCGGAACTAGTCACTAATTGCAACATGTTTTCCATGTTAGGTAAAGGATAATAATCTTTCAATGATGCTCTATTTAGGTTTCTAAAGTCTACGCATAGCCTTATGTCACCATTCTTTTTTTTTACAGACACTAGGTTTACAACCCAAGATGAATATGTTGTGGGATGAATGATCCCTCCATCCCTCAACTTCTTCAGTTCTTCTTACATTTTCAAAGAAATAAGTGGATTGATGGGCCTCTATTTTTGACTAAAAGTCTTGGCATAAGATTTAAGAGGAATCTCATGTTGGAATAAATCTTCCTTGTATGCCTTCAATTCAGAGTAGGACCAAACTAGGAAATCTTGATATTTTTTCAGCAATTGAATATAGGACTGCTTCTCTTCCTTATTTTATCCTTTGTACCAAGGTCATGCTCCTCAACATCCCTTGAGGCTACTATATGTCTGTTAATAATGTAATCAGCATTATCAAAGTTTGATTCAAGAGCAACCAACCCTCTAGGAATGGTATTATTCTTCAGTTGGATGATGTATTTTCCAAACAAATTATCTTTACCCTCTGTTGTATACACCATTGGCTCCCAATTTATACATTGATCAACAAACTCCCCTTTGTTCTACATAAATATTTTTACCTACGCATCATCATCAAAAATTTGCTAATGTTTAATGTTGTCAGGGACAGATGGCCTTATTAACACTTCAACATCATATTCACAATATGGGGACATTACACAATTATCAAAATGAGATCCCAATACTGGAAGCTTGTCTGCCATAATATTAAACTTCTTATGATGATGCACAATATTAAATTAATCAAACATCTCAATCAAGTCCTAGACTACATGCTTGTACCGTTTCATTCTCTAATTTTCAGTAGCATACAGTTCTCTGATTTGTTTGACAATTAGTTTTGAATCTCCCTTAACAATGATGTATTTAACATAGTATTTCCAAGCAATTCTCAAACCTAACAACAATGTTTCATACTCAGCAATGTTGTTAGACACTCAAAGTTAAGTTTCAAAGAAAAAACAAACTGCTCCAAGCTTAAAGAAATCAGAACTACACCAGCACCATTTCCAAATTTGGAGAAAGCTCCAACAAACAAAAAATTCCATGGACAACCTACTTTTTCAAGACTCTTACATTGATCCATTTTGTTCTCTTTTCCATCAAAAAATCCAACTAAGTTATTAGCATCAACACTTGTGTACAAAACTTCATAAGATGCATTGTTGGGATCTTCAATGAGGTGCAAAATCTTCTTTTCTCCATAAAACTTGACAAAGCTGCCCTCAATTGGGATAGTGGCATGGGACATATCCATTTAAACACTCCCATGAACACTTGTAGCCCATTTTCTAGACAACAACATACCCCACTTGGCTGGGCAATCAATAATAACAACATCAAGTTTCAAGTTGTTACCCGGATAAGCTGCAAGTTGTACCACCAAACCTTTCACACATCCAAAAACTGGGACCTCTCTAGAGTCCATGGTAGTACATCTTCCATATGCTACTGGCACTTTAATATCCCATTCATTCATGACCTCAAGAGGCATGACATTGCATGATTCTCCCGAATCAAACATACAATTATGCAACAGTCTGTCCTTAATAATCATAGTTGTAAAGAATGGATCAACATTTAATTGAGACTCAACCAAATATGTTCCCAAGTAAACCTTAGGTGCTTCTCCAAGCTCTTCCAATTCTCATGGTGTTTCTAGCTCTTCAATGATTGGAGGAGTCTCCACAATGTTTACATTTCTACATAGGGTACACTTCTCTTATTTCAATCCCAAATACTCAAATGACCTCTTCTTGTGCTCAGGAAGCCTAAGAATCTCAACAATTGGAACACTAAATTTGATTTGACTCAAAACTTAGGCAATGTCATATAGAACACACTTTGGCAAGGCAACATTGGAAGGTAGATTGACAAACTCATCAGATGATACAATATTTTTGATAGTTCAGGCATGAGGAGAAGTATGAATTTTGTTTAGGACAGCAAGGCCTTTGGCAGATGCATCTTTCTTAGGAGCCTCTTTTGGAATATTTGAAAGTAATGGAGTATTTGGCTTGGTCTGAGGTCCTGCCCCTTTGACAACTTTACTTCTTGTGTTATACTCTTTTTCTTGGGCAACAACAACATTCATCAACAACTTCCTATCATCCTAAAATGGGATTCCTCCATCATACTTATTTATCATTGAAGCTATTAAGTATTCAAATTCATTATTAGGTATTTCAAAATCTTGTACAATATCTATTTCTAAAGTATGAGAGGAGGGAAGAAGAGGTACCCAGTGGATGCAATCGTAAAAACTTGTAGCAGTTTCAGCACCTATCACTTCAGTTGAATTTTCTCCTTTTGAGCTCGTGGAGAAACCCATCATGCAAACATCATCATCAGTATCATCACCATTATTAGCTTATTCAACTTTCTTATCTACTTCACATGGAGGATGGGGTAGAAAGCATCTATCACACCAATCAATATCATTTGCCTCTTCAACAACAACTCTGGCATTTAGAGGATTATGCACCACTCTATTTTCCCTAGCTTAGGATGTCTATTTGCATATCCCATGGGTCCTTTACCTCTGTCATTAGATATCTATTCATTTCTAGGATGATTTGAAAATCTATCTTAGCCTTATTGCTTGTGTTGACCTTGTGAACTTTGCCCAATTACCTTTCTCTTCCCGGGCTGATTTGTATGAGATTTCTTTGACAGCCCCTGCCAAAGTTTTCACAACTTCCTCCAAATAAACAACCTTACTTTATTAAGGTTTTTCTTGGTTAACTAGTTCCACACCCTCCCTCTTAGGAGGTTTTCCAATTTCTTTAATGTTTTTCTCAATTTGCAGATTCATGGTAAAGGCCTGCCTCAAATTGGTAGGGTTTTTGTCCCTCAAATAACAAGCAACGTTCTTATGAAATGAATATGAATACTTTATAAGACAATATTCATCACATGGCCTTAAAATTACACGAAATCTTCTCAATGTCTTATTAAATATAGTGTTGAAATCATGTACTGATTCATTAGGATTATTTTTAATATTTTCAAATTCTAACAAAAGAAACCTAGGGTCTGTTTCGTCACCATATTGCAATCTAAAAGCATTAGTCATTTCTATCCAAGAATCAATGGAATTATCAGGTAAATATTTATACCATTCCCTTGCACATTCTTCTAAAGTATGGAACAAATAATTTGATATATACATCTTCAAATTCTATCTCAGAAATCCTCCATCATATTGACAAACAACTTCAAGTGCTGATCACCACTAATAGCATTATTACCTTGGAACTTTGGCAATCTATTTCTAACATCTTGGGGAACTACATTTGGATAACCAACCATCCCTCTAAAATTTATAGATCCAAAGGTATTTACAACAAATGGAGGTTTAGGTGGGGGATGGACCATGTTTTTTTGAGGAGAATCAAACTAATAAGGGATAAGGGTTCTTTGAAACACAAGAGTATAACTTTCAAAATGGATATCCCCTAAAGGCTTTGTTTCTTGGAAAACCCTATAAAATTTGGAAAACACAGGGGCTGAATGAGAAGAAAACTTTTCAAATTCAATTGAAGGCCCCTCTCTAGATGGAGAATTCAATTCCACAAAAATACTACCTAATTCAGAAGCACTTGAATAACAATCTTAAATGATAGGCTAATCACTTTCATCAATGGAGATCTCTTTTCTTGACTGCCGATCTCCAACAAATCTTCAACATATTCTTCCTTCTGACTTTGTTTTTCCTATATCTAGAAATAATGTCCTAGTAGGATCCTTTATGAAGAAATATCTTCTTCCTTCCAAATTTGAAAATATTAGTAGCAAATCTCACTTGACATAGGTTAAGACATTGGTATTTACCAAAAAATCATATCAACATGGATTCACCACTAAGGATTTCAACCTTATTTGTGCAAATACACTAAAAAATATGATCTGTCAAATGTGTATCAAAACTAGAAACTAGAAATGGAATGATCTTACCTTCCCTTACCCAGATTTATCAATGAAATTTAGTGCAATAACTATACAAACTGAAATTATTGCACACAACACTTGTAACTTTGAACACTTCTTTTAGGCTTGAACACAGTATGATGTTGAAAAAGTGTACTAGCACTTAGAGCATGTAAGAAATGTTTACAAGGGTTTGAATATGAATTGCAATCATAATTTCCATGGCAGTGGTGCCAAAATGGTGTTGGCACCCAAATTGATTCTCTCTTAGAAGTTGAGCAACATAACAGATTTGACAGGAAGCTTAGAGACAAGTAGATCATGTTATGTGTGGTTTTGTATCCAAGGAAGAAATGAAACTTGCTCTTTATCACTCAGATGTGGAGAAATGGATAGCACCCTCAAGAGGATTTGATCTATCCTCACTAATATATGGTTGTGCCTTTTAACCAGGGTGAGAGGACCTTATGTAGCCTATTGTTTGTGGAGGAGATGGAGATGTCCTTTTTTGCAAAGTTATTAAGAAGACCTTGAAGAAAACATGATCAATACAACAAAAATCTAACTCTCATGAGTTGTCACCCTAGATAATGGAGATATTTTCTAAGAAAGGTTCAGGCTACTACAAAAATGAAAACATGATTTCTTTTGCATGTTTTCGTAATAGAAATTATGCATTTGTACACACACAGGACAAACAGGGGTAGAATGGGTAGGATTGGTTGTTTTTAAATGAATTTTGGTGGGAGGTGAGGTAGAATGAACTTGATTCACCAGATATTTGAGAGATTTTACAAAAAATGGAAGGGTTAATCAACAAAAGTCTTCATAATAGCTAAAATGTTCCTTTGGCTAGAAGGTGTTCTTTAATGGAGGCCCAAATCAGAACATTTTCACACAAAATTTAAGAATCCAAAATGAAGGTTGAAATTGAAAAACTTAATTGAACATTATCAACCTTTGTTTTATCACACCTAAGATACCCTCAAAGGATAAGAAACAATCTTATCAGCATGCTAGGAGTAAAGTGATTTTAAATTTGTCTATTTCACTATCAAATGAAATCTCTTCTGATAAATTAAATTGTAAATTCCACCAAACTATCACAAGGATAAGATATTATGTGATTCGCAAAGATTTCAATATAAGATTGTAATGGGAACAAGAAAAACTATTTGCAAACATTCAAAAATGAAGGAGACACAATTTTGCTCAAAATCAACACAGATAAACTCAAATTTGATTAAATTCATCAGCAGTACAAAGTTTCTAAAATAATCTTAAGGCTTGTCAATGGTTGTAAACTTGTAACCACTTGACATGATCAAATTTAACAAAAAATAAATAAACAGGTTCCTCAGATGGTTTCTCAGAATGATGGGCTTTGTCAAAATTTTCTCTTAGGAATTAACTCTTGACCTCTAACACTCCAACCATTTGCATGAAAATTTCATACAGTATATAACATTTAATATACAACAGAGTTTTCCCCCTAAAATAGAAAAACATTGAAAGCACCATTGCTTGTTACAATTTTGATCGTGATTTCCAGGATCAGATTTGCAAAAAAAATTTCAGTTGCTCAGAGGGAAAGATCTCTTCAAATATTTCAAGCATTCAATTATTTCATCTAGTAAATCACTCTTCATCTCACGGGCCAACTACTTCCTCCTCTAATCTGTCAAATCTAGTTTTTTTCATGCCAAGGAAAGAAAGACTGGAAAATCAGATCGAATCTGATAGTCAAATCACATCTTAATGGCAAAAGATGTTTTCAGATCTTCCCCCCCCCCCCCAAATCAAGATATCAAATTAATTCTCCTCTTCCTTTGGCATGTAGGAGACATCAAGAAATGATAAAAAACCATAAAAATTCACATCTCCAAGAGCTTTGGAGCAAAAAAGGAAGAAAATCATATACAAATGCACAGTTGCCATCGATTTCCCTTTCAACTTTAAATTTGGACCGTCCACGTGGGATATCTAAGTTTAAAATGATCTTGGGGATTCCTTTTTACCTTTTACAACTTTTGGGAAAAAAATGCAAAAAATTTCTCATTTTGCTTTGCCCCTCCGCGTTTCAAAAATGGGCTTGACATCTGGCATGATATGGGCTCAAACGGAGCCGTGACTTGATTCTGCAAATTTTACCTCTTTTTTTAAAAATAGAAAATTTTCCAATTTTCCTCTGGTGCTCCACCCTCCCACTTTTAGCTTTCGATGTGGGTCCCAGTGGAACCGCGCTTCCGTTTTATCACTTCAACCCCTTTGTTCACAAAAGGAAAATTTTCCAAATTTCCCCCCAGCGCTCCGCCCTCCCGCTTTGACTTTTCAACGTAGGCCATAACTAAATTTTTCTAGAGCCATGATTCATTTATAAACTTTTACCCTTTTTACCAAAAAAGGTAAAATTTCCACTTTTCCTCCAAAAGTCCGCACCTGCACCGTTGAATTTTTATAGAAAATTTTGACTATTCTCTATCCATCTTGCGGGTCATTTTGATGACTTTAATCTTTTTGACAATAAGAGGCAAAAAATCCAAGCTACCTCTAATGGCCCACCTCTGCACCTTTTGAATTTTCAAACTGCCACATGTCTTCCTCTGATTCATTGTGGGGTTGCACTTCACTTTTATACTTTATCCCTTTTTACAAAATAAAGCTAAAAAGTCACAAAAACCTCCAGCTATCCATCTCCCCCACCTGCCACATGTCTCAATGGCACATTTTTATATGGTCCCCAAAAGTAGAGACCCCAAATGAGCACGGGCTTGCAACATGTGTCCCTGTCGTACCAAACTATATTAGCTACATAAAAATTTAAGTACTAAGTCCGGGAAAAGTATCGGAAGACCTCCACGTGTCCTCCCAGTCACTACTGTTAAGGCCAAACCAAAAAGTATATCTTCAAATGAGTACCATCCCACCACGTTTCCTATTGACCGCAAGGATGTAAATGGTATCGACAGGGATGAAATGTCCATTCAAACCATGGGAAAAGTAGCAGAATGATGACCACGTGTTGAGCTTGGAGATGAAATGTTATGGTGGGACCAAAAAAAGCAGGATTCAAAAATGAGCACTAAGGCTCAAATACATTCCTCCGTGTTACATCCATTCATTTTTCTGGCTGCTTCAAGTATTTAGAGAAAAAATGACAACGGTAGAAAATTACGACTGTGAAAGATGGAAGTGTCCCCCTGGGACAAGCTCCGAGTTTTTAGCCATGAACAAAGAATGGTGAGATTTTCAAATTAGCAAACGTTCCTTCAAATGGAACAGAGAAACAAGGAGCTAACCATGCGATCCATAAGTGATTTTTTAGAGTTCCCTAGGAACAGATTGCCATTATGGAAACAAAAGGAAGGCAGACGACTTCTCAGGTGCAACACGGGGGAGATGTAAATATGACAGATGATGTAAATCACATGAATTGTAAAGGATAAAATGCAGGCAAGACCACCATTTTGAGCACCAAAAGATGAATAAATGAACTATACAACTCAAGAACTCTTAGATAATTCACTTAATCATGGAAATAAATTTCAAATCAATCGATGCTTTTTGATGCTACATCTGAATGATGCAAAACTTGGGTATTTGGGACAAACTACACCTTCCCATGGACTTCAATATGTGCAACTGCAGAAAATAGATGCTTCATAACGTACAATCCGAGTTACTTATGCCCAATCTTATAGACGCCTTCATATGGACAGAGCCTTGCAAAACAAATTTTGGACCTTTAGGCTGACTGCTTTGTCTTACTGAAGGGACTGATACATTGGCAACCAGGTGGTTTACACATAGGTGTTTCCTTTTGGGAGAACACTTTCAACACTGCTAGATTTGATGTATGTTGTTCTCTTTCTGTCTAAAACGCAAGTAATTAAAAAATTTATCCCAATCCAAGATGGCTGCCCCAAACATAGTCAAACGTCTAACCCAACCAATCTAAGAAACTTTAAAAGTTTCAAGTTGACCTTTTCGCACGGGGTTCGAAAAGTGTCAAGAAGACTCTCATTTTCTTATTGGGGGCCCTCAGTTAGGGTCGACACACTCTTTTATCAGAGGGGTTCCTTTTTCACTAATATTCATGATTTCACCATGAGTCGATTAGAGGAATTACCACGTGGTGGATCCTCAAGCCACTACGTGGACTTCCACCATCTCTCCAAATCATACCTAGCTCAATAAAAGTAACTAGGCTAGTCACCTTGGGCATGCCAACTCATCTTCCCTAGCAATCAAAAAACCAACCATGCCACGACTCAGGGGAGAAAACCACTGCTGGAAAAAATGGTGAAGTATTCTACGTGGCCGAATGCATGAATAAAGTGGGGAGGATAATTATTATTAAATAATTTTTCCCCACCTCCTGCGGTGAATGTGGGACTAACCCATATAGACAAATCCTTGGTAAAAGGACACAGCCAGTGTAGCGAACGTAATACAGATAAGGAAACCATTTTGGATGCAGAGGTGACACGGAAGACAACTGGTGGATTCTTAGCGATTTGGATGAAAGACATGTCATGGAAAGGCATAGTGATAAGGCGATTTTTCAACTTAGTAGGGGTTGATGTGATGTGGTCGAAGACTTGGTGGATGAGAGCCAACAAACTGTGACCAAAAGGATAGGTAGGGGAGTTGAACCAGAAACCTCCCTTAATAACTCGCATGCCTCAACCAACACACCTACCCTTGAAATTTGGTGGATAACTAGCGAATTTGGATGATATCCAAGAATTTTAGGGCACCCAAGTCTATAAAATTCCCCCCCTCACTCCATTCAAACACAATCTCTCCAATTTGAATGCAAGGAGAGTTAGGAGGAGAGTGTAGTGTAGAGGAGCCTTAGGATATTAAGAAAAATATATTGGAAGACCTATATTATTTTATAGGAAATATTAGGATATTAAATAATTATTTAATTAAATAGGCACTGATGATATAGTATACCTATTATTATTTCTAATAGGCATGATGACGATATTATAAGTCCTATTATTATAGGAAATTATAAAATCAATCAAGTTAGTGTTTTTAACTCACTGACCAGTGTAAAGGCCGAATTGACGCCTTATTATCGTGCAGGATCCTGAAGAAATGATTTTGAAGCTAAGGGATGTGATGAAGCAATGGAGAAGTACACACTAAAAAATATTTGATTCTTAAAATGTTGGGTGTATCACCAACTTAGTTGGTTGGAGGCCGCGGAGGAGATTCATAATCATTGAGCTCATTGATGAGACTGGGTCTGATCTTAGCTCTACGTAGAGGTTATTTTTCCATGCAACATAGTGAAAGATGATTGACATCATCACTAGACATCAAATATGATCTTAGATCTATGTAGAGGCTGAGGCCATGCAACAAAGTGGAAGATGATCATTGTCAACATTAGACATCTAGATAATTAGCACGGTTTAGAAGTTATTTCATCATTCTATAGAGTGGAGGTCAAAAAGATGTGTCAAGCTATGAATCTGTTCCATATTACTGAGCTTCTACTACTAGTTTGATTCTATTGGACTGATTCACACACTAGGTTTGGTTGAAAATTCATTTTAGTATCATAATTTTTAGTTATATTATATGATTAGATTTTTATAATGGATTGGTTCATCTATTTTGCAAACCCAGAGACGTAAATTTTTTTTAAACTCTATTATCAACCCTTGTGCGGTGAGGTTTGTATTCTTACATTATATTTTTTAAGTTGATTTATTTTGGAGTGAATTCAATAAAATAATAAATTTCCTATAAGGTTATGTGGTTGAGAAAATAAATTATTGGGCGGTTTACAAATCAAAAACTCTATAGCCATAAGAGAATCATACTTTTAATTTTTTACTTATGAATGGGTACATCTCATATTCGTAATTATGGAATACAATAACATGTCATTGTAAATTTCTATTCTAGAGCCCTTTGGTTTAAAAGAGCATGTCTCAAAAAATGTTCCCTATATTTTGGGAAATGTGCTATTCTCATATGGGTTGGATTTTTGACTCATAGGTTTATGGGGCAGTTTTCGATCCATGGTTTTGGATCCCACAGTATTGTAAAACTACTTAAGCAGTTTCCTATTGATGTGATTTTGGGATTTTGATAAGGGTAGACATATCATTGTAGATGTGTGTGAGTTCAAGTGTGAATTAAAGATAGTTTGTTGAGTATAGATCCAAACAGATCTGGGTATTTTATTGAGAGAGAGGTGGCTTGTAATAAAATTTCAGAAAGTGATTCTTGGTGAATGTAGCCCAAATTAGGTGAACCATGTTAAATACTGTCTCTATATTGTGGTATTTTATTTTCTGCTCTTTTATTTTAGATTTGTAATATCTTTCTACATATTATTTTCTATAATTGCGATTCTATGTGGGATTGTTCTATATATTTTATCCCTTATTTCCTAATAATTGGTATCATATCCTGGTTTGGTTGCTGAAGTTTTGAATTACAGGAATTTTTTTGCTTGATTGGGAGTTATGGCAGATGATAGAAGATCAATGGTGTATAAATTGAACAGACATAATTTTAGTCTTTGGAAGATGTAGATGGAATATTACCTTTATCATAAGTATCTTTATATTCCATTGTCTGAGAAAGGGAAAAAACCCTCGAGCATGAAATATGTGGAGTGGGATTTGTTGGATAGGAAGGAACTTGGAACAATCGGGATATGCCTTGCATCTTCGCTATTATTTAATGTTTCAAAGGAAAAGACTACAAAAGAATTGATGGATGCATTAGGGAAGTTATATGAATTACTCTCTTCCTCTAACAAGATATTTTTAATGATTTTTTTTTAATATGAAGATGTGTAAGAATAGTTCAGTAGTAGATCATTACCATCAGTTACAATAGAATTTTATGAAGAAGTTAGGGCTTTATTAATTCTATGCTCTTTACCTAAGATTTGGTATAGCCTAGTAATGGCGGTAAGAAACTCGGTTCCAACTAAGTCAAAGTTGAATTTTCAGGACGTTATAAGGGTGATTCTAAGCCACGAAATGTGAAGAAAAATCTCTAGGGAATCTTCTACTTTGTGGAATTATTTGATGGTGGAAACTAGAGGGAGATAGAAGAATAGAGGAATCCATGGAAAATCAAAAGATCAGGAAAGGTCAAAATCCAAAAGTAAGATGGTATGTTGGCACTGTGGAAAGTCTAGGCATGTAAAGACATACTGTTGGGAGCTTCAGGATAAGAAGAAACAACACGAAGAAAAAAAGGAGGTGAATGTGGAAATAGGTAATTTATGCCAAGTTGATTTGATTCTTTCTTTGCATAATATTTTTGAGTCTTAGATTTTAGATTCGGGGGGCTTCTTTCCATGCTACTCCACATAGACATTATTTTGTTGATTATATTCAAGGGGATTTTAGGAATGTTTTTCTTGGTGATGATGAGTCTTGTAGCATAGTTGGAAAAGGGTTTGTTAAGATTAAGATGCGGAATGTGAATAAATGGATATTGAAGGATGTCAGACATGTGCCAGCATTAAGATGAAATTTGATATTGGCGGGGAAGTTGGGAAATGATGGTTATACAATGATATTTATAGCAGACTCTTGGAAGGTTACCAAGGGTGCTCTTATTGTAACAAGAGGTAAGAAGGTTGGAAATCTTGTATTTAACCACCGATAGGACTAATTCTTGTAATCTTGTGGCTTCAGACACAAATACAACATTGTGGCATTACAGGCTCAGTCATATGAGCCATAAGGGCATATATATCACAAAGAATAATTTTACCGGATATACAGAAATAGGTTTGGAGTTATGTGAGAATTTTGTATAAGGGAAATAGAAGCAAGTAAAGTTTCTCAAGGTTGGACCTACGAAGAAATAGAGTAAGTTAGAGATGGTACATTTTGATGTGTGGGGGCCGGCTTAGGTATCATCTCTAGGGGGTTTAAATTATTATGTTAATTTTATTGATGATGCAACAAGGAAAGTGTGGTTATATTGTATTATAAATAAATTTTATGTATTTGATACTTTTGTTAAATGGAAATCCTTGGTAGAGAATGAAACATGTCTTAAGCTCAAATGTCTTAGGTCAAATAATGGAGGGGAGTATTGCAGAAATGGTTATTATTATTATTGTTGTTATAAGAATGGAATTCATAGGAAAATTAAGGTTCCAGGAACTCCACAACATAATGGGTTGTTAGAAATGATGAAAACTTTAATAATGGAATGTGCTAGGAGCATGAGGTTACATGCGGGACTGCCTCTTTCTTTTTGGATAGAAGAGGTGACCACAAATGTTTACTTGATAAATAGAGGACCCTCAAGTGCCTTATATGGAGGCATACCTGAGGAGGGTTTGTCTAGTAAGAAAGTTGACTACTCATTTCTTAGATTCTTTTTATGTGAGGTTTTTTTCCATATTGACAAGGATGATAGGACATATTTAGAGGATAAGTAAGAAAAATACACTTTCATTGGTTATGGTGGTGATGACTTTGGATATAAATATTGGAGTATTAAGGACAAAAAAATCATTCGATCTATGGATTTGGTCTTTATTGAGAAAGTCATGTATAAGAAATAGTTGTAGGAAAGCAAGGAAGAATCCAAGAAAGAATATGCAGTGGTATAGGATCTTCTAGATGGGAAAGTGACACATGAATTAGTTCAGGAACCTACTCAATAGGAAATCCAAACTCCTATTTTGAGGAGGTCTTCTAGGGAAAGAAGAGCACCTGAATTCTTTTCTCCTTCTCTTTATTATTTATTACTCACTGAAGGTAGAGAACCAAATAACTTTGATGAATAAATACAGGTAAATTCCAAGAAGAAGTGTGAGAAAACCATGGACAAGGAGCTACAGTCTCTCAAGGAGAACTAGACTTGGGATTTAATGAAGCTACCTGAAGGAAAAAGAGTATTCTAGAACAAGTGGGTGTACAGAGCTACAGAGGAAGAAGGAGGAAAGAAAAGATAAAAGGCTTGATTGGTGGTCAAGGGGTTTTCACAGAAAAAAGGTATAGATTTTGATGATATTTTTTCTCCTGTAGTAAAAATGACTTCTATTAGAACTGTTCTTGGAATAGTGGTAGTAGAATACTTGCACTTAGAGAAGCTAGATGTAAAGACTACATTCGTTCATGGTGATTAGGAGGAGGATATATATATGCAGCAACCAAAGGGTTATGAGGTCAAAGGTAAAGAGGAGATGGTGTGAAAACTGAAGAAGAGCTTGTATGGCCTGAAACAAGCTCTATATAAATGGTATAAGAAATTTTATAGCTTCATGATGGAGCAAGGTTATATTAGATGTCATTCTGACCATTGCATGTATACAAATAAATTTCATAATGGTAGTTACGGTATCCTATGCTTTTATGTGGATGACATGTTGGTTGTAGGAAAAAACATGCAGGAAATAAAAGGACTCAAGAAGCAGCTAAGTGACTCCTTTTCTATGAAGGATTTGGGGGAAGACAAAAAAATTGTTGGAATGAGGATATCTAGGGATAGAAAAGAACGAAATGTAATTTTGTCTCAGGAAGAGTACATTAATAAGGTCTTGGAGAGGTTTAATATGCAGGATGTTAAACCGGTTGGGAATTCTTTGGCATGCCATTTCAAGTTATCAAAGGACATGTTTCCCAAGACAAAATAGGAGAGAAATTAGATATCCAAGGTACCTTACTCATTAGCGATTGGCAGTTTGATGTATGTTATGTTGTGCACTAGGCCTGATATTTCCCATGGAGTGGGAGTTGTGAGTAGATTTATGAGTGATCCAAGTAAAGATCAATGATAGGTAGTAAAGTGGATCCTTAAGTACTTGAGAGGGACCATGGGGAAAATTTTTTGCTATAGGGGATTAGACACCACTTTGCATGGTTATGTATATTTAGAAATGGGTAAGTAGGACAACAGTGAGCTAGATTTCATGACTACAGAAGCTTGTGGCTTTGTTAACCACGAAGGTTGAGTATGTTGCTGCCACAAAGAAAAGAAAGTGATGATTTGGTTACAAGAATTGCTTGAGGAGTTGGGGCATAAGAAGGAGGAAGGGAAGTTGCATATTGATAGTCAGAGTGTTATACACCTAACTAAGAACTCTGTTTTCCACTCTAGGATGAAGCATATACAGTTAATGTACCATTTCTTTAGGACAACTTTTGAGGAAGAAAAGTTAAAGCTAGAAAAGATTCATAATAGTCAGAATCCTATAGACATGATGACCAAGGTGGTCACAAGGGATAAACTGAAGTTGTGTTTAGCTTTGGTGGGTCTTCACAGACAACAGTGAAGGGTTGAGAAGCTTTCTCAGAGGAAAAATACTCTCCAAGTGGGATATTGTTATGTTGTAGAGCTTGTTTTCATGTGTGGAAGTGTTGAATACTGTACACTAAAATTACTGTACTCTAAAAACAATTTGCCTCAAAAAACATTCTCAATATCATGGGAAATGTGCTCTTCTCATTTGGGTGGGATTTTTGATCCATAAGTTTATGGGGAAATTTTTGCCCATGTTGTTGGTACCCATGGTATCGTAAAACTGCTTAAGTAGTTACCTATTGATGTGATTTTGGGATTTTGATAGGGGTAGACATATCATTGTATATTTGTGTGATTTCAAGTGTGAATTCAGGAGAGTTTATTAAGTATATCTCCAAATAGATCTGGGTATTGTATTGAGAGAGAGTTGGCTTTTAATAAAATCTAAGCAAGTGATTCGTGTATGTAGCCCAAATTGGGTGAACAAAGTTAAATATTGTCTTTATATTGTGTTCTTTTATTTTATGCACTTTAATTTCAGATCTGTAATATCTTTCTACATATTAGTTTCTACTATTGTGATTCTATGTGGGATTGTTCCACATGTTTTATCCCTTATTTCCTAACAGGTTCTACAATTCCTATTTGTATCATGTACATGTATTGTAATATTGTTTCAATATTTATAGCTATGAAGAAAAATCTCATATTTTCAATTGGGGAATGTCTTAATAGAAACTTAATAAATAATAAAATCTAGTTAAAGTAACTGTTAACATGAAATCACAACATCGCTAAATGAGTTTTGGATCTGCTTTTCTAAGGCAGGGTCATTTGGTGTGATTTACATAACATGGGACCATCTCTCAAGCTATGGGACTTGCGGACTTGAGATGGACCTCTGGAGAAATCCAGATTCTTCTTCCTAATCCTAATGCTTAACTACTTCTAAGGAAGGAAATGTGACTATCTACTCCTAATCTAACAATTCTAAGGGACCAAGGAGAGAGAGATAGCATGAAAATAAAGAAATCCTACACTACATAGGTGATAACACCAAGAAAATGGAGTGAGATATTCTGTTGAGGGAGAAAGAAACAGAAAAAATGGAGATGAGGGAGGTCAGACAGAAGTGACACGGCCTAGATCTACAAATCATCCATTAAACTCCATGAAACACAATATCATGTACCTACAAATGTGAAATACATGCACAAAAAACCAAGACTGAAAGGGAAAGGCACAAAGAAACAACAAAACAATGCAAAGGGTTGAAGAACACCACAAAAACATGTTTTTATTGCTCTAGAAGGTGCACAGACCATTACATTTCAGAAACAGAGGCACAAATAAATTTTTCTAGGCGTGGGAGAAGGTTTTCTACTCAAAAATGGCATCAAGAAACAAATTTGACAGAGTTTCTCTATGCCCAAAATATCTTTCCTTCTCAAAAAAAGAAGTGTTACAGTATATATAGAAAGAAAAGAGAGAGAAGAGTGAAAATTTGAATCCTACTCCAACCACCATGAGATACGCATTGAATCCTACCTTGAAAGCTCAACCACTGAATATCAATGCCTTCTACAAATCCACCCACAATATGTCGCTTCTAGTTCCCTAGTGGATTGAATCGAATTAAATCTAGTAGTTGAAGAGATTGGATTCTACATTAATGGCCTGGAAGACTCTTCTTCATTTTTCACCTAGCAGGGCCACGTGGCATCCTGGTGCTCATTTGGGATTCCCTTTATATATGGGACATGTCGCAGCTAGATTAGAGAAAAAATCAGGCTTATGGGTCCGTAATTTACCTTTTTCCCTCATTATGTGAAATGAAAAACTCAAAAAACCCCTAACGACCCAATTTGACCTAGGAAATGTTGAGATGTGGAGCTTGTTTGAGCCTCCCTTTATGGATTGATGTTTAGAGGAGCGTCATTAGGACACATGGCTCTCTCTATTGGATCTTCCATACTTAGTCGATTCTAGATTCTTTCCTTAATGGTTTTGAGCCTGAAGACCTTGAAACTTCACCGCTTTTATTCCTTCTTGCTCCTGGCTTCTCTGCGACACTACTGCTTCATTTTTTAGCCCACCTGTAACCTGTTTTTCATCCTAGAATGTGAGCTTGTGGGTCTGATTCATTTCCTTCATAATTTCCTTATGTGTAGGAGTTGGCTTGAGCAATTTTTTTGGGGGGCGAATTTGGGATAACAATTTGGCGACTCACGAGGATATCTTCCTGCTAGATGAAAAGACCAGTGTCCTTGGAGCATCCATTGGGTATGGAGTCAAGAATGATGGCCTGACACTAATCCTTCTTATAAAATGGACTCCCCGTCTCTTTGCACTTTGCTGACCTCTGAACCATTTAGAAACCCACTGAACTTGGAGTTGAACTTCACCAAAAGCCAACTGAAATGGACTTTGCAAGAGTAAAACAACAACACCAAAAACTATGTACAAACTAAAAATCATATATGCTCCAAATGGAACATGCAGAGTGTACAAAAGTAGTTCTTTTGCTAAAAACAAACCTACCTAATCTACTCTAACCGAGAGAAAAGGGAGCTCAAACAAAGCCTACAACTGGAAGGGAGAAATAGCTTCTGTTCCTCAAAAATGGAAGCCATGCAAACAATTTGGCACTGAACATGGTTGGTTGTATGAGTGAAAAACTAACAATAAGCTGGTCCTCCACCCAAATAACCAAAGTATCAACTAGAGATAAATCAAATGCCTCTTTTATTTTCTCTACATTTGGATTGAAGAGGTATGGAAGTTGATCCTTGGTGCTTTGCATATCATCCTCATGCCCTGAAATAGTCATGGCTGGTTTTGGCTTCTCCTTTGGATCCAATGATTGGACATGGTCTAATCCTTTGGATGTGCCCATTTATCTAAAATTCAACTCCAAAACTAGAGTCTTCTTGTGGACCTTCTTGGGTTTATGGTGTGAGAGAGATGATGACATCCTCTTGACTTTTCTCTTCCTCCTCCTTTGAAGAACATGGAAGATCAAAATATTCCAACCTTGGTTCCAGAGGGCTGTTATGAAGTGCAGGTTGTTGTTCCTAAATGTTTTCCTCCATGGCAGTAGGCTCATGTGTGTGTAAGATGGATGGAGGAGCAAATGATGTAATCTCCTCAACCTCCTCTCCATTAAGACAATCCACCGATTCAGATAGATAATCTGCCTCCTCGTTGTCCTGTTGCGTGTATTCGACCTCCTCTATGGTGTCCTTTGAATCTAAAATTTCCTCACCATGGTTCTCCTCATCTTCAAACATAAAGTTTGAAATCTCAGAATCTTCTTTGACATCAGAGCTTGAAGGGGATGAAGTGGGAGTAAGAACTGAAGGTTCTTCTATGGCCTGCTCCACACTTGGAGCCTCTAAAAATGTATGGTCCTCCTCCACAGCCAGAATGTACTACTCTTCTTTTGGATTAGGAGTAGCTCCTTCTTCCCATGCTTGTGCTATAGCTGGAGCTTCCACCACTTGTGGCTTGACCTCAGCCTCCTCCATAAGCTTAACCAAAAAGGGAACCTTTAAATACTCATAGCAGCCCAACTCTTTAGATTTAAGGGAACCTTTAAATACTCATAGCAGCCCAACTCTTTAGATTTTCTATCATTTCTTCTTTGTTGGGTTCCTCTGTTTGACGTTCTCCTTAACTGGATTCTTGAGTATCTTCCCAACATGGACTTGGGAAAGAAATAGGAGTGGTGGGTGGGGTCTCCACTAGTTGTTTCCTTTTTTGTGGTAGAGGGGAAGGCATTTCTTTTGGCTCTTATAGAGGGGGATTGGATTTGGGAGGGAAAAGGGAAGAGAAACTGAGGTGGGGTGGAAGACTAGGGAGTGGAGAAATGGAATCAACACTTGCGGTAGCAACAAGGAAGCTTGAATCTTGATCATGTTGACATGATAAAGACTGAGGAAGAGAAAATGAAAGGCAAGGAGCTAGTGATTTACTTACCCATTGACAAGGTTGTCCCACACTTTGATCATAAGCCCTGATCTCCTCTGCCCATTGTGTAAGCTGAGGCAACACTTCAACCATGAAGTCAAGCTTCTCATGAGGGCTGTAGTGTCCTAGAAAAGGACATTCCCATGGACAAGGTGCCCTGTAACCAATTCTGAAAGCCCACATTTGAGTTGTTTCCCTTAATTGAACCATGCCAACCTCCATTTTTTGAATCTTCTCCAGTAGACCAGCATCCTCTGCATAATTATCGCCATCATATGCGTCCCCTTGTCCTTGATAAGCTTCATAGTCAAAATGGTTTTGACACTGCTCATACGGGTAAGTATAATGGTTCTAGATCTAATCATAATGTTGATCTAGAGGAGTTGGGAAATACATTGAAGGTGTACTGTATTGTTGTAGTGCGAGCTCCATGAAGGGAATAAAGTCACGATTGCACAACCTCATGGAATGGGATAAAATTAAAGAGATGGAAGAATAAAATGGATGAAATGAGTGGAAATGGATGGAAAAGGTCTGTGACTTAGAGAATGGGTTTTTAACCAGATGGAGTCGCTAGATATGCTTGTATGTGCCTCTACAAGCTGAAATCTTCACCAAGAGCACATCGAACCTGATGAAGTGAAGTAGTAAGGTGCTTCAGACCTATCCCGCCGAGTGTGAAATAACTGTTAATATGAAATCACAGCACCCCCAAATGAGTTGTGGATATGCTTTTCTAAGGCAGGGTCATTCAGTGTGATTTGCATAACATGGGACCATCTCTCAAGTTGTGGGACTTGTGGACTTGAGATGGCCCTCTAGAGAAAGTTGGCTTATTCTTCCTAATCCTAATGGTAAACTACTTCTAAGGAAGGAAATGTGACTAACTACTCCTAATCTAACAATTCCAAGGGACCAAGGAGAGAGAGAGATAACATGAAAATAAAGAAATCCTACACTACAAAGGTGATATCACCAAGAAAAGGGAGTGAGATATTCTGTTGAGGGAGAAAGAAAAGGAAAAAATGGAGATGAGGAAGGTCAGATAGAAGTGACACAGCCCAAATCTGTAAATCATCCATTAAACTCCATGAAACACAACATCCTACACTTGCAAATGTGAAATACATGCATAGAAAAACAAGACATAAAGGGAGAGGCATGGAGAAATAACAAAATGATGGAAAGGGTTGAAGAACACGACAAAAACACATTTTTATTGCTCTAGAAGGTGCACAGACCATTACATTTCTAGAACAGAGGCACAAATGCATTTTTCCAAGCATGGGAGAAGGTTCACTGCTAAAAAATGGCACCAAGAAAAAAATTTGACAGATTTTCTCTATGCCCAGAATGTCTCTCCTTCTTAAAACGAGAAGTGTTACAATATATATAGAAAGAAAAGAGAGAGAAGAGGGAAAATTCTAATCCTACTCCAATCACCATGAGATATGCATTGAATCCTACCTTGAAAGCTCAACCACTAAATATCAATGCCTTCTGCAAATTCGCCCACAATATGTCGCCTTTGGTTCCCGAGCGGATTGAATCAAATCAAATCTGGTAGTTGAAAATATTGGATTCTTCATTAATGGCCTAGAAGACTCTTCTTCATTTTTCACCTACTAGGGCCATGTGACATCCTAGCACTCGTTAGAACTTCCCTTTTGATATGGGACATGTGGCAACCAAATTAGAGGAAAAATCAGGCTTGCGGGTCCGTAATTTACCTTTTTTCCTCTTTCTACGAAACGTAAAACTTAGAAAACCCCCGACGGCCCACTTTGACCTGGGAAAAGTGGAGATGCAGGGCTTGTTTGAGCCTCCCTTTATAGATTCATCTTTAGAGGAGCGTCGTTAGGACATGTGGCTCTCTCTGCTAGCTCTTCCATGATTAGTCAATTCTGGATTCTTTCTTGAACGGTTTTGAGCCCGAAGACCTTGAAACTTCACCACTTTTTTTCCTTCTTGCCCCTGGCTTCTCTATGACACTTTTCCTTCATTTCTGAGCCCACTTGTAACCTGTTTGTCATCTGGGAATGTGAGGTCACAGTTCTGAGTCATTTCCTTCATAATTTCTTTATGTGCAGGAGTTTTCTTGACCAAATTTTTTTGGGGGAAAATTTGGGATAACAATAACTATGAATAATGTCTCATCATTAAAGTTTGGAATATAATGACATGTGACATTGTGTAGCCATCACCTTTCTAGAGAAACATATTATATTGTTTAAGAAATTATATTAAAACATGATATATAAACATTATATTGTGCATTTTAATGTTTCTATCTCAACACATCGTGACTTACTTCTTTTATGACTTCTCACTCTAAGTTAATATTATCTTCTTTTCCATTAACATGGGATTTAACTCCCTTAGTGTGACATTCTCTTCATAAGTTTAGCTCCTCTTCATTGGATGTTGTCATCTTCTACAAGTTTCAATTGATTTACCTTGTCATTTTCACATTCTACCAACCATTATAACAACTTACACGAGTTGATAAATGCCAGATTTAAAATATAATTCCTTCTTTCAAGTCCATGGCATGAAGAGAGGAGGCATGACATGTTCTACTGATACTAATATCTACGTGTCATTATTTTTTGATAGTTGCTTGACCTGTCATTCAACAATGATCCATTGCACTCTAATACTTCTAGTACTTTCCCCATTTATAGCATCTTATGGATTTATTTGAGTTCCTTCAACTATCATCTAAGATAACATCTTTGATTCATAATGTTCACCTCACATTGGTGCCACTAATTTCTATCTTTTATTTATCTTAGTACAATGAATGTGTATACATGTTCTTCCTTTTGTTTCTTTGTATACATGTCCCCACCTATAATTTATTAAGGTGGTACCCTGATGGCAAAAAAATACATATGTATTGTGTTCCGCTAAGAACTACCATCATAGTCATCATGTGGTTGATTGCTAGATGTTAACTAAATGAATGAGGTTCCTCCACTCAGCTAACAAACTCTACAGAAAGTGTTTTTTGCAAACCCAACAATTTTTCAAAAAGTTAATTTTTTTCCACATTTACATGCACGTGATGCCTGTTATGTTTTTGGAGCCTATTTTCATTTTAGAGTGTGGTACACCTTCTATGTGTTACACTCAGGTATTTTTGTGACGCCCCCGAAGCAAATTTTCATGGGTGGTTTATTAACCCATGGGTAATGGGTAACCGTTATGGCCTGTTTTTGGGCCCATGTTTTTTCAGTACCCATTGTTTTGTAAAACCACCTCTTCGGTTACCCATAGGTTTATGGGATAGTTTTGTTTTTCCCCATTGTTTTGATACCCATGGTTTTGTAAAACTGCTCAAGCAGTTGTCTATTTATATGGTCTTATGCATATGATAGATGTACAAGTAAATGTATTGCAGATGTGTTTTGAATTTGGGTGTGAATTTTGTAGAGTTTGTTGAGCATAGCTCCAAACGGATCTAGGTATTGTATTGAGACAGTGGAGGCTTGTAATAAAATCTGAGCAAGTGATTCTTGGTGGACGTAGCCCAAATTGGGTGAACCACGTTAAATCTTGTCTCTCTGTGTTGTGTTATTTATTTTGCACTTTTATTTGAGATCTGTAATATTTTTCTGCATATTAGTTTCTACTGTTGTGATTCTATAAGGGATTATTTTGCATATTTTATCTCTTATTTCCTAACAATGCCTAGCTTAGAATTTGAGTAAAAGGCACATGAAATGTTTACCTAACAAATTTGGCATATTTAGCACCATTGCTCAATTTTTACATGGCTCCGCTATTTTATTTTTTCTCATGTTAATTGAGATCATTGTATCAAGTGTGTTCATCTCATGAATCAATTTTACTTGTTGGATCATGACTATTTCACATTTTAACTTGTGTAAATCAATACTCCTAAACATCGCTTGCCTCCTCATTGTTATCTCAATCATTATTTTTAGGTTCATCTCCATTTATTTATTTTTCCCTCGCTAATCAATTTTGAAGTTTGTGTCTCGTTATTTTGGATCCAATTCACTCTTAGTATCACTTGTCACCTTTAGTTGTTTGTATTGCTCATGGGTTTGATGTCCCTTCATAGTCCACTAGCTATAAGGCTCTAAGAGTGGTTGTCTTAAACTTTATCAGTGGTCTCCCATGTTTACTATTATGTGGTTAAATGTTTATAGCTCAACACATCATGACTTAATTCTTTTATGAATTCTCACTCTAAGTTAAGATTATTTCCTTTTAAATTAACATAGGATTCAATTCCCTTACGGTGACATTCTCTTCTTATTAAATTACAGTCATGAGTTTGGCTCCTCCTATTCACTAGGTGTTATCATTTTCTATAGGTGTCTCTTTCCTTAAATTTTCATTTTCACATTCTACTAACCATTATAACCACTTAAACGAGATGATAGATACCAAATTTAAAATTTGATTCCAAGTTTGAGGCCCATGAGGTGAAGAGAGGAAGCGTGGCATAATCCAATCATAGAGATATCTACATGATATTGTTCATTGATAGGTGCATGACTCGTAGTTCACCATTGATCATTTCCACTCTAATATTTCCACTAGCTTCCCCATTCGCAACATCATGTGGATTTATTGAGGTCCTTCAACTAGCATGTGAATTAACATCTTCGATTCATAATGTCCACCTCATAACGGTGTCATTGAGTGCTATCCCCTATCTCCCTTGAGGAGATCAATGTGTACACATATTTTTCCTTTTGTTTCTTTGTATACATGTTCGCTCCTATATTTTATTAAGGAAAAAATCCAATGGGAAATTCTATATACGTACATATGTATGTATGTGTGTATGTATGCATGCATGCATGCATGTATGTATGTATGTATACAATTTGTGTGAACCACTAAGCACTAACACCATAGGAATCATATGGGAAAGTATGCAAAGCAGTTTCAATTAGACGATCCTTATGGGAAAGCAACATTAGGTATGCGACAATCTACAAAATGAGAGTGATGGGAGTTGACATGTAGGAGGTGGTGGATCTGCTGAAAACTCGAGTGGATGAAAATAGTACGCCCAACTCCATATAAAATTATTCTACAATATGAAATGATTGGGAAATAATTAAGGTTGATCATTACTCTTCATACATTAATGATAGCCAACTCAAAATCTCATGATGATTGGGAAATAATTAAGGATCTGACCCACTCAGTCAATATATGTAAGATTTGAATTATTTTGTATGTAGATAGATTATCTGACACATGATATAGGTGATGTGGAAAGAGAACCACATATTGATACACTACAGATGAAATAAATTTTGGATCCAATTGGGAAGCAACCACATCATCATCATGTCTTGAACATCCTTACAAAATTCCACTCTTAGATCCCTTACTCCAATCTTGGAGACCTTTGACTAGATTATTATTAATAAGCAAAAAACTCTTAATGACCATTTTGTCCAGTCCCCCAGTTATTGCCTGAATCTCACATTAATACTATCCTGCCAATGTCAACGGTGGAAGGTCAAGGTGGTGGAGGGAACTTAAGGTTGTATTACCTAGAGAACATAATAATGTCCTCCTTGTCTAACTTATTCTTGTCTTGAAGAGACAACAAATTGTTGACCAACAAAATGTAGCATTTTCATTCTAACAATGGATTTTCATAAACTTAGTCTTGTTCCTTGAATATATTTCTCTTGAAGCTTCCTAGGCATGACACAAGGATGGCACTTCTTGGATTCAAAGGATAGTCAAGAATCATGGTCAACAAAGACAGTTACCTATGCTAAAAGTCCCAAATAAATTGAATCCCTCCACGACCCACCAAACTTGTTGCATGCTTTCTACCCACAGTCTTTTGTCATTTTATTCTCACAGCTTAGATATAGAAGATGATCATCCATCAAAGCTTCCCATGCTTATTATGGCTCCCATTCCCCAATGTTTTCTTATGATTTGTTAACATTTGGTTTTTGACACTTATTTCCTTTTCCTTTGTTTTTGTGTTTGTTCTCTTTTTGGTTGAAATGTAAGTCTTTCTATATATAAATGATTTTTTCACATATAAATTAATGTTTAGACTTAGGTTGAAAATATATTGGAGTATTAAACTATCTACTCAATTTTTTTCAATGTTTAGTTTCTACAACATCTTAATTATTATAATAGAAAAAATCATTGACACCCCAGATATTAATATATAATATACAAATGTAAGAAATCAAAGGTAAATAAATACCTTAAGTTATACTAATGTACAAGGAATTATTTATATATACAATCAAAATAAATTCACTCCTCGGTATTTTATTGGAAAACATAAAATAGTAAATTTAATATATTCATTAAAAAGTGCAATGAGAAAGAAGGCCCGTATTTAAATGCCATGGTTAAATTAAAGTTACTATTTATACAAACACTAAAATAATAAATCTTATGACTCAAACTTTTACAAATTAAAGTGTATATATAATATAAAGTGGCTAAAATAATAGATCTTAAAGTTGAAGCTATTTACACAAACCCTAAAATATTAAATCTTATGTTTCAAACTTTTACAAATTAAAGTGTATATTTAATATAATGTGGCTAAAATAAAAAAATCTTAAAGTTGAGTGGGCCCTAGTTTTACTTTCACTGACACGACATAGACTCCTCCACTTCACTCCGTAATACAATTGTTGGATACTTATTGGCATCAATAATATAATCACAAATGAAAATAATCAAGAACATTCATTGCATTTCAATATGGTGTACTTAGTTAAACTTGTTAACTTAAGTTAATTTATTGGGGAATGAATTTCAATAATGAAAGCATTGGAGGTTTGAGTCGAAATCTTTCAACTCATTAATTAAATTTCATAGTCGTTTTCACATTTTTTATGTATTTTAGATTTTGGTATAACCGTCTCTTTCAACTTGCAGCTTTAAAATATAATAATTAACTTTTATATCCAATTTTATATTACACCTTTTATATGTATATAAAACATATTTTTGTTTGTTTTTTTTATAACATTTTAGTAAGGCTTGGACAATATTGAAAATATTATTGTCACTAAAAATTTATTAAATAGGTAAAGTGGCTGTCAAATTTAAACCTTTTTAAATATATTACTATTGAAAATTACTGATAAAAAATTATTAAATAACTGTCAAAATTTAAATCCTTTGAAATATGTTACTATTGAAAGTTAACGATAAAAATTTATTACACAAGCATAGTTCGTTGTCAAATTTAAGCCATTTAAAATATGTTGCCCTTCCAAACTTAACTTTCAATCGTATCAATGACAACACACGACTACAACTCAGTTGGCTCTTCTAATAAAACTAATGGGAAAATGTCATTATATAAAAAAAACTTTAGAAATAAAAAAGAACTGCACAAGTTTTCAAATATGGGATTCTCTTTAACAATGAAAACCAGCATAATATTCTCCATGAAGTGGGCTGATCTCAGAATCGCGTTACACAGTTCAAATTTTCTTAAATAATTTATTGCAAATCGCCCAGTCCACGTTATGTTCATAAGACTACATAAAATGACAACAAACTTATGGAAAGGTGGCACAACTCATGCATCCAGTAAATACTTAATCGCTAAGAAAATAAGATGCTCTTGGATTCGATTTGATGGACATAACTCTTTGATAAGAATTCTTTTGTTGGGCATTTTCTTTTGTTTCAAGGTAATTTTGATTCCTACCCAAGAAGACTCCCTTTGCAGGTTTTGTTACAAGCCTCCTGCTTGCAAAGTAGTGAGCAAATCTACGGTTACTCCCTTGAAATGAGCGAGGGTTTGAATAAGAAGAAACGAGGCAGATGTTGGAACACTGAACGAGAGTAATGCGAGAACAGCCATGGCAACGGCAGGTCTTGTGTTAAGTAGCATGGTCTGCAGCCATACCAGAGACGAGCATACATCTGTACCATATGTGGGATACCATTGTTTTTCCCACTCCATCCAGTGTTGTGGAGGAATATAATTAATTTCCTCCATTCTGAGTTGGTGCATCCGTTTTCGCAACACTAACATATCCTCGTCCACCATACTTCGATGTCCTGCAACATACGTTTAATGTAATTAAGAAAGCTTGCAAGAGACAATCACAGAGTTGAAGCATTAAAGATGAATGCACAAAACAACGCCATCGTACCTGATTCATCAGAACTGGAAGCTTTAATACCAACCCTTCTCTTGTTCCTCCGAATGTGTGCAGAATTTGGCCTCTGTAATTTCCTTTGCAGAGGCACCAGCCCCCAGCAACATTGTGGGTTTAGCCCACCGATTTTATTGCCTGCAGCGAGAGATTTGACATCCATGATAGAGAAATTTAAGATGCTGTAACTCCTCGTATTATTATATACTCAATGTGTCGTAACGCTTTCCTCTAACTACTGCCAACGCCTGTTTGGTATCGGATGGCTTGTGGTGCATGAAATCTAAAAGAGTGGCGAAGAAGGTATTTACATATATAGAGGAGTAATTTGCGTGAAGACAAAGGCATTCGCAAATGTGTAGATGGTGTTTGCAAGGTGGGAGGAAACCCTCACGCAATTGCTCGCGCCACACGAATTCATAATTTACGCGATGATGTGCCTATCGATAATTACGCGGTTCTTTCTTGGCTTGATGCGCACTGCTCCGCGTTTCAGTAGTGTGACGTGTGAGTAAATAGTATCTTATAAGGTCTCCAAGAACCTTTACAATAAGAGTATATATAAGAAATATGGATCAACTAGCAATTACACAATAAGTGTGTAATGGGAATGGCAATAGGGTGGCATATAAGGGGAGGGAGGGATATAGAAAAATATTGGAGAATACACAAAATGAACAATAGAAAACAAAATTAAGGCCAGTCCCATAAAGGAAGGTTTGCCTAATCATCAATTGCAAACATATCATTGTAGGATACTGCTGATGCATCTGGGTAAAGGCTTCCTTCTACTTTGGGGAGATGATGTATCTGAGGGAGTAGTCTCTCACTCAAGCCTTCTTCTTCTTCATTCTCTTCCTCTGCAAGTGAGAGGTCTGAATGATGATCTGGTTCAAAAATATGGGACGAATTTACATTGTTTGTTCTCACCATATCTTCATGCTTACAAATAAGTGTGGGATCCTTAACAGGAAAACCCATTTCAGATTTTAGAAAATAAATTAGGTTGTGAAGAGGCTTTCCTCTCAACAGACTCTAAATCCTTTGTTTAAATGTTTAGGTCTCGGTCTTTAGAATGCATCTCGTTAGTTAGAAAAATAACCTCATTCAGTAGAGAAAATCCATAAGGAACCTCAATTGCTCAAAAAAGATAAATATAGAAGGAACAATAATATAAGAGATAGAAAGTTGTACATATTTGGAAAGTTATTATAATGTATTAAAATATCGCAATTAACACATGAACATTGTAATTCAGTTTATAGCCTCCCCTTTTAAGCATGTCCTTCTTTTAAATGCCTAATTTATGAGATAAATATCTCAACTGGAAAAAAATGTGCATAATTTGCATCTTTCTACACTCAATTAAATCCATTGCTGAAAATTTAACAAATGTCACAACAAAACCCTGATTTTAAACCTTATGAGCTTACCTAATTTTTTAAAATAGTCCTATTTCAATATCATATATTGCTTGTATTTAGGAGTGCAAAAAACAAACCTCGTCTCTTAACTAGTCCTTTTCTTTGAGTAGGTTCGCGTAATCTACTCACAATTTTTCATAACGTGACTTTAGAATATCATAAACCCTTTCAAGTTTTTTTTTCCACCTTTCCCGCCAATTTTGAAACCAAATTGCAACTTACCTTGGTTGTAGACCCAAATGCCTAGCTAGTTGTATCTTGCACTCGAGCTCCAATTTGTTTTTAACCACAAGGCTTTGTTTCTGAAACTGTGCTTTCTCGGCAATCAATCTTCCATTCTTTTTTGGTTGATGTAAGCAATTCTCTAGCTCTTCATCTCCAGTTTCCTTTTTCTCCAGGGTTGTGTAAAATGACCTCTTTGTCACATTATTTGTGACTTATTCCAAATTAATTACAGACCTAGAACCTACGAGGGTACTGTACGCACCCAAAATTACACGGTGCTACATTGAAAAAACGGTAAGAACCCCGAATGATGATAAATTTTCATCTCCAAAACAAATGATGATGTTCAAGTCACATTCCCTTGCTTTTTTCATTTCTATGTGTCTTATTTGTAGTGCCCACTCCTCTTCGACACTTATTATATTTTGATTTTGATTACTGTTGATTATAAACATTGATATTACTATATCATTTTTGTTTAGCATAACGTTAGATGATAGAGATATTCTCACCATTGATGGATTGTGTTTCATAGTATGATTTGTGTGGATTATTAGAGACATAGAAAGACATTTTATATTGATGATGATTATGTGTTGTTAGCATATATATTACTGACATTCAAAATTCTCGTCATGTTGACTATGATATAGCTTTTGAACTAATCTTGTTAATATTAATAATAGATAAAATTGAGACATTGTTGAAATTTTAGACGAATGATAACATTGTTTAGTAGAGATGGTGATATAGCTATATTAGTTAATAAGTTAATACATTGTTAGTTGTGAACAGTTATTTAACTGTTCCTATTCCTCTCTTCTCCGCAACCTATATATGGCTCACATGTTTTGTTTTACAAAGGTATTGAATAAAATATTCATCATTTGCCATCATTGCTATCAGAACTTGTGTCCATCCTCTACCTGCGTGGAAGATTGGAAAATAGTTTTCTCGCATATTCTTTGTGTGTTGCTTGGAGTGGACAGTGACCAAGGTAGGAAGCGTGAAGGTGATGTGTAGACCTAGCGTGAAGGAGAACTAGCCCACTAACGAGGAGCTTGAGCCAGGATTGCATGTGTGACCTGGAAGTAGGAGTACTGGAGTGTTTTTTTGTTGTTAGCATGGAGTGCGTGACCAGGTTTAGAATTTGCTGTTGTTTTCAGAGGTTACCTGGAGATCCAAACGACCTGCTTTGGTTTCCTTTCATTAAAGCCGCTTTTTTTTAGCGACCTGCGTTTGCAACATCTTAAATGTGATATGGAGTTTTGTTTAGCATGTAGGAGCTAATCCAAATGACTAAGTCTTTTTCTAGAGCAGCATAAGAGGCACATGGTGCATTGGCAGTCACAGATCAAAATTTTGAGAACAGGTAGTGGAGACATTTCTTAGTGAAGACACAATCATGTATTTCTATTCTGTAAGGTTGATGGCAAGTAGCACCTTATTTTCCAAGATCATTTGGGAAGTTGAAGTAAACTTGTGCATGTTTGGACTAGAGGAGATTGAGCATGTGGTAAGGCATGTAAAAACAGTAGTAAACAGGTGTCTGAGCAGTAAGCTACACACCATGTGTGAAACAAGGCCAGCCCACGTATGTCGCAAATTTTGGATGCCGAAAGCACCGTGAGCAATGCACCAAATGTTTGGGAATTGAGCGACAATGAAGACACCACTGGACTGTTCTTTGCTTTGGTCAATGAGCTCCACGACACTGGAATATTCTCTTTGAAGAGATTGTGTGCCAAGGTCTATTGGAGTATTTTTGGTTCGACGTTCGATGTCAAGCACGACGGATTCATGTAAAACTTGAATGTGGCTATAATGCAGATGATGAATGCGAAGTAGAACACCCACAGGAGCATCCAGGTCTCACTGCACAGAGCCTATAGAGCCCATCTTTGGGATAGGTTCCTTCACTAAGCATTGTAGCCATTTTTGAAAAATAAATAAATAAAATACAATTTTGAGTTTTTGAAAATGTTTGCACCTTGCATTCTATTGTCGGATGCCCAGTTGCTCAAAGGGCCAAATTTTGCCACATGGAAAACCAAGATGCGGATGATTCTTCAGTTTGAAGATCTTTGGGGGATCATTTCTGGCAAAGATGCCCCTCCCACAGACGCTGATCTCTTGGCTAAGTATGAAAAGGCCGATGCAAAAGCACTAATGCTTATCACCTTGAGCCTTTTTGATGAGGTTCAACCTTAAATTCAGGAAGCAACCACTTCCTCTCAGGCATGGACCGCATTATGTACCATCTATGAAGCCAAGAATCTAACGACGAATTTACATCTTCAGAAAAAGCTTCACACGATGAGTATGCATGATGGCAATCAGTACAAGCCTTCTTGTAGCATGTGGCCAAGTTACGTGCATAAATCTTTACTGCTCTCGGTGAACCAATGGATGACAAGTTGCTAGTCCCGCTCACCTTGCGAGCTCTTCCTTCCCAGTTTCGAACACTGATCACCACGTTGACCATCACTCAACAGGAGGTGATTTTTGCCACACTGGTGAATTATCTCCAGCAGGAAGAAGCCATTCAGAATGTTCAAGAAGCCTTCGAAGACAAGGCTCTCATCACGAGGCAAAAGCATAAGCCTCAAAAAGGGTAGTCAGCCCCCCAGAATCAGAAGTAGCATCCTCAGCAGTGACCTTCTCAGTGGCCACCACAGCGGCCACCCCAGAAGCAGCAGAACAACAAGGTGGATCGATGGTGCCACATTTTCTCCACATATACACACACGACTACAAAATGTTATTACAATGGTCGCAAGTATGGAAAATCTGGTGAAGAGAGCACTTCTAGCCAAGGATATTCCAAGAAATCCTGATGGCGTGCTCATAATCAGAGGCAGAAGGATCACATTGCTGCTCAGCAGGATGCCACCTCTGATGAAGAGGTTCTAGACACAACTCATCCAGACATTGTCCTAGTCTCGCAGACTTCACAGACATTAGAAAGTGTCTAGTTGATTGATTCAGGTGCCAAAAAACACATGAATGGCAATAAGAAGTTGTTCCATACCCTGAGTGACCGGCCCACTGGAGATCGGATCACCATCGTAGATAATCAGGAGTATATTGCGGCGTGGATTGGTGATGTCATCATTCCTCTTGGGACACAAAGATGTACACTCACGAAGGTGCTATATGTTCCAGGTTTGACCTCAAATCTCTTGTCTATGAGTCAACTTCTTAATCATCGAATGCAGGTTGAATTCTTTGTTGAGAAAGGGGTCAAGTCCTGCATCATTTCCTAAGGAGACTTAGTCATTTCTCGAGCATTTATGAAGGGCCATCTATTTACACTGGATGCGGTCACTTCATCTAACATTGCTCTCTCTGTAGTTCAATAGTAGTCCACTGCACTATGGCACTTTCGATATGGTCATCTTTCTATCAGGGCTCTGCATCAGCTTAGTGCCAAGGAAATGGTAAGAGGGCTTCCTCCACTCTCCCATTCCTTACGTGTTTGCTTGGGATGTCTTGCGGGAAAACAACACCAGAGGTCCATTCAAACAGAGCTCTTATCATTCTATGGAGCATCTTCAGGTTGTACATACTAATTTGTGTGGACCCCTGCCAGATAGCTTCCAAGGTTTTGAATACTTCCAGCTCATCATTGATGATTACTCATGGAAAATGTGGGTATATTTTCTCTAGAAGAAGAGTGAGGAATTTTCCAATTTCCAAACCTTTTACCAGCACGCCACTAGGAAGTCTGGGAAGCCTCTCCTTCTCCTCCACTCAGATCGAAGGGGGGAATTTGTATCAAAGAAGTTCTTAGCATACCTGAAGCAGCATGACATTCAACAACATCTGACTACACCCTACACTCCCCAACAGAATGGGATTTTCGAGTGACACAACAGGACTGTCATGGAGATGGCTCGTTGTATGCTCTCAACTACCAAGTTGGAGGATGAATTTTGGGCATAAGCAGTCCAGATAGAAGTGTATCTACTCAACCGGTCACCCACGAAGATCTTGCAGAACAGGACACCATAAGAGGTATGGACTGGTCGTAAACCTTCTATCCATCATTTGATAGTTTTTGGTTGTACTGCATATATGCATGTTCTAGATGAGAAAAGGAAGAAGATCGATCCAAAGACACTGCATGTCTTTTCTTGGGGTATAGTACTACCTTCAAAGGCATATCATCTCATGGATCCTGAGACGAAGAAGATATACAAGAGTTGAGATGTGGTGTGTGATGATTCATCCTTTGACTCCCTACCACACAATGGAGATCTAGTACCGACCTTGTCACATAGATTGCTCACACCTCCAGATGATGGGTAAGATGATTCTTCTTAGAGAGAAGAAGAGCTGAGTGGAGACTTGTTCGTTGATCTAGGCACACTAGAAAACACATCTTCACATCAGCAGCAGCACCACCAACATCTGAAATGGGTCCAGAATATTGTTAGGGATGCACACCTAAACTCACTTTACAGGTAATTCTATGAGATTCAGAACATAAATTCAAGCCAGACATGAGGTAAATTTTACACTCATGAGTTTAGTTGTTGAGAGCACCGAACCTAACATTGTTCGTGAGGCATTAGATCAACCACATTGGAAACGGGATATGGATACTGAATATGATTCCCTAATTCAAAATCAAACATGGGAACTTGTCGAATCTACCTCCAGGTAAGAAATACTTTGGGTGCAAATGGATTTTTAAAACAAAATATAAGGCAGATGGTTCAATCGACAAACACAAAGCATGACTTGTTGCAAAGGGTTATGCTCAGAAAGAAGGAATTGACTATGATGAGATTTTTTCACCCACTGTGAAGATAAAAACCATCAGAGTTTTATGTGAACTGGCAGCACAAAATGGATGGAAACTTCAGCAAATGGATGTCAAAAGTGCTTTTCTGAATGGTGATCTAAAAGAAGAAGTATACATGGTGCAACTTGAAGGGTTTGTAGATGAGCATCAACCACACAAGGTATGTCGTCTGATAAAGTCTCTTTATGGACTCAAAAAAGCACCTAGAGCATGGTATATAAAAATTGATGATCACCTATTGGAAGCATGGATTCACTCGTAGCCCCTTAGATACATATTTGTATATCAAGAACATAGGAATAGAGATTGTCATTCTGGTTTTGTACATAGATGATCTTCTGATCACAGGAAGTTCTTAAAATCTTGTGGATGATGTAAAAAATGATCTGAAGAAATCCTTCGACATGACCGATTTGGGGCTACTTCACTAATATCTTGGCTTAGAGATATAGAAGAAGAAGAATCATATCTTTGTCTCCCAGATCAAATATGCCAAGACACTCCTTGAAAAGTATGGTATGTCAAATTATAAACCTATGTACACCCCTATGGAAAAAGGTTTGCAATTATCTAGATTCCAGGATTCACCGTAGGTAGATGGCACTCACTAGAGGTAGCTTGTGAGGAGCCTCATTTACTTGACTTATACTTGACCAGATCTTTACTTTGCAGTGAGCTATCTTGCCAGATTTATACAGGAGCCGAAGAAATGTCATTGGATAGTAGAAAAACATGTGTTGAGATATGTCTGAGGTACATTTGACTTTGGTCTGGGGTATCAGAAGAACACTTAATTCTTCTTACAGGGATATACAGACTCAGACTATGCAGGATCCGTTGATGATAGGAAATCCACTTCAGGATATGTTTTTGATCTTGGATTTGGACCTATCTCATGGATTAGCAAGAAGTATACTATTTTTTCTCTCTCATCCACTGAGGCTGAATACCGTACCACACGAGGAGCTTGTGTGCGAAGCGATTTGCTTACATCACATTATTGTAGATATAGGGATTCCTAAAGAGAAACCTCCCATCATTCACTGTGACAATCAAGGTGTGTTGAAGCTTGTGAAGAATCATGTTTTTCATGAATGTACAAAGCATATTGAGGTTGAATGTCACTACATTCGTGAACAGGTCTTGAACCACCCAAATTCAGCTCTAGTACTGCCCTATTGATTTTTCAGGTTGCAGATATTCTCACCAAGCCTCTCGGCAAGGTGAAGTTTGATTTGTTTAGGGGGTACATATGTAGGAATAATGTATTAAGGGGGGTTTGCCATCAAGGCCGAAGTAAGTATTGTCTGATTTTGTAGGTAATTATATCACAACAATCAAAAGGGGGATTGGAGACCAACCACAATGGAATACTAGATGGATACAACCAAGGTCACCATGACAACTTGTGTAATATTGTTGTTTTTTTTGTTTTAATTTTATTAGGGAGTCCCCATGAGGGCAATGACCTCCAATTGTGACCATGGGCTTGTGTGTAATTCTTTCCCTTTTTCTTTTATTTATTGTAAACTATATGATTTATTTGGTGATGTAATTTATTTCATCATTGTTGATTAATGTGCCTTAATTAAGTGAATTAATCATGTTTATTAAGTTATCTGGGGATGTGACAAATGGATTCATTTATTAGATTTGTTGGTCTTTTGTATTTTTGTGTTTAGATTGAGTGTAAGTGACTTTGAGTGTTTTACACTCTACCTTACCTTGGAATTTCGGATTTGGGCTTAAGGGCCATTTTTGGAGGCTTGTGGGACAAGCTAAGCTTATCTCACACCTCTTAATTTCATATACCAACCCTACCGATGGATTTGGGGGGTCAAAATAGACCCCATTAGGTTTTTTATAAGACACAAAGTGATATTTGTTGCACTTTTCTTACATGGGTTTTAAATTTTTTCCTTAGAGGGTATGGGTTTGGATTTTGTGTGTAAGAGGCTTTTCAATCCTCAAAACCACCAATTTATCATGCATTGGGGTTGAGGTTTGAATTTTTATGTGGATTTGAGGATAAGTGATGTGGCATCCTACGTGGAGCCACCTCACCCTCTTCTTTCCTTTTTCTATTTATGCAATTTTATTTGTTTGTTTTGGGGTTACTTCATTTCATATGTGCTCTTATATTTTTGGAGATAGAGAGTTTTTGGAGTGCTTGTTGAATTCATGGATCTTGTTGAAGATGGATTGAGCTTGAAGGATCTTGGAGTGTAATTATTTTATCAAGTTATTACTATGGAAAGGTAGGAGCTACACTCTTGTTACTTGTTTGTTTTATATGTGTGTATTGCATGTATGTGAATGTTTTGTATGCTTGTTGGGTTCTTGGGTATAATTCCTAAGTATGGTGTAGGATAAGGCTATGTGGATCTTATATATAGGGAGGAATAAGTGTTTACTTCATTCTTTGGGAGGGAGTTTGGGTTGGGTACCCCACCTTTGATAAGAATATGCTTTCATTTCTTACTTGGTTTTTTTGAGGGAAACATAAGAGATTGTAAGGAGGCAAAAGAGTTATGTAGGGTTTCTTATTTATGTTTTGGTTCTTACTTAGTTCTTATGTTGAATGTGTGTTATATGGTTGTAAAATTTTGTTTGTGATGTTGAAGCATTGTGTTATTTCCATGAGTTGGATCCATCCTTTATTGCATTTTTGTTAGGGCTCGGGGGCCAATGAGGAGGATAGCTTCTTCTCGTCATTGGATTATTGGCTGGGTTAAAAGTGTTGTCTCTCCCCCATTTTTGGTTGTTTTGATTAAAGTGAAGAATGGTAGATCTCTTGTTGAAGAATTTGGGAATTGGGGCATTTTTTTGAGTCAAAAAGAACACTTCATTTTAGAAATATATTTGTAATTCCCACTTAAGGTGGAAGATTAGTAGACTTGTATTTAAAAGAAAAGTTACTTTGAAATTTTTATTTACCATGTTGTAATATAAAATTTGAAGGAAGTTCATTAAAGAATGTGTCTTTCCTTTCTCTTCAAATTAGTTGTATGTAAAGGAATGAATAAAATGGATATCATGTTTAAATTTTACCTTGTGTTGAAAGAAAATAAAGTCGCAAATTTTAATGTTTTGATCACAATGTGAATTAGGGGGTTGTCATAGCCTTATTATGGGTTGAAACAGCTAGAAACTCTTTGGTTTTGATTAAAATTAAATTTATCATTTGATATCTATGTTCTTTTATATATTTGTTTTTTGAGTTATTTGGTCTACAAAGTGACTAACACCGGTAAATATTAACCGGCGTCAGTGTACTCAGTATTGACATCGGTCACTGTTTCATATTGTAGAATTTAAAATGTTACTCCAAGCTTAGTTATCAATTTAAATGATATCATGACTTGCTCATAAACATTAAATATAATGGAAAATTTTCTAAAATGGCATTAAGATAAGTGTGAACCACAAAATGTGAAAGATATATTAGAATTTACAAATTAGACTCATTTGAAAGTAACGAACGTTGATGAATGAGATGTCATTGGTATTCCTGTGACCGACATTGGTCACTGAATATTGCACCAATTTCATTTATGCAAACTTGAAAGTCATTTTTTGTGCCTTGTTTATATCAGATGCATCTGAGAATGTGATGCTTTCTTAAAACAAAATAAAAAGTTCCCCATGGAATTAACCTTACCACCCCCTTGCATTTAAAACAATATTCTAAAAACTTATAATTAACACAGATATCGGTGCCGGTGGTGGAACCAATGTTGGTAGCACAAAGGTTACCGCGGTAAGTCAAGAGACCATCACCACTCACCTGTGCATGAATTTTTTTTAGAAGAACGTGTTTCAGCCAAGCCATTGGCTCTTATGGATGTAAACTTTACCTAAATATAGATCTAGCCTGTGAGACACATGTATGCTTGTTTGGACCATACTCCAACCTACATATAGGGATTGAAATGCATAATATTCTTGATCTAGAAAATGGTTTTCTTCCCCATCAATGAAAAGAAACAAAATAGATAATTAATCAACAATAGATCTCAAACTAGATCTAGGATAAATGTTTACATATTGAAATTAGATAGCTAGGAATGCATGATTAAATCTAAGATTTAACTATCCTAAAGGAGGAGCCGTTGGATGGAATCCCCCTGTTCTTGCACATTGGATCCAAGAAGACTCCTTTATGGATTTCCCTTGATCCATGGCATCCACTCCTTTAACCTGTAAACCAAAGAGAAATAAATGAATGAGATTAGGGTAATAAATGCCTAAGAAGACTCCCTTAACGGTGATTAGGGATTCTTTTGGGTAGATCTAATCTTTTGGTCCCTATTGATTTGATCCAAGGGTTAAGAATCAACCCTATAATTGTCAGGTGAGAATATCCATATCATGGTTGTAAAATCCTAAATAAATCAAATGTATGTGTAATTTGGATGAATGGGGCCACTTAGGGCTCTAGTGTATTAAGTTAAAAATGTAACCCTTGTAGTAGATTTTAGTGATTAATTCAATGGATATTAAAGAAAATAATTTAAGTGAACTAAGGTATGTAAGGATAAGGGTTTATTTAATATGGGTTGAATGTTAGGTCCCAAGAAGGAAACTATTTAACCTAGTAAGAGAAATTAATGGAGACTTATTTAGTGATGATAATTAAATTCACATTAGAACTTGATTAAGAATATTTAATTAATAATCTACACCTAATCTATCCTTTTAAATGTAGCAATTACTAGTGGATATTAATTAAATATTATAGGGTTTGACACCTTACAACCTGTTTAAAACAAAAAAAATCCACAACTTTCAAGATAGTTATTTAAGGATTAATGTGGTTTTAGAATGTAAAAATTGTGTACGTTACACTTGGTATCAGAGCCATGGGTTCAACGCTTGGACCCTGGGCACACTTTGAAACATAAGACATAAAAATAAAACATAGCATAACTCTAAACCTATATCAAACAATTTGCATAATATTTTAAATGAAGAAATCCTCGAAATAAAAAACTGAAACAAAATCTAGAACAATAGACTAAGTCTCACCTTGGTCTATGTAGGAGGAGTGTACCAGATGATGGGTTCTTTCATGTGAACCTAGACTTACCACCCCTAGACTAGGAAGTAACATTCATATTGCCTCAAATACTTCAAACATTACATGATGTTAATGTTGCTATACATGGAGAATCCTTCGCAGGGAGACATAGTAGACAGGACATAGCGCCATCAATAGAGGCTCGTGCACCTTCTTGACATAATGATGAGCATAGGGAAGAGAAATCCCACGTGAAGTCAGTCAGACGAGATTCAGCACAGAGAGGTCATGGAGACAGGGCTATAGGGCATAGGGACAAATCCAAGAGCCCTAGAAGTGTGATGATCGTGTTGAGAGACATAGAGGAAGACAATATACAACAACAAATAACATCAGAGAGATCCTAAAATTCCATCCATCTCATTTTTTTGGGGACAATAGAGTATTCCACGAAGAGGCATGGTTGTTCATCTTGAGTGGATCCTTAAAGCTATGTGCGTGTACCAGCAACATGAAGGCTCATGTTGCCATCCACCTTCTGAGAGATGGAGTCGGGGTTTGGTGGAGGATTGAGGAGAAGAATCTCCATGTGGATTCTGAGATAGTCACTTGGGATCTCTTTGAGGAGTGGTTCAGGAGAAGATATTTATCGAGGAGGTTCATTCAACAAAGGATAGATGAGTCCACTACCTACATTAGGAATTCATGAAAGTGGCAGAGTATGAGATTCACTTCCTTGACCTACTTCAGTATGTAGACTACATGTAAGATGAGAAGGTGAGGATCCACAGGTTCATCAAGGGCCTGAACCTAGACACTAGAGGGGCAATGCACATTCATTACCCATAGACACTAGCAGAGGCCGTTGAGAAGGCCTACATTGTAGAGGAGACTAGGGGTAAGACATAAGATGCCAAAGATAGATTTTGGAGTCATATCGAATAGATGCAGGATTGTAGATCGAGGGGTTCATCTCCTCCTCCTCATGGAGGACATGGTTCTGCACAATCTTCATTCAGAACACCATAGCAGCCACCTCAGTAGCAATAACAATAGTCTCCAACTCCATTCAAGCCTCCACAGAGATTCAATGCTCAGAGGGGATGCATTATGGGCCCTCCTCTAAGAGGACCAGTTAGGACTCAAGCACCGCCTCCAGCTCAGTCAACAAGAGCTCTTCAGTAGAGACATTAGTAGTCCATAGCAATATCGTTAGGATCCATGGCATAAACCACTAGAGTACCTGTAGGATCCACTTCTCATTAGAGGGGACATGGTAGTTGCTATGGGTGCAGATTACTTGGGCATTATTGGAGAGAGTGCCCTCAGAGCCCTAAAAATAAGGTTAAGGCACCTGTTTCAGATCCTACAGTAGGTGACATGATTAGGAGCCATAGCATATATGTAGTGGTTGAGAACCACTAGGAAGAGCACTAGAGCATGATGATTGAGATGACATGTAAGATTGTTGCAGGTTGTGATTCATTATTGGTTGTTTGTAAGAGTTATTGTACTTACATTTCAATATTATTAATGGATCGGTTCAATCCGAACCCAGGGACGTAGGAATTTCCAAACCCCGTAAACAATCTTGTTTGTTATCTGAGTGTTTTCAGTTTTCTGATTATTTATTTGTTACCCAAGTTTTCTGCACTTCTATGGATGCATAATAATCAGAATTTAATCAATTTGTGGAGTTTAGAATACTTAAAATTGGTTAAGAAAATCACGATCTTTGGAAACTTTTAAAAGTGAAAAAAAATACAACACACGTTTTCAAATCAAGTTTGGTATCAGAGCAGTTAGATTACCGGATTAGCTTCTAATTGTGTTTGGAAATTTGGCTTCAGTTTCAATATTGATTTCACTCTTTAGTGTGTAGACATTTTGGGGCTTGTTAATCTTCTTTTGCAGTGTGCAGTTTTGGAAGTACAGGTTGTGTTTGCAGGAACCGGGAATCATGGGCAAGTCATCCAAACAGGAGCAACTGGATGAGCTTGAAGCCATAAACCGCCAACTCCAAGAAGAAAACTCTTTCTTGAGAGATAATTTTTATTCCTTGGAAGAGGAAATAGTGTGGTTAAAATCTGAGCCACAATCCTCTATAACCAAGAAAGAGGAGTATGTTAACAAGATGCTTGAAGAGAGCAAGAAGTTGATGGGCTTTGTTAAAGAGTTGCAGGAAGAAATACGGACCAAGGATGCCCTCTTGGAAAAGCTGCAACAAGGTGAACATAAGAAGGAAATGCCTTCCAAATCAGATGCAGGTACTATGATAGAATGCACTGTAAGTTGTTCACATTTTAATTCTTCCTCTCATTCAGTTTCAGATATTCCTTTGGGTCAGTTTGAAAAACACACTAAGGGAATTGGGTCTAAGCTAATGGTTAAGATGGGATTTAACGGAAAGGGCCTTGGTAAAAATGGACAAGGTGATGCTAACCCAATACAGGTAGAGGATCAGCCTCGGTTTGCAGGTTTGGGTTATTCTAGTGGGAAAATGGAAATTGGAGAAAGTTCCAAAGCAGCTGAAGGAAGACAAGCTTCCAATAGCCAAGGATCTATGCCACTAGAATTGTAGGATTCTGCCATCAGGAGGAACAATGAAAGGTGTAAGAAAACAGGTAAAAGAGGTAATCATATTCCACCTCCTTCCACTTACACTAAAAATAGCACTAAGGGAAAATCAAATCCTAAAACTTCTAATACACTCTTTCAGTTGGAACAATATAGCTTTGGTAGGCAGAAATATGCTTTCCCTTGCACATTTTGTGAAGGTACTAATCATTCTATTGCATATTGTTGGAAGAGGAAAATTTTGATTAAGAAGTTAATGCCTTTTGTGAATGATAAGGCAGGTGCTAAAGACCAATCTCACCAAGGAAAGGCGAGAAATGGCAAGAATGTTACCTCTCCTAAACAGGGGAATCATTCTCATAGACAGAGTTCTGAGAATGGTAAAATGGGTAAGACTCCTAAAAACAGGGAAGTTAAATTTTGTTCCCATTGTAATAGGAATGGTCATGATGTTAAGGTTTGTTGGTTTGTTCCTAAACAACAAAATTGGAAAGTTGTTAAAAAGAACAATATTGTAAAACCAACAGTGCTAAACCTAACTAAAACTCATTTTGGTACTGAGAAGGTAAAACAACCAAAATGGAAAAACCCAAGTGATTGGTTGGGAAAAACACTCCTCAACTTTATATTTGCACTACAGTAAATTGTTGATAGTAGGCAAGCAAAAAAATTTCAGAGCTATATTTTAGGGATTCCTGTTGATTGATAAGGATTTGTTCCTAAGTTGATATTTAAGCTTTGAAAATGAATGGAAACAGCTGAAGAGAAGATTTGAGTGATAGGTTCATCATACTCATGTTTTTTTTTCTCATATTGGTTGGTAGTTCCATTGTTGAAAATAGTATGCAGGGATAGGCATCAGTAGCATGTCTAAATTTGAAACTTGCAGTTTTATAGTGTTGTCATTTGTGTAAATATTATGGATGCTTATAAGACCCATTCGGGCACTTGTTTGATATTGTAATAAATAGACAAACTTGTTGTATCCACATGTGTTATTTGCACTAATTTATAAGACCCTTATTTTGGGAAAATTTTATTTTTGTAACTATCAGATGTGGTTGCAATTAGGGTGTAAATTTATTACACTAACAAACTGGTTTGCAAAGGTACCAGGTGATCATTTTGCAGATTATGGTAGTTCACCAATTTGGGTAAGCATATAGTTTATAATCTATCCCTTTACAGTTCAGTGTATGGATAGAACATTTGCATATTCACGTTGATTCAGATTTTGACTATAGCCATTTTGGGCGTTGATGGTTTAATGATTCTGGATAGTGAATATTTGCAGTTGTAATTAGCATAATCACAAAGTGTCAGTTGAACACTAGCTTCCGTTATAGATGGGTGTTATTATCTGACTTATTATTTGTGATGGCGATACAATGTTTTGGTAGCTTTCATGTGGATTCAGTTGTTGACTATAGCTATTTTTGGGCGTTGATAGTCTATTATATTCTGATAGTGAATACTTGCAGTTGTTACAGTTTCAGATGGGCAGTGGGCACTAGCCTAATTGTGGGCAGTTTAGATGTCTTGTATACTGATCTGTGTTATGGAATTGTAATTTTTGGTAATCGGCCGTATCACAAAGTGACAATTGAACACTAGATTTCCATAATAGAATGGGTGTTATTATCTGGTCAGTTATTTGTGATGGCATTACAGTGGGGTATGACAGTTCACAGTTGTGCACAGAGTTGACAGGGTTGCAACGTTTCAGTTGAACACTAGCTTAATTGGGTGTTATTATCTGATCGGTTATGTAATTAGCTAATCAAATATTTGCATTTTTATTAACCTATAATGTTATTTCAGGTTCTTGTATGTGTTTGTGCAATGCAGGAAGAGATAGCATTATTTGTGGGTTGATAAACAACTTTTTGTGGACAAAAAGCCTTCTCAGTAGGGAGGAGTGATCAGGGGATCAATGTTAGTGTCAAATGTTCCCTAAACTTCCCTAAACCATGCCAGTGTAGTATATCCTTTAGAGAGCTTTCCGACGACTATAAGAACGTGAAAAATGGACACTCGGAGCTCAAGATATGTCCGGTCAAAGTTTGGTCAACCAGGAAAGTCAACATTGGTCAATAGGTCCATGGTGACTGGACGCGTGCACATATTGGACCAATCGCTTAGTGCATCAGGCACGTGGCAAAAGGATTTGGAAAAAATGAAGGGGTTTTTGCATCCACTAGTCTTTGAAAATATGAAATGGTTGGTTCAACTTTTCCAATCATGGGAGTCGACAGTCGTGAGTCTTATTCGCCACTATATCATGTGGGTCCTCAAGCCAATTTCAAATTACCTTGTAATTATTTGGTCTTAGTTGTCATTAGTTCAAATTCCACGTACCACGCATTATATGTCAACTATATATTAATTTTATACATTACTTATTCAACCTATATTCCACTTAGCCATGTTAACCACCAAGCCATATGCTAAGTCCATTATGTGGAAGGAGGAGAAGCGGTTGTAGTGGATGCTTACCATGTGGGAAGTGGTGGTGAAGCTTCCACATGAGGATGAAAGAGGTGGGGGCTGGATATCCAAACGTGAACCAATTTCTCCTTTGGCGCATTACAGGTTTTTAAAACCTTATAAAAAAAAACCATCTGCTTTATTTGGGGATTAATCCCGATTTCAAATAGCCACAGCCGCACAAATGTGGGATAGTATCCCAAATATGGCACATTCCATATCCGCCACATAAATGGGATTTAAAAGCCATTTATAAATACATGCAAATCTTTTAAAAATGCATTTTAAACGTGGGATTAAAACAAAAAGAGGCGGCATAGGAGAAGGAGAAGGGATTTGAACCCAAAACCTCTGCCCCCAAGGAAAGGGGCTTTGACCAACTCGCCCAGAGGCTTGGGCAGATTATAAAATGGGTCGCTTCAACTTATACAAGGATGGCAGGTCTGTGCAAAGCAGCATAAGGATGCAGTTTTCATAAAATTCCATTTTTGAAGGCCTTGCACTTAGAATTGAGAACTCGGAGTAAAAATATGAAATGTAGGGAATTCTGAGACAATTCCAACGATGTAAGATTTGATATGTTTTTTTTGAGTTTTAACCTATTTTTGGAAGCTTTGAATGCAGTTTTTAATAGGGATCTACAAGACAACTAGTTGGAAAACATGAATTTCAATGCACTTCTGGTCTGAAATGTGACTTGGTGTAAACATGAAAAGTGTTCATAATTCAGAGATGATCTCAGATATATGATTTTTTTTCATAGAATGTTTTTAAATCTCCATTTTTAGGTGTTTTTCTAACACAGTTACAGGGAGATCACATTGTGAAAACACTGTAGGAGCCACAGATCATTCTTGGGATAGTTTCTGCTATTTTTTAGAGTTCTTGGGACATTGATCAGCTCATTTGCAGGTTGTGATTCATTATTGGTTGTTTGTAAGAGTTATTGTACTTACATTTCAATATTATTAATGGATTGGTTCAATCCGAACCCGGGGACGTAGGAATTTCCGAACCCCGTAAACAATCTTGTTTGTTATCTGAGTGTTTTCAGTTTTCTGATTATTTATTTGCTACCCAAGTTTTCCACACTTCTATGGATGCATAATAATCAGAATTTAATCAATTTGTGGAGTTTAGAATACTTAAAATTGGTTAAGAAAATCACGATCTTTGGAAACTTTTAAAAGTGAAAAAAATACAACACACGTTTTCAGATCAGTTTTTCCATGGGAATTTTCAGGATTACCTCCCCCACATGAGATAGATTTTCACATAGATTTGGTTCTAGGAGTAGGTCCTATCTCACGAGCATCTTATAGGATGACTACCCCTGAGCTCTGTGAGCTCAAGTTATTACTTGATGGCCTTCTAAAGAGATTACTAATCCTTCCTAGTATATATCCTTGGGGTGCACTGGTGATTTTTTTAAAGAAGAAGGATAGATCTCTACGATTTTATATTGATTATCATCAACTAAACAAAGTAACGATCAAGAATCGTTCCCCCCCTTCCACGTATTGATGAATTTTGTGATCAGATGAAAGGGGCCATAGTATTTTCTAAGATATATCTTAAGTTTGGATACCATCAACTAAGGATCACAGAGGTAGATATTCATAAGACAACATTTCGTACAAGATACAACCACTACGAGTTCATAGTATTTTCTTTTGATCTGAAAAATACCCCTGCAGTATTCATGAGTTTGATGAATGGGGTATTCAAGAAATTTTTAGATCACTTTATGCTCATTTTTCTTGATGATATTTTTATTTACTCACGTATGCATTAGGATCATGAGGAGCACCTTCGAGAGGTTCTGCAGTGTCTTCGTGAGATGCTGCTTTATGGGAACCTAGAAAAGTGTGCGTTCTTTCAGTTAGAGGTGTAGTACTTGGGTCACATCATTACTAGGGGAGGTATCACCATCAATCCTTCCAATATTCGAGCTATTTTGGATTGGCCTGCACCAACTAGTGTGACCTAAGTACACAATTTCATGGGGTTGGCAGGTTACTACAGGAGATTTTTTCAGGACTTTTCTCAGATTGTGCATCTCATCACTTCCCTTTAGCAGAAAAGGAATAAGTTTGTTTGGTTTGATGGGGTTGAGGAGGCATTTAGTACACTGAAGGGATGCATTACGTCAGCAAAATTTCTTGTAGTTCTGGATCCGCATAGAGAGTTCTCCATTTGTATAGATGCTTCCTTGGTAGGACTAGGTGGTGTTTTGATGCAGGAGGGCCATGTGGTTTCCTTTGAGTCTCAAAAACCCAAATATCATGAGCTTAATTATCCAACTCATGAACTTGAGCTTGTAGCAGTTGTGCATGTTTTGGTTCGATGGAGATATTTCCTTTTGGGCAGGAGATTTATTCTCAAGATAGACAATTTGAGCTTATGTCACGTCTTCATGCAACCTAATCTCAATGCTTGTCAGCGGCATTGGATGGAGTTTCTTTGTAAGTATGACATGGAGATATAGCACGTAAAGGGGAAAGATAATTTTTTTTGATGGTCTGAGTAGACAGAGAAATTTGGTTATGGCTACTTCAGTGGGTACAAATTTGTGGAGCAATATTTTGCGACAGCTTCCTCATGACAGTTTTTACCTTGCAGCTAGATCAAAGATTGAGTCACAAATACCCATTGAGGGGAATTTTGATGGTTCTACATTAGATTCAGATGGACTACTCAGGCGTAGAGGCCGGATCTATATACCAAAGGATGGAGGTTTGAGACAAGATATCTTGGTAAAGTCTCATCGTGCACCTTATTCATCCCATCGAGGGGTTAAGAAGATGCATGCCACCTTGAGACAACTTTACCATTAAAGAGGCCTTTAAGAGATGTAGCTTAGTTTGTGTCGTGATGTTTAGAGTGTCATAGGGTGAAGGTTGAGCACCAACATCCAGTTGGCCTTCTGTACCCACATGTTATTCCATGGTGGAAATGAGACACCATTTCCATGGATTTTAGAGTAGGGTTACCGATGTCGAGTGTAAACACCTAAAATATGCTTAGACTTAGAATTTCATCCAATCCATTCAATTAATGACACTTCGTTAATTACCCATAGTTCACTCCATTCTCGAATGCCCATTTACAATACCTTCTCAGTCATATTCTTCCCATATTCAGCTTATTTGGCTAATATCTCTCTTATTAGCTAAACATTCCTCCTTTTGACCATTCAAAACCTCCCTAGTTCTCTCTAGACCACTTCTATTGGCTTTGTAGGCTATCAATTAGTCAAAATTGGTTATCGAGACCCCTCCTAACTCTCAATGAGTCTCTAATCACTTGCTAATCTAGTTTAACTAGCCTAATCCTAGCTTAACTAAGCCTAAAGCATGTTTATCCTAATCTACAAGCTAAAAGTGATTTTTGAGCTTTAGTCCCACATGCACCCAAATTCCAAATTCCCCCAAGTGGAAAACTATAAATACAAGGCTAAACCTACTCATTCAAATGATAACTTTACTCAGAAGTCCTCTCTCAAGCATTTTGGAAAGGCATTAGAAACCATTTGTGATAGCTTTAAGCTATAGAACATTTGGATCTTGGCCATACTCCATTATTAAGATCTCCCCCATCTTGCATCCATCCACTCCTAAGGAAAACAACTAATCACACAATTTGATTGTTTAGGATCTATACTAGGTTCACTTTCATTAAGCTTTCATGGAGTAGAGAGTAGTATGCATGTTAGTTTTTGATGTTTTTTTCAAAGATGTAATGCTTTCATGTTATTTTCTCTTGTTTAGCTCTAATCATATGGTGCATGGATTAGTTTGCAAATCTTTGAGGTTCTTTAACCTCATTCCATAGCTTGTGCAACTTTCCATTGCATACATTTGGCATGCCCGGTGGGACACTTATGTCCATCCTCCATTAATGGAGTCACTTTGAAGCTTTTTGTTTTAGTTTCTAACTATTTCTTAGTTTTAATCTTTCTAGGATAGTTTCAAAGCTTTCTATATTAGTTTCAAAGCTTTTTAGATTAGTTTCAAAGCTTTCTAGATTAGTTTCAAAAAAAATAGATTAGTTCAAGTTTTTAGTTTCATAATATTTTTGTTCTAAATGGCTAAAAATCATGTTTCTTAACTAATTTAGCTAGGTTTATCTAATTGTTTTTTCTCTTTGCAAGATCAAAGGAGGTGAAGTGCTGCCAAAAATTGAACCAAATCGATAAAATTTTGATATTTTTGAAAAATCACATGATTTTTGAAAAATCATGTGTTTTTTGGCCACCTATAGGAAAGGGGGTGCACACACCATTCTATGCATGCAGGTGCAAATCTCACTGTGTTTTTTTTACACAGAGGTGTGCAGGCACCAAAAAAGGGGTACAAGCATCAAAAAAGGGGCATAGGTACACTAACAGTGGCACAGGCATCATTAGCAATCTTTTGGAGGCCATAAATTTTGCTCCCAAACTCGAAACGACTCCATTTTTGTTGCGTTGGAAAGGTATTGGAGTGAAATAAACAATGGAAACATAAATTTTGGGTTTTAAGTTGCTAAAAATTTAAAGTTTTCATTTTTATTAAACTACTCATTTCTAACATTTCTAAATGCTTTGGAAAATTTGGTCTTTGATGTTCTAACACCTTGCAAGTGTTATTTTGAATCTAACTTCTATTTTTTATGGTGTTTTTACATGTTTGATGGTGATTTGATTTTTTTAAAAGGTTAATAAACATTGCATGTTTAATCATGAGATTAAATTCATGTATGTTCTTCCCTCACACCTTTTAGGTGATCCTAGGAATCAGAAACGATTATTAAGTTTTTTTGATGCTTTGAGGTTGTTTGGAATATTTGAGTTTGAATTGGTTAACTTGGTGTATTTGAATTAAAGTGTTTTTCCATTTTGATATCTTTTTGGATTTTTGAAGACAATCACATATGCTCTTCTCTTGCATCTTTGGACGAGCTGGAGAATCATAAATGGTGCCTTCTCTTTTGATGGAAAACTACTAAAAATTGTCATACAAGACCAAAACACCATTTCTTTCCAAAGAACGGAGGAATAAAAACAAAATTCAGAAAAATACTAATATAGTTGTTATACAGGTTGCCAAATGGTGTTCGAGAAAACCACATCTAATTAAAAAAGATAAAACGAACAACATATTCAAAACATTGTATTGCAAGTTTTGAAAAAGGGTACATCCGTCTCCACTCAACTGGAACATAACCCCTTTGGCATAACACCTTAAGCTACAAAAATTGGGGTGGTTCCAAGAACCCCAAAGTAGTCCACGCAAGAGGGAACCTTGTGGATGAAATGGGAAGTGCTCCGCACTACCTATCTGACTAGTAATTCCTTTGTGAGATAGAGTTACAAGTTTTCCCTATGCGACCCTTTTAATTACACAATTGGATGCATATAATGCCCATTGTGCTTAAAGGAGGCAAAGTCAAGATACTCCTAAACTAGTCAGTGTGACTTTTTGGGTAAATCGTCCTGCTCATGGATAATCTTTGTAGCACCTAGGATGAGAGAACCACCTAGGAAAATATAATTTGGCTAGGATCCCACTTTGAACATTCTAAAAACTGTGTTGAGTTGTGAGCCATCATTTTCATCACGAAACGTGTGACGCGTTAGTCTGGCCTAGTTCTTCAATTACCTTAAGGTAAGGTGAAACTCTGCCAAAGTAAAGCTAGCATTTTTCACCCCCATTTTGATTTGTGTCCTTCACCTTCTTTTGACACTTTGTTGATCAAAGCAAGGGTGACTACCTTTGTGTTACCAAATGATTGCTTCTACCACTTTTTTGTCTGTTTACACCCATCCATGTTTTTGGATGGGTAAGTTAAACATCTAAAGTGTGTGGAGTCATATTTATATCATTGGTAGCCTTTGTGATCTTGATACCCACATCATCATCATCATCATAGTTAGGATTGATTCATCATTTTATCTCCCTTTGACATGTTACCTCATTTGCATTGTCTCGACATAATTAATATACTTATGTCATTTTTCTCGTAAACATGATCTAAGTTTCCACATTGTGGCATTAAATTGCCCATGTTTTAACACATCCTTAGTATACTTTGACATAGTTTGATTTCAAACATTGTCCTAAATCTTGAAAGGTGTCACTTACTTTGTTTGCATCATTTCGATACCACTTTGACACTAATATCTCACTTCTCCATGAAGCTTGATAGGTGTGTCCAATTGGTGTGGTTACCTGGCTTACATTTGTAAACCCCACCCTTTAACATTTAGGTCTTGTTGGTTGTTGAACTTGTCATGGTATCCTTTTATTGAGAGTCGTATCTACCCTTTGTTAATATTTACACCTTGTTCATTTTGAGCTTGACATAAATATTTACATTGTTTTGATCACCTTTTCATCGAACGTTACACACGCATTTTCATATGGTGTATTTCCTTGTTGATTGGATTTTTGTTTCACACTTGCATGATTTTTCCTTGTGATTATTCATTCATAAAACTTATTTTATAGGACAATCCCTTTTTATCTTATCGACCTTATTTCAAAAATCATGCACGCATATCAATACTTACGAAATGTCTAGCTGGTTATCCTTATGCTACCAAAATCAACATGTCACTTCCTTCCCCTTGAAGGAGTTCCATCACACTATCTAGATCTAGACATTTGTGCTTAAAACAACACCAAAATGACTGATTATCGCATGGTTCCCCATACTTATAAAAATATGGAACCTAAGTTTAGCAATTCAAATCAAAAGATTCCCATTATAACTAAACCTCATTTGGTTCTTCATGCTAGAGAGCCCATACGGGTAACTCGTTCCCCACCTTCATCTCATAGTGAGTGGTATGATTTGGACACTTCTGATCCAAATTATTATGTGAGTTCCCCCCACTCTTCTTCTAATTATAATCCAAACATTTCCTCTTCTTCTGAGGATTCCAGTCCAAATATTTCCTCTGACTCTTCTGATGATTCAGATCCAAACTACTATTCAGATTCATCGAATGTGACTCCTATGTCATGGTCCTCCCTATCTTCACAGGAACCTCTTCATCATACATTTAATATGACTCCTACGTCACGGTCCTCCCTTTCTTCATAGGACCCCTTTTATCAGTCACCTCAACAACGTCTTCTTCCTTTGAAGATACATGTGACTCCAAATCCCTCCAATCAAACATCTAATACAATTATTGAATTGCAGTCCTCTCTTTCTTTGCAAGACCCTTGTTATTATTCATCTGATGTGATTCTTGAATCATGGTCCTCCCCTTCTTCACAGGACCTTCTTCATCAATCACCCCCGATAAGTCTTCCTTCTTTGAAGATTCATGTGACTCAGATTCCTTCAAGTCAAATGTCTGAATCAACCCATGTGTCGCAATCTACAGACTTTGGACTTAATCCTACTAGTTTACAAATAATATACCATCATATAGGTAGGTCCACACCACCTTCTTATACTCCTGAGACATCTAGCTACACATCTTCTTCGTCCCCCACATCATCTTATTCTATCAATCATCATCAAACATCTTCTAAGTCTTCCACACCAAGTGAACCTCTTTCTTTCAATCAACCCCTGGTGGTCAATCAACAAATCATACTGATTGATCTCTTTCAGAATTAAGAAACAATAAGGGCGTTTATAGGGGCATATGAAAATATTCCTTTAGCAGATTACGAGAAAGGATTCTGTTTAGACATTGATACATCTACGTATTGTAAGGAAAAGGTTGATTCCTTTTATCAAGAAACAGAAGAAGAGCCTTAGATCATGCAACTTGATCCTCCTCTTATTCTTCCATCTTCACATTCTTCATTATGTGATGAAACTCCTTGGTATTGCATTGATCAATGACCTATCTTCTCATCACCCAATAACTCTTTGTATATCATAATTCCTCAATCACAATCTCTTATAGGGTCAATGCCAAGTAGCCCTTCATCTTCATCTAGGTGTGGGTCACCTTCTAGTATCCCTCCCTCTACTATTTATGGGACATTTTTTAGTATTCCACTATCTTCTATTCTTGGGGCATGTCCAACTAGCCCCCTATCTTCTATGTATGGATCACCCTCGGGTAGTCCATCATCTTCTATTCTTGGGCCACATCCTAGTAGTCCATCATCTTACATATATGGGTCACATCCTAGTACAACCCTTCTTCTTCTATTATTGGGCCACATCCTAGTAGCCCTTCATCTTCTATCTATAGGTCACATCCTAGTAGCCCTTATTCTTCTATTCTTGGGCCACATCCTAGTAGCACTTCATATTCTATCTATAGATCACCTCCCAGTAGCCCATCTTCTTCAATCCTTGGACTGTATCATTTTCATCAATCACATCATCCTTCTACCAATGACCGGGGCTAGCCCACCATCATTTCTCTCATTCCTATCATCAATCGTAAATGTTCACTTTCTTCTCCTTCTCGAGGTCAGAAAAGTCACAAGTCAGCTTATAAGAAACCCAAACAGGTTCATTATCAAGCTCAGGTAAAAACTTCTAAGAGCTCAAAATCCTCCAACAACTTGAATAATCTCAAAATTGTAAACCAAGCATGATTCAATAATGCACATCAACGTAACCATCAAGTATGGCGCAGAATGCATAAACATCTGGATAAGGAACTCAAGCTCCCATATACAAAATCCATGTTTCAAGATAAATCACAGTCCTTTGTTGAGTGTGAACTCACCATGATCATTGAGATTGGGGAAAACATGACTCTTGATAAACAAACATGCCTAGTCTCCCTTATCAAGGAAGTCGTAAACATTATTGTTGGATCTTACCACATAAAGTAACTTTGTTATTCCCAACCTCTTAAAACTATCAAAAATCTAAAAATCAAAAAATAATTCAAAAATACCAAAAACATTGAGAAAACACAACAAAAATCAAAGGTACAAAGATCAAACATTGCAATCAGGTATTGTGTACACATGGATGTTTCTTTCTTCCCTTCCTTACTATTTTTTTGCAAGTATCCCTACCATTTTCATTCCTTCGGTAATGTTTTGGTTATCTTATTCACACACATTTTACAACATTTATCTCTATGGTATCCATTTGACCCTGGTCTTTTATCACCTTAGTACATTAAAGAATGATAGACCTCTTAGAGATCCTATCACATTCACCATCTAGTAAGTTTGTTGCGAAGAACTTTTGGACATATTTGTTGACACTAGCCAATGTCATCATCACAATAACTTCCACCTCCTTCCATCAAGCTCTCAGTGGTTCTTAAACCCCTTGTCAAACAAGAGATCTGAAATAAGTTTTCAAAAAGCAAAAGAATAAAAATCATTCAAAAATCAAAAGCTAAAAGCTAAAAATCAAAAGAAAATTGATATATAACTCTCTCTTGGGGTATTTCCAATAATATCTATTAGGGCTATAGATGCCTGACTAGAATTAGAGAAATGTTTTGATTAGAATCAAATACATCTTTGTCAGGGCTATGGATTCTTGGCTGGCAGTGAAGCAATGTACGACTATCTTTCCACCCTTCATTCATAAAATCACCTTTCAAAATCAATCATCCCTACACTTTGGCTAGGGTTTCTTCACTTGTTGTCTATTAAATATTCCCTTCAAGAGGTAATTAAACTCCACGTGCACACAATGGATCTCTATGAGTAGGCAGGATTAGTATGTTACCAAGTGTCTTTTTTGGACCTTGCTCTGACTCTGACTCTAGTCCCTATCTTGTCTCACGATTTGTGCCTTTGGCTAATCACTTCTTCATTGCAAGGCTTCTAAGCTACATTCATATCATTCACATCGTTCATCTAATTCATTCAGAACATCCATGTGTATAAGATTACCTTTTTGCCATGTCTTCGGACACCTTCATCCCCTTTCACAAAAACAATCTTCTCCTCCCTTTCTATCATGTGCTTTTAGGCCAACTTACGTTGGAGGCATCCTTGCTTCTTCCCAGCACTTCATTGGTTTACGTTCACCATCATGTTGAACCTATCCATAATGGCCTTGGGTCCCACTTCTACCTGTGAAGATTTTTCCTTTGAATACTCCCACCTAATTGCTAGGGCATTTTTACATCTTCACCTTTCTCATATGCATGTGGCCTTATGCTCTTGTACATCCCATCTATCATTGGGGGAATCCACTCTTCCTTGACTTCCTATACATAGTTTCAGAAAATTTTCAAAAAAATCAAAAACATTAAAATATGTTAGAATCATAAAAAACATTCAAATATGTTTAAGAAAACTTCTAAAAATTGAAAATCATCCTATAAAACGTCACTCTTTGGTTCTCACCTGTCCATGTGCATGACTCGCGGATCATCTTGATCTACCTCCATCAACAAAAGTTAGGATGCTTACTTCTTCTGTACTCTGGGGCCCAACAAGTTTCCTAGTACTTTTTTGTAGTGCACATTGCTTTTTCATCAGACCGAAGTGTCCTCCATTTTCCCTTTGCATGTATCCTTGCTTAGGGCACCATCATTAACCCTTATCGTTAATTTGAATAGGTTGGAACTGAAGCTTGATAACAAAAACATGGTACTTGTTTCTCTATTAGGTTTAGCTTGTTTACTTTCTCGTATTCCATTGCATTTTTATATGTTGCATGGAGTTGGTGTTTTTAACAATGGAAATTTGTTTGTATATGGATTTTCATGTCATACTACACTTTTGTTCATTATTTTTAATAAAAACCGATGATGAAGATCTCTAGAAATATGATGAAAAATAAATTTACTTAAAAAGGCATTGGATGGATGTTAGCTCATTCCCTCTTTCTCATACCCCCTTTTCTTCTTCACACTATTATTTCTTTTGTTCTCTTTCTGTGATGCTTTTGATTGTCAATTGAGTTCTTCTATGACCCCATCGACAATTGAGGGGGCATCCTCATTCTACTCATTTTTCTTCTATCCCTTCAAAATGTTCTACTTGTTTATGCTTGTCTACTTTCTTTGAAGTGACGTCACTTACACGACCCCAAAGAGGGAAAAATGTGGACAACTAAAATATGATTAGACTTATAATTTCATCCAATCCATTCAATTAACTAAACTTCATTAATTCCCCATAGTTCACTCCACTCTCGGATGCCCATTTACAACACCTTTTTGGTCGTATTCTTCCCATATTCAATTTATTTGGCTAATATCTCTCTTATTAACTAAAAATTACTCCTTTTGACCATTCAAAACCTCCCTACTTCTCTCTTTACCACTTCTATTGGCTTTGTAGGCTATCAATCAGTCAAAATTGGTTATCTAGACCCCTCCCAACTCTCAACGAGTCTCTAATCACTTGCTAATCAAGTTTAACTAGCCTAATCCTAGCTTAACTAAGCCTAAAGCATGTTTATCCTAATCTAATCTAAAATTAATTTTTGGGAATTAGTCCCACATGCACCCAAATTCCAAATTCCCCCAAGTGGAAAAATATAAATACAAGGCTTAGCCTACCCATTCAAACAACAACTTTACAGACAACTTTACTCACAAGTCCTCTCTCAAGCATTTTAGAAAGGAATTAGAAACCATTTGTGGTAGCTTTAAGCTATAGAAAATTTGGATCTTGGCCATACTCCATTGTGAAGAGCTCCTCCATCTTGCATCCATCCACTCCTAAGGAAAACAACTAATCACACAATTTTATTGCTTAGGATCTATACTAGGTTCACTTTCATTAAGCTTTCATGGAGTAGAGAGTAGTATGCATGCTAGTTTTTTATGTTTTTATCAGAGTTGTAATGCTTTCATGTTATTTTCTCTTGTTTAGCTCTAATCCTATGTTGCATGGATGAGTTATCAAAGCTTTAAGGTTCTTTAACCTTATTCCATAGCTTGTGCAACTGTCCATTGCATACATCGAGATACCACCACGATGTCATCATGGTCATAAAGGATAAATTGATGAAAGTGGATCATTTTTCTCCGATGAAGACCACCTACACATCTTGTTCAGTAGTGAGAGTTTACTTTGATGAGATTGTTAGAACACAAGGGATTCCACAGAAGATCAGCTGCGAATGTAATCCCTTATACACATAACACTTATGGACTACCATGCAATAGGCCCTCAGGATGAGTATCAATTTAAGTACCGCATATCATCAAGAGATAGATGGATAGACAGAGTGAGTGAATCATATTGTATAGGACATGCTTCAAATGTACATCATAGACCACCAGTCTAGGTGGGAGGAGTACTTGTATTTTGTGGATTTTGTATACAACAACAACTTTCAGAGTTCTATTGGGATGGCACCTTTTCAGGCATTATATGGTAGAGAGTGTAGGACACCATTGAGTTAGGATATATTGGAGGATAGACTATCTCTTGGACCAGATTTTTTATAGGACATGGAGCAGTAGGTTGTTCTGATTCATCAAAGGTTGTAGGAGGCATAGGACAGGAAAAATAAGTATGTAGATTAAAGGAGAGTCAACTATAGTTATAAGGTGGGCTCGAAGGTCTTTCTTCGTGTTAGAACTCATAAGAGTCCTATCCATTACAGAAAAGGCTATAAGTTTTCTCCTAGATTCATGGGTTCATTCAAGGTCCTAGAGTGGATCGGTTCCTTAGCTTATCATCTAGCCTTGCCACCCATCTTGTCTCATGTGCATGATGTGTTTCACGTATCTATTCTTAGGAAATATATCCCAGATCCATCTCATGTATTGAATTGGATCGCATTGAAGGTGCAAGAGTAGGGGAAAATGATGGTTAACCCCGTGCGTATTTTAGAGCACATGACCCTAGGCCTTTAAGGACGAGAGATTGATCAGGTGCGAGTCTAGTGGGACCGGTATGATGAGATCGTTGCTACATGGGAGGATGCTACATTTCCATGAGTCTAGTTTCCACATTTATTTGATTGATTTCTAGGAGGAAGATGAGTCTAAGGGGAGGGGGATGTAGTGACCACTACTCTTTGACACTTATTATATTTTGATTTTAATTATTTTTCACTATAAACATTGATATTATTGTATCATTTTGGTTTAGCATGATGTTAGATGATAGAGATATTTTGACTATTGATGGATTGTGATCCATATTATTATTTGTGTAGATTCATAAAGACATAGAGAGAAATTTTATATTGATGATGATTATGTTTTTTTAGCATATATATTATATACATTCAGAATTCTCATCATGTTGAGTAGGATATAGCTTTTGAACGAATCTTCTAATCTTGTTTATATTGATAAAAGATAGAATTGAGATGTTGTTGAAATGTTAGACAAATGATAGCATTATTTATTAGAGATGATGATTTAGCTATATGTGGTTATTGATTTATGTGTGTATATTTTATCTTTTATATTTTTATGCAACCATGAGGCCGAAGGAGGTATTGTGTGATTTTGTAGGTAATTATATCACAACAATCAAAAGAGATATTAGAGATCAACCACAACGGAATACTAGATGGATACAACCAAGGTAACCATGGAAACTTGTGTAATATTGTTGTTTTATTTGTTTTAGTTTTGTTAGGGAGTCCCCATGGGGGGATGACCTCCAATTGTGACCACGGGTCTGTATGCAATTCTTTCCCTTTTTCTTTTATTTATTGTAGAGTATGTGATTTATTTTATGATGTAATTTATTTAATCATTGTTGATTAATATGCATTAATTAAGTGAATTAATCATGTTTATTAAGTTATTTGGGGATGTGACAAAATGGAATCATTTATTAGAGTTAATGGTCTTTTGGATTTTTGTGTTTTGATTGAGTTTAAGTGACTTTGTGTGTTGTACACTCTACCTTACCTCAGAATTTCAGATTTGAGCTTAAGGGCCATTTTTGGAGGCTTATGGGACAAGTTAAGCTTGTCCCACACCTCTTAATTTCATATACCAACCGTACCTATGGATTGGGGGGTCAAAATAGACCCCATTATGTGTTTTATAAGACAAAAAGTGACATTTATTGCACTTTTTTACATGTGTTTTAAATTTTGAACTTAGAGGGTGTCGGTTTTGATGTTGTGTGTAAGAGGCATGTCAATCCTCTCAACCACCAATTTATTGTGCATTGGGGTTGAGAGTTGACTTATGATGTGGAGTTGAGGATAAGTGATGTGGCATCCTACATGGAGCCACCTCACTCTCCTCTTTCTTTTTTCTATTTATTCAAGTTTATTTTTTTATTTGGGGATTACTTCATTTCATTTGTCCTCTTGTATTTTTGGATTTAGAGAGTTTTTGGAGTTATTGTTGAATTTTTGGAGCTTGTTGGTTTTGGATCGAGCTTCAACGATCTTGGAGTGTGATTCCTTGATCAAGTTCTTACTATGGAAAGGTATGAGCTACACTTTTATTATTTGTTTGTTTTATATGTGTGTGTTTAACCTTTTTCTTAGATTGTTTCTTTGAATTGTTGATGAAAAAAATAGGGTAACGGGTGTAGGATGAATACCTATTCAAATGTCGATTAATGGGTTGTTGCACACATGTGACTTCTGTATCCATATCTGATCATGAGAGATTCCTTTTGGTTAGGAGGAACTACCTGTAATGAAAGTAAGACCACCAGAAAGAATTAAATAATATGGGTAATGAATTGCCTAGCGTACGCTAGATCCGAGAAATATGATACTTCCTAGATGGCTGTCAGTCCACTATTTTAAACAAATTAATGCTGAAAACAAGGTAAATCCTATTGTTGTTTTGAAATGATTTAGGCATCTCACTTACAAACATAATAAGAAATAGATCTAATCTAACAGGTTAAGCTAGAATATAATCCACAGGTCCAATGGTTGGTTCTGGGTTCTGCAGGTCTAATAAAGGTCTCGGGTAGGTCACCGGTGAGTGAGGGTGACGTAAAATTATGTGGATAGATCTATATTTAAGGCTATGTGGGAAAACACAAAGACTGGCGTCGGTCAAGGGTGACCGACCCTGGTTAGGTATAACCGGCGTCGGTTACTGTGAGATCTAGGAACATCACAGAACGGGGCTTTTGGTCTTCTTTGTGATTGCACAAAGGATTTTGGTTGGTCAGGAAAAGGCAATGGGTGACTGGAATAGGTTTTGGCAAGGTTTTTTTAGGTCTGTGGAGGTGAAAAGTGTTGGAGATGGTCAATACGGAGCAAGATAAACATTGGGTTATAAAATAATGATGAAATGAAATAACCAGGAAAGTATGATGTTATACTTACATGGATTTCGTTTCTGAAAGTATGTGTGTGAAGGAGGTGTTGATGATGGGTTTGAAGGCTGCAAGTGATCACCAAATAAAGAAAATCTTCTGCATGGGCTGCATCCATGCTCCTCTTTTGCTTATATAGATCCAAATGTGGATGAGATCGTTGTGCAGGAGAAGATGCTCAATCTCCTTCCTTAGATGCGAGTTCTTGCCGGAATTGGCTCTCTGAAGATGCGTTATCTTTTTGAGATCTCTTTCTTGCTTGTAAACTTTCTTGCTTCTGACTTCCAAGTTCCAACCTTGTGAATAAAGTTTTTTTGGGGTTAAAAAGGTGGTAACTGACGGTAGTCTAGCTTAATCGGTGATGATTAGGGATAGCTGACATCAGTCAAGGTGGAATTTCCTAGGTTTACCAAACTAGGGATATCCTCTTGATTTCCTTGGATCTCATGTCGTTATCCCATGGATTAGACTGGGAGCTTCTTGTGAGCATGCGGGAATATGGTTAGAGGGAATGTAGGAATTGATTTTTAGGGTTTGGGTAAGTCTTAGTTAGTTATGGTAACTTGCTAAGAATAGGTATTAAGGTGAGTTAGCTTGATGAGGTGTTTGGGTGAAGTGTTTGTGTGGATATTAGCTAAATTAAGATATTTAAATAATAAATATGGTGAGGATATTGAATTAATTTAATTTAATTCATTAAATTAATACTAGTGAGGTGAAGGGGGCCATGGTTGGGTGAATGTGATGAAGGGTGTTTATTTGTTGAGGGACCAAGGGGAGTGTGACCTAATTTTAGTGTCTACATTTTTCCCCTTTTTGTTGTGTAGCTTATATTGGTAAGTGATGCTAACAAAAATAAGGTGTGGTTGCCCCATGTGCGGGTGAAGGTGATCCCCCTCAAACTAGGAACTGATGAAGTAGCTGGCTAAAGCGGTGAGTGGTTTGATAAAAGGTAAATGCGAGGAAAAGGTAAGTGGGTGTAGGAGAAGAGGGTGAATGGGTCAGGGTCAAAGGTAGAAGCTGTCAAACACACGCACATGTATAAAATACAGCACGCTTCTAGGTTGAAGAGCAGGAAAACTCTACATCGTCTAAGGTCGATAGGTTTATCCAAATAAGGGTGAAGTGAATCTGGTATCCAAGGTATAGGATAAGGTCAGGAAACACAACATAGGTTAGGTGCAGGAATGTTTAGGTATGTTCTGGTACACCAAAGGTAGGGTCGGGATAAATGGTCATGGAAATAGGCTAGGTAAGGTCATTAGGTCAAAAATACAGGTAACATTGTCGTAAGGTATAGCAAGCACATGAGGTCAAAGGGCACTAGTGATGGTCCAGGTCTAAATATCGAGATCATAGCCCGGTTAAGGCCGAGGTAGGGGTAAAATAATAAGGCATCAACAACGGATGCGAGGAGGTTGAAGAGGGTGGAGGGCCAGAGGTGAAGGTAAATTAGTCTAGGTAGGTTTATGGAGGGAAAAAGACAAGGGAGGTAAGGAAAATGAGGTAAATGTGAGAGTAATGAGTACACAAGGTAATCAACATCGGTCGTAATGAATTGATAACGGTGTAGGGTAACCGACGGCATGGTTGAGTTAGGTTATTAGGCATGGTTGAGTTAGGTCAGTTAGGCATGGTTGAGTTAGGCTGTTAGGCATGGCTGAGTTATTTCGGTATGTTGATAACAAATGGTAATATAAATGCATGAGATAGTGTAAAATGTCGAAAATGTTAGTTCTGTATGAAAATGTGAAGTAATATAAGTGGTAAAAGTTATGTGGTATATGGTTTAAATGTTGATGTTTTTGAGATGAACGGGAAATCAGGTAAGGATGAGGAAAATGGTTAGGGTAAAGAGTGGTCAAGCTAACCCTCCAGGGCCCCATGCTACCTACATAGTCTCGACGAAAAGGGACCTCAGACCGATGTAGTTCTCCAATAAGCTAGGGAAAAAGATGAAAATGAGTTGGTAGGTTTTTGGTCATGTTATGGGTTTGGGTTTAATAAAAAGGGGATGATGACCCCAAAAGGTAAGCATCAAGGACTAAGTCTCGTACAAGAAAATAAAAAGGTGATAAAGAAGAATAAAGATAGGAGGGGGCAAGAAAGCCACCCGATTGGCAAGGATCAAAACATATGAAACACATATATAGATAGGCTAATGAATAGAAGACCCTAAAGACAGTACATGATTGATACTTCTAAGAGTGATGAATAGTCACATGATCACCAAATGTAGTAGGTTCAGTAGGTCCCTTGAGGTATGAAGTGAAAAGACAATGGGTAGAGAGGTGCAGGTAATTGGGTCATAAAATGGGAAGTAGAATGCCTTGGGCAATAAAACCAAGATCGCAATAGGCAAGTCCGTGACGAAAAAGATTATTTTTCTTTTTCTTTTTTTTTCTCTTTGTAAATATATTGATCAATGCAGGAAGTCTACACGGGATGAGTATATGTCTCCTTGAGGTCTTCACGAAGCTAATCGATGTGGGAAGCTTCTGAATTTTGATTTTTGAGAAATAATAGTCTTCTTTATGGAAAAACTATGTAGAGAGTTGTGAGCTTTTTATAGCTGTCCTTCAAGGGAGTAGTCTACTTATAGCAACAATTGAGGGTGGAAGATTTTTTTTTGAGGGATTCATCTTTTATATTGGAATTTTGACTCAAAGAGTTGATCCCTTATTTTGGGAAGATGTTCTTTTGAGGGATTCATCTTTATTTTTTTGGCTTGTAAGTCATGGACGAGACTATAGGAAAGCATTTGTTTCTTGTTGAGAAGGAAAGGGTGAATGACCATGGGATCTCATCTAAAAGAAGACAAAATGTACCCATGAGAATCATGCCATGTACAGATCCGTGGTGCACATATTTAAGAAAAGGAAAAAGGGTGACGGGTAATCACATGGTCCTTGTTTAATCCTTGGAGATGAGGTGTGGAAAAGGTAAATGGCACTTAAGGGACGAGCATGAACTAGATAAATAGTGATGTAGGGATAGAGGTCAACAATAGAATGTTCAAAGATGTAATGTGTTAAGGGGCTCAGGTTCGGGTTTACCCTCAAGCGACGACAAACGATAGGCACCTGATCCATAGGTATGAGTTATGATGTATAGTCCAAGCCAATTAGGAGAAAATTTTCCCCGTTTGATTTTCTTTGCTTTGGTTATGTGTTGATTCTCTTTCAAAACAAGGTCACTGACTTGGAAGGTTCATTCATGAACATGTTTTTCATAAGCACATTTGATACGTTGTTGATAAACTTCAAGGTGATCCAGAGCGTTAAGACGAAGTTCGTCTAATAACTCCAGTTGTGCTAAGCGGTCCTGAAAAAAGTAATCATCAGTAAGCATGTCATGGAGGGAAATGCAAAGTGAGGGGATCTAGACTTCGAGAGGCAGAATAGCCTCGGTACCATAGACCAGTGAAAAGGGTGTAGCCACAGTGGAAGTGCGAATACTAGTACGGTATGCCCACAGAGCAAAAGGAATGTGCGTATGTCAATCCTTCCCAGTATCGTCAACCACTTTTATGAGAATTTTATTGAGGGTTTTGTTAGTGGATTTGGCCTAGCCATTGGTTTGTGGGTAATAAGGTGAGGAGAAACTAAGTTGAATGCCAAAGGTGTCGTAAATTTTTTGTAGTGTTTTGTTTTTGAATTGTTTTCCATTGTCAATGATGAGGCGATGAGGGACACCAAAGCGACAAATGATGTGATGGTAAATGAACTCACATATTTTCTCAGCTTTCGTGGAGATAAGTGGTATGGCTTCTACCCATTTTGTGTAGTATTCGGTAGTGGTTATGATCCATTGATGACGTTGGGAAGAATGAGGATTGATTTCTCCGACAAGATCCAAACCCCATTGAGAAAAGGGCCAAAGGTCACGGGTGACCTATAAGGCATGACTGGGTGTATGATGAAGGTTGGAATGTTGTTCACATTTCATGCAGCATTTGACATAGTCGCAACAATCATGGTTAAGGGTCAGCTAGTAATAGCCTAGGTGAAGAATACACTTAGCAATAGCAAGGCCACTAAAGTGACCTCCGCATATGCCATCATGAACCTCCTTGATGGTATAAGGTATTTCAAAACTTGTGAGGCATTGTAATAGAATACAATCAAAGCCGTGCTTATAGAGGAGTCCCCCCAGAATAACGAAATGGGAGACCTTCTTAAAGAAGGTGCATTGTCCATTACGGGTGAGATCAAGTGGTAAGATGGAGAGGGAAAGGTAGTCAGAGTATTTTTTATACCAAAGGTCACTCGGGTCAGGGGTGTCAGTTCTGATTACATAAACATCATGGGGTAAATAACAAGGTGAATGGAGGCATTGTACAGTGACAAATATTTTTGAATCAGTAGGGGAAGTGGGTATTTGGGAAGATAAGCAGGCCATAGTGTCTACAAATTCATTGGTTGACCGTGGGATGGTTTGAAGGGTGTAACGATCAAAGGTGGTCAAAAGTATGTCTACATGATGTTTATACTTTTAAAGTATCTCGTTATGACATTGGTATATACCATTGACTTGGTGTATGACCAATTGTGAATCACAAAAGATGTGGATTGATTTAACATCAAGGGCATAGGTGGTCTGGAGACTGAGGATGAGCACTTCGTACTAAACAATATTGTTAGTGCATTCAAAGTCTAGTTTGAAAGACAAAGGCATGGGTTTTCCATCTAGAGGGACAAGAATAACACCAGATCCACCCCTGCGCTGACACTTGGAACCATCGAAGAACAATGTCATTTGGTAAGGGGGTTCATCCAAGGAAAGGGTAGCAATGAACTCGTCGAGAAAGTCAAAATTAGTGGGTTGGTCCCTGGGAATGGGTGCATCAGCCAGTTGGTCAGCGATAGCTTGGCCCTTAATGAACTTTTGGTGGATGAATTTGAGGTCAAGATAAGCTAAAATCATAAGCCATCATGTGGTGCACTAATTTTGATAAGGTTTAGCATACATGATGTGTAAAGGGTTGGTGTTGGTCACAACATAGGTTTTGTGGTTGAGTACGTAATGGTAGAGTTTGGTGGCAACGAAAACTAAGGCTAAGAAAAGTTTTTTAGGGTGATTGTATCGGGTTTCATAATCTAGAAGGGTATGGCTTATATAATAAACTTCCTTCTCCCTATGTTGTTCATCACGATGAGCGAGCATATCCCTTAAGGAGTGATCGGTAGCTAATATGTATAGGTAAAAAGGTTGGTCGTATTTCAATGAATGAGTACGGGTGGTTGGAGAAGCTATTGTTTTAGAGCCTCAAAAGCTTTGTGGTAGTCATCATCCCATTTAAAGGAGACATCCTTCCTAAGAAGATGATGAAATGGTTTACACTGATCCGATAATTGTGAAATGAAATGGAAAATGGATTGTAATTTACCTTCTGGGCTACGGAGTTGTTTGAGGTTCGAGGGTGGAGGCATTTCCAGAATGGCCTTGATTTTAGCAGGGTCAACTTCTATACCACTAAGGGAAATGATAAATCCCAAGAGCTTTCCTGAGAGAACAATGAAGATGCACTTTTTAGGCTAAAGGTGGACACAATATTTAATGAGGTGATCAAAGATGCTTTTAAAGACAGTGAGGTGTTTGGTGCGACGTTTAGATTTAGCCAAGAGATCATCCACGTAGTCTTCTAATATGTGATGCATGATATCATGAAAGATGTAAGTCATAGCACACTAATATGTAGCACCAGCATTTTTAAGGCCAAAAGGCATGACTCGATAGTAGGTCCCCCGAGGAGTAATGAATGTGATCTTGTGCTGATCTTCTAGGGTAAGGAAAATTTGGTTATAACTTGAGAAACCATCCATGAGTGAGAGCATCTCGCGACCCATGGTAAGGTCCATCAGTTGATCAATAACAAGTAAGGGAAAGTCATCTTTTGGGTAGGAAAGGTTGAGGTCACGGAAGTCCATGCAAATACGGAGTCCCCCTATTGTTTTAGTGATAGGGAAAATGTTAGAAATCCAATGAGAATAATCAATGGGTAAGATGAAGGAAACAGAAAGAATATGTTGAAGTTCTTCTATGACGAGAAGGGCAATGCGAGGGTGCATTTTCCTCAACTTTTGTTTGATAGGTTTGGCATCGAGAATAGTTACAATATTGTGGACCACTATGGTGGGGTCAATACCAGGCATGTCTGCGTAATACCAATCGAAAGCATGGTTATGATCTTGGAGAAATGAAGTGATGGCTTCCTATTCAGTAACATCTAAAGATTGTCTGATCTTTAGGATGTGCAAGTCGTCTTGAGTATGAATGTTGATCTCAATAGTCAATTCATTCAACATGGTTTGCGTCTTAGAGGGTAACGACCAATGAATATATGAGTCTTCTGTACCAAGGTAGGTGAGTATGGATTCATCATCCTGACATTGAACGATGTTAATGGTCAGTGTTTCATCGTCGATCATCTTCAGGTACAAGAATGGAAGAGTGGAAGGGGCCTCACCTTCATGTTGATAAGTCAAAGGCCCCAAGGAAATGGTGTTTATGAAAAAAAGTTAGGAGAGATAGATTCAAGATCCATTGACTCCATCAGCGAGAGTGGTGATGAAGGTGGAGAAGGGCCAGGGTCTGCAATGAGTTCAATGTGGGCCTGTTTGGTAGCATGTTTAGGGAAGCTGATACCACTACAGTTATTATGTTTGCGGGTGGTACATGCCATAATGGTATGGAGACCTTTCTCATAAAGGAAAAAACCAAAACCATTCCATGCACAACGGTGCAGGAAGGTGTGGGTGAAACGGTGATTAGTAAGTGATTGGAATTTTGTGGAGAATGGGGGGGCCTGTGATGGTGGTTCAAGTGTGTAGGTGGTAGTATCAAGTCCCCCATAGGTGATGCTAGTACGAAGATGAGGAGGACCATAAAGGAGGTGTTCTCCTATACGGTGATCATAGCAAGGGTGTTGGTGAAGGATTCCATACTCGTGTGGAGTGAGGAAGGTGTTGGCGCTATATAGGTGGTACTCCCCCAGAGTGAGGCATTGAAAAACACCTTCCAAGGGATCAGTGGTTGGTATGTGGGTAGCTGGTATGGATGATGTGTCGGAGGTCAATGCGGAGGTGGTGTTAACAAATTGGGAAGCTAATGGGCCAATTGTGGAGGTTATAGCAGCGGTAGGTGTGGAGGACGTATGTGCGGTGAAAGCAATAGTTGTACTAGTAGGTGTGGGTGTAGAAGTATATAAAGCGGTATTAGTTACAGAAGTAGACGGCTTAACCGGTATGAGTACATCGTTGGGTTGGTAAAGCATGTTGCATGTTTTGAAAGGTGATGGGTCAGCTGGAATGGTATAAGTGTGTCCTTCATGTTCAAACTTTACACAATGATGCAAAGTGGAAGGAACGCAACCCATGACATAGATCTAGGGTCTACCAAGCAACAAGTTATATTGGAATCCCCCCTCCAAAATGTAAAACAATTTTGGAATAGTGCGGGGGCCCATGTGAACATACAGGATGACAGTGCCTAGTGTGGAGGTGATAGCATCATTGAATGAATGCAATATGACCGGATGTTTGTGCATGCAATTTCTAGGTATGTGCATTTGAGGAAATGCATGGGATGAAATGATGTTAATGCTAGCACCTCCATCAATCATCACATGGTGTACCTATATGTCATCAATGTGTATAGAAATGAAGAGGGCTGGGTATGGGTCATCATTTTGGTATGGTGCAATCTCTGTCTCTAAGAAGCTAAGGGAGGCCACTTGGTGAACAAGGTGAGATGAGGATGAAGGTGGTAATTTGGTAAGGGAGGCTACATGATGGGGTGTGATAATGGAGGCTACGGGTGTAGGGTCATTGGGTAAAACCTTGATAGGTTGAAGAACCTCCATGAGGGCCTGACGATGGGATTCCGAGGTTTGGATGAGGTCATATAAGGACATTTTGAGTGGAGATTGGTGTAATTGTTTGAGCATGGTGCGATGTGTGATGCCATTAGAAATGGGGTACGTGGGGCCGCAGATAGTTATCTTAGGTATGGGTGCAGATGGTATGTTGGGTATAGGATTAATTGATGGGTAAGCTGACTTTTCTTTACCCTTCTACGAACATGTAGTGACGTGTACCATGTTGATTTGAGGGAAAATGTCGAATGGAGATGGCATTGAGTAAGTGGTATAATGAGATGAAGGGAAAAAGCCTATGAGATGATAAAAAACCTATGAGATCAGTTGGGCACATCGACATTTGGGTGGTGGTGTGGAAAGTTCTCTGATGTGAACCATGTTAATTTCAAATTTTTTGTGTGGTTATAGGAGCTGTGAGGGTGGAGGTTGTGGTTGTTGAGTGGGTAGTGTGGGAATGGGTGTAGGTGAAGCAGGGTCCTCATCAAGAAGGTCATCGTCATCAAAGTTGGTTTTGGGTGGACATAATTAGATAAGGACAGTTTTCAAGGCCTTATAGTTCTCCACATCGTGCCCTGGCACACAATGGTATGCAAAAATTTTAGTATCATCAAACCCTTTTGGCTTGGATTTGAGGGGGTCGTAAGGTCAGAGTGGCGGTAATGTGATAACAGAAGTCTTGAGGAGGTTGGTTAAAATTTTGGCATAAGACCCTGCTAGTGGATCGCAATGGGAAGTAAATGTGGGTTTGGGTGTAGGTGTAGTTAGTTGTCGGGGAATTGTTTTTGGAATTATAGGAACAGGTCGAGCTATAGGTTTAGGTGCCAATGTGGTTTGAGGTATCAGTCAGGTTCATTTGGGTAGGGGTATAATAGATGGACAGGTAGGAGGGTGTGATTTTGTTTTAACTACCTTGTTGTGCAGTAGTGGGGTTTTGTTTTTGGGGTGCACCTTCTTGGGTAAAAGTGATGTGGGTGTACGAGGTCTATGAGGGAAAGTAGATGGAGGAAGAGGGTGAGTTACCCATGGGGATAACGGGGGTGCTATGAAGGTATATAACGTAGGTCATGCTTAGGGTGCGAGGGACAATGATTGAATTTTAGTAGGTAGTGAAGCAATAGCTAAAGGTATCAAAGGTATTGGTGGTAAAGAGACTACAGGTGCAGGCATGAATTGTGTTGTGTGACGGGGAAGGTTAGATATTTGTGTGGCAGGAATGGGTGGTTGGGTTATTGGGTTATGAATGGGTGAGGGGTGCTTGACCCTGTTGGGAAGCTGAAGTCTTAAGGCAGATGGGACAAGTGCAGGTGTGATTCGTATGGTAGGGGTATGAGGTTGATGAGTTTGTTTATTTAGCTTGGGTGTCAGAGCATGTGTGGTTTTAACGTTGGAGGATGTAGCTCAATCCATTTTAATAGGTGGATGAGTAAGGTTGTTGATCGGGGTGACCCCTAAAGTGGTAATAGGTTTAGTGGAGGTAAATGTTGTGGGTGTGGGTTTGGGTTTAGGCATAGGTCAGGCTATGGGTAAGGGTGTGATGTGAGTGCTAACGGGTATCGTAGAAGGGGTTGTAATAGCAGTGGTTTTATCTAGTTTAATGGGTGGAAATGTGTTTGGGTAGATAGTGGAGGTGTCATCAAGGCATTTCTACATTTGTGTTGAGACAGGGAGTAAGAGGCACCTCCATAACAAAGCTCTATGCACATACTCTAAGTCATCAGCCAAACGTGAGAATGGCATGTTTGTGGGTGGATTTGGTGAAGACCTAATGGGAATTCCCATAAAATGCATCTTAGAGATGGGGAATCGGCCGGCTTCAGCTTTTGTGGGTAAGAGAGCTAAAAGTAGGTCTGTTGGATGTCGGGTAGCGGATGGAGAATGTTTTCCAAGAGGCAAAGGTATCCCCACCAGGTCTATGATGGGTGGAAGGGATAATGGGAGTTCCTTTATGATTGGAGGAACTGACAGGTGTTTCTCTATGGATGGAGGAGGTAATGGGTGCTACTCTGTAGGTGGAGGTAATGGGTGCTCCTCTACGGGTGGAGGAGGTATGGTAGGTAAAGGTTCGCTAAGTGGAGAAGCTAGGGGTGAGATGGTCTCAATGTCAGTAGAAAACTCCTCTATAGGTGATGAAGGATGTTCTTCTATTAGTGAAGGAATAGTGATGGTTGGTCCAGATGTGGAAGGAGGATTTCGGACTAGGATTTCCTCTATGGAAGGGATGTGAGGTAATTGAGATGCAACAGGTACCTCGTTAAAGATTTCGTGAACCTCACGGGTATGGGTATCATGATTGGATGTCTTACCGGTTTGATTGGATGAAGGGGCATGATTGGGAAATGGTTTTTTGAATATTTGTAAATTTTTGTTAGGGGCGGTGTTGGGATTATCTCCAGTGAACTCACCTTTCTCGAGCATTTCATGGACAATATTCTTAAAAGTGATATAGTTACCGTCAGTATGTCCTTTCACTCGGTGATAGTTATAGAAATCTTGTTCCTTATACCACGTAGGCATGGGGGCGAGCAGGGTTCAAAACCAGTGTGTGGTTTTATGGGTGGAAGGGTGATGGCACCAACTTTGATCAAATTTTCTAAAATAGAAGAGTAAGGTTCCCTAATTGGGGTATATATTTTCACTACTCTTTTCTGAATCGAAAAGCCTGTATGGGTGATAGATTGGATGAGGGTGTTAGCTTGGTTGGATGAATGAGCTGGACCGGCCTTGAGTACCATTGCGTTAGCTGGGTACCTTTAACCTTGGAATAATTTGTTGGTGGTTTGGAAGAAGAAGAGGTTTCAGTCGACTTAAATGTCGAATTCTTATTTCATAATTGGATTTTCTTCTCTTTGATAGCCCAAATTTATAACTTTCATGCCATAGTAAATGCCTCATCAAATGTTCTGAAAGTTTGGACCTATAAGGTCGGGGAGATATGTCTGGCGCAAGCTCATGTGAAGATATCGATGAGTTTCATTTTATGGCAGTTGAAAGGTAAGTTGATTGATCAGGCTGCGCCAAGCAAGTGACAAAATCTATGATAGATTCATCCTCGTACTGACGTGTGGAATATATATCGGTCATGGTAACTTTCTTGGTGATGTTGATAGAAAAAATGATCCAAGAAATCTTGGGCTACCTGATTGAATGAAAATATGGAGTGTTTGGGTAACCCACTATACCATTCTAATGCAGGTCCAGTGAGGGACATGGGAAAGTTCTCAAAAGTAAGGCACATCATGAGCAATCAAATAACATCCATGTTTAAACAAGCACAAATGTTGTTGTGGGTCTTCCTTACTATTGAAGCAGTTGAATTTAGCCATTTCGCAATGCACAGGTTATGAACGGATGGGAATGGATGGGTGAATAGGGTCATTTCAAATCTTGTCATAGGTAAGAGAGTTGCGGGAGCCAGAGACCGATGCCTCCAGTGTTTGCATCTTATCCATCATCAATCTAATTAGGTCATTGGTGGGTTGTGATGATTGGATGCCTCCTATAGCATGAGGAGGTTGGTTTTAGGTGTATAATGGGTGGGGCATTCCAGTGTATGGGGCTGCCATGTAAGGTGGTGGAGAAGAAGAAAATGAAATACGGGGTACGTACCCGGAGTGAATAATAGGCGGTTGTTGGTAGTATGTATACGGGGGAGGAAGGGTCGTGGTAACCCTAGTGGCAATAGGGGCTAGTGATTGTGGAATGGAAAGAACTACGTTCTAAAATGGGGTAGGGGTCACCAACACTGGAGGTGGGAATGTAGCTATGGGTATATATGAGACAATAGGGGTGGATGAGGTCATGTTTGGGGCTAGTCACCGAGGGTATGGTGGATGTAATGGTTGCTCAGGGGTAACAGACGTGGCAGTCATAGTAGGTATAGGACCTAACTGTGAAACGACTGCGAGAAAAGTGAAAGTGGGCAGCACGGACCCAGATGGGGCTAAGGTGGAAGTGGGTGTGAGTGTCGGGGGGATAGATATGGGCATGCCGTATATCAACTGACCCAAGGCATCTCAAGTGGACGAATGGGAGAGGTAAAACTACAAAGAAGTAGGGTTCTGGTCAAGGAGTCTTGCAAACTCCTCATCTCTGGTAGCGATATTGGTAGGATGGATGGGATCCATGGCTAGTGATAAAATAGAGGGTGGTGAAGGACTAGGTGGGAGCGATTGGTGACTGGCATGGAATACGATGGAATTCACTTTTCTTTAGGTCAGTACCATGTGAACCAGTATTGATCAGGTGGGGCTACTTCTCGGTAGATGGTACGGATAATAGCTAAAAAAGAATGGATGAAGTAACAAATGGTGGGTGGAATGTGAAATAGGATAACCGATGCCAGTTAGGGAACACTGACGTCATTCAGGGGTAATCACTACTGGTTACTGCGTAAAATAAGTAGTGAGTAATCAGTGAGGTAGAAGGCAGAATCCAACAAACATGCCAAATCTAGGGATGTGTAAAACTTCAATGGAAAAAGTCACAGTGACAGAGACTGTGGAAAGTGGAAGAAAGTGAAGTGGAAATGTTCTTTTGAATAGGTTAGAAAAAGGACTTGGAACCGACGGTGGTTGATTTTAATCGAAGGCAGTCAAAGGTAACCGATGATGATCACTGTGAAATTGATACAGTGATGAGAAAAAGTAGTTTTGAATTAGAATTTGATGTGGAATCAAACCTGGAAATCTAAGAATGATGTAGATGTGGTCCCAACACACTCAGAATAATTCAGAATACTCCAACTATGATAGGGAATGTGCAAGGAAATACAAAAATAATGATCGAAAGCTCTCACCTCAAAACACAAATCAAACAAAACACTAAGAAATAATGTTCCTAACTCGTGCCTATTCTATTATGTTTGTTCAGCTTATGTTATTTGTGGACTAACACATGAATTATGAAATAGAGTTTTGGTGAGGATGGCTTCCTACAAAGAAGGAGATCTAAAGGGTGAGGTTTCAGGTTTGTTATGGTGGGGATGGACTACACTCTGAAGTATTACTCGAAAGAGCAACGAGCTAGGTACCCACTGTGTTGTGATCATGTGATCACCTACAACTTCTTCCAGGTAAGATTTTGTTTAAGAATGTATGTATTTCAAATTTTTGTGTGGTTTGGTAAGACTCAAAGAAAGAGAAAAGGATAGAAGTTATTTTCTACGATTCGTTTGTCAACCATCAGTTGGTAATGACTTCCAACGTATAGGTTGCCCTCATTTAATGTGAGCTAATGTAGAAAATCAGAATGAAATGCAATGATTTTAAAACCAAAATCAAAAATGTGAAATTGGATGATGCAATAAGTTGAATAGGAAGAGGGATGCTTGTTCACTAAAATGCAAAAAACATGAAAAAATGATTCTTTTTAAATACACCAAAAGAAAAGTTTCCTTTAGAGAAAATAGAAAGAAGGAGTGGATTACCAAGGAAGAGAATTAGTGTGTATGATTTTAGAAGGGAAACAAACACACAATTTTTTCCTAGGAATGAATGAAATGCAAGGAACCCTAGATGGGTTCCACCGGGCGTGCCAAAATGTTTCACCTTTTTCTTAGATTGTTTCTTTGAATTGTTGATGAAACAAATAGGGTAACAGGCGTAGGAGGAATACCTATTCAAATTTCGATTGATGGGTTGTTGTGTGTGAATGACTTCTGAATCCATAGCTGATCATGAGAGTTTCCTTTTGGCTAGGAGGAACTACTTGTAATGAAAGCAAGACCACTAGAAAGAATTAAACAATATGGGTAGTGAACTGCATAGCGTAAGCTAGATCTAGGAAGTATGATACTTCCTAGGTGGCTATCAGTCCACTGATTTAAACAAATTAATGTTGAAAACAAGGTAAATCATATTGTTGTTTTGAAATGATTTAGGTATCTCACTTAAAAACACAATAATAAATAGATCTAATCTAACAAGCTAAGCTAGAATAGAATCCACAGGTCAAATGGTTAGTTCTGGGTTCTGTAGGTCTGATAAAGGTCTCGGGTAGGTCACCGGTGAGTGAGGGTGAGGTAAAATTAGGTGGATAGATCTCTATTTAAGGTTGTGTGGGAAAACACAGAGACTAGTGTCGGTCAGGGGTGACTGACCGTGGTTAGGTATAACCGACGCCTGTTACTGTGAGATCTAGGAACATCATAGAATGGGGCTTTTGGTCTTCTTTGTGATTACACAAAGAATTTTGGTTGGTCAGGATGAGGCAATGGGTGACTTGAGTAGGTTTTGGTAAGGTTTTGCTAGTTCTATGGAGGTGAAAAGTGTTGGAGATGGTCAATAAGGAGAAAGATAAACAATGGGTGATAAAATAATGATGAAATGAAATAACCAGGAAAGTATGATGTTATACTTGGATTTCATTTCTAAAAGTCTGTGTGTGAAGGATGGAGGTTTTGATGATGGGTTTGAAGGCTACAAGTAATCACCAACTGAGGAAAAGCTTCTGCATGGGCTGCATGCATGCTCCTCATTTGCTTAGATAGATCCGAATGTGGCTGAGATGGTTATGTAGGAGAAGATGCTCAATCTCCTTCCTTGGATGTGAGTTCTTGCTGGAATTGGCTCTCTGAAGATGCGTTATCTTTTTGAGATCTTGTTCTTGCTTCCAAATTCCAAGTTCCAACCTTGAGAATAAATTTGTTTTAGGGTTAAAAAGGGGGTAACTGATGGCGGTCTGGCTTAACCGGCGACGGTTAGGGATAACCGATGTCGGTCAAGGAAGGATTTCTTAGGTTTACCAAACTAGGGAGATCCTCCTGATTTCCTTGGATCTTGTGTCGTTATCCTACGGATTAGACTGGGAGCTTCTTTTGAGAATGCGGGAATGTGGTTAGAGGGAATGTAGGCATTGATTTTTACGGTTTGGGTAAGTCTTAATTAGTTATGGTAACTTGCTTAGAATAGGTCTTATGGTGAGTTAGCTTCATGAGGTGTCTGGGTGAAGTGTTTGTGTGGATATTATCTAAATTAAGTTATTTAAATAATAAATATGGTGAGGATAATGAATTAATTTAATTAAATTAATACTAGTGAGGTGAAGGGGGCCATGGCTAGGTGAATGTGATGAAGGGTGATTAGTTGTCGAGGGACCAAGGGGAGTGTGACCTAATTTTATTATCTACAATGTGTATTATGTGTGTGTGTGTGTGTGTGTGTGTGTGTGTGTGTGTGTGTGTGTGTGTGTGTGTGAATGTTTTGTATGCTTGTTGGGTTATTGGGTAGAATGCCTAAGTATGGTGTAGGAGAAGGCTATGGGGATATTATATGTAAGGAGGCATAAAATTTTACTTCATGTTTTGGGAGGGAGTTTGGGTTAGGTGCCCCACCTTTGATAAGAATATGCTTGCATTTCTTACTTGGTTCTTTTGAGGGAGACATAAGAGATTGTAGGGAGGTGTAAGAGAATGTGGGAGGAATAAGAGTTATGTAGGGAGGCATAAGTGTTTGTATTTGTGTTTTTGAGGGCTTTAAGGTGGGAACCTAATCCCATTAGGAGGCATAAGTGATCTCCCCATAGATCCTTGCTCCATTGGTTTGCATTTTCAAGCCTTGTGTATTTTGAAAAGTTGTATTCTTGTGATTGTTTTCTTGTGTTCAATGTGTGTTAAATGGTTGTGAAAATTTGTATTTGTGATGTTTAAGCATTGTGTTGTTTCCATGAGTTGGATCCATCCTTTATTGCATTTTGGTTGGGGCTCGGGGGCCAATGAGAAGGATAACTTCTTCTCCTCATTGGATTATTGGTTCTATGGAGAGTGTTGTCTCTCCCCCATTTTTTTGTTGTTGTGATTAAAGTGAAGAAATGGTGGAGCTCTTGTTGAATAATTTGGGATTTGGAGCATTTATTGGAGTAAAAAACAATCCTTCATTGTAGAAATCTTCTTGTAATTCCCACTTAAGGTGGAAGACTAGTAGACTTGTATTTAAAAGAAAAGTTGCTTTGCAAGTTTTATTTACCAAGTTGTAATATAACATTTGACAGAAGTTCATCAAAGAATGTGTCTTTCCTTTCTCTTCAAATTAGTTTTATGTAAAGGAATGAATTAAATGGATATCATGTTTAAATTTCACCTTCTAGTTGAAAGAAAAGAAAGTTAAAATTTTAATGTTTTGATCACAATGTGAATTAGGAGGTTGTCATAGCCTTATTCTAGGTTGAAACAGTTGGAAACTCTTTGGTTTTGAAAAAAGTTAAATTTATCCTTTGATATCTATGTTCTTTTATACATTCAGTTTTAGAGTTCTCAGGCCTACATAGTGACTGACACTAGTTAGTTTTAACCGGCGCCGGTGTACTCAGTACCGACATCGGTCACTGTTTCATATTGCAGACTTTAAAATGTTACTCCAAGCTTATTTATCAATTTAAATGATATCATGACTTGCTCATAAAACTTAAATTTAATGGATAATTTTTGGAAATGGAATTAAGATAAGTGTGAACCACGAAATGTGAAAGATATGTTAAAATTTATAAATTAGACTCATTTGGCAGTAATCGGCGTCTATGACTGAACCATCATTGGTATTCTCGTGACTGAAATTGGTCACTGAATACTGCACCATTTTCATCTATGCAAACTTGAAAGTCATTTGTTGTGCCTTGTTTATATCAGATGCATCTGAGACTATGATGCTTTCTTAAAACTGAATAAGAAGTTACTCATGGAATTAACCTTACCAACCCACTTGCATTTAAAACAATATTCTAAAAAAACTTATAATTAACACAGAAACCAATGTCGGTGGTTGAACCGATGTCGGTAGCACAGAGGTTAATGCAGTTGGTCAAGAGACCACCGTTAGTCACTTGCATGATTTTTTTTTAAGAATGTGTTCTGGCCAAGCCATTAGCTCTTATGGATCTAAACTTCACCTAAATGTACATCCACCATGTGAGACTCATGTATGCTTGTTTGGACCATACTCCAACCTGCATATAGGTATTTAAATGCATAAGATTCTTGATCTACAAAAGTGTTTCTTCCCCATCAATGATAACAAAAATAATCGAGAAATAATCAAAAATAGATCTCAAACCAAATCTAGGATAGATGCTTGTATTGAAATTAGATAACTAGGAATGCATGATTAAATCTAAGATTTAACTATCCTAAAGGAGGATCCATTGGATGGAATCCCCTTCTTCTTGCACATTGGATCCAAGAATACTCCTTCATGGTTTTCCCTTGATCCATGGCATCCACTCCTTCAACCTACAAACCAAAGAGAAACAAATGAATGAGCTTAGGGTAAGAAATGCTTAAGAAGACTCCCTTAAGGGTGATTAGGGATTCTTTTGGGTAGATCTAATCTTGTGGTCCCTATTGATTTGATCCAAGGGTTAAGAATCAAACCTACAATTGTTAGGTGAGAATATCCATATCATGGTTGTAAAATTTTAAATAAATCAAATGTATGTGTAAATGGGATGAATGGGGCCACTTAGGGCTCTAGTGTATTAAGTTAAAAATGTAACCCTTCTAGTAGGTTTTAGTGATTAATTCAATGGACATTAAAGAAAATAATTTAAGTGAACTAAGGTAACTAAGGATAAGGGTTTATTTAATATGGGTTGAATGTTAGTTCCCAAGAGGGAAACTATATTAACCTAGTAAGATAAATTAATGGACACTTATCTAGTGATGATAATTAAATTGACAGTAGAACTGGATTAAGAATATTTAATTAATAATATAGATCTAGTCTATCCTTTTTAATGTAGAAATTGTTGGTGGAAATTAATTAAACGTTATAGGGTTTGACACCTTGGAACCTATTTAAAACTAAAAATAAAATGCCACAACTTCCCAGATAAATATTTAAGGATTAATGTGGTTTTAGAATGTCAAAATTGTGGGTGTTACATTAATCTTCTTTATCTAGTTGATAGTTTCCTAGCCTTACATAGATTTCAAAAATATTTTTATTTGCTTTTCCTTAGACTTTTTTCCTTTAAGTTACGTAGCTTGCAATGGAAATTGCATTAACCATTATAGTTCTGCACACTTGCGGTTCCATGTGGTTCAATCCAAGACTTCAAATTCCCATTTTTTCACGTGTGCTGCAAGTTTCTTAATGTGTTTCTCACACATTTCTCAACCATTTCTCCTTATTCTGAGCTTGAGTGGATGTGTATGAAATTCTTCTTCCTCACTTAGATATTCTTGATCATTTCAAATTTCCCTTCCTATGATGATCCTGAACTTAGGAGGATTGTCAAGTGTGCTGGACCATTTCCCTGCCATTTTTCTATAAAAACCAAGCTTTTTCTGAAGCATTGGTTAGAGATTATTTAATTTTTTTATAACTTTTACCCTACTCAAATTTTATGGGAAAGTACTTACAAAAAACTAAGCCTTTGTTTTGTTTCTCTTCTATTTGCATTACTACTAGTTAACCTACAACTGGTCTAATCCAGCACTCTTTTATCTTTTGATTTTCTTCCATGACCAACACAACTAAAGGCCGACTCATTTTAATCATATCAGGAGATGGAAGCTAAGGAGATAAACAAGCTAACTGTAACTACCTCTAAATGTTATCACAGTTCTGACATCTCCAGGTTGGGGGTGTAAAGAAATTTCTTTAAATCTTTCTTATAATCTATAATTTATAAAGTTCTGGATCAAGTCAATTTTTTTTTTAAGTATAATTAGCAAGTATTCAAGGGGTTGGTAAGTAGCTTATGTTAATATCTCCTTCTCATCTTATCCTTTTGGATTTATTCGAAAAGGATTTGGAGGAAGTTCATGTACACATTTCTTCATCTAAAAGCACCTGTAGCTTCCCATTTAATTTATTACTTAGATTTAAAAGTGCACACGAACAAATATTTCATTGAAATTTTCCTCTTTGCTTATCCCTGTGGATTTACAAGGGAAATAAACTTGAAGAATATTATGTTTCTGAGCATCTTTTGTATTTCTTCAAAATTTAGTTTTCTATGTAATCTACTTTTTCACTAGGGAAGTTTCAGGCAAAGAAATTGCTTCTAAGAAGCTTGATTTCTTCCTGTGATTCTGAGTTGAGGAATTATAAGAAATAGTATATGTACACAATTATAAATTGGAAACTTCTGTGGTTAATTAGATTAAGCTTCACTTTCAGAAATAAAGGAATAGCCATATCTAGTTTTTCCCTATTTATTTTATTATAGCATAGAGGTAGATTTAATTTAAGCTATGTGTATTTATATTTTTCTAAAGGTTTCTTTATTTTATTTCCATTAAAATAGAAAATCCAAAAACATATTTTATAAGTAGTTTAGATTTATTTCCTTTGTCTGCATTCAAAAGCTTCATCAAAAATATCAAAAGCAAATAAGTTTAGTTGATTTTTTATTTATTTGTTTAAATAGAAGCAATCTGATTTAATAAATTAAAGGGGAATTAATCAACTTTATTTCATTTGAATTTTTTTGATTTGTTTATTTGAAGTAGGAATCTATATGTTTTCATGAAAATGTGTAACAACAAAAATTCTCAATTTTTAAGCATGACAACCATACCCTACTTGAAAATTTTACCCAAAGGTCATTATGATCCCTCCTTCCTATCACTCTAATCCTCGAGTCAGTCCTATCCCTTCTTTCTGAAGTAGTACAAAGTTTCATGTTAGTGTGTTCTTAGGTGATCTATGGGTATCCAGTCATTCCATATTCTTCCCAAGCCAAATCCATGAAGACAAATCTTCTCGACAAGCTTGGGAAGGGTTATTCTCAAGACTTCTCAAGGTCAATGCATGCCTCTCAGAATAGAATGGGAAGAGAAAACCCATCTAGAAGGCGTATCGGATATCTAAGAACATTTTGCAATAAGTTTTGGAAGGTTCTAGGAAGTTTTTCAAGTTTTGGAGCAGGGTTTCAACAACAATGAGTCTTAGAGGCTTAGGTAGTGCACAGTGTGAAAAAACAACCCCTGAGCTTTAGGAAGTAATTACAGGAGCTCTGGAAGGATTTAAAATACAAAAAATATATATTTGGAAAGGTATTTCAGAGCTCTACAGAATGGAAAAATCAGATTCTTCACAACACCTAAGCACAATATTTCCAAAGCTAATGTTTTTCATGCACAACCTTGGAGCATGATAAAAAATCCTAAATTAAAGGGGTAAATGGTGGAATCAATGTCTAATAACCCCAAAATTTAATAATAAAAAATTAATCACTATCCTTTTGAAGCTACTCAGGAGCTTTCTTAACTAGGCATCCTCCAAATTTGACCCTCAAAGAACAGGTCCTAACTTCTTCATCCCTGATAAGAAACACAAGTTTAATATACCAATGGAAATATATATGAATTAGTATTACAACACAACTTTAATCAATTCCTAACTCCACATGTATCTCCTTGAACTCCACTTTTACCCAAAGTTGCTCCAAATTGATGTAAAAACAAGTCTTCATAAATAGGGCACACTTTACCATTTAGGACCTTAACCATGATCTTAAACCACCATAGACATGTATAAAAACTTTACATATTGTCATGATAACTAATACAATTTTATTGAAATATGGAGGATTCCTCTACAACCTGCAATCATCACATTTACAAAACCAATCAAGGCATTTTCATTATACATCTTTTTCTCCAAGTTACTTTTGGCTAGGGTTTCAAAGTAATTTATCTTCTTAACGATCGTTCATAAGAACTATATGATAAAACCAACTCATTATTTTTTCTAAAACTTCTTATTTCCATGTGAAAAAATACCCCAAGATATTTGTGTCCCATGCAAAGAATAAATTTCACACCAAGCATAAGAAGGTCAACTTTTGCCACAAATCTTCATTCTAGAAAACTTGGTTTTGCCAAAATTGAATTATCTTACAAAAAATTATTCAATTTGAATTGAAACTTGTCATGAAGCAACATGAAAACAACATATAACTTCTCATACTCACCATCTAGCTGAAATAGGTCTCAAACTTTGTAGTAATTAATATGTACCTATGCCAACTTGTATGTTCTTCACCTTCTTGCTTCCCAAGGACCTCAAATATGCATTGTACCTTTGACTAATGACTTGAAAATAATTATACACTCCATGTACATTGCTAACATGATTCTACCATGATCTAATAAGATTGATCAACTCCAAGAATCATACCTCTATACTGTTCTACATGCTTTAGGACTTGGAAAAGGTGTTGAATGACCTAACTCAACCATGAAAAAACATAAACTGGCCACTTTGACCTCGTACAAATGCTTAGATATTCTTGAAATATCTTATGGACCATGCTTGACCTCATTAATGAATATTTTATTTGAACTCTTGAGATCTTATACATTGACTTAGGAAGCTAGAAACATGTCAAGCCAACATAACAACTCATTGAAATACCATCACTAAAAATTAACATTTTGTAACGCTTACATTTTCTCATTCAAAACGCACACCGAAGTTATATATTTAATTTAAAACATTTTGAAAATATTTGAAATTAAATATTGTAAGGGTTATAAATACCATCTATGTTTAAATAAATTGTCGTTACAAGGTTCCTTGTTTATTTTTATTTAAATAATGACAACATTATTCCCATTGTTTACCCATTCAAAATTCCTTCTTATGTTCATGGTTCAATCATCTCCTAAGTTGATTTAATTTAATTTTCTCTAATAACTTAGCACCCCTATTCCATTATATAGTTGTCAAACCATATAATTAAGTTCAAATAATTTAATTATTTTATAGCATTATTGATTTGTGCATGCATAGTATCAATTAATTAATCCTTAAGGTCAAAGCCATTTATAAAATCATTTATCTATAACAATAAGGGTCACTATTTAATCCTAACTCTCTAATACCCTTAAGTGGCCCCATTCACATATTACCCATACCATGTTTTATTCAAATTTCATTCCCGTAAAAATGCCATGAATTTAAGTTGTGTTATCCAATTGTTGTAAACACTTTGAAGGAATAATTAACAAGCTTACAACTTTCATTTTACAACAATTGGATAACATCACAAGGGTGAAAGATATATATATATATATATATATATATATATATATATATATATATATATATATATATATATGGCTCCAACAAGGTATAACTCCTCCAATATTCAACCTTTCACTTCTCTTATCTTATCAAATTTGTGTAACAATACAATGAAAGGAGACTAGGTGACGTTCTTTGCCCAACCTATAATCCAATAAGAGGAGAAGTCATCCTCCTTATTGGCCCCCGAGCCACAACTATATAAAAATGAGGTGTTTCTTGCAACTTTGAAAACTTCACAAAAATGGCTTCCACAAAACATACAATCCACAAATATATAACACATTCAAAATAGACATACACAAGCAATATTTACAAATTTATCCAACAAACACATAGGTTTGAAAACAAGCCAAAAGGAGCAAGGAATATTAGAATGACCTCCTTTTTCCTCCTGACTAAAATAGGGGTTCCACCCAAAATATTCCATGTGCACAACACAAAACACTCTAATACATCCTTATCTCTCCCCTTGCAAATATGTAAAATATGTCCATGTATTCCTTTTCTCTCCCCATAGGTGGAACTCCTAATCACACTTCCTCAAAAATTCATGCCTCACAACTCCCTTTTTCCTCCCCAATGGTCCCATAAATCCATCTCCCACACCCTTATTAAGGCAATCTACCCAACCCTAAAGTATCACATTTACAATGTACACATACATATACTTCAAACAAACACAAATTTCACACCTATATTCATAAATAAAGACATAAAAAAAAGTGGATATCCTACCACTCCATTAAGCTTCCAAGAACTTCACTCAACAAGCTTAAACTCCAAAAATATCCAAGCATGAAACTCCAAGACCAAATTTCAAAAGTGTAAGTGAAGAAAATAAAACAAGTAACCCAAAATCCTTCAAATTCATTTAATAAATATAAAAGGAGGTGAGGATGTTGAGGTGGTTCAATTCACACATTACACATTACACTCCAACATGCACTCCATACCTTCCAAGGACTAATTAAATTTGTTAAGTAGAAAAGTGACTATATTTTTTTCTTTTACATTCAACAAATGCATTGAAAAGGCTAAAATTTGGCCCATACTTCATAATTATGATTGGTAGAAGAGTTTGATATGTAAGGGACAAAGTTAACTTGTCCCACAAGTCTCAAAAAGTGGCCTACAAGGAAAAATTCGAGTTTGGAAAGGGAAGAAGAGTACATGTTATCTCTCAAAAGTGCACCATGTAGAGAGATGGTTGGAGGTTTTCTAAGCTTGCAAAATTTGATCTCTCTCTTTCGTAGATACAATGGATACACCTCAAGTATATGTGTATACCTATTTTGAGGTGATTCTTTAGTATCAAGGACAATTTCTTGTTGATGTATCCTAAATTTATCTCTATGGATTAATGGGAAAAGATAATTGTACAATAATTAGAACTAAGGTGATACACCAAATTTGTATGAGGGTTTTGACTGAGTATATGCACAATTGATATGTGAAAGGATTCTTGATGCACGAACCAACAATTTTCTATAGAATGTTAAGGGAAAAACACTTCGAGGTATTGGGGGAGATTATCACAACAATACTGCTAAGCTAACATGCACATTAATATCATGCAGAAATTACTGAATTTTGCAATAGGGTAAGATGATTAATCAGGGAATTTACATTCACAAGACTAATAGAAACATATACAAGACTGCAAATGATTGGGAAGGCAAAAAATACTTCACACTCAAAAGGCAAAACTGGAAAAAATTTCTTTAGTACTCTTATATCCAAAAGTCCTCCTTGTGCTTTACAAAGGCACACAATATATAACAAAATAAAAAAATTACTCTCTTCCTAAAAATATCCTAAGGCTTGTACTCACCCATGCATCTTATTTTTATCCTTTATTTAATAATAGATAAAGGAATAAAATAGAGCATGCAATTACAAATAGACATTAATAGACTTGATTACAATATAGTCGAATTGAAGTTGACTGTTCTATTTTTAAGAAAGCAAGGGTAAATAATTTGCTAATAATAAGCTTACTTGCTAGGCAAGTATTTCTCATTTGAACATGCCACTTTGTCTCCTTCTTTGTTATGTCCTCTTGTGAAGCATGGAAAAAATCAAATTCCCTGTTTGTGAGAAAAATAACTGCAATACTTGCAAAAATAAACATCCACTATAGGGACCACTTGCCCATGTGCACATGCTCTGATATTGACATATGTTTGGTTTCTAATGGCCATAAAGGTTACATTCTGCAAATCATCTCTAGGTCCTTATATAGTGGGGACTACCTTTGCACTTCACCATGGTCTCCATTTGGTTTGGGGACAACCTTTGTGGACTTAGCATATTATTGTGTTTACATGTACACTTGGGTCACTTTGTAAAACATGCTATAATATATAGTTTACACCCTATAGTTGTCGGCCTTGGCATTATTCGAATAAAAAAGGTTGGAAATACCTTTTATTTGATTATTGCATAAATGATTTGGCCAGATTTTGGTATATTGGGAACTCAGACTATAGTTGATCTTTTTTGACATTTTGAAAGCAATGATTTTGTTTTAATCATGGGCTGACCCCTTTTACATGATGACTTACCCCTTCACATTTCTCCGATGGTATTGTAACTTGCCTTGAGTTTTCTTTAAAAAACTGGTGATGATCTTGAGCCATTGATTTCTGTGGTTTTAATCTTCTGTCGTCAATCTCAAACTTGTGATTAGGGTTTTAAACTTCACAATTAATATGGCCTTTGGCATCCTGATCATGGTGGTTTGAGTCAAATTTCGAGGATCATTTTTGTCCTTTGATCTTTGTACCTGTTGAATTCAGATCGTTTAATCACTAACTCTATGTGAGTTAGGTTAAGCCAAGCTCAGGTGCGTGAGTTAAAAATTCTCAAACTCCACCATTTTGGTCATTTCACGTCTGCTCGCCGAGAGCGGCGAAGCCCTAGCAAAATTTTGGCTTGACACCATTTTGATCTGTTGAAGCTCGGTTTGTATTATTTGGGCCTCTGTGAATTCTCTGGAGGATTCTGCCATTGATGGATTTTTGACCTCTCAATTCCACCTTCTGTGTTGGGCTCGAAATCAGTTTATGTATTATTCGCCATTGTCTTGAGCTTCATTTGGTTTCTATGTTACTTCCTTGGATGGCTGCCATGGTGGTGAGAGATTGGAGCTCGATTTTTATATTATTTCTTTGGTGGCCACTACTGTTAGTGTTTTTCGAGCTCAGTCTATATCTTCACCTTCTACAGTGTTGTGTAAGCTTCTGGGTATTTTAGATCTTTGCTTTTGCGGGCTTTCTTTTGATGGCTGCCACTCTATGAGTTTGAGCTTGTTTATTTGGGGATTTTTTGGGTTGTTTGTTTTATTTTGAGCATCCTTCAACTCTTTTGGTTGTCGTGAATGATGGAAAAGGGTAAGCCCTTTTCTCTTGAACATGAAAATGATTTTATTCTTAGCTGTTGATGTGACATTGATACTTAGTTCTATGCTTGCAATTTTCTAGATTTTCGTGGCTTGGCTTTGTTGTTTTCGAGTTGAAAAACCCGTCCTGAACTTGATGATCTTCTCTTAACTTGATGACTTCAAATTTATTTAGCTTAAATACCAGTAAGTACTTTCTTATTGTTTTGAACTTGATAACATAAAAATGGGTTTTCAATTAAAGTAAAAAACTGTGCATTTTAAAACAAATGGGTATTTGTAGATTCACATTTTTCAGGAAACTCTTCAACTCTTAGGGTAGATAACCTCTGTAAAATTTTTGGGTAATGGTTTCAAAATGCATTCTGGTTCTCATTTTGTAAATTTCGTTCGTCTTCTTATCAGCCACTTGGTTTGATCTGGGAATAATTTTTGTTATGAGATCTTGAGTTGTATAGCTGATCAACTATTGTATTGTAAACCTATTATCCTTTTTTGAAGCTTGGTTGTAGTATGAATGAATCTTTTTTAGGTATTTGTAAAAAAAATGAAGAGAAAGCCTATGTTGAACCGGATATGTGCCTTCTTGATTTGTATTGATGGATTTCTTGATAGTTCCTTTTTAAAATACTTGTTGCATTCTGAACTCTATAAGCTCTGAAAATATATCAGTTTTGTGCATAATTGTAAACTGGGTGATCAACCTTGTAGGCCATAAAATTTTTGTGCTTTCTAAAAATTGAAAACTCCCTTCTGTTTGAATTTTCTGAATATTTCTTTGACTTAGATATGAAATCCATTTGTGTGAAGCCTTTAATTTTTATTCTGAAGATAATGATCTGATGCACACTTTATCCTTTCTACTCTAAATTTGATCTTTTTCTTGGAGGAGGTGATGGTGTTGTACATGCTTCTTTTCTTGAGGGCTTCAAATGGCACAGCTGTATTTTTATTATTTCTTTGTCAAAATGGATTCTATCTTGGAATAACATTTTTGTAACGTGTATCTTGCAAGTGGCTTTATGGAAATTACAAGTAGTTTTTCATTTGTTTATGATATTGTTTATCAGGCATAAGCCTTGATTTAAATGCTTTGAACTGAAAAACAGTAACTTGTTTCTTTTACTTAGATGCTTTATTTCCTTTATAGTAACATTTTTGGCATCATGGAAAATTTAAAATGTTGATTTTTCATGGCGAAGCCTTGTTAAAAATTTTCCAAACTCTTTCTTTCATCCATTTCCAGCTATAGTAGTTGTATTTTCTATTTCAGAATACATAATATAACACTTTCTGATGAAGCTGATTTGGTAGTTTGAAATTGAAACATTATAAATGTTTATCTTGATCATGACATGCTTTTCTGCTTTTCTGTATCACTTGATTTAAATAATTCTTTTAAAGCATTTAGTAGATAAAACAACATGATGAGAACGTCATAAATGTCCATTTTACATGGTGAAGCCCTGTCAAATTTTTCCCAGAACCTTCTTTTCATTGTTTTTAGCTGTAACCCTTTCTTTCCAACTAGCTTCAACTTCTTGAAAGCTGATTATTCCTTTTTTAGTTACAAAATGAAACATATACTTGTATTTCCAGTCCCTCTTCAATACTATAGCTTCTTCCATTTGCAGAAAATATTGAGTTTGAGTTACATTAATCCTTCTTTCCAGCATGTACTTATGACTTGTCTATTTTCCTTCTTGGCTACAATCATATACCTACATAGTTAAGAAAACAGATTTAGAAAATATTTAGGATTTTTGGCCTCTCTTGTATCCATGTTTTCTTCTTTTCTTTTCTCTTTCTTATTTATGAGTGAATAGAGTATGTATGTAATCTGATCTTCAAGTGAATTACATCTCCTATTTTGAAGAGATTCATATGCATGAAAAAGGAGAGTAAGGAATATGAATTGATCTCTGAGCTCGTAACTGACAGTTCATCCTTTTCTTATTTTCAGGTACAATGACTACTACAATGAAAGGTGAAGAAGGAACAAAAGTTGGAATGAAGATACTTCAAACAACGAAGAAAACCCCCAAGGTAATGATGGGTTCACTCATATTCCTTACTTTCTTTTTCATGCATGTGTACCTCTTATTTCAGTAGCTATACTTTACTTTCCAGTTGCATCCCATGGCTTGTGTGGGAACATTTGAAATTTCCTTATAAATAAAATATTGAATTCTATAAATGAATTGTATATTTCTTTCTGCATTTCAGCTTTTTGTATGGATTAGTATGATGAACTAAACAACTCAGTCATATAATTGAATGTCTTAATCATGAAGGAAATAACATTAATGAGAACATGTAACATTCAGTAATGAACTCTTATTTTTGCAATCTGCACTTATGTTTGCTATCCCAAAACTCAACATTTCACTTATTCTGTAATTCGGTGTCTTCATCAAGACAACGTAGTTGTCCTTCAGGTCCCTTGTGTTATTTTTCTTAAGATATCATGAAAATGCAGACTATGTGATCTGTTATGTTTTGTAATAGAACACATAGCTGTAGATTTCATTTAATCATTAACTAATTCAACAATAACCAATAATATCAAAACTCCCTTAACTTAGGTATACTTCACCAATTCCTTTCATCGTAACGACAAAGTTTCGAGTTTCCCATTTTTGCACAAGTGCAAAAATTGTCAATAGTACACTCAACAAAATACAATTTAATTCATTCTACATCAAGCACAAATCAAGTACCATCTATCATATTAATTTCCCAAATGTCACATCTTCCATTTAGTTTACAATTAAAGTTAAATTAGCTAGTTAAAAACACATTAACAAGTGCTAATAAAGTAGCCGTATTTCCTAATTAATTAAATACATTCACCACAAAATAAGATACACAAAATTAAAAGAAAGGAAAAAATTATACTTCATGGCCACACACATGAGGTCACTCCCCATGGGAAACCTCCTAACTAAGCATAATAATACACAACATATACATTAGACAAAATTCGTCAATTTGGCCATGTTGCAAACACCCAACATTCTTCTAGGGTTGGTCCCCTATCCCATTTCAATATATAGTGATATGATTTTCCTGCAATCACAAACAAATAAACCTTTATGGCCTCACGGTTGCATCATTAACATTGAGAAATAACATATACATAGAAATCAATAGTCATAATCAAAATTAAAAATTCTATCATCTATCAACCATATCAAAATAATTCAATTATACCATTTTTACTAACATCCATGAGATCACCATACTACTCATATCATCCAAATATAGGTGATGTGTCATGACTATAATGTGTTAGTACAAGTCAAAATGTAAATCAACATGTATATAATTGTCCACCTATGTCATCTATCATATCTAAATCCAAAATATGAATCACAACACATCAATAATCCAACCGTCCATATAGTCCATCATCTTCTAATCAAGTATAATAATCATATTGTCAAATTCTCTAATCAACAGTAGTAAAATCATAGTGAAATAGTGTCAATGAGGAGTGGGCACTACACCTTCATACTTGACACTGAAAGACACCTCATGGAGACTCACATGATCTCATGAAAAAAAAAATTCCATTAATGGACTTAACATCAATGAAAAAACTAACACACAATGGACAACATGGATTAATCATAAGTTGTCAATTTCCCATCTCATAGAGTTTGGATATACAACATTTAGATAAAAAGAGGAATAAGATCGATGTGAAGACACTCCCGTGAATTTTTTGGGATACATCACTACCTCAAAGGCATATTGTCTCATGGATCCTAAGACACAAAATATATATGAGAGTCAAGATGTGGTTTGTGATGAGTCATCATTTGACTCATTCCCACACAAAGAAGAGTCAATAATGACCTCCTCTCATAGATTTCTCTCACAATTAGATGATGAGTTTGAATAATCTTCAAACAAGAAAAAATAACTACAAGAATATTTGTTCGTGGACTTTGGTAATTTAGAAAATAATTCTTCATAATAGAAGAAGAATCAACATCCAAAATGGGTCCAAAACACCATCAGGGACTCCCACTTAAACTCACTTTCAGATTCTTTATCAAGAGTTAGAATAAGAAGACACAAGAAAAATGAGGTAAATATCACACTCATGAGTTCACTTGTAGACAAAACCAAACATTACACAGTTTAAGAGGAACTAAATCAACCACATTAGAAGAAGGCCATGGATGGTGAATATGACTCCTTAGTTCATAACCAAACATGGGAACTTGTCAATCTACCTCCAAGAAAGAAACCCATTAGCTACAAATGGATTTTCAAAAAAATACAAGGCAGATGGATCTATTGACATGTATAAAGTAAGATTTGTTACAAAGGAATATACTTAGCAAGAAGGTATTGATTACAAGGAGAACTTTACAACCACTGCAAAGATCAATACCATCAAGGTTTTCTGTACATTGGCAGTACAAAAAGGATGGAGGCTTCTGCAGATGGACATGAAAATTTATTTCTTGATTGGTGATATAAAATAAGTGTACATGACCCAACTAATTTAATAAGAATTAATTTAAATCTAAAATTTAGAGAAACTATTGTAACAAATGATATACATATGATAGAATACAATGAATGGATAAGCAACAAAAAAGTGTGAAACCCTAAGAAAGAGAGGTAGATAAAGAGATTTATCTTATTTATGAGAAATATGGGTGTGATCTTGGTAGGAGAACTATTAGAATAGACTATCCAGGTAGTGTCGTCACTATAAACTAGAGGTTCTATAACTCCAAACGATGTAGGACATGAGCACCCATGGGGGTACAGGAGCACCCAGGTGCTAGTGTCTAGATAGGTTCTTAGATTTTGATATCTTCTATGCAAGAGGAGCTTCATTTTTTTATCTCTTTTTGTCACTCTGGATTTTCTCTTCGATTAGTGAATGTACCTATAACCTATAAAACAAGTTGTTTACTTGCACATGTCGACAAACCACATCAACTCTAAAAAAAAGATGAAGAATTTGGATTCCAAATAATCCCAATGGTCACCCAAAGAGTGAACTTAGTACCAAGTGTTGTACTACATTTCATATTTTATGTCTGTGTGAAAGTGTGTGTGATGATTCCTGAGGATGCCCTTGTGCAATATGTATAATTATAATGGGCTAGATCTAGAATGTAGCAAATGTATAGAATGTGTGGGATGAAATAGAATAAAATTCCCCTCCCATGATGTGTATGCAAAATAATACAACCCTTTTCCATTGAGTGATTGTGATAGATGGATGCTTTGTAATGCTCTTGATGCCTTTGGATGCAAGATTAGGTGATAATAGATAATGTTAGTTCTCGGTTTCTTATTTGATATATATATATATATATATATATATATATATATATATGATTCCCTGGTTTGAATTTTGTAATTGACAAGTGAAAGGTTGACTAAAAATTATAAAATATGCCTAAGAAGTAAAATAGACCCAAAAGAATAAGAAAAATCTAGAAAGGGGCAGGAGCGCCTTGGGGGAACAGGAGCATCTGGGTGCTAGTTTCTGATGCCATAAAAGATAAATTAGTCAAATACAAGCAGGGATGTAGGGTGTGTAAGGTCAATAAAAGTATAAAAGATAAAGTGAAAGGCCCAAAAGACATTTTCAATTTTACTAGTTTTCTTTTTTAGGAATCATGTATCTATTACTATGCTCTAGGACCTAAAAAATTTACCCAAGTGCATATATTTTTTGTCTACACTAGCCAATTTGGATATATCGATTATAAGAATCCTAAAATGCTACGTCATCTAGTTAAGTCTCTTTTTGGACTTAAACAAGCACCTAGGGCATGGTACATTAAAATAGATGACCACCTTTTTCATCACGGATTCACCTGTAGACCCTCATATTGTAATTTGAATATCAAGAATGTAGGAAAAAATATTTTCATTCTTGTCTTGTATGTGGATGATCTTGTGATAAAAACGAGCTCATAAAATCTCATCAAAGATGTAAAGAGTGATATGAAGAAATCCTTTGACATGAAATATTTGGGTCTACTTCATTTCTTTCTTAGCTTGGAAATTTGACAAAAGAAGAATCACATTTTTATTTCACATAATAAATATGCCAAAAAACTCCTGGAAAAGTATGGCATGTCTGATTGTAAACCCGTGTCCACTCTAATGGATAAAGTTTTACAACTTTCTATATTCCAGGATTCACCTCAGGTAGATGCTACTCACTCCAGGTAATTTGTTCGTAGTCTCATTTACTTGACTTATACCAAACCAGACCAATGCTTTACTGTCAACTATCTTTCCTGATTCATGAAGGAATCAAAGAAATGTCATTGGGTAACAACAAAGCATATTTTGAGATATCTATGAGGTACAATTGATTATGGTTTGGAATATCAGAAGAACTTACAATTCTTTTTACAGGGATATACTAACTGTTATTCCAATTCCCCCCCAATAAAATTGGTCAGCCATGATCCCACATAGATGAAACCATATAAATCACATTCAAATCCTATAATCAGGAAATAGAGGGACTCTACAATGGAGTGGCAGGGCCTGCGAAAGATCAAATGACCTCATGCAAGAAGAAATTCAAGAAACGGATCCGTAAAATAAACCCATGCTTCAAATCTAGCAAACAGGTTACCAGGCGGGCTCTAAAATGGAATTGCATGGTTGGGGAAGGAGAATATTAGTGTCAAAGAAACTAGAGGATCAAAGGAGAAGGAATGGACGAAGGTTTGAAGTCTTTGGGCTCTGCAAATGGTTCAAAACGAGCCCCAAAAAATGACTAAGTATGGAGGAGATAGTGGATGCTGCCAAGTGTCCAACTGATGGCACCTCCAAAGATTGAATCCAAAAGGGAAGACTCAAACAAGCACCAGGCCTCCACATGTTTCCTAGGCCCAAAGAGGGGCATATTCAACAACTAAAAGTCAAAATGGACAGACCAGGTAGGCCTAAAAAATACTAAGTATAAAGGTGCTAGCGGAAACTGCCACGTGTCATCCCAGTGCATCTTCAAAGCACATACCCAAAAGGTGATACCCAACGGAGCGCCAGCTCATCATGTATTCAAGGCCTGAAAAAGTAAGAGCGTCCATTGAAAAGTCCAAGAGTCATGTGGAGGCTTCCACGTGTCAACCCAAAGCTCCTTCAGAGGTTAAATTATGAGTGGGTTTCCAAATGAGCGAGGACCCTCCACGTGTCCCAGGTCCAAAAAAGGGACAAGGTCGAGGTTTGAATAGTCAAAGATAGAGATAGGCCAGCAAAGGGTGCTAAGTGTCAGCACAACACTATTTCAAAAGTAAGAGTTGTGGAAGGTTCCCAAACAAGCGCTAAGCCTCCACGTGTCCCTGGTCAGATGTATGACCCCGTCGAGTAAAATGACTTAGCCAAAACATGAGAAAACTGAAGAAAGCCACAAAAGATTCGATGTGTCGGTCTAGCATAACTTTGAAATAAAAATCCAAAAGTGTATCCCAAAACATGGGCCATCCCTCCACGTGTCCATTTTCCAAAGACCTGTTTGGACAACTAGGTTGCCACCATTTCTGTATGGACCTGATTCAAATTTCAAATGGGCATATCTTTTGACTCAGTGCTCAAAATCTGAACAAATCTTAGCACCATTGGAAAGATCTCGGCCTCAGTCTATGCCATGGAGATCTGAAACTTTAATTTTGGAGAGGTTAGGTGGGGAAAAAAATAACAAACATCTTCATGCCATTAATACAGGATCCATTTTTCCCAACAACTAATATCAGATTCGATCTGATCTGCCATTCTTCCTCCTTTCGAGGTGCCGAACAAGTAATTGATGCAGACACGATAGATTTGGGGTGGATTTGTAGGAGGCATTGATGATAGTGGTTGATCTTTGAAATTTTTTTCCCACTTCTCTCTCCTTCTTCCCTCTGTACCAAATCTATAAAGGAAGGGTCAGGGCTCATTGTAAAAGGTTAGACATTTCTATTTTGCACCCTCCCATTCTTCTTTTGTTCACAAAAGGATTTTTGGATATTTTTCTAACCTCTCCTTCGGGTTGTAACGTAAGTTTCTACTTCTTGGCCACTCCAATATACTTTATCAACTCCTGAGTAATAATATATATGTCTGTGGATGTTTCTTGACCCTCTCATGTATTTGTTGTTGTCTCCCCAATCTCTTATTGCATTTTGGTCATTTGTGCATAGTGTTTGTATTACATTTCATGGTCTATGTTAAACTGTAAAACCAGGGTCTAACATTCCTTTGGTGCATCACCTCATTAGATTAGGTTTATTTTCTTGCATCTCTTTAACCATTTCTTCTAGGAATAGAGTATATTTAGAATAGACCCTCTGCAATATATTTGTATGCACCTGAATAGAGGAATAGGAACCAACCTTAATCCGGAGAGCTCTCTCAACTTGCAAGGTCCCACACTTTTAGAGATGCTCCATGTTGTGCAATCACACTTGAAGAGTCTCAACCCATTTGGTTGTAGAGCATTGAGGGGTGTTTTGATTCTGCACTAACAGTTTTGGCATGCCCGGTGGGACAAGAAGTCTTCATTTTTTATTGCAGCAAGATTGATGTGCACTTGTTGCAAGTTCTAGCTTTTAATAAGCTTTGAAACTAGCACATCTGGTGACTCCAAAAGGGATAGAATTCACTGGTTTTAGTAGCCCAAGCTTTCCAAGTTCATGAGAATAATACAAACAAGGTCAAGAACTAGACAAGAGAGACTATTTGTCTATCTACACTTGTCCCTAGACAGAAGGAGAAGGGGGAGAAGAGCCTCAGAGGTCTCCATCTCCTACAAAACAGAACCTTGTCAACACCTCCTCCTAGTAGGCCATTCTTTCAATCAAGAAGGGTTCTCAGGTCGATCAAGATGGCACAACAAAATCCTTATGTCAATTTCACTGGTAGCAGCCCACTCGCTCTTAATGCACAAAATCTAGTCCCAGTGGCAGCATTAAAGAGCATCCCATATTTCACTGGACAGAACCATACTTCTCCTAGTGACCACATTCAAGACATTGCAAATGTCTGTGTAATCCATGAGATCACTGAGATGGACATTGCAGTCAAGTTTCTAGCCTCTTCACTCAAGGGTAAAGCTTCACAATGGTTCAGGAGTCTAACAGTACAGGCTCTATTCAAACTTGGGACCATTTGTGCAAAGCTCTTCATGACCAATTTCAGAGAAAAGGGAGATAATCTATCCTTGTTGGAGAAAATGACAACAATCAAGAGGGATCCTAATGAGAAGTTGACAGATTTCAACCTCAGATTTCAAAGGACATGGGATAGGATTCTAGTGGTTGTAAAGCCCATAGATTAAGGTGCCTTCTTATACTTTCTTAGAGCTCTAAATTTTGATATTGCTTTAATGATTCAATCAATGGGAGGAACAACCTTACCTACAGCCTATAACATTTCTATAAGAGCTGAAAATTGTTTAATTCAGGCTGGTAAACTTGATCTCCTAGGCCATCCCATGCCTCTATACCCAAGAATTAGGAGATCCAAGCACTATCCAGACACCCACACTAGCTCCTATACCTACTCCTAGGAATCAAAGTTCAGCTGAAGCCTCCACCTCATCCTCTAGTACCTCAAAAGAGCTTCAAGAAGTTATGAAACAACTATAGAACCTAGGGAATGAGTTAGTAACTATCAAGAGGCAACAAGCTCAGAGTTCTAGGTCATATCAGCCTCAAACTCAGTATCAGGCTAGACCCCCATATCAAGCAAAATGGGCCACCAGCTCGAGGCTGCAAATCAAAATCAAAACCAAGGACAACCTCAAGTTGCTAGGCCTTTCTAGGTCATATGATCCAAACACATCTTCAACATCAAGGGAATTGGTTCTATCACAAAACAACATGGCATCAAGAATATGATTGGTGTTTCCCATGCAATCAGCCTCATAACCAATCAATGTGCTTTAATGGTGCACTAAACTCAGGCCTTGATGGTGTAAACCATTGGTGTGTCACAAGAATCTAGCCAAGAAGAAAACCAATAGCAAGGAGCTCAGCAAGAGGAACCTCCAAGTGAAACTATGCTTGTCAATTGGCAAGATGAAGACTTATGTGGAATGAATCAAACCCCTTCTCAAAATGTAGCTGTCAATACATGGTCCAAGAAAAGAAATATTGGAGAGGGATAATCACCAAACTCAGGTAATCCTCAACACTCCATTACTCCACAAGGTATTGGCACTCAAAATGTAACTCCTAATATGCAGAGTCAGTTCCAAGCCACCTTCCAAATCCACTCAAGCACTGGTTGTAACGACCCATGTGCAAGAGAAAAATGTACCAGGAAAGGGGCAGCAAAAGGATAGCTCATTTAATATCATTGAACAAATGAAGAAGATAAATGTGAATATTTCAATGTGGGAGTCATTGGCCATTCCAAGACAGAGAGATCTGTTGCAGACTTCTATGGCCAATTGGTCAAGCTCAAATCAGGCCCCCTAGCCAGCAAGAGAAAGTGCTTACCAATGCGGCTCATCCTGAAGGAAACCATGGAGGACAAAAAGGTAAGAATCTAAAGCCTCCTCCATTCTATGTTTCATTGATCATTGGGGACAAATTGGTACATAATTGCATGATTGATTTGGGGGCAAGTAGTTTCTGTAATGCCAAAACAAATAGCTGATCAGCTTGGGCTTTCAATACGAAGTCATCTCCAAAGGTGTAGTGTAATTAGATGGGACAACAGTGACAACTGTTGGAGTCATCAAAGATTTGAGCCTCACACTACATGTCTGCCCCAATGTGACTGTATTACAAAACATATCAGTCATAAACTTGCCACCACATTTTGCATTGTGTTTGTCGAGAGACTTCACTGCTAAGATTAGAGGATATTTGTCTGCTGATTGGTCACACATGATTTTTAGAACAAGGTATGGAGCTAAGGCCATAATAAGATCTAATCCCATTATAGATTACCATATTGAGTCTTATGTACCCAGCCCAATCAATGAAAATTGTTCAGCCTTTGATTTGGAGGACCTCCCAAGCACTTGTGAGATAGATACCAAGGTGGGGTGTATCCCAGACTTGACTCTCAATGAATGGGTGAACAAGAGACATGATTTTGACCCCTATAAAGAGATGGAGGAATCTGAGCTAGGAGTCTACTATTTGCATGAGGAAAATCATCCTCTTCTCTGAACATCATTAAGCCTAGATCACAAAGATGATAATGAGGTATGGTAGTTATTATTTGATGGCTCAAGAAGTAGGCAAGGAGCTAGAGGAGGAGCTATGCTTGTTTCCCCACAAGGTATGAAATACTACTCATCTTTCCATTTCCAAATTTTCTTGTTCAAACAACACAGCAGAGTATGAGGCTTTGGTCCATGGACTGCATTGGGCAAGGAAATGAGGAATCAAGAACTTGTAGGTGTTTGGTGACAGTGAACTAGTTGCTAATCAGGTCTGAGGAAAAATGCTGCCAAGAATGACCTGTTAAAGAGTTACAAGAACTGGGTATGGGACCTCATTGAATATTTTGAGGCATTCAACATTAACTCCATCCCAAGGAAGAAGAATGAAGTAGCAGACAATATTGACAACGATTGGGGCAGCATTTGATGTTGTGGAGAATATCAAGAGTGATAAGCATCAGCCCCATATCAAGTTGGTTATAAGGCCAGCTATCCCAGACAACAACATAAGTTGGAAAGTCTTTGAAAATGATCAAGAAATTGTCAACTTTCTACAAGAGGAAGATGATTTCTCCTCCAAGAACCAAGACAAATTGGAGTAGCAATATGGAGATCAAGTGGTGCAGCTGAGGACCAACAAACTACCAAAGGGTCTTGTCACTTTGGAATCAATCTTCAACCCAAATGACCAATTTCATGAAAAGAGAAGGAAAATATTTAGGTAAAGGGTGAAGATTCAAACCTATTTTTATAGAAGAAGGCAAAACATTGCAGATTGGCAGGGTAAGCACTCAACAAGAAAAATCTGAATTTATTCAAATTTGTCAAGAATTCCCAGATGTCTTTGCCTGGACTTACAAATATTTAAGAGGTTTCAACCCAAAGCTAGCAAACACACAATCAAGTTGGATCCAGGAGCTAAGCCTTTCAGATATAAAGCAAAGGCCAATAAATCCCCACATTGAGCCTCTCATGAGAAAAGAATTGAACAAGCTAATTAAGGCCAATATCATCTTCCCATCAAGCATTCTGAGTTGGGTTGCTAACTTGTTACCTATGAGAAAGAAAAATGGAGAAATTAGACTATGTGTGGACTTTCATGATCTAAACAAAGCATTACTTAAGGATCACTACCCACTTCCATCAATGGAACAGATCTTACAAGTTGTAGCTGGTTCTGAGAGGTTTTCATTGCTAGATGGGTATTCAGGATATAACCGGATAATGGTGAAAGAGGAAGATCAATTCAAGACAACCTTCACCACCAAATGGGGTACATATGCTTATAATAAAATGCCATTTGGACTATCAAATGTATGGAGCAACATTTCAACGAGCTATGGACATGGCATTCAAAGGCTTAATTCAACAACATAGTCCTGGTGTATCTAGATGATATCACTGTCTTCTCAAAGAATGTTGCAGACCATCTCTTTCACCTTAGACAGGTATTTCAGAGATGTAGAAGGTTTGGGGTGTCATTAAACCCAAAAAAGTGTGTATTCTTGGCTCATGAAGGGGAAATTTTTGGGGCACATTGTTTCAAGAGAGGGATTGATAATTGATCCTGAAAGGGTTGAAGCCATCCGGACATTTCCATTGCCACAACATAAAAAGTATCTCCAAAGCTTCTTGGGGAGGATAAACTTTGTTCACATGTTTGTACCTGATTTTTCTACTCTTGTGAAGCCTTTAACAATGATGTTAAAGAAGACTCTTGCATTTAAATGGACAACAGAGGGCAAAGAGAGTTTTGAGGCCATCAAGCTCGCAATATCACAGGCCCCAACTCTCATTAACACAGACTTCTCAAAAGAATTCATGTTATATGCTTTTGGAGGGTTAGACACCATCTCAGCCATCTTGGTCCAGCCCAACAAGGAAGGTTCAGAATAACCCATAGCTTTCTTCAATCAAATCTTGGAGGACTATGAGGTAAAATACTCTTTCATTGAAAAACATGTCCTTGTTGTTATTAGGAGCTTGAAGAAGTTTAGACACTTGGTCTCAAATAATAAGATTCAACTGCTAGTATCTCATGCTGGTGTCAAGGATTCCTTTTAAATAAGGATTTAAATGAGAAGAGAGTAGGCTGGATCACTCAGGTAATGGAATATGACATTGAGATCAAGGTGACCAAACTAGTTTGTGGCAAGGGTCTGTGTGAACATCTCACCTCCAAGCAACAGGCTGAGTCAGTGGGTGAAAATGAGGTTGTCCTACTTTTACTAGAATGATCAAGAACAACCATATAATGATGCACTTATTCCATGTTGGACCAAGCCTTGGTGCATTACCTTCAAATAGGTTTGTGCCCTCTGGAATGGAACAAAGCAAAGAGAAGATACTTCAGACTACAAGCCATCCCATATGTGCTTGTTGGTGGTGTCTTGTTTAAAAGGGATATCAATAGTGTTCTATTGAGGTGCATTGGACTAGGCTAGATTGAGAGAGTTGCATGAATTCCATGATGGAGAAGTAAGAGGTCACTTTTCTCCTAGAGTAACAGCTCTCAAGATCATGAAAATCTTGTTATTATTGGCCTACAGTGTTCAGGGACTACTACTCATGGATCAAGAAGTGTAAAAAATGTGCATTCATCACAGGAAAGGAAAGCTAGTAGCCCTGCCCCTTCATCCCATTTCAGTGGATCAACCATTCATGCAATGGGGACTAGACTTCATTTGGGTGATTAACCCAAATTCAAGCCAGGGCCATAAATGGATACTTACTGCAATAGATTATTTCACCAAGTGGACTAAAGTGGTGGCACTAAAAGAAGCAAATGAATCCAACATCTTGGATTTTTATGAAGGAATAGCCACTAGGTTTGGAATCCCTGCCACTATTATATTAGATAATGCATTGGCATTCCTTGGTACAAGGATCATTGAATGGGTAGTTAAGAATGGTGTGTATCTCAGCACCTCATCAAATTATTACCCTCAAGGTAATGGCCAAGAAGAGTCCACAAATAAGAACCTATTAAGGATTATCAGAAGGAATCTTGATGAAAATCAGAGAACTTGGAATACAAAGCTCAAATCAGCTCTATGGGCTGATAGGATCACATCCAAAAGATCCACAGGAAGCTCCCCATACAAGCTTGTATATGGAAAGGAGGTAGTATTACCTCTATCATTGGAGTTTCCCACTTTAAACTCATGAAACAGTTGGAGCTAGCTGAGTTTGAACCTATGGCAATCAGGTATTCAGAGCTAATGGAGGTAGGGGAGGTAAGAGAGCATGCAATGCAGAGTCATGGAAAAGGATCAAGCATTGATAAAAAAGAGTTTTGACAAGAAGGCAAGAACAAGGACCTTTCAAGAAGGGGACTTAGTTCTAAAGTGGGATGCAGATCGAGAAAAACCAGGAAAACACTCCAAATTTGATGCCATCTGGAAGTGGCCCTTACATGATCACAGAGTGCAAGAGTAGAAATGTCCTTCCAGTTGGCTAAATTGGATGGCAAAGAATTACAGATCCCAGTGAATCAATCTCTAAGTACATTTGCTACATTGGGAAGTTTTGTAAATATTAGCATAGGAATTTTAATTTCCCTAAGTGTTATGACATTGTTTTTTTGTAGTTGTTCCCTAAGTGTTGTGGCACCGATTGTTATACAGCTCAATGTTGCCTCCAGGTTCAACGTGCCTCCAAGTGAACTTGCAATCATTTTCACAATTCAGGAGACCCATAGTTTTCGCTATAACAATTGCTCTTTTTCAAAATAAAACAAATACAAAGCAACTAAAATCGGGTCTTCGAAAGGGTCCATTTCAGAGACAAATAGAAAGCGTCAGCCACCAACAAACTTTCTACTCTTACAACCTTGTTTCAAGATTTCTCTATGAAAATGCCCCTGAGAGGTGCAAAGTTGTCGAGATTTTGGATTAGAGGCAGGATCAGTATCAAGCCATCATTCTTGACTCTATGCCCAATGAATGAAACTTCAAGAAACTGTTCCATCTAGTAGGAGATGCCCACTTCAAATCAACAAATTAGTATCAATTTTTCCCTACAGGAGTAAAATTGGTCAGTGTTATGACCCCACATCAGAAGAAACTAGAGAAATCACTTCAAATCCTACAATCCATGAAATAGAGGTTCTATTATGAGTGGATTCCCTGTGAAAGTCAAATGACCCCGTCAAGAAGAAATTCAAGAAACGGCTCTTATGGGAATGTAACCCATGCTCTCAAATCTAGTTGTCATGATTACCAGCACTGGGCTCTAAAATCCTATATGTACACGGTTTTGAAGATGAGAAGAGGAGTGTCAAATGGCTTAACTAGAGGCTCAATTTGAGAATCTTTGCATGCACGAAGGTTGAAGTCTTCGCTCCTCTACAAATCTCTTCACGAATGAGCCGTTCACACATTCATTGATGTGCACATCGTCCCTCGTGATCCTCACTTGCGGGTTTTAAAACCCTCTTTCATGGTATCAGAGTTGCACGACTTGCCATCACACCAAAAGCTCAAACTGATGGTGGAGAGGGATCTCATCGTGTTAATCATTTGCTATACCAATACCCTCCCGCATGATAGAGCCGGGTATACACCCAATCAGGCCCAATGGAATATTAAGAGGAAGTGACACCGAGAATTTCCCGGGAGGTCACCCATCCCAGCACTACTCTGGGGCTAGCGCACTTAACTACCTGGCTCTGATACCAAACGACTTGTTGTCACACCAAAAGCTCGAACTGATGGTGGAGAGGGATTTGATCATGTTAAACAGTTGCTACGCCAATACACCCCCACACGATGGAGCCGGGTATACATCCAATCAGGCCCAACAACATTAGGAGGAAGTGACACTGGGAATTTCCCAGGAGGTCACCCATCCCAGAACTACTCTGGGGATGGCGTGCTTAACTGCTTGGTATCAGAGATGCACGACTTGCCATCACACCATTAGTTCGAGCTTTTGGTGTGACGGCAAGTCGTGTAGCTTTGATACCAACTAGTTAAGCGTGCTACCCCCAGAGTAGTTCTGGGATGGGTGACCTCCCGAGAAATTCCCAGTGTCACTGCCTCCTAATGTGCCGTTGGGCCTGATTGGGTGTATCCTGGCTCCATCATGCGGGAGGGTATTGGCGTAGCCGCTGAATAACACGATGAGATCCCTCTCCACCATCAGTTCGAGCTTTTGGTGTGACAGCAAGTGAGGATCACAAGGGATGACGTGCACATCAACGAACATGCGAACGGTAGCGTGAAGAGATCTCGGGAGGATTGAGCATCAACCGAATGTGCATGCAAAGATTCGACAAATGGGCAGAACCTAGTTAAGCCATAAAAATCTCCTCTATCTCATAGATCAAAAGACATGTACATATAGGAGGTGCTGAGTAACCCCCAGTGCTACAATCATGACAACTCGAGTAGAGAGGGGGAGTTACATTCCCATAATAGAAGTTTAACTCCCAATGATGTATATGATGTACTGACGTGCTGACACACTGACGTGTTGACACACTGACACATAAGGGAATCTCATAATGACCCCTAAATGACACGTGGACCTACGATCTCACCTAAGTGAGATGACTCACCTAATGATGTGGAAAATAACACACACCAACACCCACCTTCATCGTAACTTAGGATGAGGTGGTAAGTCAAAAACAAGAAATGGGTCCCGACACAAAGCCTGATGAGGTACCCATGTACAAGAAAAAGATCCCAAGCAGTGAAGGAAAACCCAGCAGGAAAAACATCCACCACAAGAGAAAAACAAACTCTCTAATCTAAGAAAGATGCCAAATATGGGTCCCGGCCATAGACAAGCCTGAAAGGGTACCCATGTACAAAGAGGCAATCTATCATATAGAAGAAGAAGAGAGAAGAAGAGCGAGACGAGAGGAATGCAGAAGATGCCATGGACGGATCTAAAATCTGTAGCTCTAAGAAGTCTCCCAAAAGAATGTCGATGACAAGATCCTCTGCCTCTAGACTAAAGAAGAGCCACCCGCACTGAACTGTGTGCTTTCCCTTAGGAAGGACAAAAATGACATGCTGGAATTTCACACACTCCACAAAGGAAATTGAAGGCAGCAACATGAAGAACTCTGAGTCTGGTGCACATAAGTGTGACATAGGTATAGCGAGTGAGTGCCAAGGAACCAAAGGTAATGCCACATGCGTAGAACTGTCAGAGTGAAGAGGAACACCAACAAAAAGGATGTCCAAGTGATGTGAAGGGAAAAAAACATCCTCCACAATAGAAAAGGGATCCACAACTGAGGGTGGATTAATGAAGGTCTCTGGAAATGTGGAAGTGACATGATTCCCGGAAGGGGCACTCCCAAAAACAGAGTTGATGAATGCCTCTGAAACACATGTAGATGGATGAGAAATCTATAGAGCATCACAAGTAGACTCTGCGAAAAGATAACTAAGGTCAGGCAGATACTCGTCCCAATGAGGGGGCTCAAAAAATAGAAGAGCGATGTCAGATAGGTAGGAGTCATCCAATGAAGGTGGAGGAGTGAAATGGGCCTCGCACACTGGAAGTGGAAAGGAGGTGGGTGTAATGACGGTGTGAGACTAAGTATGAGACTTCTCGATATCTGATGAGATGTGGGAAGTGTCAACACTCTCTAGAATAGTGAGAGAAAGAGGAGAAGAGTCCTATGTAATGCTCTCGACATCAGAACTAGATGCACAATCCTCGTCATCAGAAGTAGAACCAAGCGAGCCTGTGTCAGTGGAACTGTCATCACACAAAGAAATGGAGGAGACAACTGAATCAGTAGCAGTAACAACAGTGCAAGTATGTGAAGGGTCTCCATAGAAGGACTGAAGAATGCTCCAGACACGGTGGGGTGGATCTGAGTCTGCCACGTGAAACCAGAGAGAACGAGAGACATGCATCATCATGTGACCAAAGATGTGGTCGCAAGTGTTGAGGAAGTCCTCTAGATGATGATGATCAATGGGTGCAGGAACTGGCCCAAGTAAGAAGGTTGAAATACCCTCATGGGCAAAGTAACGTTCCATGGAAGCATGCCAAGCTGAATAGGTCTCTCTCCCGGTAAGAAGTGGCGGATGCTGTAAAGCGATCCTACGATGCTCTCGTCTAGAAAGAGCACTCTCCATGATGCAAAATGAAAGATGCACAAAAGCAAGACGTCAGACTCGGCTGATAATGTGTCTGTGTGTGTAGGCCCAAGAGTACAAGCAACCCACCCAAAATGTGGCACTTTATAAACTAGTGAATTTTACAAAATTGGCAATGCCATCACGTAATGTGTGAAAAATCATGCAACTTTCACTAAAGAAGCGCTAAAAAATGAGCAGCGAGTCAAAAGTTATAGCATTAAAACGATTCCCGCAACTGATGGAAAAATACACTAGATGTTGCAAATGCATTAAAAAAGTACACGAGATGGGTGCAAAGGGTATTGTGTGGGTACTTGTTGGAAATGGCACAAAATTTTAATAGGGGTTTGTTTTGACTGCGAGGGGTGGGTTAGCCTCCTGCCAACCCCAGACCTCATCCTCCATCTTCAACGCTCGTAGGAGGGTTGATAAAACAAGTCAAATAACCCAAATTTTTACAATGCCAAGAAATGAAATGTTTTTTTTATTTTTAATAATCACCCTAAAACATCAGAAAAGAAGGTGATGAGAGGGGGGACCCACATTGGAAGGTGTCAAACCGAGCTGAATGGTAGAGCAGCAGTTAGCACGTGTTGGAGGAGAGGTTGAAACCGCTGGAGATTGCTGTAGGGCCACGTGGCTGGTGGACTGGTGCTGGGAGATGTTCCATGTGGTGCAGGGAGTTGAAACGGCCGCTGTGAAAGGAGAAAATGCCAGAGGAGAAAATGCAGGTTGATGTTGAACGCAACAGAAGACAAAAAACATTTTCCAATAAAAAACGCATGTTGAAGGCACAGAGTTGTATGCAGTAGATTTCAACGTAGATTTCTAGGTAAGAGAACCGTTGAAGGATGGAAATGTAGGTAAGTTAAACACAACAACCAAAACGTTTAGCAACCAAACTCAGCAGCCAAAAAAATGTTTTCAAGCAGCCAGAAACATAGAATCCAAAACATTTTTCAATGCAGAGGCACCTGAGTTGTTGAAGCAACACCGTTTAAGGTCCACATGCCAGAGGAAGATAAAAAATGCAGGTCTACAACAACAGGATGGCTCCAAAAAATGTCCAAGACCACGTGCAGGTTAGAAAAAACATTTTTTGTAATGGTAATTCAAAAAAAACGTTTTCTAACATTGGAGGAAGGAGCTGGAGGTGTTGAAGCCACGTGTTGGAGGTCTGAGTGCTAGGCAGAAGCTGGAGAAGACCCAAACCACAAAAAAAGATAGAAAAATGGTTGTACTGCGTGTGCAGGTCTGAAAAGCCAAGGCAATGCCAAAAAAACATATCTGAGGAAGCAAAAATGTTTTCCTATGCACAAAGACGCAAGTGTAACATTTTCTAATGCAAAAAAAATGCAGGTTGAAGCTGAAAATGCCTAAAGAGAGCCGGAATAGAGTCTAAAATGCCAAAGTAGGATGCCACGCGTGGAGATTTGAATGCCAATGCTGTAGATTGAAAAACGGGCACACCAATGCAGAGGCTAGACCAACACGTAGCATGAGCAAGCTGTAGTCGAAGGGAAAGGAATACGTGCTCATAAAAACACCTCCAAATGTGCATGCGAACCCGAAAAATTGAGTGGTCAAAGACACTAAAATCAAAAAACACCATAAACTTGAACAACCACATCGAACAACCGAGCAAGAAACCAAAACCCACAAACACGAATAGAGGTATAAATGCCCGAAATCAATGCAAGAAGAGTACAAAAAATGGAATAACCATTATGACACACACAACGAGATCTGGATATCACGTCGAAAGCTAAAAAAATGCACAAGAAATGCCAATGAGTGCACGGATCCACAAGATCTACTCTGATACCATGAAAGATTTTAAAACCCACAAGCGAGGATCACGAGGGACGATGTGCACATCAATGGATGTGCGAACGACAATGTGAAGAGATCTCGGGAGGAGTGAGCATCAACCGAATGTGGATGCAAAGATTTGACAAACGGTAAAAACCTGGTTAAGCCATAAAACTCTCCTCTATCTCATAGATCAAATGGGGTGTACATATAGGAGGTGCTGAGTAACCCCCAGTGTTGCAATCATGACAACTTGAGTAGAGAGAGGGAGTTACATTCCCAAAATAGAAGTGTAACTCCCAATATCGCATATGACGCACTGACACACTGATGTGCTGACGCACTGACATGCTAACGCACTGATGCATAAGGGAATCTCATAATGACCCCTAGATGACATGTGGACCTATGATCTCACCTAATGATGTGGAAAATAACACACACCAACAGGTTCGAAGTCTTCGAGCTCTGTAAATGGTTCAGAATGAGCCCCAAAAATGACTAAATATGGAGGAGACAGCAGACGCTGCCAAGTGTCCAAATGGCACACATCCAAAGATTAAATCCAAAAGGGAAGACTCAAACAAGCGTTACACCCCCATGTGTCCTAGGCCCAAAGAGGGGCAGAGTCAATAGTTAAAATTCAAAAGGGTGGATCGGGCGAGCCTAAAAAATACTAAGTATAAAGGTGCTAGCGGAAACTACCACACATCAGCTCATCACATCTTCAAACCACGGCCTAAAAGGTGATCCCCAAACAAGCACCAACTTGCCACATATTCAAGGCCTGAAAAAGTAAGAGTGGCCGTTGAAAATTCTAAGAGCCTACAGAGGTTTCCACATGTCAACCCGACTCTCCTTTAGAGGTAAAATTCTAAGTGAGTTTCCAAATCAGCGTGGAACCTCCACGTGTCCCAGGTCCAAAAAGGGGACAGGGTCAGGGTCGAATAGTCAAAGAAGAGACAGGCGACCAGAGGGTTTCAAGTTTCAACACAATGTTATTTCAAAAGTAAGAGTTAGGGAAGGTTCCCAAACAAATGCCAAGCCTCCATGTTTCCCTAGTTAGATCTATGGCCCCACCAAGTAAAAGGACTTAGCCAAAACATGAGGAAACTGAGCAAGCCATAAAAGATGACACGTGTCGGCCTAGCACAACTTCAAAACAAAAATCCAAAAGTGGTCCCCAAACATGCATCACCCCTCCACGTGTCAAATTTCCAAACACCTGTTTTGATAACTGGTTGCCACCATTTCTGTACTGACCTGATTCAAATTTCAAATGGGCATATCTTTTGACTCAGTGCTCGAAATCTGACAAATCTAGCACCGTTGGAAAGATCTCAGCCTCGTCTACACGATGAATATTTGAAACTTTAATTTTGGAGAGGTTAGGTGCGGAAAAAATTAAGAAACATATTCATGTCATTAATACAGGATCCATTTGCCCCAACAACCAGATCGGACTCGATCTGATCCGCCATTCTTCCTCCTTCGAGGTGTCAAACAAGTAATTGATGCAGACACGACAGATTTGTGGTAGATTTGCAGGAGGCATTGATAATAGTGGTTGAGCTTCGAACTAGTTTTCCCACCTTTCTCTCTCATTCTTCCCTCTGTGCCGAATCTATAAAGGAAGGGTTGAGGCTCATTGTAAAGGGTTGGACATTTCTTTTATATGCCCTTCCTTCTTCTTTTGTTCACAGAAGTATTTGTGGACATTTTCTAACCTCTCCTTCAGGTTGTAATGCAAGTTTTACTTCTTGGCCAATGCAATATACTATATTGACTCCTGAGAAATAATGTATATGTCTTTGGATGTTTCTCGACCCTCTCATGTATTCGTTGTTGTCTCCCCGATATCTTCTGCATTTTGGTCATATGTGCATAGTGTTTGTATTACATTTCGTGGTTTATGTTAAATTGCAAAAAAAGTGTCTAACATTCCTTTGGTGCATCACCTCATTAGCTTAGGTTTATTTCCTTGCATCTCTTCAACCCTTTCTCCTTGGAAAGATGGAGTAGATAAAAAATAGACCCTCTGCAATATATTTGTATGCACCTGAACAGAAGAATAAGAACCAACCTTAATCCAAAGAGGTCTCTCAACACACAAGGTCCCACACTTTGATAGATGCTCCATGTTGTGCAATCACACTGAAGGTCTCAACCCATTTGGTTGCAGACATTTGGGGGTGTTGTGATTATGCACTAACACTAACTTAGAATATGTTGGATCTGTTGATTACACAAAATGAACTTTGAGATATGTTTTTCATCTTGGATTTGGACCTATAGACACAACATCTATGCACTTGGGTACATTTCTAGGTCCTAAAGCATACAAATATATACATGATTCCTAAGCAATAAAACTAGTGGTTGAAAACTCCTCTTAGTCCTTTTGATTGTTTTATCTATTGTACTTTACTGGCTTTACACATCTCACAGATCTGCCAACACTTAACTGATTTATTTTTTAATGGCCTCGGAGACCAGTTGTGAGTTAGAATAGAAGCGCTCAGGGGCTCTTGTCCCTCCTGGGTGCTCCTATCCCTCTCTTTTTTTCTTACTCTTTTGGGTCCTTTTCACTTTTTGGTTACCTCTTAACTCTTTGGGTATGCCTTTCAGTTGTCAATTTCGAAATTCAAATAAGGGAATCATATATATACTTAGTTACTTCTTTTAAATAAGGGGTAAAGAACTATAATCATTATCTATCACCACCTAATATTGCACAAAGGAACAAGGGCACTAAAATTTACATATCTAGCAGATTCATACAAGGGACAAGGGCTACATTGATCTATATACACTGCATAGGAGGGGAATTCATTCTATTCCATCGCACACATATTTCATACTCTGACCATATCTAGATATAGCTCACTATCATCGTGAAAATTTCACAAGAGAAACCTAGGGCACGTGACATGTATACTCACAAAAACACAAAGAACTACATAGATTCTGAGATGTAGTGCAGTGTTTCGGTTGTAAGTTCATTCTTCGAGTGACCGTCGAGATCAATCTGACTCCACATTTTGCATTTTTTTTAGATTTGATATGGTTTGTGGAAATTTATAGGCAGTCATTATTTTACAGGTTACATGTATGATTGGAAACCTAACATCAAATTTGGAGTGATAAAGTGAATATTGGAGCGAAGACCTTCAGATCTAGAAAAATCCATAACCTAAGCATATAAGTGGACACTAGAGTCCAGATCGATCACTAGCACCTGGGACACTCATGTCCTCATGTGAACACTTATTTCCTACATATTTTTGTACTTACGAAGCCTCATTGAGCATTTACGATGATGTCTCCATACTGTTCTAGTAGATACAGAGTCCCAATCATTCCCAGATTGCATGAAATCAACCAAATCATCTCCCTCTCTCATTTTCTTAAGGTTTTACATCTTTGAATTCTTATTACTTGCACATTACTATACTTAATTGCTTAAATATCTCTTCATTTCCACACATGACCTACCTACTATAGTTAATTACTTAAGTACCTAAATTAATGTACTTAATGTCCACATGTAACTATGTCTCTTCATCTCCCCCATGATATGTGAACTTCTAGGTTTGTACGTATCTATTCACTTCCTCCACACATCTATCTCTTGTATATATTCTCATGTTGTTTGCACATTTGATCATGGAATAAAAAATAATCTTCTATGCTCTTTTATTGGTAGAACCATTCATGTCGTAGCTGAAATCATATGAAAGGGAAGTGTTAGGGGTTGTAAATTTTAAGTTAATTCTCACAGATATTTTAGTGTAAGATTAGGTATTTTCAAATGGAGGGTGGAGATTAATTTGATCTAATGGATTGGAATTAATCGTCTAATATTTTATTATTTTAGCATATTAGTGTAGTTCAATAAATGACTATGTTAACTTAAAGAATAGTTAATTTTTTTAGCTGAATAAATGATTAAAATATTAACAAAATGGAATGCTTATATTTTAATCCTACTCAGCTAGACGTCATGAAGAGGGATTAAATTTGACGCCCATTTACACATTTTTTATGTTTTTAACTGTAAAATACAAGTAAAATAGTATTTAGCATGTATCGAAGGATGTGTGATTTGTTTTGCAAACTATCATATTGACGTTTACTTTACAAATTCGGCAGTTTCAAAATTTATATGAATAATATATATGGTTTTGTAGTTTGCAGCCAAGCTTGAATTTTACTTTTTTTAAATTAATTTTTTTTAAATTCTGAGCCTCGAGGGAACTTGAATTGTGTGTGCTCATCATGAGATTAGGAAGGCACGATTGTCGAAGAGTGATGTGCCTCCACTTGAGTCTCCGGGAATTGCACAACTACTAATTGGAAAGAAGAAAGGGACTAATAATGACCCTCCAAGACCTGTCAAGTGACAGTAAATGTTGTTAGGTGTCACTCCTTTATGGGGATTTCAAGTTTCCGCTCTGTTAATTCAAAAAAAAATCACAGTTTTTCTTTTTAGACTGTTTTCTTCTTAGCTCACGTGCCTTTTTAGATGACCACTGCATTGCTAATGTAAAAATGCCCTCTCCCTCCTCTCTCTGTATTGCATATAATAGAATTTATATTGTATGAGAATGTTGGGTTTGGGTCTGACAAATAGCATGGTGTAAACTGGTGGACGGATGAGATTGGAACGTTGTTTTGAAAGTGAAGAGTTTTTCAATAAGGATGAAGCTTTTATAGCAGATTGGTTCAGTAGCTGGGGCTAAAAAATATTTCTTAATCTTCACCTACAAGAGGGTCATTGGAACAATTCTCATCTCAGATATGGACTCGTTCTATAGGTAACTGCACATATTAATTTTCATCCTTATGGGTATCGAGCTCTTTATTTTATTTGAGTTATACTTGATATTTTATTTTTGGTGAAATAGTAAATATTGGGTGGGGATGTAGTTGGGACGAGCATGAATGCTTTCATTCTTGCTGGTAAAATAGACCAGATTAACATATCAGACTTTATCCCTAGCAAAATGGGGCTGACTCAGTCTTTTACTTAAAAATATTGTTGTGGTGTGCTGCAATTTTGATGGGAAAATGGCTTTGTTCATGCTTTAATTTCACAATTGTTAAAACTAATGAAAAAATTAATATTCTTGTATGTCAATTCATTAACAAACTCACTTTCCTTTCAAGGAAAACTTTTATCTTGCTCTCTAATTTTTGGGGGGAATAATTTCCTATGCAAATTATCAAAAACCTTCAATCTAATATTTGTGAAAAATTTATTTTTTGCAATTAAGATATTTTCCTAGTTATATATTCTCACATCCATACATAATTTAATGATTATATTACCATAATTGAATGATTAAAAAATACTCCATTAATTTGTTTTTACGGAATTAAAAATATTGTCAAGAAATTTTAGAATTGAAGGAAACTAAAAACTATATCTTGAAATCTAGATAATTGGGCATATTTCCAATTCACTTCATGCATAAAATCTAATCCTAATTTAATAAAGTAATGGAATATGACTATATGTTTAAGGAGGACAATTTAATATTATAACAATTATGTTCTAACGGTGGCCAATCGGGTTGCAAGCATTTTAAGCATGTATAATATAATATTCTATATATTTTTAATTTAATATCAATTCTGCCAATGTCATATTCTGCTATTATATTAAACATTTTCTATTTTGAATATTTGAAAATATTTTCGAGCCGAGACAGGTGGGGTTGGACTATGTCCTATTTCCTCTTAGTTGTCACTTGTGTCTCTATTCCATTTATTTTATGGGTGAAGGTAGGGGTTATATTTAATGCCCACTCTAGATTAAGTGTCAAGACAATGAAGCCTTGAAAGTTGAGATTTTTTAGCTCAATTGATTCAGCAATGAAAAATTATAATTTCTAACCATTTAAAATTGTTTCTGACTTGTTACATTAGGTGTGGGCGGCATACTATTAACTAAGTTGGAAAGTGGGAGATGAGGGATCACCTATAAGAAGTTGTAGAATTTAGAGAGCTCACCCACCAAATTGAATGAGGAGTAGGGGATAAATATCATGCTTCTATATCAATTTCTTCTAGTGCATAATATTTGATAAGAAGTTTTAATGCATTATTTTCCTTTTTTTTGCATTTTTCTCAAATTTGAATGCAATGTTTCATAGAAATAGATCAAGTACTTGTCATTGTTAACATCATCTCAATATCACATAATTATTATAGTAGTGGATTGAATACAAACGCATATTTCCAATGTTTTAACAATCAAACATGTAGAGGTAGATTTAATGAAAATGTACATTTCCAACATTTCATTTATAATCACACTATGCGACTACACAGAATCCCTATATACTCTACAAAATATCTTCAACTATTCCAAACCTACATGTTAAAAGGTAAGCCAAACCACTTTCATAGATCATTTTATAAATATCACTATGACACACGTAGGATGTCATCGCATGGCATATTCTTTTCATAGGTGGCATAAAAAAATTAATTGGTGAAGTCATTGATTTGCGATCCACTTGTCTACGTCTTTGTCGATGAGATGTGGCTTTTATGTCAGCAATATCTCTATTTTATATGGTTTTGTTATATGAAAATATATATTTGGTATTTATATGAAAATCATGAAAGTCAACTCTAAAAAATAAATGTCATGCGTAAGGTGGTATTAGTCAAAAAGCCGTCACAAATTTTTTTTGTGACGGGCAGGGGTGACCGTCAAATTTAACCCCTAGTCGTGAATAAAATATTATTATGTAACTGCATGGAGAAATAATATTTACAATTTTGTGGTGGATTATTTCATTAAATATTTAATAATTATATAAATAATATTGTAAGTACCTCTAAATTCATTTTTCAAACCCAAGCCACAGGTGCCTCCTCAATTCACTTGGAAATTACTTAAACGTGATTGTAAAATCCTAACACATTTGGATCAACTGAAAATAGTAATATACACTACCTAATTATGTAGAAATTCGTGCATGTAGATTAAATTTTTTGATGGCATTTAACATTACATGGGAAGAAATAATCATCAATCTCCTAACGCCACATTGGTTTTGAGTTTTGGTTGGCTCAATGATGACAATAAACTTACAGTTTTGTTATTAATGTTTTCACACCCCAACATTGGCTCTGAACATACGACCAACTACCGTGCACTTTGATGTTAAATATATCGATTTTTTAATTCGCCGATAGGCGTCTACTTTGAAGATGCCCTTGCTGGAAAGTGTCAAATTCCAGTCGGCTCCAATATTTACTGTCTTGCCAGATTTTAGATATTTTTCTATAGTCCTAGATATTTACTATCCTAGATATTTGATTTTTATTTTATTCTTCATAAAGTAAATTCTATAGTTTACTATTTGAAAAAAAAATATTGGTCATATATTTTGTTCAAAGTTTTTGAGATTCAAAAGTTTTCTGATATTGATTTTATTCTTTATAAAGTAAATTCTATAGTTTACTTTTTGGAAAATTATATTGGTCATATATCTTGTTCAAATTTTTTGAGATTCGAAAGATTTAATAGATAAATGTCCAGTGTTTGACCAAATGATGAAACGTGACTTACTTTGGAAACTATCATAATTGTGTCTTACAAAAATATGGACAATAGCAAAATAAAATCTTTGCAACAACATATAGACATCCATGCAATATCAACCTGAAATATGACTCAAATAAACTAAATATTGCTACTATCTCCGGCGTAATTTGCAACTCATTTGCAATTGCTAGAAATACTTACTACATTTAAATTGAATAATTTTTTAATGGCCTATGTGAAAATTGATTTGAATGTGAAAACAATAATAGAAAAATATAAGATGAATTTGAGAAAGATCCATCTCAAGAGAAGTGAACCGCATAATTTACCGTCAAATTGTAAATAATGATAATTCATGAAATTTTGTGAATTGGATGAGTCTAAGGATGTATTAAACTGAAACCTAGATAAATTCATATCCATTGTGGTTTTAGGTTCACATAAGGATGATTTTTTCAAGAATTAAAATTTGGAATTACTACAAATCTTAATTTAAATTATAGATCATAATTTTATTTATTTATTATTGATAAATGGTTTTAAAGGGGACCATACCCCGTGGAACAAAATGCTCAAAAGCAAAAAGTAACAAAGAGAGTGCAATTTTTTTTTATTAGTGGGGGGCACACCCCAACAATAAAATCCTATGAGAGCTAAAAATAACATTGAAAAACATGGCAATGGTAGACTACTAATAAGGAGCCCAACAACAAGGAAAACATAGCTTGGCAACAGCTGTAAAACCACAAAAACTCACAGAGAGACAAAAGACAAGAACCAACTATTTAAGAAACTTGTTAAAGATCTTCTGAACTTCTACTAGGGCCTTGAAAAGGTTGAGAACCACTTGTTTTTTTGGGAACTTGCTTTCCTTTGCTAAGGCCTTCTTCTTGGTCTTACCCTCTTTCTAAATCTCTTGCGAGATGCCACTAACTTCACAAATTTGTTTAACATGAATTTGAATGAATTCAAGGAAATATTTATGCATGGTCAATGGTTGATTTGTTTATTGATTATATGTTGCATTGTCTTCTCCGTGTCTTGCTACCTCTTAGAAAGGTTGTCAACCTTTTCCTCCAGTTTGGCATTCGCCGTCGAGCTCAAGCCATTCATGTTGCCATCTTTAACAAGAAATTCCACATGATTATCTTCAATGCTTTTAATGGCATTAGCCTAGTGTTGCAGTTGGGTTTGTGTGTCAATGTTAAGCTTAGGTTCAGGGGAAAAGTGGCTCATGTTTAAAAGGCTTTCAACTGTAATCTTCTTTCTTGAGTGCATACTACGTAGCACTCTTTTAGCAAGGGGAGGGGAGTGGGGTTGTAAGTTGGGGTTTTTGGTTCGAATTATTGGTTGTTGGGGGGAGGGGGGAAATGGGGGATAAGGTCACTGAGTGCAACATCATGAAAATAATAGTGTAAAAGGAATATAACTCCTTGATGAAGGGAAAGGGCTCTGGCATGGGCTTGCACTTCCAAAACAAGTTTCTCTAAGGAATGCAGGATGTAGTAAGAAAGGCTAACCTTAGCAGAGCACCTGAAGTGATTCAACAACATGAAATGATGAAGATGCAATAATTATTATGCTAGGAATTATTATAATTATTATAATTATTACACCGTAGGAGTCTTATATAGTTGTTGTGCTTTTTGTTACCACCGTTGATTTGGCATGTCCTGTTGTTGCTAACTTGTTTTTATGGAAACGAAATTTGTGTGTATTCTCACATCTATGTGTTTATATATATATATGTCCATCAGATTGTTTTGTTGATTGTTCGTATATGTTACATAGTATGAGAGGGAAATATATAGTCTCAATTTAAGAGGTTGCATTTTCACACTTTTAATAGCATTAAGACATGAGTTTTTGGAAAATTTTGTTGAATTTTTTTTTTTATCAAGCATATCATCAACACAATAATATGTATCCCTTCGATGGCCCATTCCTCTTGAGAAACCATCCGAACCACATAGAGACAATAGAGTGGAGAAAAGTTAGCATATTTTAGTTGGCTCTGAACAACCATGGAGTAGGTATGGGGCATGCAGGTATTTAATTCTGACCTTTTCCTATTCCTCTGCACGCCAATATTTCTTTAAAAAAAATTATTTAAATTTAGTTTTAGATATGTGTCTTTCACCATTTTATTTGGTGATTAATGTGTCAAGTTTATGGAAATATATGTGGGTCATTAAAAGAAATTGAATTCCATGTTTATGTCATTACATGGTTTTAAATTCCTACAAAATAGTTGTTAGCTTATAAAGTTAATTTATAATATGTGTGTATTTTTTGAATTTGAGTATTATGTGCAACAATAATATGGCAAATGTCATTGTATAAGTTCTTATTTAGACACATTTATCTTTATGAATGAATGGAGCCACTCAGAGTTGAAATTTGACATCCGTCGAGGATTTTTTTCCTATTTTAATCATATTTTACACTTTGCAACATTATCAGCCCATCTCTATTTTATGTGAAATAACTTTGTGAAACCATCTTTATCACTATGAACACATGCAATATAAATATAAGTGCAACATTACATAGATATTTAAATAACATATTTTGTTGAAAATATATTTACATCGTAGGGATTTTTCATGGTGCGTACAACCTCCAATTTTTCATCGCATTATTTTATTGCCCCCATTTTTTATTGCGTTCTACTTTTTATGTGTTTTTGTTTGCTTTGTGAGATTTTTAGTGATTATATGGTTCCTCCCTAGGTTGGTTTCCTTCTAGTGTGTGCATGTCCTTACTAGTTGGCTATTATTCCTAGTAGCACCAGCTCCCTCATACCATCCTGCTTCATCAGTCACCGATGTTGCATTTTTTTTATGTATTTCTTTTGCTTTAGTTTTTTCCCTACTATAATTCCTCTGGCCTAATTTTGTTTCCAACATTTGGGTAAGTGCACCAAGTTGGGGGCCAAAAGGAGGTGTCAATTGGACACATTTTTTTGAAAAAAAAAATCAACTTGTACGAGTTTTTCAAAATAGTTACACTCAAAATTGGAAGATGTTGTAGAAATATGAATCATAACATTTTGAGTCTAGTTTCTAAGCTACTTAATTTTATTTAAAACGGATAATTTTACTTAATTTGGAAGATGCTCCTGTTTTTGTTAAAAAACATAATAGAGTAACTTTCGTGCCCCCCACCATTTTTTTTAGCACCATTTCGTATTTTTGAAAAGCATTTGGTAGAAAGATAGCTAGGAGCATCTAGTTTGGGTTCCATTTTTGTTATTTTTTTTAGAGAATATTTTTTTATTTATGTTTTTTCTAGTACAGAAATTTTATGTTCTGAAAAATAATGGAGCTCCGACCGTGCCCCCTCCTAACTACCTCAAAAAATATCGAGAATTAGGTTTTTTTAAATATGTATAGAATTATGCCTAGTTTGGGCTAGTATAAATTTTTTTTAATTTTGATCACCCAAAAATAAGATACACCATGAAATATAGACATATTTACACTTCAAAAAATAGCTATAAAAAGGCATAGTTAGAAAATAAATAATATGGAAATTTTATATTAGTCAGAAAATTTGAAAAATTATATTTTTAGAAAGAAGAAACTCTTATCTATGTCGTGGTATAATTTTTTTAAAATGGATCAATTGTTTTATTTTGATTTATCATAGAGGAAGTTGCATTTTTACATTTTCTTGCAAAAACACATTGTTTGCTATGTTTGTACAGGTCCATGCCTTAGGCTTGGGGATCCAAACCGGATCCCAAGCCTTGAGGAATGGCTTGGAAAAAGAGAAAATAAAAAACATGTACACTTTATAACTTGTACACGTTTTTATTTGTTTATATATTGTGGCCCCCCAACATCCCTTTCATCTCTTTCATGGGAGTTCTACAAATATTCTATTTTGTCTGCAATTTTCTCTACATTCTTGCACAATTTTTTAGTAGTTCATTTTTTCCCCTACCCCACTAGTTGATTTTTTTAATCATGGGTGATAAACGTTGAGATAATGACAAGAGAAAAGTCAAGAAAAAGACATCGAAGCAATTAGAAGAGAAGAGAATAAAGAAATTGAAGAGAATGCAAAAACTTCGAGCAGGGCAAGGTACATCCACTATATCAAATGTAGCTAATGTATTAGAAAATGGGGATGAAATACATAATGGAAATGTAGAGAATAATGATTTTGGAATGAATAATGATATTTAATTGAATGATAATGTTGGTATGGATGAAGAAATTGATATGAATCCAATTGTTGAACCCTTACATGAGAATCCAAATGTTAACCCCGAAATTTGTATGAAAACACTGTATGAAGAAAGTAACCTTGTAAACAAATCTTCACCTCTAAGAACACTTCCTTCCATTTTTATGAAGAAAACCAATTCACTTAATTGAATTTGATGAAAATATTATTAAACCAATGCCTAACAAAATGTCTGAAATAAATGAGAGAAGAAAAACTAGTGGAATTTGGGATAATTACTTTGAGAATATAAATGACACACAAAGATGTCAATTATTTGTTTCATTGATGAAATTAATTAAGATGAGATCTATAATGAAGACCCTAGGGTTAAGAACATATAATGTTGTTGATCAAAATGTGTCAATTGTTGAAAACATACATAAAGCATACCAAACTGTAGGTGGAAAAAGATGCACCAAAGATAGTAATGCTACATGGTGTGCACTTACTAATTGTATAGTAAGTGATAAAATAGTTAATAAATTCTTGATTAGAAAAAAAATCAATTCTTTGAAGCTAAATAGAAAAACACTAATGAAAGCAATAGAGAGATGCAAACGTCTTGAGTTAGTCAATAACACTGACTATTGGGCTTTCTCTAGTAGAATTCCATGAAAAGACAAGAATACATCTGATATTCTAAAATAATTAATTGTAAAATTTTGGAATGAGAACACAAGGGTGTCACCGAATAGAAAAGATATAGTAAAAAGAAGAATAGGTTCTCATAATCGTGAATCGTGTGCAAAACATTTCTTAGATATAAGTTAAATAGAATTGTTCTCTAATTTTAAGAATGAAAATATAAAAATTAACATTAGCCAAAGATTCTTTGAAATGAGAAAACCCTTTTATGTGAAAATCAATCACTCATGTACCACTTGTTGTTGCAGGCATCATGTTGAATTTTCAATGCATTATGATGTTTTTTGTCAAATACGTCGTGTTTTGCATATTGACATCATGTTGCAAGAGTGTGGGATAAATTTTCCACAAAAATATTCAAGGGAATTTATTCCGACAATATTTTGTGAAAAATCAACAAGATAAATTTTTTATAACAAAGCATGTTTGGATGGAACGTGCAATGTATGCGGTGGCTTGCCAAATCTAAAAAGTTGTATCCACGAGGAGAGTACATATTCAATAGGAAAAGAATTGGTTGATTTCACAAAATATAAATCAGTGGCATATCAATTAAAAGATGGAAAATAATCTAAGAGGTGTGATCTTGTTAGAAAATAATTACCTGTATCAGAATATATGGTCAAATTTAGAGAGGAAATTTTTTATGAGTATGCAAGGCACACACATAGAGATCGATGGTTGGATAAACAATACATGTTAAGAAAGGACACATTCCCACTTGGTACTATTGTTTCATTAGTTGACTTCGCAAAGAATTACACATTGCAGCCAAAAATGGAGGTTTGGTCTCAATAGTATAACTCAGTGCAAGTTTCTATTTTCATGCATATAACATTCATGTACTCTCCTGAAAAAACTGAGCAAGATAGAAAAATATGAAGAGAGTATTAGTTCTACATCAGTAATGAGTGGACACATTCTACAAAATATGTACAAGGGTGTTTCCAGGTGTTTTATGTGAACTTGAATGAGAGGAACATTAGTTTCGATCAACATTACATTTGGTCAGACAATTGCACATCAGAATTCAAGAATGCATAGATGTTTTATTGACTAAGCAGAAAGCACAAAGAAACAAATGTACAACATATCTAGATTTTTACTAAGGCATGGAATGGAAAAGGAGAGCATGATGGTGCAAGAGCATTTGTGAAAATAGTACTTGCATGAGAAGAGTTAAAGTTCAAGGATGGTGCTAAATTTATAGATGTAAAAAACATTGTTGATTGGTGTGTTAAGAATATGGGCCATGAATCTCAAGAGAGATCAATGGTTCATAGATATTTTTGGTTGATAGAGGATTAACATCTGAAAAAAAATTGAAGATTGTATGATAGTTATAGGATCAAGTGAAAATGCTTAGACTATTTATACTAGGTGCATGACATGTTTTTGTATATCATGCATTGATTTTGCGTGGAATGAATGTGAGTCAAAACAGTGGGTGGATAAATGGACTTGTAGACCTCTAATTCCACTCGACACACATCAAGTTCCATGAGCATTACAACTTGCAGGGTCTTCAGATCGAATGAAAAAATCACCTGACTTTGACCAAGTCTCTGATTTAGTGCAACAAGGTACATACATATATGTACATGCCATGTTTTAGATTTATAAATTATTAAATGGTCAACTCTTAATGTATTTTTAGATTGACTGAATAGTTTTACTTTGTGATACATAGGACACATTTTTGTAGTTATTTCGATGAAATTTAACGAAGAGGGAACATACTACTTCTTGTCTCGTTGTGTAGAGGGGAAAAAAATTAACTTCCACAATCATTGATGGTGAAGATCTTGAGTATCCCACTGGGTCAGTGGTAGTCACTGGAACTTGGCTTCGATGATATCCTATCAAAAAGTCAAACATTTGGTTGTTTGAAGACTATGAAGTACATCGAAAGATACTTCACTATTCACATTTGGTCCTTGCAACAAATATTAAATTGATCAAATATCGAGGTCGGCCATCAAACAAGAATCCATGGATGGTTCATGTCAAGAATAGATTTGATCCTTGTGGTTCATTGGATTGAATTTGAAAAGGTATGTTCTTCATGAATTTAATTTGAATATTTACTCAAATGATTTTGTTTAAATTTTGTATGATTTAAAATTCTATTTAATTACTTACTAACATGTTTATGTAGGTTAGTGGTGCCAAAAAAGCTTCCACCTTCACATGGTTGGCACTGTAAGTAGATAATTTATTATTCTCGAAGCCAAGTGAAGCCAAGAGAAATTAAATATTAGAAAGGAACAACAAACAAAAAGTCTCATTTCACCTCCTATATTGTAAAAATATCTTATTGAAATTATCATTTCACCGCCTATATTGTAAAAATATCTTATTAAAATTATCATTTCACCGCCTATATTGTATGAACCACCTATATTATTCAGGTGATTAACAATGGAAAATATTACATTGACTCAGTCTTAATGGAGATGGAGAAACCTGTGAGAGTATTTCATAGAGGACCCCAACATGGAGGTCTCATATCTGACAAAATGTCTATAGGTGCCACGGAGTTTGAGAAATCACACATCGAAGATATGGAGTGTTTGGGCCTCAGGGCTCTAAAGGGACTACACTTGGATGAGGTAGCCCGAAATCATAAGGAGTATAGGGAAGCAAAAAAATATACCACTAGTGTTCACCAAGCCACCCCAATGTGTTGGCATAGTTAGTTTGGTCCTACGAGCTTTTGTTTGCAAAATACAACATCTAGCAGCCTTACACTGACTCATACTACACTATTTCGTGTCTTTGCAAACAATAGGACTATGAGAGAACCAAATGGAGATGGATAAAACCGTGAAATAATTTTGTAGAGGGCCCCAACGTAGAGGTCTCAAATCTGACAAGATGTCTCTAGGTGCCACGGAGTCCAAGAAATCACCTATCAAAGATATGGCATGTTTGGGCCTCAAGGCTCTTAAGAGACTACACCCGGATGAGGTAGCCCGAAAGCACAAGGAGTTAGGGAACAAAAAAAAATCCTCTACTAGCATTCACCTAGCCACCCCGACATGTTGTTGTAGTTGGTTTGGTTCCACGAGCTACCATTTACAAAATACAGCCTCTAGCAGCCTTCCACTGACTCAGACTGCACTATTTCACGCGTTTCCAAACAATAAGAAAATGAGAGAACCAGACGGATATGGATAAAACTGTGAGATTATTTTGTATAGGGATTCAACATGGAGGTCTTAGATCTGAGGAGACATCTCTAGGTGCCACGGAGTCTGAGAAATCACCTGTCGAAGATATAGCATGTTTCAGCCTCAGGGCTCTTAAGGGACTACGCCCAGACGAGGTATCCTGAAAGCACGAGGAGTGTAGGGAACCAAACGAAGCCTCTAATAGTGTTCACCTTTCCACCCTGATGTTTTTTCGTAGTTGGTTTGGTCCCACGAGATTCCGTTTGCAAACTACAACCTATGGTAGCCCTACACTGACTCAAATTACACTATTTCGTGTGTTTGCAAACAATAGGATAGCGAGAGAACCAAATGGAGATGGAGAAAACCATGAGATTATTTCATAGAGGGCTTTAACATGAAGGTTTTGGATCTGATGAGATGTATCTACTTTCCACGGAGTCCAAGAATCACCCATCAAAGATATAGCGTGTTTTGACCTCAGGGCTATTAAGGGACTACACCTGGACGAGGTAGCCTGAAAGTAAGAGGAGTGTAGGGAACCAAAATTAAGCATCCAATATCATTCACTTGGCCACCCTAATGTGTTGGCATCGTTGATTTGGTCCCAAGAGATTTCATTTGCAAACTACAGTGTCTAGAAGCCCTACATTGACTCAGACTGCACTATTTCACGCGTTTGCAAGTAATAGGATAGGGAGAGAACTAAATGGATATGGAGAAAACCATGAGAATATTTCATAGAGGGACCTAATATGGAGGTTTCAGATCTAATGAGATGTCTCTAGGTGCCACAGAGTCCAAGAATCACTCATCAAAGGTATAACATGTTTTGGGCTCAGGGATCTTAAGGGACTACGCCCGGATGAGGTAGCCTGAAAGCACGAGGAGTGTAGGGAACCAAAAAAAATCCTCCACTACCATTCACCAGACCACCCCGATGTGTTGGCGTAGTTGGTTTGGTCCCACAAGCTTCCATTTTCAAAGTACATCATCCGGTAGCCCTACACTAACTCAGACTCCAGTATTTTGTGCCTTTGCAAACAATACAACAGTGAGAGAACCAAATGGAGATGGATAAAACCATGATAATATTTCATATAGGGCCCTAACATGGAGGTTTCAAATATGACGAGACGTCTATAGGTGCCACGGAGTCTGAGAAATCACCCGTCGAAGGTATAACATGTTTTGTCCTCAGGGCTCTTAAGGGACTATGCGCGGATGAGGTAGCCTGAAAGCATGGGAAGTGTAGGGAACCAGAAAAAATCCTCCACTAGCATTCACCAGGCCACCCTGACATGTTGACATTGTTGGTTTGGTCCCACGAGCTTTCGTTTGCGAACTACAGCGTCTAGTAGCCCTATACTGACTTAGACTCCAATATTTCGTGCCTTTACAAACAATAGGACAACGAGAGAACTGAATGGATATGGAGAAAACTGTGAGATGAATTTTTAGAGGGCCCCAACATGGAGGTCTCAGATCTGATGAGATGTCTTTAGGTGCCACAGAGTCCAAGAAATCACTCATCGAAGATATAACAGGTTTTGGCCTCAGGGATCTTAAGGGACTATGCCCAGACGAGCTAGCCCGAAAGCACGAGGAGTGTAGGCAACCAAAACAAAGTCTCCACTAGAATTTACCTGGCCACCCTGACGTGTTGGTGTAGTTGGTTTGGTCCCACAACCTATCGTTTGAAAATTACAACCTCTAGCAGTCGTATACTGACTTAGACTCCAATATTTCACACCTTTGCAAACAATAGGACAACAAGAGAAGTGAATGGAGATGGAGAAAAATGCAAGAGGATTTATTATAGGGCTTCAATGTGGAGATCTCAGATCTAACAAGACATCTCTAGGTGCCATGGAGTCTGAGAAATCCCTGTCAAAGATATGGCGTGTTTTGGCCTCAGGGCTCTTAAGGGACATAGTGACATCTTCACCTAATTATTTTTCTTCACAATGTTCATTATCATCTAAAGGTGAAGAATGAAAATTTATATGGCATTCAGCTTCTTTTTGGGAACAAACAATCTTTTGTAATGTCCAAAAAAATTCAGGCTCTTCATTCTCTGTTTGATTGAAGATATTCATTCTTTCAAAATGAACAGTTGGAACATTGGTAGTCTCCCCAAAAAAACTAAGTTCATAGTCTACATAGTTGCATCCTATGGAAAAATCATTGAACATTTTTGGTTTCCTCCACCCGTGCTTTCGAGCTACCTCGTCCGGGTGTAGTCCCTTAAGAGTCTTGAGGCCCAAACATGCCATATCTTTGATGGGTGATTTCTCGGACTCCGTGGCACCTAGAGACGTCTCATCAGATCCGAGACCTCCATGTTAAATCCCTATACAAAACCCTCTTGCAGTTTTCTCCATATCCATCTAGTCCTCTCGTTCTCCTATCGTTTACAAATGAACGAAATAGTGCAGTCTGAGTCAGTGTAGGGTTGTCAGAGGTTGTAGTTTGCAAACGGAAGCTCGTGGGACCGAACCAACTATGCCAACACGTTGGGGTGGCCAGGTGAATTCTAGTGGAGGATTTTTTTTGGTTCCCTACACTTCTTGTGCTTTTGGGCTACCTCGTCTGGGCGTAGTCCCTTAAGAGCCTTGAGGCCCAAACATGCCATATCTTCGACGAGTGATTTCTCAGACTTTGTGGCACCTAGAGACATATTGTTAGATCCGAGACCTCCATGTTGAATCCCTCTATGAAATCCTCTTACGGTTCTCTCCATCTCCATCTGGTTCTCTTGTTGTTCTATTATTTGCAAACGCGTGATATAGTGCAGTCTAAGTAAGTGTAGGGCTGCCAGAGGCTCTAGTTTACAAATGGAAGCTCGTGGGACCAAATCAACTACACCAAAACATCAAGGTGGCCAGGTGAATGCTATTGGAGGATTTGTTTTGGTTCCCTATGCTCCCCATGCTTTCAGGCTACCTCGTTCAGGCATAGTCCCTTAAGATCCCTGAGGCCAAAACATGTTATATCTTCGACAGGTGATTTCTTGGACTCCATGACACCTAGAAACATTTCGTCTAGATCTGAAACCTCCACATCAGGACCCTCTATGAAATCCTATCACTGTTTTATCCATCTCCATTTGGGTTCTCTCGCTGTCCTATTTTTTCCAAAGGCACAAAATACTAGAGTCTGAGTTTGAGTAGGGATTCCAGATGTTGTAGTTTGCAAATGGAAGCGTATGTGACTGAACCAACTACACCAACATGTCGGGATGGCCAGGTATGCTAGTGGAGTCTTTTTTTTGTTCCTTGTGCTCCCCGTGCTTTTGGCCTACCTTGTTTGAGCGTAGTCCCTTAAGAGCCCTGAATGACTAGATTGGCTTAAGAATGAATTTGATAGGGGTATGTCTAAGAACACACGGGAGTTATCAATCACCTAGTAAATCTTTCTTGTTTAGTTCTAGATGAGAGTTAGCTAGCCTATGGCTTAGTGACCTTCCATTCATTGATGATAAACCCATGGATGCTTTCAAAAGCACCTTCAAAAGGATAGGGGTAGTCATCAAGCCTAGTGAAGGGTGTGATGCGATTTCCAAATAACTTGAAATGCCTACAAATTTAAAGGTAATAACATGAATTGGATAGGATTAGACATTCAAGAATCATTGAGTGTCTGAATCAGAATGTCATTTCATCTGGAGACATTCTCAAGAATCGGAGTAATGTATATGGAGAGAAATTCTCAAAATATCAACAGATGAAAGGCATCAAATTCTGATGACTATCAGGTGTTTTAATAGGGGAGAAGACTACAAAGCATATAAGAATGTAGTAAGTGCATGATAATATAGGAACCAGTACAAAGAGACCATGAGTAAGAAGAAGGGCAAGTAAGGTAATTACACATATACACATTGATAAATTGAATGAATAATTACTCGGATTAGGTAACTCTTTATATACATACATTATATAAATATTGATTTCCAAAGTTTGATGCATATTATACATTGAAAATTGTAGTACATGTACATCACCAATAAATGAAAAAATAATCCATAATGTATTAAATATTGTCAAGTGCACATCATATTAGTTTCATGCGAAAATAATCTCAGAAATGTAAGGTCTCATACAAAATTATCAAGTTCCAAATAGTATTTTAATGTGCATAATAAATAAAAAAATTCCGAAATAGGTCATATACCATCAAGTTCAAATGTCATATAGGTGCACATACAATGCCATGCACGTAGGCATACAAAAACAATGTCATGTAAGACATATATTTCCTACTTATCAAAATCCATCCCTCTCTTGGCATTTCTTGAAGAAGGCCCTCCCTTAAATGAAGATGGAGATCCATGAGATGACTTTGGATCGTTCAAGCCCATGCTTTAAGTCCTCTTCTACTGAATACTCACCTGTAGATGAGCCTATAAATGCAAACAATGTTTTTTTGCCAAAACTTAATTTATATATGTTTTCAACATGTATTTAAGACCATGTTAGAATGAAAGTATTTACATAAATACACAAACTTACCATGATTTGTCGATCACGCTGAATTTTCATCTCACGCTCAAATGAGTCATCAGGAGCTCCTACAGTACGAACGGGGGTACGAAGACGAGGAGGTGGAGGAGTCCGTGCCCTCGAAGCCAAAATGGGGGGGGGTGAAGTTCCCGACATACACATAAGATCAGAAAATCTAACAACAGAATTAGAAAAGATAGAACTAAGTACATGTATGTATATAATGACAATATTTTAACTAATTTTATCAATATAGAACTATTTTTTTTTACCCCACCACACATGTGATTCAAATGAACAGGGCTGCTACCTGTCACAGGTACCTCCTGCATATACACAATGAAGGAAATTATTAACATAATTTAATAATTCTACAATGAGAGACATTACTAACATGTAATTTAACATAATATGAATTACACGAGAAATTTAACAAAATTTACGTGTTGTTTGAATACATCAGTGAGTTGCTGCACAGATGAAATCTCAGCGGCAACACCTTTATCTACTTTTCATAGAGATGGTGGGGTGTCTAGTGAAGTCAACATCTTTATCAAACATGTATATCACATGAGTTAGATGGACATACAAGAACATACATATATTTCACTTCAAAACTAATACACACACACACACACACACACACACACACACACACACACACACACACACACACACACACACACACACACACACACACACATGTGAAAATTTTACATATTTAACATTCTAAATTGCCTCTATGAATTTATAAGTAAATCAAGTACTCCAAACTTTTTGTAGCACACATAAAAAATTTACCTACGAAGGTGACGCCGATGAATGTAATCCAAATGTCTCACTCAAAAGGACATCTAATATAGTGACATTATCGTGTGCACCCCTTGCACTACGTGCACCAAAATCAGGTACACATGAAAGTATCATCCTCCTTGGGCCCCAAACATATGCTACCACATGACGAGAAAAGATTTGGCCTCATGCTAGTACTCCCTGAGGGAATACTTTGTGTACCTCTGCGAGCGTCTAGCTCAGAAATCTCCCTCGTATGTCAAACAAGGGTCGCAGATAGCCCCTGAAGAGCATGGAGTGTATCAATCTCTAATGTCTTCTTCACTACTTGAGGGGCAATTTCCGAGTGATAGGGCTTCTGTGCGAGGAATCTACCCTACTGAATAGGTGCACGTTGTGCACCTGGTCGATCTTGCGTAGATCCTTTTCCTCAGCCCTGGAAATCTTAGAAATCAAAATAATTTGGGATCTCGTTGAGGATTAACTCGTAATAGAGTTTCCTCAGAAAGTATAGTCACACCTCGTTGTTATTACAAGGTGGAAAATCAAACACCATCCACCATCAGTTCTAAAAATTATTTTTAATCAAATTATTATTGCACCAATGGATGGGAAACCTTTTACATGAAAACGGAACAAGAAAATTAGTGCAGGGGTCGGTGAATAAGGTGCATATGAGGTCTTTTGAAATTTATGTTTTCTTTACATCCACATATGACAATTTGTTGGAATAATAAACCCTAAAACCATCTCTGTAAGTTGTCCAATGATAAATTTTCCCCATTGCCATGTCAATTTGAACAAGTAATGCCTCCAATGTGTTTGCAAGAGAGGTGCGGTGGGGGTTTGTAGATTGTGAATCCCTCATTGTTTTGATTAAATCCTCAATTTTAATTTTGTTTTCAACTATGTGGGCTGCTAAATCTTCTTGACTACCTGGGGGGTGTTCAGCAATTATGGGAGTGTCGGGAGGGATGAAAGGAATAACAAGGTTTGGTTGTGCTTGATTCCCTCAACCTCTACTGTAACAATAAAAAATATGTATTCAATTCAAATTTTAATCTATAATTATCATATTTCAAAGCAATTTTGAGAAAAGAATTGTGCTTACCTCTTCTCTGTGGTGCCATTATCAATTCAGATCTTCTCGGTGATCCAAAAATGGTCCTTTGAGATTGAGATCCAGATGAATGAGAAAATGTGAGGGCATGGTTAAGCTCTAGAACTCATGTTTGAGGGAGATATAATGATAGAGGCTCAGGTCTTTTTTTATAGTAGGCATAACAAGTACGTGTTATGTAACGCGTATGCATTATGCTTCGATAAATCCCAAACCTGAAAATTGAAAATGTGATCGCGTTAAATAGAACGTGTACGTTTTTTTTCTTTTTTTTGGATTTTTGTCCGCTTTTTGGCCCCCCAACTTCGTGCACTTACCCATTCTTTTCTTGCATAAAATCTTCTATTTCCCGACTTCGCGGCTTAAATCAACTTGCTCACGTACATATCCTTTTTTGTTTTTCTTGTGTTTTGGTTGGCCGTAGTTTATTACTGTATGTGGATATATGTTACATGTTTTTTCTAAAACTTTTTCTATGTTGTAAACGTAGTAGTGTTCTTCTAAATCATCCACCTCAGACTTGTCATTTCTCCCTATCTTGACCTCCCAAACTTGGGGAAGACAACTGGAATAGATTCTTTCCAAAATATGTTCTTTTATGTGTATTTTAAAATAATAATTCCGAGATGAAAAAAAAATCTAAAAATATTTGGAAGAAAAACTTCAATTCATGCAACTGGTCTCATCGAATCAAAGGCACTGCAATAATACAAAATTAAAAAAAAGGAAAACAAATCCAATATGGTTATCGACATAACTGCAACTCTAATTGGCCACTTAAATTTTTGTTTTATTTTGTTATTCTCAACAAAAATAGGGACTCTTTCGTGCAAGAAATAATAAGTAAAATGTATGACGGTAGTAACCAACACCGTGAATTTCTGTATCACTACATTAAGAAAGGGGAACATGAACCTAAAAGCATAAGGACTGATAACACAAATATCTAAATCCCATATATGTTTTCAAGTTGAGATGTGTACCACTCTCGAAATAGGAAAAAATTATAGTCATTATGAAAATAGTAATGGAAACTTTCAGGAATTGTAGAAACAATGTTGGAAATTGAGGATTTTTTTTTGTTAGCATTATTATTCTTGTAAAAAATATCGAACATTAGTGAAATTTATACTATTAGTATTGTAATTTTTAAATATATGCTTTTTTATTTTAAAACATTAATGAGAAAGAGTGAAATGGAAAAGAATATTGATCTAGAAGAGGTAAATATAGTTATAAATATGTAGTGGAGTTTTTATGGAACAAGCACAAAATTTAATTGCCCACAAAGTTTGGTTTCAAGTAGCATCGCATGCTCATTTATGCAATCAATTCAAAAACCTACACAAATAGTAAACTTAAATTTAGGAGTGATCAGTCTGTTCAATACATAGTTGTGAAGGAGGTTTCAATGTGCAACATGCTTATACGATTCATGAGTTCCATTTGCAAATATTTTCAATCCACGCAGCCACGGGAAAATTCATATTGGGGCCTCTCAATGAGCTGTCTGGTCCACAGAAGCAAATTGGGCACTGTTATGGTGGTTGTTTCAAAATGTTATTATATTGTATTTAAACATTTAGATTTTTTATTCAATCATGAAAATTAGATTGTTAGGTTGTGGTTGTATTTCTGGAAAATATTTTGATTGGATGATACCTTCCTTTACACACACGCGCGCACGCACGTGTGTGTGTGTGTGTGTGTGTGTGTGTGTGTGTGTGTGTGTGTGTGTGTGTGTGTGTGTGTGTGTGTGTATGTGTGTGTGTGTGTGTGTGTAGATACACACACACACACACACATGTATGTAGGTTGTGGCTGTATTTCTGGAAAATATTTTGATTGGATGATACCTTCTTTTCACTACGACAAACAAGCCATTTTTACTACAATTATTCCACAAAATTGCTACAATTTGGAAGATTTGTAGAATATTTGTAGCATCTCTATGAAAAAATCATTTATTCATTTTTAGGTATTGTGGATAATCCACAATTTACATACAATCATAATAGTTTGTAGAGAACTTATCCAACCCTTATCGAAAATCTATATTTTTTAGAAATTAAAATTAAAATTTATACCAAAATTTTATCTAAGACATTACAGTTATGGAATATTTTGAAATAACTAATATAAAATTGTATTTGACTAAAATTGAATATTAAATAATTTTAAAATAATGTATTATCAAAAAAAAAATTTTTTACATATTTTATAAAAACTTATAAAAATTTAAAATTACAATATATATATATATATATATATATATAAACACACACACACACACACAACAAATAAGTCCTTTTATCACAATTATTTTAGAAAAAAATTACAGTTTGATACAATTGTACAATATATGTGGCAAGTCTATGGTAATTCATTTTTTCAGTTTTAAATCTAATGGATGTTCCACAATTTTATGTAAGTGTTAATAATTTGAAGCTAATTCACATCTACAACACTTTCTCATTAAAAATCCACATTATTATCGATTAAAAGAAAATTAAAATGTTGATTTTATTAATATTTACATGCAAAAATATTTTTTAATAAAATAATATACTAATATTAGAACTCCACACCATAATCAAAATTTTGTTTTTTAACAATACTTTTACCAAAGTTATTTAAAATTAAAACTATCTAAAAAAACCAATAATTTGAATTCTTTATTAGAGAGTTATATTTAATCAAAATAAATTCGATCTATTACACATTACATGCAAATGTACTATCTGATAGATAAGATCAAGTTTAAATTGTAAATTTGACTAACTCTTCCTAAAGCATTAATTTATTAGCACTTTATGCCACGTTTATCCTTTACTACGTGACGTGTGTATTCTCTCCATCACATGCAAATGGTCATTTATGTTGTGACATTATGACATTCACCACTTGTTAACATCTATTCCTCGGTCACCATTTTAGCGCGTAATTATCAATTCAACACCATGTAAAAATATTCTCAAGGATTTGTAGTGTTATCTTTTACCACGTGAGATTCAACACAACTATTATCACCTCCTTTTTGAATTCATGTTCCTAACTTCACTCAAACTCTCCCATGTTCAATATTTTTAGGAGGTCACTTGCATGTTTACAATGACCAATTCAAACCAACATAAGAAAAATCTGATTAAAGATTCACCTTGAGATGGCTCACAAACTGCACTATGATGCAAGGTCCGTGCAGGATCCCTACGTTTGCTTCTTGCCCATTTATTATTTTATGGTAGGTAATTTTTCGGCCTGATAAACATGTCACACTCGAAGATGGATCAACTGGATCATCTCCTAGATTAGTGACACTATATATCTTTCCATACTTGCAATATACTTGGATCATTTCTCAAGCAGGCATCGATTTCATTCATAATTTTATGATTGTATATTGCTCCTAAAGATCTTCCTTCGCTAGCATTCAGTTTTAGCTTCCTGTAAACCATGAGTTTTCAATACAATATATATGTTAGAGATTTTAGTAACCTGTATAAAGATAAATATTATATTCTAAAAGGTTGGTTTTGCTTGGGCTTTCAATATGTATTTTAAGAGGTATATTTTGGTCAAGGAGAAAAAATTGCTACGATAAACTTGTAGTTTAAATTAATTTTGTGCTAACCATTGAGATATACGAATATGATGAGATAGATGCGGTGAAAAAGTTGAATGAGCTAGATACACATGCATGCATGTCATGAATTATAATTTCCTTGAGAAGGTATGATGGCCCAATGGTGATGTTGAGGATATTTATATTTACATGCAAGGTGAGGTGAGACATTGAGCCGACTATAGAGTTAAAAGTGGAGCTCAATAGTGAACAAGATGAGATCACTCAATCCATGGATTTTACCTCATGAATATTATGTCCATTCCTATATTTTTGTATCGTGTGTTTTGTGCATAATAAAATGAATATGGTAGATGTTATGTTTTCCATGAATTTAGCTACGATCACTATTTGTTTTGGAGTCGATAATGCAAAGATTTTATAGCCAAAACGTTATCGTATGTGATCTCCGCTTATTATGTTACTATCTACAGGATTTTAAAACTTATTTGTTGTCCAATATGTCTTGGACAATAAGCAAATAGTGGTTTACTTGTGTTGGTACAACCTTGGGTCTGCTCCACTGTATCTTTCAATACGTTTATATAAGGGTAAGAAATAACTGACCAACTTTTATTCTTTCCTCAATGTATGTTTTCACAAGTTATTAATTTCATGTTTCTGTATAGTATATAGAATCTTAAACAATGCTAATATGTAGATGCTATTGAGAAATCAAATTCTTTGATATGTATTTGAAACATGGTCGGTCTATTAATTGTTGAAGCTCAATGTCATTATTTTATTTTATTTTATTTTTAATAAGTATATCGATAACCGGTGATTATAACTATTATCATTCAATAGGTGTTGTTTTTTTCTCATATTTTAACTTCACAAAAGCCTTTTGTGGAGATTGTGTATGAAAGTTTGGTATATATTTTTATCTTATTCCTGCCTTTTTACCGTACATGAAAAATTATATATTCAATAAAATAAGACAAAAATCAAATACTAATTAACATTTACTAAGTTTATTTTCAGCCCCATATTTAATTTATCAAACTATGTTTATCTGGAATTTAGGTAAAGTAAACTAAAAAATTAGCTTATCTTTTTGTTGGGTGGTTGTAAATTTTTATCTTCCCTTATGTATATACAAAGAGATTTATCTATTTACCTTATAGTTTCATTTTAAAAGCGAGGTAGTTAGAGACATGAGTTAGAGACATATATATATATATATATATATATATATATATATATATATATATATATATATATATATATATATATATATATATATATATATATTAACTTTTTATCCAACTAAGAAGTAAAGTGTTTCAAACAATTTAAAAATAGAATAAATTCGTTGTTAAAAGTAACATTTCTACATTTTTTGAAAAGATAATTTCACAATTAATTATTGTGGCAATTAAATTGTAGCTTCCACCTACAAGTTTTATGTGGCAATGATAATTGTAGAAAAAAATGTTGAAATGCTACAATATAACATTGATGAAAGTTACGAAATTGTAAATTGTAGAATTTTTACAAAGACAAAATATATAGAAAAACTCCACTTTTTGTGAAGATCGTGGAATACTAACAAAAATAGAAAATGTAGAAATGTTACAAAAACTAAGAAATGTGGACAATGTACGATTAAAAAAATGGAAATTAAAATTGTGGACTATCCATGGTATAATGAATTGTGGAAAAACTACACTAATATATCAAAAAGTGGATTATCTACAATTCCAATACAAAAATTTTATTTTTTGGAATACCACATAACCACAAAAAAAATGTTAAAAAATTGTGGCAAAAGGCCTAATTTGTTGTAGTGTTCACTCTCTCTCTCTCTCTCTCACACACACACACACACACACACACGAGTTCTAAATCTGGAGAAAATATAAAGAATCCAGGCATGTTCTATGCCTGGAAAGTGCAGGTATAGATCCTACCTAAATATATATCACAAACACTCGAATAGAACATGCCTATAAGCGTTCTAGATCATATGAAGATTTGGATCGTTTTTGTCAGAAATGGATAGAAAAACGTATAAATGGGTGGTAATTAACAACACCACATCATACAGAGAATAAAATTGGAAACCAGTAAGGTGACTACAAATTCCAAATGCACTATGTAAAACCGATAAACCATAGGAAGTTCAATATGCCAAAGTGAACCGGAAGTTCAGGAAAAATTATTTTGCAGTGCCGCCTTCGTCAACAAGGAACGACCCAGGCCCATTGAGACTAGAATGCGGAAATCCAAACAAGCAACTACCTAAAACACTGAGCTGTGAATGCAAAAATGCTAGAATTGTAGTGGAAAGAAGAGAAACAGTAGTACATTAATAAGTCGAAGAATAGAGACAACGACTAGTGAGGCAAAAGGGAAGCAGACAACATGCAGTAGGTATTAGCAACAATAGGTGCATAAATAGAGGCAAGAAGGCATCATGTAGCAGGAGGTAACTGCCGCAACGAGAAGGTATGCAGAGAAATAATAAAGCAAAATTATGTAGACAGAGTGTGATGTACGACATTTTGATGTTCCTTGTTTGGTATCGCCATTCTACGGCTGCCCCCTCCTTGACATGTTCCTTGGCATTGTTATGGAAAACTTCATAATGATGATTATGAACCCTAATCTTGCCGTCGTAGTGTCCGGTGAGTGGAATCCAAACTAAGAAGAGCCTTTGTTGGCGCCCCACAGTCAATTCCTGCAACCTGAACAAAAGTATCCGCAACACTATCAAATCTGAAAATGGAGCCAGAGTGGGAGGCTCCCCTTTGGTTTTCACTTTTCAACGACTTTCTAGTTGATCGTGCAATGGCTTACAAATAGTGAACAACCATATAAATAATTGTTTTTTTGTTAATATGCGAGAATGAAATGTTAATGGTGACAGGTATGCGCGCACATGGTCTGTTAAAATTATAAACTATTCAAAATAGCAAAGGATGTGCCCACTTTTGTATAATTAAAATTTTCTCCCGCCGGGAGAGAAATGGACAAGTGGACGTTGGACCTTTGTTGCAGAAATTTTAATAGAATCCGAACGTGTGGATGTTACCAAGTGCATACAAAAAAAAGTGAGTGCCTAGAAAACAAGTATCTCTCGTTGTACTCTTGTTAATAAAAATAGCTTCCTCGCCATCACAAGTTAAATACTTGCAATTGCAGGAGTAAAATACTTGCAAATATTTGTAATAACTGTGGTATGTGACTTACATATTAAAAATTTGGCCATCAAATTTTATATATATTTATATGTATATTATATAAAAATTATAATTAAAATAATTAAATAAATATAGAGCCTTAAGGGGTAGAGTAGTTGGCTAAGGGCTTTTGGGTTCGTCCCATATAGGCCTCGAGGTTAATTCTCGCTATCTCGATGTACCCTGGGAGTGTTGTGAGTTTGGGCCTTGCCACCTCCCTCTAAGGACTAGTGGGCCAAGGATGGGACCTCCACATGTTAGGCGCAAGCTTCGTTAGACATGGGGCGGCCCTAGGCTGGTTCCCGATACCTTCATTTGTATTAATGTAACAAACATGTCCCACGCCATTTCAATTTGTTTCCTATTTCAATTATTCCATGCCTCTCTTTACCGTACGACATTATATTTGCATGTTTACACTATAATATGATACAAATACTTATGTGACTCTGTTGATGCACGGGGTGCAAAGTAACAACCTCATTGATAAAGACGACCTCCTCACTTTTTAGCTCCCCCACAAAAAACTAGAGGAAGCTACAGACATCCTAACACAGGCCGCACTCGCAATTGCAGATATGCAGCAAATCATTTGCAATAAATTCTACGAGCAATTCTATGCAGCCCAAACATACATATGTACCATTGTATATATCACTGCAACTATACTACAATCCATTCATATGTAAACACACACTCATAACCTCAATTTCATTACATCATAACTGTTTACTGCTGCGACCAGCCTGCGACTCTTTGACATACTCGGTTCGAGATCATGTTCTAGCTATGGGTGTTTTAATTGTAATTAGTTGCGGTGTTTCTGCTTGTTCCCTTTACCAACGGATAGTGTTAACAACTATTACACCGGTTGCATTTGTTATAGATTGCTTTCAAGTGGTTGCTTCCCTATTGTTACAATAGATGCTCATGCTATAGTTTGCTTGCACAATTACAATGTTTTATTGCTCACTCTTACGGTGACTGTTGTTGCTCTAATAATGACGTACACTTGCTCCTCGTGGAGGAGCAACCAAAATGTGAATTTCGCACAAAAGAATCCATTAGAGCACACAACCCCACCGACCAATGAACATGTAGTATATAAATTAAATATACCCATATTAATATCTCATTAAAGTCAACAAGTCATGTATAAAATACTTACATATTTTAATATGTGGCTCGACTTATCCATTCTTAATACTTGAATTTTTATGTCAGGTATTGTTTGCAAACGTCACGTGGTATTAAACATGGATGTCTGATTAATTTAAGCGTTGTGTTCTTTTAAAACATTATATAAGAGCAGCGAAGGTTCTGCATGGTGTATTTGGTAGAGGTTAGAACGTGGGTATGAACATGGAGTCTCGAGGATTTCCCCTTTCGAACGCCCAAATAACATTAACTGACGCACAAGATGACGATCACTTCCTCGTAAACCACATTTTCCTCGATCCCTCGCAATACTGTCCCTGGGCGATTATTTAAATATCAGTGTGAGCAATGAAAATCTTGGGAGGTGTCTTCGGATTGATTGTGTGAAGATGGCGATCCGGCACATTTTTCTGGTTATTTTTCTGCTCTTAGAAATAGCCCAGAGTCTTCCATCCATTAATGGTGATGTTGCTGATCTTGACTTGGAATACAGTTATATATCTGACAACTCTAGCAGAAGCGCTAACTTCACATCGACAAGAAGAAGAGCAGCAGGTAAAGTTTATTTTGATCATTTTGTATTTATTATATGAATATTAAGACAAGCATTTGAGTGGTGGTATAGAAATGAGAGTTATTGCAATCCTGCAGGAACACATTGCATGAGTGATGGCACAAAATGTCAATATTCAAGCTGTGGCAGGGGTCAACTGCTACCAGACTGTGCTGTGGGATTTGCAGCAGGCGTAACAGGCGGGCGAGGAGGAAGATCTTACATTGTGACCAGATCAGGGGAACAATCCAAATAAACCTGCTCCGGGGCACTTTGCGGTACGCGGTAAATATTGCGTCTTCAAACCCAAGGGGAGTATGGATTACCTTCGCCCGCGACATGACCATTCGGCTGCAACAAATGCTGCTGCTGAGGAGCCACACCACCATTGATGGAAGAGGCGTGAGAGTGATAATCATAGGCAGAGCCATCGGCCTGGCTCGAATACAGAACGTTATTCTCCACAACTTGCAAGTGAACGGCGTCGACAACTTTGATACGGTTCATGTTTACGAATCGAGGAGAGTGTGGGTCGATCACCTGACGTCTTTCGACGGGAAACTGGGCCTGGTTTCGGTTGTCAAGGGCTCCACCGACGTCACCATCTCCAACTGTTTCCTTTCTAATAAGCATTTCAACATGCTCATCGGAGCTGCAGACGATGACGTCGTCGATCGCAATCTCAGAGTTACAGTGTATAGAAACTGGTTCAAAAATTCCGACCAACGAAGCCCACATTGCAGGTAAACTAACTAAACCAAATACTACATTCCATGGAATGTGTTGCAAGTATCATCCTAACTAGAAAAACAAAAAATTCACCTGTGTTTCCTGAAGTGTTTTTCTGTTTTTATTGGCGATCCGTCCAGATTGGGATACTGCCATGTTCTGAACAATTTATATCTCAACTGGGGAGACTACGCAATCGGCGGAAGAGCATTTGCAAAAGTATATTCAGAAAGGAATGTGTTTATAGCGGGGAGCACGCTGGAGGTGACTCCATGGTTCAAAGGCTACGAGTCACAGGGCGACACAACATCCACCATTCAGTCTAAAGCAGATCTCTTTCTCAACGGAGCTACGTTTCATGAATTCGTTCGGTTTGGGGGAATAACTCCTCCCCCTTACAACCGTAGATCCAACTATCCTCCTGCGGTTTCCACGAGAAGGGTGGCTCGTCTAGTCGGGCGTTGTTGTGGTGTTTTGCTTGGGAAACGGATTCGTTCTTGCTTTCTTTATGGCTAAATTAAAATTAGGGTTTTGAAATTCTTTGGAATAACATCCATCTTTTCGTTGGTGGGTGAAGCATGCAATAGAGTTGATCATTCATGTAAAACATGACATTGACTCTCACGTATCTTACATGTTTCCATTTCCATTACTAAACAATGAGATTTCCTAGGTCAACCCCAACAAATATTTGACCTTTGATTCGCTATATAATAAGTGGAAGGAACTCAAATGTCTATTTTTCGAATGACAACTATAATTATCTTTATAATAATCCATGATCTTAGGGTCGAATTAAGGTTCAGAAGCGCTTTAGGAAGTATTTGGAGATACGCCCCCTCCCCCAACCCCTCCCCCCTCCGGGAAGAGCCACCCACCAACCTGTCCATGGTTTTTAAACAAGTATAGTATAACTTTAAACACATTCAATTAAAGCTATAAAGACTTTTCTTGCCTTTACCATAACAAAACTATCAGTGACATTATCATAATTTATTGTTGTAGCGACGTTGCATTCAATTGTCAAAATAGAAAGGCTATTTAATATAGTTTCACCCATTGTTGACCTTAAATTTCTTTTTACTCTTGTTAGATTGGAAAATTCTCTCTTAGAACTGCAATTTCCAAGAACAATGCAAAGAAACTGTCGTATTGTAACATCTTGATTTGGGAATGTGGTGTGTAATCCACTTTTTCTTAAATATTTTGACATTGATGATATACTTGTCAAGTTTTCACATCTTACTAATGCTTGGAAATGGATGCATTCAATGTCAAGGGAGGTCTCCAAGTCTGTGTTATATATTTTTACTAAAGAATTAGAGCATTTCAAAATTGTCTCATTATCGAGATCTTTTAAATTGTTCAAAATTCCAAACCTATCATTTAACACACTATATGCTTCATTTCTTCTTGATAATTCACTTATTAAGTTATCTATTATAGCATAGAATACCTCCACCCTCATACGATTCCTTCCTGTTTATGGAATTTCGACATCTCTCATTTCATCAAAGTGAGCTTTTCTTTTTCTTTTTCTTTTATTATCAATTTCATACTCTTCTTTTCCATTGATGATCTTAGCATGTTGCTCATATGTATCAAAATTCTCTCTAATATTTTGAATATAATCTATCAATGAGTTATATTGAATCACATCCATGGTTAAGTCAATGTCTACCTTTTGTACATATTTTCTAGTTGCATCCATTCTTTCAATAATACTATGCCAAAAACAACACATCACACAAGTTTCTAACTTGTCTAGTTTTTCATGAATACACATTGTTTCATGTTGCATGGTAGTTGTTTGATTTTTGTCTTGTGCTATATTTAGGAAAACATCTTGAATTTTACTATATCCCAAGAGAATTACTTTAACTGCATCAACTCTAGTTGGCCATCTTGTTTCAAAAAGGTATTTTACAACGGGGTAAATTCCATCCAAAAAAATTAATAAAATTTTCTGCCAATAAGTTGAGGCACTTGTGAACGTGTAAATAAGTTGAAGTAGTGAAAAAAAATCTATAGTTGCTGTAAAACATTTTGCAGCTAAAGATCCAACAAGATTTAAGGAATGCCCTGAACAAGGTACAAACTCAGCCATACAATTGTGCTTTTTAATCTTATTTTGTAGACCTTTGTATTTTCAAGACATGTTAGTCGCATTATCGTATGCTTTCCCCGACAATATTTGATATTGATGTCATAGTCATCTATTGTTGTTAATACAGAAGCTTCTAAATCACATGATTTGTGTCCAACAAAAGGAATTTATTTTAAAAATCATTCAACTGGAATTCCTTCTTGAGAAACGTACCTTACCACAAATGCTAACTGATCAGTGTGATATACATCAAGCGTTGAGTCAACAATAATTGAAAAATATTTTACGTTTTGGAGTTCTTGAACTATTTTGTGTATAACGTTTTGTGCCATAAGGTCAATAAATTCATTACATGTTGCCGTACATAAATAAGATGGAACTCCTCTTCTTGCATTTCAATAATTGCCAAATGTGATATTCCAAACTTGGGTCAAACTCTGCAATAAGTTCTAAACACCCTAAAAAAAATCCATTTCTAGAAGATCCTAATAAATTGTCACCACCACGAAAGGAAATACCTCTAGTAGCAAGGAATTTCACAGTTGCAACAATACACTTTAGAACATTCCTCCAATACTCTACTTCATTTTGGTAGTGACTTACAAGTGTATGTAGAATCAACTCTTCCCAAAACATTACTTCGAGTGATGCAATTAAGAATTGAAGTCTTGTGATCAAGGGAAGCCTCATCCTCTAGTCTCAAACTTGCCGATGCATTTTTCCAATCATTAAATTCAGATTAAGAAAATGTGATTGATTTTATTTGAGAAAGGCGACAAGGAATGCAATAAAGAACTCCTTCTGGCTTAGAGTAAAGCAACAATTCTCTTAATTTTTTGTTCATTGTTTAAAAGCATCTGTCGAAAGAAATTTTTAGAAAGATATCTGAAACAATTTTGAGTATTGGCATTTTGAATTTGAAAAATCAATATTCATATCTTGTTTCGGCATATTTAAAATTATACATTCTATTGTATTGTTGTCTATAACCCATTTTATAAGATCAAGATCTATAATGAAATGTTCATTAACAATGGGTTTAGCAATAGTATTTTCATTGTTCTCCTCTTGTTGTGTGTTCTCATCTCCTATTAACTCTTATTGTTTTTTGTCACTAACCTCATATATCGAAGAATAATTCTCATTTTCATTAAAATGACATTTGACTTTAAATTTTCATTTGATGCACTTAAAAATATATTTATTTAGGTATCTTTTTCAAAAGGTTTTTTTCCTCCTCAATATTTTGTTTAGTTTTTTTTTCCAAAATTGAGCACCACTTAATTTTTTAGTTTTATCCATTTGAACTAAACAATTGTCCTATATAATGGTCATACACTAACTACCCTTCGCATACTTGTTGATGCTATAATCAATACTTTTGCAAAAGTGAAATAAAATAAATACAATTACATAATAAGAATAATTAAATAAAAATGCATTTACATTAGAGAAATAATTATATTTTTAAACTTAATATTGAAAATTATTTTTTTTGTGAAGAAAATAAGAATGTTAGAAACTAAGTACCTTTTTTATTGGTTGTATGTTGTTGCCTAGGGTGCGAAATGCCTCTGCACCTAAATATATGTCATGCACCAATGGAAAATTCCTTTCACAAGCTCGAAGATTCAAGAGAGGTTCTATTTAACAATTGCCCCACCAAAAAATCAAAGACTGACTCATTGAAGTCTGAATGCATCCTAAATATTGTTACCCTAATTTTGTTTTGCTACCGCCTACCACTACAAGATTTAGTAGTTCCTTTCTCACCTCATCATTTTTTTGCAATACGATAATACTCCATTTGCAATACCTTCCTGCCCCATCATTTTTTTGTCTACTTGCTTGCACATAGATAAATTTTTGCCATGTTTAGCTTCTTTCACTTATACTAAATTAAAAGTGAGATAAAAACAATATATAAGGTGGTTCAGTTAGATGATATATAAAAACAATATATCGAACACGACAAAAATCAAACAACTACCACATGACAGGAAGCAATGTGTATTCATGAAAAACTAGACAAGTTAGAAAATTGTGTGATGTATTGTATTTGGCATAGTATTCTTGAAAGAATGGATGCAACTAGCAAATATCTACAAAAGGTAAACATTGACTTAACCATGGTTGTGAATTAGTATAATTCATTGATAGAGTATATTCAAAATATTAGAGATAATTTCGATACATATGAACAACATGCTAAGAACATTAGTGGAAAATAAGAGTATGAAATTTATAATAAAAGAAAAAGAAAAAAGAAAAGTTCACTTTGATGAAATGAGAGATGTCGAAATTCCAAAAATAGAAAGGGATCGTATGAGGGTGGAGGTATTCTATGTTATTACAGATAACTTCATAAGAGAATTATCAAGAAGAAGTGAATCATAGAGTGTGTAAAATGATACGTTTGGATTTTTGAACAATTTAAAAGATCTCAATAATGAGACAATATTGAAATGGTCTAATTATTTAGTAAAAATATATAACACAGACTTGGAGAGCTCCCTTGACATTGATTACATCCATTTCTTGTCATTAGCAAGATGTGAAAACTTGATAAGTATATCATCAATGTCAAAATATTTAAGAAAAAGTGGACTACACACCACATTCCCAAATCAAGATGTTACAATACAACAGTTTCTTTGCATTGTTCTTGGAAATTGCAGTTCTAAGAGAGAATTTTCCAATCTAACAAGAGTAAAAAGAAATTTAAGGTCAACAATGGGTGAAACTATATTAAATAGCCTTTCTATTTTGACAATTTAATGTGACATTGCTACAAGAATAAATTATGATGATGTCGTTGATAGTTTTGCTATGGAAAAGGAAAGAAAAAATCCTTTATAGCTTTAATTTAATGTGTTACAAGTTATACTATAATTTTCTAAGAAGACATGCACAGGTAGGTGGGTGGATGATCCCAGAGGGGGGAGGGGCATACACTTTGAGTATTGCCTAGGGCGCTCCAAAACCTTAATTCAACCATGTGTCTATTTATGACAATGTAAAGTGTATGATTAAATGGAAATCCATCATTTTTTTCTTATCAATATGTTGTGTGTCGTTGTCAAAATTTTTATTAAATTTGATAATTATGCAATGTTAAGTTTTTATCTGATCTCAATTTGTTCAGATTTTAGAGGCGTTTAGTTTTAGATATTTTAATAAGTTACCTTTAGGCTTTGTACTTCATATATATGTGAATGGGAAATGGCGCCGGTCATTCGGGTTACTATTAAAGTTTTTGCAAACTTTAACTATGGTAGAGCCGACTGCTTGGAAAGCCGACTTGTAATTTTTTTTGGAAACTATGGAACCCCTCCCCATTACGTGCCCTAAGCAATTGCCTAGGATTCCTAGGGTACGAAACACCTCTCCATGATCCTTACTTTCATAGTGCAAGGAGGATTGTGAAAACTTGTAAACAAGAAAGGCATCAAGATCCCATCCCTGCACATCTTTGCAATGTTATCATCATACTATGATAAACAACGATGTGGATGTTGGAATATAACCTGTCAAAATTGATGCTACTCGACTTTTCTAAATTTTGATGAACTAGAAATGATTTAACTCAACCTTGATCTTGGCTAGCTCTATTTTGTTGCATTCGTTAAAAAATTATTGATATCACTTGGTTGGATGATGGTACAAAATGGAAAATGCTGCCATAACCAGCTTATGGAGTGTACCTATGATCTCCTTTCACAACATGTCAAATGTTTGGACTTGTCTTCCATGCATTAGGAAGAGACGTGTGCATGTAGCTAAAGCAGTGGTCTCATAGAGATGGGATATCATAATTTTGTTAGTGGGTGTTGTAGAGAAAAATATGGAGCTATATGCAAAATAAATGATCCCATAAACACAATATTTTTAATTAATTGTTGTTACTTTCAAATATTATAAATAAATATAGCAATCAATTTATTTTTATAGAATCTCACCATAAGTTTACAACACTCCACTTGAAAATAGTTCTACCTAAATTTTCTAAGTGGGATATCCAAAAATATTGCCCCCACTTTACAACACGAGTACAAACTATCCTCCTAAATAATAGTTTGTTTAGTTGCTTATGGTTAAGATTCTTTTCCTTCCTGTAGCAAATTTAAAAAATATGCGAGGGACCACCTACACATAACAAATAAGAGCTGCGAGTCACTTCACGGGACCCAATCCTTAGTAGATTTTACTCCTGATCTATTTTCTTAATCCAAAACTATCATTCCTTGTCAACTTGCTCGATATGTAGACCATGGCTTATTTAAAGCAAAGAAACGTGAGCTATTTGATGCTGAACAAAATATTGAAGTATGCTTATGTTGAGAGCTTTTCCTATTTCTTTCATAAGGAAAAGAGGGATTGGGTTTGTGAGGTTCCCAATATCACACTTTATACATGTAAGGGTAGGCATAATATTAACATTTTTATCATTCATGGAATTACAATGTAATAATAATAGCTTTCTCCTTTTGCATGGTGCTTTTATCTAGAGTAATTGCATTATACTATGGTTATGCTAGGTTTCTCATTTGGGATTAAATTTCTGATAGAAGATTATGTATGTAAATTTATATATGCTTGTGTGTTTTATTTTATTCATGGTTATATTTTATGTATGCTGTTTCACATTCTTTTTTAGGAGAGCTAATACATTTCTTAGATTGATTTCTTTTTCAATCTTATTTGATTTCAATTTGTATGTTCTAAAATGTAAAAATTACACAAATGTATAAATTTGCACATAGGTCATTTTTTTTTTTATTATATTGTAATTGTAAAACATGTATGGTACCTAGAAATCTTACCTATCAAAGTTTGGAGATTTATCTTGGAGACAAGAGACGAGAATCTATATATGTAAAGTATTATCATAGTAAGATCTATTGCATTATAATTACATGTATATGGTATTAAATATTTGTAATATTGAGGTTTATCAATTGATACTTGTGAGAGAAAATTTAACAGTGATCCATAGAGTGTTAAATAGGCCATGGCTCTTCCTAATGCATGAATCATGTTATGAAAAAGGGGGTGTATGTGACAAGTACTTAAGGTAGGATTGATATATGGATTTGTAATCAAGTAGATGTCCTTGAGTTCCTTGATAGGATAAAGTATTTTATAGGGATATGAAATCTAGCAATATTTATCTAGATCTAAGGAAGCACCCCTTGATGCAAGACGTTTTCAATCTCTGGAATGAAATTAAGTAACTAGAGAAAAGACTTAGAATTACTACATGTGTTACTTCTTATTTACCTATGTTTCTATCCTCTTAATGTTAGAAAATATAGCTCAATGTGTGTGGTATCTTTTAGTAATTCATTTCAAGTAACCAAAAGATACATATCTAAATATTTATTGCAATCTCAAGACTGTGAGCATTGACAGAATGGCATGTCTCACTCACATTTACATTTGAGTGGTACACAATAATGATAGATGTTAAACATTTAAATTCAAGAAAAGAAGATGAGACGATACTTAGTTCCAAACAACTTCCTCCCCATTTCCAAAACACGTAACCATAATACATATTTCCTTTTTTTGCAGACATTTTCATTTTATTCGTTGATCTTCTTAATGCATCAATTTTTAATTGTCTAAGCCATCATAAGAAACAACTCAAAATATTGTTGTCAGCTACACTACACACCATCACATCAAAATGAAAATTTCAAAATAACTTTACATTGACATCCTTTCTAACATACCTTGTAGCTTGTGCATTTGCTAGTACATACAATGTTATCAATTGGGTTCTACCTTATTGCTATCATACATATAATGTAGTCAACGACATCCCACCTTAACATGCAAGTTATTGCGAAATATCAACAATATATTAAAATTAATTGCATAAAAATTTACAATAATTGATTAGTAAAACTCTACATTAATAATAAGAAAATTGTGGGTGCAAGTTTAAATAATAATATTATTGAGTGTAAAATCTGTGTTAAATAATACAATATGATTTATATCATTAGAAAACACACTATATTATGCAAGAATTTCAAATTGGATGTGAAACAATGTTTAATAAGAGACTATATTCTACACTGAAAAACACAATATATTATTCAACATTCAAAACTGACAGAATAGTCGAGATTTCATTAATGGTCATGGATGCACTTTTAAGTTGAAATAAGAAGTTGATAATAGAAAAGGAGTCACATTTATTACTGAACATGTGAGCCACTTCAATGAATACCTAATACTAGTATTATAGTCTACCGTATAAACTGCAGCCAGGCTGCATGTCTTCAAAACAAACACTGAAACAAGTGCCAGTTTTTTCGTTTAACTACGAAGATTCCGTCAAAAAATTCCATGCGGCAATAGATGTAATCTTTAGTACTCACTGTACTATAGTTATCAAATTATCACGTGAGAGTACTGATTTGCATTGAAATCTGGAAGAAAAAAATTAATTTTTTATTAACGAAATTGAATTGATTTAGTTTTTATTCGATATAGTTTAACGATGTAACAAAATCATGACCATTAAATTCTATTGTTAAATAGAGACTAATATAAAAGTAAGAGGTATGTGACGATATTGTAACGCTTTTCATTTCAATGTGAACATTGACAATTTCTAAACTAGCAATCGCATGTGTACAATGCAATGTGAACGCCGAACGATATATGTTATTTGATTTAGAGGGATAGTTATTACTTGTGTAGTTGATGTTGATAATGGGTGTGATTGATTTTGTTAAGTGTAGGAATATAGATGATCCACTTCATTTAAAGGTTCCATCTCTACATTTCAAACTTGTTACAAATTCGTACATGATTACTTGGGATTCGCTGCTATAGTTTGGGTTTGTGTAATTTGTTGAATTGAATTGCAATATAAAGGACTTTAGTGATTTAAAGTTAAGAGTTCATTGAAGGAAAGGGATAATGACATTGCATTCAGTAACTGATAAGGTTATAAAGGCATTACATTTAGTTATTGAGAAGGTAATCGGTTTTGATTACTGAGCAGTTAATATTATGAATTTGTGCATTTATGTGGTCTTCTTGTTGCAATTTTCTAAATGCAGATTTGGTTAGTGCTATTGGTTTCCCTTTTCACGCATTCTAGCATCAAAAATGTCACAGGGCTTTGCTATTGAGCTTTATTTTCATCCGACTCTTGAGAATGAAGTTCTCAAGGCATGGAATGTTCTAGTTAGAAGACAAATCAACACTCAATTAATTGAAATCGAAGCTTGTCCTCACATTACTCACTACCATAACATAAGTATTTTGAATTATACCATTACAATCCAATTCAAAATTTCCATCCAAAAAAATTAAAATCATTTCAAAACAGACAAGGTAATGGTCAAGCGATTATTAAACGCAGTCACAATTTAAACAGTTATATATATATATATAAACTCCAATATTTTAACATAAAAAAACAAACCCTTCGAAAAAGACAAACAAGACAATGTTTATTATTTCATAACACTACAAACTTCTACAAATCATATCATTAAATCAATACTATACCTAGATAAGAGTTTATTAAATCAAAACTTCTAGAATTTAATGGACGGGATTATACTAGTACAAACAAAACAATTAAATATCCTTTAAACTTTGGCTTATAAATAAGACTTAATCTCTCCTCTTTCTTATACTTACAGGTATAAGAAAACAGTAAAATCAAAATAATAAGTCATTTGAAATGCCCAATAAACATCAAAAATTAAAAAAGAAAAAGATGATAAAAGTTTCTCAACCTTTTTCTTCTAAATTAAACTTGGACAAAGGTATCTGTACAATCCTTCATATCTATCATTGAAAATCTACACCCTCTTACCCTGCAAGCTACTTGAGAGAATAAAATATAGGTCCATTCCTACCCTGCAAAATTAATCCAATAACAGACCTCACCAAGAACAGACCTAAGTGTAGAGGAAAATTCAACCGACTGCAAGAAAAAATAACCATATCCAAATCCGAGATTGCAAAATTAAACCACCCAAATGCCATTACATCTACATTGATCGTTTTAAAATGATGAACAGTAAATTATAAGCAATTTAACAAGTTAAAAGGATAGATTTTAAAATTGGCATGCCTAAACCAAAAAACCAGAGAATGACATCCTACCCTGCATGATTTTACCCTGAAAAATCAAAGCGAATATGTTAAAGTTGCCAGCGCTATTCTTCTATAGACAAGTTCGGCTTCATCCTCGCCAAAATACAGGCAACAAACAACACTAACCAGAAATAAATCCAACTATCTAATTAACTTGCAGAATAACAACCAAATTCCACAAATAAGAGTTTGCAGATCCAATTACACAGAAAACTACAGCCTTTGTATTCATTGGAAATACACGATAAACCTCAAGAATTTAAAGACAAGATGATAAATTACTCAATCTTTTACATCTAAAATATTATACAGAAAATATTTCCATCCCACACAAGAGTACACATTTCTCAAGGTCAGGAACAATATTATTCTTTTTAATATTATTATCAGCCAAGTAATGGTGAGAAATCAAAGTTTTGGGGAGTTTGTTTCAGCCTTGGTGAGTTTCATCATCTTTGATCAAACATGCTTTCTTAAAATGTGCCCTTAAACAAGTGTTTAAAAGGATGTAGAACCAGGAAGGCCAATCATGAGAATATAAGCCATACTACAGTCATAGGTGTAAGCCCAGCTGAAGGATCAAAGAAGGGCAGGGCCGAGTTGTTAAAATCCCGAATCAGAACCTGAGTATGCACAAATGAGTGGTACAATGAAAATGAGATGGGCGAGTTGAATCAAAAGCACAATGGTTGAGTTATTAAAAAGGCTATGGCCATCGAGTTGTGAAAATAATCCAATAATAGAGGTCGAGATCGATTTAAACCAATGTAAACCCCAAGAGTTGAGCCCAAAAAGTCATGAAGTGGAACTACAAGCACAATTAATAATAAAACAACTTAGCTCTGGGCAAAGCAAGACGACTGAATAAAATTTGTAAATAGTGAGCTTGTCGAACCCCTTTCCGAGTTGGGTTAGGTGAATGATTAAGAGCTGGGAGAATGAAAATCATGTAACCAAGCCAAATGAAATGCAAGAAATTCTTAACAGGGTTCAATCCAAATAAGATTGTAGCAGGCCGAGCTCAACAAAAGTAAGAAGGAACTAGAGATGAAAAGTGAGATTACAAAGCTTGAGTCACCAAATAGAAACAAGCAATGCCGAGTCAACCAAATTAATACAAAATAGTACAACTGTGAGCCATACATGCTCGAGCTAATAACGAGTTGTGTGCCATAACGCAAACCCAGGTCAGAATGCGGAGAAGTGCCGAGTTCACATTTTACGAAGCAAAACGACAAGCTACATACTTAGCCATTTATATATTTGTTGATTATTAGTTTGAGTTAGAATTTTATGGACATACATTTATGTATTCTAGGTCACCCATAGTTGTGGAGTAATAACAACTTGGCCGATCCGGTTGTAGATTTGAGCTGGGTTATACCATTCTACAACAAATCACTATAACCGAGATTATAGAGAGCACAATGAAAAATACACTTGGTGATATGTTTTTTTTCTCGCTCGGTAAATCATCTTCAAATGAAAGATCGAGGATTCGAAGGAAGAACAAACAAACTTGAGTCAGCACATAACCATGAAAAGGCAATATAGCTTGCATAAAGGGGAATAGAGATTTTTCACAGCTCGAATATTGAATCAAAGAAGATGGAACACAAAAGCTAGTAAAATCAACTCAGACAAATCTCAACATATAAGATAGCTCGTTCTAATACAAACCCAAATATGGGAATTCACAGATCTAGACTAAAATTAAGTGAAAAAGACAAGGACAAATCCGTATCTTCAACATTTAGCTCGAATGCATCCAAATCCGAGTCAATGAAAGAGAAACAGAGGAGTTCAAGCCAAATGTATACAAGGATCTTGAGCTAGAAATGGCAGTCAGGTATACAATTCGGAGCCCTCGAACTCACCTAGAACGGTGTAAGAAACTCGAGCAGCTTAAAATCACAAACCCCAACTCATTTTTATGGGTAGATTCATAATGACAGAGTTCACAAATCCATGCGTGATGGTCTATAAGATACAAAAAGTGAAAAGGAGAAATGTATAGATCTTGAAAGCCCAATAATGGCTACCCCAATTTTCTCCATAGTTTTTTCTTCACATTCCATAAAGTTCCAAGAAAAACCAAAAAGTGCAAATGATTATTTTTAGGGTTTTTACCCTATTTTGAACTAGCTGAACCATGGTTTTTAATTGACCGTGGTAACCTTACTAAGGTTAAGGAATACATCAAAACCTTTTTAAAATTATGCCAAAGACCCACATGGAGGAGGGGAATATGATAGGGTTTAAATGATTATGATTTTGCATGGTGAAGGGGGGAAAACCAAATACGTTGCATATGCAAAGTCAAAAAGAACCAAAGACCAATTATACCCATGCATGTTTCCAAACTATTAGAATCAAACTATTATGAATTGCATGCCAAGAAAGCAATTATTCACATCTACATGAAGCCAAAAAAGACAAAAATAACTTTTGTGGATAGGATAAAAGTTACCTTTTGATACCTTAATATTTTCAAAATCATCTGTACAATTCCCTTAATTCTTGAAAAAGGGAGAGTCAAAAGCAGTTTGACTAGGTCTAATAAAGACAAAAATCAGCAATTTAATCATATTTTTAGCTTTTGGAAACAGTGCATGACTTATTATTAGCTTTTACAAAAGGAGGTTGAAGCATGTAGAGATTGTTTATTTTTGCCATGTATTGGATTTGTTTCCAACTAGTTATTTTTAGCAGTTCAGTGAGAGTCTAAAATTGAAGTGTAGAATGTTATTTTAGGAGCTGGGAGATGTGCACTTTTGCTATATGTACTTGGATTTTGCAAGCCAAAAGGGGGGCTTATTGTTTTTCTGCAAACTTGTATGCAGATATCTTATACTTGTGCACCTCATTGAAGTAATAAATACTATCTTTTCCTCTAATTAAAGTTTTATGAAGTGCATTACAATAGACTGTGTGGTATGTTTTAGTGAAAATTTATTTTCCTTTGCATGCTCATAACTTTCTAGCACCTCCATTTAACTGTTTTGTAAGTTTTGCAAGTCATGTAAGTGTATTTTAATGCATTTGTGAGTGAAAGATCCATCAAGAAACAGTTGCAGTGAAGTTTATCAGTCATTTTTTGTAGCCATTAAGTGTGTTTTTGTGCAAGTGTAGGTCCCAAAACATTGGTGTATCACCTTATTTACACACTTTCGTTAAGTTTTTGTTGTTTTTCTCTCCATAAACCCCACTAGAGAAGTAGTTTAGGTGATCTACCAAGAAAACCAACCTTCTCTAGAGGTTCTCATCATCCTAAGGCACCCACAACTCAAAGGAGTTCCCATTATATTGGCCGAAGTGTAGAGTCATATTGTATTTCCAAGTTAAGTGTGTACTTCAGACCGATATATGATTAGAGATTGGCCCTTTATTATGATCACATAGCTTTGTATTTATATGATTCCCTTATTTTAATTTCATAATTGAAAAATAAAAGGCTGCACCATAAGAAAACAAGATGCCCAAAAGAGGCGAGTAAGATACAAAGAGGTCGGAGGCGTCTAGACGGGATGACGGTGCTAGGGTGCTAGTGTCTAGAGTCATAAAAGATAGGAAAGGAAAGTTATGATTGGGTTGTAGGGTGTGAAAGACCAAAGAGGAAACAAGAAATACATAAAAGAGGCTAAGGAAAGTTGTCAATTATTAGTTTTCTTGCTTAGGAATCATATGAATGCTAGTGGACCTAGAAATGTACCCAAGTGCATAATTTTGTGTCTACAGTCCAAAACAGGTTTAATGTCTTGTTATTTGGATGAACAAAAGACAATATGTAGAAAAAGTGGATTGGTTTGGAGTTAGAGATATTTTACCATCATTAGGATCTCGTTGAGTGTTATTATGTACAGGAGTTTGGAAAACATTGAATTCTTCATTAGAAGTTATGGAAATTGATGTGTCGTTGGTTATGACAGCTTCATCATCGAGCTTTATGGAAATGATTCCATCATCAATTAAGTATTGAACATAATGATGGAGAGGTCTACAATGATCAGTATAATGTCCTTCCATGCAGTGGTATTCAAAATATTATGATGCATTAGACCATGTAGGCTTGGGATCCCCATTAGAAAAGGGTCTCATTGTTGGATATTCAATCATGTTAACCTTTTCTAATTAGTGAAAGGAAATAGATAGAATTTCTCTTAGGGGAGTAAATTTATGTTAAACATGGTGTAGTGTAGTCTCTATGATAAAGGATATGATGGATTTATAATTGATGTTGTTTAAGGGTTCACCATGTTTGTGAGCTTTTCCATTTGTACCGTGGTTAGGAAATGGATTAGAAAACACATTTAGATTATCGTTGGGTGTTTTGGTTAGTGTTAGGTCTTAGACCACGAAGGATCCATTGCTAATGAGGTCTTGGATATAATTACGAAGTTGTTTACATTTATCCATTTGATGACCATCAATGCGATGAAAATTGCAATCTGTGTTAGGTCTATACCAAACTGTCTTAGGTTCCCCTTTAGGATAGGGTTGCATGACAGGGTAAGTGAACATATTGGATATTTACAGTTGTTGTAAGATGCATGAAAGATAATCTCCTAATGTTGTATACTGTCGTTGTTTTTAATCATGAGGGGCAAGTGCACAAATATGGGGGACCAAAAAGTGGCCAAATTTTTTATTTCAAGTGAAATGTGAGCATATTTTGTGAAAGCTCGTGTGCATGATGAATTATTAGGATTGGTAATTACCAAGCCTAAAATATAAGCACATTATAATGCACTCGCATCCCTATTTTCTATGTGGTATATGTGCTTTTGGGAGGGATATATTTACTAAAATAAATGGTTTAAGTATAAGATTTTCATTTATTAATCTTTATACTTTATTATTTATTATACTTAGGGTCACTCTGCACCTTATGGAACTAGTCTCAAAGCTCCGTCAATCACAGTTTAGAATATAGTTTTTCATATTGGAATCTAGTCAATACATAGGTATTTTTTAGGATTTCAGCATTAAACCTAAAGCTTTAAGTTTTTAAATTCTACAATCGATGTCTATTTTGGGAAAGAATATAGTCATTTTAAAGGTTTTAGGGCCTTTTGGATTGTTTAATGAAAATATTAGGAGAGTTAAATATCTCAAAATTATAATTTGCAAACCTCACAACTCCCAAATGCAGTGACAATTTCTTGAATATATGGACTCATGCAACAACTTATAACACATAGTACATCAAAACAAATATGTAAGTTTTTTAACGATTAAAATAATCAAGGGAATGGTCATCATGAGGTATACGAAGAATCTGAAACATCATGAGGTGATGTAGAGCTCCAACACATTTTCATGCATTTATCAACTCATAACAACCAATTTCAATCATTCTCATTAGTATCTTACTTTTAGAAGTCCTTCCAACAAGCTCTATAGGCTCAAATATTGAAAAATGGCACAATCAAGCTAAAAATTACCGTTTCAACCCCCATATCCCGCTCTCACATTTTTTACACAATCCCAATCAACTGTTAAAATGACTCATTTTCTTGTAAAACCTCATTTTCTCATAATTCCACATTATTCCTCTCCCTAGCTTTAAGTGTCCTAATTCCAAATCAAGCATAAATTTGGACTTTTTTTCTTCCATTTTCTCCTTCCAAATCTTTATATTGTTTCACCATGCTTAGTAGAACATTAAACCATTCAAAAAAAGTGATTATTAATCAATGAAATCATTAATCCTCCCAATATTTATCAAACCTTCCCTATTTTAGCTCTCAAGGGTCATTCCCATGTAAGATCCATGATTATGCAAATCTAGTCATATCCAAAATTAAATAAACATGTCTTCAAATACCCTTTGGGGTCAAAGTAATGCACAAAAAATTTCAAATTTCAACCCTTTAAACTTTTCTTGTTATCACCTTTTCTAATTTTTAGCCTATTAACTCTCTTCTATCCCTAGTCTTCTGCATTTTCTAGTGTACCTTTAAATCTAGGGGGTTTCAAACCATACTGATGGGTGTCTCAGATACCTAATTATGGATTCTCCATATATGCAAGATTTCAATATGTGATTTTTTGTAAAACATCCCTCAAAACCCTCTATGTCAGTCTTTGTTTAGGTCTTCAAACTATGATTGTAACTGTGCATACTAAGTGTCAATGATATCTCTAATTTGACCCAAAAAAAATTAAAATTACTTCATATTCCTTTCAATGACCTTGTCTTTGTTGATTCTTGTGAATTTGGGGTCTAAATTCCCCGATTTGGGTTTTAAAATCCTAAGCCCTAGTTATACCTTGTCTTCAACTGGAGAAAGCAAATAAGCTTGTAAAAAGATCTATAATCATTTAAAACATGCAAGTTTGGACACATAAATGGTCCCAAATATTCATTTTTTTCTATCTTAATAGTAAAGATTCTTACACTATTTAATATTATAGATCACGTTTGACTGGTAGCTACAAGAATTTCGTAGTATGGTTTGCCTATTTAACCTCTAGTTACATTCAGGATAGATAATACCACAAACATATCTCCACTGTTTGACCTTAAAAGAATCAAAAGTAACCTTGTAAAACAATATTCCTCTATGCTTCTTATTGAATTAAATACTTCTTCCTACCTCTGCCTTAAAAATCCTTCAATACACCTTAGATACCATATTTGTCACTTTTTACATACTTAGAGATTTAGATTTTTTTCCTTGGAGCGAAAAAATTCTAATTTGAAGTTATGAGTATTTTGGAACCAACTAGCACTTCATTTTGCATATTATATCGCTTCTCATGAATTATTGATTCTATACTCATGATGATAAGAAATTTAGACATTCTTGTAACCTCTTGCTTTTATGCCCTTGCATCACGAGGACAATGGGTGCATTAGGAGTTATGTGAAAGATCTGAATCATCAAGAGCTTCATAGAGATTCAAATCATCAAGAGAATGGTCATTAGGAGCATGATATGAGAAGATTTTCATCAGTCATGGTCAAAATTTCCTCAGACTCACAAACAATGCATATTTTATGAGAGTGTTTCTAAATACTTAATCAATGCTTGGAAATGAGCTTACATCTTGTAAGTCAAGGAGGTGGAATTTGTAGTGTTTTAGTACATTACAAAGGTCAAGAACATGGAATTCATTCTCATACATTCCTCCAAGTTTCGTTCTGGTTTCAATCCATCTATCAGCAGGAGTAAACCTATCTCCATGATGAGAAACTGAGAGAAACGGTGTCCAGACATCATAAGCATGCTTCCAATCAGGTGACATCTTGGGAAGGGAGGTGAATTATGAGATGAATAAGATATCATCATGTTCAAAGGTGAAAATTGAGGATCAAGGATTGAATTGATGATCATCATATCTTTACTCTACTATTATGTCCAAATATCTTCGAGAAACAAATAAAAATGAACTAGTTAGGCTACTAAGGCATATAGGACCATCATATGTGAAGGATCAAGAAGTCACATATTCTCATGGGAAGGATATGAGAAATGAGCATCTTAAATTTGATTCTATTCAAGGAGGATTTTGAATCCTGGTAGGGTAAGGGGATGATATTCATATGGAGATGTTTGCATGTGAATTGAATGATATTCATAGTGATAAGATAATTAAATAGAGGTATTAGTGGATTTAATTAACCCCCAGTAAATTGGTTAAGCCCCCTTTTCCCCCACGTAATTCACATGGAGTATTAATCCTACAAAAATCACTCCTAATCTTGTTATATCACTTCTAATTAAGCATATCCATATCATAGATTCACTAAAAGTTGCACATTTCAAAAAGAGGATGCTTCTCTATGAAGGATTTATCCTCCCATGTGGCATCTTCAATGTCCAAATTATTCATTTGATTAGATACCCAATGATAACCCATGTCCTTAACTTCAGTTTTCATAAAAAATGTACTGCATGAAAAATTCAAAAAAATTGTCATGACAACCTAACCCATTCTTAACAATCCCTCTCCCAGTCAATATAAAGTTGTCCTCTTTCCAACTCAGTTACTTTGTTACCCTCATAATGGCTAGGAGGAAAGTGTTAACCTGATTTTCAAGTGTTTTTCATGTGCAGGGAAGTTATTCATAGATTCATTCAAGACCATTCAAAAGGAATTTCTCCTGGAGGCCTAAAAAGGCTTGTTTTAAGGTTTTTTTACACAAGTGGACACCCCTTGGAAGCTAATTGTCCAGGAAAAACCCACCTGGGAGTTTTCCATGGGAGATAAAGGATGAAATGAAGTTATTTAATAATATTTAGGAAATATTTGTAACCTCAAGAAAATATTCTTCAAAACTGGGTTATTATCAATGACGGGGATTGCATTTTCCTAAAAAGTATCCTTTCATGTTTCAAAGGTTTTAAGAGCCTCAAGATGAATCATAAGGTGATAATATACTTGTTGGAATGATAAAAATTTCTAATTTACAGTGCAAAAGGTCTAAAGAAATTTTGTGTAGTGGATTTGTAGAAATTGGCCCAACAGTACAGGTAAAGATTCTTGATCCTAGTAGAGATTCAACTGAATATTATGGAATTTTTGGGAAGGTTTGAGACATAATTCAAATTCCAATGTTACATATGTGATGCCCTATTTTCATCCAATTTTTTGGTTCTTATTTTGATCATCATAAAATTTAGTGGCAGTATCTATCACTTATGTATAGGCTTGAGAAGAATTGAAAATGGGGTTAAATTTAAAGATTTAGGAAGAATTGTATCCTTAAAACTATGGGAGTTTTCTCATAAGACCTTTTGGAGTCAAAATCATATAATATTTTCAATGGAAAGTCTAATCCTAGCTCCAGTGGCGAGAAAATGTTTAGAGGTGTCTATTTCGAGCAATGTTTAATGAAGGAAAGCATCTATTTTTGGCTAAACTGCACTTGGAGACACTTGATGTCTATTTTTACCTTTTTCCCCTTTCATAAAGGGACATAGGGGACATAAAATGTTCCACCATGGTGGAGGGGAAGTTTGCGTCACTTAAAAGATGACTTGATGGTTAGAAAATGTCTTACGCTCACCTAACCCACCTAGCCACTTCTCATGAGGATCTTATCCATGGTGAATTTTGAGAAGAATTAAGTTCCTTTGTACCCTTTTCCAAAGGGACATGCGGGACAAAAAAAAATTCCTCCATGGTCGACGGGAAGTTTGCATCACTTAAAAGATGATATGGTGGTTAGAAAATGTCTTTCACTCATCTAACCAACCTGACCACTTCTCATGATGACCTTATCCATGGTGCATTTTGAGAAGGATGATGTTACTTTGTACCATTTCCCAAAGGGAAATGAGGGACATAAAATTGTTCCACTATGGGAGGATTTCATTTTTTGTCACTTGAAACACCAACTAAGTGGTTAGAGCATGTTTTCAACTTCACCTTTCAAATATGGCCTCTTCTTTATGAAGAGCGGACCTATGGAACATTTTCAGAGGGTTGATTTCCCTTAGTACCATTAAACAAAGAGACATGGGGGACACAAAAATGTGCCACAATTTTAAGGAGGATTTTTTTGTCACTTAAGTGCACAACATGAAGTGTTATGTAAGTGTTTTCCACTCACTAGATCATGACTTGTTTTGGCCCCCTTTCATGTTCCTTCCACCCTTGGCAATTTTTTGAGGGGGTGATGTACCTTGGTAAGGGACATGAGGAAATCTCAAACATATTTGGAAACTTTTAACCCCAGTCTTTTACCCATGAGTCTCCAGTTAACATGGGTTAAGCTAGGTGAGTCAAGTGATGGGTCAACAAGGTTTATGAGTGAGGGAATATGTAAAGCTCATACTTATTAATTTCTCACTCACCATTCATGTTTAAAAACTCCCTCATTTTTTTTTATCCCTTGTTGTTATGATGCTAAAATTCCCTTGAATCCATCATGCTCAAGAACACACTTTTGCTCATATCTCACAAATCCTTGCTCCATTTTCCATGAGATTTAAACTAAAGGTTCCTTTAAAAATATATTTTAAGGGGAATGATTTCATGCCTTCATTGATATACCATGATATTTTACAAATCCCATTTAAATTTTTAGCCAAAAACATATATTTCTTAGTTATACATAAATCAGGAGATTGAAATCCTCTTAAAATTAGAGCAAAGTTCTAAAATGAAAAAAAACTTCTGCAAGTGGTTTCCTTTGAATCCGGAACTGAGAAGACAACTTTCTATTTTTAGTAGATCTTCATGGGAAAACTTAATAAATATATTAAGTCTGATAAAATTGTGTATTCATACACCTTATTTAATTCCCATGTTTGATACACTCAAAATTGGAAAGATTGGTGAAAATTGGCAAGAATGGGACAATAATGACACAATAATAGATTGAAGATTGGTTTTTAAAAATATTAAATGGATATGATAGTCTCAAAAATGATCACATTTTATTCCTTCATAAATTATCTAATGGTATTGACACTCACAAGAACTTCTCCCTCATTTTTCAAGAAAATTCCCGCATTCTCCGATGTGGTGAGCATGAAGTGTCAAAATGGGGAAATGCCAAATTTTCCCCAAAATCTATTTCAATAAATCTAACATGGAGTACATGATAAAAATGTGGATGAAATTGTTTTTGGTTTCATTCTTCTTCCCTTGCTCTGGAATTGAAAGGATTTGGTCTCATGTTTCATTCATCATCAGTGCTCCTGCAATGGTAGAATCATGATCATCCTTCTGTGAGAAATATGTACCAATTTCTCCCATGTGAATGATTTATCATAAAAAATTGATAGTGTATAAATAACTAGAGGTATTTTTTCAGTGAGGAAAGTCACCTTTCGATGTTCTCAATGGTCTGCTTGTTAAGCTATCATCACTCCTCTTCTTGGTGTGTTCAAATAGTGTTGTAGAGGTTCATCATTTTAAGAGTCTTAAGAAGGGAAATTTTTTTCAAAGATCGTCATCGGAGATCTTCATCAGTGCATCGTTGTGGAGGGTCATCATGGGTCAAAATATCATCTTCAATATCTTTGGAGGTGATCTTCATGGAAGGAGGAGGCATTTTTTCCATGTTTTGGAGCATTTATTCTTTCCTCTACTCATTATTTCTCCTTTTCACTCCCCCTTTGTAATTATTCATTATAAGAAATCATTGTACTTTGTCTTATTCACTTAAGTGAATCTAATGTTGAAATGTAAAAGCCCCTTTTGATTTAGAAAAGTAGACTTATTTTCTCACTTCCTAGGAAAATGAAGAGTTGCAAGTGGAATAAGGACATGAAGAGGCATGTGGGGTAGAAAAAGAGTAACATTGTAAATCTATAAATCGGGAGAGCCTTCTCACTTCAAAGGGACAATTATTATTGTTTACTAGCTCCGATACACTCTTTAAGATCAAGTGATCAAATTTCCTCCATTTCCTTTTCTTATGTTTCCTCTCTATCTCAACTACACTCCATGAGTACGTAGTTATTGAATATTATGCATTGAGACTTTGTGCTTTGTGTGTTTTTTTCCTTGTTAATTCTCATGGCGTCTTCTCATTGAATTCATGGGTATATTCTAGTTTTGAAACAATAAAATTTTATTTACTATTTATTGTGTAGAACCCCCTTCCTATTCTCTCCACATCTCTCTCTCTCTCTCTCTCTAACTTTTTCCTCCATTGTAGAATTTACAAATAATTTTCCACAGGTGTAGGGAAGTATTCTTATGTGATCCCTAGTTGAAAGACCACCTCTATTGACAGAGTAGTATAAATATTCCCCATTTTCAATAATGTAGCTGCCTCATTCAAGAAGAGGGACTTAGTCCCACATATTATTGGTGAGAAAAACCCAATTTTCCCACATAAAAATTAATTTGCCAATAGTTTTTAGCACCCACCATGGGTAAAATTTAGCATATCTACACCTAATATTGATTCCGAAAAATCGAAAATTATTTTTTCCAAAAGACAAAAAAAAATAAAAAATTTAAAATTCCAAAAATCCCACAAAAAGAGTAAGTAAAAATATTCCATGAGTTAAATCTAATTTTTCAAAAAATTGGATGAAAGAAGATATATGAGATTGGATAGATTGAGAGGAATTGTTGATATTTCCTTTGAAACTTTACAAAATCAGAAAGAAAAGTAAGAGATAATCCATAATAATTCACTCAAGCTTCATCCACATATGATTTATCAAGTGGTACTCCTTGAAATCCTATCCAAACACCTACTGATACTCCTCCTACAAACCATCTTGATTCTCTAATCTCTCAACCACCATCCAATATTGAATTCTCAAGTTAAGAAGAAATAGAAGAACCTGAGGAATAATTTGGATAAGCATTGTAGAAGAAGAATAAGAAGAACTTGACATAGTAGCACAAGGACCTCTATCTTGGGGAAAGAAAACTAGCCCATTGGCTTTGGCTGTACCACTCCATGAAATTATTAGAGGTTTAGGAAATTTTTTTCCCAAGTTTATATAGGTAATGGGAAACAAGAACCGGATGATCATATTACTGCATTCATAATTGCATGTGGTGTGTTAGGAGTTTCTCATGAAGATGTCTAACAGTCTATGTTTACTTTTTTGTTGAATTACTTTAAGATGGTGTTGCTAATTTCTTTTATCATTTTCCAAGAGGTTCCATTATAGGTTGGACTCAAACGAATGAAAAATTTGAAGCTAGATTCAACCCAGCTGAAGATGTTCATTCCCTCCTTACTCAGATAACTGAAATGAAGAATTAACCATAAGAATCCATGAGAGACTTTGTGGAAATATTTAATAAATTGGTCAACTGGATTCATATCATTTTTCTTCCTAATTGTGATAATTTGAAAAGATTCTTCATGAATGCCCAGATAACTGAAGTGAGTTTCTTTCTAGGAAGAGTTCAACCAAGATATTTGGACCATGCTCAAGAAATTTCTATTAAAGTGAAGATGACCTCATATTTTCAGGAAATATCATGAATCCTTTAATGAGGGATACGAGTAAAGAGTTTCAAAGATGATAGAACTGATTCATTATTGCAAAAATTGGCAAATGAATTGAAATTTTTGAGAAGGGAGGTTTTCTAATGAACACCCATCAAAATCAGAACAGGAACCAAATTGCAGGAGTACCCTAAAGGTTTTCCTTGGAAGCTCCACCAATCAATGCAATTTTTAGAACCTGAGAAGATGAATAAGGAATTGAATAAGAAGGTGGGTACAACAATGTCCTATAGATTGAAGAAGTGGAAGATAATGCACAAATCAGATTTGTTGAATATTTAGGATATGAATAAGATGATGATGAAGATGAACGTAGTATCTCATGTGAAATATTCACCCTCTCTCAGTATAAAAAAGGACCTTCTTCCTCTACTACTACTAAAAAGAAGAAATAATATCCTCAAGTGGTGACTCTACAAAATAAAATAATTAGTCAAGGATATCCACTTCCGTCCTCCATGGATTCTACAATGGAGTAACCAAATCTTGTTGCAAGAAATAGACCATCTTCTATTCCATAGAAAGTCTCCTAATGCTCATTGTAATTATAATAATGTTTCTATGAAAGCTAGTCCTTTAAGATCTTCTGGTGTGCCTTAAAAATCATCCTTTTCTCCTCAAGCATCTCAGTATTTTACCTCACATTATTACACCCATTTTGATATCATAGAACATATGAACAATTCCAAAGTGTATATTTTCATAATCTGAGTACTTTCAAACTCACCGAGAGCAATTTGACAAGATTGTCCATCATATAGACGAAAGTGGTTCAAATCCCAATGCTATGACTCCTAGTTCTATAGGACTAATACCAATTCCAGCTACTAATCCATCATAGAACATTCTTTCTATGAGTGCATCAATGACTGATAATATTGATCCTTTATATCTCACTCTTCTCAATGGAGGATACCGATTGAATAATTATATAATAGATTTAGGTACTTTTGACATTGTAATGCCTGTAAAAGTTATGAATTATTTCAAACATACATTGACAGTGGATAGTGGATCTTGTTACTCCATGGAGTCAAAGGAATTCCCACTTTTGGGAAATATCAATGATGCATGGGTGACTCTCTCCAAATTTACAAACAAGAAGGTTTTATTGACTATCTTAGAAACAAATATTCTAGAATCATTTGGAATGTTACTAAGTAGAAGCTTCTGTCGAGAATTTGGAGGAAAAATACAAATGAATTAGTCTTCCACAACCATTCTAGTTAAGGGAGAAATGAAAAAGTTTCTTTTGGCAAAAAAAATGAGATATACAGTGCAAAAGTCCAAACATCAGGGATCTAACATCTTGTACCAAGGTAACATGATTAGGAATTATTTCTTAACATCCAAAAAGGGGGATGAAATTCCTATCTTGATTTGACCAATCATTTCTTTCTGATGGGGGATTAACCATGAAGAAGGATCTAGAAATATTGAATTGCAAGAGGACAACCCCAAATTTCCAGATGATGTAGGCCACAAATAAGGTAAAGAAATTCTTGACGAGTTCCAAACTAAAAAGTAATTCAATGCATTTTTTCATGAAGAAGAGGTGTTCTCATTACCATTTGAAGATGAAGATTCTCTTGATCTTGTCATCCATGAAAAATAAAGGCCAAAGTGTGACGAGCCTTTGAAATATTTGAAAGAAGAATATGTGCAAGAAATCTAGAAATTTGCAGAAGAAGTAGAAGATCCTCTTCTTAGCCTTGAAATCCTGAAATAAGCCATGGAATTGCAATACATGTATGAATATAATTCTAAATTCTCAGTTCATTTCAAAAAATTTCATGATGAAACAAATCAAGATGAGGAATCAGATCTCTCTCGTGAAACAATGATTGATGGATGTAATGATGAAAGGGAAGTTTTCTCATTTCCATTTGAAGAGGAATATTTCCTCTATGATGAAAAATTTGAAATCAAAGTCTTTGATTCCTTTGAAGATAAGGCCTCCTATAAATAAAAAGCAGTGAAGATCAACGGGTCTTGGGATGAGGAATCAATTTCCCCAAATTGTTCCCTAAAATTTAAAAATAAAGATTCTCTAGATGAATGTGAAGGTGATATTTTGGTAGTTTCTATTATGTTTGTGGATCCTATTTTCATGTTAGAGTGTGGTACACCTTCTATGTGTTACACTCAGGTATTTTTATGGGTGGTTTATTAACCCATGGGTAATGGGTAACCGTTATGGGCTGTTTTTGGGCCCATGGTTTTTTCGGTCTTTTGCCCATTGTTTTGATACCCACAGTTTTTTTGCCATTGGTTTTGATACCCACGGTTTTGTATCAAACTGCTTAGGTAGTTGTCTATTTATATGGTCTTATGCATATGATAGATGCACAAGCAAATGTATTGCAGATGTGTTTTGAATTCGGCTGTGAATTCTGTAGAGTTTGTTGAGCATAGCTCCAAACGGATTTGGGTATTGTATTGAGAGAGCGGTGGCTTGTAATAAAATCTGAGCAAGTGATTCTTGGTGGACGTAGCCCAAATTGGGTGAACCACGTTAAATATTGTCTCTTTGTGTTGTGTTATTTTATTCTGCAATTTTATTTGAGATCTGTAATAATTTCTGCATATTAGTTTCTATTGTTGCGATTCTGTGAGGGATTATTCCACATATTTTATCCCTTATTTCCTAATAGTTTCAAAGGATTTTGTGTAAGAAATATTGAAAGTTGTATAAGAAATGGAATATTCGGAGCTTAGTCTCGACATGTTGGCTTATGTCATGGTTATGCAAGATAAACATGAAGCTAACTTTTATTCTTCATTTGGTGCCCAAATGTCTCATGATGAAATAGGAAAAAATGATGGACTCAGTGCTTCTCATGAATTTTTATTCAATAAGAATGAATATGGGAAATATGATTACTTATTCAAACAATCCAATAAAAAATCAGCCTTAGGAAAATGGTGAAATACAAAGAGAGATTGATTAACTAAAATTAAACTAAACTATGGAAAAGTATAGAAATTTGTTATTCTAAATAGAAGGACTAAAATAATGTATGAATACACTAAAATAATATGGAATAATTGTAAATAATTATGCTAAGTGAAATGAAACCATAAATATGCAAGGAATTAAGGAATGAATGACTTAGCTGACTGCAGAAGCTTGTCACAGGTTGTCATAGGTCTGATAATAAAATCTAGAAGTAGGAACGAACACCAAAAAGTCCTAGAAAATATATATCTAGAAGATTTGAACATCTTGATGCACCTAGGAAGGTACTGGGGCACCTCGGGGCACCCTGGCCAGTAATTAGGTGCCCTAGTTTCTTCAAATGCTCATAAACTAATTTTTGTGGGGTCGAAAGATGACCTAAAACACTACCTATCTATCTCAATAGATTCATTGGGCTGCACCGAGTGTGTGAAATATGACAAGATGAATGAATGACCTGCAAGCAAAAAATAAGTATCAAAACCCTAAAATTAAATATGCAAATTAATGGGTCAAAATGACCTCATCCACCAAACTAGTGGTCTTATCACTGAGCATTGCACTAAATTTCACACCTAGATGTAGTTCTGGTGTGTGTGTGTGTGTGTGTGTGTGTGTGTGTGTGTGTGTGTGTGTGTGTGTGCGCGCGTGCGCGCATATCATGCCCAAGGTGCTCTTATGCCAGTCAGAATTTGTGAAGTAGCAAGCAATACTAACTATAGATAATGTAATAGCACGTGTGCATGAAATAGAATAGAATCCTCCACCTATGCTATGTGTGTTGATGCAGATATCATAGCCTTGATGTATGACATTATGTGGATACAAGTGATGTAATGGATGTAAATCTAGATGGAGTGATACTATTATGTGACACTAAGACCATTATTATGGTCTCATAACTTTGTATTTATAGAGTTCTATTGTTCTAATTTTGTAATTATCCCTGACATGGCTAACTAGGAAAAAAATACGGATGAAAAATGGCTAGAAAGACCCCAAAAAGAAGTAGGAAAGTGGAACATGGATCGGGTTTCCCCAAGTGGGACAAGGGCGCCTCGGGGTGGCTCAGTACAGGACTGAGCACCCTTGTTTAGGCTATAATGACGTGACAATTGTGAAATAGGTGGAAATGTGTAGGAAAATATGTGAGAATGACGAAATAAAATATAAAAATAAGATGGCCAAAAGGTGGGATTTATTAGTACTTTATTCATTTAAGAAATCTCTAAATAGTAGTATAAGACTAGGCTAAATAATGCCTCATGTGCATGATTTTTTGTCTACATTTTCCCCCCACTTTATGTTGGTGAGAAGAACAATTGGTAACATAAAGTAGATAGAGATGCGTACCTAATATCCATGTAGAGTGTAGAAGAATATGTGTTGATGGACTAGACTCAAGTGTGGAATGAAAAAAAAATGTGGAGGAGTGTGGATTCTAAAGATGAAAATGCACATAAAAAGTGATGAGAGTGAACCTAGGATGGAACGCATCTGTAGCTATTGTGGTGTGTAGTGTACCTACATGGTTAGTAAAGGCAAGTGTTATCATGGAATGTTTTCATTGTCACTGTTGTTGTTATTGTTATTGCCACCAATTTGACTATTTATTTCTCATACGGCTGGACCTGCAAAGAGAAAATGATCAAGTAGTCAAATATGTATGTATGTAAATACATTGTGTAAAATACACATGTGTATCAAAATGTGTAAAGTACGCAAATGTAAAATATGCAAAAAAAAGTGTAAATGGAACTTGCGCACTTGATCCATGTCGATAAAAAGGGTGTAGAAGGATATCTTGTACTGTCGTGAGTTTTTTGGGCGATCTCATGCCACCTTGGTTGAAGAAGTATAGGGAGTAAATACTATGTGTCCTCCAACCTTTAACTACTTCCACTAAAATGTGTGAAGAGATCTATGTACCATCCTGGTTTTTGGGGAAATCTGATGCCAGTGGACAAAGTAGTGTAGAGAGGCACACCCAATATAACCTCTAAGCTTGTAAATTCTCCGTAGAAATGCCAAAGGACACCATATCCTATAGAGGCCAATGTGTATGGATTTTGTAGACTTGTATGAACTCACTCGTTGTATGTAAACAAAAAATTCCAAGGGAGGAAACTGTACTGTACTGAACCGATGTAAATACACTGTACTAGTATGTAAAAACATCAATGATGCCCCCCCTCTTTGGGGGTGCATGTGACATCGTTGAAAGGAGAATGCTGACCAAAAAGAGGACCTACCACACTCTGACCTGTAGAAATCTACCCTGCAGGGGGAAAGGGAAAGCACTTGGTAGATACCAAGGTGCACACAAAAGTGAATGGCTAGCAAAATAAGTGTTAGTATAAAAACACATGAATCCAATAAGACAAGGGGTAAGTGCACGAAGTTGGTGGAAAATTCCGTGTACATAAAAACTCAAAATTCAGGAACCGCGATCGTGGTTTATATAACATGATCATGTTTTTTAAACTGTGATCGTGGTTCCTGAATTCTAGGTTAGGAAATTATTGAACCTAAAACTGTGATCGTGAAACTCTGAGACAAAAATTAGCAGTCCCGCGACTCCTTATTTTCCCCATTTTTCATTTCAAACCGTGATTTTTCCTAGACATTTTTCACTCGAGCTTTGAATACCACCTCAAAATTGCTCATCGGACTTCTAGATAGTGATAGATTCAACCATGCCACCAAGACGAGGAGGTAAGCCCCTAATTTTAATCATTTTTTTACATTTTAGGTTTTTTTTTGCATTTTCATGGGTTTTTTGAAATGTTTGTTTATGTATACAATTTTCTTGTTTTATCAGTTGGTCGGCAAGCTTGAAATCGTGCAAATCGTCAAAACATTCCTCAAAACCCTTCGAACATTTCTCAAAACCCTCCTCCAAACATAAATCCACGTCTTGTGGCTCCTTCTGTCCCCACTGAGCCAACAAGAACACAAGATAATATCATTGGAAGAATTCGAAAAAATAAAATTGTCATTGAGAACCTAATTCAAACTATAAGATAAAATCATGCTACAAATCTATCCCGCATGACTTTAGCCAATACATTATAAACATTGATTGACGAAGTCAAGTCCGCAACCAACCAAATACATATATGGAAAACCTTTAGAGGTGACTGTAGGTGGTGGTATGTGGATAAACTATCCCATGCGGCCGTAAAAGACAAAAAAATTGGAAAAGACCTCATTTGTGCATTATTTACCAACCCTAGAACCAATGCCCCCCCCGCAGTTACTTGCAAATGGTTCCCAATCCATTGGTGTCACGATGAACGAATCAAAAACAATTTTTAGGAACGATGGTGGATGGTTTTTGATTATCCACCATGCAACAACAATGAGGTTCCTCTTTATTTTTTGAAAAAATTATATTGCGAGTTCGTGCTCAATGAGGTCCCGAATTATTTTGACCTTTTTGAATTTTTTGGTCAAGGAGGTGGCTCTGCACAGAGTAGACTTGGTGCACGCATAGGTCAACCTAGGATCCCCCATGCCCCAAAACCCCCACTGCATTCAGTTATCCCTCCTATAGTGAAGGAGGTTGTGGAGATTGATACATTACATGCATTGAGGGAGTTCACTGACACTCTGACCCAACATAGTGACCAGATTACATCTGGTGATGTTGGTGGAGGTGCTAGTTCTAGCGCACCACACCACTTTGGATCATGTGGTGCCGTATGCACTGCGGGTGAGACATCATTTGATGGTTCACATGATTTCTTTTCTATAGATGAGATGCTGGGGAATGTTTTTGGAACCGGTGCCACTGATATTGGTCTTTCATAGGTAAATTTCAAATAAATTTAAATTATATATATATATATATATACAATAGTTTAATTCACATGTTTGAGATATATATATATATATATATATATATATATATATATATATATATATATATTTGATTGTACGTCATGTACATACATGTAAAAAACTAATTTTTTATTTTATTTTAAATAGCAAGAGACAGTGAAGGAAACATCCGACGTCAACATGCTAGCTACTGCAGGTGGGCGTGTTTCAAACATAAGTTTCAAGTTGTACAAACTTACATTTTTAATTTCATTTGATTACACTAGATTATTATTATAATGTTTCACGTGTATGTTGTACATACTAATATGTTTCTCTTTTATACATAGGAGCCTAGCAGGTCATCATCTGCTCTAGGAACTGAGGCTACTAACACACCTCACATGGGTTTTACGTAGGTTAGTAAATCTCTTTACACTTTTTTTAGATAATTACTGGAAGCTCACGTGGATTACATGCTTTGGACATCTGTTATGTGGTGTACAGTCATGTAGATTTTAATATTGATTTGTACATGATTTTTGTATAGCTTATGACTGCTAGAGAGACTCCTCCATATATGCAGACTATGGAGGCTGCTGTAGATACTGCCATAGCATCTGCAGATCCACTAACTGAGGTACAATTTTTCAAATTTGTTAAATTTTGGAGGTTCATTATTTCTTATTACTTAAATATACAATATCAAATTTTGTATGTATATGTGAAATATTTAATTTGAAAATTAATTATTTGTATGTAGCTTACCCCTCGTGAGTCTATTGTTGTCCCTGCGATGCGTCAACAACAAATTGATAGGGATCATGACATTGCGGTAAGATTTCACATGCATTTTAACTAAATTGTACAAGTTTCTAAATTTTGAATGTATTTTAAAATTAAATGGGTGCTAAAAACTTGTTGTTTATGAATGTGTAGGTTAGGTTGCAGGCATGCTTAGAGACACCTAGGACCACATGGATGAAATCCGTAGTGGCATCTCCCTCCACTACATCCCCAGGTCGTGGACGTGCTACTTCTAGCAGGGCGAAGAGAGGGAAGATGTTTCATGAGTAGATTCATAGTCCACCTGGATGTACATAGATATATATATATATATATATATATATATGGGGCATCTGGTCCTATTGAACATGTTTCTTCATATATTCCATTGTATATATATAGCCTTTTGTGACTGCATGTGGTCTCATATGTACATTATGACACACTTAGTTCGTGATGTACACATACATTATGAACTTATGTATATATTCTCAGATACGTGCATCTAGAGCACACTTTTTTTGATTCTTATATATCCATGTGTGTTGGTTTTCATAACGATAAATTTGAACTATATATGTTTGATTTGATTTCATTGCATGTATGATATCCTTCTATTTATGTTTTCATAACCATTTAAATTAGTTCTCTGATATGTACATGTTTGATTTAAATATTTAATCATGTCTTCTTTTATTTGGATTGAGATGAATTTTTTTCATTAGATTAGGTATTTTCATATGGTTTCCTGCTTCAAATTTCAAGTGTTTTCGATCTCTAGAATTGCAAGGATCTAAAAAGGCAAGTTTTTTCTCTGAAATTTTAAAAGGGATGCTATAAAAAATTAGCATACCAATGGAAAATATTTTTAGATCATCGTCAAGGAGTTCATGAGTAGAAGTTATGAGAAAAATTATAGGGGAAATGGAGCAAAAATGAAGGAGATATGAGCAAAAATGTGATTTTTACAATAGGGTTTCTTGAAAATTTAGTAGCATAACTAAATACTAGCAGCAATGAAGGAAAAAGAAATATTATAAAAAGGGATTAAAAAAATGGCTAAGTGTATGTTTATACTCACCTATTAACATTAACCTAGCTAACTCACCTCCTAACTCCTCCTTGACCATTCTGGATTAACCCAGGTTACATGGCATGACAGCGTAGGGTTACAAGCCTTAAGTGACAAAGGGACTTAAAGGGGTGATAATGTGAGAAGGGGTTAAGTATTCATGAGAGGTGGAAACATAATCAAGTTGGGGTGCTGAGGAATTAAATACCTACTGAGGATGTTACAAGCCTTAAGTGACGAAAGGGAGAGATTTCATGTGGTGGTGGTTGCTTCCGGGCTACTTCGTTTGGGCGTAGTCCCTTAAGAGCCCTGAGACCAAAATATCATTCAACTTTGATGGGTGACTACACAGAATCCGTGTAACCTAGAGATAGGTTGTATGATCTGACACCTTGGTGTAGGGACCCTCTACAAAAGCCTCTCTCAGTTTTTTCCTTCTCATTTTGGTGCTCTCGCTGTCCTATTGTTTGTAAATGCTCGAAATAGTGCAGTTGGAGCCAGTGATTGGTTGTCAAACGCTATATTTTGCAAACGGTGGGTCATGGCACCAAACTGACTATGCCGGCACATTCAGGCAGCTAGGTGAATGCTAGAGGAGGTGGTGTTTTGGTGTGTGACAAGGTCGTTCCTTCTGGGCTACTTCATTTGGGCATAGTCCCTTAAGAGCCCTGAGACCAAAATATCGATCAACTTCGATGGGTGACTACTCGGACTCCATGGCACCTAGAGACAGCTCATCTGATTCAACACATCAACATAGGGACCCTCTAGAAAATCCTCTCTTGGTTTTTTCCTTCTCATTTTGCTGCTCTTGTTGCCTTATTGTTTGCAAACGCGCGAAATAGTGCAGTTGGAGCCAATGATTGGTTGTCAAATGATATATTTTGCAAACGGTGGGTCGTGGCACCAAACTGACAGTGCCAGCACATCCGAGTGGCTAGGTGAATGCTAGAGGAGGAAGTTTTTTGGTGTACGACAAGGTCGTTGCTTCCAAGCTACTTCGTTCGGGCGTAGTCCCTTAAGAGCCCTGAGACCAAAATATCGTTCAACTTTGACGGGTGACTACTCAGACTCCGTGGCACCTAGAGATGGCTCATTTGATTTGAAACCTTGGCATAGGGACCCTCTACAAAAGCCTCTCTTGGTTTTCTTATTCTCATTTCGGTACTCTCGCTACCATATTGTTTGCAAATGTGTGAAATAGTGCAGTTGGAGCCAGTGATTCATTGTCAAATGCTATATTTAGCAAATGGTGGGTTGTGGCACTGGACTGACTATGCCAGCACATCTAGGTGGCTAGGTGAATGCTAGAGAAGGTGGTGTTTTGGTGCGCGACAAGGTCGTTGCTTTTGGGCTACTTCATTTAGGCGTAGTCCCTTAAGAGCCCTGAGACCAAAATATCGTTCAACTTCAACGGGTGACAATTTGGACTCCGTGGAACCTAGAGATGGCTCATATAATCCAACACCTTGATGTAGGGAACCTCTAGAAACTCCTCTCTTAGTTTTTTCCTTCTCATTTTGGTGCTCTCGCTGCACTATTGTTTGCAAATGTGCGAAATAGTGCAGTTGGAGCCAGTGATTAGTTGTCAAACGCTATATTTTGCAAACGATGGGTCATGGTACTAAAACGAATACGTAAAAATGTTCAGGTGGCTAGGTGAATGCTAGAGGAGGTGGTGTTTTGGTGTGTGACAAGGTCGTTACTTCTGGGCTACTTCATTTGGGTGTAGTCCTTTAAGAGCCATGAGACCAAAATATCGTTCAACTTCGACGGGTGACTACTCAGACTCCGTGGCACCAAGAGATGGCTCGTCTAATCTGACACCTCAATGTAGGGACCCTCTAGAAAATCCTCTCTCAGTTTTTTCCTTCTCATTTCGGTGCTCTCACTGCCCTATTGTTTGCAAACGCACGAAATAGTGCAGTTAAAGCCAGTGATTTGTTGTCAAACACTATATTTTGCAAACGGTAGGTCGTGGCACTGAACCAACTACACCAACATGTTTGGGTAGCTAGGTGAACACTAGAGGAGGTGGTATTTTGGTGTGTGACAAGGTCGTTGCTTCCGGGCTACTTCATTTGGGCATAGTCCCTTAAGAGCCCTGGGACCAAAATATCGTTCAACTTTGATGGGTGACTACTTGGACTCTGTGGCACCTAGAGATGGATTGTTTGATCCGAAACCTCGGTGTAGGGACCCTCTAAAAAATCCTCTCTCAATTTTTTCCTTCTCATTTCGGTGCTCTCGCTGCCCTATTGTTTGCAAATGCGTGAAATAGTGCAATTGGAGCTAGTGATTGGTTGTCAAACACTATATTTTGCAAACGGTGGGTCGTGGTAGTGAATCAACTATGATGACACATCTAGGAGGCTAGGTGAATGCTAGAGGAGGTGGTTTTTTGGTACACGACAAGGTCATTGCTTCCGGGCTACTTCGTTTAGGTGTAGTCCCTTAATAGCCCTGAGACCAAAATATCGTTCAACTTCGACAGGTGACTACTCAGACTTTGTCGCACCTAGAGATGGCTCATTTTATCCAAAACCTTGGTGTATGGATCCTATACAAAATCCTCTCTCAGTTTTTTCCTTCTCATTTCAGTGCTCTCGCTGCCCTATTGTTTGTAAACGCATGAAATAGTGCAGTTGGAGCCAGTGATTGGTTGTCAAACCCTATATTTTGAAAACAATGGTTCATGGCACCGAACCAACTACACTGACATGTCTAAGTGGCTAGGAGAACGTTAGAGGAGGTAGTGTTTTGGTGTGTGACAAGCTCATTGCTTCCGGGCCACTTCGTTCAGGCGTAGTCCATTAAGAGCCCTGAGACCAAAATATCGTTCAACTTCGACAGGTGACTACTCGGACTCCGTGACACCTAGAGATACCTTGTCTAATTCGACACCTCAGTGTAGGGACCCTCTATAATATACTCTCTCGGTTTTTTCCTTCTCATTTCGGTGTTCTCGCTTCCCTATTGTTTACAAACGCGTGAAATAGTGCAATTTGAGCCAATGTAAGGTTGTCAAATGCTATATTTTGCAAACGGTGGGTTGTGGCACCGAACCAACTATGTCGACACATCTGGGTGGCCAGGTGAACTCTAGAAGATGTGGTGTTTCGATGTACGACAAGGTCGTTGCTTCCAGGCTACTTCGTTCGGGCGTAGTCCCTTAAGAGCCCTAAGACCAAAATATCGTTCAACTTTGACAGGTGATTACTTAGACTCCATGGTACCTAGAGATGTCTTGTGTTGTCCAACACCTCAGTGTAGGGACCCTCTACAATATCCTCTCTCATATTTTTCCTTCCCAGATTGGTGCACACGCGTAGGTATGGTCTTGTAAAAACTTGGGGAGGAGTCGTTTTCAAAATTTACAACATTTTCAAAATTTACAATTTCTTCAAAATTTACAACTTTTTCAAAATTTACAACTTTTTCCAAATTTATAACATTTTTTAAATTTACAACTTTTTCAAAATTTACAACTTTTTCAAAATTTATTCAACTTTTTCAAACAATGAAAGCTTCTCTTAGCTTTGAGAATTTAAAATTCTCTACTAACAGTGCTAACCACGTGAAGGTGGAAGCTTTTCTGGCACCACTAACCTAAACATAAAAGTGTTAGTCACATAAATTTAAGTTTTGAACCAAAACCATATACTAGATCTATATATACAAAATACACAAATTTAAAATAAAATATATTCAAACTTAAATCTAGATCTTTAAACTAACAAATATATATATATATATATATATATATATATATATTGAAAAGAAATTATATATACCAGACATGAACATTGTAAATTCATTCCAATGAACCATCAGGATCGGATCTACTCTGAATAGTAGACAAGATTGCTTCATGATCTGACTCTCGAACCTTCTAAAGAATCTTGTTATTAGGCCTTCCTCGATATCTATACAGCTGAATATTTGTCGCTAGAACTAGATGTGAATGTAAGAGTATTTTCCTGTGTCTCAAAATCTTCAAACACCCAAACAGAGAATTTTTTAAATGTATACCGTTGAAGCCAAGTTCTAGTATCTACCATTGACCATGTAGGATACTCAATATCTTTGCCATCTATAATAGGAGAAGTAAACTTCTTTCTTTCCTCGATGCAACGACATAAGAAATAGCCTGTTCCTTCTTCATTTTCCTATGTCGCAATTATTGCAAACACATGTCCTACAAAAAAAACAACTTGGTTGAACAACTCAAATTTAAATTACATATTAAAATTTCAATGGACATAACTCAATACACAAATTAAATAAATAACCATAAATACCTTGCCGCACCAAAATCAAAATTTCATCAAAGTCCTTGGATGTTGCAACTTCATCTACAGAAACAATTCATAATGCTTTTGGAGGTTGATAACTGGGAAGTAGGAGTTAGAGGCCTATAAATCCATCCATCCACCCATTTTTGTGAATCACACTCAATCAGTGATAAATTCTATATAAGATACATAAAAACACACCAAATTTCTTGTCCATGTGGCCCACGAAGTAGCGTCTGAGCTAAAAAATGAGTGCATATCACTGGAACCATATGAGTTTCATACAAACCTCATAGTTAGCAATTTTTTGTTTCTTTATCAACCAAAAATATTTCTGAACTATAGAATTTTCTTGTGAACCTTGGGTCATGTTGTCAATACACCATTCCACTATGTTTTTTACATCTTTCAATTTAGCACCATATTTTTACTTCAACTCTTCTCTTGCAAGAGCTCTTTTCACACATGTCGAAGTATTGTCATGCTCTCCTTTTCCATGTCCAGCCTCAGTGAAACTCTAAATATGTTGCACACCCCATCTTGACGTGCATGACTGCTCATCCAATAAAACATTCATGCATTCTTAAAATGAGACATGCACAATTATTTGACCATATATAATGTTGATTGAAGTGGATGTCCATATTAAACAAGTTTCCATAAAATAACTAGAAACACCCTTGCACAAATTCAGTAGAATGAGTTCAATCATCACTGATATAAAATTGGTACTCTCTTTTAAAAGTTTTAGATCATTCTTTGTAGTATCAGGAGAATGTATAAATTCTATATGCACAAAAATGGCAACCTATACTGAGTTTTAATATTGCGATTGAACCTCCCTTTGTGATTGTAATGTGTAATTCTCTATAAAATTGACCACTGAAACAATAGTACCAATAAAAAATGTGTCCTTGTCATATCTTGAATTGTTCATCCATCCATCGAGCTCTATGTGTATGCCTAGCATACTCATAAACAATCTCATCCTTAAATTTTCTCATAAAATTGAAAAACAGGCATATGTTCTGTAGCTAGCTCACGCCGTTTAGACTCCTTTCCATATTTCAACTAATATGGTACTGATTTATATTTATCAAACTCAACTAAAATTTTGTCTTATTGCACCTCCAATTTTCTCATGGATTAAAATTTCCAATTTCGGTAATCCGCCACATATACCACAGCTTCCATCTAAACAATCCTGACCATAAAAAAAATTGTCCAACTTCTCTTTCACAAAATATCGTAGGAATGAAATCCCTAGAAGATATTGGTGGAAATTGGATCACCACATTATGATAACATAGTTTCAGAATGAAAATTCAAAACGAATACATAAAAATTTAGCATAATGCATCACAAATTCAACATGTTTCCTATAATAACAAATGGTGCGAGTGTGGTTGATATTCACATAGAGTGGTTTCAGCATTTCAAAAAAACGTTGACTAATTTTAATTTCTAGATTCTTTTGTTCAAACTTAAGAAAAAATTGAGTTTGATTTCATATTTAAGAAATGCTTTGGATGTGGTTCACTATTATTAGAACCAACTCTCTAGTTTTATAACATCTCTTGTATTAGGTGAAACTCTAGTGTTATCATGCCAAAATTTAATAACAACTTCTCTTATAGCATCAGAATTATTTTTATCCTTACGAGGTGCTCTAGCAGAAAATGCCCAAAAATCGGCATTATTGAGTGATTGAAGGATATTACGTCTTTTAATTGCTTTCATTAGAGTTTTTTGATTAACTTGAAACATTTGACTTGTTTGCGTAATCAAATGTTGTTTTCTTATTGATTCACTTACAACACTAGTAGCAAGTACATGACACACAATATTACTATCCCTAGTGCGTTTCTTGACACCAACAGTGTGATATGCATTATGAAAATTTTCAACAATTGTAGAGGTTTGACCACGTATATTAGATGTCGTCAATCCTGAGGTGTTTAATGTAGGTCTCATTTTAATCAATTTCATCAAACTAACTAACAACTGACATATTTGGGAATCATTTAAAATTTTAAAATGATTATCCCAAATTTTAGTGGCTTTTCTTCTAATTTGTCATTCAGAAAATTTGTCAGACATTGGTTTCAAAATATTTTCATCAATTTCAATAAAAAAATTAAGTTTCTTACGTAAAATCCTAAGAGGTTTTTTTGTCAAATTTTGTTTGTCTACAGTTTCAACATGAATTTCCTTATTCACATTTTCATTGTCTCCTTCAATTTCAACATTTGCTACATCATGAGTATTTAATTCTTCTTAAACATTAACAATGAAAACATCTTCATCACGAGTATTTAATTCAACTTCAATATTGACAGTAGAAACATCACCTGGTTCTTCATTGCTTACAATAGTTGGGGTTGAAGATGAACCTCTTCTTGATTCACAAAGTTTCCGCATTCGCTCAACATTTTGAATTTTGCTGGCCTCTAATTCGTTTGGTGTTTTTTTACTTAATGACTTCCTGTTTTACTTCATTTTTTGTCTCCCATGATGTTTTGCTTCAGGCGATAAGAAAAACGTGTAGAAAAAGACAAAATTTCATAGTAATTCATACGGTAAGGTCAGAGAATAAAAATCACATGGTAATTCAGACATTGGGATGTGTGTAAATATGATTTATGAACAGCGAGCGCACTTTATAAATCGCGATCGTGGTTTATAAAGTGCGCTCATGGTTTTTGTTAAAAAAACCATGATCGCACTTTATAAACCATGATCATGGATCTATCTACCAAACCTAAGCCTTAGAAAATCTTTGTTTTTCCCCAACCAAAGCTATGGAAGGTCATTATGAAGTGTAAAAGGTCAAAAAAACCTCAAATCTGCTCTTCTAAAGACTTGAACCATGCTTAAAAACTAAAAATATTTCACAAAAATGGTGCTATCACGTAGGGGAGACTCTTATCTTCATAGAAATATTGATTTTAAAGTGAATAGAATAAGATAAATATCATTTTATAATTTTTTACTAACAATAGGTCTTTAAACATTTTTTCCCGTGAATGTTCATGTCTACGTTTAAGACTGTAACTTTTATTTCGCTTATCAAAATATGATAAAACTTATACCATCCCAAGCATGGAAAAATTATATACATGTTAAAAAAAAATATTTGATTTCAATATTTTTTGATATAGTTATGGCGGGCAAATAGAAAGCGCTCCATTTTCTAAATATTTTCAAACCACTTTCACGAAAAAAATCATTAAAAAAAAAAATTGCTGAAAAAAATACAAAATTAAATCCATCCCAAGAAAGACAACTACATCAAATGTTTCACCAAAGGAAAAATAAAAATAACAAGATTTGGTCATCCAAAATGCGGGCAAATGGACTACAATCTTATAAGTTTTTTTTAAAAAAATAATTCATATAATTTTAAGTGTTTAATATAGCTAAACTTGTCCCTTTTTTAAAAAAATTAGTATTTTAGAAACTAGATTCCGAATGCTACGATTCATATTTATATAATTTTTTCTAATTTAGAGTGCACGTATAGCTAATAATCCCTACAAGTTGATATTTTGTTGTTTTTTGCAATATGATATCCACGGATGACCCTATATTTGTCCATCAACTTCCTGTACTTATCCCAAGTGTAAAGTACACAAAAAATGTAGTAACTACGAATCAAAGTAGTCTAAACACACAAGAAAATAAGTAAGCCACACAAATTACATTGTAAACATGGGACATCACTCATGATGTCACAAGACATGCAAGGAAATCATGGACGCAAACAATGATCAAGTGTGCACACGAGAAAAGGGTAAAAGCCCACATGCAATGGAAAACAAAGAAGTAGTCATGGAAGCATGTAAGCATAAAAAATAAATGCCACACATGGAACACCCATTAACATGTTAGAGTGATAACCTATATGTCAAAGCATGTATGAGAAAGTAATATAAGAAGCTAAGTACAAAATGAAACAATAACACCTGGATAAGATCAATTTGGATGCCCTCAATGACAAGTTATAAATGGCAGAAGAAGAGCATCCATGCCACATGTAGAGTCCTATATATTCGATCACACTAAAAAAATTCATGAATACGTATCCATGGATGATCATGACATATAAGAAATTAGTCTAACATGTGTAGTAAAGTGAACATGAAAAAAACTAGCAAGCAAGAGTAAATTCCCCGAAGACAATATAGTATGATGTGGATGGATGGAATGGAATGCAAGATGGAATGAGAGGAGCATTATGCCCCCCAAGTGGATGGAGGTGTATGAAATGAGGTTCATTTTTTCCCCCTCAGTAGTTAAGAATGAACCATAAACGAGAGTGCATCATGAGGAAATGGCTGAGTAGTGTTGGGTGTTTCTAGCATGTTATGATGAGTATGTATATGTAATGGTGATGAAATGTGACATGTAAAGAGAGTTGTGTGAACCCTATAACAAAATCGTATAACATGAATTGTTGAATATATGAGTGATTATTTAACCCTAAGTGAATATCAATGTATGATGAAAGGATGGATATGGGTAATGATTTAGCCTAAAGCGTATGTCACTACAAGATGAAAGGAGGGAGTGGTGATGTAACCTAAGGTGTATACCACTAAAAAATAATAGAATGGGTGATGATTTATCCTAAGGTGTATATAACTAACATTGGAAATGTCATATGAGATAATTTCACATGGTGAATATAAGATCCATTTGATTGGTAAACCCTTGGTAGTTAAGTATGGACCGAGGAACTAAAGTGTGTCATAGGGTGGTGACGAAAATGTGTAGAAAACATCATAGGATAAATGACCAAGTGATGAATAGGGTATGTAAATGCACAAAGTGGAAAATACAATAAAGGATGTGTAGCGTGTATAGGATATGCATAGCCTGTATAGCTGCATCTAGAAATAGAATGTATACTGATACAATGTAGAGATAGATCCATATGAAATGTACCCTGACGTAGTATGTAGAATATAGATGATGTATAAATGCATCATGTGAATAATGTAATGTAGTAGGTGTAGGAGTGTGCAAAATAGGCAATAAGTAAGATGTGGTGATAAGGGTAAATAGAAATAGAATGTGTAGTGATAGAGTGTAAAGCTAGACCCATATATATAATGTAACCTAGTGCATGGATGAAATGAAAAACTAGACTCATATGTAATGAAAACTTATGTAGTATATGGAAAATGAATGATATGAAAATATGTTGTGTATGATGTGACCAAATGTATAGATGAATATACGATGTAGATGAGGATTAGTATAATGTAGAAATAAGTATAGGATGAACGGTGTATAACGTGCAATGTAGGATGAAAATGAAATATGTAGTGCCTATGGTGCAGTGTGTGGGGTTCAATGTAATGGTAATCCCTCAACACTCAAGTGTGAACCGAAGCACAAGAGTGCGTCATCGGGTAATGAGGGCGAGATAATGTGTGATATGGTATGTTTATAGGAAAGAAGAGTGATGGATGATGATGTGTTTATTTGAGAATGGGGGGGATTATGTGAGGGTTATGCCCCCCAAGTGTATTATGATGATAGATATCTATGTAGTGACACGAGATGTGCCATGCAATTATGGGAGAACATTATTTATTTGTTGATAAGAGGGAGTACCAATATAATGATAGGTCGAAGCATTAGTAGGATCATGTGATGGTGACTGTATGTGATCGACATATTTTTAATCATCGTAATAAGATGTATCTAGGTTCCAGTCATCAACATATGTAGGGTCGATAAAAGATGTTGGAAGAAATATATTAAATTTAGGAAGTGGTTGTTGAGCATGGCTTGATAATGTTGCAAATAATTTTGGTAAAAGGGGTGTGAGATCATCCTTAAGAGGAGGTTGCTTAGTTTGACTTGGTAATACATCAGACAACTTAGTAATAGGACATGATGTATAGAAAATATTAAGAAGTGATGGCATGTTTTGATTTGGTAATGTTGTATAGGATGGCGCAAGAGGAGGTAGTGAATGAATTGTAGTAGGTGGTTGAATTGGTTATACCGTAGGTGATTCCTTAGGTGGATCATGACTAAGTGAAAAAGGAGTAGCCTTAGGAATCCATTGATATGTAACTCGACATTGGGAAGTGAATGCGATAAAAATTTGATGATCAATATGTTTTACACTAAATTAGAAGGCATAGTAATTGTTATCATTATTTCCATTGATTCAATGATAATTTCAATATGGATGATTATGATATGTTGTGAGCTGACAAGGAGGATAACAATGAGTGGGTGGAAAAGTGATCAAATGATGATGAAGAATTTGAGTAATAATGTCATGTGATGTAGTATTATGCTCAAATATGAGAGGCTCAGGTGATGGCATGACTTGAGGTTCAGCTATATGAAATGTAGTGGACATAGATTGTAAATAAGATGTAGAAGGAACACAAACATGTAATTGAGAAACATCCTTAAGCTGTTGAATTTCAGATCTTAGGGATGTAATGGTTGATTCCATGGGTTGCATAGAGGATGTATGCAATTGATAAGAATCCTTAAGTTTTTGAATTTCAGATCTAAGAGATGTAATGGCTGAAAATTTTATTATGTAAGGCTTGAATTGAGTCGAATAGTGGTTGATTAGATGGAGGCTCATTAGGACTAGGGTTGACAAAGAAACAATGAAGCATAAAAATTAATTTGTGTGGTGGCATATTGTCATTAAAATACTTGGTGTTAAGGGATTTTTGGAAAATATCCTGACAAGTGGGATATTTTTTAAGTAAATCAGATAAAGAAACTTGACCCATGATAAAATAAGAACAAGGATCCTAAGTGTGAAAGATGTCGGGTTCACCAAAAATGATTAACTAAAATTAAATTAAATAATGGGAAAGTATATCAATTTTTTAATATATATAGGAGGACTAAAACATTGTATGAATACACTAAAACAATATGGAATAATTGTAAATAATTATGCTAAGTGAAATAAAACCCTAAATATTGAAGGAAGTGAGGAAGAAATGACTTAGCTAATTACAGAAGCTTTTCGAAGGTCTGATAATAAAATCCAGAAGTAGGAATGAACACCCAAAAGTCTCGGAAAGGATAGATCTGGAGGATTTGAGAAGACTGAGGTACCTAGGAAGGTACTGGGGTGCCTTGGTCTATAGATTAGGTACCCTAGTTTCTGTAAATGCTAAAAAAATAATTTCTACAGGGTCACAAGTTGACTTGAAACACTGCCTGTCTATTGTACTGGATTCACTGGGCTACACTGAGTGTGTGAAATATGACAAGATGAAGGAATGAACTACAAGAAACAAATAAGTATCAAAACCCTAAAAATAAAAGATGTAAATGAATGGGTCATACTGATCTCAACTTCTAAACTAGTGGTCTTATCACTGAGTGTTGCACTACTTTTTAGACCCAGATGTAGATCTGGTGTATGTGTGCATGTTGTGCCCTAGGTGATCTTGTACCAATCACACTTTGTGAAGCAGAGAGCAATAATAACTATGGAGAATGTAATAACATGTGTGCATGAAATAGAATAGAATCCTCTCCTGTGTTTTGTGTGTTCATGTAGATCTCCTAGCCTTGATGCATGACACTATGTGTTTGTAAGTGATGAAATATATGCAACTTTAGATGGAGTGATAATATTATATGATGCTAGGACCTTCATTATGGTCTCATAAATTTGTATTTATAGAGTTCTCTTGATCTAATTTTGTAATTAACCTTGACATGGTAGACTAGGAAAAATATAAGGATGAAAAATAGATAGAAAGACCCCAAAAATAATTGGGAAAGTGGAACATGGATTAAGGCACCATAGGTGAGACCAAGGTGCCCCAGTATAGGACTGGGCACCCCGATCTAGGCTAGAATGACAAGAAAATTGAGAAATAGGTGGATATGTGTAGGAAAATATGTAGGAATGATGAAATAAAATATAAAAAATAAGATGGCCAAAAGGTGGGATTAATTTGTACTTTCTTCACTTGATAACCCTCTAAATAGTAGTATAAGATTGGGTTAAATAATTCCTAAAGTGGATGATTTTGTGTCTACAAAAATCAATAAGGTGAGTGAACGTAGAAGACATTTTTCAATCTTAAATTGATGGAATTCATGATTGAAGATATAAGAATAAAAGGGATCATGTAGGATAAATCCTCTAAACCATATATGAACACAAGAAAGCACCTAGATTTCATAAGTATTTCAGGAAATGAGGCTACTTCCTCAAACAAGTAAATGGATTCGAGGAACATCATCACTCAATGTTACCCATTTAAGGGTAACTTCTGAAGAGAAAAGTTCTTTATTGAAAGCGGGTTATCCCCTGCATGTACCATAGGTGATTTTAGGTTGTTTGTTTCCATTTATTCTATTTATCTATTTTGTGTGTTGTTCCTTGCTTTTGGTAGTGTGTTGAAGTTGTGACTTTATAGCCTAATGGATAAGGCACTGGTCTGTGTAGTGTTTTTATATTCTAGAGTTCCTATTTATCCTTTCCTAGATTTTTTTGATCCAAAACAAGTCATTAGAAAGATCTTTCTATTGTCATGCAAAATTTCTTGCATGAAAACTTCAATTTTTTTGTCATGACAACCTTACCCATACATGAAAATACCTCTCCTGGTCAATGTAAACATGCCCTCGGAGAAAATCTGTTGATGTGTTCACCTCATAATTTCTAATAATAATGTGTTAACTTGATTTTCAAGTGTATTTCATGTGCAGGAAAAAGATTCATAGATTCATTCAAGACCATTCAGAAGAAATTGTTGTTGCAGGCCTAAAAAGGCTTATTTTTAGGATTTTTTTACACTGGTGGAAACCCCTTAGAATCTTACTATCGAGGAAAAAACCACCTGAGATTTTTATAGGGGATATACAAGATGCCCTAATGCTATTTGGGAATGTTTAGGAAATATTTTAAACCTTAGGAAAATCTTCTTCAAAATTGGGTTACTTCTTGTGAGTGATGGAGGTTTCAAAGGTTTCAGGACCCTCGGGATTAATCTGAAGGTGATCATATAGTTATTGGAAAGATAGGAATTCCTAATTTACAGTGCAAAATGTCTCAAGAAATATGGTGGAGCATATTTGTAGATATTATCCCGATAGCACAAGTAAAGATTCCCAATCTTGGTGGAGATTCAATAGAAGATTGTGGGATTTCTGGGAAGAGTTGAGATGTGATTAAAAGGCCAATGAAAAATTTGAACCTTAAAGAAAAAATTAGTATTCCTCCTTATAAATTATTATCATATATTTCTATTTCATATTTTATTTCCTCCCAAATCATTACATAACTCCCTAAATCATCTGAAGAAGTCACCCTTTTACCGAGGAACATGCATTCCATTCACCTAGAAACCAATTCTTGAACATATTGCTCCTGAATGATATTTTATTTCTTGAATATTCCTAAATTTATTTAAATAACTTCAATTCTCACCAAAATCAACTATAAATTATTTATATTTTCCTTGAATGTTCTTGGAGGGTGTTTATCATCTTAAGAATGGCCAAAAATGTCCTTTTTAGGCCTTTAGAGGAAGTCGTCTTTCATTGAATCTGACTGAATTCATATACCACCTTAAGAAATCTTTCCTTCACATTGAAACACACTTAATGAAATTTTTAACACTTACCTTTGATCATGTATGAGGGTAGGAATAAAGGAAGGCTGGCTGAAAGATAGATGCATAATGACTAAGAGGCAAAATTTCACTTAGGGACTTAGTTTTTATGATTTTTTTTTTCAATTTTAGGGCTAAACATTTTGCATGACAATAGGTCATAGGGGATAATTCATACTAATTTATTGCTTATGATCTTCCCATATTTCACCTCTTGCTTCTAATGAGTCTTTTGTCTCTCCCTCCATTATTTGACATTGATATTGATGAGCCTCCTAGCATTACATATGTTACATATATTTTGACTCACATATTGATCCTTATGTTTGCAGTTACTTTTTCAACTATTTGAAACACTCCCAATGTTACGCCTATTTTGTTTTGTAATAATGGGTACATTCTTATTGTTTATAAACATCCTACTCATGAATTTGGGATCTCATACTCTATAGGGTTTTCCCTCTTTATGTTGATATTATTATTTGGTAGCTCCCTTTTTTACCAGTGGTCTACCCATTCCATTATCTTGACATACATGACACAATCCTACTCCACATGCTTTGATACATGCACTTTTACATGACACTAGGTCCTTGCCTCCTGTTCACATATATTCATCTTATTTCTAAGCAGATCATGGGCCCTTTCCTAATACTCTCATTACATAGTCATCTTGGTATTCAAACTTGGGGGCATCCTAGTTCCCCCACATAACCTGATGACACACTTATTTTCCTAGTTCATACTTGACTGTTGAGGGCATACTTACCTACATGAACCTCATTTTTCACACATACACTAGCAGGCATCATTATTCCTCCTTTCTAAAATTTCTCTTTCACACTATTTCAATTTAAAACTCCAAAATATATTTTCCTAGCTCTTAACTGGATGTACTCTTGCTTCCTTATGCTACTATATGTTTCACCTTTTCTTATTATCTTAGTATGGTTCATAGTATCATTAATATTTTTCATACACACATTCACATTCACATGGTATATTGAGGTGAATGCATGTCACTTACAAGTTTTTACACGATGTATGATTCTTGGCCATATCTGTTACTAGTCCCACTAAGGATCCTAAGGGAATCTACCTTTTTCTACCTATTATTTGGTTTTATCATTCCATATTTTATAATTTCATTCCCATATTCAGATCTTCTATTGTTACATGCTATTTATATTTCCTAACATCCTAAAAACTACATCATATGTAGCATTTTCCTTACAATATTACTTTTGATCATGGTTTTTTGATTTGTGTGTATCTTGTTTTCTATTTTTTGTGGGCTATTCATATTTTTTCTTCTTTCCTTTATTTCACAATCCTTAATGGTTTCAATTATATTGCGTCATCCTGATTGGTGTCCCATATATGTAAATAGCCCCTCATTATGCCCTTGTTTTTTTTTCTTATATGTTTTTACTTGTTATTTCCATGTGCATTGCATTTTTATCACTAACACTTATAAGCTAGTATTTTTGAATTGTTTAACTTGCCCCGTAGTAATTACCATGTGTTGTCCCTATTCCCTCTACATGAATCCCTATATCAGATATGCATATTAATTTCAACCTTTCTTGTTTGGGATCCGTTTGCTTTTGTTCATCTCATGCACCTAAAATGAGTAGGGAAAAACATTAGGTCAACCTTTTCACCCTCCCAGTAGTTATAGATAGTAATTAAAAAATCACAATCAACATGATTAAAGTGGTAATCATTTACATAATAGATCCAAAAATAGACTCGGAAAAATTTTACGACCTGGACAAAACCACCCAATAAAATTAAAAAGAAGTGTTTAATAGTTACATAGTTACAATATTGTCCAATTTCAGTAGTTACATAGATATTTTTTTATTGCAATTAGTTACTAACTTGAACTAAAGCTAGTGTTATTTCATAAAGCACTAACTCAGAAACTAAAGAAGGAAAAATCAGGAGGTGGCACCTAGGTAATATGTAAGAAAATAATATTCCTGGAATAATGGGTCACCCAAGATTAGTTACAAATAAGGTTTGTGATCATTTGCTGTGGCACTTATCCACAGGGAAATGTTAACGATTTGAGGGAAAAGCCTATTAACTCTCCCAATAAACTTTCCCTTAGTTTTGATAGGATGCCTAAATATGAATTTTATCTTTGGGATGTTCAAATCCCTAATTTGGTGACATGACACCCAAATCATTCGTAATATTTGAATCATCTCTTAAGAAACAAGTCTACAAGCATGGAAAAATTTCTACCCCTTTCTCTATCAGCATTTCAGGTGTACTCTAACTGCTTAATTTATATTTTTCTAATACACATTTCTAAGTTTACATTTTTATCAAGTTTAAGATCAATTGTATTTACCATGAGAATTGAATACACTTGTTTTCTTTTTCAAGTCCTTAACTATTCCAACAAAGGAAAAGAACACAAGAAACTATGAAGAAAATCTCAAGAACACTCCAGAAAATATGATATTCCAAGGAACTACACACACACACACACATCATTATGAATCCATGTACACAAAGGTCACCCATAGAATCCTTATGCTTCACTTCCCTTAGAATTCCAAAATACACATTTTACACTATTCAATTTGGCACAGTACAACACTCATTCGGCACGCTATTAGGAACAATCTTCTTTTGAATCCCCAAGGTGCACAATTATTTTCTACTTTATGATATCAAATTATTATTCACCAACATAAGTGGGTTTAATTGCAGTCACTAAATCACACACTATTTACATATATCCTCTAAATACTTAATTTATATGCATGATTCCTAAGCAAGATAACTATTCATTAATAACACTTGTTTTGCTTTGGCATTTCTTTTATCTTTATTATTTTTATTGCATTTTTTTTGTTGAATTACTCATTTAATTTAATTTGAATAAATTAAATATAATTTTAGAGAAACTATTGTATAAATGATAAATTACACAAATGAAACAAGTAAACTAAACTTTAAAATATGAAATCCTAAGAAATAGATAGAGAAAGGATGACTTAGTTGATATTTGTGCAATCTAGAATTGATCTGGGCAGGGAGAAGTGATGAAAAAGATGCAAACAATATTGTTATTGATCTCTATAAATTTTACAACTCATGAATAAGGACGGACAGGGGTGCCCATAACATGACATGGATTCCTGGGCGTTGATGGATGGATCTAGGTGCCCGTGACTGTGTAAAACATATGGATCTAATTTATGTTATTTTGAAAGGGTATTACAGTTGTTCCCTATTGATCGCATGATGTTTTCTATTGGATCACTGAAGGTACCTATAACTTGAATAATAGAATTTCATATGCACAATCCCACAAACCCCATCAAACATAAAAAGGAAAATGCATAATGGGGATTTTGACTGACCTCGATGGTCACCCAGAGAGTAAAATTACAAACGAGTGTTACACTACATCTCATACTGCATGTAGTTCTTGTGTGTGTGTAAGAATGATTCCCTAAGATGCCATTGTGTAAGTTACACTTGATAGGGGGTTGTAGATAGAATGTAGCAATGTAGTAGAATGTGTGGATGGAATAGAATGAACCTCCTCTTCCTATGTTGTGTATGCAGATTCGATGCAACCATTATCCCTTGAATGGATGTTATATGAATACTTTGGAGTTCTTTAGGTGCCTTTTGAATGTGAGCTTAAGTGATGATAGTAATAATTAGTGCTTGGTCCTTTATTTTTATCACATAAATTTGTATTTAAATGATTCCCTTGTTTGAATTTTTTAATTGACAAGTGGAAGGTTGACCCATAAGTGAAAAAGATTCCCAAAAGATAAAAGAGACCCAAAAGGAGTGAGTAAGATAAGAAATGGTCAAGGGTGCTCAAAAGGGAGAGGAGCACTTGGGCGCTGCTATCCTAGATGGGTAATGGTGTCCTAAGATATGAAAGATAAACAAGTAAAGTATTGACTAGGCTATAGGGTGTGCAAAAATAAATAGAAAAAAAGAGATAAATAAATGAAAAATAGTTTTCAAATACTAGTTTTCTTTCTTAGGAATCATGTAAATGCTAGTATACTTTTAGGACCTAGAAATGTACCCAATTGTGTGATTTTGTGTCTATATTGTCTCCCACTTTATGTTCTTGAGTGAATAATCGATAATATATAGTTAAGAGATGTGAACCTTATAATATTGTAGAGCATAAGACAAATAGTGTGTCGAGTGGACAGGTAAAACATGAAATGATGCAAAGTGAAGCATGGAGACTAGGAAAGGAAAGTGATCCTAGGGGTGAAGTGTATACAGTGCATTGTACCTATTGTTGTGCTTGTATTTGTTGTTGTATGATGCTTCTTTTTGTGTACTAAGGATGGACCTGCAAAAAGATGATAAAAAGAGTAGTCAAAGTTCTCTATATGAAAATTTTTAGTAAAATATGTAGAAGTGTGTATAAGTAGTAGTAAAGGAAAGTATGCACCAAATGTAAAAGAGTGTAAAGGATAGAAAAATTTCCTAAAATACTGTGAAGAGTTAGTTTTTTGGGAGATCTCATCCTGATAGTGAGTTTTTTTGGCAATCTCACACCAAGTGCGAGTCTTTGGGCGATTTCATGAAAAGAACGTGTTTTTTGGGAGATCTCACACTAAAGAGGAAGTGTTGGGGAGAGAGGTATAATGTTACTCTCCTTCCATGACTCTACCTGATAAGTACCAATGTAGATGGTACATCCTTGATTTGTTCATGTTGTTCCAATTGTTCCAAATTAGTTCCGAGTTGTACAGATTGAAGGAGATAAAATATATTATGTAATTAAAGGATTTTACCTGTAACTGTGAAACTTCTCTAAAAAAATTTGTAGACTGTGCTGATTTGATAAGATGAATGTATCTTCCCCCAAGACATTAATGCCTAAGGGAGGACATAGGCTCTTAGGTGATACTTTCTAATGCTGCTCACTTGTGTCTATGCTGTGCTGAATGATGAGTGCACTATTTGACTTATTATATCATCTATGAGGTTATTGATTTTTTCTTAAAACATGTTAATTAGTGCATGGGGATGCTTTATATAGTTATATCCTTGTAACGTTAATGTATTTCTCTTATTCTTGTTTCATGCAAATAGTTGACCATAGAAATTACCACTAATCACCTCTATGAGTAAATATGGTGACATGTGCAAGATAATATGGAGCATTTACTGTCAATTCTAGAAGTTGTAATCAAGGAGGTTGAGTTTGTAGCCATCATGCCCTCATGGAGGAATTTTTCAACAACAATCCTACAAAGATGAATCATATTTTTGGAATTATGGTAGGATTTCAATGAAAATTTAATGAGGCTATTAGTGGATGAATTCAGTGCCTATAATTATGGCACATTTTGTAGCTGAATATGTCTATATAGACATCTTCTTGAGAAAAATTTAGTACTTAGTTGATAATAACATTTTATAGTACAGTGATATACTATTTAGTATTTAATTTGTAATGTTATGTTGAGCATGTATCATAACTTATTCGAATTAATATACCTGATGTTGTTTTGAATATCATTTGGTGTTCAGAGTACCTCCATCCTAAGGAAGAAAAATGACAAACTCGACCAAGGTGATTAGAGGATTTAGATTTCATGCACGCTCATGGTTTTTTGATAATTTCACATTTGAATGCTTATTTGAATGCAATTACTTATTTCCTTTATTTAATATATTTCAATTTGAATTTAGAGTGTGTTATTTAAATTCTATTATTTCAATTCAGTATGTGTGTGTTATTTGAATTATGTTATCTCAATTCGGCATGTGTATTTCACTTATAGTTAAATTATTTCCTTTAAACACATTTTTATTACATCAACGTTGTTTCAGTATTTTAACATTGCATTTCCATAGATTAATAGAAGACAAGGGAAAAAACGCCAACCAAATTCCCCAAAAAAAGAATCACCAAAACAATTGAGTGTATAGAACTTCATTACATACAACCTAGGACACACAACCATGGTTTTATAATGACACAAGAAGAACTTGTTGGTTAAACGATTGGAGAATACAATGACCCATCATTTTTGGTTTCATTTTTAGGGACACCATAAGAAAAATATGCCATTTTATTCACCTTACATGTTATGGGTGTTAATGAAGTTAATCAATGCAACCAGTAGAAGTCCTAGGCTTTGTTTCACAACCAACATTGATGCATAGACCACGAGATGTTCAAGGGATATTTATACCTCATAATATCCAATGAATATCTCTAAATAGAGCACAAGTAGGGCACATATAAAGTGACATTGAATCTAATATAACGTCTAAGAGCCCTTCTAAACAATCCACATTATCTTATCTAGAACTAGAACAACCATCTGAGATTGGGGATAATAGGAATGATGAGGACCAACCATTGGGTAGAACCTTATCCAATCATCGTCATTGTAGATGAGGATTCAACCATGAAGAAAATTTCTCCATCTATCCTTCCCATATTTTGAGGAATGTCCACAAAAGACCAAAACTAGTTCTTATTTAAATTCAAAGTTCTTTTCCAGACATATGATTACAAAACAGACAACCAAAAACTCAAAATTTTCCCTTCCACCCTCAAATAATCTCCTATGAGATGGTTCATGGGATTATCCCCTAAGTCCATTCATTCATGGGAGAACATAGAGCTAGCCTTTTTAGAAAAATATCAAGACTACTGTAGCGAAAGAGATAGGAGAGAAGAATTCTTCCAGATAAAGAAAAAGGAAGATGAAAATCTGGAATATTATCTAGATAGATTTCTCTTTCTCCATAGAAGGAGTGGTTATGAGTTACATGTAGAAATCACTAAGACAATTTTCCTTAAAGGACTTGATGAGGAAATCAAGGATTCCCTCCAACTCATGGGAGGAGGTTATGTACATAGAATCACCATGCCACTAATTACTAAGCGATGTAGAAGTTATTCTAGAATAAGAGTAGGCATCAGGAAAATAAAAACATCAAAGAATTCCCTAGGTACCTCAAAACTTCTCGAGGAAATGGCTAACATGAAAAAAACATCCTGTCACAATTGACATCAACCATAGATGGGCTGAAAACTAAGACCAGTGATACAAAAGAACCTTTAGATATATACTGTCCTAAATCTAGGAAGAGACATCCTTTGAGAGAGTGCCCTTTGTATGTCACAGACATGTGCTTGATTTTTGATGTTTCTGAATATGATACCAATCATTTTAATCTCTTACATCAACTGAAAGAGAGATTAAATTCCATAACTCAATCCAATGCATAGGTAAACTTTGTGCAACGATCAAATAAACACTCTACTTTTTCCCCTTGACGTACTCAGAACCTATGGATGATGTCATGGCCCAATCAGAATCCTCCACCAAATTGGGGAAAACCTGATTAGACACCACCAAACTAGGTAGCCTGTCAACAACCACCACAATGGGTACTTATACAGATGAAAATGAACATGTGATCTTCAACCTTACTTGACCCCCCAAGGTCATGCCAAAGTAGCCGATGTTGAATGTGTGTGGCTAACTATAGGAGGATTAGTGACTAAGATCTGGTAGTGTTATCTCCTAGTAGCCGAATTGGCAAAGGGGAGATTTAGAGGCTATGAACGGGTAGCGTAAATTACCTATGGTTTGTTTTCTTAACTTGGATCTAAGTGCTAAACTAGTTTGAAGTGTCCATGTAAACTGAATGAAATTAAAAATCTATGCTACTGCTGAAAGGAAAAATAATCTAAACAAATCACAAAATTGGAACATTACAATCACAAACAACAATTCACTTCTATTCTAAATAATTGAAATATTTCTACACTAAAACTAAACAAGCAAAATAACCTAGTGTGGTTATTTACATGTGTTGAGTGTGTTGAAACTAAACTAACTTAAAACACAAACTTTTCCAAATAATCTATGATATGTAGACAACCTCCTACAGATATTCTCTCCTTCAGATTCACAGGGATGGGAAGAAGAGGATCCGTCACTGGGGATTTCTATGAAAGGTTTAAACCCTCTTGGAAATTAACTAACTACTTACAAATGAAAAGAAATTTATTTCTACTCTATTTGATATGATGTAATAATGATGAATTGTAAGAATGAAGGAAATCAAACAAAAAATCCAACCTGGAATTCACATAATAGAGGTAAATCCAGTTGTGCAGTAGTATGTCCCCTCAATTTGTCCCTTTCTTTTTCCAAGTGGGTAATATGAGTCCAAGGAATTGGGAATGCAAAATCAACAGTAGGAGGATGGCACTTGAGCAATGATAGCTTGATGGAAGTTCAAATGTAATGAAGGTAGAAGAGAGATACCAAAATAGATTAGAACTTGGCTATGTAATTACTAGCAAGATCGTAGCAGCAATACAATGCAAGATACACAAAAATTCTCAGGCCCTTTTGCTTGAATACAAGTATAGAATATATAGGAATGGAGGATGGGAGGTGCCTTCATGCACAAGGCAAGAAGAGGAAGTTCAACCAATTAAATCTATTTAAAAATAGAAGAGGGAAGGAATACCATGAAAATAACACTACTTTTAGGAAATTTGGTTCACAAACACACCCTAAAAGTTGAGTTAAGTCAAGTGTCACATGTCAAAAAAATGCATGAAGAGTTATGGAAAAAGATTTTTGGACCACTGCCCTACGAAGGGAGGTGGTGCTAGGACCTCCACCCAAGCATGGGAGGTGGTCCTGACACTAAAGGCCAAAAGATGCATAGAATGAAGTTAGAAGTTGGGAGAAAGCATGGAAAAGATAAGGATTTCTAGGCTACAAATATATACTGCGAATGGATTTTGGAGCTCAAAAACCTTCTAAAAGGACATGAATCATCATTGGGGACTTTTGTAACCATTTTCCAATAATGTAGCACATGTAATTTTGAGTGCATACATATTTCCCCGTTAGAGAAGCATCTTAGCCATGAAAAGGTGTAAAAATTAGAGTCTGAGTATGGTGTTCCCAAAATGGGGAGCTAGAAACTATACCTGACATGCACATGTGTCAAAATGTCATCTCCCAAACTCCCGCTACCTCTAAGAGAAAACAAAGACTCAAGTGCAGATAGATAAAATATTGAAAAATAAATACTAAATTAAAATGAAAAGAGGACTTACCATTTGTGCAGGGATATAGAAATACACCTGCACCAATGTTCCAGCATTGTAAACATATGCACTCAAAATAAAGTTATAACAACATATATATCTAAAAAAAACTCATTTTCAAATCCATTTGCGCATATTGACTTGGTGATTTTTGAGTTATAGGCCCACGTTGACCCTTTTTGTTTTTGAGTATGGTTGAACTAGAATGGATTCGGGAATGGTATCTTGTGTTAGGTGTGGCCCTTTGTTGTTTGAATAATTTTGAGAAAAACTCCTAAGAAATTCATTACTAGAGTGGTCATAAGGGGTCTCAAAGAGGCGGATAAGAAGAGTGCCTTTACTGTTTAGTCTCCATTTTGTGAGGCATATATGATGTTTTGGTATTTTTTCTTATTACAAGCATTTTGACCGTACATAGTGTGTGATGGAATTGTAAAAAATTATGACACACCATGATACGTACATATATCTCTTTTTGGCTCAGTTATTCCTTGAATAGAGTTGAATTCCATTTATGATTTGATTCATGTGTGTACTCAAGATTTCTAGATTTTCCATTTTTCAATGCTTTGCAAAATGTATGTAGTGGATATAAATGATAACAAAATGATTTTTTTTTTTGTATTTTATGATGTTGATATGTGATGATGCTAAAACAATGTGACGCTAAACTTTAGTTTCTTTTAGCAAACTATGATACTTCATATCATCTTGAAAAAATGTGGTGATATAATGATATGATAAGTAAATGTACTTTCCCCACTCCTAACTCCACACAACTAGTAAGATGTGAGGGCTCAACACCAAAAGTCAGAAAGGGCACAAGTTATGAAAAATTGTTGAATTGTAGTGATGAGAGAAAGACAAAGGTTTGATAGAACCAAATTGAGACACTACATCCTTACTCTACTCAAGTTACTTCATAGTTTATAATGTGAATTGCCTTCCAGTTTATCTAGACTTAGATCCATAGATGACCACTTGGTTGACAAAATATGGTATTGAGGTTTTAAAATCTTTTAGATATTTGGACATCTAACTCACTTTGTTTTGATTTATGATTTCACAGTATTTGAGTGAATTATTTGTAACTTTCAAGTTTGTCAACAAGAACCCCTATTTCTTGCCCCATGCTACCAAGAGAAAGCATGGGCTTATCACCACAGATAAGGAATAGGTGAGTAAGGGAATTTTCTATCCTTTCCCAACCCTACATCACCAGTAAGAGATGCAGGCTCAACAACGAAGGTTTGTAGGGAAAAGAAATGTGTAAAATTAAAAAAAATTCTATGGATTTGCGTTTGAATTACTTATCTAGGAAAAATGTTTATTATGTTCTTATTTCCAAAGAGATGTTTATGGGATAGATGTGATGCCATGGAGCTTCTATAACAAACCATAGGCAAAGAAACCTAATCTAGAAAGAGACTATAAGCAGAACCAAGTATGCAGGCCCTGGTATGATCATGGTCAAAAATTTGTCTTATCTTGTTTGAACTGATGAAATGATTTGAAAACAATTGATGATAACATGAAGGTTTGAAGAGATATGATCTGAATGTTTTTCCAATGTTTTTCCAAAGTTCGTAGGAGTTTCTATAAGAATAAGTCACTTGATCACAAATTTACAAAATGAACTGGTGAATGAAAATGCAATGCAGATGCAGTAATGTACATATGAAAATGTAGGTGAAACTATATTTCATGATGTCTAAGGTGAAGAAAGTTGATGGATATTGAATTCTTCACCCCTAAAAGTACACAGTGGAGAGCCATTATCCTTAAAAAAATTTGTTCTCTTGACAACGACCTGCCATTCTGGGTTTAAACTTACAACCCTTTCCTAGAAGTGTATATGTCCAATCTTTAAAATCATTTGTTTGAAAGATGCATTCATACACCTCTTTGTAATGTTCTTGAGACATGGTGTGTGGTTGAGCATGACTATGCTACTGAGCCTTGTTTCATATGTGGAGCATTGTTTTTACTTGTAACTCTTGTTGAATGATGAGGACTTCCCCAATGGATATGGAAAAATTAGTTTTAGATGCACATGGGTTGAAACCAGGGTTTAAAATAGAATAAACCCTAGATATGGTTTTGACGGACATCGTTTCAATCTCAAATTACACTTCTTCATTTATTAACTCTATCATGTTTACACCTATACCTAGGACGTCAGAAGGAAGAGATGTTAAACCAACAAGACTATCCATCCCCTTTGGTTCAAACTGTTTCACCTGATTTCTTAGTTTTCTAAGTACTTAACAAAAAAGATAAGGTAAGCACACATATTTGAATTTTGAATCAAAGTGATTATGAGACCTTCTTTTTGGCTAGGAGGAACTACCTATATAAGAACCAAAACAAGACCATAAAAGAGAGTTAAATGATATATGTAGTGGACTGCCTAGCATGTGCTAGATCCTGGAAGTGTGATACTTCTTAGATGGTTGTCAGTCCATTGTTTCAAACAATTCAATGCTAAAATCAAGTAAATATTGTCCTACTGTAGTTTAATATGATTTAGGCATCTCATACAAATGCAATAGGCTAGATCTAATCTTACAGGATAGGCTAGAAGGAGATCCGGAGGTCAAATAGGTTAGTTATAGGTGAATTTGAGCTAACAGGCTAGGTTAGATATAAATCTGAAGGTCAAATAGGTGTTTGGGTAGGTATAGGTTAGAAACGGGCTGTTATTCTGGCAGAGATCAGGTGACATAGAGACTGATGATGGTTTGACTGTAACTGATGATGGTTTGTCCGGAACTGGTGATGGTTAGAAATGAACTAATGATGGTTAAGTCGGGACTAGTGGAGTTACACAGTCTAGGTTTTTGGAGTTTTGGGGTGAAAGTGGAGTGGGTAGCAGATGGGAATTGATCATAGAGGGGGTGTAGATATGTTGCGAAGCTCTGAGATTACTGAGGAGGTAAAAATGGGAAATTGGGGCAAGTATGAGGATGAGTGGGTATGGAAGGTGATTGTAACTGGAGAGAGGGTAAAAGACTAGGCTCCTTTTACCACAAAGACTACAGTTGATGATAAGAAAATGAAACAGATGGAAGGAGGATACTTAATCTTTTGTGAGGTACAAGTCTGAAGAATAATGAAGAAGTTGTGTTGGAGGATGCTGGGAAGAAAGCCTCATTGTTGTGCCAGTGTATTTTGTTGCCCTTGTTGATCACCAATCAATCTTCGTTCTGTTGTTGCATCTAAAGAGATCGAACTCAAGATCAGAAGTTTTCCAAAATAACAAAACCAACCATCAACAACCCGTATTACAAAGCTATAGATGGGTCTAAATAGGCCATTTGGTCCATCCCGGTATAACTGGCGTTGGTTTAGGGGAACTGACATCGGTTTGGGTGAGATGTCTCAGTTTATTCAAAAGTTGCCTAGGAAGTTGTTCCGCCATTAGATAAGGGTCTCTTCCTTTCCTTGAGGCAAAAACTGATGTTAGGAGGCTTTTAAATGCGAGGTGAGTGGATGGGTGTAATGTTAGGTTTTATTTAGGATATTGGTTTAGGGTTTAGGTTAATGGGTCAAATGATGGGGGTGGTTAGGTGAGGGGCATTTAATAAAAGAAATTATATTAAATAGGTGTGTGAGGGTGGTGAATTAATTTAATGTAAATAATTAAATTAGTATGTGTGTGAGTAAAAGGTCATTAACTTAAATAATTAAATTAATATGTATGGAGATAAATGGCATTAATTTAATTAAAGTAATTAAATTAAAATGTGTGGGGTGTAGGAGGTAGGTAATAATGTGTTAAAGATGAGGAAGTGATTATAGGGTTGTGGTAGGGGACCAAGGTGATTACGACACGATTTCGGTGTCTACATTTTTCCCCTTCTTGTTGCGTAGCTTGTATTAGTAAGCGACGTGAAAAAGAATAGAGTGTGGTTGCCCCAAGTGGGAATGAGGGTGATGCCCCCTCAAACCAGGAATTGATGAGGTGATAGGGTGAGTCGGCGAGTGGTTTGATAAAAATGGATGTGAAGAAGAATAGTGAAAAAAATGGGGAAATGAGTAAAGGGAAAATCAGACATATAGGTAAATGAGTAAATAGGCCAAGGTCAAAGGTAGTGGCAGTTGAACGCACGCACACGTATAAACTACAACATGGTACCAGGTTGAAGAGCTTGCAAACTCTACATTGTCTAAGGTCGATAGGTTTATCTAGACAAGGCTGAAGTGATTCTGGTATCCAAGGTATAGGATATGGTTAGGAAACACAACGTAGGTTAGGGTTGAGAACGGTGAGGTATGTTCCAATACACTAGAGGTAGGGTCAGGATAAATGGTCACGGAAATAGGATAGGTAAGGTTAGTAGGTCAAACAACATAGGTAATAATGGCACAAGGTATAGCGAGCACAGTGGTTCAAATGTCACAAATAGTTTTCTAGGTCCAGGTAGATAGGTCACAGCACGGGTAAGGCCGAGGTAGGGGTGAAATAAGGAGAGGAAAATTAGTTAACAAGGTGAGGTTAAAGAAGGTGGAGGGCCACAGAAGAAGGTAAAGTGGTCCAGGTAGGTGTAGGGGAGGAAAAAGAAAAAGGAGGTAAGGAAAAATGAGGTCAATGTGAGGGCAATGAGTAGGCAGGGTAACCAATAGTGGTTAGTATGAACCGACAATGGTGGAGAGGAATTGACGGAAGTTGGCTAGGGCAGAAGACCAGCATTAGTCAAGGGTGAACCGACGTCGGTTGAGTCAGGTAGGGTATAAAAAGTGGAAAAACCCACGTTTAAAATTCATTTGTGTATTGTTAAGGAGAAGAAAAGGACAAAAAGAGAGAAAAGAAGAAGAGGTCAAAAGAGTATGATAGAGAGATTGGTTGGCGAGCCACATAGGTGAGATTGAGTGGGTGAGAGGTGGGGCTATGAGATCAAATTAAGTGAGGTGATTGGTGGAGAGAATTGGAGGTAATTTAAGGATGGAGGAGGTCGGAGAGGGATCGGGTGGACCATGGCAGTGGCTGGAGGTACCTTCACGTCGATGGCAATGGGGTCAGGTAGGAATAAAACCTTTGTTAGTGATTTGTGAGTTAATTTGGTAAAAATATAAAAAATGTGAAAAATGGGGGTTGGGGGGGGGAGAAATTTGAAAATAAGGGAAAAAAGGGGGCAATGGGAAAGGGGAAGGGTAGGGGGTAGGGAAAAAGGGTAATGTAGGGAAAATGAGGGATGTAAGGAGGGATTTGGGTGGGTAGAATAATGATGAGGGGAAAAAATAGGGTTGGGAAGTCGGGGCGGGTGACACAATAGTGACCGACGTCAGTCAACTTGTGGCCGACGTCAGTGGGTAGTGACCAGTACTGGTCACAAGAACAGTGACCAGTGCCGGTCAAAGGGAGACTGTGGTCAGTCAAGGGAGACTGTGGTTGGTCAATCCTAATATGAAGTTGGGATAAAAAAGGGAAGAGAGTAAGGGTAGGGTGGGAAAGAATTAGGTTAGAGGGGAAGGGTTTAGGGTGATAAAGTAGGGAAGGATAGATAGTTTCGGGTGGATGGGTTTGGGTAGGTTTGGGTGAGGGTTAGGGTTTATAGGTTTGGGTGGATGGGTTTGGGTAGGTAGGTAAGGTAGATAGGTAGGGTAGATGGGTTAGGGTAAGTAGGAACGGTAGACGGGTTTGGGTAGGTAGGTAAGGTAGATAGGTATGGTAGATGGGTTTGGGTAGGTTTGGGTGAGGGTTAGGGTAGATAAGTTCAGGTGGATGGGTTTGGGTAGGTGGGTGTGGGTATGTATGTGTGAAGGTTAGGGTAGGTTTGGGTGAGGATTAGGGTAGATAGGTTCGGGTGGATGGGTTTGGGTAGGTTTGGGCGAGGGTTAGGTTAGATAGGTTTAGGTGGATGGGTTTGGGTAGGTTTGGGGGAGTGACAAGGCCAACACGAGGGGGGTGGGGAAAAAGATTAGGTCAGGATGTGGGGTAAAAATAAGGTAAGTTGGGAAGGTGGACTAATATATTGCTTGTGTGGGATGCAGGTCTGAGACGAGCTACGGATAAGGGCCCAGGTGCCGCCCTTGTTATTGACAGTATAGGCGATCACGATGCAGGTGGAGTGGTAGCATGTGGTAGAGGTGGGATTGATAGGTGTGTGGTGCTATCAGCATGTAGTCCGGGAGGTGATTCGTATGGTTTCCCTCATTGATAGATGGGACTCAGTGACCAACACCTTCCATTTGCCAATGGGTGAGATGACGATCACCCTGGAGGACGTCTACAGGATCCTACGGTTTCCCATATTGGGGGCCCAGGTTTATTCCATCTCTTCAGAGGTTTCTGAGGAGTTACTAGCACCCACTTTTGGTGAGGGTATAGCAGATCTGATGTTCCATAGTGCTAGCTTGAGCTATGGAGCGATGTATAGAGTGCATCTAGAGGAGATGAGGTTAGTGGTACTCATGATGGAGGCAGTGTGCTGCTTCGCACTGCCAGATGCAGAGGGGGGGTGATTCTTGAGGTCATTTATGGGCGTCCTCCATGACATGATGATACAATAGACACAGTTCACATGGGCACCTGCATTGTTGACACAGGTGTATAGAGAGCTATGGGCCTATGGGCGACTACAAATATTTAGCATCTCCTGCGTCGTATTACTGCATTGTTGGGAATACGAGCACATTGTTTTTGTTCCACTAGTGGGGATGCCTCAGGCAGATGTATTCCCATGAAGAGTTTTGAGAGTGGGCTATAGGCGGTGGGTACCGGGCCATGGGAGAGGCTCGAGGTGCCAGAGATACTCATGATGTAGCTTATTACAGGAGGTTGCTGGAGGGGTTTTCTAGAGTAGACATCATTTTGAGGCCATATGTGGGCTTTCCCTCATACAAAAAGATGGCCACAGAGCTAGCTGGGCTACAAATACATCGATGGATAGAGGGGAGGAGAGTGGGAGAGAATGAGTGAATACATGTAGAGCGGTGTAGACGCCAGTTTGGATTGGTCTAGGGTGTACCGCCTCCATTCCCTCAGTACCAGAGAGATGATGTGGAGAGACTTATGTCTCCACCATGACCCATAATGCTGACTGGATAGGAGGAGCAACCAGTAGACACCTATATTGATGATGTTGGGGTTGCAGATGGGTACAAGCAGTGGTGGGCAGAACAACTGAGAGTCGTACCACTAAGGCCAGGGCAGCCAGACTTATCCACCATCACAATTTAGAGAGATTCCCTACACGGGTAGGTGGCTACCTTGGTGACATAGCTTGGGATTATGCAGGGGCAACTTACAGGTTCAGAGGCATAGGTTGTCATCTTAAAGGCCCAGATAGCTATGCTGCAGGCTTAGGTAAGGTAGGGATAGGTACCTATGTAGGAGGAGGCAAAGAGAGATGGAGATGGAGAGGAGGTAGGTGGAGATGGAATGGAGATGACCGCTCTACAGGCATAAGTGCAAGCTTTATAGGGCCAGTTGGCCACAGCCTAGGGGCAAGTGATGGGTCTGCAAGGCCAGTTGATAGTAGAACATGTACAAATTACTACCCTGCAGGCCCAGATATAGGCACAGGCACAGACTCCAGGGCTGACTCAAGCTCTAGTACTGGCACAGGGCTCAGTGCAGGTTCAAGGATGGGGTCCCATTGTACAGATACTCACACAGGTAGCAGGACCCATGGAACCTCCACAGATAGTTTCCATGGCCAGGTTTAGAGATGCCCCTAGGAGAGGCATGGTATTACCAGGATCATTTGTTAGTTACCAGGCTAGATGTTCCCCTCCTATGCCAAGTACAGAGCACAGTAGGCCTCTAGTGAGAGGACCAGATCCCATACTCACAGTGTGGAGAGTACAGGGGGCCGATGAGCCTAGGGGATAGGGTTATGGTGAGGCCACTAGTGTGCAGAGGCCAGCCCCAAGTGAGGGGCCATCAACAGGTGTTGGGGCCCTAGACAGGTGCGGTAGAGGGGTTGAGAGAGACACAGTCACAAGGAGCATTCCCTGACATTAAATGGAGAGATGATTGACCTGCTGTGGGACCAGCCTGCATGCCGAGTCATTTTTATATGTATTATATATTGACTAGCCTGTGTGGTGAAGAGATTTTGTATTTATTATTGTGTTTGTACATGATACCGGCCTGTGTGCTAAAGATTTGTGTATTAACTCATTCATTCTTGTGGTATATATGAGACTGGCCTACTTGCCGATGAAATTTTGTATTATATATCGGCCTGCGTACTAACATTTTTTGAGATGATGGCCATGACAAGATATGCATGTATTTTTGATATATATAGTTATTGATTTATATGATGAGATTCATGGTATTTGGTGATGTGTTAATGTGTTGATGATATATTGGTTTATGGCTTGTGTTAGATGAGACATGGATTTGCTACGCTGTATTAGATGAGATATGGGTTTGTTACTTTGAGATGGATGGAAATTAGGTTAGGCAGGCATGATGGAGTCAGGTCAGTTTAGGCATGGATTGAGTTAGGTTGGTTAGGCATGGTTGAGTTAGATTGGTTAGGTATGGATTGAATCAGGCTGTTAGGCATGGATCAAGTCAGGTTGGTTTAAGCATGGATTGAGTCAGGTTGGTTTAGGCATGGATTAAGTCAGGTTGGTTTAGGCATGGATTGAGTTAGGTTGGTTTAGGCATGGATTGAGTCAAATTAGTTTAGGCATAGTGGAGTTAGGTTGGTTTAGGCATGGTGGATTTAGGTTGGTAGACATGGATTGAGTCATGTTGGTTTAGGCATGGTGGAGTTAGGTTGGTAGGCATGGATTGAGTTAGGTTGGTTTAGGCATGGTGTAGTTAGGTTGGTTTAGGCATGGATGTTCATTTCGGTATTTTGATAACAAATGGCAATATAAATGCATGAGATGGAGTAAAATATGGAAAATGTTGGTTATGTATGAAAATGTGAAATAATATAAGTGGTAAAAGCTATATGGTATATGGGTTAGATGTTGAGGTGTTTGATATGAACATGAAATTAGGTAAAGGGAGGGGAAATGGTTAGGGTAAAGAGTGGCCAAGCTAACCTTGCAAGGCCCCATACCCTGGACGTGCTTCCTACATAGTCCTAACGAAAAGGGACCTCAGATAGATGTAGTTCTCCCATAAGTGAGGGAAGAATATGAGAAATAGAAAAATAGGTAGTGAGGTTGATAGTTAGGTTGGATTCGAGGTCATATGTATGATTAGGTCAAGGTTGATTAGGTTGGGTGGAGGATAGGTAGATAGGTAAAGGTGATTTTAGGTCAATAGGTAGTGTTGATTCCAGGCCATGGGTATAATTAGGTCAAGGTCGATTAGGTTAGGTGAAATATAGGTAGATAGGTAGGGGTGATTTTAGGTCGATAGGAAGTGTTGATTCCAGGCCATGGGTATGATTAGATCAAGGTCGATTAGGTTAGGTGGAATATAGGTAGATAGGTATGGGTGATTTTAGGCTGATTGAGGTGTGAGAAGAAAACCCCAAAAGGCAGGTGTCAAGGGTCTAGTCCTATATAGGAAGATCAACAGGTAATGAAGAAGAGAAAAGATACGAGGGGGCAAGGAAGCCACCTGATTGGAAAGGATCAAAATGTATGAAACACATCTACAGATAGGCTAGTGAATGTAAGACCCTAAATACATTGCATGATTGATTACTCTAAAGGTGAAGAATAGTCACAGAATCACCAAATGTTGTAGGTTCAGCAAGTCCCTTGAGATAGTATGAGGTGAAAAGACAACGGGTAAGGAGGTGAAGGTAATTGGGTCATAAAATGGGAATCAAAATACCTTGGGCAACAAAGCTAAGATCACAATAGGCAAGTCCATGACGAAAAAGGTTACTTTTCGTTTTCTTTTCTTTTTTGACTTTTTAGATAGACTGATCGATGTGGGAAGTCTACACGGGATGAGTATATGTCTCCTTGAGGTCTTCGCGAAGCTGATTAATATGGGAAGCTTCTGAATTTTTGATTCTTGAGAAGATAGTCCTCATTTTAGAAAGACTATGTAGAGAGTTGTGAGCTTTTTATAGCTGTCCTTCAAGGGATAATCTACTTATAGCGACAATTGAAGGCGGAAGATGTCCTTCTGAGGGATTCATTTTTATTTTTTTTTAAAGTCATGGACAAGACTATAATGAAGCATTTGGTTCTTGTTAAGAAGGCAAGGGTGAATGACCATGGGATATCATCTAAAATAAGATGAAAAGTATCCATGAGAATCATGCCATGTGCAGAGCTGTGGTGCACATATTTAAGATAAGGCAAAAGGATGACAGGTAATCACATGATTCTTGTTTAGTCATTGGATATGAGGTTTGGAAAATAAAAAGGTAAATGGTGCTCAAGGGACGAGCATGGAATAGATAATTAGTGATGTAGGACTAGAAGTCAATAGTAGAACAGTCGAAGATGCAAGGAATTGAGGGGCTCGGCTCAAGTGAAGACAAGTGATAAGCACCTGATCCATAATCATGGGTCACGATGTATGGTCCAAGCTAATTAGGATTGAATTTTCCCCGTTTGCTTTTTTCTTCTTTTGTTATGTGTTGATTTTCCTTGAGGATGAGATCACCGACCTTGAAGGTATGTTCATGGACAGGTTTTTCATAGGCACGCTTGATGCATTTTTGGTAGACTTGGAGATGGTTGAGGGCATGAAGACGACGTTTGTCTAATAACTCAAGTTGTGCTAAACCATCTTAGTGAAAGTCATCATCAGTAAGAATATCTTAAAGAGAGATACAGAGAGATGGGATCTGGACTTTGAGAGGTAAAACAGCCTCGGTACCATAGACCAGAGAAAATGGGGTAGTAGCAGTGGAAGTACGAATACTAGTATGGTATGCCCAAAGAGTGAAAGGAATGTGTGTATGCCAATCCTTCCCAGTATCATTAACCACTTTCATGAGAATATTGTTTAGGGTTTTGTTGGTGGATTCAGCCTAGCCTTTGGTTTGGGGGTAATATGGTGAGGAGAAGCTAAGTTGGATACCGAAGGTGTCGCAAAGCTTTTGTAGAGTTTTTTTTTTTGAATTTTTTTCCATTAACAGTGATAAGGCGATGTGGAACACCGAAGCGACAAATAATGTGATGATTGATGAACTCACATATTTTCTCAGCTTTAGTGGAGATGAGGGGTATGTCTTCAACCCATTTGGTGTAATATTTGGTAGCGGTGATGATCCATTGATGTCTTAGGGAAGAGTGAGGATTGATCTCTCTGACAAGATCCAAACCCCATTGAGAGAAGGGCCAAAGGTCACGAGTGACCTGTAAGGCATGACTAGGTGTGTGGTGAAGATTGGCATGTTGTTGGAATTTTACACAAGCTTGATGTAGTCACAACAATCATGATTGAGGGTTGACCAGTAATAGCCTAGGTGAATAATGTGTTTAGCAATAGCCAGGCCATAGAAGTGACCTTCACATATGCCATCATGAATTTCTTTAATGGTATAGGAGATTTCAAAGATGGTGAGGCATCATAAGAGAATACCATCAAAGCCTTGTGTATAGAGAAGGCCACCCATGATGACATAATGAGAGGCCTTTTTGAGAAAGGTGCATTTTCCATTACGTGTGAGATCAAGAGGCAATATAGAAAGGGAAAGGTAGTCCGCAAGCTACTTATACCACCGGTCTTGTCTGTTTAGTGGGGCAGTTCAAATGAGGTTAACACAAAAAGATTTATAAGAAGGTCTCGGTACACATTTTATGGTAATAAATATGTATTAATCGGTAGGTGAAGTAGGTATCTGAAAAGTGAGGTAGGCCATGGTATCCATAAATTTATTGGTGGATCACGGAACAATTTGAATTTTCTAGTAGGTCAAAAGTAGTCCACGTGATGCCCACGTAACGTTTTTACTCTTGAAGTATTTCGTTATGACATTGATAAACACCATTGAATTAGTTTACTACCAGTTGAGAATCACCAAAGATATTAATGGATTTGACATCTAAGGCATAGGCAGTCATGAGATCCAATACAAGTGCTTCGTATTCAGCGATATTGTTAGTGCATTCGAAGTTGAGTTTGAATGATAAGGGCATGAGTTCACCATCAAGAGGAATGAGGATAATGCCTACACCACCCCCATGTTGACATTTGGAACCGTCGAAGAATAAGGTCATTTGGTAAGGGTCATCATCCAAAGAGAGGTTAGTAATGGATTTGTTAGGGAAATCAAAGTTAGAAGATTGGGTCCCAGAAAGAGGTGAATTAGTGAGCTGGTCAGCAATGGCCTAGCCCTTGATAGATTTCTGGTGGATGAATTCAAGGTGTAGGTTAGCAAGAAGCATGAGCCAATGCACGACATGTTGATTTTGGTAGGGCTTAGCATACATGAAGTGTAAGGGGTCAGTGTTGGTCACAACATAGGTTTTGTGGTTAAGTAGGTAATGGCAAAGTTTGGTGGCGACAAAAACTAAGGCTAAGCAATTTTTTTCAGGGTGGGTGTATCGGGTTTCGTAGTCCATAAGGGTATGGCTTATGTAATAAACCACCTGCTCCCTATGTTGTTCATCATGATGAGCGAGCATAGCCCCTAAGGAGTGATCAGTAGTAGAGATGTATAGGTAGAAGAGTTAGTCATCTTTAGGTGGAATGAGTATGGGTGGTTGGAGAAGGTATTGTTTTAAGGCCTCGAAAGTATTGTGGCAGTCATCATCCCATTTGAGAGATACATCCTTTTTGAGAAGGTGATGAAATGGTTGAAAACGGTCAGATAATTATGAAATGAAATGGTGAATGGACTATAATTTACCTTGCAGGCTATGGAGTTGTTTAAGGTTAATGGGCAGAGGCATTTCCCCAATGGCCTTGACTTTGGTAGGGTCAACTTCTATACCATGTAAGGAAATGATAAATCCCAAGAGTTTTCCTGAGAGAACCGCAAAGATGAACTTTTTAGGCTGAAGGAAGACGTAATATTTAATGAGGTGGTCCAAGATGGTTTCGAGGATGGTGAGATTCTTGGCACGACGTTTAGATTTGGCCAAGAGATCATCCACGTAATCTTCCAATAAGTGATGCATGATATCATGGAAGATGTAAGTCATAACATTCTGATATGTAGCACCAACATTTTTAAGGCCGAAAGGCATGACTTGATAGCAGAAGGTCCCCCAAGGGGTAATAAATGTGGTTTTGTGTTGATCCTCTAGGGTGAGCAAGATTTGGTTATAGCCTGAGAAACCATCCATAAGTGATAACATCTCATGGCCAGCGGTAAGGTCAACTAACTAGTCAATACTAGGTAGAGGAAAATCATCTTTAGGGAAGGCAAGGTTGAGATCACAAAAATCAGTGCAAATGCAAAGTCCCCCTATTGCCTTAGTGACAGGGATGATGTTAGAAATCCATTGGGGGTAATCGATGGGTAAGATAAAGGAAACTGAGAGAAGACATTGAAGTTCTTCTTTGACAAGAAGAGTAATGCGAGGGTGCATTTTCCTCAACTTTTGTTTTATGGGTTTGGCATCAGGAATGGTTACAATATTGTGAACCACAATAGTGGGATCGATTCTAGGCATGTTAGCATAGGACCAAGCACCAACATGGCTATGATTTTTAAGAAAAGAAGTTAGGGCTTTCTGTTCAGCAGCATCCAGAGATTGGCCAATCTTGAGAATGTGGGGTTCATCCTGAGTGTGGATGTTGACTTTGATAGTTGATTCATTCAACATTGTTTGCATCTCAAAAGGTAATGACTGGTGAATATAAGATTCTTCGGCACCAAGGTAGGTGAGTATGGACTCATCATCCTGGCATTGAATGACATTAATAAAAGGAGTATCATCCCCTATCATGTCAGGATACAAGAAAGGAAGAGATGAAGGAGCCTCGCCATCGCTGTGATAGGTCAGAGGTCCTAAGGAAATGGTATTTGTGGAAAAAAAGGTAGGATGGATAGATTTAGGATCCATCGACTCCGTTGGTGAAAATGAGGTAGGTGAAGAAGGTGGAGAGGGGTTAATGTCTTTAATGAGTTCAATACAGAGATTTTTGGCAAGTAGTTTGGTAAAACTAATTCCACTATGATCATAGTGTTTACGTGTGATACATGAAATAATAGTGTGACAACCTTGTTCATAAAGGCCAAAGCCAAAACCCTTCCAGGCACAGCGGTGTAGGAAAGTGTGAGCAAAGAGGTGGTTGGTAAGCGACTGAAGGTCATCCGAAAAGGGTAGGGTTTGTGATGGTGGTTCAAGTGTGTAAGTGGAAATGTCAAGTCCCCCATAGGTAAGATGGGTATAGAGGTGGTGAGGACCATAAAGGAGATGCTCGCCTATGTGGTGATCATAGTGAGGATGCTGGTGAAGGTTTCCATCCTCTTGTGGAGTAAGGAATGTATTAACATTGTACAGGTGATACTCCCCCATAGCGAGGCATTGAAAAACACCTTTCAAGGGATCAGTGGTTGATATATTGGTGGCTGGAATGGAGGAAGCATTAGAAGTTATATCAGCAGAGGTGTCGGTTAGTTGGGAAGTTGATGTGTGACTGGTAGAAGCGACAGCAGCAGTGGGAATAGAAGATTTGGGCGAAGGTGAGGTGGGAACAACACTGTTGGATGGGGTCGTGTGTGAATAATATGTAAGCAGGGAGGTAGATGCCTTAACAGGTACAAGGACATCATTGGGATGGTAAAGCATGTTGCAAGTTTTAAAAGGTGATGGGTCATCTTGAATGGTATAGTAACTTCCTTCATGTTCAAACTTTACACATCGGTGTAAAGTATAAGGAACACAACCCATGGCACGAATCCAGGGTCTACTAAGCAACAAATTGTATTAAAACTCCTCCTCCAACACGTAGAACATTTCAGGAATAGTACGGGGACCCACACGAACATGGAGGTTGATAGTGCTGAGTGTAGAGGTAATAGTGTCATTGAATGAATGCAACATGATTGGATGTTTATGCATGCAGTTGTTACGTATGTGCATTTGTTTGAATGCGTGAGAGGAGATGATGTTAATGCTAGCACCTCCATCAATCATAACATATCAGATGCGTATATTATCAATATGGATGGAGATGAAAAGTTTAGGATCTAGGTCATCAGTTTTGTGGGGGACAATTTCGTCATCCGAGAAACTAAGGATAGAAACTTGATGAACATGTGGAGGTGCTAAGGTAGAAGGTAATTCGGTGAGTGAGGTGACATGATGAGGTGTGATAATTGATTCTACAAGTGTGGGGTCATTAGGTAAAACCTCAATAGATTGAAGGACCTCCATGAGGGCTTGACGATGTGACTCCAAGGTTTAGATGAGGTCGTATAAGGACATTTTAAGCGGAGATTGGTGTAGTTGTTTGAGCATGGTGCGATGTGTGACGCCATTGGAAATAGGCTATGTGGGGATGCGTATAGTTATTTTAGGTATGGGTATAGATGGTATGTTGGGTATAAGACTAGTTGGTGGGTCAGCTACCTTTTCTTTTTCCTTATCCTTTTGAGCACACGTAGTGACGTGTATCATGTTGATTTAAGGGAAGTTGGAAAATGGAGAAGGGGTAGGGTAAGTGGTATAACAACATGAAGGGAAAAAACCTACTATAGGAGAAAATCATTGTGATGTTAGTTGGGCGCAACGACATTTAGGTGGAGGTGTGGTAAGTTCTCTGATGTGAACCATGTTAATCTCAAATTTTGGGGGTATCTCTATGAGCTGTGAGGGTGGAGGTTGTGGTATAGGTGTAGGAGGAAGGTGTGAAGAAGGTGGTGAGGGTGAAATAGGTTCATCATCTAAGAGGCCATCATCATCAAAATTGAGGTCAGAAGGACATAAATGAATGAAGGCAGCCTTTAGACCCTTACAGTTCTTAACATCATGTCCTGGCACATGATGGTAAGTGCAAATTTTAGTATCATCAAACCCTTTTGGTTTAGGTTTGAGAGTGTCATAAGGTCGAAGAGGAGGGAGGGTGATAGCAAAGCTTTCTAGGAGGTTAGCCAAGATGGTGGCGTACGATCCCACCAGTGGATCACAATGCAAAGTGAAAGTAGGTTTGGTTGGAAGATTGGGTGGTTGTGGTGGTAGTTGAGGTAATGCAGTCTTGGATTTTGGTTGTAATTTCTTTAGTGTTGGTGTAGCAGTAGAAAGGGGGGTAGGTTTAACCAATTCTTTGGAAATTAACATTTTTTTCGATTATTGGTGTTTTTTCTTAGGTAGAGGTGTAGGGGGAGCATGTGATGCAGATGGAAAAGCAAATGGTGGGAGAGGACTAGTGACCCAAGGGGACAATTGAGGTGTAGCAGCGGGTGGAAGAAAATGTCATAGGTAGTGAAGGAGGTATAGAAGGTAATGGTGGTATAGGAGGCAAAGACATTATAGATCATGATGAAGGATGCAAGGTTCACCTAGGTAGAGCTGTAGGCTATGGTAAAGGGGTCAACGAAATTTTAGGTTTACCCCTGGAGAGAGTAGATTTTTTTAAGGTAGAGGGGTGAGGTCCCAAGATGGATGGTAAGGGTGAAGGTGATAAAAGTGTAGTTGGTGAGGTCGGTGCATGCATATTAGAAGGATGGGTTTTTCATTTAGGTTGAGGGATTGGTTCAATAGGTATATGAGAATATGTGGTCAAGTGTATCCTAACAAGAGGATGTGCAAGGTTTGATGTGGGTGTGACCCCTAGAAAACTAGTGGGTTTAGATACAAGAGATGGTGTTGGAAACAATCGGCTAGTAGGTAGAGAGGTGGGTATAGATGAGGATGATGCAGTAGAAGATGTGTCAAGAGTTATGTTTATGTGTAGTTTGGGTTGTTGAAACTTATTTGGATAAATGGTAGAGGTGTCAGTGGAAGATGATTGCATTTGGGTCAAGACCAGGGGTAATAGATGCCCCCAAATTAAAGATCTATTAACATAATCTAGGAGATCGGCCAAACATGAGAATGACACTGTGGTAGATGAGGCAGATGTGGAGTGAGTGGGTATTCCTATGAAATGTGTATGAGAAATAGGGAATTCACTAGCTTCGGCCTCTGTAGGTATGAGAGCCAAAATTAGGTCCAAAGGATCTTGGGTAGCTAATGGAGAATGGTCACCGAGCGGTAAAAACAAATCTATTGGATCTTGAATAGGTGGAGAAGGCGATGGGTACTCTTCTATGGGTGAAGGAGGTACAATTGGTAGCAGGTCACTGGGTAGGGAAGCTAAATGGGAAATGATATCGGTGTTAATGAGAGACCCCTCCGCAGGTGTACATGGAGGTGAAGAACTTTCCTCTATGGGTAGAGGAACAGATAAAGTAGGTTGTTGTGTGGGTAGAGGATTTCGGGCTAGAATTTCCTCGATGGAGGGAATAGGAGATATATGGGAAATAGGTGGTAAGTCAGTGAAGATAACATGTACCTCATGTGTATTACTTTCGTTGTGTGAGGCATCACCAATTTGATCATTAGATGGGGAATGGTTAGGGAATGGTTTATTGAATATATGAAGGTCTTGATTGGCAGGTGCATTAGGGTTATCCAGGACTAACTCGCCACTCTTGAGCATTCCCTGAAAAATGTTTTTAAAGGTGATACAATTGCTGTCACTGTGACCATTTACCCGATGATAGTTACAATAGTAATTTTCCTTGTACCAACCTGGTATGGGGTGAGAGGGGTCAAAACTAGTATGTGGTTTGATAGGAGGAAGGGTGATGGCATTAGCTTTAATAAGCTTTTCCAAAATAGATGAATATGGTTCTCAAATTGAGGTGTATTTCTTTTATTCTTGTTTGAATTGGAAGGCTTAGACTGGTGAAATATTGAATGAAGGTTTAGCATGATTGCATGGATGGGTAGGGATGGCCTTAAGTACTACTATGTTGGCAGTTCCCTTGGCTTTGGAATAACTCGTCTGAGGTTTTGAGGAAGAGGAAGTATCGTGTGATTTAAACGAGGAGTTCTTGTTTCGTAATTGTATCTTCTTCTCTTCGATGGCACAAATTTCAAGTTTACGTGCCATGGTGAAAGCCTCATTGAATTTCTGGAAGGTTTGCATCTGTAAGGTAGGTGAGATATGTCTAGCACATGCTCGTGTGAAGAGCTCTATGAGTTCAGTTTGTGGTAATTGGAAAGTGAGTTGGTTGATTAGGCTATGCCAACGAGCAACAAAATATGTGATAGATTCATTGTCATATTGACATGTGGAATAAATATCAGTCATGGTAACCTTCTTGATGACTTTAATCGAAAAATGATCCAAGAAGGCTTGGGCTATTTGGTTGAATGAGAAGATGGAATGTCTAGGTAATCCACTATACCAGTCCAATGCTGGACCAGTTAGGGACATGGGAAAGGTTCGTAAAAGTAGAGCATCATCATGGGAAATTAAGTAACACCCATGTTTGAAAGATTGCAAATGCTGCTATGGGTCTTCTTTACTGTTAAAGTGGTTAAACTTAGGCATCTCCCAGTGTACGGGATATGGGTGAATGGGAATGGATGGGTGAATGGGCTCATTACAAATCTTGTCATAGGTGAGAGAATTGTGGGAGCTAGAAACAAATTCTTCTAATATTTGCATCTTATCCTTCATTGACTTGATAAAGTCATTGTTAGGTTGTGAAGATTGGATACCCCCAGGAGTAAAAGGAGGTTATTGTGGGACATATGAAGAATATGACTTGCAAGAATATGGTGGTATCAAATAAGGAGATGGGAATTGAGAGACAAACATAGAGGTTATATATCTAGACTGAATGAACGATGAAATAGGAGGTGACTGGTAGTAGGTATGTGAGGGTGGGAAAATCGTAGTGACCTTGGTAGAGATGGGAGGTAGAGATTGGGGAATATAAAGGACAACATTTTGAAATGGGGTAGAGGTTACTGACACAAAGGGTGGTAGCATTGTGACTGGTATATATGAGGCAACCAGTGCAGATGATGCTATGTTTTGGGTGGTGGATGAAGGTATGGTGGAGACTGCGGGTGCAATAGAGGTGGTGGATATGGCGGTCAAGTTGGCATGGGACCTAGATGTGACACAATCAGGGATAAAACATGTGAGGTCACCATGGTAGGAGGTGGATCTGAGGCAAAAGCGATCATTAGTGATGGAGATAAGGATGTGGGCATGCCATAGATCAATTAGCATGAGACATCTCGAGTGGAGGCATGGATGAGATAGTGGCTCAAAGTAGCGAGATTCTAATCCAAGAGTTGTGCAAACTCCATGTCACCTATAGGAATGGTGATAGGTTGATTAGGATCCATGGATGATGAGATGGAAGGTGGCAAAGGACTAGGTGATGAAGGGCTAGGTGGGATCAGTAGTTGACTAGTGTGAAATATGAGGGCGCTTGCCTGACTACGGGTTAGCACCATGTGGATAGGAACTGATTTGGTGAGACTGTATTATGTTTGAATGGCACATAACATAACTAGGAAAATAGTCAACAATGAATGAATTAGGTCAGATGGTGATATGTAAAACAACATAGGGTGACCAACGCCAGTTCAGGTAGACCGATGCCGGTTAAGTTTAACCAGTGCCGGTTACTGTGAAAAACTAACAGTTTGTTAAATGATGGTTCCAGACTAACAATTTTCCCATAGGATGAGACGTAAGGTGACTGTGATTGAAGTAACAACAATATGGAAGGTGATAGGATCCTTTTACAGCTCAGAAAGTGAAATAGGTGTATTTTGGATAGGTATCCAAGAAGACTTCAGACTGACACTGGTTGGATTAAACTGATGCCGATTAAAGGTAACCGTAGCCGGTTATTGTGAAATTGAAACAAAGAATAAGAAATATGGTTATGATTTAAAAATATAGTGTTGAATCAAACCTAGAAGTCTGAGAATGATGTAGATGTGGTCCATGCACACTCAGACGAAGTGAAAATACATCGACTATGATTGGGAGTATGCAAGGAAAGACAAAAATGATGATTGAAAGATCTCACCTCAAAATGAAAATCAAGAAGAACACTAAGAAAGAACGTTCCTAGAGTTCCTATTCTATTACGTTTGTTTAGCTTATGGTATTTGTATGGATTGAATGTTATGAATATAACAATTGAATTTTTTGTGAGGAAGGCTTCCATTGAATAAAGAATTCTAAAGGGTGAGGTTTCAGGAATGTTATGGTGGGGATGGGCTTCAATCTAAAGTATGACTCGACAGAGCAACAAGTTGTGTGCCCACTCTACCGTGATCATGTGATCACCTACAGCTTCTTCCAGGTAGGATGTTGTTTAAGAATGTATGTATTTTGAATTTTTTTGTGGTTTGGTAAGACTTAGAGAAAGAGAAAAGGATAGAAGTGCTTTTCTATGATTCTTTTGTCAACCATCAGCTGGTCATGACCTCTAGTGTATAGGTTGCCCTCAATTAAGGTGAGCTAATGCAACAAATCAGAATGGAATGCACTTGTTTTAAACCCAAATCAAAAGTATGATATTCGATGAAAACAATAGATGAATAAGAAGAGGGATGCTCTTTCACTAAAATGCAGAAAGCAAGAATAAGAAGGTTCTTTTTAAATACACCAAAAGGAATGTGTCTTTCAGAGAAAATAGAAAGAAGAGAATGTTACCAAGGAGAAAGTATTAATGTGAATGCTATTATAAGGGAAACAAACACACACAATTTTTCACCTAGGAATGAAGAAAGATGCAAGGAACCCCAAATGGGTCCCACCAGGCATGCCAAAATGTTTCACCTGATTTCTTAGTTTTCTGAGAAGTACTTGACGAAACAGATAAGGTAAGGGTGGTAAGAGGAGTACCTAGTTTGAGATGGTTGAAGTTTTTATGTGCATGTATCTGAATTCTGAATCGAAGTGATTGTGAGACCTTCCTTTTGGCTAGGAGGAACTACCTTTATAAGAACCAAAACAAGACCACAAAAGAGAGTTAAATGATATATGTAGTGGACAGCCTAGCATGTGCTAGATCCTGGAAGTGTGATACTTCCTAGATGGCTATCAGTCCACTGTTTAAAATAATTCAATACTAAAATCAAGTAAATATTTTCCTAATGTAGTTTAATATGATTTAGGAATCTCATACAAACACAATAGGTGAGATATAATATAATACGCTAGGCTAGAAGGAGATCCAGAGGTCAAATAGGTCGGTTATAGGTGAATCTGAGCTAAGAGGCTAGGTTAGATACATATCTGAAGGTCAAATAGGTGGTCGGGTAGGTATAGGTTAGAAACAAGCTGTTATTCTAGCAGAGATCAGGTGACACAAATACCGATGATGGTTTGACTGTAAATGGCAACAGTTAGAAATGAAACGATGACAGTTAAGTCAGGGTTGGCGGAGTAACACAGTCTTGGTTTTTGGTGTTTTGGGGTGAAAGTGGAGTGGGTAGTAGATGGGAATTGATCACAGAGGGGGTGCAAATATGTTGTGAAGGTTTGATATTACTAAGGAGGTCAAAATGGGAAATTGGGGAAAGTATTAGGATGAGTGGGTATGGAAGGTGACTGCAACAAGAGATAGGGTAAAAGACTAGGCTCCTTTTGACACAAAGACTACAACAGATGATAAGAAAATGAAACAGATGGAAGGAGGATACTTACTCTTTTATGAGGTATAAGTCTGAAGAATAATGAAGAAGTTGATGTGCTGGAGGATGCTGGGAAGAAAGCCTCACTGTTGTGCCAGTGTATTTGGTTGCCCTTATTGATCACCAATCAATCTTCATTTTGCTATCACATCTAAAGAGATCAAACTCGAGATCATAAGTTTTCCAAAACAACAAAACCAACCATCAACAACCTATATTACAAAGCTGTAGATGGGTCTAAATAGGCCATTTGGTCCATCCCGGTATAACCAGCGTCAATTTAGGGGAACCGACATTGGTTTGGGTGAGATGTCTCAGTTTACTCAAAAGTTTCCTAGGAAGTTGTTCCGCCATTTTTTAAGGGTATCTTCCTTTCCTCGGGGCAAAAACTAAACTTAGGAGGCTTTTAAATGTGAGGTGAGGGGATGGGTGTAATGTTAGGTTTTATTTAGGATATTGGTTTAGGGTTTAGGTTAATGGGTCAAATGATGGGGGTGGTTAGGTGAGGGGCATTTAATAAAAGCAATTATATTAAATAGGTGTGTGAGGGTGGTGAATTAATTTAATGTAAATAATTAAATTAATATGTGTGTGAGTAAAAGGTCATTAACTTAAATAATTAAATTAATATGTATGGAGATAAATGGAATTAATTTAATTAAAGTAATTAAATTAAAATGTGTGGGGTGCAGGAGGTAGGTGATAAGGTGTTGAGGATGAGGAAGTGATTATAGGGTTGCAGTAGGGGACCAAGGTGATTAGGACATAATTTTGGTGTCTACACAAATGGGAGGAAGATCGAATCGTTACTGTCTAAGAGTTTCATAATTCCTACTATGGTCTTAGTGGACACTGTTATATTTGATTTACCCTTATCTATTTTTTCCACCTCAAATGTTTTTAGGTCAATGACTGTAACCTTTGGAACGTCTAGGGTGACCGGGACTAACTCTTCTGTTAGAGGTGGTTTGTTCAATTGATTCATAGGAAGTTCATACTCCGTATGGACTCCTTTCTTCTTCTTGAGGTTTTCTAAGTGTATATCAAAGGGCTTAAGATCCCCTTGAGCAATGAATACCTTCCCCAAATGAAAGAACCTAACCTCCTGGAACATGGTAGAAGGGATATCCTTAATTCAATGAATCCAAGGTCTCCCTAAGATCATGTTACAACTTGTTTCCCTATCGATAATGTAAAACTCTGTCAAGATGGTTTTTGGACCAAGTGTGACTAGAATAACTATAGTTCCAATCAAGGTCTCTTTAATACTATCGTACCCACGTAACGTGTTTCTTGTAGAGGAAAAATTCGTCTCTCCATATCCAAACTTCTATAAGAAAGAGAAAGGAACCACATTTACAACATCCCCATCATCAATAATGGATTTCTTAATACAATTTTTATAAACGCAAACTTGTAAAACTAAGGCAAGATCACCTCTTTAGGAAATTTCAATGTCACATGGCATCTTGTCTATCTAAAAAAAAAAACTAGTATCCCTATCATTCTATCCCGAAGGATGTATGTCATAGTCAGTATGATTTATTTGAGTGCTAGGAGGTGGTGTAACATGAATAAGATGACCAATAACTAGTGCATTTAGTAAAGTAGAGTGATGCACAGGTGAATTCTTCAACAAATCTAGAAACAAAATGTAAGAAAAGGTCTTCTTCAAATCCGATATCAAATCATAGGCTCATACTAGTTTTGAAATTCTAGGAATGTCATTATGTGGGAAGGAAAGATTGGGAAGGGGTTGTGAAACATACTCCTTCATCCAAGTTGTTGCATTAATTTCATGCTCAACCTCTAGCTCAACAAATCCCAAGATTTTCTATCATCGTTTGAAACAAGGTTAGGAGCAACCCGAGAATTGTCAGAAGTTGAGGCTTCATGATCATTGTTCCTTATAGAAATTCATTTGTTTGTGTTTTGTTAATTCACCTCGAAACTTTGAGGAGGTGTAGGTAGTGGATCTTGAAATATGCTCGCATTAGCATTCTGAGGAGCTACATGCCCTGTATAGTCAAATTGTGAGTTTGCTTCAGGATTTACTAGGAACATGTCTACAAAGAGTTGCCTTTGGTTTTCAGGAATTCTTTTTAGAAACTTGTTGCAATCGCGAAAGGTCCTGTCATCATGACCTCAAACCTTATGGAAACCATAGTATAGGTTAGGGTCATAATCTCTTGGCCTTTGATAAGTGTCTTGTTGTTGGTGATTATAACTTCAGTTGTAGTTTTGGAATTGGTTGTTATAACCATGATTTTTTGCCCCTTAGCTAGAGTTTTGATATTGGTTTGGGACTTGAGTTTGATTTTGTTTTTGCGGTGGACAATTCACATCAAACGTGTTAAATGAAGACATAGTGCTAGGGCTTATTTGATTTCCCGAGTTTTTTTTATTTTTAGTTTTTCCATTTCTTGGGAAACCAACATTCTTGACTTGATCAGTGACACTATTCATGGTAGCACCATGATTGCAATTCACACCCTGAGGTCCTTGGTTGTTGGCACCATTTTTTTGATAACTTGTATTAATTTGATTTCGGGATACCGATTTCGCATTGGGACCATATATCTTATGCCCACTATCTATAGTGGCTTGGTCAATTTGAAGTGCACCTTCTAAAACTTCCTCGTAATTACAGAAAGGAAAATTTTGGACTTCCTCCCTAGTCTCTTGATTAAGCGAGTGAAGGAAAAGATCACAAAGTTCCATTTGGCCCATGTCGGGTGCACTTGCAGAGGAATAGAGAACTTGGCACCATCTCTGGATGAAATGAGGGGTAGATTCATTTTTCTCCTATCTAATATACAGGAACTCTCTAATCCCTATATGCAAGAACTTGTTCATGTCATATGCTTTGATGAACTCAGAAAAAAGTTGTTTAAACGAGTGTATAGAAGCTTCTGGAATACAATAATACCAATCTAATGTGATTCCTTCAAGAGTCTTTGGAAAGATCTTAACCACCACAACATCCCAAGGAAGAAATTCCCTGATAGGAGTAGCGTAGGCCTTGATATGAGCATTCGGGTCATCTTCTCTATTAAATTTTGGAAGATCTAGAAATGGGTGTGGAAGCATGAAACCACATATGGTGAAGTCAAGAGGCTCCTTTAAGTACTCAGTGTATGTACCCATTGCATAGGATTCCATCATCGAAGATCCTTGATGAGGAGGTGGATAAGATGCATTATAAGCGTTGACGGGAACATATGGGGTCCCTTGATATGACATGTAGGGAGAAGGAATGGTATATGGGTCTATTTAGGGAGATTTTGAATACATATGCATGTAAGGTGGGATAGTTCCAGGATATAGACTAGCAGGCATAAAACTAGGGAACGTCACATTGCCTATTGTGGCGGTATTCAAGAACACACTTCCAGCAAACCCTTACGTAGGATAAGCTTGAGAAGGATGAGGACCCATCCCTAATTTTTATAACCCTATGAGAAGATCACCTGGATTGGATTATACCCGATAACCTTGTTGTATAAGATATTGCATTGGTTGTTCATTCAACTAGATACCCCATGTTCTGCCCTACAACATGTGTTGGTTGTGAAGTCTAGGAACTTTCTAGCTCTCTAATCCTCCTTAATAAAGTAGAAATGGGATCATTGGAAGAGGATTGATTTCCTTGTTGGGGTGCTTATGGCGTAGGGTTTGATTGAGTAGGCTCATGATACCCTGTCATGAATTTTTCAGTGTTATAATTCTTGTCTTTCTTAGAAGTAAGAATCTTAGGATAGTTATTCAAAATATCAGATACTGAATCCTTTATTCTATCCAAAGACTCATCTATCTGATGAAGAGGACTAGATATTCATGTAAATAGATCATCCTCTGTTGATTGCATGGAAATGTGAGGTCTTGAAAAGACTCTATGGTAAGAACCTATTCCATTTGCGATAACAACGTTGTTTGCATTGGGTTTATCATTTTGAATTTTTAACGGGGTATCAACCTCATCCATCCTTACATAGCTAATGGGGTTTGAAGTGTAGCCGGCGAAGGTTTGAATGTTACTTTTGTAATTATCACCCCACCTTGAAAGAGACGGGGATTGTTGTGGTTGAACGTTAGTGTAATATCTATCAGAGCCAAATGGCCCACCAAAATCTCTTCCTGACATATTTTAGAAAGTATAAAATACCTATCAAAATAGGGGAAGAAATGGAGAGGTGAGGTAATATCAATGAAAGAAAAGGAAACAAGAAGGAATTAATATTTCATGTTAATTTCACCACTTTATACGGATGAAAATGAACATGTGATCTTCAATCACACTTGACCCCCTAAGGTCGTGCCAAAGAAGCTGATGCTAAATATGTGTGGCTAACTATAGGAGGATCAATGACTAAGATCTGGTAGTGTGATCTCCTAGTAGCTGAATTGGAAAAGGGGAGATTTAGAGGCTATGAACGGGTAGCCTAAATTCCCTATGGTTCATTTTCTTAAGTTGGATCTAAGTGCTAAACTAGTTTGAAGTGTCCATGTAAACTGAATCAAATTAACAATCTATCCTACCGTTGAAAGGAAAACTAATCTAAACAAATCACAAAACTGAAACATTATAATCACAAACAACAATTCACTTTTATTCTAAATAATTAAAATATTTCTACACTAAAACTAAACAAGAAAAATAACCTAGTGTGGTTATTCACCTGTGTTGAGTGTGTTGAAACTAAACTAACTTAAAACACAAACTTTACCAAATAATCTATGATATGTAGACAACCTCCTACAGATATTCTCTCCTTCAGATACACAGGGATGGGAAGAAGAGGATCCATCACTAGGGATTTCTATGAAAGGTTCAAACCCTCTTGGAAATTAGCTAATTAATTTAAAAAATTGATTTCTACTCTATTTGATATGATGTAACATTGATGAATTGTAAGAATGAAGGAAATCAAACAACAAATCCAACATGGAATTCACAGAATAGAGGTAAATCCAGTTGTGCAGTAGTATGTCCCATCAGTTTGTCCCTTTCTTTCTCCAAGTGTTAATATGAGTCCAAGGAATTGGGAATGTAAAAACAACAGTAGGAGGATTGCGCTTGAGAAATGACAACTTAATGATAGTTCAGATGCAATGTAGGTAGAAGAGAGATAACACAAGAGATCATAACTTAGCTATGCAATTCCTAAAAAGATCATAATAGAAATACAATGCAAGATACACACAAATTTTTAGGCCCTTTTGCTTGAATACAAACATAGAATATATAGGAATGGAGGATGGGAGGTGCCTTCATGCACAAGGTAAGAAGAGGCAGTTCAACAAATCAAATCTATTTAAAAATAGAAGAGGGAAGGAATACCATGCAAATAACACCGTTTTTAGGCAATTTGGTTCACAAACACATCCTAAAAGTCAAGTTAAGTGAAGCTTCGCGTGTCAAAAACATGCATGAAGAATTATGGAAAAAGTTTTTAGGCCGCCACCCTGCGTAGGGAGGCGGTCCTAACACTAAAGGCCAAAAGATGCACAAAATGAAGTGAGAAGTTGGGAGGAAGCGTGGAAAAGAAAAGTAAGGATTTCCAGGCTACAAATATACATTGCGGATGGGTTTTGGAGCTTGAACACATTCTAAAAGGACATGAATCTTCATTGGTGACTTTTGTGACCATTTTCTGACAATGTAGCACATACAATTTTTTGTCCATACAGTACCTCTAGCTAGTATGACACCATGAAAAAATCAACAACGGGTGCCTCAACAAAATGCTAATTAACCAAGGAGGTTTACACAATAACAACAAACTTTAATGCCCTCACCACAACATAATTATCAGCAAGGGAAAGTAACACAAACTCAACTTCCAGCTTAGCCTGTCTTGAACCCTAAAAATTAATAAACATCAATTAATGAATCAGGATAGGGTGAGATGATGCGGATGAATGCCATTAATAATGTACAACTGAGGTCTAGAAGGACGATAAAAAACCATCCTATTGTTATCACATAATTACTTAAGTAAAATGAGTATATACTAAAGGAAAATGAGGATATGGCTGAGGAAACTAAGGAAACTGAACATGTTTTATAGACCCGAGCCACCAGGAACAAAAAGGTGCATGAAGCTCTTTTCCCAAAATGGTTGAGAGAAACACAAAATGAGGAAGAAAAAGTACTATTTTAGGAGCTGAAAATGATGAACATTGAAGTCCCACTTATGAGAGCAATACAAGACATTCTATAGTTAAATTAGACCATTAGGAGCCATTGTATAAAGACATCAGGAAGGAAGAGGAAGTACCCAAAAACAGTCAAAGTGGAGGGAAATCTAGCTGATATTATGGCTAGGAATCTTCTTTCACCAAATTATGGGGATCTTGGGAGTTCGGTTATTACTATTTTTGTAAATGGTCATTCAATATCTAATGTATTGGTAGATCTTAATGCTACTATCAATGATATAACAACAAATATGTTCAATATGTTGTCTTTAACAAGATTAAAAGCAACCAATAACATTATTCAATTAACAGATCAATCTATTGTTGTAATAGATAGAGTGATTGAGGATGTTATGGTCATAGTTTAATCTTGAGAGTATCCTATTGATTTTATGTCCTACAACCTAAATCCTGAAATTTGGGATACCCAGCCATTTTAGGAAGGCCCTAGTTAGCTACTGTTGCTATGTACATTGATTGTAGATCATGAAAAATGACTATTTTGAATGGGAAAAAAGAAAAGAATATTTCACATTATCCTCCTACCTAGCCATATGTGGATGTTTGTGACTGTGTATGGGTTGATATTTAAGAAATAACAATGAGTTCTTCTTATTTGGCCACCATTGTAGTGAAAAATCACATAGAAGAAATTTTTGAGTCATACACAATGTTTGATGAGGAGGAGACCAAAGCTATGGAAACTAGAATTGTGGCTCTGAAAATTCAAATTGAGGATACAGAAACAACTATTTTGAGTTCAATAGATAATATCACCAAGTTAAGAGACATTTTTAATGGAAATTGTGAATAAATCTATGATTATCACGAAGAACACAGTCACTGATTTCTATTGTCATTTAGCTAAGGTTTTGTCCCTTGAAAACATGAGTATTTTGCACATGCTACAACCTCATGTTTTTCCCTTGAATTATTTAAATGTTGATGTTGAATTTGCTATTATGAAAGATAGTAAACACATGATTGTTGACATAGGAAAAGAACTGACCATTGGTAACAATTTAGAAGCCCGAAAAGATACTAGGGTTGTAGAGATCTTGAGGAAGCATTCCAAATATTTTTCTTAGGATTTAACTGATATGAAAGGGATTAATCCAAGCATCTACACTCACCATATTTACAATGACGATGTTAAACCTATGTGAAAGCCGCAACAAATAATTAATCCTGCACTAAGATACATTCTCAAAAATGAGATAGAAAATTTGTTAAAGGTAGGATTCATATATCCTATATTTGATAGTCGGTGGGTATCATCATTAGTTATAGTTCCCAAGAAAAATGGTAAGTGGAGAATTTTCTTATACTATAGGGAACTTAATAAAGCCACCAAGAAGGATTACTTTCCCCTGCCTTTTATTGATCATGTTTTAGAAAATTTGGCAGGAAAGAAATATTTCTCCTTCTTGGATGGGTTTAGTGGGTATAAAAAAATTAGTATAGCCCCTACTAGTTAAGATAAAATCATCCCCACTTGTCCCTGGGGTACATTTGCATATAGAGTTCTGCCATTTGAACTTTGTAATGCACTTGCCACCTTTCAAAGAGCAGTTTTGGGAATTTTTGGAGATCTTACAAATGATTGTGTTGAAGTTTACATGGATGAATTTACTGTCCATGATTCAAATTTTGATGAATCTTTGAAGAATATTTAAAAAGTGTTAACTAGATGTGAGCATCATTAAATTTCCTTGAGTTATGAAAAATTTCTGATAATGGTGGATCAAGGAATTGTCTCAGGTCATTATATTTCTACCCAAGGTATACATGTTGATCCTAAAAAGATAGAAGTAATTTCTAAACTTCCTACACCAACAAATCAGACTGATATAAAAAGTTTTCTCGAACATGCAAGATACTGTAGGTGGTTCATGAAATATTTTATCAAAAAAAATTTCCCCATGTTTTCTTTTCTAACAAAAGATTGTGTCTTTGAATGGCCTCCTCAATGTCAGTAGGCCTTTGAGGTTATCAAATAGAAGTTAACCACTTCTCATGTTTTGAGAGGACCTAATAGGGGACAACCTTTCCATATTCACACTGATACTTCTAACACAACGATGGGTGTTGTTCTTGGGCAAAATTTTGAGGAAGACCAGATGTATGCCATCTATTACATCATTAAAAATTTGAACTTATCATGATGAGCTTGGAGGAGGAAATTAATCAATAAAGAGGAAAATTACCAAGGTTCTTGGAAATGGGTATTATTGGCCCTCTCTTCAAAAGTCTGTCAAGAAGTACATATGACAGTATGATGGATGTTAGAGAATGGGGAAGCCTACATTGTCTACTGAAATGCCCCTCAATCCTCAGGTAGTCTTAGGACCATTTGAGAAATGGGGAATTGATTTCATCAGACCGATTTATTCCACATCCTACGTGAAATATTATTTACTGGTGTGCACTGATTATGTCACAAAATGGGCTGAGGTTCAAGCATTGGCATCTGCAAATGAGGATGCTATAGTTGAATCTTTGTACAACAGGATGATGCCGAGATTTGGTGCCCCTAGAGTCATTGTATCTAATCAAGGACCTCAATTCGTTTCTAACATGATTGAAGCCTTCATGGAGATCTATCGAATCAAGCACTGGAAATCATCACCATACCAACCCCAATCCAATGGGAAATCATCACAAACAAAGATTTGGAGAAAATTTTAACAAAAGTTGTCAATGCAGACATAAAGAAATGGGTACCGAAACTACCAAAATAAGTTTGGGCCTACAGCACAACCTAGAAGAACACTACTAGTTTCTCCCCTTATGAACTAGTGTATGGGAAGAAGCCATTGTTGTTAATTGATTTCGAATTGTAGACTTAGATGACAACAAAAAAATTTGGAATTGAGTTAGATGATGCACAACGTGAGAGAGTAATGCAACCAAATGAACTGGATGAAATGAGGACGAAGGCACAAAACAAACATAAATTATTCAACACCAAATAAAATCTTGGCATGATACTCATATCAAGCCTAGGAAGTTTAATGAAGGATATCAGGTCTTACTCTTTGACTCAAAGTACCAGCAGTTCAAAGGCAAGCTGAGGAAAAGATGGTTAGGACCCTATGAGATCCAAAACATTTATGACAATGGTTATATGAGACTACTACCAATTGATGGAGATAGGATAACTATTTTGGTTAATGGACATAGATTATGGATGTATCAACGTCCTCTAAACAAGGATCCCTTCAATAAAGATGTAACGTTATGTGAAGAAATCAAAGAAGTGGAGGAGTTTGGCTCTTTCCGCAAAGAATAGTTATTTTTTTGAATTAAAATAATGGAAGATGGTGATGTTTTCAATCTTCTTCCCCTTATATTGTATTTTATTTATTTATTTCATACTTTTAATAAAGGCTAGGAATGTTAATTATTAGATTGTACACTAATAAAACTTATTCTATGAGCACAGGACGTGGAATTTTACAGATATCGGGAGCTGAGCTGGTAAGGGTAAGTGCATTTTTATTTCCTATGAATATTATATTTTTAAGCAATCCCCCATCGCATTTCCTTAACATGATTAAATCAAAACACAAATTTTGATGCACCTATTATGAATATAAATCAAAATCTTATGCCAACAAGTGGGGTGTAATGAATAATAATGGACAAATATTCTACATGTTTCACATTTTTATGGAAGGGACAAGTAGATTTGTGAGAAGGACATGTGGCCTTATCATTCATGATGATAGGACATGAGTTGTGTAATGCATTAAATATTCCCATATGAACTAAGTCCCTATCCTATAAATTTTTTCCACTACCAAACTTGTGTTGAATCACTGCCAATTAATATCTTAAAAGATAATTCAAACTTCCAATGTCCTTGTTTCATGTAATTGCTCTTCTATTCCACAAAAAACCTTCACCATTTTTATGAATTTTTATTCATCCTTGATTCATCTATGGGGCGGAAAAAGAAATCTAAACCAGATTCTCAAGAGCTGCTACTGTGAAATGTTGCTATTTCTCAGGTATTTCATGATGCAGGATGCTTAGATTTTATTAGAAAATTTGAGGGTTTTGATGAGTATTTGGTTGATGAGTTCCTAATAATTTTTTAGGCAACTTGCTCATGAATTTGATGTAAAAGGATTGAGATAAATAGCCAAATTGTTTTTGACCTATCCATCCTACTAGATTTTGGTCTCAAATTTGTGACCAATGCCCCTCTCAAATATTTAATACCACCATTTCATGAATAAGGAGAAGCTCTTCCAGAATTGATCGTCACTTCCTTTGGAACTCAGAAGGGAATTTAGCAGGAGATTTTTCCTGGTCTTTGGAAAGAGTTAGCTAAGTGGGTCAACATATATTTTATCTATAATGGGAAACCATTTGTACATGGTGGAGATTCACTAAAGATATTAAATCATCTGAAGAAGGCCCGCAAAAACCCTGAGATCGGGGTTAATTTTATAGAATATCACACGAACGTGGTCATCAAAGTGGGACAAAAGTAACAAATTGGAGGTGTTAAGGATGCATTGAAACACCCGAGAATTATCCAAAATTGGATTTGATAACTAAATATTAGCATCAAAACTAAGTACACAACTTAAAAATAAATATGCAAGATGCAGATAAAAAGCCAAACAAAATATTATTCAACTGCTTGTATTCTATCATCCGAGAACACACAATATATAGTGTTTTACAAGACTAATCCTTACCCAAATAATAAGAAGGAAACACTGAACAAAAGAGATTAAAACATATCCATAAATCAAGGAGTGGAGGCAACAACTCAAAAACTCTAATAAGTTATGGGAGACTAATAATATCCCACAAATAAAATAGACATATAAAATTTGACATATTATCTCAAATGAGCATATTCAAGGTGCAAAATATCTAGTTCACAAAGACAAGTGTGAAATCATTTACACCAAAACCCTCCCATAAGTGAATGCAAAGGAGCATAAAGAAAGGGTCCTAAATACTATTCCAACTAAGGTACCCAATTAAAACAAGAGAAAAGAAGAAGGAAATAAGGGACTTCATGCTAAATTCCCCTTGAGCATAACTTCCTTGACTCCAAGATTTTCTCATAGAATAAGATATCAAGGAGAAGAAAGTAGTTTAGTGAAGATATCTTCTATCTGATCAGCTGTAGATACAAACTTCAAGTCAACGACATAATTCTGAATCAATTTATTGATGAAGTGCATATGAATTTCAATGTGTTTTGTACACTGATTTTCAATAGGATTATGTGTAATTTGAATAAAACTCTGATTATCACACCATATGACAGAAGGATTTTCTTGTGGAAATAAAAAATCATCAAGTATTTAGTGAAGCCAAATAACTTCTCGGTGTGCTTTTACCACACCTCTATACTCATCTTCAGTGGATGACATAGCAACTGCATTTTATTTTTTACATCCCCATGTTACTGAACCAGAGGAAAGGTGAAAAAATAAACCAGAAGTAGACTGTCGCATGCCTTGATAACCTCCCCAATCTGAGTCTGTATAGCCTTCAATTTCACGAGATCTCTGTGGTGAATAATGTATGCCAAAATTCAAAGTCCCTTTTATATATCTCAAAATTATCTTTGTGCATTCCCAATGACTCTCATGCTGCTCATGTGGAAAAGGAGACATATTCTTAAAAAAAAAGGTAATATCGGGATGAGTATGTGTCAAATACAAAAGACTCCCAACCAATTGTCTATACAAAGAGGCCTCAACAAGGTTAGACTTGTAATTAATAGTCATTTCAATACCTGACTGAATTGGAGTGGGAGATGGCTTACAATCAACCATGTGGAACTTTTGCAACAAATCGGAAGCATACTTCCTCTATCCAATAGATATTCCTTCAAAATACTGAGAAACTTGAATACTAAGGAAATAGTGCAACAATCCCAAATTTTTCATGTCGAAGTTCGCACTCATTTTGTTTTGAATGTCCTGAATCATAGAAGTTGAGCTTCTAGTGAGGATGAGATCGTCAACATACAAAATCAATATTAACAATTCATCATCACATTTTAGAACATATACAGTATGATCAGTTGCACAAGGACTCATACTAAGCTCAAGGAGCTTGTTTGAGACCATATAGAGAATGAGGAACTCTACAAACTAGTGAAGAATCCTATACAAAACCAGGGGTTTTCTCCATATAAATTTCCTCATGGAGTTCACCATGCAAAAAACAACTCTTCACATCCTTCTAATACACTAACCACATATGAGAAGCAACAAGGGAAAGAACAAGGTGAACAAAATCCATCTTTTCTATAGGAGCAAAAGTATTAGAGTAATCCACCCCTTTGACTTGAGAAAATCCCTTAGCGACAAGATGAGCCTTATCCTTTTCTATAGATCCATCAGTTGCATACTTAGTCTTACAGACCCGTTTACATTTTACCACTTTCCTTCGCTTAGGAAGAGGAACCAATTCCCATGTATTATTTTTCATCAAAGAGGAGTATTCTTCTTTTGTAGCTTCATCCCATTCAAAGTTTCCATAAGCTTCAGAAAAAGTAACAGGATCAAAGGAGATAAATTTACTTATAAGATTCGTTCCTGAAGTCATAAAATGAGTACAATGTTAAAAAATATAACCTCAAGTCTCATATATTGTGCATCAAGGATCACTCGAATCTCCAACCAAGTTACATCTTCCTATAGAGTAGATTGAAACCATTTTGGATGTCATTGTGCCGAAGAAGAAGGGGAAGGAGGAGGTGGAGGAGAATCCTCATCTTTAGAAGCATCATTAGAAGAATCATTAATAATCATGTCATCCAGGTTAGGTGAAGAAGGTATTCGAGACATATGTTGATCTTCATCAGAATTCTCAACTGGAGTTGTCTCATCAACACGAACATCCCTTCAAAAATGAACTTCTAGAGTAAAAGTATCTAGAAGGTGGTATGCCTTCACATGTTCATAATGGCCAACAAAAATGAGTTTCTTACTCTTTGGTTGCATGGAATTCCTTTTTCCATCAGAAATATGAGCCCAGACTAGAATTCCAAAGACTTGAAAATCAGAAACATCAAGCTTCTCTCTAGACCATGCTTCCTTAGGTGTAATCCCTTGAACAAATTTATGGGGAATCTGATTCTAGATATAGTTGGTGCAATTCATGGATTCAACCCAAAACTCAGGTGAAAGGTTATTTGACTAAATCATGTAATTTTCCACCTCCTTAAGTGTCCTATTTTTCTATTCTACAACACCATTCTATTGAGGAGTGTAACGCATTGTATACTGATGTAGAATTCTATGGTCAGTACAAAAATCCTTGAATGCATTACTAATATACTCCCCCACATTATCAATGCGAAGCTTTTTAATGGAATGAGATGATTGTTTTTCAACAAAATCTTTAAATTCTTTAAAACCATTGAAAACATCACTCTTATACAGAAGAAAATACAACCATGTTCTCATTAAAAAATCATCAATAAAAGTTAAAACATATTTGCAACAAGAAAAAGAAGGATAAGGAACAATCATCAAATCATTGTGTACTAACTCGAGAGGAACCTTAGCTATGTTAGCCAATCCTTTGGAAAATGGATATTGATGTTGTTTAACTAACATACAACATGGACAAACACCATTAGTAGAAGAAATTTTAGGAAGTCCAGTTACCATGTTCTGAGAAGATAGTTTTTGCAGATATCTGTAATTTAGATGGCCAAATCTCTCATGCCAAAAATTACTAACAAAATTTAAGTGATCAATAAGAGCAGATCATGCAGAAGTCTCAAACTTTTTAAAGAGATATAATCTAGAATCTGTATCCACAACGCATGTAGATAAAATATCATTAGGATCATTCAATTCTCTTATTAAAAATTTATCAGGTGAGAATTCAATAGTCTTTCCTTTCCTTAAATTACAGATTTGATAAAAGGAGCAAAAGTTGTTAGAAATGAAGGAAACATGTAGAACATCATGCACTAAACCATTTAGAATGTCAACATTCCCTTCACCCATTACTTTTATTGAAGTAGAATTTCCCACCATAATATGAGAAACCTTGCAAGGAGAAACTAAACTTAGCAAATTCTCTAAATGTGTGATGTGATGTGTGGAACTTGAATAAAAAACCCATCTATCATCTGATGGAGTGAGCTCCTAAGCTGAAAGAGATTTCCATTTACCAGAATTAGAAGAGGTTGAAGGTGTAGGAACAAAAAGCTTATGTTGTTTCAACATATTATCAAGTGCTTCAATCCTCACACAATATCATGATTCTCGATGGATTTTTTTGATATAGAAAGGACAAGGGTCATACACCTTTCTTTTGAGATTCATTTTCCATTTTAAAGGACTAGAAGGTTTAGGGACTTCATAACTTTTATCAGTGGTAGTAGAAGAGGGTTTAGAAGATTCTGAAATCTTAGATCCTAGTTTCCAGTTAGGTTTCCCTTTACCCTTAGGATAATTTGTTAAAAGTTTCTGGTTTGAGGTTGGAAAGGCATCAAATGCCATTAACTTTGTTTTTTCATGAGATAACCTCTCAAAAAACACCTCAAATGTTGGAAATTTAAACGCATCCCCTAAAGCATTCATACTTGAAAATAAAGTAGAAGTGAACACAAAAAATGGAGAATCAACAAAATGCATTTAGGATCCTTTTTTTATTTACCACCATCATTTAATTTACTTCTGATTTCTTTGATTTTAGTCAAGAAATATTATGTGAGAGGAAAATCAGAAGGTGACAGAGTTGTAAACTCCATTTCCAGTTGAATTTACTTGAACTCATTAATTTTACCAAATAATTTTTTAAAATTTCCCATACCTCTTTAGGAGATTTGGAAACTGACATATGAAACTGAAGGTTGTCTGCTATATCAAGAAAAATAATTCCCAGAGCCTCATCTTTCTTGCATGCGTAACTGTACTTATCCTTCTCATTGGTTAAGGAAGGCACTGAATCTTGAAAAACATGCCATAGACCACGAGATTTGATTAGTTGTTCCATTTTTGGCTTCCAAACATGATAGTTGGATGAATTTAATGGTTCAAATAGTCGTAGATCCATGATGTTTGCAGGCACATACGTAGAAGGCAGACTTCTTGACATGGCGGAAAATGAACGATTCTCCCCCGAAAATGGTACTTCCTTGGATGGTACTAAAAATTGAACCAATAGAATAGGGTCAAAGAAATTACACTTTTGCAAAAAATGGAACTTGATTTTGAGTTACTTGGAAAATGTTATTAAGTTTTAAAATTCTCTAAACATATGCCAATTTAATTAAAAAGGACCCACTGATTAAAAAATCAAACCAAACAGAGGCAAAGATGGTCATGTGACAAATCTTTGCAATCAAGAGAAGATGAAGATTCTAAGTATGCCTTCCATTTATAAACAACCCCAAAACATGATTATTTCCCCCAAAAAATAATTATTTAAGAAAAGAACTATAGGAAAATTAAATTTTCAAAAACTATAGTTTTGCAAAAAAATAATTAAATTGTCCAATCTGAATTGGCTATGCATGAGCAAGTTTATTAATGAAATAATAAATCACGCAGAAGTTTCCTCACACAGCAAAAATGCAGCCCTCCCAAAAATGTTGCTAAGCACCCACAATTGTTATTTCCAGGTGAAAAAAGAAGAGTTTGTACTGGTAAAAAACGTGGTTGAGAAGGGAATCTCCAAATGCTCAGCTTAGAAGATACCTTAGCAAGCCAAATATGTTCTAATGTAATAGGAAACCATCCCAATGTAAAGGCATGCCGAGTTGTAGAGATATTCAGGTATTGTAAAGGCAGAGATGAGCCATGAACACAAAATTGTGAATAAAAATTTAGAGTTGTGTAGATGTTAAGTCCACACCATCAAATAAGTAAAACCCATCACCCAGTAGAGAGGTATGCAAGGAAGGAGAAACACTCAAAATAGAAAAGAGGAAAATCCTCAATGTCCAATGCTAACTGAAAAAATATGGAGCTGCTCCCAACATCACATAAACTCCAACAAAGTCAAAAAACAACAACTCTCATATTCTTGCAAAAAAATTGCATATTCAAGACTAAGACTGAGAAAACATGCAACAACTATCTAGATCTAATACCAAATTGGATATGATAACCAGGTCTTAGCATGAAAACCAAGTAAAAAAATAAAAATAAATATGCAAGATGCAGAGAAAAATCCAAACAAAATATTATTCAACTACTTGTATTCTCTCATCCGAGAACACACAATATATAGTGTTTTATAAGACTAAGCATTACCCAAATAATAGGAAGGAAACACTAAACAAAGGAGATTAAAACATCTCCATAAATCAATGACAAGAGGTGATATCTTAACAACTCCAATAAGTTACAAGAGACTAATAATATCCCACAACTAAAATAGAAAAATAAAATTTAACCTATGCTCTCAAATGATCTTATTTAAGGTGCAAAATATCTAGTTCACAAAGACAAGTGTGAACTCATTTACACTAGCATCCAATTAATCTGTTCACATCAGGATTTTTACAGGTCTAAGAGGAAGGTTGAAAACATAAGTGCAGGGGATAGTTCAAAGAAAAAGAAAATAAAGAAGGAACCTTCTCCTAGTGTTCAACCTAAGCTTGATTCGATTCCTCTCCTTTCAAGGGAAACCATGAAGGATTCTACTAGTAAGTATAATCCATCCTTTGTGCCACAATTTTCCAAAGGTAAAAGCATCCCATCAGTCTATTCTTTTATTTCTATGAGGCCAAGAAGTTCTTGTATATTAAAAAGACTTGAAGTTTCCCATCCTGAAATGTTTCATAAGGATTCTTCTCCCATTCTAGAGGAGAAGGAAGAGGCTAGTACGTCATCCATCCCTTTTGAGTTATCTCAAGATGATGAATTTACAACAAACATTCATGCAATATAGTGTTTTCCCTCAAAGTAATGCGATAAAATAAATAAGTAGGTAATGAGCATAGGAGGAATGTATGTGTTATGTAGATGATAAAAGGCATAGCACGTGTTGTAGACATTGAATCAGACTAGTTGTAGAGAGATTCCATTTGGATAGGAGGAATGAATTTTATAACAAACAAAACAAGACCACCAAAAAATATTAAATAATAAGACTCATAGGATTTCCCAACAAGGTTAGATCCAGGAGGCATGACGCTTCCTTGAATGGCTGTCAATCCTATGTTTACTACAAATTAACGTAAGAAATAATAGTTCCTATTGTAGTTGATAAGATTTAGGTATATTCTATTAATATATAATAAGTGGATTTAACTCAATAAGCAATGGTTATAATTAAATATTGAAGATTAATGGGCTAGTTTTGGTCTATAGGTGTAGGAGAGGCTATATGTGAGGTCTTGGTGAAATTCAGAAAGGTTTTGGGTTGTTTTGGGGAAGTTGTTAACTCGCAGTTATAGACAAAATTTCTAGTCTCAGAGACCAATATCGGTTGGTCGACTGATGTCGGTATAGGAGATAGATCGATGACGGTTAGCTAGCCAGTGTCGGTAGGGGCAATTTGGTTAAAATATTGAAAATGAGAGTTTGGGAATCTTTGTCATTACACAGAGAGTTGTGGATGTTTGGGGAAGGATGGAAAGGTGTTCAAGAATCAGTAAGGTATAGAGGGTAATATGATAGATGAAATGGCTATGGTTAGTAGAAAATGTGATAAACTAGTAGAAGGTGGTAATGGGACAAAGAGAAATTAAATGAAAGTAGTGAATGAAATGATTAATATAAAACACACAAGCTTAACAAGTAAAAATGATTTACTTATCTGATAAACTTTGCATATCTGAATGTGGTAGGAATGGTTGATCATTTCGAGATGAAGTGTGAATGCATCCTGTACTAAGGTAGCAGTGCATGTGTGCTCTATCCTGTAAACTTGAAACTATGGATGAGATAATTGGATGATGGAAGAGGTGTGATGTGCTCTGGTTCATCATCGAGAATCCTGAGTGCTGGAGAGTTCAAATGCCAAATTTTAATGAATGACTGAATTGGAGAACCTATGTAAAGAGTTAGAAGCCCATAATTAAGGGTAACCGATGGCAGTTAGGGAACCTACACCGGCTAAGAGAAAATCGGCGTTGATTAGGGATAATTAGTCCAAGTTACCAAAAGTAGCCCAATCTTCCCTATTTTTGGCACGATCTTGATTGTTAATATGGGTCTCATGTGAGGGTTTCCACTTAGATAAGTGGGAGTGTTGTTGGAGAAGGAATATGACTTTAATTTTAGGGTTAGACTAAGTCTCAGTTGGTTGGGATAAATAGGGACCTATTCTTAGCTAATCAATAGGCTAGGAATAAGTCCATGGTGAGGTGTCTAGGTGAGATGTAAATTAACTTAATTAAAATAATTAAATTAATTGATAATCTGAGGATGAATATTAATTCAATTATAAGGTGATTAAATTAATATCCAAGTGTGAAATGGGAGTATGGTTAGGTATATGCATTGTGTTGATTAATTGATTGGGGCCATTGGAGTGTAACCTAATTTTGGTGTCTACATTTGCCCCTTTTTGTCATGTAGTTTGTCATTGATAAACGATGCTGAACAAAAACAGGAGGTAGGTGTTCCAAGTATGAGTGAAAGTTAGGTTGTCCTAAGTATGGGAGGAGGTGATCCCCCTTAAACCAAGAACTGATGAAAGTGTTAGGATTGAGTTAGTGAGTGGTTTGATATAAGTGATAAGTGATGAGAAATGAGGGTGTAGGTGGGGTGTAGGAAATGGTGAATATATCAATTTGGGTAGTAATTAGTGGCACTCAAACACACAGGTACACATATAAAATGTGACAAGGCACTAGGCTGAAGAGCATAACAAACTTTACATTGTATCAAAGGTCGATAAGTTTATCCAGAACAAGGTTGATGTGGTTCAGGTATCCACAGGCATAGGATACAGTCTTGAATCAAAACTAGGCAAGGTACAAGGAACAGGAAATATAGGTATGTTCCAGAGCATCAAAAGGTTTGGTCAAGATAAACGTCACATGACATGAGACAAGGAAAGGTCAATAGGCTAAACAACACAGAGTAACATCATCATAAGATAAAGTGAGGAAATGAACTTCGAGTTTCAAATAGGAGTAGGTTTGGGTTGGGTTGATAGGTAAGGTCGTAGGTAAAGCCGTGTGGTATAGGTCATAGTATAGGCTAAATTTTTTCACCAAATAAAATAAAGGTCACGTAGCTAGGTAATAAGGTGATTAGGTGATTGGCCATCAAGGGCTTGGGTAAGGGTGGGAAGAAGCTTTAAAATTAGTTTTTGAGTAATCCAAATATGGTGAAGTTAGGGAAAATGGGTTTAGCAATGGTGACCAATACCACTCACAGGTAAAATGCCTAAGTGTTATTGGTATGGAAATTAGGTTGTGTTAGGCATGGTTGAGTCAGATTTAGGATTTTCAAGATATTTGTGTCATGGAAGTTAGTTGGTTTTGAGGCATGGTTGAATGAAAATTTTCCAAGTTATTATTTTAATGGAAATTATGTGTTGTAGGTATGGTTTGGTTTAATTCCCACATAATTGGTATTATGGAAATATAGATGATTCAGGTATGATGTGATTCATGTTGTAGCATGTGAGGTATGCTGAAATGACCTATGTTTTGTGATACACTAATTTCTAAGTTATTGTGTAGATGAAAACCAACTAGGTTATGATGTGTGTACAAAGGGGGGAGGAAATGGTTAGGGAAATATTGGTCAAGCTAACCTCTAAGGGACTCATGCCCTTAGAGTGATGCCTACATAGACCTGATGAAAAGGAGCCTTGAGTCGATGTAATTCTCCCATAGGATAGGGAATAATAAGATGATATAGGTGAGTAGGTTAGTAAGTTTAGGTATAGGTAAATGGGAAAGGTAATTAAGCATGATTGTGTCTAGGTTTATTAGGCATTGTTGATTCTATGTTATTTAGGCTTGGTTGAGTCTAGGTGGATTAGGCATGGTTATGTCAGATGAGTTGGTTGAAGTAGATGACAAATGTAAATGGAGGTGAAAGAAGATGAAATCCTTGAAAAAAAATGTCGAAGGTATTGTACTATGTAGACGAATTGATAAGTAAGAAAATAGGTAAATCGTAAAATACATGAAATACTCCATAAGTGGCAAGAACCATTATGAGCATACCAACGATAGGGTTATGAACTTAAGCCCTCTAAAGGCAATGCATATTAAAATTTCTAAGGGTGAAAGAAGACACATGATCATGAAGTGTCACATGTGTGCCACATCCCTTGAGTAGGTATACAATAAGAAAACACAAGAGGGTGAGGTGGAAAATCTTGGTTAGTGTAATCTTGTTGTGAGACAACACACCTCTTTTGCAAGATACCCAAAACCAAAATAGGAAAGGCCATGATGAAAAAGTTGTATTTTTCTTGATTTTTTGTATTTTATTTTTACTTTTTTTATAGACTGATCAATGTGGGAAGTCTATGGGGGATGAATAGAATATATCATTGAGGTCTTCATGAAGTTGATCTATGTAGGAAGCTTCAAAATATTCTTATTTTATTTTTATAGAAATAGTCCTTTTCTTGGGTAGACTATGTACAATAGGGCTAGCTTTTTACAACTGTCCTTCGAGGGAGCAGTCTATTTATAGCAGCAAGATAGAAAGATAGATTCCCTTTTTGAGGGAATCATCTATTTACAAGAAGTGTGACTCAAGGAGTTGAATTTGAAAATCTAATATATTAATTTTGAAGTTTTTGGACATTTAGGTCATGGACAAGACTATAAAGGAGTATAGGCTTATTTTATGAAGAAAAAACCATAGCATGAAAAGGTTAGCTATGAAAGAGGGGTTTTAAGTGAAAAAAAAAAACCATGGGATTCCATCCTAAAAATGATGAAAAGTATCCATGATAATCATTCCATAAGTAGAGCCGTGGTACTCATATTTAAGATAAGGATGAAAGATGACATATCACACAGTAGAATGGTTGAAGATGCAAGGCATTGAGGGGATTGGGAAAGGGTTTACCTTTAAGAGAAGATAAATTAGAAGCACCTGATCCATAGGTATGAGTGACGATATAATATCCAAGCCAATTAGGAGAAAACTTTCCCCGTTTACTTTTCTCCGCTTTGATTACATGTTTATTTTCCATCAGAACAAGGTCATTGACCTTAAAGGTTTGTTCATGGACACGTTTTTTATAGGCACGTTTGATACATTTTTGGTATCTTTGAAGGTGATCCAAATCATTTAAACAACATTCATATAGAAGCTCAAGTTAGGCCAAGAAGTATTGGTGAAAGTCGTCATCATTGAGCGTGTATTTGAGTGATATATGAAGAGATGGAATTTGGAATTCAAGAGGCAAGACAACCTCCATACCATAGACCAAAGAAAACTATGTAGAAGAAGTTGAGGTGTGAATACTAGTGTAATAATCCCATAAAGCAAAAGGAATGTGAGTGTGCCAATCCTTAGCAATATCTTAAACCAATTTCATAAGAATTTTGTTAAGAGTTTTGTTAGTCAATTCGGCTTTGCCATTTTTCAAGGATTGTAAGGGGAAGAAAAAATGAGTTTAATGCCAAATGTGTCACATAGTTTGTGTAGGGTTTTGTTTTCCATTTTCAGTGATGAGGTGGTGAGGAACACCAAAGAAAAAAATGATGTGATGGTTGATGAATTCAAAAAAAATCTCATATTTTGTAGAAATGAGAGGTATGTCTTTCACCCATTTAGTGTAGTATTCAGTTGCGGTGATGATCCATTGATGACGTTGAGAAGAATGAGAGTTAATATCTCCGATGATATCCAAACCCTATTTAGAGAAAGGCCAAAGGTATTTGGAAACCTGTAAGGTGGGACTAGGGGTGTGGTGAAGATTAGTGTGTTGCTGACATTTTACAAACCATTTGACATAGTCACAACAATATTTTTTTAGGGTTGGCCAATAATAGCCAAGGAAAAGAATGTGTTTAGTGATGACGAGGCCACTGAAATGACTACTATAAATCCCTTCGTGAACTTGTTTAATAGTGTAAGGGATTTTAGAACTTGTGAGGAATCGTAGGAGGATACTGTCACAACCATGTTTGTAGAGAAGACCCCCCATGATGACATAGAGAGAGATAATTTTTAGTAAGGCTTGTTGTCCATTGCAAGTGAGTTACAGAGGTAGAATTGGGAGGGAAAGGTAATCAACGAAATCCATATACCAAATGTCATGTGGATCGGTTTCAATTCTTCCTACAAAGTTAACATCTTGAAATAAATAAGAGGGTGATTGCAAAATTTTTACTATGACAAAGAATTTTGATTTAGAAGGTGAAGCAAGTATTTGAGAAGAAAGAAAGGCCATGGTATCTGTGAATTTGTTAGTGGAGCGTGGAGTGGTTTGAAGTTCATAATGATCAAAGGTAGTCAAAATTATGTTGACGTGATGTTTATACTTTTAAAGTACTTAGTTATGACACTGGTATAGACCATTGACTTAGTTCACAACCAGTTGGGATTCACCAAATATATTAATGGATTTAACATCTACGGCTATGGTAGTTTAAATACCTAACACACATGCTTCATATTCAGAAATGTTATTAGTATAGACAAAATACAGTTTGAATGATATAGACATATGCTCACAATTAAGAGGAATAACAAAGACCCCTGCACCACCCCCATGCTGACATTTAGAACCATAAAAAAATAAGGTCATCTGATAAATGGTGTTGTCAAGGGAGAGGGTATTAATTGATTCATCAGGGAAATTGAAGTTAGAAGATTTATTTCTGGAAAGAGGTGCATCTGCAAGTTGGTCGGCGATGGTTTTTCCTTTAATAAACTTTTGATGGATGAATTTGAGATATAGGTCTACAAGAAGCATGAACCAACATGCATCACATTGGTGTTGTTAAGGCTTAGCATGCATGTAATGTAAGGGGTCATTGTTGGTGACAATGGATGGTTTTTGGTCAAGTAGGTAATGGTGAAGTTTGGTAGTGATGAAGACTAGGGCTAAGCACAGTTTTTTAGTGTGAGTAGATCTAGTCTCATAATCTAAAAGAGTACAGATTATATAAAAAAATTCCTACTCCCTATGTCATTTTTCATGATGAGCGAGCATGGCTCCCAAGGAATGATCTATGGTAGAAATGAAGAGGTAAAAGGGCATGTCATCCTTTGGTGGGATAAACATAGGTGGTTGGAGCAGGTATTATTTCAGCGCTACAAAATATTTACGGCACTCATTATCCCAGTTGAAGAAAACATCCCTTTTAAGAAGATGATTAAAAGAGTGACATCAATAAGAGAGTTGAGAAATAAAGTGTCTAATAGATTGTAACTTTCCTTGCAAACTATGAAGTTGTCAAAGGTTTGTAGGTGGAGGCATCTCAAGAATAGCCTTGATTTTGGCGAGATCGACTTCAATACCCACTAGAGAGATGATGAAACCAAGGATTTTTTGAGAGCGGATGGTGAAGATGCACTTATTTGGTTGAAGGTGACCACAATATTTGATGAGACGGTCAAAGATAACTTTAAGAATCGTAAGGTGTTCGGACCAATGCTTAGACTTAGTAAGAAGGTCATTAACATAATCTTCCAAAATTTCATGCATGATTACCTTTCCCTCCCAATTCTACCTCTGTAACTCACTTCCAATATTTTTAAGGCCAAAGGGCATGACACAATAACTTAAGGTCCCCCAAGGTGTGATGAAGGTAGTTTTGTGTTGATTTTTCGATGTGAGCAATATCTAGTTATAGCCCGAGAAACCTTCCATGAGTGATAACATCTCATTGCTGGAGGTGAGATAAAAAATTTGGTTGATACTGGGTACAAGAAATTCATCCTTGGGGCAAGCTAGGTTAAGGTTACGGAAATCCATGCAGATATGAAGCCCCCCTATCGCTTTGGTGATGGGAACTATGTTAAAAATCCATTAGGGATAGTCAATGGGTAAAATAAAAAAAATAGAAAGGAGGCATTGGATTTCTTATTTCACAAGAAGGGCAATGCAAGGATGAATTTTTCGCAACTTCTGTTTCATGGGTTTGGCATCAGGAATAGTTATGATATTGTGGAGCATGATATTTGGGTCAAAACTGGGAATATCAGCATAAGACCAAGAAAAAGTGTTGTTATGATCTTAGATGAATGAGGTGAAGGCTTCATGTTCAACAAAGTCTAAATATTGGCCTATCTTTAGAATGTGGGGGGTCATCCTGAGTGTAAATTTTGATCTCTATGGTCAATTCATTCAACATGGTTTGTGTTTTAGAAGGTAATGACCAGTGGATATAGGAATCCTCCGCACCTAGATAGGTGAGAATGGAATCATCATCTTGACATTGTACAATGTTGATAAAAGGTGTGTCGTCACCAATCATGTCAGGATATTGGAAGGGAAGAGAAGGGGGAGCCTTGCCATCATGCTGATAAGTCAGAGTTCCCAAAGAAATGTTGTTCATGATTTTTTTTCGGAGGAATGGATTCTAGATCCATATACTCTGTAGGTGAAGGTGGTGGGGTAGGTGAATGAGGTGGAGAAAGTGTATCTTCCTCTACAAGGTTGATAAGGTATTTCTTATAAGAAGGCTCCTTAGAAAATAAAATACTGTGAAGATCCTTATGTTTTTGAGTGGTGTAAGGTATGACCATGTGATGACCTTGTTTGTAATGACCAAAGCCAAATCCTTTCCAAGCACATCTAGGAAGGAATTTGTGGGAGAAGTGGAAGTTGGTGAGACATCGAAAATTAGAAGAGAACAAACGGGTTAGAGTAGGTGGTTTTGGAGTATATGAAGAAGTGTTAAGTCCCCCATAGGTCAAATTAGTGCGAAGATGGGGCAGACTGTTTGGAAAGACTTCACCTACATGTTGATTGTAATGTGGGTGTTGATGGAAGCTCCCATACTCTTGAGGAGTAAGTAAGGTATTGAAATTATAGAAGTGATACTCCCCTAAGGTAAGGCATCAAAAAACACCTACTAAAGGATAAAAAAGTTGGTATTTGGTTAGTGGGAATGGAAGATTCACCATGAGCCTAAGAAGAAGAATCATTCGGTGTTTGAGAAGTAGATGAGTTGGCTGATGGGTTAGCTACAGAAGTTGCGGTGGAAGTGGGAATAAAGGAGTAGGTTATGGAAGATTTAGTGGCAGAATTGGTTGAGGTAGTAGTGGTAGATGGGGGTATCGACTAGAGAAGAAGCAATAATAGTGGTAGATGCCTTAAATCGTATAAGGACATCATTAGGTCGATAGAGCATGTTGCAAGTTTTGAATGGTGAAGGATTTTCTGGAATGGTGTAGTTGTGTCCTTCATGTTTAAATTTTAAACAACAGTGTAAGGTTAAAGGAATCCCCATCTAAGACATAGAATAATTCAGGAATAGTATAGGGGCCCATGTAAATGTGGAGAAGGGTGGTACCCGAGGGTGGAATTCATAGTGTCATTAAATGAATGCAACATAACTGGGTTATTATGCATGTAATTATAATGGACTAACATTTTTTTATACGCATGGGAGGAAATGATGTTGATGCTGGCACCTCAATCAATCATAATGCGTTGAATGTGTATATTATCAATGTAGATGGAAATTAATAGGGTGGGTCAAGATAATTTGATTGGAGAGGGAAAATTTCTTCATTAGATAAACTAAGAGTGGAGATTTGATGAATGGTATTGGGGGCAGAATATGGAGGCGAAGTGGTGAGAGCATCCACATGATGAGGAGTGATAATGGCAGCAACAGGTGTGGGGTCATTAGGTAGAATGTCAATAGATCACATGACCTTCATGACGGCCTGGCGATGAGACTCAAAGGTTTGGACAAGGTCATACAAATAGATTTTGAGATGGGACTTGTGTAGTTGTTTTATCATGGCATGATGTGTGAATCCATCAGAAATATGATATGCCAGCCCATGGATGGTGATTTTTGGTGCAGGTGTAGATGGAATGTTCGGTAAAGGTGTAGTGGATGGTTTGGATATCTTCTCTTTTCCTTTGTCCTTTTGTGCATGAGTGGTAACTTGATGCATGTTAATTTGAGGAAGAGATGGCAAGGAATCATGAAAAGTATAACGATAAGATGGACAAAAACCTAGTGCGGGATAATAACCCTGTGAGATAAGTATAGCACACTGGCATTTCAGAGGAGGTTTGGTGAGTTCTATAATCCGGAACATATTGATCTCAAAGGTCAGAGGAGGAAAAGAGGGATGCGAAGGTGGAGGGGAAGGTTGCTGAATAGAAATGGGGTCAGGATGTGTGGTGATAGGTGAGGGTGGAATGAAAGCTTCATCTAAAAATTCATATTCTTCTAAGAGATCTTCAGGAGAACAAAATAGAAGAATACTATTCTTCACATCCTTAGAATTTTCAACATCATGTCTTGGCACATGATGATAAGAACAAATATTAGTATCATCAAACCCTTCCAGTTTAGGTTTGAGTCTATCATAAGGCTAGAGAGGTGGCAATGTGATGACAGAGGTTTCTCAAAGGTTAGCAAGGATGTTAGCGTAACACCCTGCCAAGGGATCACCATAAGAAGTGAGAGTAGGTTTGGATGGAGGTTTTGGTGACTTATGTGGAAAGGGTACTACTGGGGGCCGAGTCGATTTGGATGTAGTTTTGGGTGAATTTTGTGAAAGAGAAGTTGCTGAAGGTAGAGATGGAGGTTGCGTAGGTTTAAGTACCCTTTTGGCAGGTAGTGTGGTTGTGGAATTGGGTTTTACCTTATTGGGTAAAGGTTTTGAGGGAGTGTGTGAGGTAGAAGGGAATGTAGAAGATGGAAGGGGATAGGTCAACCATGGCAAGAGTGGAGGTGCGGTGAAGGTAGTGGTAGGAGGCAATATGGGAAGTGGAGGTTGAAGAGAGGGTAAAGGCATGGGTAATGATGAGGGCGTGGAAATTGGAGAAAGTATGGGAGATGGAAAAAGTATAGGTAATGTAGAATTCTTAGGTGGCATAGAAGATTGTAACAAGGATGTAAGCTATTTCATTTTAAGTTTATCTGGAGAAGGAGGTTGTTTGACTAGGGTTGATGGACAAGGACCTAAGATAGATGTCAGTGGTGAAGGTAAGAGAGGAGGAGTTGGAGAAACTGGGCTATGAGGTCTAAGAGGTTTTGTAACACCCTTGACAGTTGTTATTTTCCTCCTTTACATTTCAACTATTGACTTGTGATTTTCCTTATAAAGATATGTTCTTTTGATTTTTGGAGATCATGCTTGATATGGATAAATCATCTTCTATTCTTAAGATCCTCTGACTAAATTGGAATGGTTCCTTGAATCCATTTTTCATTTCTTGTAGGTAAGTTACAATCTGGTTTTAAGAATTGTAAACTTATCTATTAATCTGAGCTTAAGGAATGTTTTAAATATGCTCTGTTGAGCGAATGATAAATCGACATTCCATGAATTAGAAGACGTATGCCTAAACTATGATTGATTACAAGTTCTTTGATTATTATGTGAACATGTTTCTTTTTAGTCATATGTTGTGTTTGGATATTTTCAGTTCGATCGTGGCAGGAAAATGCTGATGCAAACAAACTATAGCATGTTCACGTCATAGGAAACATTCTAGTTCCTAAAACTAAAGGGACTATCCTATGGAATCCTAAGATAGGTAAGAATATATATATTATCTAGCTATGTTAATTAATTAAATTTTATCCTAACCTAATATTTTACTAAAGGATTATGGAGAGGTTTCTAGGTTATTGAAATTATCCTAAAACCTAATGCTTAATGGTTGTGTGATGATCTAACCTAATGCCTAAAAAATATTGTGTTGGAATTAATCTAACCTATGTGGAAACTACCTAAGGTGGTGATTTATTGATTGGGTTATGTCTCAAGGTTACATATCCTAAGCTAACCTAAGATCTAACCTACGCAATTATGTCTACCCTAAACTAATGGGCAAGAAGGGGGAATTGGTGGTTGCATTTATCACAGGTGATGGTTCCAAGGCATTTAAGTTTTTGATAAGGTTTTAATTGTATGGAAGTACTGCCAGTTTGGCAGGGGCTAGTTGACTTTGCAAAGGCTTATGTGGAAGTGTCACTAAAGATGGAATTCCTTGTTCAATTTGATTTGGCATTCGCCAGGCTTGGAAGGTTGTGGCAAGGAAGGATAGGTGGGAAAATAGGAATTAATGGAATTTATTGTTTTTGGTTTTTGTGTTCAAACCATTTTGGAAAGCATGCAAACGGGTTTGTATGGGGTCATTTCACCTTGCAATGTTTCACGATTTTCACTCTGAAAGCTCTCTGGTTTTTCAAACCAGCAGATTGAACTGCACTTAATGGCTATTCTTGAGATTTTTGACCTATTTTCGGTTCATGGGATATATACGAGGCAATGTGGAAGAAGAAGGTGGTTGTTTTATCTTTTAGGGAGAAGAGGAGAATTTTTGAGCTCGTCTAGAGGTTCTCTTCGATTTGACAGAAGCACTACCAGACATGATAGGCTCTAATCTTTAAGATCTCTTACTTTCCTATAAATGTTTCATTAAAACAATTATGCTCTTTTGAGATTCTTGGATTGCACATCATATCTGGTTATGTGTTTACTGGGTTTATTAAATCTTGTGATATTGGTTTTGAATCCTTGGTAAATGATGTTCTGTGTGGAAACTTACCATGTATAGTTCTTAAAAAAAAAGAATGCATTCAAAAACATATTGCTATAACTAAGCTTTTTCATTCTGGAACGGGTAATGGAAGTATTCTGTTTAGAAAACCTTTGTTGCTATTTGGATATGGTTTAGATTTTTTTTTGGAACCTTGGGTTCCGTCTGATCTTGTTGGTGTTTGCATTTTGTTTGATCGTGAGCTTGTGTCTTAAGTAGATCTTGTTTTTGAGCTCATATTTGGTTTGGAACTGGGTTCTGGTTTTGTGTTTGTTGAGAACTATTGATAGAGGTCCTTATTGTTCTGAACCAGTGTTGGAATCTTGGATATCCATGGAATGTTTTTGAATCCCGTGTATATCTTGGTGCTTGTGTCTTAGTTCCTTATGAAAATCTGAAATGCTATTGTTAGTTCATAATGTACATGGTACTAGTATGTTATTACTCTTTTTTTGGGGTTCGATCTTTGGTGATAAACTTGAGATCTATTTGGGATTATATTGGCTTCACCGTTTTGATATGAATTTAAGTTAGAGTCTCTAGTTATTATAAACCATTGTTGAAACCTTGGGTAACTTGGGACTGTTGTTGAAGCCGTAGGTGGCTCTGTACTCATGCTTTACTCTTGTGGTATTTTGGACTGTTAATTAAAGTTCATGATTTCATCACACTCTTATCTTGTTATTTGTTTGATTCTGAACTCTCGTTGGAAACTCATGTTTCATTTGAGATAGGAATAGAACTCCTTGTTTTGAATATGAATTGTTAATGGATATTTGTATCTTATACTGCCTCATACTAAGATACTGAGCATATCTGAGCTCATGTTGAGTTATTGTAATTCGACACTATATATGAAATTTGCTACTTAGTGTTTGGAAATAGTAGCAGGAAGGATGTGTCAGTTCTATTCTGGTATATTGAGTTTTCTTTGTTAATGATTTAAACTTGAATGGGAACTTGTTGTTTCCCTAAACTATGAATATTTACTTGGGTAGTCCTGTACCTTTGTGAGAAGCTTGTGCTTGTCATTGTGCTCGGATTTTGTACTTTTGAGATCTAATCTTGTAGTATTATCAACATGTTCAATTTGGTTTTGGTATTTGAATTGGGTTTTCTTAACTTCTTAAAGAGTTTAAAACTCATAAATTTTCTAATCAAATTATTTACACAAGGAAATCTGGGAGTGTAGAGTAAATTGAGCTGTTTAAAGCATCCCATTTCGCAACCTAACCTCATCACCTAAACCTTACACAATTATTTATTAATTACCTTATAATTAATAAATCCACATCGCCATACCTGCCACCTCCTGTCGCCACCTCATCATGACCTAGTATTAACCCTAAAACTAACCTAATTAAGACCTATAACTTGGTCCAAATCCACACCTATGACTAATTACTCCTCACCCACACCTAAAACCAACTTCATAATGACTTGACCAAGCCCGCAACCAATCCCTCGGAAGAAAAGGAGGGAAAGCTGGCTATTTTGGTTTTGAGTCAAGGTAACTGATACTGGTTGTTGCTAACCGATATCGGTAGGTTCTATGTTTTAGGGGATTTTGGTGAGGGTCAGTTGTAGGGTGGTTGTGTTGTTTTAAGGCTAATAAATGAGTGGGATTAGGTAACGGGGTGATGAGAGGGTAGAAGAATGATAGTTAGATGTAATGTGTTGCTGGGTAGTAGATCTGGGAATAGATTTATGACGGCTGTGATTCAAAAGTCTAAGAAATGTTATCAAAGAGAACATACAAGATTCTACTTACCGTTTATTGACGAGAATGCAGGTCCAAGAACTGTGATGAAAAAGGTAGAACTCAGATAGGACGTCCTGATGACCCGAAGATGAGATGTCTTCCCTCACAATGATCACCTGAGTGTCACAGGGCTCTGGTTGTGCAGTTGCAGTCTTGGGCTTGATATCCTTCTCTGCAAACTCTTCTTGTTTCTTCACTTGTCTCTGCTTGGCTCAGCAAATCCGGATCCTTTGAATAATCTCTCCTCTTTTTTGATCAAATGAAAATCTGATCCCCTGTTTTTGGTTGGAAGTGGTCATTTACAGGGAACCAATCATGGTTACGCAACCGACGGCGGTCGAGTAGGAACCGGTATCGGTCAGGTCAAAGCGGGCTATTTTTAGTAAAATAGCCAGCTTTCCCTCCTTTTCTTCCGAGGGATTGGTTGCGGGCTTGGTCAAGTCATTATGAAGTTGGTTTTAGGTGTGAGTGAGGAGTAATTAGTCATAGGTGTGGATTTGGACCAAGTTATAGGTCTTAATTAGGTTAGTTTTAGGGTTAAGACTAGGTCATGAAGAGGTGGTGACATGAGGTGGCAGGTATGGTGATGTGGATTTATTAATTATAAGGTAATTAATAAATAATTGTGTAAGCTTTAGGTGATAAGGTTAGGTTGCGAAATGGGATGCGGGGCACAGGGGGTCGTAAGACACAAATTTGGCCCGACCCAAGGCCGTAACCAACCAATTTGGCCTGACCCAAGGCTGTAACCTACCATTTGGCCCGACCCAAGGCCGCAACCAACCAAATTGGCCCGACCTAAGGCCATCACCTACCATTTGGCCTGACCCAAGGCCATAACCTACTGTTTGGCCCGATCCAAGGCCATAACCTACCATTTAGCCCGACCCAAGGCCGTAACCAACCAATTTGGCCCGACCTAAGGCCGTAACCAACCAATTTGGCCCGACCCAAGGCCGCACCCAAGCATTTGGCCCGACCTAAGGCTGCACCAATTAAATACCTTGCCCACAATCAACATTCTATTTTATCCATCCATCATGTAGCTTTTTGTTCAATCGAGCTCACCTGTTCGTGTTTTAGCATGATTAGGGTCCTTGACTTGATCAGTCGACCAACTTTGCCTAGACCAAGACTGTGACATTTATCTCAACCAAACCAACCATTGGGTACTGCCGGACATGCCTAAACGTTCCTGTACCTTACCCGTTATATCCCCTGGAGCTACTTCTTATGCCTTGGATACCAGGATTATATCACCCTTGTTTGGATAAACTATCGACCTTTGCCTATGAATTGCTTGTTTGCTCTTCAAATCATGTACCCTGAACACTACTGCATGTCAATGTGCATCTGCTTCCTTGGACCTACCCCACCATTTTACCATTATCTCAACACCATTTACCCTTTATCAACCCTATCCCTGATTTCACGCTACCTCAATCTGTGATAGATTTGAGGGGGATTACCTATACCCTTAACAGGGGTAACCACTTCTTATTATTGTCCGTACAGCTTTAACAAGACAAGCTACACGACAACAAGGGGCTAATGTAGACACCAAATTTGTGTCTTACGACCCCCTATGCCCTGCATCCCATTTCGCAACCTAACCTCATCATCTAAACCTTACACAATTATTTATTAATTACCTTATAATTAATAAATCCACATCGCCATACCTGCCACCTCATGTCACCACCTCATCATGACCTAGTCTTAACCCTAAAACTAACCAAATTAAGACCTATAACTTGGTCCAAATCCACACCTATGACTAATTACTCCTCACCCACACCTAAAACCAACTTCATAATGACTTGACCAAGCCCACAACCAATCCCTCGGAAGAAAAGGAGGGAAAGCTGGCTATTTTACCAAAAATAGCCCGCTTTGACCTGACCGATACCGGTTCCTACTCGACCGCCGTCGGTTGCGTAACCATGATCGGTTCCCTGTAAATGACCACTTCCAACCAAAAACAGGGGATTGGATTTTCATTTGATCAAAAAAGAGGAGAGATTATTCAAAGGATCCGGATTTGCTGAGCCAAGCAGAGACAAGTGAAGAAACAAGAAAAGTTTGCAGAGAAGGACATCAAGCCCAAGACTGCAATTGCACAACCAGAGCCCTGTGATACTCAGCTGATCATCTTGAGGGAAGACATCTCATCTTCGGGTCGTCAGGACGTCCTATCTGAGTTCTATCTTTGTCATCACAGTTCTTGGACCTGCATTCTCGTCAATAAATGGTAAGTAGAATCTTGTATGTTCTCTTTGATAACATTTCTTAGACTTTTGAATCACAGCCGTCATAAATCTATTCCCAAATCTACTACCCAGCAACACATTACATCTAACTATCATTCTTCTACCCTCTCATCACCCTGTTACCTAATCCCACTCATTTATTAGCCTTAAAACAACACAACCACCCTACAATTGACCCTCACCAAAATCCCCTAAAACATAGAACCTACCGATATCGGTTAGCAGCAACCGGTATCGGTTACCTTGACTCAAAACCAAAAACCAGCCTTTCCCCCTACTTGTTTCAACGAGGCAATTAAATTGTTATTTTACAATCTTTTGTGTTAATTCATATTAGCAGGGGAACTGACCACCTTCGAAAGGAAGTTTTATATTTCTTGGGCCCAAGGCAGTTCACTCATTTATTGTCTAATTACAATCTTGTGGTCTTGTATTCTTATTTACAGGTAGTCCTTCCAAGACAAAAAGGAGTTCTTCGCAATCAACTTGATCTTTCTCTACGGTATGCGCACACCATCTCAACATTCAACAGGTATTCCTCCTAGCCCTAACCCTTATCTATTTCTAAAAGGAATGAAAGGATAGAAGCAACTCTATTCCCAAAAGTTGAAACATTCCGAGTGAAAAAACTGTATATGAAATTTTCTACTTAGTGTTTGGAAATAGTAGCAGGAAGGATGTGTCAGTTCTATTCTGGTATATTGAGTTTTCTTTGTTAATGATTTAAACTTGAATGGGAACTTGTTGTTTCCCTAAACTATGAATATTTACTTGGGTAGTCGTATACCTTTATGAGAAGCTTGTGCTTGTCATTGTGCTCGGATTTTGTACTTTTGAGATCTAATCTTGTAGTATTATCAACATGTTCAATTTGGTTTTGGTATTTGAATTGGGTTTTATTAACTTCTTAAAGAGTTTAAAACTCATAACTTTTCTAATCTAATTATTTACACAAGGAAATCTGGGAGTGTAGATTAAATTGAGCTATTTAAATATCCTTGGGATTTAACTGGAACATTTTCTAAGGATAATGAGATTTCAGTCTGAGTTTGTTAATACTTCTGATCATGTTTAGCTTATTTATTGGTTATTTGTCTATCTCTTGATGGATATAGCAAATACACCTTGTGTTTTTATAAAAAGAAAGGAATGCAATTCATTTAGAACAGACTATGTTTTTAGATCTGTTATTTGTATTTCATTCTGGGTATCAAATTAAAACTCGTGTTCATTGGAAGTAAAGAATTGTAAGTAATATGGAAGTGTGGCTTCTTATTACTAGATAGATCATTGGTTGAAATTTTCTATTTTGAATCTCCTTTTATATAGAGATTTATTTATGAGTTGTTTGGTCTTCCTTTACCCAATCATTTGTAGAAATGATGTTGGAAGAGATTATACTATTCGGTTTTATTGAGCTGGAAATGCCAGCTTGTTTGGCACACTATTGTTTGACATGACTTTACTTGTTGGTTTGAGATGAGTAAGTTGGTCTCTTGCACTCTATCTTTTTAAGAATTCTCCTTGGATGAACTCGAGTAGAGATTATCTCCTGGATGAGTCTACTTTGACTTTTAAACATTGTTTCAAATATTTAAAAGTTAACTTCTATATGTGAAATAGATTTAAACTTGCAGGTAGACCGATTGATCCTCTATTTGTTCTTGGATTAAATGGAAATTTTGTTTAGATGAATATCTTAAATGTTAAGTTTTAAGGTAGTTGTCTTTTGAAAGAAACAATTAAATCACATTTTGAATTTGTTCTATTTCTCAGATGTTTTGTGTTTGGGCATGGTTTGTAATGGTTCTTCTTCTTTCGTTTAGGAGTTAGATGAGTCATCCTAATAAGAACCATGCTTTAAACTCTTCCTTTGGCTTCAAGCAAAGATAAATGTTGTTTTCTTTTAAGAAAAATTGGGAACAATGAGATGTTATGATATGTTGTTTTCCTAAGGATAATTGATAGGATCAATTAGACTCTAATTTGTAAGGCTGACATGGTGGATTATATTCTGTCCTTTTCTTGGAAGTGAAATCAATTGTTTAAAATGTACTTCCTTTCTGTTGCTTTTGATATATTGATTATATGATGTAATAATTGTCTCATTAAAGTAGAGTTGTTTTAATGGAAAAATTATTAGAATGCACTTCTTTTTAAGGCTTAGTGCTTATCATGTTCATTTCATTGAACTGACCCATGTTAGCAATTTTTACAGATGAACTCCGTAACTGAAAAGGAAGGCATAAACTTATGTGATCATTGGCTGATTTAAGTCTAATTTTTGTGAAGAACTCTGAATCGTTCTTAAGATTGTATTCTTTTATAATGAAGGCGGTTCTCATGTAGCATACATAAATGTATAAGTTTTAGTGATGAATTACATGTTGAGAGTTTATTTACAGTGGGTGTGTATATTATCTTGTACTTTCATTGCATAGATGGAATCCTATCTTGTTGATATTCTCCATATTATTTATATGCTTAATAGAGTATTCTTAGATAAGTTTGACAGTGGGAATTGGACTAATTTCCCTAAATAGGATGTAGCTTCTTAAGTTGAAGAATTTGATCTCATAACTAAACAATTTAATATAGTAATATTATATGGAATGAAAATTTAGTAATAACTATTGAATTTGTAATGATTTTTTAGGGGTGCTAGGCCCTAACACTTATTCATGTACATGAAGGTTCTTCCTCTATCTTAAGAATGCAAATAAAATGGAAGACGCGATTCCTAATTATTAGACTTCGTTAATAAAGTATACTTAGTTACAACCTAGATGGTTGTTACACTTTCTTGAATGGTTAAGTCACAATAAATGGAACTTATGATGTTGATATCCTGTTATGGTTGACGGCTTGTTAAGTACAATAAATAACATTAAAGGAAATATTAAGCTATGAAAGTTCTTTAACAACCAATTAAATATGTTGTAGAGAAGAACTTCATGAGTGTTGGATTAGGGTTAGGAAAGGTTGCCGAAATCTAATTTTAATAATCCAAATTATTTAAATTTATAATAAACTCCTTGAGGTATGTAAATCTCGATGAGGCTGTTCTATAGAATGATGGCACATGCCAACTGTAGGGCTGTACCTTTGAGAAGATTAGGATATTCTCGAGGATACAGTGATGCATTCAATATATAGCAACATCCTTCTGCATTGATCATCTAGATCTACACACTTGGGACTTGATCTTAGTTTCTCTCTAGGTTTGGTTAGTAACATGTCTAAGATATGGGGTAGCCCCCTAAGACTCAGGATACCTTGGCACATGGGGTTGACTCAGGTTGACCCAGTATGCCAACGTACCCTAATTCTTAGTGAGCCTCCCCCTATCATAACGTATGTTGTTAACTCAAACTAGGGTTAAATCTTGGGCAAGTGGACTGACAAAAGTCAGTAAAGGAAATTCTAGATAACAATAGAGTGGGGTGAAGGATGTATTTTTGATTGATGAGTATGTTGTCAAGGAATAGTAATACGAACAGTATGTTAGAAATCTTTGGTCAAAGTATCACAAGTTATTGGTTGCATTGTCATATGTCACCAAGTCTAAGGTTCGTGATGCAGATGAATATTGGTAACAAATATTCAGATAGGTTCCTTAGATAGATCACACAATACCTTGAACAGGGAGAGAGAACCAAGTATACGTAGTATACAGAAAAGTATTAAATACTTAATGTTAAACATGAATAGATCAGTAGCACATTGAGTCATTACAAGTGCATATGACTATCTGTTATATGAATGGTTGATAAAGAATGTGTGTTCTAAATTATGAATTTAGAACAGAGAACATTGTACATTTTTTATTTCCCTTGTTTCTAAAGTCTTAAAATGGGAATGTTACATCTTGGTATCAGAGCTGAAGGTTGCAACTCTTGGACCTATTGTGTCCATAATCTGATTAAACTTAAATTTTATTGTAACAGAAAATGGTGAGAACAAGAGGAAATGTTGCAAATAACCCTCCACCTGAGGAATGCATGGCAACTGCCTAGAAACTTGATGATATCCTTGCTACCTGTTGGACACAAGAGATCATTTGGCTGTGCTTAACAACAAGTAATGGGCAATGGGGAGGAAGAAGAAGCTAATAATAATAATCAGCCACCTCCAGGGGACAACACCAATGTGGGTGTTGATAATAACAACGTTAACATATCTGTTCAGCCTGAGAATAAAAAGGATAGACTAGCAGCAGAACTCACTAATGACATAAAAAGGATAAGTCCACCCAAGTTTGATGGCACTACATTAGGAGATGGAGATGAGACTTAGCTCAGTGAAATGGAGAATTACTTTGCAATAAGGAATTTTTCAGAGGAAACCAAGGCTATATGAGGAGCATATTATATTTCCCATGAAGCATCTTCATGGTGGGACAACCGTAAGGCTAAGTTAAATATTGATGAAACTAACATCACTTGGGATCAATTTAAAAGTTATTTTAGGAAATGATGGCTGTCACAACTCTACTATGATCAGAAAATGACTAAATTTCAGAACTTAGCTCAAGGAAAGCTAACAGTAACTGAGTATTGGGAACGGTTTACAAAACTCCTCAAGTATGTACCTCAGTATCAAATTGATGAAAAATTAAGGATACGGAAATTCATTATGTGATTGAATCCCATTATTGGGGGAGAAGTTGATGTCCACAACCCAACCACTATGGAAGGTGTTGTTGAAAAATTAGTAGCATAAGATACATCTTGCAGCAGCTGATAAGAAAACTACACCTATAGAAGTTCTTGGTAAGTTATTTGGCATACCTATAACTATTCTTTTTGATACGGGAGCTACTAAATGTTTTATTTCTACTAAACTTGCTTCGAAACTTAAAAGAAAAGCTAGAAAAATGGATAAATCATGGACTATACATTATGGTACTAATTCTATTCATATAGTTAGTATGTGCCTTTTTGGAGCAGTCCTTGAATTACCTAACTTTTCCACAAAGTTTGATCTTTATGTTACACATTTATTGTCTTATGATGTAATCATAGGTATTAATTGGTCAGCAGAACATAAGGCTAAAGTGGAATATTTTGAAAAATGCATTAGTTGTTTAGACGGCCTACAGAAAACAACAAAGATTCAGGGTGTAAAACGTGAGATTTCTGTTAGGAAACTATCAACTATGCAACTTAAAAAGGCCAAAAATAAAGGATGTAATTTATATGCAGTAAAAATTTTAGAAACTGTAGAGGAAAACAACAATTTCATGGATCGATATCCACTGTTACGAGACTTCAGAGATGTATTTTTGGAATAATTTCCAGGTCTTCCCCCAAAAGGGAATTTGATTTCATGATTGAGATCAAGCCTAGAACTAAACCTATATCTAAGGCACCATATCAAATGACTACTATAGAATTAGTAGAGCTTAAGGTTTAATTGCAAGAAATTTTGTTTAAGGGTTTGATTAGACCAAGTGTTTCACCTTGGGGAGTACCAATGATTTTTGTGAAAAAGAAAGATGAAACACTTAGATTGTGCATTGATTACTGAATGTTAAACAAAGAAACAATCAAGAATAGATATCCACTTCCTAGAATTGATGATTTATTTGATCAGATGCATGGAGCATCAGTATACTCCAAGATAGATCTTTAATCTGGGTATCATCAATTGTGAATTAAGGATCAGGATATTCATAAAACAACTTTTAGAACAAGGTATGGACATTATGAGTTTACGGTTTTACCTTTTGGATTAACTAATGCACCTGCGGAATTTATGAATTTAATGAATAATATCTTTCAAGAATACTTGGAAAAATTTGTGCTCGTATTCTTGGACAATATTCTCATATATTCTAAAAGCATTGAAGAGCATCATGAGCATTTGAAAGTAGTTTTGGAAATTCTGAGAAAAAAAAGTTGTTTGGTAAGCTGTCCAAATGTTCTTTCTATGACATAGAAGTCCACTATTTGGGTCATGTAATAAGTAAAGATGGAATTGTTATAGATCCTTCAAAAATTATAGCTATAACAGAATGGCCTGCACCAAAGAATGTACATGAAGTTAGAAGCTTCATGGGACTTGCTAGCTATTATAGGAAATTTGTAAAAGACTTATTCTAAGATAGCTGCACCAATAACTTCCTTACAGAAGAAAGATAAAAAAATTTCTTTGGAGTGAGAAATGTGAAATTGTATTTAAAACCTTGAAGGGACAGTTAACTTCAACACCTATTCTTGCAGTACCAGATCCTGATGGACATTTTATGGTGGTAACTAATGCATCTGATGAAGTTCTAGGAGGTATTTTGTTACAAAGTGGTCATGTAATAGCATATGAAAGTAGAAAACTTAAGTTACATGAGTTGAATTATGCTCCACATGATTTAGAGCTTGCTGCCATTATTCATGCACTTCAAGTTTGGAGGCATTATCTACTTGGTAAACCATTTGAGTTGAAAACTTATCATCTTGGGATGAAGTACATTTTCACTCAGTCAAATCTAGATGCAAGACAATGAAGATGGTTAGAGTTTTTATCTCAATATGATTTTGGCATAAGTTATATAAAGGGTAAAAAAATAGAGTGGGTGATGCTCTAAGTTGTAGAAGCACATTTATGCTCTTATAACACTAAGAACTCAGTTTAAGGATGAAGTAAAAATTGTTATGGAATCTAATTCTTACTTTTAGCAAGTAAAAATAGCACTTGATGTAGATTCTAATGATTTAAGGTATAAAGGTTTTCACTTTGATAAAGAAGGAATCTTACGATTTGAAAAAAGAGTTTATTTACCTTTGCTTAATGGTTTGAGAAAGAAATTGTTAGCTGAATTTCATAATTCACCTTTCTCTGGACATCCTCGCATTACAAAGATGCTTGTTGATATAAAACAACAATATTTTTTGAAAGGAATGAAGAAAGATGTTATTGATTATGTAACATACTGTCTTGAATGTCAACGCGTAAAAGCAGAACATATGCACCTAGCCGGTTTATTGTATCCTTATAGCATACCGCACTATAAATGGTAGGTAATAATCATGGCTTTTGTACAAGGGTTTCCTATGTCAAGAAATAAACATGATGTTATATTTGTAGTTATTGATAAACTAACAAAATTAACTCATTTTATTGTTCACACCTGTTTTGGCTAAAAGATTCGTACACAAAAATTTTAGATTACATGGAGTACCTGAATTAATCATATCTGATAGAGATCCTAGAATGACATCAAGATTTTGGCAAATGCTTAATGTAGCTCTAGGAACTAAGCTAAATTTCAGTTCTATGTATCACTCGGAAACAGATGGACAAACTGAAAGAGTAAATCAAGTTTTAGAAGATATGTTATGGATGTATTGTATGGATCAGCAGTATAAGTGGGAAGAATATCTTCCATTAGTTGAATTTTTTTATAATAATACATATCACGCTTCTCTTAAGATGGCACCTTTCAAGGCACTTTACAGAAGAAAATGCAAAACCCCTATTAGTTGGGATAACATAGAGGATAGAGAAGTAATTGTACCTAAAATCCTAACGGAAATGGAACAACAAGTTAAGTTGATTCGTGAATGCTCGAAAGAAGTAGCAAATAGGAAAAAGAGTTATGCTGACTTGAAGAGGGTTGATAGGAAATTTGAACTTGGTGAGAAATTCTTTCTTCGGGTTAAACCGAAAAAGAGTTCTATAACTTTTGTCAAGACTGGCAAGTTATCACCTCGTTATGTGGGACCTTTTGAGGTAGTTGAAGTAATCAACCCTGTAGCTTATCGTTTAGCATTACCTCCTGTTTTGTCATGAATGCATGGTGTTTTCCATATTTCTTTGCTTAAGAAATACATTTTAGATTTATTACGCATGTTAAATTGAAATTCCTTGTAGGTCCAAGACCCAGGAATAATCATGGTTAAACCCATTCGAGTGCTGGAAACTCACCAGTTACATTTAAGAAATCGAGAAATAAGTCAATGTAAGGTCCAGTGGGACCAGTTTAATGAAGGGAGTGCAACTTGGGAAAATCTAGAGGATATGAAAACTGCTTTACCATATCCATTTGATCAGAATTGATTTTGTTGACTAATAAAAATTTATGATTTTATCTTTACATGACATTAAATATGCCAATTTTGGGAAGATATTTATTTGATTTGGATAAACATCTATTTAATGTTGATTTCTAGAACTATAAGATTCTAATATATTTTGACTTATGTTAAGAGAAGTGAATATAGTGATTGTCCTAAGGTTTATTGTTAAAAAAAAGGGGGTAATCATTGGGACGATGATTATTTTAAGGAGGGGAGCATGTAACACCCTTAACAGTTGTTATTTTCTTTCTTTACATTTCATGTTTTGACATGTGATTTTCCTTATAAACATATGTTCTTTTGATTTTTGGAGATCATGCTTGATATGGAAAAATCATCTTCTATTCTTAAGATCCTTTGAATGAATTGGAATGGTTTCCTTTGAATTCATTTTTCACTTCTTGTAGGAAAGTTGCAATTTGGTTTAAGAGTGTAAACTTATCCATTAATCTAATTCATCCTTGTATCAATTTCAGCGATCCAAGGAATGTTTCAAATATGCTCTATTGAACGAATGGTAAATTGACATTCCATGAATTAAAAGACGTGTGACTGAACTTTTATTGATTACAAGTTCTTTGATTGTTGTGTGAACATGTTTCTATTCAGTCGTATGTTGTGCTTGGATATTTTCAGTTCGATCGTTCCAAGACAATGCTGACTCAAACGAACTATAGCCTATTCCCAGCATAGGAAACATTCTGGTTCCTAAAACTAAAGGGACTGTCCTATGGAATCCTAAGCTAGGTAAGAATATACATATTTACTACCTAGCTATTTTAATTAATTGAATTAATCCTAACCTAAGCTTTGTGCTAAAGGATTATGGAAGGTTACTAGGCTATTTTAATTATCCTAAAACCTAATGCTATATGGTTGTGTGATGATCTAACCTAATGCTTAAAAACTATTATGTTGGAATTAATATAAACTAGGTGGAAACAACCTAAGGTGATAATTTATTGATTGGGTTATATCCTAAGGTAACATATCCTAAGCTAACCTAATATCTAACCTAAGAAATTATGTCTACCCTAAACTAATGGGCATGAAGAGGAATTGGTGGTCACATGTATTATAGGTGATGGTTCCAAGGAATTTAAGTTGTTGATAAGGTTTAAATTACATAGAGGTACCACCAGTTATGGTAGGGTCTAGTTGACTTGGCGGAGGCTTATGTGGAAACTTCACTAAAATGGAATTCCTTGTTAAATTTGATTTGGCATTTGCTAAGCTTGGAAAGTGGTGGAAAGGAAGGATAGGTGGGAAAATAGGAATTAATGGAAATTATGGTTTTCGGTTTTTGTGCTTGAATCGTTTTGGAAAGCATGCAAACGGGTTTGTATGGGGTCATTTCACCTTGCATGTTTTTTGATTTACGCTCTACATGCTCTCTAGTTTTTTAAACCAGCAGATTGAACTACACTTAATGGCTATTCTTGAGATTTTTGACCTAATTTTAGTTCGTGGAATATATAAGATGCAGTGTGGAAGAAGAATGTGGTTGTTTGATCTTTCGTGGAGAAGAGGAGAAGTTGTGAGCTTTACTGGAGGTTCTCTTTGATTTGACAGAAGCGCTATCAGGCATGATAGGCTCTAATCTTTAAGATCTCTTGCTTTCTTATAAATGTTTCATTAAAATGACTCTACTCTTTTGAGATTCTTCGATTGCACATCATATCAGGTTATTTTCTTGTTGGGTTTATTAAATCTTGTGATATTGGTTTTGAATCCTTGGTAAATGATGTTCTGTTTGGAAACTTACCATGTATAGTTCTTAAAAAGAGAAAGCATGCAAAAACTTATTGTTGTAACTTGGCTTTTTCATTCTAGAACCAGTAATGGAAGTATTCTATTTAGAAAAACTTTGTTGCTATTTAGATATGGTTCAGATTTTTTTTGGGAACCTTGGGTTCCATCTGATCTTGTTGGAGTTTGTGTTGAGGTTTTGTTGAGCTTGTGTTTTAAGTGGAGCTTGTTTTCGAGCTCGTATTTGATTTGGAACTTGGTTCTGGTTTTGTGTTTGTTAAGAACTGTTGATAGAGGTTCTTTTCATTCTGAATCATGTTGGAATCTTGGATATATTTGGACTATTGGTGAAGCCCTTATATATCTTGGTGCTTGTTTCTTAGTTCCTTATGATAATCTAAACTGTTATTGTTAGTTCATAATGTACACGGTACTTATATGTTAGTACTCGTTTTTGGGGCTTGAACCTTGGTGAGAAATTTGAGTTATGTTTGGGATTATATTTGGCTTCGTGTTTTGATATGAATTTTTCTTGGAGTCTCTAGTTATTCTAAACCATTGTTGAAACCATGGGTGACTTGGGACGATTGTTGAAGTTGTAGGTGGCCCTGTACTTGTGCTTTACTCTTGTGGTATTTTGGACTATTAATTGAAGTTCATGATTTCATCACACTCTTATCTTGTTATTTGTTTGATTTTGAACTCTTGTTAGAAACTCGTGTTTCATTTGAGAGAGGAATAGGACTCCTTATTTTTAATAGGAATTGTTAATGGATATTTGTATATTATACTACCTCATACTAAGATACTGATCATATCTGAGCTCATGATGAGTTGTTGTAATTCGACACTGTACATGAAATTTGGTACTTAGTGTTTGGAAATAGTAGCAGGAATGATGTGTTGGTTTTGTTCTGGTATGTTGAGTTTTCTTTGTTAATGATTTAAACTTGGATGGGAACTTGTTATTTCCCTGAACCGTGAATATTTACTTGGGTAGTCCTGTACCTTTGTGAGAAGCTTGTGTTTGTCATTGTGCTCATATTTTGTACTTTCAAGCTCTTATCTAGTAGTATTATCGACATGTTCAATTTGGTTTTGGTATTTGAATTAGGTTTTCTTAACTTTTTAAAGAGTTTCAAACTCAAAACTTTTCTAATTGAACTACTTACACAAGGAAATCTGGGAGTGTAGATTAAATCGAGTTGTTTAAATATCCTTGGTATTTAACTGGAACATTTTCTAACGATAATGAGATTTCAGTATGATTTTGTTAATACTTCTGATCATGTTTAACTTATTGATTGGTTATTTGTCTATCTTTGTTGGATATAGTAAATACACCTTGTGTTTTTATAAAAGAAAGGAATGCGATTCATTTAGAACTAAATCTGTTGTTAGGACTGTTATTTGTATTTAATTTTGGGTATGGAATTGAAACTCGTGCTCATTGGAAGTAAAGAAGTGTAAGTAATATGGAATTGTGATTTCTTATTACTAGATAGATCATTGGTTGAAATTTTCTAAGTTTTGATTCTCCTTTTGTATAGATATTTCTTTAGAAGTTGTTTGGTCTTCCTTTACTCAATCATTTGAAGAAATGATGTTGGAAGAGATTATGCTATTTAGTTTTATTGAGCTGGAAATGCCAACTTGTTTGGTAGACTGTTGTTTGACATGACTTTACTTGTTGGTTTGAGATGAGTAAGTTGGTCTCCCTCACTCTATCTTTTTAAGAATTCTCCTTAGATGAACTTGAGTAGAGATTATCTCCTGTATGAGTCTACTTTGATTTTTGAATGTTGTTTCAAATCTTTAGAAGTTAACTTCTATATGTGAAATAGAATTAAACTTGCAGGTAGACCTATTGATCCTCTATTCCTTCTTGTACTAAATGGAAAATTTGTTCAGATCAATATCTTAAATATTAAGTTTTAAGGTAGTTTTCTTTTGAAAGAAACAATTAAATCACATTTTGAATTTGTTTTGTTTCTCAGATGTTTTGTGTTTGGGAATAGTTTGTAATGGTTCTTCTTCTTCTTTGGTTTAGCAGTTAGATGAGTCATCCTAATAAGAACCATGCTTTAAACTCTTCCTTTTGCTTGAAGAAAAGATAAATGTTGTTTTTTTTAATGAAAATTTGTGAACAATGAGATGTTATGATATGTTGTTAGCCTAAGGATAATTGATAGGATCAATTAGACTCTATTTTGTAAGGCTAATATGGTGGATTATATTCTGTCATTTTCTTGGAAGTAAAATCAATTGTTTAAAATGTACTTATTTTCTGTTGCTTTTGATATATTAATTATATGATGTAATAATTAGCTCATTAAAGTAGAGTTGTTTTAATGGAACAATTATTGACATGCACTTCTATGTAAGGCTTAGTGCTTATCATGCTCAGTTCGTTGAACTGACCCGTGCTAGAATATTTTGCAGATGGACTTCGTATGTGAAAAGGAAGGCATAAACTTATATGATCATTGGCTGATTTAAGTCTAATTTTTATGAAGAACTCTGAATCATTCTTGAGATTGTATTGAAAAAGAAAAAGTAGTATTCTTTTGTAATGAAGGTGGTTGTCTTGTAGTATACCTAAATGTATAAGTTTTAGAGATGAATTAAATGTTGAGAAGTTATTTACAGTGGGTGTGTATATTATCTTGTACTTTCATTAAATAGATGGAATCCTATCTTGTTGTTATATTCCATATTATTTATATGCTTAATGGGGTATTATTAGATAAGTTTGACAGTGGGAATTGGATTAATTTCCCTAAATAGGATGCAACTTCTTAAGTTGAGGAATTTGATGTCATAACTAAACAATTCAATATAGTAATATTATATGGAATGAACATTCAGTAATAACTATCGAATTTGTAATGATTTTTAGGGGTGCTAGGCCCTAGCTCTTAATCATGTAAAGGAAGATTCTTCCTCTATCTTAAGAATGTAAATAAAATGGAAGACATGATTCCTAATTATTAGACTTCATTAATCAAGTCTACTTAGTTACAACCTAGATGGTTGTTACACTTCCTTGAATGGTTAAGTCACAATAAATGGAACTTATGATGTTGATATCTTGTTATGGTTGACAGCTTGTTAAGTCCAGTAAATAACATTAAAGGCAATGTTAAGCTATGAAAGTTATTTAACAACCAATTGAATCTGTTGTAGAGAAGAACTTCAAGAGTGTTGGATTAGGGTTAGGGAAGGTTTTTGAAATCTTTAATAATCCAAATTAATTAATGTTATAATAAACTCCTTAAGGTATGTACATCTCGATGAGGTTGTTCTGTAGGATGCTGGCACACACCAACTACAGGGCTATATGTTCGAGAAGATTAGGATCTTCTTGAGGATATAACGATGCACTCGACATGTGGCAACACCCTTCTGCATTGATCATCTAGATATACACACTTGGGACTTGATCTTAGTTTATCTCTAGGTTTGGTTAGTAACATGTCTAAGATATGGGGTTGCCCCTCAGACTTAGGATACCTTGGCACATGGGGTTGACTTAGGTTGACCCATTATGCCAACGTACCCTAAGTCTTAGTGAGCCTCCCCCTATCATAACATATGTTGCTAATTAGAACTAGGGTTAAACCTTGGGTAAGTGGACTAACGAAAGTCATTAAAGGACATTCTAGATAACAATAGAGTGGGGTGAAGGACATATTCCAGATTGACAAGTATGTCATCAAGGAATAGTAATATGAACAGTATGTTAGAAATCTTTGGCCAAAGTATCGCAAGCTACTGGTTGTGTTGTACTATGTCACCTAGTCTAAGGTTTGTGATGTAGATGAATATTGGTAACAAATAGTCATATAGGTTCCTTAGAAAGATCACTCAATACCCTGAATAGGGAGAGAGAACCAAATATACGTAGTATACGGAAAATTATTCAATACTTAATGTTAAACATGAATAGATCAGTAGTATACCGAGTCATGAAATGAATAGATCAATAGCACACCGAGTCATTTAGATGCATATGGTTATCTGTTATATGAATGGTTGATAGAGAATATGTGTTCTAAATTATGAATTTATAACAAAGAACATTATAAAAAAAATTCTCTTGTTTCTAAATTCTTAAAATGGGAATGTTATAGGTTTGGTCTTCCTCTTATGTGGGGGGATAGGATTGGTGATTGTTTGGGACAATGTGCCTAAATCAATCTTAACAAGAGGATGGACTAGACTCAATTTTGGCATGAACCCTAATGTAGTGGTAGGTTTGGATGCAGATGCAACTATAGGTGTCGGTAAAGATTTGGGTGTAGGTGGTTGTCGAGGTAATGGAAAATATTTGGTTTTAAGTGAAGATGATGTAGAAGAGGCTACTATAACTAGATCCCATGGGATGGATTTAATGGTCTTGAACACTTTAGGATAAATCGTTGAAGTGTCTGTGGATGAAAATTACATTTGAGTCAAGATAGGAAGTCAAGGCATTCCCAAAGCATGTAATAGTCAACATAATCCAAGCAGTCAGCCAAACGTGAGAATGACCCATAAGTGGGGGGGATGATGTTGATTCGGTAGTTATCCCTATAAATAAATCTAGTGTCTGTGAGAAAGGGAAATGGTTGGATTCATACTCTATGGGTAGAAGAGATGATATAAAATCAATAGGGTCTTTAAAATCCGGTGGGAAATTCTTTCCTATAGGAAGAGATTCCACTAGCAGGTCTTTTGTGCGTAGAGGAGGAGGTAAGGTTGATTGTATAGGCTCTTCCTTTGGTAAAGAAGAGAGTAAGTTGGGCTCTTCCATGGGTAAAATAATGGGTGATGTGGGTTTCTCGACAAGTAAAGAGATGAGTAGGGTAGACACATCTGAAAATTAGGTGGACTCCTCCATGGGTAGAGAAGTGGATGAAGTATGTTCCTCAGTGGGTAGAGGAGCTCATGCAACAATTTCCTCAATAGATGGGATGGGAGGAATTTGAGCAGAAGGATCAGATATGATATCAAAAATGACATGAACATCTCAAACATTGGTCTCATTAGTTAAGGTATCACCGGCTTGGTTGGATGATGGGTTGTGATTTAGAAATGGCTTCTTAAAGATATGGATGTCTTGGTTAGCCGGTGAATTGGGCTTATCCAAGACGAGATCTCCATTTTCTAACAATTCTTGGATGATGTTTTTGAAAGTTATACAATTACTATCACTATGACCTCTAACACGGTTATAATTGTAGTAATCGTTATCCTTATACCATGTTGACACAGGATGGGAAGGTTCAAAACCAGTATGTGTTTTGATGGGTGGAAGGGTGATGGCTCTAGCTTTAGAAGCTTCTCCAATGGGAGCATATTTTTGTTGTTCCCTCTTAGAATGGAAAGTCTGAATAGGAGAAAGTTTAGAAGATGGTTTTGACTGGTTGGATGGATGAGAAGGTCAATATTTTAAAAACACTGTGTTGGTAGATCCTTTCACTTTAGAATATTTATTTTATGGTTTGGAAGAAGAAGACGTGTAATTGGATTAAAATGAAGCACTTTTGTTACGCAATTATAGATTCTTCTCTTTAATAACATGGATTTCAATCTTTTAGACTATGGTGAATGCCTCATCAAATGGTCGGAAGGTTTGAACTTAGAGAGTTGGAGAGATATGTCTAGTAAAATCTCTGGTAAACAACTCTATTAAAAAAATTTGAGGCAATTGGAAAGTGAGTTGATTAATAAGGTTCCGCCAACACATGACAAAATCTGCAATAGACTCGTCCTCATATTGGCATAATGAATACAAGTTGGTCATGGTAACCTTCTTGGCAATGTTAATGGATAAATGATCAATAAAGTTTTGGGCTAATTCATTGAACGAGAAGATAGAGTGCTTAGGTAAAGTACTATACTAGTCTAAGGTAGGTCTCATCAAGGATGTTGGGAAAGTTTAGAGAAGCAAGGAGTCATTATAAGAAATCAGATAACATACATGTTTAAAATATCGATAATGTTGTTGTGGATCTTCCTTACTATTAAATTGGTTAATTTTTGGCACTTCCCAATGTGTGGGGTATGACTGAATTGGAAAATAAGGGTGAATATGTTCATTACAAATCTTGTCATAAGTTAGAGAATTACGGGAGCCTGAAATAGATGCTTCTAGGGCCTGCATCTTATCCATCATCATCTTGATCAAATTATTAGTCAGATTGGATTGAGGTGGACCTCTAGTGGTATAAGGAGGTGGATATGATGAGTAGGACATAAAAGGGACACATGCATATGGAGGTGTCGAGTAAGAAAATTAAGAAGGGGGAATATAAGTTGCAGTAGATGATGATGAAATATACCCTAAATGGGAAGTGCAGGTAACAGGTGGTGGCTAAGACAAGGTATAAGTGGGAGGAATATGTGTAGAAACCCTCATGGAGATAGGTGGTAGAGTAGCGGTTATAGACATGACCAGACTCTGAAAAGGGGTCGACGCAATTGGAAGTTGCGAGGTAATAGGAACTAATGAGTTGGAAATCCCTACACTAGGGATAATAGATTTTGGCAAGGCAGATGTTGAATATGTGACAAGTGCTATAGGCATGATAGATATAGAATATGTGGGAGTGATATGAGAAATGACAGGTGGTAAGGTGGAATTAGGTACCGCTACACTAGTGGTGGCGAATACGGAAGTAGGGGCCAAAACAAGAGGACTGGATACATGCATACCATAGATAAGTTTTCTTGACGAGTCGTGGGTAGATGAGTGAGAAAGATAATGCTTTAAGGCTTTGGGATTGTGATCAAGGAGTTTTGTGAAATCCTTGTCACCTGTATGTATAACAATAGGTGAGGTGGGCTTTATGGGTGAAGAAATAGAACGTGGTGAAGGACTAGGTGGTAGTGGTTGATGGCTAGCGTAAAAAACTAGAGTGTTGGATTATCTATGAGTAAAAACCATGTCAATGATAGTAGAATAGGTAATATGAGTTTGGAAGATAATACAGAAATAAAAACAAATAAAAGGATAGGACAAGAAATCTGGAAAGTGGAATTTGGTCACTATTTTCATAGAAATATCAAAACATAGAGACCGATGCTAGTTGGCTAACCGATGTTGGTAGAGAGGGGTAATCGATGCTGGTCACTGGACCGATATTGGTTGATGTGAATAAGTGGTAGATTTAAAATATGGAGATGAAAGGTGAAAATCAAGAGAAACTGGACTCTGAAAATGATACCAGAGACTTAGAAATATGATATAGTGACAGAATAAGTCATAGAAAATGTTTTTTACAGATTAAACAATGTTTTGGGAAAAATAACAAAAACAACAGGGAATCGACATCGGTTAGTAAACCGATGCTGGTATGGAGAGGTAACCAATGATGTTCACTGGACTTATACTGGTTACTATGAAATCTTGAGAGGAGATGAGAATTTGAATTTTTTGTAAATAATTCAACTAAAAATACCAACCCAGTAACTGAGTGTGATAATGATGAGTCCTAACACGCCTAGAATAAACCGGAATACACTAGTTGTGATGGTGGGGCATGAAGGATAAGAAAAAAAATATGATACAACCTCACACCTCAAAACACAATCATTCAAAAGCTAACAAAACATGTAATCCTATATTGTTTATTTTATGTTGTGTGGCTTATGCCATTTACAACCAACTATAAGTAAAATATATTTTTGTTCAACGAGGGTACCCTAGAAGGAGCTAACTTTATATGGATGGTTTTAGGTAAATTTTGGCTTGGTGTCCCCAATATATACTTCACATTATGAAAGGCCCTACTCTGATATGATGACATACCAGAACACTAGCTAAATCCGCCACTAATCTGATTATTAGTCGTTAACGATTATTGTCAGGAAGGAAGATGTTTAAGCAATGAGTGATTTGTTTCAGTGATTTTGTTTAGGGTGTGTGTACAAGAAGTGGTATATGCTTAATTCCCACCAACCATAAACTGGTCATGACCTCCAGTATATAGGTTTCAAATAAATTTAAGTGAGCTAAATGCAACATACACAAGGATGAAATGCAAATATTTTTAAGCCCAAATTGAAAGTAAAATTTGATGAGAGCAATAATGATTAGGCAGAGAATATGTCTGTCAGTAATGCAATACAAAATAAAGAGAAGTGTCATTTTTAACCCACAATATGAATTTCACTTAGACAAGTAGAAGAAGAAGAATGTTCCCAGGGAGAAAGTTTAATGTCAAATATTTTGAAAGGAAATAGACAAAAAAAGATTCCCTAAGAATGAACAATGCAAAAGAACCTAAATGATAGGGTCCCAACAGGCATGCCAAAAAGTCTCACCTAAGTAATGTGATAAAATAGATAAGTAGGTAATGGGTGTAAGAGGAATACTTGTGTTATGTAGACGTTAGAGACCATTGTGCACATTGTAGATGTTGAATAAAACTGGTTGTAGAGAGCTTCCCTTTGGCTAGGAGGAATGACCTATATAAGAAACACAACTAGAACATCAAGTACTATTAAATAGAAAGAGTTAGAGGACTGCCTAGTAAGGCTAGATCTGGGAAGTGTGATACTTCCTCGAATGGATGTCAATCCTCTATTTAATATAACTTAGTGTAAGAAATGACAGTTCCTATTGTAGTTGATAAGATTTAGGTATATCTAATTAACATACAACAAGTGAATTTAACTCAACATGAAATGGTTAGAATTAAATCCAAATGATTTATGCCTTGGTTTAGGTATGCATGTGTAACAGATGCTATAGGTGAGGTCTTGGTTAAATTAGGCAATGTTTTGGGTTGTTTTAGGGAAGTTCTTAACTCGTTGTTATAGAAAACATTTCCAGTGTGAGAGACTAGTATCAGTTGGTCGAGTGATGCTGGTATAGGAGATAGACCGACACCGGTTAGCTAACCAGTGTCAGTAGGGTCAATTTGGTTAAAATATTAGAAACAAGATTTTGGGCCTCTCTGTGATTGCAGAGAGAGTTGAGGAGGTTTGGGGAAGGATTGAAAGGTGTTGATTAACACTCAGTAAGGTATAGAGGGTAATCGTATAGATGAAATGGCTTTGGTTAGTAGAAAAGTTGATAAATGTGTAAAAGGTTGTAATGAGATAGAGAGAAATTGAATGAATGTGGTAAATGAAATCATTAAGATCAAACACACAAGCTTAACAAGTAGAAATGATTTACTTATCTGATAAAATTTACAAAGCCAAATGTGGTAGAAATGGTTGATCATTTCAAGATGAAGTGTGATTGCATCTAGTAAGGTAGCAGTTCCTATGTGCTCTGTTTTGTCAACTTGAAACTGTGGATGATATGATCGAATGTTGGTAGAGGTGTGATGTGCTCTGGTTCATCATCAGGAATCTTTAGTGCTAGAGAGTTCAAATTCAAAAGTTGTATGAATGAATGAATTAGAGAACCAGTGCAAAGAGTTCAAAACCCATATTTAAGGGTAACCTATGGTGGTTAAGGAACCGACACCGGCCGAGGGAAAAATGACATCGGTTAGGGAGAATTAGTCCAATTTACCAAAAATATCTCAATCTTCACTATTTTTGGCATGACCTTGATTGCTAATCTGGGTCTCTAGTGAGGGTTGGCACTTAGATAAGTGGGAGTGTTTTTGGAGAAGGAATAAGTCTTTAATTTTAGGATTAGACTAAGTCCCAATTGGTTAGGATAAGTAGGGACCTAGTCTTAGTTAATCAATAGGCTAGGAATAATTCCATGGTGAGGTATCTAGCTGAGATGTAAATTAACTTAATTAAAGTAATTAAATTAATTAATAATGTGAGGATAAATATTAATTCAATTATAAGTCATTAAATTAATATTCAGGTGTTGTATTGATAAATTGAAAGCGGCCAAGGGAGTGTGACCCAAATTTGGTGTCTACACATAGGTCCCTAATATGCTAGACATTCCTGCAGCTTCAGAAATTGAGTCTACAACTCCATAAATTCCTACAACACCACAAACATAGACTAGAGCTTCGGAATTTGTTATAATGGAAATAGGGTTTCAAGAAAAACATGGAGATAACATGTTGAGACATTACTAAGACGAAATTTCCGCTTTGAAAGAAAAATTGAAAGGAATGCAAGAAACCAATTTATCTTTACAAACTGAATTTGCACAAAGGACCATAGAGAAAGTTAGAGAATTTACCGTTTTAAAGGTGGAAGTTAGCAGTCTCAAAATACGAAGGGATATTGGTCTAAAAGTATGGAATGATTTAACCCAGTTATCTCTTCGAAATAAAGAATTGACAAAGGAAAATAAAAATCTTAAAGAAGAGATTGAGGCCAGTACAGGCAAGAAGAGTAACTTAGAATCTATTATAGATTGTTTATCCTTTGGCCTACAAAATATTATCCTGTAGGAAAACCTCCTTTGTCTACAACATTTTTTTTCAAGAACAATTTTATGCTTGGAATTTAATGAGAAAGTGCAGTAAAGAACCTTGGGAGGCCCCTGATGGTAAAACCTTACAAATTGATCAAAAATGTATTCTTGATATCCAAAATCTATTCTGTGAATTTTACCTTCACAATATGTTGGTCACCACTGTTCTTGATGTCCTCATTAATCATTTTGTGGGGTATTTTCAGTTGAAGAATTTTAAGTAATTACTTAGAAACTAGATCATATGGGGTGAACAAACAAAAATTTTCACTCAAACAACCCGAACCTTAGGTTTCTACATTAGGCCTAGCCAACACAATGACGTGTCCATGAAGAAGAATTTCAGATATCTTTATCATCAAGATGACATTGGAGAGAATAATTCAAAGGTTTTACAAAAGTGTGTGTAGGATTTTGAAGTTTACAGCCAATAACATCTTGGTGAGGCATTACAATCTTTTGATAAGCGATGGGATACACTGAGTCTTCTGTTGAAGAGAAGGGAAGTAATATCTTCCCAAAATCTAAATTGGAGCATGAGGAGAGGATATGAACTTATTGAAATTATCTGGCAGTTGTCTAAGAAGAATGCAAAAGGGTATAATGATGAGTGGGTTGGAATATAAATGAGACCACTGCTTCTTTTGAGTCATATGACCACTTGGCAAAACAATGTTTCCTAATCACATGATATTGTCAAAGCATGGGTAAAGGCTATTTCAAACACTTAAGGATGTAAGGAACAAGGAAATAGTATGCAAATCAATTTGAAGAATATGACTTGGCACAAAAGCTTGGCCATAGAGAAAGACAAAGAAAATTATGCATAAGGACATATAAAAGGTAAAGTTCAAGGGAAATAATGAGTGCATTATTTGACTTATTATATCATCTATGAGGTTATTGATTTTTTCTTAAAACATGTTAATTTCTGCATGGGATTCTTTATATAGTTATATCCTACTAAATTTAATGCATTTATCTTGTTCTTGTTTCATGCAAACTGTTGACTATAGAAATTCCCACTAATCACCTCTATGAGTAAATGTGGTGACATGTGCAGGATAATATTAGGCATTTACTACCAATTCTAGAAGTTATAATCAAGGAGGCCGAGTCTATAGCCATCATGCCATCATGGAGGAATTTTTCCACAACAAGCCTACAAACACGAATCCTATTTTTGGCATTATCGTAGGATTTTAATGAAAATTTAATGAGGATAATAGCGGATGAATTCATTGCCTATAATTATTACATGTTCTGTAACTGACTATGTCTATATAGACGTCTTCTTAAGAACAGTTTAGTAGTTAGTTGATAATAACAATTTATAGTATAGTGATCTACGAATTAGTATTTACTTTGCAATGTTATTTTGAGTATGTCTCAGAACTTATTCAAATTAATATAGTTGATGACGTGTTGAATATCATCTAGTGTTGAGAGTACCTCCATCCCAAGGAAGAGTAAGGGCCCACTCAACTAAGGTGATTGGAGGATTTACATTTCATGCATGCTCGTGTTTTCTGATAAGTTCACATTTGAATGCAATTACTTATTTCCATGCTTTGGTATATTTCTTTATTGTTATTTTAATTTAGAGTGTGTTATTTGAATTATGTTATCTCAGTTTGGTGTGCTCATTTCAATTCTAGTTAAAGTATTTCCTTTAAACACATTTTAATTACAACAACATTGTTTCAGTAGTTTAGCATTGCATTTTTGTAGATTATCAGAAGAAAAGGGGAAACACGCCAATAAAACCCCCTAAAAAAGGAATCACCAAACAATTAGGTGCATAGAAATTCATTGCATACATCCTAGGACACACAACCCTGGTTTTATAATAACACCAAAAGAAGAATCTGTTTGTTAAATGATTGAAGAATACAATGATCCATCATAGAAGACCCTAGTTAGACTCTTTCCATTCTGTGATTGTGTGTTTTTGTTGATTTTGTACTGTGTTTTGTTGTACTATAGCTTTGAGCTGTAGTAGGGGTGATTTATCCACCCAATGTATATCCCCCTTATTTTGGGTACATGCGACAACTATAGGAATGTGTGTCCTAAAAGAGAGGACCTGATTCTATGCTAGATTATATCCCTATAGGGGAGGGGATGTGCATGGTAGAAACCAAGGAACATGAAAAAAAATTTGGATAATAACATATGTTATTAGAAAAAGTAATAAACATATAATAGAAGACAATATAACAAGAAAGCGTGTAAACAAAGTGGATTGTGAAAAATGGGTTTCAAAAATGGGACATCACTCACAATGTCACAAGACAATCATGGCCAAAGCATCCAAAAGCATACAATGAGCATATAAGACTAAGGGCATAGCCCACAAATAATATTATACAATAGTAAACAATGGTAAGAAAAGTGTATTAGATAACCATGGTGGCATATAGTCTTGCAAAACAAATGCTACACATGAAGAACCCATTAGCATGTTAGAAAGATAAAAAATATGTCAAGGAATGTATATATCAAAGGAAATTAATGTGCTCGTAAGAATAGGAAGTAGTGTATAAATAAATAATAACACATGTAATGTGTGATAGTAGGAAATGTAGATGCCCCCAGGAGCCTCAGTGGGACTAGAAAAGGAAACAATTATGAGAATCGTTACGACATGTAAGATTCTATAATAGATATGCATTCACAACTAGATACCAAGTGAACTTGCATGTGTATATATAGAAAGATAATTACATAATAAGTATCTGACTAGCATAGTAAGCAAAGTGCATCATGTAAGTCGTATAAGCAAGAAAGAGTAAGTTTAACCAAGATATGTTTATGTAGTGTATGCGTGTGATGGAATGGTATGTAATGTGCGTATGTGAGAGGAGAAATATTTCCCCTAGTGGATGTGTATGAGATGAGGTTCATTTATAAAATACCCTCAAAATTCAAGAATGAACCATAGAACAAGAGTGTGTCATTGGGAAATAGTTTAAGAATGTGAACTAGAGAGATAGATCATGAAGCATAGAGCATGAAGAGTGAATTTGGTGAGGTCCATTTAAGAATTATACCCTCAATAGTCAAATATTAACCATCGAACTAGATTCCATCGTAGGGTAATGAAAATACCGAGTGTGTAACACTATGTGTAAGCACACTGAGAAAGATTTAGTGTGAAGCATAGACAGTGATAATAGATACTATAGACAAATGATGATGCTAAGATGGGGGATGAAAGTGTGACTCCCCCTAAGTGTAAGGAGGATAGAAGGTTATCCCATGATAGTAAATGGCAAAGGCCCTCCACCCGATATCCAAGGAGATAAAGACACGTGAAGATGCTCTAAGATTGGTGAAGTATGAGAGTAATGAAGTAAATGTGAATGATACCTATTTGGTGAAGGAGGTGGTAAAAACCTATGTGAAGGGGTTTCCCTAGAAGGGGAATTAGGCCAACAAGATTTACTAGTAAACTAATAAGGGTAACAAGGTTTTAAAATAGGTTGTGTGTGAATAGGAGAACTAGGTGGAGAGTGTGCCTTAGATTTGAGAGGCCCATAAGGCATAGATGTTGTAACTAGTGTAAAGATATCAAGACTAGGTTTAGGTAATGGTATGCATGGTAGACACCTTTGAAAGTGATAACTTTATTATTATGAATGAACTTGAGACACAAATGATTCATGGAAGGAATGACCTTAGCAAAGTGGAGAAAAGGAAGACCTAAGTGTATGTCACAACCTTTGAATGAAGATTCCACAGTGAATGGCACAACCATGGTAAGAGGCCCAACTATAAAAGGAATCCTAATGTAGCCAAAATAATTAGGAACTAGATATGTGATACTAGAGAGTGGAAATTTGATAGCCATGATAAGTACAATAGATAACACACACTAATACAAGTCATTGGATAGATCATGGTGTTATTAATGATATACGAACCAGTATAAGCATTGATATGTAATGAATCAAAAGTGAATGTAACATGATAATCATTATCTAAAAATGAAATGATTGGTGGTGATGAATTAGTAGAATTGAATAGGAAGTGATAGGGCCTCGATGAAGGATGGGGCACAATAATATATAAGATTAGTAGAAGAATCAAGATCTTGTGTGTGATGCATAGGAAAAGGGTTGATAAATATTTTTAGATTTTTTTTATCATTGACTGACTTAGATTTATATGGCTAAGGGAGCTTGAGTGAATTATTTTCAATAAGGTCTTGAATGAGATGCTTGAGTTTGAAGCAATGATCAGTAGGATTCCTAATGCCTTGATGATAATAAAATTTGGCATTTTCATCATAATTATAGCCACGGGGGAAAGATGGATAAGGATTGAGAGGCAGTGGAAGGGTGATGAGATTTACTTCAATGATTTGAGGCAATAAAAAATGAGGTGCATAAGGTAATTTTGTGAATTTTTTCTTCAGAGGTTTCCTTTGAAGCATTTCAAGTGAAGAGACGGCATTAACAATTGACTTTTGTTCTATGGGATTAATAGATAGATTGAATGTTGTTTTAACTTGAAACTTATTCAAAGATTATGAAGGAGAATCATGAAACTTTAAGTTTCCCATAGAGAGGATTTTGACCTTGCACATTTTGAGTTTATGGCATAATTGATTGAATGAAGGATAGGTTTCAAAGATAAAACTCTCTTGAAGCAGAGGTAAGAGACTTTGGACAAAAATATATTACAATTTAGAATCGATAAGTACATGTGTCATCTTAGTTAGAATGTTCTTGTATAGAAAAACATAGTCAGCTAGATGGTCATTAGATATTTGTTTGATTTGATCAAGTTGTGCATAACATATATTTATGTCGATATTGATAGAAAATTTAGCAATAAAATCATCTGTTAGACGCATAAAATAAATTACCAAATGAACATGTAGATCATAAAACCAACAAATTTCATAATCTTGAAGACTTATAGGAAATCACGTAGCTAGTAATGTATGATCATCAACATAGTCAAAACATGCCACATGAAAATAGCATAGATGCTATTGAGGGTCACCATTTCCATTAAAGATGGGAAACTTAGGGGTGACGAAGTTAGGAGGAAGTTGATAAAAAGAAATGGTGTGTGTCAAAGGGGAATGGAGTAATGTGGAATCAAGAGATGAAGAAGAGCATGAAGTATCTTGTTCTAGTTGACGGATTTGAATATGTAGATCCTGATATAAAGAATCTAGGTCATGGGTGTTGAAAGAGGAACCACGTTGTGTATTAGAAGCATTAGGATGAATGAGGAGAGTGGTAGAAGTAGGAATGGAAGTAGGAAATTTAAGGGTTGGGTTAAGGCCATGGAAGATGAGGAAGAACCTAAAAGAGGCACAAAGGCAACATATCAATACTTTTTGGAAGTAATTAAAGCATTGATAACATGAAGAACACACAAAAGGTTGGCCCATAAATATTGACAAAAATTAGCGATCTTTTCTAATTATTCTTGAAAAACATTAGTGTCCTCATTGTAGGATTATTCTCTATAAGAGGTTTCAATGTTTTCAAGAGGAACATTTTGTGAGTTAGCAAAGGGGTTATCATATTTATACATTGACTTAGAGGACTTACAAATAGAGGGAGGAAGCTCAATGTACTGAAAGGAACCAAAATGACCACTACGGGTGATTGACATACAAGGAATATCCTAGAGGGAAGGTTGGATTCTTTCGATGGGTTGACCAAACGATTTAATATAATTTAAACTAATTAAATTTAATTGGAGTAACTATCGTATAAATGATAAATTATAGAAATGACACAAGAAAACTAAGATTTAAAATATGAAACCATAAGTAAGAGATAGAGAATGGATGACTTAGCGGATATCCATGCAATCTAGAACTGATTTAGGTAGGGAAAAGTGAAGAACAAGATGCAAGAAACATTTTTATTGGTATCTCTAAATTATATAACTCATGAATAATGATGGACATGGGTGCGTGTAGTAGGACAAGAGCACCTGAGCATTGATGACCAGATTTGGGCATTTGTGGCTATGCAAAAGCTCTAGATATGATTTCTATTGTGTCACAAGGGTATCATAGTTCTTCCCTGTTGATCACCTAATGTTTTATCCTTAATCTTTGAAGGTACCTATAACCCAAAAAATAGAAGTTAGTCTACACAATCCCACAAACCACAACAAACATAAAAAATAAAATGAAGAATGGGTATTCAGACTGATCTCGATGGTCAACTAAAGAGTGAACTTACAATTGAGAACTGTACTACATCTCAAACTCCGTGTAGTTCTTGTGTGTGTGTGCAAGAATGATGCCCTAGGATTCCCTTGTGTAAGTTGTACTTGATAGGTTATAACTAGAATGTAGCAATGTAGAATAATGTGTAGATGGAATAGAATGAAATTCCCTTCCTATGTTGTGATTGTAGAGTTAATGTAGTCATTGTCCCTTGAATGGTTGCTAGATGAATGCCTTTGAGAGCTTTAGGTTCCTTTTCAATGCAAGCTTAGGTGATGATACTAATGTTTAGTACTTGGTCCTTTATTTTGAACACATAACTATATATTTATATGACTCCCATGTTTGAATTTCATAATTGATAACTAGAAGGCTGACCCGTAATTGAAGAATATTCCTAATAGATATAAGATACCCAAAAGAAGCGAGTAAGATAAGAAAGGGTAAGGGGTTTCCATAAGGGATAGGAGTGCCTGGGCGCTACTGTCTTGACTGAGAGTTAGTTTCTGAAGTGATCAAAGATAAACAAGTAAATTTCTAACTGGGTTATATAGTGTGCAAGACAAAATTGAAAACAAGAGACAAAGAAAAGAGGAAAAATAGAGTTGTCAATTACTAGTTTTCTTTCTTAGGAATCATGTAAATTCTTACATACTTTTAGGACTTAAAAATGTACCAAGTACATGATTTTGTGTCTCCAATTACACCTTATAGTTTTACACACTAGCTGACATATTTATCAATTCCTAATATAGTTGTTTTATCTTTCTGGAATGCTATACATAACCACCCATTAGGGAGAGGAGCACTCAGGCTCTACTTTCTCCTCTAGGTGATTTTATCCTCCTCCTTTTTTCTAAATTTTTATATGTTATATATTTCATGTCTTTGTTTACCCCCCTCGGTCAGCCTTTCACTTATTAATGATGAAACTTAAGTGAAGGAATCATATATATACATTTATTATTTAATCTCATTAGGCAGAAATAATTCAATAGACATATACATCTACAAGGAGAAAAAATTTCTATCTACTACATCCAATACTGCATTTTAGGAGTGCATACTTCACTGCATAGGAGGGTTTATTCTAAATTCCATACCACACGTTTTACATTGGGAAAAATTAGTTGTATCTCATTATTATTTTTGATCTATAAGGATCCAAATAAACACTACTTCATCTATTTTCAGAAGGAGATATTGAGCAGAATGAAGAGCAGGATGTCAAGTTATAGAACTGCCCCTCTTTACAGAGAAAGGGTTGTATAACCACCCTCTGCATAGTACAAAGGTTGCATAAAATCCCCAGAGATTGCGTAACCACCCCAATTTTCATGTAATTACTGATATGCAAACAATAGCGGTCCTATCACTCATGGTCAAAAAATAAAAATGAATCCACGAATGTATGTGTAATTCAAGTGTCTCATATGTGTATCTTCCTAGGAGGACATTTTACATTCTCTAGTGCATGGGAGGACATGGGAGTAAGGCTATTTAATGAGGATCATAGCCAAGAATCGATTAGCAAAGTAGACCAAAGTTGGATGCAAGAACTGAGAAAGAAACCATTTGAGATGGAGTCTTTTTGTAGAAGAAAGGTGAAGAAATAGAGTAGTTGATGTAGGAGCATCATTCCCCTAGTTAGTATATAGGGTGATCATAGAAATTTTTTTCTTTTCCAATGTTTAGATAGGTCTTAGGAGGTAATTTTAAGTCATTTAGGATATTGGTTTAGTCTAAATACCTTTATGAGTTTGAAATTAACAATTTCCCTCCAAATTGCAATTTTGAATCTTGGAGGAAATTTTGGTTTGTAATTGTTATTGTAATGAGTCTTTGAAATATCTAAGCATGCAATAGGGTGTTAGAAGTCCTATTGAGGCCATGTTAAAGTCCTAAGTTTAATTTACATTTTTGGTCTTAAGTTTTAAGTCCAAGTTTCATCATGAAGGTGTTAATAGTGATAAACCTGCCATATTGAATGCTCTAGAGGCCAAGATTTGGTTAATCAGGTCTAAGAAAACATATAAATACCTCATTGAAATCATTTTACCTCTATCATTCAAATGGTCCAGTTATGAAGAAGAAAATGTAAGGGAATTTGAAGAGAATCATGTGTATACATATTTTAGTGTTAATATTTCATGGTTTATGTACTTTGTGTAATCAAAGAAGTTGATGCATGCATGTACTTAAGGAATTGTGAGAGGTAAGAAAATTTTTCTTGTGTATTTGTATTGAATTTATTAGATTCCATAACATGTTGCTGTTATCAAAAATGTGCCCCTGCTCATTTTTGTGGCTAACTCCTTGTGTTCTTACCTCTCTTGTGCCTCAGTTTCCATTTTTGATTTTTAGGCACTCAAATCTTTCTAAAATGGCACCATTGGATAGAGCTCTCTCTCAGCTTTCCAGAAAGGTAAAGTTTTCCTGATAACTCCTCATATTTTTCAAGTTATGGCTCGGTGGAGTTTTTGTGGGAAATTTTCCCCTAGAAGGCCCGCAGCCAATCAGAACTCGCCACGTGTCCAAGCCAAATATATCAAAGCGACCCGATTTGGCCCTATTTTTCCCTAAAACTTCAAATCGCCATATCTTTTGATCTAGAGCTTAGTTTTTTGCGTTATTTATATCAATGGAAAGCTGGTGAAATTCTCTACAAGATTTTGGGGTCAATTTTGCATTTTGGTGGAGTTTGGAGAGAGAAAATAAAAAAATGCTTCTAGCACGTGGTCATGAACAGAAATGACGTTTCAACCACCGATTTTAATGAAGAATGGCTTGCATTCTCTCCCAACATTATTAAAAATGTCAGGGAATGGGTCTATCAGGTTGCCCATGCTATTTTGATGGCATTTTGGTCAATGGTTGAATCCCTTCCATGTTTTCCTGCGTTTCTCTCTCCTGGGCTCGTCCCTTGCACTGTAAAAGCTAGATTTGGCTCATTTTTCAAAGGTTTGAACATTTTTTGTGTATTGCAGGTCCCCTTTCTCACCTTGGAAGTGATTTTTGTGGAATATTAGACCTTTTCTAAGAGCTGCAACTTTTATTTTGCCTCTCAGGTGTTGTAATGCAAGTGATTTTGATGATTAAAATAACAATACAGCCTCTGTGATTAGTTTTCATCCTCTGCCTGTGTTGTTTGGTTAATTTATGATCCTTCATTACAATTATCAGTTTGTGCATGAGGTTCTTTGTTGCATTTTTATGGACTGTGTCAATCTGCAGAAGTAAAAAATGCTCACCACTCCTTTGGTGCATCACCTATTAGCATTAGTTTTAGCTTTTTTGCATTCTCTATCTCTGTCTCCTTTGGAATTTAGGGTAGGGTTAGGAATATAGACCTCTGCAACTTGTAAGTGATAAAGCTAACCAGAGGAATTGAGGAACCAGCCTCTAAACTAGAGATTCTTTTCTCATTTTGCAAGTCCCACACTTGGGGGAAGAGGATTCAATGTTGTGCAATCACACTGGATGCTAGTAAGATCAAACTAGAAATCTGATCAACATCCAGGGGGTGCTGCTGATTTGCAACAATAGTTTTGGCACGCCCGGTGGGACCTTAGAGGTCTTCCACTTTATCTTTGACAGGTTGGTGTGTTCTCTGTTAAAGATTCAGCCTTTTGGAGGCACTTTCAAAAGCACATCTGGCGACTCCATCTGGTAAAAAACTCATTCTCTAAGTTGCAGACCTATTTTCCATTCATTTCCATCCATTCTTCTTTCCATCATTTTCATTCTTTTCCATTCCATGAAGTTGTGCAATCATGACTTCATTTCCATCATGGAATTCACATTTACAACAACAGTTTATCACACCTCCAACATGTTTTACAAATCCTCCAAATCAGCATTTTGATCAAATTCAAAATCAGCATGTCTACCCATATGAGCAGCAGTGCCAAAGTCAGTTTGGATATGAAGCATGTCAAGACACAAGGGTATGCTGGTTGTGAGGGCAGTCAAGAAGAAAATGCAGATCTGCTGGAACAAATCCAAAAGATGGAGGTGAAGATGGTGCAATCAAGAGCAACAACTCCAAATGAAAGCTTTCAGAATTGGTTGTAGGACTCCTTGTCCATGGGGAGGCCCTTTTCCAAGACACTTCAGCCCTCAGGAGAAGCTGGACTTCATGATGAAGATGCTGCCCCAACTTGCACAATGGACAGCAGAAATAGAGGCCTATACACTTGGTGTTGAACAACCTTGTCAATGGGTACGTTCTACACCATCATCTAGTTTTTCTCTTCCCATTACTCAAGTAGCATCATCTCATTTGGAATTTCAAATTCTAAATCCAGTCAATGCTGCCCCAGGAGTTAATTCCATTTCTCCATTCCCTAGTCTTCCACCACATCTCAATTCTTCCTTCCCCTTTCCTTCCAAACAGTCATCCCCTCCACAAAAGCTAACAGAAATACCCTCTCCTCCAAAGAAACAAGAGTTTCTACCTCCTCCACCACCACGAAAAATTGCTGAGCCATTTGAGTTACAATCCACTTCTCCTCTTGCATTCCCAAATCCATGTTGGGAGGATAAAAATCAGAATTCTAGTCAAGGAAAACAACATCAAAAAGAAAATCCAAACAAGGATGAAGAAATTCAAAGTCTTAAGAGTTGGGCTCTTAAATTTGGGATGACAAAGATCCCCTTGATGGTTAAGCCTTTAGAAGAGGTTGGAGTTGGAAAACAAGTGGTGGTTAGGACTGAATTTGCTGTAGCAGGAGAAGAGTAAAAAGAAGAAGTAGATCAGCAATCAGTTTGCTCAGAAAGTAGTGTCCATGTTAGCATTCTATTTGAAGAGAATGCTGATTCAATTCAAGTTGCACAATCAGCCATGGAGGAAGAAAGATCTGAAGAAGATCCTATAGTCCCAACTTGTCCTCTAGAGCAACAGATTGAAGAGTTTGACTTAACAAACTTCGTGCTAGAGGAAGAGTTCTATCAAGAACAAGATTTTCTTCAAGTAGTAGAAGGGAGAAGAAATCCAAAAGAAGAGGAGCACATTCTAGTTGTGGAGGAGAAAATTACAGATCCAAGGGCTTTGAGCGCAAAGCAGGCTACAAGAGAACCTTCAATTCTTCTTTCTACTTCATCTCTCTTGAGTTCTAGTGCTAAAGAAGAGTTTGATCTCTCAAACTCAATGTTGGAGGATGAAAGAAACCATGATGATCAAGTTACAGATCAAGAGGATACCATGGAGGAAGTTGAGCATTTGTAGCAGGACAACAATGAGGTAGTTTATCTGTCAGATTTAGAGGACTGTTTTGATGAAGAAGAACCGGTTGAGTTCCTACCATTCTCTCTTTCATCATCCACGTTCCAAACACCTGAGCCTATTGTCATGAAGGAGAGCAACCATTTGCAGCAGCCTGTATCTTATAGCAGCTCTTTGGAACCAAGATTGGAAGATTTTAATCTTTCATGTCCTTCATTGGAGGAAGAGAAAGGGCAAAAGGGTTCTACCTTTGCTTCTGCACTATCCATTCAAGAAGGTCTACAAGAAGACTCCATTTTTGGAGTTGAAAATCAGAGCTATGGGCATATCAAATGGATCATACCTTGCCCAATAAGGTATTTGACTTCATTGGAGTCAAAGGAGAAGTCACAACCAGTCATGCTTGCTCCTAAGCATGAGGATGAGCTACAAAGAACCAAGGATCAGCTGTCATACCTCTCCAATCCAAATGCAGAACAACTAAAAGAGGTATTGAATTTTCCTTCACCTGATACCTTGATGATTTGGGTGGAAGACCAGCTTCTTGTTGATTTTCCATTCATCCAATCAGCCATGTTCAATGCCAATTCAGTTGCATGGTTGCCAATTTTGAAGAAAGGAAGCTATTTTGCACAACTAGTTGTAGGGTTTGTTTAGCTTACCTTTGCTTCCAGTTAGAATAGAGTAGGTAGGTTTTCTTTCAGTAAAAGAAGTGCTTGTGCACACTCTGCATGTTCCATTTGGAGCATGTATGATTTTCAATTTTGTAAATAGTTTTGGTGCTGTTGGTTTTGCTCTTGCACAACTATTTTAAGTGGCATTTTGGTGAGAACAACTCTAAGTTCAATGGGTTTCAAGTGGCTCAGAGGGAATTTTTCAAGATATCAGGTTGGTTTCAGGTTATTTCTTATGACTCCATACCCAATGGATTGCTAAAAGGCAACTGGTAACTTCATCCAGTAGGTAGATGACCCCTCTGAGTCACCAAAATTGTTATCAAAAATGTGCCCCTACTCATTTTTGTGGCTAACTCCTTGTGTTCTTACCTCTCTTGTGCCTTAGTCTCCATTTTTGATTTTTAGGCACTCAAATATTTCTAAAAATGGCACCATTGGATAGAGCTCTCTCTCAGCTTTCCAGAAAGGTAAAGTTTTCCTCCTAACTCCTCATATTTTTCAAGTTATGGCTCGGAAAAGTTTTTGTGGGAAATTTTCCCCTAGAAGGCCCGCAGCCAATCAGAACTCACCACGTGTCCAGGCCGGGGAAAAATATCAAAGCGACCCGATTTGGCCCTGTTTTGCCCTAAAACTTCAAATCACCATATATTTCGATCCAAAGCTCAGTTTTTCATGTTCTTTATATCAATGGAAAGCTGGTGAAATTCTCTACAAGATTACGAGGGTCAATTTTGCATTTTGGTGGAGTTTGGAGAGAGAAAAATCAAAAAACACTCTTCTGGCACGTGGTCATGAACAGAAATGACGTTTCAACCACCGATTTTAATGAAGAATGGCTCGCATTCTCTCCCAGCATGGTTAAAAATGTCAGGGAATGGGTCTGTCAGGTTGCCCATGCTGTTTTGATGGAATTTTGGTCAATGGTTGAATCCCTTCCATGTTTTCCCACGTTTCTCTCTCCTGGGCTCATCCCTTGCACTGTAAAAGCCAGATTTGGCTCATTTTTCAAAGGGTTGAACATTTTTTGTGTATTGCAGGTCCCCTTTCTCACCTTGGAAGTGATTTTGGTGGAATATTAGACCTTTTCTAAGAGCTGCAACTTTTATTTTTCCTCTCAGGTGTTGTAATGCAAGTGATTTTGATGATTAAAATAACAATACAGCCTCTGTGATTAGTTTTCATCCTCTGCCTGTGTTGTTTGGTTAATTTATGATCCTTCATTACAATTATCAGTTTGTGCATGAGGTTCTTTGTTGCATTTTTATGGACTGTGTCAATCTGCAGAAGTAAAAAATGCTCACCACTCCTTTGGTGCATCACCTATTAGCATTAGTTCTTTCTTTTTTGCATTCTCTATCTCTGTCTCCTTGGAATTTAGAGAAGAATTAGAAGTTTAAACCTCTGCAATTGTACAAGTGAATTAGATGATCAGAGGAGTTGAGGAACCAACCTCTAATCTGGAGATTCCTCTTCCATTTTTCAAGTCCCACACTTGGGAAGAGGATTCAATGTTGTGCAATCACACTGGATGCATAGGGTGATCAAACTAGAAATCTTATCAACATCCAGGGGGTGCTGCTGATTTGCAACAACAGTTGCTTGATCTAAGATTGAACATAATCCTTGAAACCTATAACACTCAAGAAAGAATTCCTTCAATGTTGAGCTGCCACCATTGGTGTAAGGAACTTATGTCAAATTTGATGAATCTAGGTATAATGATGGTATGAATGTCTATAGAACCAATTCCTTCGAGAAGGTGATATTATAAGTAATTTGAGGGTTTACTACTTCATGAAAACCTATAATACAATCTTCTACAAGTAGGTTGAGGTTAAGGTCATTAGTTTCTTCAACATCTCGTTATTATGATTATGTTTCCTAGGCCCTAGGAGTATGAAGTACCTCTTTCATCTTGTGGTAAATTTAAAATGTAGGTAACTGGGGTAAGAAACCCTTTTTCTAGCATGTTGAAATCCTATCTACAAGTCAAAGGAGGGAACATAGTTATTAAATATGAGAATATTTGATATTATCAAGAGTCACTGATAAATTTAGAAGGAATAACAAGAACCTAGGAGTCAACAATACTAATTGGAAGGATTGAATCCCCATATTACGAAATTTATAAGCTTATAATATCTATCGGGTTGCTACAGTGCACAGTAAGGGTTTTAGGGGAAGATATCATGTTTGAGGCCTTTATATAACAAACTTAGACACAAAATTTGGAACAAATATCAAGGAAGGGGTTCTTGAAGAGATTCAACATGAATTTTAAAGTTTCATTGGTTAAAATTTGAGTTATTGAAGATAGTTTGGGTCTTACGATAGTTGCACAGTGAAAGACCTATTTGGATGAGACATTTAACAAAGGAAGTAGAACTTAGAGGAGAGATACAAACTAGTCACTTTACACATTTACAGAAATAGAAAAGGGGTGATAGGATTTTTTTTCTTTTTTTCTTGACAACACTTACAAGGAGAGATATGTTTGAAATTGTTTATATTCAGGGCTGGTAATAGTTGTAACAATAGAAAAAGATAATGGATGATTGAAGAATCATAATTTGGATTCAATATATAAAAATTGGCATGCACTTTGGTGAGGGAAAATTGTCCTTGAAAAATTAATACTTTGTTTATGGGAAAGGGTATATTTTTCCATCCATGAAGATATCATGTTACTTGCTCTTAAGAGCACTATAAGACAACCTTGGATAAAATAGGAAAAAGGCGATGAATTTTTCTTCTTAAATCATGTTGATAGGTGTAATAAATGTGTTGGAAGGTGATGCAACATGGAAAATGAAGAGGAAGCTTTGGAGAAGCCAAAAGAGTAAAATTGTATGTTAAGACAAAAGCAAGCCCAAGAAAGGAAGGAGAAAGTATAGGAAGGAGAACATGTAAAGGGATATTGCATGAATTTTGGTATGTTTGATGGTTGAATTTGTAGTGCCCACTTCCCTTTGACACTTTAAGATACTGATTTTGATACTATTGATCATATTATGGACACTATTATGTTTTGTTTTAGTATGATGGTTAGATGTTAGATCATGGATTAGTATTAATCTGGATTGAGTTATTATACTTGATGATTACTAGAGACATTTTCTATATGTGGTTGATGATATACTGTTGTGACATGGACATATTATAGATGTTGATTTGGACTTATGATATTGGATATTTTGAGTAGATTTGGTATGGTAGATTTTGATGATGATATAGTTGATTTATTTAATTAAAAATGATAATGTTGAATTATTGATATTGTTGTGATCTGTGTGTTTGGATGATTTTGAGATATTGTTTATATAATTTTTGGATGTTCTGATATGGCCACAAGCGCGAAGGAGGTATTTACATTTTACAGGTTAAAAAATCACAATAATGTCGGGGGACTAGAGACTAACCATATTAAAATTCTGGGTGAAATCAACAGGGTCACCATGGAAACTGTGTTGTGTGTTGTGTATTGTATTTTGCTAGGAATTCCCATGGGGGGGATTTCCATTATATGTGACCATGGGATATGTGTTTTATTTATGTGTTCCTTTTTATTATTGTTGTATGTATTTTTATTTGTAATGTGTTCTTTTCTTTTAATTAATTTAAATGTGAGAGTCATATAGTTAAACTTTATTTAAATTTAATTGGGACATGGAATGTAATTAATAAAGTTGTTGAGTTTAAATAATATTGTCAGAAGAGTGTGTAAGTTAAAATGTAAGAATGTGTAAGAAAGATGTAAGAGTCTTGTAAGGCAGATTTTGGAATGTTAAACACTCCATCTTTTATGAAATTCAAATTGTCCTTGGAGGCCGAATTTGGAGGCTTTTGGGACAAGTTAAACTTGTCTCACACCTCTTAAAATGATCCACCAACCATGCCTATGGTTTGGAGGTTAAATTTAGGCATTTTTAATGCTTTTTGAAGTGACAATTTGTAAGTTTTAATTGCACTTCCCTTACATATTTTTAATGCAATCCTTTTCAAGTATGGGTCATTTTGGAGTGTGTAAGTCATTTTGTCATTTTTATTTATTGTGTTTTCATGAGGATGTTGACTTTCCTCTTGGGGTTGAGGAAGAATGATGGGGCATCCCACAAGGATCCACAACATCCTCTCCTCTTCCCTCTCCTTTAAATTCAAAGCATCTTGCTCATTTGAGGTTGTTGAAACTTTGTTTTTTTCCTCTTGGGGGTGCATTTTTTCTTGCTATTTTGGAGCTTGTTGTAGAGGAAGAATCTTGGAGTCTTTTTGCATGCTTATACTTTGCTGGTTTTGAACTGCACTTTGACATTGTGGAAAGCTTGTGAGCTTGGAACAAAATCTAGTATGGAGAGGTAGGATCTTGAGCTTTGTTTTAATTGTTTTCCCTTCTCTTGTATGCATGTTTAAATGGTGTTTGTGTTGGAATTCTTGGCTGGTTGGGTAAAATGCTTATAGCATGGTGTAGGAGAAGGCTATGGGGATTTCATATGGGGGGCATAAGGGATTTCCAATGGAACTGTTTTATTTAGGAGGGAGTTTTGGTTTGGGATCCACCTTGGAAAAGAAACTACTTGCATTTCTTACTATGGGGTGGGCATAAGGGATAAACTCGGGGGGGGGGCATAAGGAGGGGTTGGGAGATATAAGTTTTATGGGGTTGATATGATTATTGGTGGTATACATGTTGGTGGATGCCCAATTCCAAATTGGGAGGCATAAGGAGTTCCCCATAGTTCTTGCTCTTGTTGGCTTGCTTGATCAAGCCTATGTGTTGTATGAATTGTTTCAAATGCAGTTGGGAATTGCTGTCTTATTTTGAACTGTGCATATTGTTGATTGTATGCAATGTGAATGTTGCTTGTATGTGATAGAAGCCTTTTTTGCCATGTGTTGATATTCATGCTCCATTTCAATATGTTGGGGCTTGGGGGCCAATGGGGAAGGATGGATTCTCCTTTCTCATTGGATGTCTTGGTTGGGTGGAGAGTGTTGCCTTTCCCCCTTCCTTGTTGTGATCAAAGTTGAAAAGAAGAAGAAACAAGCATGTTGCTGTTTGGAGGAAGAAAATTATAGTTTGACAGTCATTTTCCTTTGAGTAATTCAATGTAACCTTTCCCACTTCAAGTGGATGAGTGTATAAATGTTGTAATATGAAGTTGTTGCATTGTAAATGGAAGTTGAATTTGAATTGAGAAATGTACAAGAATAATTATACTTCTTTGTTTTGTTTTGGAAAGAAAATGTAAATGATATTCCATATGCTTTGTATTTTGTAATTTGAAACTTATTCAAATTGGAAAAGTGACAAGTTGTAAAGTGTTCATTGAATTATGAATAAAGGATTGAAGTAGTTTCAAAATTGTAATGTGTACATGATTTGATTTGCTGTCCAAGAATGATATCTTTGTTTTGAAAAAGAATAAGAAAAAATGTTGTATATTATCATGTATTGTATTTGAAATCAAATAGAAAGGAAAGTTGTAAATGTTGCATTTGATGATAAATGAAAGAATGCATTTCTTTCTCAAAAGTGTATTGCACATTTGATTTGAATTATTGTTGAAAATTGATTGTTGTTTGAAAAGAAAAGAAAGAAGCATGCGTATGGAATGAAAGATAGTGTTATATTAATTGCAAAATTGTATATTGAAATTGAAATCAGAGATGCATTTTATTTAGAATTGAATGGATGATCTAATAAGCATTGTATTTGACTAAGTTAGAATCATATGCACATTCAAAAGACAAATTGCTAAATCAATTTAAAAGAAACAACTCACTGTTTTAAAACTTAAATCTGGCAATGCACATTTTAATTAAAATGAGCAGTTCAGACTTACACTCAACAATAAGTTATGAAACCTTGAAATTCATACTTAGGAAGACCTAAGGAACTCAAATTCACTATAACAGTTAAGAATGAATCTCCAAAACTTAATGAATTTCAATTCGGAGCTTGCACAGTCATTTTTCCGTCTATTGCTGGAAAAATGCAACCTTAAACAAATTGGACAAATTGACTTCACTAAAACACTCTAAACCCTCCCTAGACTGATCCTCCATGTCTTTTTGACATGTTGAGTGAAGGAGGAGTTCTAATTTAATCAAATCAGATAAGTTGGAAATTGCCAGTTTGCCAAATCAAGCTTGCAGATCCTTTTTATGAAAATTAACCCTTAAAAACTTCATCAAAATAGTAAATTTTATGTTTTCTGTGCAAAGAGGGCATCGAGAGATTTCCGAAAAGTCCTTGTTTTCCCAAAACCTAAGCTTTATAGCTCAAGTTATGGCACTTTAAAAATTTTTGAGCTTGGGTGGGAAAATTTGTGGAAAAATTTCCCATCAAGGTCTGCGGGCCGCACAACCCAAAAAATTCCCATCATTTCGGCCTTAGGAATTTTTTTGAAATTTTGGACCTCAGAAATATTTTTGAATTTTCCCTCTGCCGAGCCCATAGCCAATAAGAGGCTGCCACGTGTCCTGCCAATGGCTGAGGCGGAGGCACGGATAAAATGTTACCCCTTAAATGTTTTGAAAGTTTGGGAAATTTTTCACTTTTCCCTCCACAGGACCTGCAGCCAATCAGAGGGCACCACGTGTCCCCTTGTGGCTATGGAAGAGGTGTTGGTTCTTTTAAACCTTTTTGATTTTTTTAAATTTTTGGGAAAAATTTGATGTTTTGGCCCCGCCAGCCCGCGTCCAATCACAAGACACCACGTGGCATTTTGATGATGGTGGAGGAGGGAAGGAAAATTTTCCTTCGGAAAATTTTGTTTTCGCTTTGGGAAATATTTCCAAGATTTTTCCCTCAGCCCGCTAGCCCGCGTCCAATCACATGATGGTACACGTGGTAGATCAGACCTCGGGGAGTGCGGAGTTATTTTCTCCATTGAGATTTTAACTCCAAAAATCTCAATTTCCCTTTTTGCTCCACTGGTCTGCTCCTCCCCGCAACCAATAAGATTTTGACAAGTGGCAGGGGTTTTCTCCTTGGTGGAGGCACGCAACAATTTTCACCCTTGGTATTTTGGGCCTAAAATCTCCATTTTCACGAATGCTCCATCTGGCCCACATTTTCCCGCGCCAATCGGGAAGCGCCACGTGTCCCCCTCCCTAAGCCCACGGACTCCCCAAGGGAAAATTTCCCCCTAAACTCCGCCAACCCATATCTTGCAAATTATGAGGAGTTAGGAGGACTTCTTTATATGGTTGGAAAGGTGAGAAAAATTCCTATCTAATGGGAATGATTTAGGAAAGTTTTTGATGACTCTAATTGTGTGAAAAATCAAGTTGAACCCTGTAAGCCTTTTAAAGCAGGGTTGAGAGAGAATTTACCTTCCTAACCTAAGTGATGAATTTAAACCTCTTGTTTGACCTTGTGCTTGTTGCTAATTGTTGCTAGAAGAATTTTTGCAAGTCAGTCTTGATTGTTAATCCTAATCTTGTTTGTGCTAGCTGTGATCTTGTAATCTAGTAGTTGATCCCTTAAACAAAAAAAACATTATCCCATAATTTTCTAGCTAACCCTAGGTTGTTTCTTTGGTCTCAAGTGGTTGTTTAAACGAGAACTACAGTTTGGTATCAGAGCAGTGGTTTAAAGGCTTGGACCATTGGGCACACTAGAAAACTTGAGACATGAAAACTTAAACCTAGTACACTTGTAAACCTAGAAAACAACTTAGCAAGAATTTGTATATTTTTAGTAAACATGGAAGTTGTTATAACTTAGCAAAATGAACTGAACTCTCACTTTGGTCTATGCAGGAGGCACAGACAAAGTGAGAGGAACCTTCACAGAGACTTAGACTCACCACTGTCACCACCACCACCACCACCACTAGATCAGGGTGTAACAGCCATTCTACCTCAGATTCTATAGACCCTTCAGGATGTTAATGCCACTCTACGTGGAGGATTAGGTGGAGGGTAGACAGCTAGTCATGATAGAGCTCCTTCCATCGAGGGTCAGGTACCCCCTCGACTTAAGTGAGGAGCATAGAGGAGAGAACTCCCATGTGGAGTCAGCCAGAGTAGATTCACCACCTAGGAGACAGGGTGACAGAGTTCCAGAGCATAGAGAGAGGTCTCAAAGCCCTAGGCTTAGGGATGAGCATGTAGAGAGACCTAGAGGCTGACAGACCATAGCAATGGATCACATCAAGGAGATCCTAAAGCTTAGGCCCTCACATTACTTAGGTGATACAGGTGGATTTCAGGTAGAGGCCTGGCTAGTGAGCTTGAGTGGTTGCTTCAAGCTTTGTCCTTGTTCTAGCAACATGAAAGCTCATGTTGTGATCCATCTACTAAGGGATGGAGCAGGAGTATGGTGGAGGACAGAGGAGTAGAAGCTCCATGTAGATTCAGAGACAGTGACCTGGGATATTTTTTGAGGAGAGATTCAGGAGTATAGTACCTATCATGGAGGTTCATCCAGTAGAGGATTGACGAGTTCCATGACCTCCGACAGGCTACCCTTTCAGTAGAAAAGTATGAGAGTAGATTTCTAGATCTAATTCAGTATGTAGAGTATATGCAAGATGAGCAGGTACGTAGATTCATAGGTTCATCTGGGGCCTGAATTTAGACATTGGAGGTGTAGTGCAGATTCACTATCCACATAATTTAGTAGAGGCCATTGAGAAGGCCTATATTGCAGAGGAGACTCAGGGTAAAACCCAAGCAGGCTAGAGACCAAGTCAGGAGCCGCATATCAGTAGATGTAAGGATGGTAGATTGAGAGGTTCAGTACCTCTTCCTCATGGTGGTCAACATTCTGCATAGTCATCCTTTAGGCCAGCAACAGTAGCAGTAGTCTCACCCACCGTATAGACCTCCACAGAGAGCTGATGCACAGAGAGGTTGGAGTATGGGGCCTCCTCCTAGAGGTCCCATCAGGACACAGGGAGGACCTAGAGCTCAGTTAGCTAGGATCTTAGCAGAAGAGGCCATAACATACCATAGTTGGATCATTAAGATCCATAGCACCTACTTCTAGGGAACCTTCTGGCAGGTGCTGCTCCTTAGAGAGGATCAGGTGGTTGTTTTGGATGTGGAGTTAGCTGGGACACTTTTGGAGAGACTACCCTCAGAACCCTAACAAGGGTAAGGCACTGATTCTTAGAGCTGATAGTTGGTGACATGGGATGTAGCCATATGATTTATGTAGTGGTTGAGAACTTCCAAGTATGAGCACCAGAGCATGGTCATTGAGACTACAGGTAGTATTGAAGGTGTTCCTACCTCCATATTCTTTGACTTCTGGTTCTTCTGATTCATTTATTGCACCATCCCTAATAGAGTGATGTAGGCTGGTGGTTGTTAGACAGGGTCATTGTTGGGATGTAGAAATGGCTTCGGCAGCCAAGGTCTCTGTAGACTCCTTAGTTAAGGAGTGTGTTGTAGATTTGGGACCTTTCACCACCACTTCGGATCTTCGCATTCTTCCTTTGGGCTCATATGGAGTCATATTAGGCATGGATTGGTTATCTACACATAGGGCCAGGATGGACTGCTATCACAAGACTATATCTTGTGCAGATGATATTGGAGTTGAGTTGGTGATTTCAGGGGTCAGGAGACCCGTTTCTATTCGCACCTTCTCTGCTATGCAGCTTAAGTAGTGTGCATGATAGGGTTGTTAGATGTATGTTGTTACAGTTAGTGACAGATCAGAGGATGGGTCTAGTGGACCATCGCTAGATGATCATCCCATCTTGAGAGAGTTTTCTGATGTATTTTCAGAGGAGCTACTAGGGATGTCACCCCCACATGAGATTGATTTTCATATAGATCTAGTCCCTAGAGTAGAGCCTATTTCATGGGCACCTTATTGGATGACCACCCCGTAGCTCTATGAGCTCAAGTTACAGCATGAGGGCCTTATCCGTCCTAGTGTATCCCCTTGGGGTGCACCGGTGACTTTCATGAATAAGAAGGATGGATCATTGTGGTTGTGTATTTATTACCACCAGTTAAACAAGGTAACAATCAAGAATTGTTATCCTCTTCCTCATATTGATGACTTGTTTGATCAGATGAAGGGAGCCATGGTGTTCGCTAAGATTGATCTCAAGTTAGGCTACCATTAGTTGAGGATTTCGGAGGTGGACATTCAAGGGCACTATGAGTTCATAGTGGTGCCTTTTGGTTTGACGAATGCCCCTGCAGTGTTTATGAGTTTGATGAATGGGGTATTCAGAACCTTTTTAGATTGCTTCATGCTCATCTTCCTTGATAACATCTTGATATACTCTCGTACATGTGAGGAGCATGAGGGGCACCTTCAATAGGTTCTCTAGTGTCTTTGTGAGTAGTAGTTTTACGGGAATTTGTAGAAGTGTGTTTTCTTCCAAACAAAGGTGTAGTATTTGAGTCATATTATTTCTAGGGAAGGTATCACAGTCGATCCTTCCAAGATTAGAGCCATTATGGATTGGCCGGCACCCACTACAGTGACCAAGGTGTTCAACTTCATGGGTTTAGCAGGATGCTACTGGAGATTAGTTTAGGACTTCTCTCGGGTTACACACCCTATCACTTCCCTTTAGAGGAAAGGGAAGAAGTTTATTTGGATGGACAGATGCGAGTAGGCCTTCAGGAGACACTGAAGGAGTTCCTCACTATAGCACCCATTCTTGTAGTGTTGGATCCACAGGGTGAGTTCTTTGTTTACATGGATGCTTCTTTAGTAGGGCTTGGAGGTGTGTTGATGCAAGATGGCAAGGTTGTAGCTATTGAGTCTCATAAACTCAAGGATCACAAGCTTAATTATCTTACCCATGATCTTGAGCTTGCGGAAGTTGTTCATGCTTTGGTTAGATCGAGGAATTTTCTTCTTGGACAGAGATTCACACTCAAGACAGATCATTTGAGTCTTCGCCACCTCTTCACGTAACCCAATCTAAACACCCGTCAATGTCATTAGATGGATTTTCTTTATGAGTATGACATGGAGATCAAGCATGTGAAGGGGAAAGAGAATGTGGTAGTAGATGCTCTCAGTAGATGGAGACATGTAGCTATGGCTACTCAGTGAGCACAGATTTGTGGAGCAGGATTCTTCAGTAGCTTCCTCTTGACAACTTCTACATGATGGTACGAGCAGAGATTGAGTCAAAGAGACCCCTTGAGGGGAAGTTTGATGGTTTTACCTTAGAGGTAGATGGTCTTCTCAGACACAAAGGTTGGATATATGTTCCCAGAGATGGAGGCTTGAGGCAGGACATCTTGGTAGAGGCACATCATGCACCCTATTTAGCCCATCCCAGGGTGAAGAAGATGCACGCTACTTTGAGATAGTTGTACCACTAGAGAGGACTTCATCAGAGACATGGCTCAGTTTGTGTCATGGTGTTTAGAGTGCCAGAGGGTTAAGGCCGAGAATCAGAATCCAGCTGGTCTTCTTTATCCTCATGCCATACTGGAATGGAAATGGGACACCATTTCCATGGATTTCATTGTTGGGCTACCTATGTCGAGATATCACCACGATGCCATTATGGTCACGGTTGATAAATTGACAAAAGTGGCTCACTTTTCTCTAGTGAAGACCACTTATACAGCTAGAGTAGTGGCATGTGTCTATTTGGATGAGATTTTTAGGTTGCATTGGATTTCACAAAAGATCATTTGTGACCGCAATCCTTTGTACACTTCACATTTCTAGACTACCATGTAGTATGTCCTTAGGATGAAGGATTAACTTCAGCACAACATATCACCCCAAGACTAGATGGATAGACCGAGTGAGTGAATCATATTTTGGAGGATATGCTCAGGATGTATGTGATGGATCAACAGTCTAAGTGGGAGGAGTACATGTACTTAGTGGAGTTTGTCTATAATAATAGATTTCAGAGTTCTATAGGTATGGCTCCTTTTCAGGCATTATATGGTAGAGAGTGCAAGACACCCCTTAGCTAAGATAGGTTAGAGGATAGATTATCTCTTGGACCAGCCCTTTTAGGACATGGAGCAGCAGGTAGTGTTGATCAGGCAGAGATTGTAGGAGGCACAAGATAGGCAGAAGAAGTATGCTAATCAGCATAGGATTGATCATAATTTTGATGTGGGCATGAAGGTGTTCCTTCGTGTTAGACCACACAAGAGCCCTGATCCATTATGGAAAAGGTTCTAAGTTAGCTCCTCAATTCTGTTGGACCTTTTGAGATCTTGGAGCGTATTGGCCCTTTGGCTTACCGTCTAGCATTGCCACCCATCTTGTCTTGCGTACATGATGTGTTTCATGTTTCTTTCCTTAGGAGGTACATTACAGATCCTTCTCATGTGTTGGACTAGACATCAATGCAAGTGCAGGATCAGGGGCAGGTGATAGTGGAGCCCATTCATATCATAGATCATAAGACCCCTGGGACTTCGAGGCAGAGAGATTGATCAAGTACAAGAGCAGTGGGACATATAAGATGAGACTGCAACCACTTGGGAGGATGCCACAATATTACGAGTGTAGTTTCCACATTTGTTCCAATGACTTCCAGGAGGAAGTCGAGTCTAAGGGGAGGGGGATGTAGTGCCCGCTTCCCTTTGACACTTTTAGCTACTGATTTTGATACTATTGATCATATTATGGACACTATTATCTTTTATTTTAGTATGATGGTTAGGTGTTAGATCATGGCTTATAATTGATCTGGATTCAGTTATTATGCATGCTGATTACTAGAGAAATTTTCTACATGTGATGGATGATATACTATTTGACATGGACATATTATAGATTTTGATTTGGACTTATGATAATGGATATTTTGAGTAGATCTGGTATGGTAGATTTTGATGATGATATAGTCAATTTATTTAATTAAAAATAATAATGTTGAAATTATTGATATTGTTGTGATCTGTGTGTTTGGATGATTTTGAGATATTTTTTATATCAATTTGGATGTTCTGGTATGGCCACGAGGCTGAAGGAGGTATTTACATTTTACAAATTAAAAAATCACAACAATGTCGGGGGACTGGAGACTAACCATATTGAAATTTTGGGTGAAATCAACAAGGTCACCATGGCAACTATGTTATGCATGTTGTGTGTTGTGTTATGTTAGGAATTCCCATGGGGTGGGGGGGATTTCCATTATATGTGACCATGGGATATGTGTTTTATTTATGTGTTCCTTTTTATTATTGTTGTATGCATTTTTATTTGTAATGTGTTCCTTTTTTTAATTAATTTTAATGTAATGGATTAATGTCAGAGTCATATAGTTAAACTTTATTTAAATTTAATTGGGACATGGAATGTAATTAATAAATTTGTTGAGTTTAAATAATAATGTTGGAAGAGTGTGTAATTTAATATGTAAGAATGTGTAAGAAATATGTAAGAGCATGTAAGGCAGATTTTGGAATGTTAAACACTCCATCTTCTATAAAATTCAAATTTGACCTTGGAGACAAAATTTGGAGGCTTGTGGGATAAGTTAAACTTGTCCCACACCTCTTAAAATTATCCACCAACCATGCCCATGGTTTGGAGGTTTAATGTAGGTATTTTTATTGCTTTTTGAAATGACAATTTGTAAGTTTTAATTACACTTTCCTTACAAGATTTTTTTAATTCAGTCCTTGTTAAAGTATGGGCTAATTTTGGAGTGTGTAAGTTGATTTTGTCATCTCCATTTATTGTGATTGGTGAAGTGATGTTGAATTTCTAATTTTGGGGTTGAGGAAGAATGATGTGGCATCCCACTTGGAATCCACATCATCCTCTCCTCTCCCTCTCCTATAAAAATTCAAATTCTTCTCTTGGTTGATGGTTGTTGAAACTTTACTCTTTCTTCTCTTGGGGGCGCAAATTTTATTGTTGTTTTTGAGTCTTGCTTGCATGGAGGAAGCTTGAAATTTCATTTGCATGCTTGGTGTTGCTGTTCTTGGATTGATTTTTGGTCATTGAAGAGTTAGCTTTTTTGACTGTATTTTTTAGCATTGAAGGAGCTTGATGAGCTTGGAAACAAACTCCATTATGGAGAGGTAGGATCTTGCCCTGTGTTTAAATGTTTTTTTCTCTTCTCCTTGCATGATGTTTAAATGGCGATTGTGTTGTGTATTGTTGGCTGGTTGGGTAGAATGCTTAGGGAAAGGTGTAGGAGAAGGCTATGGGGGTTTCATATGGGGGGGGCTTAAGGTATTGCTAATGGCACTTGTTTTGTTTTGGAGGGATTTTTGGTTTGGGATCCACCTTGGAAAATAAACTGCTTGCATTTCTTACTATGGGGGGCATAAGGGATAAACTTGTGGGGGGCATACGGAGGGGTTGGGAGATATAAGCTTTATGGGATTGATATGATTATTGGTGGTATGCATTTTGGTGGATGCCCAATTCCAACTTGGGAGACATAAGGAGTTCCTCATAGTCCTTGCTCTTGTTGGCTTGCTTGATCAAGCCTATGTGTTGTATGAATTATTTAAAATGCAGTTGGGAACTGTTGTCTTATTTTGAACTGTGCATTTTGTTGATTGTATGTTATGTGAAGGCTTCTTATATGTGATAGAAGCCTTGTTTCCATGTGTTGATATTAATGCTCCATTTCAATATTGTTGGGGCTCAGGGGCCAATTGGGAAGGATGGCTTCTCCCTTCTCATTGGATGTCTTGGTTGGGTGGAGAGTGTTGCCTTTTCCCCTTCCTTATTGTGATAAAAGTTGACAAAGAAGAAGAAATAAGCATGCTGCTATTTGGAGGAAGAATTTCACAGTTTGACAGTCATTTTTCCTTTGATTAATTCAATGTAACCTTTCCCACTTTGAGTGGATGAGTGTATAAATGTTGTAATGTGATGAATTACAATGTTAATGGAAGTTGTAGTTTTAGTTGAGGAATGTACAGGAAAAATTATACTTCTCTGTTTTGCTTTTGGAAAGAGAATGTAAATGATGTTCTATGCTTTGTATTTTGTAGTTTGAAGAAAATTCAAATTGGAAAAGTGACAAGTTGTAATAGTGTTATGGAATTATGAATAAAGGATTGAAGTAGTTTTCAAAATTGTAATGTGCATCAGGAATTGAATTTGCTGTGTCCAAGAATGAGATCTCTGTTTTGAAAAAGAATAAGAAATAGTGTTGTTATTGTATGTATTGTAATTGAAAACAAATGAAAAAAGCAAAGTTTTAATGTTTCATTTAATGAAAAATGAAACAATGCATTTATTTCTCAAAGTGTATTGCACATTTTATTTGAATTATCATTGAAATTTAATTGATTACTGTTTAAAAAGGAAAAGCAAGAAGCATGCGTATGGAATTAAAGATAGTCTTATATTAATTGCAAAATTGTATATTGAAATTGAAATCAGATTTGCATTTATATTTAGAATTGAATGGATGATGTAATAAGCATTGTATTTGACTAAATTAAAATCATATGCACATTCAACAGACAAATTGCTAAATCAATTTAAAGAAACAACTCACTGTTTTAAAACTTAAATCTTGAATTCACACTTTAATTAAAATGAGTAGTTCAGACTTACGCTCAAAAATAGGTTATGAAACTTTTAAATTCACATTTAGGAAGACTTAAGAAACTCAAATTCATTAAAACAGTTAAGAATGAATCTCCAAAACTTAATAAAATTCAATTCGAAGCTTGCACAGTCATTTTTCCCATCTATTGCTCAGAAAAATGAAAACTTGAATAAATTAGATAAATTCACTTCCCTAAAAAATCTAAACCCTCCCTAGACTGATCCTCCATGTTTGTTTGACATGTTGAGCGAAGGATTTGTTCTAATTTTATCAAATTTATAAGTTGGAAATTGCTAGTTTGCCAATTAAAATCCTATAGATCTATTTCATAAATATTTACCCTGTAAAATTCATCAAATTTTAAAATTGATAACTCCTATATAAAGAGGACATTGAGATCTTTCTGAAAAGTCCTCATTTTCCCAAATCTGAGCTTCCTATCAAAAGTTATGGCCATTTGAAGTTTTACTTCAAATTGACATTCAAAGTGTAATAAAATTTAATTTAACCTTAGAAAAAAAAATTAATTTTAATTTTTGGAAACATTTCCCACAAGGTCCATGGCCCCACCATCCTGTAAATAATCAGGGCCTACCATGTGGTACCTTGGGAGGGGTGGACCAATTTTTTTTTAAAAAAACTTATCCCCTTTGAAAATTTTCGCGTTGGAAAACTTTTCCCTTTTTGCCCCGCAACTCCTCCAGCCCGCAGCCAATCACATGTTACCACGTGGCCTCCAAGTGGATGACGCAGAGGTGCTTACAAATTTTAATTTAAACTTTTTGAAAATTTTTTTGGAAAATTTCCACTTTTTCCTCCGCAGACCCAAATCCAATCAGAAGGGCGCCACATGTCCCCTTGTGGCTACGGTGGAGGCACGGGTTCTTTTAAACCTTTTTATTTTTTAAAATTTTTCAAATTTTTTTTTGACCTTTTGGCCCCACCATCTTGTGTCCAATCATAGGATGCCACATGGCATTTTGACAACGGTGGAGGAGGGAAGGAAAATTTTCCTTTGGAAAATTTTTGTTTTGGCTTTGGGAAAAATTCCCATGTTTTTCCCGCCTGCCAGGCCTATGTCCAATCACCGTGATTACACGTGTGGCAGATCAGACCTTGGTGGGAGCACGAAGTTATTTTTTCCATTAGATATATTAACTCCAAAAACCTTAATTTCCCTTTTTTCTCCACTGGTCCGCTCCTCCCCGCGACCAATAAGATTTTGACATGTGGCAGGGGTTTTCTCCTTGGCGGAGGCACGCGACAATTTTTGCACCCTTGTGGATTTTGTTCATAATATATCCATTTTCATGAATGCTCCGCCGGCCCACTTTTTTGTCCATGCCAATTGGGAAGCACCATGTGTCCCCCTCCCTAAGCCCCGCGGACTCCCCAAGGGAAAATTTCCCCCCTAAACTCCACCGGCCCATATCTTGCGAATTATGAGGAGTTAAGAGGACTTCTTTATATGGTTGGAAAGGTGAGAAAATTTTCTATCCAGTGGGTATGATTTAGGAAAGTTTTGATGAAGTCTAATTGTGTGAAAAATCAAGTTGAACCTTGTAAGCCTTTTAAAACAGGGTTGAGAGATAATTTACCTTCCTAACCTAAGTGATGAATTTAAACCTCTTATTTGACCTTGTGCATGTTGAAAATTGTTGCTAGAATAATTTTTGTAAGTTATTCTTGATTGTTAATTATAATCTTGTTTGTGCTAGTTGTGACCTTGTAATCTAGTAGTTGATCCCTTAAAAAAAAATTGAATTATCCCAAAATTTTCTAGCTAACCCTAGGTTGTTTCTTTGGTCTCAAGTGGTTAGAATATGTTAATGGAAACTTATTGAACTTGAGTAAAAGGACTACTTAGGTATTTTGACTACATCATTTTGGTATCATAGTAGGTATATAACAGAGAATACAAAGTCTTTAATTTATATTTGTTACATGAAAGGTAAAGGTTGAAAACAAACAAGATGAAGATGGAAGAAAGAATCTTGAAATTTCTAAAAGGTGAATTGTTGGAAAAGGTAAATGAAATTGGTACTATTAAGAGAAGCACTTAGAAAGATATGAAAATATTGGGGTTAATAATGAATCATGGAATTCAAAGATGAAGATGATGGAAAGAGAAAATAGTGGTAAGGGAGATGGTGAGTCATTTTTATGAGAAGAGTACTACTTGAGCAGAAAGATAAGGAACATGTGCATAGAAGAAGCTTATTCAAGACTAGATATAAGAAAAAAGGTAAGGTTTATGATGTTATTATGGATAATGGTAGTATATATAATTTTATTCAAGAAGAAATGGTTAGCAAACTCAATTTAAGGAGTTTAGTGTATACTATACCCTACATAGTACATTGGGTACAAAGAAATAATCAAGTTCTTGTGAAAGAAAAATGTAGAGTGTATTTTCAAATTGGTAGATTCAAAGATGATGTTTTGTGTGACATAATTTCTATGTATGTTTTTCATATTATTTTGGCTAGACCATGAAAGTTTTACAGGAAGGTTGTATATGATAGAAGAACAAATACTTATGATTTAGTGAAGAATAATGAAAAGTACACTTTGTTTTCGTTGAAGGATAAATATGCAAGGAATGAAAAGAGAAACATGTTTTTGGGCATTAAAAGTTTATTAGGAAGAGAAAGAGGGTAAGTACAAGATTACATGAGTAAACTCAAGAAGGAAGATAATGAGATTTGTGAATCCTATAGAGGAAAAGAAGGAAAGTACAACAATATGGAAGAAATACAACATTTAAATTCTATATTAAGGGCCAAGAATCACAATAATGTTCTAAGGAATAATATCAAGTGTAGATAATGAAGAGAGAGAAGATTATAAAGAAAGAGAGTTGTGAAGGAGGCTTAAGGTTTAGTTGCAGGAATGAAAGAGATAAGAATAAGAAAGAAAATGAATATTTGGCATGGAAATATTCCGTTAAAGACCTCATGGAAGGTGAGGAAAGCAAAGAATTCATAAGAGAACAACATAATGAAGAAATAAATCAGGTTCAGTCAAATAACTTAGATAAATAGGAGGTACAAGGAGAAATAGTGAAAGACGAAATCATAAAAGTGGAGGAATTTGATGAGGAATATGAAGGAACTAATTCTAAATTTATGTATCTAAGTCAAGTATAGTTGGAGAAATAAATACATGCAATTGAATGTTCTTTTAGAGGTGAAAAGGTGAAATATAGTGAAGACAATACATGTATTATGGTGAAGAGGAAGCATGAAGACAATGTAATTGGAAGAAATGAAGAGCAAGATGCTAAAAATGATGATTTACTTAACTTGTTTGTTGAATGTGCAGGTTTAGTGCAAGAAAAATAAAGTAAATTTGTTCTTCATTATGATAAAGAGAATTAAAATAAGAAAATGAATAATTAAATTACAGGTTGAATATAAGGAGACATTGTAAATAAAAAATAGACTTGAGAAAGAAATTTGCAAGACAAATAAGGAAGACAAGAAACAAACAAATAATCCAAGAAAGAAGAAACAAGCAAGATAAATAAAGCATGATAAAAGACAAAATATGAAGAGGAAATGGAAGATCAAAGTGAAGGTATATTCAAATAAGAAAAGGATGAATATATGCATGAAGATGAAGAGCAAGTAGAAGAAGAAGAAAAAGAAGATAAGAAATATTTTCTTTAGGGTGGGAATATGATGCAGGAACATCATTCTCATAGTTAGTATATAGGGTGATCATAGAAAATTTTGGATTTTATAATGTTTAGATAGGTCTTAGGAGGTAATTTTAAGTCATCTAGGATTATGGTTTAATCTAAAGACCTTTATGAGTTTTAAATTAACAATTTCCCTCCAAATTGTAATTTTCAGTCTTGGAGGTAATTTTGGTTTGTAATTGTTGTTGTAATAAGTCCTTGGAGTATTTAGAATGTTTTAGGGTGTTAGAAGTCCTATTGAGGCTTTGTTAAATTCGTAAGTTTTAAGTCCAAGTTGGGTCATGAAGGTGATAATAGTGCTAAACATGTCATATTGAAGGCTCTAGAGGCCAAGATTCGGTTAATAAGATCTAAGAAAACATATACATACCTCATTGTAATTGTTTTCGCTCTATCATTCAAATGGTCCAGTTATGAAAAAGAAAATCTAAAGGAATTTGAAGAGAATGTTGTGTATAAATAGTTTAGTGTTAATATTTCATGGTTTTGGTACATTATGTGATCAAATAATTTGGTGCATGCATGTACCTAAAGCATTGTGAGAGGTAATAGACTCTTTATGGTGTATGTGTATTGAATTTATGAGATTCCATAGCCTGTTTTTTGATATAAGATTGAACATAGTCCTTGAAACCTATAACGGTCAAGAAAGAAGTCGTTCAAGGTTGATTTTCCACCATTTGTGTAAGGAACTTGTGTCAAATTTGATGAGTCTAGGTAGAATGATGTTATGAAGGTATAAAGAAACAATTCCTTCGAGAAGGTGATATTATAAGCAATTTGAAGGTTTACTACTTCGTGAAAATTTGTAATACAGTATTCTACAGGAAGGTTGAGGTTAAGGTGAGTACTTTCTTAAACATCTTGTGATTACAATTATGTGCCCTAGGCCTCAAGAGTATGAAGCACCTCTTTCATCTTGTCATAATTGTGAAATGTAGTTAACTCTGGTAAGAAATCCTATTTCTAGCATGTTAAAACCCCGCCTTACCAATCAAAGGAGGGAACATAGTTATTAAATATGATAATATTAGATATTATCACGAGCCAGTGATAAATTTATATGGGATAAAGAAAACCTAGGATTCTACAATACCAATTGAAAGGATCTAATCCCCGTATTAGAACAATTATAAGCATATAATCTCTTTGAGGTTGCTAAAGTGCACAGTTAGGGTTTTAGGGGAAAATATTATATTTGATGCCTGTATATAACAAAATTAGACACAAAATTTGGAAAAAACATCAAGGAAGGGGTTATTGAAGAGATTCAATAGGATTTTTAAAGATTCATTGGTTAAAATTGGAGTTATTGAAGATAGTTTGGGTCTTCGGACAGTTGCACAGTGAAAGACCTATTTGGAAGCGACATTTAATAAAGGAAGTAGCACTTGGAGGAGAGATCCAAACTTGTCACTTTACACACTTCTAAAACCAGCAAAGTGGTCATAGGATTTTTGTTCTTTTTGTATTGATACCAGTTATAAGGATATATATGTTTGAAATTATTTACAGTTAGGAATAGTAATAGTTGTAACAATAGAAAAAGAGAATGAATGATTGAAGGAACATGATTTTAATTCAATCTATAAAAAGTGGAATGTACTTTGGTGATGGAAATTGTCTTTGAAAAGTGAGTATTTTGTTGTGGGAAAGGGTTTATTCTTCCATCCTTGAAGATAACATGCTACTTGCTCTTAAGAGCACCATAAGACAATCTTGGATAAAATTGGAAAAAGGTGATGATTTTTTAATTCTTGAATCATGTTTATAGGTGGAATAAATATGTTGTAAGGTGATGCAACATGGAAAATTAAGAGGAATCTTTGGAGAAGATAAAAGACTAAAATTGTATGTTGAGCCAAAAGCAAGCCCAAGAAAGGAAGGAAAAAATATAGTAAGGAGAACATAGAAAGGGAGACTACATCAATTTGAGTGAATTTTTGTATGTTTGATGGTTGCATTTAGAAAATTTATGAAGATCTTAAGTAGGTTACATTGAGTATTGAATAATTTCAGGGTAAATTGGTCAATTTTGTGAATATTAAGCCATTTTAAAGCTTGAAATTGATCCTATTTTGCAAATTTTTGAAAGAATATGTTAATAGAAACTTATTGAAGTTGAGTGAAGGGAATATTTATGTATTTTGAATAGATAATTATAGTATTAGAGCAGGTATATAACAGATAATACAAAGTCTTTAATTGATATTTGTTGCATGAAAGGTAAAATCTGAAAACAAACAAGATGAAGATGGAAGAAAGAATCTTGAATTTGCTGAAAGGTGAATTATTGGCAAAGGTAAATGAAATTGGTAATGTTCAGAGAAGCATGTAGGTAGATATAAGAATCTTGGGGTCAAGATTGAATCAAATATAAGCATGGAATTCAGAGATGAAGATGATGGAAAGAGAAAATAGTGGAAAGGGAGATGGTGAGTCATTACTTATGAGAGAGTACTACTTTAGTAGAAGATAAGGAACCAGTGCATAACATAAGCTTATTAAAGAGTAGATGTAAGAAAAAAGGTAAGGTTTGTGATGTTGTTATGGATAATGGTAATATAGATAATTTTTTTTTGAAGAATTGATTAGCAAACTGAATTTAAGGAGGTTAGTCCATCCTACACCATATAGAGTAGATTGGGTACAAAGAAATCATTAGATTCTTGTGAATGAAAAATGTATAGTGTATTTTCAAACTAGCAGATTCAATATGATGTTTTCTATGAAATAATTCCTATGGATATTTTCCATCTTCTTTTGGGTAGACCATGGAAATTTTACATGAAGTTTGTATATGATGGAAGAAAAAATACTTGTGATCTGGTGAAGAATAATGAAAAGTACAAGTTGTTTCCTTTGAAGGATCAGGATGCAAGGAATGAAAATAAAATCATGGTATTGGGCATGAAATAGTTCTTGGGAAGAGCAAGATATTAGGTAAAATATTTCATGAGTGAACTCAAGAAGGAATACAATGAGATTTGTGAATCCTTGAGAGTACAAGAAGGAAAGTATAATAGTATGGAAGAAATAAAACAATTTAAGCCATATATGAAGGACCAATAAACACAAGAATGTGCTAAGGAATAATCCTAAGTGAGGATAATGAAGAGAGAAAAAGAGTTGTGAAGAAGGAGGCATAAGGTTTAGTTGCAGGTATGAGAGATTTAAGAATAAGAAATAAAAGGAAGATTGGGCATGGAAATTAGCCCTTGAAGACCTCATGGAAGGTGAGGTAAGAAAATAAGTCATAAAATTGCAACATAATGAAGAAAAAAAAAAGGTTTAGACAATGAAATCAGATAAAGATGAGGTATAAGGAGAAATAATGAAATATGAAAGCATAAAAGTTGAGAAATTTGATGAGGAATATTAAGGAATTAATTCTAAATTTATGCATGTAAGTTAAGAACAGTTGGAGAAAGAAATAAATGAAATTGAATGTGCTTTGAGAGTTGAAATGATGAAGTATAGTGAAGAAAAGATATGTATTTTGGTGAAGAGGAAGCATGAAGACAATGCAAATGGAAGAAATGAAGAGCAAGAAGCTAAAAATTGATGATTTTCCTAACATGTTTGTCGAATGCCCAGGTTTAGTACAAGAAAAAGAAAGTAATTGTTTTCTTAATTATGATAAAGTATTCAAAGAAGGAAATTAATAATAATATGTCAAGTATAATGAAATTACATGTTGAATATGAGGAGGAATTGTAAATAACAAAGATAATTGAGCAAGAAATTTATAGGATAAACAATGAAGACAAGAAACAAACAAAGTATCTAAGAAAAAAGAAACAAGGAAGAGAAAGAAATCATTATCAAATACAAAATATGAAGAGGAAATTGAAGATCAAAATTAAGTTACAGTCAAAGAAGACAAGGAGGAAGATAGGAAAGAAGATGAAGAACAACTAGAAGAAGAAGAAAAAGAAGATAAGAAAGATTTTCTTCAGGGTGGGAGTATGATGCAAGAGCATAACTCCCCTAGTTAGTATATAGGGTGATCATACCAAATTATATATTTTCTAATTTTTATATAGGTCTTAAGAGGTAATTTGAAGTCATCTTAGAATGTGGTTTAGTCTAAAGACCTTAATGAGTTTGAAATTGACAATTTCCCTCCAAATTGTAATTTTGAGTCTTGGAGGCATTTTTGGTTTGAACTTGTTGTTGTAATAACTCCTTAGAATATCTAAGCATGTATTAGGGTGTTACAAATCCTATTGAGGATATGTTAAAGTCATAAGTTGAATCTAGGTCTTTTGTCTTAAGTTTTAAGTCCAAGTTGGGTCATGAAGGTGATAATGGTGCTAAACTTGTCATATTGAAGGTTATAGAGGCCAAAATATGGATAATCAGGCCTAAGAAAACATATGCATACCTCATTGTAAATATTTTAGCTCTATCATTTGAATGGTCAAGTTATGAAGAAGATACTCAAAGGGAATTTGAAGGGAATCCTATGTATATGTAGTTTAGTGTTAATAGTTCATGGTTTTTGTACATTGTGTGATGAAAGAAGTTCATCCATGAATGTATCTAAAGAATCATGAGAGGTAAGAGAGTATTTATTGTGTATGTGTATTAAAGTTAAGATATTCCATAACCCATTGCTTGATCTAATATTGAACACAATCCTTGAAACCTATAACACTCAAGAAAGAATCCCTTCTAGATTTAGTTGCCACCATTGGTGTAAGAAACTTGTGTCAAAGTTGATTAGTCTAGGTATAATGATGTTATGAATTTCTACAAAAATAATTCCTTAGAGAAGAGAAGGTGATATTATAAGCAATTTGAGGGTTTACTACTTCATGAAAATATGTAATATAGTCTTTTACATGTAGGTTGAGGTTAAGGTGAGTACTTTATTAAAAATATTGTGATTATTATTATGTGTCATAGGCCCTAGGAGTATGAAGCACCTAGTTCCTCTTGCACTAAATGTGAAATGTAGGTAGCTATTGTAAGAATCCCTATTTCAAGCATGTTGAAACCCTTCCTTACCAGTCAAAGGAGGGAACACAGTTATTAAATCTAATAATATTTGATATTATCAAGAGCCACACTTAAATTTAGAAGGAAGAACAAAAACCTAGGAGTCTACAATACCAATTATAAGTCTTTGATCCCCGTATTATGAAAGTTATAAGCATATAATCTCTATTGGGTTGCTACAATGCACAATTAGGGTTTTAGGGGGAAATATTAGATTTCAGGCCTTTATATAACGAACTTGGACACAAAATTTGGAAAAAATATCAAGGAAGGGGTTCTTGAAGAGATTCAACAATAATTTTAAAGTTTAATATGTTAAAATTGGAGTTATTGAAGATAGTTTGGGTCTTAGGATAGTTCCACAATGAAAGACCTATTTGGAAGAGACATTTAACAAAAGAAGTAGCACTTGGAGGAGAGATCAAAACATGTCACCTTACAAACTTATAGAACCCAAAAATGGGTGATAGGATTTGTTTTATTTTTGTCTTGATACCACTTACAAGGAGATATATGTTTGAAATTGTTTACAGTCAGACCTAGTAAGAGTTGTAATAATAGAAAAAGAGAATGAATGATTAAAGGAGCATAATTTGGATTCAATCTATAAAAATTGGCATTGAATTTGGTGAGGGAATATTGTCCTTGAAAAAGTGAGTATTTTTTTGGGTAAGGGTATATTCTTCCATCCATGAAGATAGGAGGCTACTTGCTCTTAAGAGAACTATAAGTCAATCATGGATAAAATAATAAAAAGGTGATGATTTTTTTCTTCTTGAATCATGTTTATAGGTGGAATAACTATGTTGGAAGGTGATGCAATATATAAAATAAAGAGGAATCTTTGGAGAAGAAGAAAGAGTAAAACTTTATGTTGAGCCAAAAGAAAGCCCAAGAAATGAGGGATAAAATATTGTAATGAGAACATATATAGGGAGACTGCATGAGTTTTGGTATGTTTTTTGGTTGCATTTAGAAAATGCATGAAGGTATCAAGTAGGGAACATTGAGAATTGAAGTATTTCAGGGTAAATTGGTCAATTTTGTTAAGATTAAGCCATTTTTAGGCTTGGAATTGATCCTCTTTTACAAAGTTTTGAAATAATATGTTAATGGAAACTTATTGAACGTGAGTGAAGGGACTATTTTGGTATTTAGACTACATCGGTATCCAAGTATAGAAAGGAAGTGTTTACATTATTTTCTTCCTTTCCTCTTTTTGTAATATTTATTTCATTTACAATTGGTCAGTAAAATTTAAAAAGAAAGAGCAATTATCCTTCGCGGCTGGTTTTCTCACAACTTGTGGATTTTTCAGGATAAATTTAGGTGTCGAATTGTTATTTCCTTTGCTGTAAATAGTTCTAAGTTCAGTTTTTCTCAAAATTAATTTATGAAGGACTTTCATTTTTGGAAATGAAAGTAGAACAATAAATAGTTGTGGTTTTGTAAGCTTCTAAAGTTTGAGGTTTACATATCATTTTGGTATCAGATATAATTATTATCTAGGACTGCGGTATTCATGCTTGTGATTTGTATGACTATGAAAAGGTCTAAAGTGAAGAAATTTTACCTTGTGATCAAGACATATCTATGAAGAAGTGGAAACAAAGAGTCCGAGATCAAATGGAGGAAGAGAATTCAATCCATATAATTGAGATGCTAGAGACCATGATGGATAGGTTGTATAGACGCCAAAAAAACTTTCAGATCTGTAAAATGCGGCTTCACTTAAGCAAGACATGGAAGAGTATGAAGAAAAAAAATCAATTGTAAAAGAGAAAGTAAAATCTTATCATGCTCCTTTTAAAGTTGAAACCAAAGTTGAGATAAAAATATTTGAAGGAGAAGAAGATGAAGAGTTATGAGATAAATGGTTAATGCAACTAGAAGTTTACTTTAGTGTGTATAATGTCATAGAGGCACAAAGGATTACCTTTTCATGTCTCAAAATGGAAGATCATGCTCTAGTTTGGGGGGAAACCCATCTAGAAACTTGTGAAAAGAAGAAGCGTCCTATTATCAGTACTTGGGAGGGTTTTAAAGAATTTCTTAGAACTAACATTTATCCTATTGGCCATAATTCTGACTAGATTATTAAATGGCAGTACTTTAGACAAGCTAGTGGTCAAATTGTGCAAGATTATACTAAAGAGTTTCAGAGACAAGCCATATTACTTAATATGGACTTGGAGGATGATGAATTTCTGACAAAATATTTGGGAGGACTTCACACTCACCTTCACAATAATTTCATCTCCATGAAGCCAAAGGATCTCAATAAAGCTTGTGTGTAAGCATACTACATAGATGATGAAAAGAATAAAGGACAGGTAGAGTCAAAGACAAAACAGTCAACAAATTTGCCAAAAAAAGAGCAGGGACAAATAAGTAACAAATTAAAATGGAATGGAAAACGTAAAAAAAATTCCACTACTTTGAATACTTGTAAATATCCCAAGAATTTTTGTAAGAATTGTGATATCAATGGTCATAGTGATGATACATGTTGGCAATTACATCCGAATTTACATCTAAAGAACAGAACCAAGGATTCCAAGAAATCCATGGCAGTTGTAAGGCCAAATGAGGAAGTGGAAATAGATGATGATTACGATGTAGACGAGAGGCTTAGATGCATGGCCACCAATATGAACAACCAAGAATGTGAAGAATAGATGAGTAAGTTATTTCAAATCAAAATCCAAATAAAGAGAACTATGGTAAATACTTTGGTCGATATTGGTTCTCAATCTAACTTGATTTATGATGTGGTTGTAAAGAAGCTTGGTCATGAAACTTAAGAACATACACATTCGTATCCTTTGGGATGGGTGAATAAGGGTGTAGAAATTTAGATAACAAGAAGATGTAAGTTCAATTTTGGGATAAATTCTCAGTATATAGATGTAATGGAAGTTGATGTAATTCAACTTGATGCATTTGATGTTTATTTTTGGAGTCTTTACTTGTATATCAAGGATTTTATATTCATGAGAAGGGAGAAATGATATAGATGAGTCAAGGGTGGAATCAATTACAACATCGAAGCACACCAACTTAAGAAAAAAATTTCTATGATAAGTGTTAACCAAGAAAAAATAATTATTTAGGAAAATCATAATCAGTTTTTTTTACTTTTATTAAAGGATAAACAAGATGGGGTGTAAATTTCATATGTTTCTAACTAAGGGATGAAGGATTTTGATAACATTATTCTTGATATTTTTAGGAATTTTTCTAGACTCCTAGTGGGTTACCACCAAAATGGGAGGAAGAGCATGAGATTCAACTGTTTCCAAAGTTTCATCTACCAAACATCGGGTTAGATATGAAATCCTTATTGGAGAGTACAGAGGTAAAGAAACAACTCAAAAAGATACTAGACCAAGGAGTGATACACCCAAGCACCTCACTATGCATTTCACCTATTGTGATGGTACCAAAGAAGGATGGTTCTTAGAAAATGTGATCGACTATTGGACCCTAAAAAAGATCACCATAAAAAATAGATATCCACTCCCACACATAGATGACCTCTTGGACCAACTTCAACATGCATATTTTTTCATGAAGTTGGATCTCAAGTCAGGTTATCACCAGGTCAGGATGAAGGAGGATGACATATGGAAGACTAGACAAAACAAGGTTTGTATGAGTGTTTAGTACTTCCAATTGGTTTATGTAATGCACCCATTACATTTATGAGATTGATGAATGATGTGTCATGGGAATTCATAGAATCATGTGTCATTGTATAACTGATACTCTAATTTTAAGTGCAACATGGGAGGAACATCTAACACATTTGCATAAATCCTTGCAAGTTATCAGAGAGAGACAAATTTTATGCAATATGAAGAAGTGTGAATTTTTCAAACAGTCACTTTTCTATCTTGGGAATGTGGTTGGAGGAGGAGAGATATGAGTGGATCTAAAGAAGGTGGAAGCCATCACCAACTGGCCACCACCAATGAGAGCCAAAAAGACTAGAATTTTTATGGGAGCAGTACAATACATGAGGAATTTAGTTCTAGGATTCTCCTCTATTGCAACAACTCTACACACAATGACCACAAAGAGTAAGTGTTTTGATTGGGGTAAGGAAAAATATAAGGATTTTGAATTGTTGAAATACAAGATTAGTCATGCTCCAGTACTTGTTATTCCTAATTTTTATTATCCCTTTAAGGTAGACACAAATTTCGGTGATTATGTTAAGGAAGCAATGTTGCTACATGGAGGTAAGCCAATATGTTATCATTTAGAAAATTTCACTTCAATGGTTAGAGAATATTATTTTTATGATAAAGAGGTGTATGGACTATTCCATGAAATAAATAAATGGAAACATTATTTTTTGGGAGAAGAAACTATTTTTCACACTAACCACATACCTCTCCAGTATTTGCAAGAAAAGTCTAAATTGCAACAGGAAAGGCACTATAAATTGATGGGGTTCCTTTAGAAGTTCCATTTGGTGATCATGTATAAGAAAGGTAACAGAAATTTGGTGATGGTCATGTTGTCTAGGCCACCCACACAAGAGGAAAAATCTAGTTTGGCCACTATCTCTTATATTGATCCATTCAAAAAGGAAGCTTACGGAAAGGAAAATGATTGAGAAAAATACTTTAGGGTGACATATCAAGAGTTGCAGTCCCAAGGGGTTGAAAGGATGGGTATTGAAGATTGTTATCTCAAAGACAGGTTTCTCTATCGATGGGGGAAATTTGTGAGTTGAAAGATGAAAGACTTATGTTGATGAGGGAAGCACATACCTATGAAGTAGAGGTACATTTTGGTGTTGGTAAAATTTTAGCCCACTTACAAAGGTACGTGTATTGTCTCAATATACAAGAAGAAGTATCTGAATTCATAAGGGAATGTAAATTATGGTGTAAAATCAAGCCTAAAATTAGGAAGGAAGATTTTTAGATGTCTTTTTTAGTCCCTACTCATCTATGGGAGGATATATCCATGGATTTTGTAGGAGGATTACCTATGTATAAACATGTCCATGAATATATATATATATATATATATATATATATATATATATATATATATATATATATATATATACACATATATACATATATATATATATATATATATATATATATATATATATATATATATGATGTTATTGATAGATTTAGTAAGATGTGTGTTCTTATGGCATGTAAAACGACCATCAAAGCACATGAATAAACTTTTCTTTGCTAATGTATGGGTACATTTTGGCTTGCCAAAGTCTATTGTCTCTGACAGAGATTCCAAGTTCTTGGGGAAATTTTTGACTACTTGTGGGACAAGATGGACACCAAGTTATAGAGAAGTGCATCCTTCCATCCACAAACAGATGGGAAAATAGAGGTGGTATACAGTATTTTGGTACAATTGAACAGAGGATATAATAGAAAATATCCAAAGACTTGGGATGAGTCCTTTGCCTACATTCAACATTCCTACAACTAGGAAGTACACACATCCACTATGAATTAACCATTTGAAGCATGCTTGGGATATCTACCTACGAATCCAATAGACATAGAAGTTTGGCAATAGGAGGAAGGGGAAATACATGATTCAGAGGTGACTAGAGCAAAAAAATTCATTGAGAGGATCTAGAAAATCCATCTCAAGGTAAAAGAATAGTTGGAAAGATATTAAGAAAAGTATAAGGCTAGACATGATCAGCATAGGAGAGATAAAAAACTTCATGTTGGAGAAAAGGTTTGACATTACTTGAGAAAGGATATATTATAAGGCCAAACAAGGAAACTCAAGCCTCTCTGGTATGGACCATTAACTATACTAGAGAAGGTTTGAGAAAATTCCTTTGGGCTTCGTTTACCACCATTCTTGTGGATGTAATCAGTAGTAAATTATGGGAACTTGTACTTATATAAGCCATCCATGCTTAGAATATAATAATAATGTTAGTTGCTACCTTCCATAGAATATTGCGACTTAGATTCATGAGGTGAATTGGAGGAGGACATAGTGTTGCAGCAGAAGATCAAAGAGACAAGGAGAGGTCCATAGGAGTCTTGACAGGTTAGACCAAAAGGGAAGACACCAAGTTAGGCTTGGTGGTACTCAAAGGTGAAAGTGAGGGAAATTTTTCCTCGTATACTCCCCCACTAAGATTTTGTAGGACCAAAAGCCTCATGAGCAAGGGAGGTGTGATCCATTGGAATCCAAATAAACACTTCTTCATCAGAACAACCAGTTTCAAAAGGATATATTTAGGATAATGAAGAGTAGGATGTAAATTTATACAACTAACCCTTTGTGCAAAGAGATGGTTACGTAACCATCCGGGTGGTTACAAAACCTCTCCCTCCATAGGATGGTGGTTACGTAATTGCCTTGGTGGTTGCGTAATCACCAGTCTACAGAAATCGGTGGCCCTAGAAATAATCGTCAAAAAATAAAAATGAATCCATGAACGAACACAGAATTAAAGCATCTCATTTGTGTCTCTTCCTTGGAGGACATTTCCCATTCTCCAGTTCATGGGAGGACATGGGAGGAATGCTATTTAAGGAGGAGCATAGGAAATAATCGATTATCAAAGGCAATCAGATTTGGATGCAAGAAGTGAGAAATAAACCATTGGAGATGGACTTTATTAGTAGAAGAGAGGTGAAGAAACAAAGTAACCAAGTATAGAAAAGAAGTGTTTACATTGTGTTCTTCATTTCCTCTTGTTGTAATTTTTATTTCATTTACAATTTGGCCAATAAAATTTGGGAATAAAGAGCAATTATCCTTCCCGGCTTGTTTTCCCTAAACTTGGGGGTTTTCAAGATAAATTTTGGTGTCAAATTTTTATTTCCTTTGCTTCAAATAGCTCTAAGTTTAGTTTTTCTCATAACTAATTTATGATGGAATCTCATTTTTGGAATGGAAAGTAGAACAATAAATAGTTGTGGTTTTGTAAGCTTCTAAAGTTTTAGGTTTACATATCACTTTGTGTGACTGAAACTAGGGCATCCTAACTCAAGGGACACTATTATAATCATACAAACACACAAAATAACTACATTGAGTCTGAAATGTAGTACAGTTCTTGGTGACAATCACATTGGGGTGACCACCGAGTTCAATCTAACTCAACTATATTTATTAATTATTTATCTAACGTATGCTTGAGTATTGTCTAGGTAGAAGGGTTTATTCTTTAGGTAGTGGTACATCTAAAAATAATTGTAGAAAACATGAAATGACCTATGAAAAATAATAAGAGAAAATAAGAAACACAGAAAGAACCAGGACCAAATATATTCCACAGATACCAACACCCTGAACAAATACTAGCACCCACGTGAACATGTCCTCTCCTACAAGATTCTATATATGAGATTTTCCAATTCTAGTTTATGAAAAATATCATATATAGTCGAGAATATTGTTTTCCTACTTATACATTAGTCCAGCATCAGTCCAGACCTACACTGACAACATGATTCATCTTTTTCTCCCATATTTCACCCTTATTTTGTCTTATTTAGCTAGATCTTTCATGAATAATATTATATTTATTTGATCAACAGTGTACTTATATAGATTTAAACTATTTCAAAACATTTGGTGAACCCACTCATTACATTCTCATTGATGGGGTGTCATCAATCCTCATCATTAAATATTGTCAATCTAGGGATGATGTCCTTGGCTATCTACAATAGGAGAGAGATCTCTACTATATGGTACCAAATATTAAATCCACACTTGAAATAATTAAAATAAACTTGGAGGAATTTAAATACACTTATATTAATCGAAACACACTTGCACAAAATGAAATTGTTGAATTAGAAAGAAATGATAAACATAGAAAACACATGTAGGTAAAAAAAACTGTACACCGAAAGAATTGTTATATGGTGAAAATAAAATGAAAACAAAAATATAATTATAGAACAAAGAAACTTTATAAACACATAGATCCATCTTCCTTGGAATGAATGGTCATCTCATTCCTCAGAAGAGTATTTTAATCTACACTTATTTAAAAGTTGGATGCAACAGAACCTCAAAATGAATTAATCAGAATCATGGAGGTTACATTTAAAACTTCATGCTTCAAACCCAACCCTTATTTTCAAGAATAAATCTCAATCAAATATTATCAAATAAGATTTCAATCTATCCATAAAGCATCAATATCCAAAAAATATGGAGAGAGCTTATATAACTCTAGCTAACAATCTGACTCTCTTATTTTATTGTTAAGAATCAAATTGAATATTGAATATTATTTGTTTTATAATGATTTCCAAAAATCAATAATAATCACCCTTAGAGTTACAATCATCTCTATAGCTCCGGTATTCATCTCTACATCTTTAATATCCATCTTCATAGATCTAATGTTAAACTCCAAAACTAGTGGAGGAACCTCTAGAGTTATTTAGGAAATCTCCATAGTTGGAGAGGGAACCGCTAGAGATGGCAAGGGAACCTTTGGAGCTAGCGAGGTAACCTCGGGATCTTATGAGCGAGCCTTGGGAGATGCTGAGGGAACATGTGAATCTAATGAGGAAACCTTTAGAGCTAATGTAGTGCTGAAATAACAATATTTGGAGCTAATATGAAAGATGTTGAAGATCCTCCAAGGTTGGTTATAGTTAGTTTTTAGTGCTCAAAATAAATTATAGAAAATTATGGACTACATATGCACAGATTGACATATTTTTCCTAATAATCATTAGAAATATCTATTAAAAAGATAAAATTAATTTATAAATAAATAACCAAGATAGATACTCTCTATTTTATCCTAAATAAACCATAACCTCAATTATTACACTTAGATCCACTTGTATGATATTTATGCAAGGAAGAAGGAATGCCATATTTTGTATATAATGGGCCATTTTTGGGGCTCATCACCTATTATCAAATCCTTCATGGCTTCCCATATCTTTGATTCTAATGCTTCACCATCTTACATCCAGGTTCAAATTTGTAATCTCCTTATTCAGCATGTCTTAGTTGATCCTAGATCTTATCTTAATATATGCACTTTGTCCTTTCTCCATCAAATAGGACTTTCTACTACTCATCTTAAGTCATCTACTCTTTTTATTTATTTCTTTGATGATACACCTAATAAAGTATTAGGAAAATATATCTTCCCCTTAATGCGGGATCTTTCACTCTTGATGTTCTATGTCATGTTATGCCTCGCAATGTCCTGTATACTATCCTTCTAGGCCATCCTTAGTTACATATTATGCATACATTTCTTTCTACCCATTCCAGTGCTACACCTTATTTCATGGATATTGTTATAAAAGATTCCACACCTCATGTTGCTACTCCTTGTGATATTCCCCTCATACACAATGTTGGTGACATTACCTACATTCCACAATCTTCTCCTCTTGGGATGCACCCTAATGCTAGTGATTTACAAGATAAATTTTCTATTAGCCCCCATGATACTCCCATTATGTCTCATTCTCAATGTTTTTTTATTTATCCTATGCTTAGTGTTTCCAATCTTACATCTCTCTTCAAACCTTCCTCATCACAAGTTAGAGCATGGTATGTTGATTTGACAATGATTGCTAATGATTTCACTTTCCCAGATTCTATACATGATTCATTTACTATGGATGTAACTTATCTTGTTACATCCATGGGGGAAATCAATTCCCCTCTTTCCACATTTATGTCTATGGTCATAGGGGATAATTCATACTACTTTATTCCTTAGATTATCCTTCCAAATTGCACATATTTCTTTTGATGAGTCTTTTGTGACTCCCTCTATCACTTGAAATTTATAGTGATGAGCCTCCTAACATTACATATGTTACACATCTTTTGATTCACATATTTATCCTTATGTTTGCACTTACTTTTTCCACTATTTCCAACACACCAAATGTTACACCTATTCTATTTTCTCATAATGGGTACACTCTTATTGTTTACACACATCATACTCATGCAGTTGGGAACTTGGAATGTAAATAGGGTTTTCCCTTCATCATGTTGATATTTTCTATGATATCTCTTGTGTTTACAAATTATCTACCCATTATATTTTCTTCGTATGCATGATACAATCCTACTCCATATGTTATGATACATGCACTTTCACATGACACTGGGTCCTTTCCTCATGTTCACATATGTTAATCTTCTTTAGAAGATAATGGGCCCTTACCTACTACTATAATTTCATATATTATCTTTGAATTCACACTTGGGGGCATCCTAGTTCCACCAAACCACCCGATGATGTGTTCTTGTTCATGGTTCACACTTGATTATTGAGGGAATCCTTATCTACATGAACCTCACTCTACACACATAGACCAGTGGGAATCCTTATTCCTCCTGTATACCAATTCTCTTTCACATATTTGGAATTAAAATCCAAAACATGTTTTCTTATCTCTTTATTGGATTTATTCTTTCTTTCTTATACTACTATATGTTGCACCTTTTCTTATCATGTTACTATGGTTCAAAGTATGATTTATCATTTTTCATACACACATGTGCATTCCCATGGTATCTTGAGGTGAATGACTATCACTTAAAGGTTTTTACATGATGCATGATGTTTGACCCTTTACATTACCAATCCCACTAAGGATCCTTGAGGAATATACCTTTTCTGACCTATTATCAGTCCCTTTCATTGCAATATTTTGAAAAACCTACCAGCAGAATCTAGCATAGGAAGAGTGAGCACAGAGAATTACTCAGAGAAGAAAATAAGAGCACAATAAAGAGGAACAAAGAAATAATAATTATCTCTGATATCTCCACCATCCAGGAGACTCATTAAATAGGGAGAATAGATAGTTTGACATTCCTAAATAATAGGAATGTCAAGCTAATTAGGAGATAACTAATTCCACACAAGGAGTGGAGATAATCTCAACAAGCTCCAAGAGTTAGAACTAATTAAAAAGTATATAACAATTTTCTATAATGAGGTTATTCGGTGTAATTAAATTATTTACACCAACACCCTCCCATAAACGAATGCTAGGGAGAAAAAATAAAGAAGGGTCCCAGTTGCTAAGCCTGATAAGGTACTCGATACAATACTAGAAAAGAAGGAAGGAAGGAATATACAAGAACCCCCCAAGGAAAAATTCCTTCACCCCGAGCTTTTCTCAAAACTCCAAATAGCGAGGGGAAGCCAAGGGTTTAGTGAAGATATATGCGAGCTGATCAACCATAGGAATAAACTCCATCTAAACGACCCCATCCTGAATCAACTGTCGAATGAAGTGCATGTGGATCTCTATGTGTTTTGTGCACTGATGCTCAACATGATTACGTGCAATGTGAATAGAATTTTGGTTATCACACCAAAGAATGGAAGGAGACTCCTGTGAAAAACCAAACTCACCAAGAATTTGATGAAGCCAAAGAACCTCTTCCCATGCTATCACAACACCTCGATATTCGGTCGGCCTCAGTGGATGATAATGCAATTGTATTCTTGTTTTTACAAGACCATGCAACTAGACCAGAACCAAGATGAAAAAATAATCCAGAGGTGGATTTACGAGTATCGCAACATCCTCCCAAATCAGAATCTGTAAAGCCCTCAATACCAAAAACATTCTGAGGCGTGTAATGAATACCATAACTCAAAGTCCCCCAAAGATATCTCAAGATACGCTTGGCTACTTACCAATGACTCTCATGAGGCTCATGTGAAAAATGAGAGACAAGATTAATAACAAAGGTGATATCGAGACGAGTATGAGTGAGATACAAAAGGTTCCCAACCAACTATCTATACAAAGTGGCATCTACTAAGTTAGACTTACATGTAGCAGTCAATTCAATACCTAACTGATAAGGTGTGGGAGATGGCTTGCAATTAGCCATATGAAATCTCTGAATCAGATCTGTAGCATACTTCTTCTAATAAATAGAGATGCCCTCAGCAGACTGGTGAACATGTAGGCCAAGAAAGTGGTGCAAAAATCCCATATCTGTCATATCAAATTTTGCTTTCAATTTCGTTTAATGGCCTGTGTTAGAGAATTTGAACTACTAGTAATGATGAGATCATCAACATATAATACCAATAGAAGCAAGTCATCATCAGTCTTTAGGATAAAAACTATATGATCAGTCTTACAACAATGAAAGCTAATAGACAACAAGAAAGCATCCATCTTCTCATACCAAGCCCAAGGAGCTTGTTTGAGACCATAGAGTGAACGCCGAAGTCTACAAACTAGTGAAGAGTCATGTACGAACCCTTGAGGTTGCTCCATATAAATCTCGTCATGGATATCACCATGAAAAAATGCACTCTTCATGTCCATCTGATGTACTGACCATCGATGAGAAGCAGCAAGAGAGAGAACAAGGTGAACAGAATCCATATTTGCGATAGGAGCAAAAGTTTCATAGTAATCTACTCCTTCAACTTGAGAATACCCCTTGGCGATAAGACGTGCCTTGTATTTTTCAACTGATCCATCAGCTGAATATTTGGTCTTATAGACCCATTTACATCGTAAAAGGTTTCTTCCCTTCGAAAGAGGAACCAAATCCGAAGTATTATTCTTCATAAGCGAAGAATATTCATCCTGCATTCCTGAATCCCATTTTGGGTTTCCAGATGCCTGTGAAAAAAGAATAGGATCATTAGAAATAGCTTGGCTCATAAGAGTCATACCAGAATAGGGCCGATGATCAACAACACTAGAAGTCTTAGCCCTAGTACGTCGTAGATCTCGTGAATCACCCGCCAAATCACCTGCTGCAGCCAATGTAGATCTTAGCCATTTTGAAGCAGGAGCAACAAGAGCAGGAGCAACAGAATCAGGATCAGGGGTCACATCAAAATCATCATCAATGACAGGAGCAGGAGGTAATAATGGAGATGTAAGAACTACTGTATGATCTAAAGGAGACTCAGTCACATCAACTCAAACATCCCGCTGAAACACAACATCTTTGGTAGTGGGATCGAAGAGGTGATATGCCTTCACATGCTCACAATGACCAATAAAAATGAGTTTTTTTCTTTTCTTCTCCATGGTTTTCCAAGTGTCATCAGGAAAAAAGGCCCAAGCCTTATAACCAAAGACCCAAAATTTTGATACGTCAGGTTTATCACCTGACCATGCCTCCTCAGGAGTAACCCCTTGCACTGCTTTATGTGGCATTCTGTTTTGAATATGATTTGCACAGTTGACTGCTTCCACCCAGAACTGAGGTACCATGTTCTTGGACTGAACCATGCAATTTGCCATTTCCTTGAGTGTTCGGTTCTTTCGTTTAGCAACTTCATTTTTCTAAGGTGTGTGAGGAACAATATACTAGTGCACAATTCCATGATTAGTAAAAAAACATTAAATGCATTACTCTCATATTCCCCCCATTATCCTTGTGGAGTATTTTAATATAATGGCCAAATTTTTTCTCTACAATAGCCTTAAAAACTTTGAAATGCTCCAGGACATCACTTTTATATTTTAGAAAGTGCACCCAAGTTTTTCTAGTAAAATCATCTATGAATGTGAGTACATACTTAGCACCAAAAAATGATCTATGAGGAAAAGAAGTTAGATCACTATGTACCAACTCAAGACGAATCGTAACTCTTTTTGCTTGACCTTTTGGAAAAGGATCCAAGTTTTGCTTACCTAACATACAACCAAGGCAGACACCATCATGTGATTTTACCTTCGGGAGTCTTGTGACCATATTCTGCGAAGAGAGCTGTTGCAGATACCGATAATTGAGGTGACCAAACCTCTCGTGCAACAATTTGCTCAAAGAATTAGCATGAGCAATCAGTGAAGACCATGTAGAGTTATCAAAACTCTCAAATACATACAAACGTGAACATGGATCTAGAAATCTTGTAGCTATAATATCATCATGATCATGAAGTTCCCTGATGACAACCTTATCTGGTGAGAATTCAACAATTCTACCATCACCAGAGTTACAGATTTGATATATGGAAAGAAAATTGTTAGACATATGGGGAACATAAAGAACATTATTTAGATTCCTATTTGGCATATTTACATTACCAAAACCCAATACATCTACAGAAACAAAATTTCCCACCTAAATATGTGAAGTGCTGTAAGCAGAAATAGAAGATAATAAATCCCTACAATGTGTAATATGATGAGTAGCCCCTGAGTCAAAAATCCACTAATCTTGCAAAGGAGAAGAAGCTCTAGTAGAAAGAGCCTTACCCTTGCTAGCATTGGAAGTAGATGAAGGTGATGGAACCGTGATCTTGTGTTATTTTAAAGCCTTTTATAATGCTTCCAACTTCAAAAAACATCTGGATTCAGGGTGATTTTTCCCCCCACAAAAGGAACAAGGATCAAACACCCTCTGCTGAAATGGTCTCTTATTTCTACCATTATTCTATGGTTTAGAAGTGTCAACAAAAGGATTAGAAACCATATTGCGAGAGGGTACTGGCTTATCATAGCTTTTCTTGGGTTTGTTTTTCCAATTTTTCTTAGGAGAACTGGCCATAAGTGCATGATTCGATCTAGGCATAACATCTAGAGAGATTAATTTTGCTTGTTCTCATGAGAGATGTTCACAAAACTATTCAAATGAAGGCATTTTAAACTGAGTGTCTAGTGCATCCATAGTAGAAAAGAAGGTTGACGTAAATACAGAAAATGGACCCTTTAGTTTAGTTAGGATCGTGTATATGCATTTGTCATCCTTTTTAGTTCTACCACCTGCTCTCAACTGACTGCGAATCTCTTTAAATTTTGATAGAAATTATTCTATGGAAGGAAAATTTAAAGGTGATAAAGAGTTTAATTCATGATCCAGTTGAATTAATTTGAACTCGTTTATCTTGCCAAACAAAGATTCAAATTTTTCCCATACCTATTTGGAGTTGTGGCCATAGAAATATGAAACTGGAGGTTATCCACTACATTCAACGCGATCAATCCAAGAGCTTCATCTTACTTGCATGCATACAAGTACTTGTCCTTCTCTGTGGTGAAAGAGGGAACTGTATCATCGAACACACGCCATAATCCATGAGATTGTAAGAGCTACTACATCTTCGATTTCCAGGCATGGTAATTCATCGAGTTTAGAGGCTCGAACAACTGTAGATCCCCTGTATGGCAAGAAGACGAGGATGATAAAAAAGCTCTCGACATGGTTTCAATGAGGTTATTTTCCAAAGCTGCCCATTTTTGATGAAATTTTCTTCAATGCGATGGGAATGAAAAATAATCAACTTTTGCAAAAAATGGCACTCAATTTCGAGTTACCGTGCAAAAGTTATTAAACTTTCAATTTCCCATAAAATAAGTCAATTTTTAATAAAATTGCTCACTAATTATAATGCTAACCAAAAAGAAGAAAAAGATGGTCGTATGACCACTCGTTGGATTCAGGAGGAAACAAGGAATACAAATTTGTCCTTGGTTTACAAACAACCCGCCAGAAAAGTATGAATAGGCCTCAAAAGCATTAATTTTCCCCCATAATGCAATTTTTAATAACAAACTATAGAAAAATTTAAAAATTTAATACTATAGTTTTTTTTTTTTTAAATGCACCAATTAGAAACGACTGTGCATGTATTCATGGCAAAATCAGATATTGACTTACTAACGTTTATTCATGGCTGTGCATGTCTCTATGAAGTTGCAAAAGGGATTACACAGGAAAGAGAAATCCCAACACACAACAGTAAATGATGTGCCAAAACGCACAACACAGGAAATGAATAAAACGTCCAAGCGAGTTTGTGCCACCAAAAGATAGCGGAAAAGGAGACATCGATCATCTCATTCTCAGCCTTCTAGTTCTTGTCAAGGACATTGTTACTATTCACAGAGTTGCATTCAATATTTCCATTATGTCTGGAAAAGAATCTTGTGACTTGCCGTAACAATTGTTGGGCAACTGGATATTTACATCGGCTGCACAGGCTATGAATTTACATCTAGGTGCTTGGGGTTGGGCAGAGAGCGGCAAAACTACAACAGGCCACCTGAAATCAGTGATTCTTCCATAGATCGGTGTGGAGTATTGGAAACTTATATAGCCACAAAAAGATTAAGCACAACAAATTATAAAGTGAGTAAACGAAATTAAATAGCCAAAAAAGACACAAACCATAAACACAGATTTACGTGGTAAAACCCTCAAGAGGGAAACATCCACAGAGCAACGGTATCGATTCTCTTATTATTCAAATCTGGAAATTACAATCAGCACAGCTCTTCCTCTTACAACTCTATTTTTTGTGTGTTTAGCCTCAATGGGCATACATGGATTTATAGCATTCTCACAAAACTGAATTCATTAATGCATTCCTATCCATATTCTAACTAAAGCTTTCTTGTTACAACAGCAAGCTGAATAATAGGATCTTGATCCACCAGAAGAGGAATGGTTGTCATCTAATCTCAACAATCTCCACCTTGACAACAATTAACCTGATACCTTGCTCATTGCTCATCACCTTTTTTGCAAGCCAAGAGAAGCCAAGCACCACCGCAGCTTCTCTAATATAACCGGTTTCGTGAACATGTCTACACAATTCTTTTGAGTGTGGACCTTATCAAGAATCACCTGTCCTTCATCAACAACATGTCTTACATAATTGTATTTAACTGGAATATGTTTCGACTTACTATGGTAAGATTGATTCTTAGCCAAATAAATTACACTTTGACTATCAAAGAAATTTTTTACACTTTTCTGAAACTGTCCTAACTCACCCAATAAACCTTTTAACCATACTGCCTCTTTGCAAGCATGTGAAGCAGATACATACTCTGCCTCAGTAGTGGATAAAGCAACAATGCTTTGAAGCTTTGACATCCAACTAATAGGACCACCTGTAAGAGTAAGGACATAACCTGAAGTAGATCTTCTTTTTTCCAAATCACCTGCAAAATCAGAATCAACATAACTGCAAACCTTATCACTGTAACCATTAAAAGTGATACAGTAACTCCTTGTGCCTCTAAGATACCGAAGCACCCATTTCACTGCTACCCAATGTTCTTTACCTAGCTTTACCATGTATCTAATGACAACACCAACTGCATGTGAAATATCTGGTCTAGTACTAACCATCACATACATCAAACTTCCTACTACATTAGCATACGGTACACGAGACATATACTCCTTTTCTTCATCATTACTAGGACAAAAACCTGAAGAAATTTTAAAATACGAAGCTAAAGGGATATTCACTGGTTTCACTTTATCCATATCGAATCTCTGAAGTATTTTCTTCACATACTTCTCTTGTGATAACCACAGCTTACCTTTCATCTTGTCTCTGTGTATCTCCATTCCCAAGATCTATCTTGCTGCTCCTAGATCCTTCATATCGAATGTCCTAGCCAACTGAGACTTTAACCTACTGATATCAACCATGCTCTTTCTTACAACAAGCATATCATCAACATACAATACCAATATAATGAACATGCCATTATCTAACCGTTTAAAGTAAACGCAATGATCATATTCACTCCTGGTAAAATTATGGCTCACCATGAAGGAATCAAACTTCTTGTACCATTGTCTTGAAGACTGCTTCAAGCCATACAATGATTTCTTGAGTTTGCAAACAAACCTCTTATTGCGATTTTGAACGAACCCTTCCGGTTGTTCCATGTAAATTTCCTCGTCTAAATCTCCATGTAGAAATGCATTTTTAACATCTAGTTGCTCTAATTCAAGATTATGCAATGCAACTAGTGCTAACACCATACGAATAGAAACAATTTTTACAACTGGCGAAAAAATCTCATGAAAGTCAATACCTACTTCTTGAGAAAACCCTTTGTGACCAGCCTCGCCTTGTACTTTGAAATAACATCATCAACACCTTTCTTCAACTTGTATACCCTCTTACAACCAACCAATTTCCTATTCTTAGGAAGTTCCACCAGATCCCATGTTTTTTTTTTAATCAAAGCATCAATTTCCTCTTTCATGGCATGTTTCCATTTGTCACTATCTGAAACCTCTATTTCTTCTTCGTAACAACTTGGTTCTCCTTCATTAGAAATTAAAGCAACAGAAGTGACAAAATCATCATACCTGCTTGGAACTGATCTGATCCGTGTAGACCTTCGTAGAGCTGGTTGTGGTATTTCCTCAATTTCCTGAGGTGTTTCAATCTGCTCATCCTCCTGAGTGATTTCCTCATAAATATCCTGCTCACGGCCATATTCATGATTTTCACCCATGGATGAATGTATATCAAATTGAATTTTCTGTGACTGTGGTACATCAACCTGTTTCATAACATTCTTTCCATCTGATTTCATGAGGGAAATTTCATCAAATATAACATCTCTGTTTATGATGATCTTATGAGCAGTAGGATTCCATAATCTATACCCCTTCACACCATCACCATATCCAACAAAGACTAATTTTTTTGACTTAGGATCTAACTTGGAACGCTGACTCTTCGGAATAAGTGCATAGGCATCACAACCAAAAACGCTAAGATGAGAATAATTACATGGTTGACCTGTCCATACCTCTTGTGGAATCTTGCAGTCAATTGTTGTCGATGGTGATTGATTAACCAGGTAACAAGCTGTAAGCAAAGCTTCTCCCCAAAATTCTTGCTGCAACTTTGCATTACTGAGCATGCTCCTTGCTCTCTCGAGAAGAGTCTTGTTCATGGGTTCAGCAATGCCATTCTGCTGCGAAGTGTACACAGTGGTTTTATGCTTGTCAATTCCTTCATTCTTGCAATAATTCTCAAACTCCTTAGAAGTAAATTCCCCTCCATTATCTATTGTAAGACATTTAATGGATTTACCTGTGCTCTTTTCAACCAAATCTCTAAATTGTTTAAAAGTGTTAAATACATCAGCTTTCCTCTTTAACAAATAGATCCAAATTTTCCTTGAGTAATCATCTATAAAACTAACAAAATATGATGATCCTCCATATGAGAGTTTTGGAGCTGAACCCCATAGGTCCGAATGAATATAGTCTAGGATACCTTTACTTGTATGTTTTCCAGGTTTAAACTTCTGTCTAGCTTGTTTCCCATAAACACAATGCTCACAGAACTTTAAATCTACAGTTTTTAAACTAGGAAGAAGTTTACGATCAGCAAGTACCTTAATTCCTTTCTCGCTGATATGACCCATTCGTTGATGCCATAAGCGAGTGGATTCACCTACACCCTTTGATGCAACTCCTGCTTGATCAATTTCTGTCCTTCCTTCAAGTTTATACAGGTTCCCGACTCTGTTAGCTTTCATGACTATCAAGATACCTTTAGATATCTTCAAAACTCCACCTTAAACTGAACCCTTATGTCCACTAGAATCCAGAACTCCCAAAGATATCATATTCTTTCTCAAGTCAGGGACATGTCTCACATCTGTCAGTGTTCTAACAATCCCATCATACATTTTAATTCTGATACTCCCTATCCCAGCAGTTTTACATATAACATCATTACCCATGTAAACTACACCATCATCAATAGATTGATATGTAGAATACCAATTCCTATGCAGACACATGTGATGGGATGCCCTAGAATCAATTAACCAGTCATAATGGTACTGTGAGACAATAGATGTAGATAATACCTCATCAACCATACCTGAGTCCTTCTCGGCTATGTTAGCCTCCTTTGTAGAGTCCTCCTCCTTAGATGCCTCTTTACATTTCCAACAATCTTTCTTGAGGTGTCCTGATTTTTTATAGAACTAACACTTCAACTTGCTCTTTTTACCCTTCGACTTGGATCTGGTTGGGCCCTTCGAATGTTGTCCCCTCTCAGTAGTTCTGCCTCTGGCCATCATAACTTCTGTTGTTGAAGTTTCTAGAGAAGATCTCTTTCGATTTTCCTTAGATATCATAGCTCCAACAACAACATCAAAGCTAATGAACTCTTTAGAACTAAAACTAATAGAAGTTACGAAATGATCCCAAGATTCAGGCAGATAACTTAATAATGTTACCGTCTTATCTTCATTCGAAATTTTGTCACCCGTGTTTTCCAATTTACAAATAAGAGTATTAAAATTATTTAAATGTTCTGAAATTGTCATACCTTCCTTCATATGCAAGGTATACAGCTGACACTTCAGGAGGATTCTATTCGTCAAGGATTTAGTCATATACAAGCTTTCTAGTTTTTTCCAGAGTCCTGCTGCTGTTGTTTCAGACATGATGTTGAATAATACATCGTCGGCCAAACATAGACGAATAGCACTGAGAGCACGAGTTTCCATCTCATCCCAGTCATCATCTTCCATACTCGTGGGTTTCTTTGCCTTTCCTGCGAGCACCTTCACAACACCCTACACACACAGTATATCCCGCATCTTGACCTTCCATAACTCGAAGTTATTGCTATTGTCAAATTTCTCGATCTCGAATTCAGCACTCTGTGTCTTTGCCATCATGCTTCAATGCAGTGAATGAATTCACCCTTCAAACTCACCCGTCGTGGCCTCCCTCCAACCTTGCTCTGATACCACTTATTGGAAACTTATATAGCCACGAAAAGATTAAGAACAGAAAATTATAAAGCGAGTAAACGAAATTAAATAGCCAAAAAAGACACAAACCATAAACACAAATTTACGTGGTAAAACCCTCAAGAGGGAAACATCCACGAAGCAACGGTATCGATTCTCTTATTATTCAAATCTGGAAATTACAATCAGCACAACTCTTCCTCTTACAACTCTATTTTTTGTGTGTTTAGCCTCAATGGGCATACATGGATTTATAGCATTCTCACAAAACTAAATTCATTAATGCGTTCCTATCCATATTCTAACTAAATCTGTCTTGTTACAACAACAAGCTAAATAATAGGATCTTGATCCACCAGAAGAGGAATGGTTGTCATCTAATCTCAACATGGAGGAATATACCAACAAAGGCTTAGCTCTCTTGCAACAATACTAGCTCTGATACCATGAAAAATCTACCAGTAGGATCTAGCACAGGAAGAGTGAGCACAAAGAATTACTCAGAGAAGAAAATAAGGGCACAATAAAGAGGAACGGAGAAATAATAATTATCTCTGATATCTCCACCATCTGGGAGATTCATTAAATAGGGAAAATAGATAGTTTGACATTCCTAAATAATAGGAATATCAAGCTAATTAGGAGATAACTAATTCCACACAAGGAGTGGAGAGAATCTCAACAAGCTCCAAGGGTTAGAACTAATTAAAACAAATATAACAATTTTCTATAATGAGCTTATTCAATGTAATTAAATTATTTACACCAACATATTTCATATTTTCATTCCCATATTCAGATCTTGCATTACCACATGCTATTTTTCTTTCCTAACATGCTAACAAGTGCTTCATGTGTACTATTTTACTTGTAGGACTCCTTATAATGGTTGTTTTATTTTCTTCTATCTTATTTTCTATTATTTACAGGCTACACCTTATGTTTACTTGTTTCCTTGCTTGTAATGATGGCTTCGATTATCTTGTAACATTGTGAGTTTCGTTATATGTATATAACCATTTCTTCATTGTTTCCTTGTTTTTTATTTTCCTATATTATTTTACTCATTTTTATTTCTATGTGCATTGCTTATTTATCACAAACACTTGTATGTTATCATTTTCTAATTATTTTTATTATGCCAAGGTAACTACCATGTGTAATCCATATTCCCCTTACAAGAATACCTATATAAGATATACATATCAGAGGCATCGTTCCTTGCTTGGGCTCCATTCAATTTTTTTCATATCATGCACCCCAAACAAGTTGGGGAAATCATTGGATCAACCTTTTCACCCTCCTAGTCTATACAAAATCACATTAGCATGATAAAATTAGTAATCAGTTACAGAGAAAGGCCAAAAATAGGCTTAGCCAAAATTTACAGCCTGCACAAAACATCCCAGTACAAATAAGAATGGTCGTTTTTAGTGTCCCACCTAAGGACTTCTGTCTTGGAGGCATAAACAACTACATAAGAGCACTTAGTAGTTACACGGTTATAGTCTTTTCAATTTTCCTTTCATTACACAATTAGTTTAAAATTGAAATAAGTTACTAATATGAGATTAAGTCAGTGGAATGTCATAAATTACTAACTCGAGAACTAAAGAAAGAACAAATAAGGAGGTGACACTTAGGGCATATCCAAGACAAGGATATGCCTGGAACAATGTGTCACCCAAGGTAAGTTACAAATCGCATCTGTGATCATCTGTAATGGCAGTTATCTATGGGGAATAATTAATGGTTGGAGGTAAAATCCTATGAGCTCTCCCAATATACTTTTTGTTAGTGGTGACATGAAACCTAATTGTGAAGTTTAGTGTCGGGACACCCAAATCCTTTGTATTCTTACAAATAGCTCTTAAGAAACAAATCTATAAGTGGGAACAATTTTTTACCACTTTGTCTTTCAACATTTCAAGTGTACTCTAACCCCTTAGTTTAGCATTTTCCATTACGCATTTCTAATTTTACATGTTTTTCAAGTTAAAGGTAAATTGCATTTACCAGTAGCACTGACTACACTTATTTTCTTTTGTAGGTCCTATCCTATCCTAACAAAGGAAAATCACACAATAAACCATGAAGAAAATCTCAAACACAGGAAAAGACAATATTCCAAGGATCTACCCACACATACATCATTATCACTCCACACACACAAATTTCACTTTGAGGATACTTATCCTTCCCTTCCCTTATATTCCATGTTACAATTTTTTCTCTTTTCCATTTAGCACACTTCAACACTCATTCGGCACACTATTGGGCACAATTTTCTTTTGACTTCGTAAACTGCACTTTTTTTCCTACTTTATGCTACCAAATCCTTATTCACTAGCATAAAGTGGGGGAAAATGCAGCCACTAAATCACACACTTACTATGTAAATATAGCCTCTAAATACTTAATTTATATGCACAAGTCCTAACAAGGAAAAATAGTCTTTAATAACACTTGTTTTACTTTAAAATTCCATTTATCTTTCTTATCATTATTGTTTGTTATATCTAGACTTACACCTTCATTTTTTCTTACTAACTGACATCTTTCTTAGTCTTGATTTCACCATTTTATCTTTCTAGCACCCTTTACAGAATCACCCATTAGGGATATGAGTGTCTAAGCGCTACTATTTCCTCTGGGCACTTCTATCCTCCTCCCTTTTTCTAATTTTTCAAATGTTACATCTGTCATGTATTTGTTTATTACCCTGGGTCAGCCTTTCACTTGTTAATTAAGAAACTTAAGGGAAGGAATCATATATACATGTCTTATTTAACCTCATTAGTAGGAAAACATTCAATATTCATATTCATCATTAAGGAGCTAATATTATCTATCTACCACTTCAATGACTACATTTTAAGACTGCATACTCCACTTCAATAGAGGGTTTATTCTAAATTCCATACCACACATTTTACATTGGGACAAAGTAGTTGAACCTTGCTTTTATTTGTGCGATTAGAACTAGCACGTCCTAGATCAAGCGAAACTATTCCAATCATGTACACAAGAAATACATTGAGTCTTAAATATAGTTCAACACTTGGTGAAAATCACATTGGGGTGACCACTGAGGTTATTGCAACTCAAGAATATGCATTATTTATTCATCTAGTGTGAACTGGTGTATTGTGTAGGTAGCTAGGGTTTCTTTTACAGATAGAAGTATGAATAAGTTGAATTGTAGCAAACCAAACATGACCTACAATTTTTCAAAAACATTTTTGTGGTTATGTGATATTCCAAAAATAAAAATTGTGGATTTGGAATTATAGTTAATCCACATTTATATATATTATTGAAGCTTTTCCATATTTCTTTATAGTATGGATAGTCCACAGTTTATAAAATTTATAGCTAATCTCCATTTTTTTAATTGTATATCATCCACATTTTTTTAATGTTTGTAACAATTCTACAATTTATATTTTGTTGGTATTCCAAAATCATTGCAAAACAATGTAGTTTTTCTATATTCGTTATTTGTAGAAATTCTACAATTTACATTTTTGTAACTCTCATCAATATTTTATTGTGGCAATTTCAACAATTGTTTCCTACAATTTTCATTACCACATAAAACTTGTAGGTGGAAGCTACAATTTGATTGCCACAATAATTAATTGTAAAATTATCTTATTTCTAAATGTAAAAATGTTACAATTAACAACCAAGTTCTAATTTATTTAGGTAACATTACGTAGATTATTTACATTTGTAATATACTTATTTATATATTCTTATTATTAAATGTGAATATTCTTTTAAAATTCATTACTCTATATTGAAAAACATATTATAAAGAAATGTTTAAGTAACATTATAAATATTGTTAGAAATGCAAATAAATATATTTATTACTTAAAATGAAAATGTAAAAAAACTATAATAAAATTTCAAAGGCAAAGACAAAAACATATTACTATAAATTAATAAATCTATTTAAAATACTTATTTTACTAAATAAAAATTTAATTTTAAGAAAATAAAGCTTATATAACTCTAAAATAAAACTAAAAATTTATAAATACATATTTTAAAGCTTGCATGCATATGATAAAACCATCAAAAATTTAATCAATTTATACGAAATAAAAATCATTTAAATCATAAATACTAATTTCCAATGCAAGTTGTCATTTGGGGTAGAATTTTTATTAATGTTGCTGAATTGTTATTTGTGAAATAGTGTCCTTTAATTTCATTAAACTCCTTCCTTCATTTATCAACAAAAAGAAATATATTTCGATATATTATTTGGAAAACAATGCTGCATTTTTATATACTTTTATAGAAAAGAGGAATGAAAGTTAATGGAAATTTGGTAAGCTGTTAAAAATTAAAAGCATGACCGATTGAAAATATGCTCTGATCGGATTAGTCTTAAATCCTACATTGCTGCTAATGAACGAAGAAAGAATTGAGAACAAAATTAAAGTTGGATATAGATTATATATGTCACGGTCTTGCAGGAGGTTAAATAATTTAAAAAGTTTCTCAAACATTTCAAAACATTTTTCATAGAGTCTCAGAGCATCCTGAATACACTACACTTTGACCAACTAGCTATAGTGGGTGGAGCATCCATAAGGGACGAAAATATCCTCCATTGCCATTAACATTGAATCCCTTTTGTATTACATTTTATTTTCCTCACTAATCTAACAAAATAAAAATAAAATCATAATAAGGTAAAAAGCACTTGAAAATCTCTTCCTACCTAATTAATACAACAGTTCCAAAGTTTTCACACAACCATGCCTTCCATTTCATTACGTATGGTTTTTGATTTTGTGATGTTTGACATGCAAGGCCGAATTAAGGTTTTCGAGCGCCCTAGGCAGTACTCGCAGCATGCGCCCCCGCTCCCACCCGGGATCAACAACCCATCTATATGTGAATGTTTGAATACAACTTTGTGAATGTTTGAATACAACTTTAAAGGCAACAACATAAGACTAAGAGGCGTATTGATAATTGAATATTTCAATGATAAATCATAAGAGGCTCTTTTTGGCTTCAGCAAGGCGTATTGATTATTTTGGGGAGATAAAGATTCAGATACTGAGATATACTAATACAAATTGGCGTATAATACAAGTCATTTGGAACAGTCTAATAGATGAAGATCACTCGATGTTCATGCATCATGCACATTGTAGCCGCAGGGCCAGCCGACCAGGAGATAAGTTATAACTTGGAGATTTGGAGAACTCTGAACAATTCAAAAAATGAATTTGAAACTGACAACTGTAGTCTCATGTGAAGCACTTCTTACTGTCCCAGTCGGAATTATTCCTAATTGGCGTGATTCAGAAGTACTGAGTTCTGCGTTTCTGTTTTGATATTCACAATTATTTTGTTCCGACTGTTTTTTGTTCGGCCTATGTATTTCAGGCCATTCCATTACCTCGCCCTTCTCATTGAGTTGCGCAGCTAGAAAAGGACAACCTCGTTCATTTAACTTGCACCAAAGAGGAGCATAATCTGTATTAGCTGAAATCAATAAAACCCTAGCAGGATGAGGGAAATGTGCCATAAAAAACCACATAGCTATCAACAAGGTCTTACAAATCGATATTTTATGACAGCAATCCATGCAACATTTAAGCCCAAGCTCATTACTAACTTCCTCCGGTTGGGGAATTTTGTCTGGATCTCCGTGACTCATGAGCATGAATTTCGGTGATGGTTTCACGTATTCCATGGCTGCGCAAATATTTTAAAGCATTTTGATAAACTAAAGTGGGAGATGAAGGAGGAGAAGGTGCGACTGTAGTCTGTACCATAGTGACCTACATCCCAGAAAATATGCACTTCCCTGAGCGGCATGTCCGATCTTTTCCTTTTCGACTCGAGTCGGCTAAATTTCTTCATCAATCTCATGGACAATGCTGGCTTTGTGCTCATATAACTGAATGATTCCTTCATCATCTCCTTACGCATACTTGACATGTGCTTCACAAGTGACCATTCTGCTGCTTACTGTCCCAGTTGGAAGTCCAGTGTCTCTATCTGTAAGACTGTAAACAGTTATTTGTAAACACTAAACAGCGCTATCAGTGTCAGCTGAGTGATCACGTTCTATAGTCTGTAGTGAAAATTACAAACTGGGTGTTTAATTTTAATATCAATTGTTTTTTTCTAAAATTTTAAACAAACCTTGGTCCTTAGCCGACTGCCTAGGCTCTCGCTTACCTGCCATCTGGAATTTTTTTTAGAAAATTTGGCACCCTCCTTTTTTTGTACCCTAGGCAACTACCTAAGTTGCCTAGGGTAAGACATGCCCCTGTGAATCACATCTTGATGCATCCATTCATTCATGAATGTCCAAGTGATGAAAGAAGTTACTTATTGTATTTCAAGGGGCATTTCCTTGATTTTAGTGGTCGTTTATCCTCATAGCAGGGATACAACTACTGCCAGTGGAAGGGCATTGTTTGTGACTCCCATTCATATCCCATTTCATCTCCCTTGATCTCAATAACCTCCTTCGTTTCTATTATTCCATCACTACCAATGAGGGGGGAGATTCATCCATCACTGTTAAACATGCGACATCTACAGTAATTGGATTTGGGATTCAAACTTCAATCATACAACCTATATCGCTAAACTCGACAAGCTTACTTTCTTCTTCAGCTTGTCAAATTTTGGATTTGGAGGTGAGATCCATTTTGGGAATTGGGAATTATTAGAACCTTGCATCACCTGGATATCTCAGAAGCGTTGATGATTATGATGATCACGGTTTATGGCTTGGAGAGCAAGAGGTTCACAACATGGATTAAAAGCTGAGAATCTTGGATTTTTTGGTCCTGCGAATGTGAGAAACAACTTTTCCTCCTCCTCATTGCCTAGTGTGTGTATAAATCGAAGGGTGAAAACGAGTAAGCTGCAGTGTCCATGGCTATCAGATAGAAAGAGATATTGTTTTCTTTCAGAAAATAAACCTACATGTGTTGTTATAATATTTTTTTGATTAAAATAAGGTGTAGTGAGAGATTGTAATGGTGTGAGGGTCTGTATTACTCACCGTTAGATTCACAATTTGATATGGGGATAATATTTATTTTACTTTTATCTGTGAACTAGTAAATTCCACCAATGCATGTTCATCAACATCCCATTTTTTTTCTCACCAATGCATGTTTCTCAATATCCCATGTTCAGTCAGCATGCAAGTATATAAAGACCTATTCAGAAATAATTGACATTGTTAATATCCCAAACGCATAATTGGGGGGAAAACTTTCAAGGAAATTTATATCCCTTTAAAAAAATGTATTTCATCTGAAAATTGTATTATAAATAATAGTGTCCAATGACATATTAAAATATATACGTCGATTCGAAGTCATTTGTAATTCCAAACATGTCTTATTTAAAATAATTAAGAGTATCCTCTAGAGTTAATTCATTTATAAATATTATGAATATAGTTGTATTATAATTATTGTTGTTGTGAATATTTTAAATTGTCTCTTTACATTTTAATAATTGTTAATTTGTATAGTTTTTTAGAGCCTAGCTAGATACACTGGTGTGTGTGTATAAATGGTGTTCATATCAAATTAGAGATATTTATTGGCATATACAATAAAAAAGAAGTTAACAATTATTTATTTAGTGAGGTTTAGGTGGAAGGTAGTAAATATAGTAAATTCAAATCTATATGAAATAGAGTTAAATTGTATATAATATATACAAATATTGACTAGGAAAACAATTGGTGCTCATATAAAAGGTTCCTTCCATTAGTAACTATTTCTCACCCCTTCCAGTTTTTCCTTAGACCTAGGAAATAACATTGCAAATTTAATAAAAATGTGAAAAAAATATTGAGAAGTTCTAATAAGTGGTCAAAAGCACTTGAAAAATCTCTTCCTATAATTAATCTTAAACAGTTCCAAAGTTTCACACAAACATGCCTCCATTTCATCCGTATGGTTTTTTGATTTTGTGAGTTGACATGCAAGGCGAATAGGTTCGAGCGCCCTAGGCAGTACTCGCAGCATTGCGCCCCCGCTAAACACCCAGGGATCAAAACACATCTATATGTGAATGTTTGAATACAACTTTGTGAATGTTGAATAAAACTTCTTAAAGGCAACAACTAAGACTAAAGAGGCGTATGCTATTGGATATTTCAATGATAAATCATAAGAGGCTCTTTTTGGCTTCAGCAAGGCGTATTGATTATGTTTGGGGAGATAAAGATTCAGATACTGAGATATACTAATACAAATTGGCGTATAATACAAGTCATTTGGAACAGTCTAATAGATGAAGATCACTCGATGTTCATGCCATCATGCACATTGTAGCCGCAGGGCCAGCCGACAGGAGATAAGTATAACTTGGAGATTTGGAGAACTCTGAACAATTCAAAAATGAATTTGAAACTGACAACTGTAGTTCTCATGTGAAGCACTTCTTACTGTCCAGTCGGAATTATTCCTAATTGGCGTGATTCAGAAGTACTAGAGTTCTTGCGTTTCTGTTTTTGATATTCACACTATTTTGTTCCGACTGTTTTTTTGTCTCGGCCTATGTATTTCAGGCCATTCCATTACCTCGCCCTTTCTCATTGAGTTGCGCAGCTAGAAAAGGACAACCTCGTTCATTTAACTTGCACCAAAGAGGAGCATAATCTGTATAGCTGAAATCAATAAAACCCTAGCAGGATGAGGGAAATGTGCCATAAAAACCACATAGCTATCAACAAGGTCTTACAAATCGATATTTTATGACAGCAATCCATGCAACATTTAAGCCCAAGCTCATTACTAACTTCCTCCGGTTGGGGAATTTTGTCTGGATCTCCGTGACTCATGAGCATGAATTTCGGTGATGGTTTCACGTATTCCATGGCTGCGCAAATATTTTAAAGCATTTTGATAAACTAAAGTGGGAGATGAAGGAGGAGAAGGTGCGACTGTAGTCTGTACCATAGTGACCTACATCCAGAAAATATGCACTTCCCTGAGCGGCATGTCCGATCTTTTCCTTTTCGACTCGAGTCGGCTAAATTTCTTCATCAATCTCATGGACAATGCTGGCTTTGTGCTCATATAACTGAATGATTCCTTCATCATCTCCTTACGCATACTTGACATGTGCTTCACAAGTGACCATTCTGCTGCTTACTGTCCCAGTTGGAAGTCCAGTGTCTCTATCTGTAAGACTGTAAACAGTTATTTGTAAACACTAAACAGCGCTATCAGTGTCAGCTGAGTGATCACGTTCTATAGTCTGTAGTGAAAATTACAAACTGGGTGTTTAATTTTAATATCAATTGTTTTTTCTAAAATTTTAAACAAACCTTGGTCCTTAGCCGACTGCCTAGGCTCTCGCTTACCTGCCATCTGGAATTTTTTTTAGAAAATTTGGCACCCTCCTTTTTTTGTACCCTAGGCAACTACCTAAGTTGCCTAGGGTAAGACATGCCCCTGTGAATCACATCTTGATGCATCCATTCATTCATGAATGTCAAGTGATTGAAAGAAGTTACTTATTGTATTTCAAGGGGCATTTCCTTGATTTTAGTGGTCGTTTATCCTCATAGCAGGGATACAACTACTGCCAGTGGAAGGGCATTGTTTGTGACTCCCATTCATCCCATTTCATCTCCCTTGATCTCAATAACCTCCTTCGTTTCTATTATTCCATCACTACCATGAGGGGGGAGATTCATCCATCACTGTTAAACATGCGACATCTCCAGTAATTGGATTTGGGATTCAACTTCAATCATACACCTATATCGCTAAACTCGACAAGCTTACTTTCTTCAGCTTGTCAAATTTTGGATTTGGAGGTGAGATCCATTTGGAATTGGGAATTATTAGAACCTTGCATCACCTGGATATCTCAGAAAGCGTTGATGATTATGATGATCACGGTTATGGCTTGGAGAGCAAGAGGTTCACAACATGGATTAAAAGCTGAGAATCTTGGATTTTTTGGTCCTGCGAATGTGAGAAACAACTTTTCCTCCCTCATTGCCTAGTGTGTGTATAAATCGAAGGTGAAAACGAGTAAGCTGCAGTGTCCATGGCTATCAGATAGAAAGAGATATTGTTTCTTTCAGAAAATAAAACCTACATGTGTTGTTATAATATTTTTTGATTAAAATAAGGTGTAGTGAGAGATTTGTTAATGGTGTGAGGGTCTTTAATTACTCACCGTTAGATTCAAATTTGATATGGGGATAATATTTATTTTACTTTTATCTGTGAACTATAAATTCCACCAATGCATGTTCATCAACATCCCATTTTTTTTCTCACCAATGCATGTTCATCAATATCCCATGTTCTCAGCATGCAAGTATATAAAGACCTATTCAAAAATATTGACATTGTTATATCCCACGCATAATTGGGGGAAAACTTTCAAGGAAATTTATATCCCTTTAAAAAAATGTATTTCATCTGAAATTGTATTATAAATAATAGTGTCCAATGACAATATTAAAATATATACTTCGATTCGAAGTCATTTGTAAATTCCAAACATGTCTATATTAAAATAATTAAGAGTATCCTCTAGAGTTAATTCAATTTATAAATATTATGAATATATTTTATTATAATTATTGTTGTTGTGAATATTTTAAATTGTCTCTTTACATTTTTAATAATTGTTAATTTGTATATTTTTTTAGAGCCTAGCTAGATACACTGGTGTGTGTGTATAAATGTGTGTCATTATCAAATTTAGATTATAATTTATTGGCATATACATAAAAAAGAAGTTAACAATATTTTATTTATTGAGGTTTAGTTGGAAGGTAGTAAATATAGTAATTCAAATACTATATGAAATTAGAGTTAAATTTTATATAATATATACAAATATTTACTAGAAAACAATTTGTCTCATATAAAAGTTCCTTCAATTAGTACTATTTAGAACTAGAAATAACCTTGCACAATGTAATAAAAATGTGAAAAAATATTGAGAAGTTCAATAAAGTTTTAAAATAATATTTAAAAATAAAGTGGGAGTATGCCTATAAAATATTTAAAACAATGTTCGGTCTTGTTCACATAATATTTTTAATTGTTTGATTCTGTAAAATTAGTTTTAAGATAATGTGGTATTTCCATCATATTTATTGTGATATTTTCACATTATTATAAATTTATATAATATTTTTCCTAAATTATGTAAAATAAATAACTTTACAAAAATGACTATTTTCAAATTATTCTTAACAAAAAACAACATTTTATGTAAGAAAGTTAATATGAAATTAAAATTTATCTTAATATTTGTAAAATGTGCATAAAAATAGTAGTATAAGGTTTCCACACAATTACAGTGTTAAATTAGTTTAGCTTAAATATGTTATAAATGAAAATTTAATACATAATACTTTTTTTTTTTAAAATTACACCACTTCATTTTCCCATTATTTATTGTCATATTTGTACAATATATTTTTAGTAGTATTAAAATACATAAAAATTTAAAATCTCTAGGTAATACTACATTTTTACATTAAAAAAATCAATATTAGTCTACTTAAAATATATACTCATTGCATGTATGTTGTGCAATTTTTATAAGCAAATATTTTTTAAAAAATAATATGTAATGCGGAATTTCCTTAATATTTAATGACGTTTATTTATATTATTATAAATTTATATCAATATTGTTAAACTAAATTATAATATACATATGTTTGGTGTAATTAATATATTACATAATAGTTTTTTTATATACATAATTTTTAAAAATTGTTTAATGTAGATTTCCACAATATTATAATTTAATATCAATTTTTTTAATGTGGCATTTTCACAATATTATAATTTAATATCAATTTTTATAAAATATGTTAGTTAATATTTATAATAAGTTCTAATATTATTCTCTAAAAATTGTAGAATTTTTATAATGAAGGTTTGAAGATATGAGTTTTCTACAAATTATTAACAATATAAATTTATTATAGAAAATCCACAATAATTTAAAACCAATAACTAGATTATCATAGAGATGTCATAATTATTCTACAATTATGCTAAATTGTAGAAATTTTGTAGAATAATTGTGGTAAAAAGTATTTGTTTGTTGTTGTGATATATATATATATATATATATATATATATATATATATATATATATATATATATATATATATATATATATATATATATATAAGTTTTTTTTGAAAATATGTAAAGAAATATCAATTGTGGGTAATGTGGAATTTTCGAAGTATTTAATGTGGATTTTCAACAGTGATATAATTTCATATTAATTTTGTTACATTTCTCTTTAAGAGTAATTGTGGTGAGTAATTTTGTGATCAAATAATTATTTTAATTTTTAATAAAAATCTGGATTTTCTAAAAATAATGTTTCACTAAAATCAAATTGTGGAACACCCCCAATATCTAAAATTTTGAAAATAAATTTATATAGAACATCCACAAATATTCTAATATTATTTTGTAGAAATGTGCAATTTCTATGATGAAGTATGGAAGATGTGGATTTTTTGAAGAATTACTGTGGGTAATGTGGAATTTTTGAAGTATTTAATGTGGATTTTCAGCACTAATATAATTTCATGTTAATGGTGTTACATTCCCTTTACGGTAATTGTGGTGAGTAATTTTGTGATAAACTATAATTAATTTTTAATTAAAATTTGGATTATTTTATAAAGAATGTTTCACTAAAATAAAATTATGTAACTCCCCCAATGTCTAAATATTTAAAATTATATACAACATCTAAAAATATTATAATATTAATTTTTAGAAATGTGGAATTTCTATAATGAAGTTTGGAAGATATGGGTTTTCTACAAATTTTGAACAATATAAATTTACTGTAGAAAATCCACAATAATTAAAAACCAATAACAACATTATCATAGAAATGCCACAATTATTCTACAATTATGCCAAATTATGGAAAATTTGTAGAATGATTGTGGTAAAAAGTTCTTTTTTATTGTAGTGATAAGTGACAAGAAGTGACATAGAAAGACCTAGGATTGAATCCATTCCATAGAAATATGTGCCCAAAAAAGATGCTAGCACCAAGATGGTCATTTCCTCTCTTAAGCACTTACGTCCCTAAGATCCTCACATTCCAATTTTTGACATAGAGCTTATATAGTCCAGAATATTCATTTCCAGCATGTTCATCAATCTAGAATTAGTACATACCTACAATTACAATCAGAGTCATCTTTATTTCCTATCTTTCACCCTTTCTTGTACTTATTTAGCTAGATATTGTTATAATATTTTTATATTTATCTGATCAACAATGTTCATACATATATTTAAATTTTATTGAATCAAGCATGTGGCTCAAAAGAAATACATGTGAACTGCTGAAGGAGATGTTTGAGGAGATATATACCTTGGAAAACTTGAACCTATAAACGGAAACATGTTTTCACATGGTAGAAACCATGACTTGAAATAAAATTATTGCTAATGACAAGCTATAATAGTAGTAATGAAATAAACTACTAAAAACAATGCATTTAGGAAAAGACAAACATGTAGTCAATTTGAAAAAACTATCATATAAGAGCATAAAAAGGATTGTTGTCGTGAAAAACATGGGACATGCATGATGTTACAAAACAATCAAGTCCCACAGGCCTAAAAATAAAAGAAACAAATTGCAAGAAAGATAGGCATGATGCCACAAAAATGGGAGACACGTGGTGTCATAATAAAAATAAGGAGTATAAAGCACAAGCATGGAAAATAATAAAGCAGTAAAACACACACAAACATGTATACGTGAGACCAATTTGTCAAAACATAATGATATGATGTATCAACCAATATGGGTGGGATATATGTAAAAATAGATATCAATGATGCCCAAGGCACATGTGTTTGTCATATTATTCTAAAAAGTAAAAAGTACACAATATAGAAAATCAATCATGAATTTAGGGAAGTACAAATGAACTAAATATAACAATAACATGTGTAGGATATGGAAGGAGTACCCCCAAATGATGTGAATGAAAGGAGACATGAGTGCAATTATAAGAACTTGTACTATTTTTTTGTCCTACATCCAACTTAATATACCAAGTGAGCTCACATGTGTATAATGTGAAGTGCTAACAACTCAATTAAAACTCATAAATCAAAACAAAGGTATCAATAACAAGTATAATGTGAAGTGCTAATAACTCAAGTAAAATGCATAAATCTTGGTTTTTTTTTTTATAAATATTTGAATGGTTTTGTATTGTCACAATGCATAACTATCTACAGAAATGTGTGAGTAAAAAAAGAGCTAACTAATGGGAACTTCTTGGGGAGGTGAAAGGGCTACCATAAAAGATGAAAATTCAAGTATCATTGAAGATGTTAATACTAGTAGGAATATTGTAATGACATGTTCTAAATAAGGTTGACTAATTATAACACTAAGATGAAACAATTGGTGTCGAAGTAGTGGACTAGAGGAATGAGTGTGACAACTACTAAGAGGGTATCAAGAAGATATGGGGGTAGCATGTTTACTAAAGTACCAACATAACATTCTAGTGGATTGAGTCATGAGAAAAAAATACTTCGATGGTAGACCTGTGAGAAGACTTAGAATGATAGGATGTAGACTATACAATCGAATGTGAATTAGGAGACTTAAGATGATAAAAATCATGAGTGAAAGTGTGTACCATAGTGGCTCTAGGAGCATCGTAGATTTAGAAATAGATTATAAGATTACTAGCCTAGAGAGTAACTGTTGATGATTATCCTTGCGGATGAACCATTAGAGTCCTAGAAACCTTAGGTTAGTAAGACGTGCGCCCTAAGGTGACCTCCAGATTTTGAAGAAGTTGGCTCTTATATGTGGTATGAGATGAGGGTCAGAGAAAAAGAAATAAAACATAAAACTTAACAAGAGCGGTGTGCCAAAAATTGAAGGGGTTAACTCAGAACGCAACTGCCTGAAATAGGGAAAAAGTGAGAAAGTGATAAGGGTGGACAAAATTGCACCACAAGCCAGAGAAGTTCACACAGAACACTACCTCAAACTAATCAAGCACAACTTCAAAGATAGTAATAACATTAAGATATGCATATTTTCTATTTGAAAATAAAGGTGAACAGAGACAACATAGATGTGTGAAGGATGGACAAAATGCACCACATGGCATATTATATTACTAGAAAAATTATGCATAGTATTACAATAGAAAAGAGGCCAGATTGCTATTACAAAACCCAGGAAGAAGGCTAGAGCTCCAGGCCCCTACCTTTTATAGCAGAGGGACTGAGATAGAGAAGAAAACCAAATGAATCCTTTCTAAAATGAGACCCAGATTACAACATATAGAAAGAGAAAGAGAGAAGAGTCCAATCCCAAAATTTCTTTTCCAACTACTTGTAAGATGCAATAAAATGAGTGCAATCAATAACACCTTCCTTGTAAAAGACTCCTCCTTCTGTCCCATGACCTGTTGTAGTGAAAGAATGATGACCATGCTCATTAAATGCATTCCCCAACCGCTTTCCAACTGTCTCTTTGAAATGGGATCGTTTTCCTTAAAAATCATCATCAAAGCTTCAGCGGTTTTTGTATTTCTTGATTGATGTGTGTCACGCTCGATTTATTGGAGCCAGAGATGTTTCTTTTATTTTCACCCACCTATCCTTACTAAAAATACAAAATCCACTTACTGTGGCATAGAGGATGTTGAGATCTTTCCGAAAATTCCAATTTTGTGAAAATCAGAGTTCTAGGTCAAACGTTATGCTCGTTTGAACTTTGGGGTCAGGCATTCCACGCGGGATCTCACAATTTTTTAAAAGATCTAAGCATTTAAAATTCCTGGTGGGATTCATGATTAATCCTACTTTGAATTGACATGTTGCCAATCTTTTGCAACTTACTTTGGGTTCGAAGTCTATCTGTGCTGAGCTCCACATGGAAGCCAAGCACAACTCTAGAGTCTCTACTTTTCTTGCATCTTTTGAAAGTGCACCGATCTGACACGTGGTGCCTTCCATGACTCTTATAATATTCCTTGTCGACTCGTCCTTGGCTCAGTTTTGACTCACCGAGTCAACTTTCTTCATTTTTTCACCATGATTTGGCAAAGTTTCTTCCCCATATTGCTAGATGCTTGACTCTTTTTGTATCGGTTGGAGATTATTAGGACTAATTTGATTAATCCAACAGGAATCCTGCTTGTTATCTAGTTTCAAAGGGTGGTGGAGGAAACTAGATAACAGTTCTGGTGACTCATGGGGGACAATTAGCTTGCCAAATGTAACAGACCAGGTGTTTGTATCTATCCACTTGGCATGGAGTCTACATCATCATCCTAAGCTGATTTGAACCTTGATTCCAAAGTATTTGAAGCATCGCTGCTTGCTTCTGTAGCTGCTAGCTGATCCTTGTTTTTTTCAACTCTCATAAGGAAACTCTAAAATTTGTTTTATGAGAGTGGAAAATTGTTTTGACATTGAATTTCACTCATTCGTGCATCTACGATTTTGAGGATGAAAGATGGAGTGGATTCTGGATTAGGTCATCATTCGATCCTACAGAGGTATAGAGGCTTGCTACAATTCATTATTAGAGAGAACCAACCAGATTTTTCCTTAATTGATTTTAGTTGGCTTTGTATTTTCTTGATTTGAAGTTTCTAACTTTTACATGCAACTATGGATCTCCTTGCCGTAAATATTAAATGGCCTAGCATGTTGTACCACTTGGAGTAATACAGACAAAATCTATATACAAAAGAGACAAATCATACATGTCCCGAACGAGTCATGTAGATTCTGCACAAGCACTTATTCTACTGAAAGAAAATATACTCCTACTCCTACACTAACCGAAATAAAGAAAAGCTAAACAAAACCTGTTACATGCAGGGAGAAGTAGCTTCCCTTCTTTAAAAAGTGAGGCCATGTAATTAATTTAACAATGGTTATGGCCTGTAACAAAAGTGGGAAGATACCTTCCACTCTTCTACCCAAGATATCAACAAACAAAAAGAATATCTCCTCAAGACATTCATCTTTTGGTTGGAGGTTTTGTAGCTGATCCTTGGTGTAATGAAGATCATCCTCATGCTCTGAAATGAGCATGATTGGCGTTGTCTTCTTGATTGGTTCCCATGTTGTTAGATATTTGCTTTGGCATGGGGTTATAAGAAGTAATGGGATGATCTTTTCTATTTCCCCATTTCATTGAATCCCAACTCCATGAATGGACTCATTTTGCATACTTTCTAGAAGAAGGCGACTGATTGCTTAACAGGTTGTGATATTGAACTTAAGAAATTGTTTCAATACAACATGAGGAGGACATGGAAAGTGAGTAAATTAACAATGAACAAGTTCGTATTGTAGCTTAATAGGTTGTGATATGGCATTAACAATGTCTTTAGAAGAAGTTTTGACATCATTGGACTTATTCTTGAATTGGGGATTATTTGAAAAGTTAAGAGTAGATGTGGGAGGATAGCTAGCAATGTGATTGAGTTTATTCAAATGTAACAACTTACCCTCATGCTCTTTTCAAGGGATGACAGAGATGGTTGAAAGATCGAAACTTATCAAACATGACTAAATCTTGCAAAGGGGCTAATAATATTTGAGTAAATAGATATTGTAATTCATTATCAGCTAAGAGATTTTTCATGTTTAGTGAGAAGGGTCTTATAACGCAATACATAAGCATTAGAGGTTCAATAGATTCTTGTCCTATTTGATCCAAATGTTGTGAAATTTGGTTTAGATTGCTCTCAGGTAATTTTCTAGTCAATCAACACACACACTATTTTTGTCATAAAATTGAAGGATACATATAGTGAGGCCTTCTCCTATAAACTAGGAGATAACTCCAACTACCAAATCTACAATAATATCTCCACACCAAAATACATGATTCGGTTTATATATCTCACTATTCATGTACATAATATAACAAACTATATTTTGTTACAACCAACTTATTTACCATATGATGAAATAAAAATCACCACGGGAAATCTAATTTCTCATCATGTAGTCCCTTAGAGGTCACATGGGAAAATACACATTACACACAAGTATTTAGTAAAGATAATATTCATCAGTTGAAATGTCTTCGACATTCGAATGTGAAGTCTATCTTCCATATCATCTTCTTAAGTCACTATGGCCTTGTCATACAACTTTTCGTCAAGAAGGTCTTGTGCTCTTTGTTTACAATTCTGAATAACATGCCCTGGATTCTTACAATAAAATCATGTATATTCATTTATTTTTTGATATTTTTTTATTTCTTGTAAGATGTGCTTGATTGCATGGCTAAGGCTTCTTCCTTATTCTACAACCTTACTTGTTGTATCAAGTAACGTTGCTACTATGTTTTCAAAACTTGGATTTAGTTTAGTTATAGTAAACACCATATTGAACATACTTATGGGAATATTGTTTAGTAATATGGCCTTTGCATCATTCGATTTTACCTTTTCATTTATACAAACCATTTGATCCATTAGAGAGTGAAACTTGCTAAGATGAGACACAATATCTCTTTGTTCCATTTTCAACCCATACAATTTTTTCTTTTTAGTTATCTCTGCATTGTTGGCTTGTGATCCAAATAGTTTGTTCAATGATTCCCATATATCTTCAAAGGATTTTTTGAAAACCACATGATGTAGATAGGGCTTTGATAATCTAAGGACAATCATGGAAAAATATTTTTCGTCTTTGACTTTCCATTTCTGAAGTGCATCAACATCTTTTGGTGCAACCATAGTATCGTCAACAACATCCCAAACATATTTTTCAATCAACAATTGGATTCAGATTTTCCATGTATGGAAATCCTTTCCATCAAACTTTTCTATTCGGTTCATCTAATGCATTTTATCCCTCTCACAATATTGACTCAATGGACATCGGTTTCTACCGATAATGTGTCCTTAAATAACACGAAAAAATGACTTGGCGCTTTTAATTTTATGAAATAATGTTTAAAAAATCATTTAGCAAACAAAAGACATGTAAAACTTCGACTAACAAATAATATACTTCGAACTAAATACTTAAACCACTCACTTAACCTCCACCCGCTTGTTGTGTTTAGAAAACCGTGGCATTTCCTTTAATTATTTTGTTGTAGTTTGGATTCGCTGGTTCTACAAGATGATGTCGTCGTTGGAGATTTAGATGGAATTTGTGGATCTAGACGGTGGAGATAATGAAATGTCAACTGTTTAGATGAAAATGTTGTTAAATGTTCTTGAGATATGATGTTCCAGCTCTATGCAAGGCTATGTCCGCATAATGGGTCGATATGCAAAGCTGGTAACGTTTGGAAAACCAAATGCAGGAGATTGACTATGGCGATCTTGGTGAATGGAAAATGGAGTTGTATATTCCGCAGGATGAATAGATCTGAGATAAAAAGGTCCGTAACTCTCCTCCTTCCAATATCAATCCAAAGAAAATCCTCCAAATGCACAATTCATATTTTTAAGGATTCCTTGATGCTTGAAAGACTAAGTAGATAAGAATATTAAAAACTTTAAAAATATGCAATATAATGATGAGCACATGTCTATATTCAGCAATCTGTCTGTCTTTGCGCTTAACCCAGAGGAGAAAGCGAAAAATAATCAGAGTCCCCTGCATAAAACCTCAATGCATTGATTGTTTTTTTAATATATATAATACTATCAACAAAATGTACAGTGGTCTGCACTATAAACCTATTGACAAAATAATAGCCTATCAAATGGTAGAAGCAATTGACGTGGTCTACACTCAAAAGCATCCTATAACGAACAAGGCTAATAAATTTTCAGAGAGGTCCAGGATCCTGCTCTGATACCAGATGTGAAATCTGGTTGAGGTTGCTCTCAGGTAATTTTCGGGTCAATCAACACACAGTCTTTTATTTCATAAAATAGAAGGATACATATAGTGAGGCCTTCTCCTATAAACTAGGAGATAACTCCCACTACCAAGTTTGTAATAATATCTCCACACCGAAATAGGTGATTTACTTTATATAACCCACTATTCACATACATAATATCACAAACTATATTTTCTTAGAACCAACTTATTACTATCTGATGAAATAATAATCACCATGGGAAGTCTAATGTTCCAACAATTATGTGCAAGAAATTTTTTCCTAAATATTAATAGAGAATTACACCAAGAAAATATTTACTACAAAAGTAATTGCACGTATAGAATTAGTGGGAAGAGTGTAAAACCATTGTAATGTGAAGTCCTTAAGACTTCGGGTAAAATTCATGGTAAGCAAGATGTCATTAGAAGCATAATCAAAGAAAGAAACATGAAATGAGTCAATATGTTAATTAGGATCTCCTTTTCCATCATAGATAAGATATTCAGGACAAAAATACCCAATAGGTAGTGGATAAGAAACCACTTCAGGTGTAAGGGGATTGTGAAGTAACTGTTGGGAATCCATACTATTTAGGAAGAAGATGAACCTTGTTACAATTGCAAGTTTTTTTTAATAAAGTATCAACAATGAATTCAAGAGTTTATGTGCTAGAAGAAGATGCATGTGCACCATGAGGAGTATATATGGGCTATGTGGTGACAATTATAGTGGTAAGAATAGACATGGAAACATTTAGAATTGATAAGTGAGGTATACTCAAAGAGGTGGGAACCACGGATGTGTAGACAACAGTTGTCGAGGTGGGTGATAAGCAAAAAGCCTTGAGTTGATCTTGAGTGGCATATAAGAGGAGGTCAATATTAGATGGGTTTTCATACAAAAATTGATCAAATTATTGTGCATATTCATTAGGGAGACCTTGATCATGTTAGTCATGTTGAGATTTAGAGCCATGGGATTGACCATGATAAAAAATGATGGTTAAGGAAGAATTGGAAAATAGATTATGTGTAATATGAGTAACATGAGGACGAATCGGATCATCACAAGTAGAACTTTCTCTAAGAGTATAATTTATGGTGAGTAGTAGGAGGAAAACAAGTGGTGAGGTCACTAATTGAGATGCAAGGGGTGAATTATCATGGTTATTGTTAGGAAGAGTGGTGTAAAGATTAACCTCATAAGACAAAGAAACAAGAAGATGAATAGGAGTTTGCATAATTGCTAAATTCGAGGACTCATGGTCCTGAGTGGGTAGTACCAGATTTAATTTGATGGCATAACTCACGGAGCACATATTTTTGAAATAAATGGTGAATAATGTTGGAAGGAACTAGTGTAGCTGAAGAAAATGCATCAAGGTCAACATAATACATATAACCCATTGAAAGAACAGAAGAATGGGGACCAACAGAAGTAGGCATGCTGATAAAGAAAATAAAGATAAGGCTTGAAAAGATAATCATTTACCCAGATGGAAACTCAAAATCAGCTAGGGTTTGAAAATTAGCAGGTTTAATACATAAGGAATGGGTCCTAGATTAGGATAAGGGTTTTATCAAAAGAGGGTTCACCAAAATGTTTAACCCTAAATAAAATTTCTATGTGATTTTAATTAAGCACATATGAAAGATTGAAGTTGACAACTGATTTAATAAAGATAATTAAATTTAAACACTAAATCAAATTTACAATTCATAGCAAATGGGAAATATTGAAGCAAACCATAAAAACATAACATGTAATTGGAAGTACAAAATGGAGGTAAGGGAACTTATCTTGCCACAATTTTATTTCTTGACATATTTGAGAATGTAAAACATATAAAAAAAGAGAAATGAACTTGAAGAAGCCTCAAAAAATAAATTAGAAGTGTAAATATTCATAGGTTAGGACTGTACAACACATTTAGGACCGTACTGTATGGTCTAGGACCTTCTGTATGGTCTTATAACTACTCTAAAACAACTTCTATAAATTTTTAGGTTTCTGACTTTCCTATATTTTTTCTTTCACATTCAAAACCTAGTTTTCACACATGCAAAAAATCTTCCTATGTAAAGTGATCATCGTCTCAAAACCTGGCCATGAATGAAGAGTCCTGTAGTAAAAACATTAAAATAGTTTTTGGAACCCTTTTGAACTACTGACGTTGGCACTCCTATAAAGAGTCCTTAAACCACATGTTGTTGTCCACCTAGTACGTGATATCTACATAGATAAATCATATTTGGTAGTTTCTTTAACAATTCTTGTTTTTATTTGGTTCTTTCTAAAACCACCTAGAGAGACTATGTTTGGATGCTTGTAGATCATGAGAGAGATGGTTGTCTTATCTTGGTTTGTAGCTTTAGACCTAATGTGAGTGCTTCATTAATGACTATAGATGTAAAAGTTCAATATTTAGGAAGTTCTAGATTCATTTTGCAAGTGTATGAAGTGAGTTCTCTAGTGAATTTCATTAATATTTACAAGTTAGCAAATGAGGTAGTTTTTACTTGCTTCCTTAATGATTATAAATGTAAACTTTCAGTATTTAGGAAATTTTAAATTCATTTTTCAAGTGTATGAAGTGAGTTCTCTAATACTTTTATAGGAATCCTTATATTATTTATCTAAGAATGACCAATCTAGAGAAAGTATAGGACCCAACGAAAGATTTAAATTTGAAAGTGAAGTTTGAAGACAAGTCAATCCAAGACTTTACAAAGAGGTGAAGCCCATATGGTATGATGTTAACTAGATTATATGGCCCCGTAAAAGAGTAAGAAACATGTTGAGTGAGATTAGGAACATGTAAGCTATAGACACAAAATCACGCACTTTAGATATTATTTAGTCCCGGTCTCATACTACTATTCATATGATTTTTGAGTGAAGAAAGTACTAATTAACCCCCATCTTTTGGAAATTTTAGTTTTCTTTATGTCATCAATGCCAACCTTCAACACATACTTTCCCAATCTATTTTTTTTTATTTTGCGTCATTTAAGCTTTGACTTGAGCACCCAGGCTAATACTGAGGCACCCACATGCACCCTGGTCAGAGTCGAGGGGCCCTGATCCTCTTTCCACTTTCCCACCACATTTTGGGAACTGTCCATCCATTTGAGAATTTTATATTTTTGGTGGTCAGCCTTTTTAGGTTTAATTACGAAATTAGAACAAGAGAACGATATAGATATAAAGTTATGAGACCATAATGAGGGACCAATCATTAATCACTACTATCATCACCTAAGGTTACATCCATCAAAGGATCCATTCTCATCTATCGACCTCCATTGCAAGGAACAAGGTTGGTTCATCTACATCACATTGCATAGGAGGGAATTTTGTTGTATCCCATGCACCATTTAATTACATTTCTACAAATAGTTATTACTCGCTACTTTCACAAAGTGTGACTGGCATAAGAGCACCTAGGGCATGATTGCACACATAAGCACATAAAACTACATCAAGTCTGAGATGTAGTATAATGTTCAGTTAGTAAGTCCACCATTATGGCCACTGAGGACAATCTGACCCCTTCATATGCATATTTAGTTTTTCAGTGGTTTGATGCTTGTCTTGGGGTTTTGCAGGTTTCATCTTCATTTATAATTTCTAGCAACATATTGTGCAGTCTAGCAAAGCTAGTGCAATAGGAAGCGCACATAGGTGATCACTTAGTGACACCTCAGAGGAGGTTTACAGATATTTTTCACAGACCACCGTACCCATATCTCATACTAGGGCACCAACATATGCCCCTATACCTATCAAGGTGCCCCAGTCCACTCAAATTTCCTAGATCTGCACTTTTCTGGACCTTGTTACATTCATTTCCTTCTCTTGTTTCTCCACTCATCTCTATGATATAGTCCAACAAGCTCATCTTATCAGGTGAGTTCTTTCTAAATCTCTTTACACTCTAGGGTTTTACATATCTACTTTCTTAGTTGCTTAAGTCATTTTTCCTTATTTAGGTTAGCTCTTATTTACTTATGTACTTCTTATATTAACTTCCCAAATTCATATTTTAGCTAATCATTTTGTACTTTCTTGTTTTGTTTGCTATTGTATTTGGGTCTTTCCCTTTGTTTGGTGTGCACACTTATTTTTTTATATTTGGTCATTGTAGCCTTGAGTTTCTTGTGACATAATGAGTGATGTCCCCTGTTTGAAACCCACTTTGGTGGTCTATGTTTTTCTTCTTGCGTGTTTACTTACATCCTAGCTTACACTTGTATTTTACATACATGCTTGTTCATGCTAACACTTGTTTCTAGCCACTTGTTTTTGTGTGCATTGGTTTCTACCAAGCGCATTCTCTTCCCCATGTAAGGGAAATTTTATGTGGTTAGTTCTTTTAGGGGTCGCATTCTCCTATCAACGACATCACATGTGCCCCCAAAGAGGGGGGAAATCATTCGGGGTTTTACATACTACATAACGCTTCTACACCGGTTCAGTTCAATTTAGTTTTCACCCTTGGCATTTTGGGTTATACAGCGAGTGGGTTCAGACTAGTCTGCGAACCTTGCACACAACATATTTTATAGGATAGGTTGTCCTTAGCATTCTAGGGAGCAGTTATAGGTTAGAGGATATAACAGATTTCCTCTCTACACTACTTTGGCCAATGGTGTTGGATCACGGAAAAAACTAGGTAGTACAAATATCTCTCTATACATTCATCAAGGAAGAAGTTACACGTTGGAGAATAATTGCAACTTTCTCCCTATACTTCTTTAGCTAGGGTGACATGAGATCACCCAAAAACTCGTAATAGAGGATATCCTTTCTACACCTTTTCTCTCATCATGGATCAGGTGCACATGTTCCTTTTTACATTTTTTATTTCCAGTATATACATTTTTACTATATACATGTGTTTTTGACATATATACATGTGTATTTGACTACTTGATCATCTTCTCCTTGCAGGTTCGACTGTATGAGAAGAAAACAGTCAACAACAAAAAAAACAATGACATCGACAACAAGAACATTTTGCGGCAGCACACGACTCATACTAATATGTAGGTATATCACATGCATTGACAACTACACATGCATTTCCACCCTAGGTTCACTCTCACCGCGTTTTCACACTTTTACATCTTTAGTTTCCACTCTTCACTATTTTTTCATTTCACGCTTTGTCGATTCCATCGACACGCTTTCTACATCACTCTACATGGACATCAGGTATGCATCTCTATCTACTTTATGTTACCAAGAGTTCCGACTCACCAATATAAAATGGGGGAAAATGTAGACACAAAATCATGTACTTTAGACATTATTTAGTCCTAGTCTCATGCTACTATTCATATGGTTTTTGAGTGAAGAAATTACTAATTAACTCCCATCATTTGGCCATTTTACTTTTCTTTTTGTCGTCACTTTCGACCTTAAGCACATACTTTCCTAGCATGTTTTTCTCATTTTGCATCATTTTAGCCTTGACTAGGGCATCCAGGCTAGTACTGGGTTGCCCACAGGCCCCCTGGTCCCAGTCGGGACACCCTCATTCTCTTTCCACTTTCCCACAACTTTTGGGCACTTTCTAGTCATTTAAGCATTCTATATTTTTGGTGGCTGGCGTCTTCGTGGTTAATTACAAAATTAGAACAAGAGAACCATAACAAATATAAAGTTATGATACCATACTGAGGGGACAAACATTAAGCACTTCTATCGTCACTTAAGGTTTCATCCATCAACGACTCCATTTGTAACCATCTAGCTCCATCACAAGACACAAGGCTGGTTCATATCCATCACACTTCATAGGAGGAAATTTTTTTATATTCCATCCACATTTTATTACATTTATACATATAGAACTTTCTCGCTACTTTCACAAAGTGTGACTGGCACAAGATCACATAGGGCATGATTGCACACACAAGCACATAAAAGTACATCAGGTCTGAGATGTAGTGTAGTGTTCAATTAGTAAGTATACCATTGTGGCCGCTAAGGACAATCCAACACCTTCATATGCATCTTTGTTTTTTAGGAATTTGATGGTTGTATTGGGGTTTTACAAGTCTCCTTTTTATTTTTGATTTCCAGCGACATATTGTGTAGTCCAGCGAAGGTAGTGTGGTAGGAAGACAACACAAGTGATCATTTAGTGACACATCATAGGATGTTTACAGAGTTTTTTCATAGACCGAGGCCCCCATATCTCATACTAAGGCACACATAGGTGCCCATGTACCTGTCACTCCACCCTAGTCCACTCAGATTGTCCAGATGTACACTTTTATGGACCTCAAAAAAGTGTGACTAGCATAAGACCAGATAGAGAATGATTACATGCACAATCACATAAAACTACATCAGGTCTGAGATGTACCATAGTGATAAGTTACTAATTCCACCATTTTTTTCATTGAGGATGATCTAACCCCTTCATATTCATCTTTATTTTTTAGGGATTTGATGTTTATTCTTGGGGTTTTGTAAGTCTCCTCTTTATTTACAATTTCCAGTGACATATTGTGTTGTCCAGCAAACCTAGGTCAGCAAGAAGAGAACACAGTAGATCATTGGAGGACACCATCAGAGGATTTTACAAAGCGTTTTCATAGACCATGGCCCCCATATCTCATACTAAGGCATGCACAGACACCCCTGTACCTATCATGGTGACCCCAATTCACTCAGATTGTCCATATCGGCAATTTTATGGACCTCAGCACATTCGTTTCTGTAGATACCAGTTTTTGGTATCACCCTACGTTTCGCTCTACTTTATTACACTTACCCTCTTGATTCCCTTTTCCTTTAAACTAAATCCTAAAAAAATGCACAATTACCTTTAAGTAATTAATTCATCCCCTTAAATCCTTAATCATCATTATGTGTTAATGGATTCCATGTAAGCCCCTTTCATAATTAATATGTACTAACCTAAATAATATCACCTCACATACTAAGAAAATGCTCCAAAATCTTCCACATCATGCACCCCACTAGTCCCCATCACATCCACTATTACACTTAATCCTCCAAATCATAAACCCACATGGACCCCACTCATTCAAATCAAATCTATTATCTCACCTAAAAATCAATACCCCAAAAATTGATATACCCCAAAAACATTCACAATCCGACATCCCACTCAAAAATATAATAGTGAAAAAGAATCCACATGGGATTGCACTTTTACACCTAACCTTTGCATCATGCTCCCTACTCAATATCACATCCTTTTTATTTTACATAATAATTCAAAGCATGAGCCCCTCTGTCAAATCAAATCCATTATCAAAAGTTAAAATCATGTGTCTAAATCAAGGTTACTTTTGTAAACTAGGGTTATCTAACATCCCTTAGTTAACCCCCTCCCCAGATTATATATTCATGCTTTCTCACCTTCTTTCAATCAATTTTTCAGAAATCATATTGAACCTTTGGTGTTATAGCTTCTCATTTTCATTTCCATACTCATGCCTTTGTAGTGTGTTTAGGGAATCCACCTCTTAACATGTTCTTTTATCACATCCATCTCTTGGCAAGTCTTATGTGGTTCTTTTGACCCATAAATCCATTTCTTGGAAAATTTGGCCTCAAAATTGTCATTAGCTTCACATAAACTTGGTTTGCTTTGATTAAGTCGGTGATTTCTTTATCGATATTTTCATTTTCTGACATATATCAATTTTTGTATGTAATCCATGTTACCTATTTCTCATCGTTCATTTATATCTTTCTAGACACAGGGGTTGAAATCCTCAAAGGAAGTTGACAACTTCTTGGAACTGGCGTTGTCCAAGAAACCCCCACATATGTTTATCTAATCACATATATTTAGGTTTTACAAATATTATCGGTCAGATTCATCTTCTTGGTGCTTAAAGATCCATATCCCCACCTAATGGTACTAAGCCCTCCATCATTTTAAGTTAGATAGTGGCTTCTAGTATCGAAATTCACCCATGTGAGAATGAAGTTTCCTATACAATAGTTTCCTAATCATGTTTCTCCAGCCATCTCTGCAACACAGTCCAATAAGCTCGTTGAATCAACCGGGTTGTTTCTAACTCTCTTTGCACTTTAGGGTTTTACATATCTACTTTATTAGTTTCTTGGGTAATTTCTTCTTTTTTGGGTTAGCTCTTATTTACTATTGTATTTCTTAGATTAACTTCCAAAATTCATATTTTAGTTAATCATAAATTGATATATATGTATGGATTTTATGCATTACAATTATTAGATTTTGAAAACATGCTAGTGTGCAAGGATAAACAACTCGTTATGGACCTTGGAAAGTGCTAAGTATGAATGGGAAGTTGTGTCCAACATAACGAGAGTGCATAGTCAAATCAAGGGTTATCAAATTGTAAATACCAAAATTAAGTGTCTACACATTCTTATAAGTAGGAATTTTTTACTTTTACTATTAAAAATTGTTTTTAAAATTATTTTGGCTATGTACCTACATGTGCATTTGATGTTTTTTCTAGACCATAATGCAAATACAAATAGAAAGTGGATTCTGAAGTACACAAAGTTGAAACGTTCATTTACAAGATTTAACAAATTCACTACCATGTGTAAAAGAGGTCAAAGAAGTCACAAGACAAGTACAAAGCATATCATGATCAATATAGAATTGAGCATACTTTTTTTTACTGGGGTCAAGCTATGGTTTTAATTCAGTAGAGAGTGTCTCAAAGGTTTTGATAAAAATACAAAACCTTTGAGGTATGGTCTAAACTTTAAAACCTCTAAATGATAATACGAGAGAGGTATTTTTTCCTCTTATTTCTAGGATTGGAAAAACATACATCTCCATTGTTTACTATAGCAATAATGGTTTTGAACTGATATCAACGTTTGAAGAAGAAGATTTTCAAGCGTAGTACATAGAAGAACTAGCACAGAGAATTCGGTACCTTCTAACTAATACATTGACATAGAAAGTCCACATGATAATTTGAGAGAGGTTCTTTTTCCTCTTATTGATAGGAAAGAGAAACACCTCTCTCTTTTTTTACATAGAACATTGTTTTTTCGGTTACATGATATCATCATTTAGAAAAGTTAGAAGGTTTTCAAGTGCAGACAGATCGCACAGGCAACATTAGATTCTCTCTAGCCAAAGTCTGGTAAGATGCTCCAAATTGGTGGACAATTAAGTAGACATAAAAACTTGAAACTTAGGTACCGCAAACATCGCTCACATTTCTAAACCACACTCACGTAATTATTTTTTATAGGTTTGGTGATTTCCGAACCTAAAACTGCGTTTCATCACGGTCCTCTGAGACAAAAAACAGACCCATGACTCATCATTTTCCCCCATTGTTCCTTTCCAACCATGTAATTTCTCCTAGACCTTTGGCACTCGTGCTTTGAATACCCCCTAAAAATTGCTCTTCAAACTTCTGGATCGCGATAGTTTCAACCATGCCACCAAGACAAAGAGGTAAGCCCTCGATTTTGATCAATTTTTTTGCATTTTAGGATATTTTTGTGATTTTCATGGGTTTTTCAATTTTTTGTTTATGTATACAATTTTTTTGTTTTGGTCAGTTGCTCTGACAAGCTCGTAATCCTGCAAACCATCGAAATATTCCTCAAAACCCTCCAAACAATCCTCAAAAACTCTCCAAAACTTCCTCAAAAACCCTCCTCCAAACATAGATCCACCTCTTGTGGCTCCTTCTGTCCCCACAGAACCAGTAGGAACACAAGTTGATATCATTGAATAATATGACAAAATAAAATTATCATTGAGAACCTTATTCAAACTATAAGACAAAATCATGCCACAAATCCGTCCTACGTGACTTTAGCCAACACATTACAAACATTGATTGGTGAATTCAACTCCATGCAACCAACCAAATAGAAAGATGGAATACTTTTAGAGGTGATTGTAGGTGGTGGTATGTAGATAAATTATCCCATGCGGCCGTAAAAGACAAAAAAATTAGAATATATCACATTTGTGCATTATTTACTGACCCAAGAACCAATGCCCCCCGTAGCTACTTGCAAACGGCTCCCAATCCATTGGTGCCATTGATGACCAAATCAAGAACAATTTTTGGGACCGATGGTGGATGGTTTTTGATTATCCACCATGCAACAACAATGAGGTTCCTCTCTATTTTTTGAAGAAATTATATTGCGAGTTTGTGCTTAATGAGGTCCCAAATTATTTCAACTTTTCTAAGTTTTATGGGCGAGGAGGTGGCTCTGCACAAATTAGACCTGGTGCATGTGTAGGTTAACCAAGGATCTCCCATGCCCCAAAAAACCCCCACTACCTTTAGTTATCCCTCCTGCAGTGAAGGAGGTTGTGGAGATTGACACACTACATGCATTGAGGGAGGTCACTGACACTCTGACCCAGCATAGTGACCAGATTGCATCTTGTGATGTTGGTGGAGGTGTCAGTTCTAGCACACCACACCACTATGGATCATGTGGTGCCATATACACTATGGGAAAGACATCATTTGTCGGATCACATGATTTCTTTTCTCTAGATGAGATGATGGCAGATGTTTTTGGAACTGGTGCAAAGGATCTTGGTCTTTCACGGGTAAATGTCAAATAAATATGTAATATATATATATGTGTGTGTGTGTGTGTGTGTAATATATATATATATATATATATATATATATATATATATATATATATACAATAGTTTAATTCATGTTTGAGATTTTAATATATATGTATTTGATATATACATCTTGTACATACATGTAATAACTAATTTTTTTTATTTTATTTTAAATAGAAAGATCCAGTGAAGGAAACATCTGGCGTTGACATGCTAGCTACTACAACTAAGCGTGTTACAAATGTAGGTTTCAAGTTGTACTTAAATTTCAAATTTCATTTGATTGTGAACTTTTATTATTATAATGTTTCTCTTGTACATGTACATATTAATATATGTTTGTCTTTTATACGCAGGATCCTGATGGGTCATCATCTGCTCTAGGAACTGAGGCTACTGGCATGCCTCACGTGACTTTTACGCAGGTTAATTTCTCTTTACACTTTGTTTCTAATTGTGGAAGTTCATGTGGATTATGCTTTAGGTCTGTTATGTGGAAATCATGTAGATTAATATTGATTTGTACATGTTTTTTGTATAGCTTATGATTGCCAAAGAGACCCCTCCATCTATGCAAACTGTGGAGGTTGTTGTAGATACTACCATAGCATTTATAGATCCACTAATTGAGGTACAATTTTTCAAATTTGTTAAATTTTGGAGGAATTATTTCTTATTACTTAAGTCTACAATATCAAATTTTGTACATGAAATATTTAATTTGAAATTTAATTATTTGTATGTAGCTTACCCCTTGGGAGTCTATTATTTTCCCTGCGACGCATCAACAAGAAATTGATAGGGAATCATGACATTGCAGTAAGATTTCACATGCATTTTAAATAAATTCTAAGTTTCTAAATTTTGAATGTATTTTAAAAATCTGGGTGTTAAAAACTTGTTGTTTATGAATGTGCAGGTTAGGTTACAGGCCTGCTTAGAGATGCCTAGGACCACACAGATGAAATTCGTAGTGGGCATCTCCCTCCACTACATCCCCAGGTCATGGACATGCTACTTCTAGCAAGGAAAAGAGAGGGAAGATGTTTCATGATTAGATTCATAGGACCTGGATGTACATACATATATATATTCCTCATATGGGCCATCCGGTCCTAGTTCATGATTCTTCATATAGTCCATTGTATATATAGCCTTATGCGACCACATGTGGTCCTATATGTATGACATACTTAGTTCGAGATGTACACATGCTATGAACTTATATTTTTAGAGACCTACACACTCCAGCACAAGATTACTTAGTTCGAGATGTACACATGTTATGAACTTATATTTTCAAAGGCGTGTGTCCAACACACTTAGTTTGATACATTATATATCCATGTGTGAACTACAAAAGGGAAATAGTTTTCATAACAACATTACTTCTATGTTTGAGGTAATTCAATTTCATTACACATGATATCCTTCTATGTATGTATGTTCTATGTATATTAATTCTATATGTATGTTTTATTTAAAATTTAAAAAACTATGTCTTGGAGATTATCCATTAATAGGGCTTATCTTGATCAATAGATACACCTTACATGGTACAATTGTTAAGCAAACTTATTCCATTAAGTAAAACCTATGATAACCATGCTAGGTGAACTACAAAAGGGAAATACGTAATTAATTTTTTCATAGTAATTACGTAGGGTGTATGTGTAACTCTAATTATTTTCCCACCTCCTAACAATGTGCACATCTTTGAAAGAATGGTTGTGGTGAAATAGTGTAGGAATTTGAGCCAGTGTAAGACTGTCAAACGCTATATTTTGTAAATGGTGGATCATGGCACCAAACCGACTACACTGACACATCCGGATGGCTAGGTGAATGCTAGAGGAGGAATTTTTTTGGTGTGCGACAATGTCGTTGCTTCCAGGCTACTTCATTCGGGTGTAGTCCCTTAAGAGCCCTAAGACCAAACAATTGTTCAACTTCGACGGGTGACTACGTGCACTCCGTGGCACCTAGAGACATCTCATCTGATCCTACACCTTAGCATAGGGGACCCTCTACAATATCCTATCTCAATTTGTTCCTTCTCCAATTGGTTCTCATGGTGTCGTATTGTTTACAAATGTGTGAAATAGTGCAGTTTGAGCCAGTTGTAAGGTTGTCAAAAACTATATTTTTGCAAACAGTGGGTCATGGCATTAAACTGAATGTGCCAACACATCTAAGTGGCTAGATGAACACTATAGGAGGTGTTGTTTTGGGTGTGTGACAATTTCATTGCTTTTGGGCTACTTCGTTCGGGCATAGTCCTTTAAGAGCCCTTAAAACCAAAAAATCATTCAACTTCGATGGGTGACTATACGGACTTTGTGGAACCTAAGGACATCTCGCCTAATCCTACACCTTGGCATAGGGAGCCTCTACAATATCCTATCTTAGTTTTTTCCTTCTCTAATTGGTGCTCTCGCTGCCCTATTGTTTTCAAACGTGTGAAATAGTTTAGTTTGATCCAGTGTAAGGCTATCAAACGCTATATTTTGAAAACGATGAGTTATGGCACCAAACTTACTATGCTAACACATCCGGGTGGCCAAAGGAATGCTAGGGAGGTGTCATTTAGATGCACGACAACGTCGTTGCTTCTAGGCTACTTCGTTCAGGTGTAGTCCCTTAAGACCCCTGAAACCAAAAAATTGTTCAGCTTTGATGGATGACTACGCAGACTCCGTGGCACCTAGAGATGTCTCATCTAATCTTACACCTTAGTGTAGGGGACCCTCTATAATATATTTTCTCGGTTTTTTCATTCTCCAATTGGTACTCTCACTGCCCTACTTGTTTTCAAACACACGAAATAGTTCAGTTTGAGACAGTGTAAGTCTATCAAATGATATAGTTTGCAAATGGTGGATCATGGCACCAAAATGACTGCGCTGACATGTCTGGGTGCCCATGTGGACACTAGATGAGGTGTTTTGGTGTGGTGACAACGTCGTTGCTTCCGAGCTACTTCATTCAGGCATAGTCCCTTAAGAGCCCTGAGACCAAACAATTGTTAAACTTTGATGGGTGACTATGTGGACTCCGTGGCACCGAGAGATGTCTTGTCTAATCCTACACCTTAGAATAGGAACCATCTACAATAGTCTGTCTCAGTTTTTTGTTCTCCAATTGGTGTTCTCGCTGCCCTATTATTTGCAAACGCACAAAATAGTACAGTTTAAGACATTGTAAGGCTATCAAATTCTATATTTTGCAAACGGTGGATCATGGCACCGAATCGAATGCATTGACATGTCTAGGTGGCTAGGTGAAAACTAGAGGAGGTTTTTTTTTCTGTGCACGACAACATCGTTGCTTCCGAGCTACTTCGTTCAAGTGTAGTCCCTTAAGAACCTTGAGACCAAAAAAAATTTCAACTTCGATAGGTGACTATGCACACTTCGTGGCACCTAGAGACATCTCGTCTCATCCTACACCTTGGCATAGGGACCCTCTACAATAACCTATCTCAGTTTCTTCCTTCTCTAATGAGTGCTCTCTTTGCCCTATTATTTGCAAACACGCCAAATAGTGCAGTTTGATCCAGTTTAAGGTTTTCAAATGCTATATTTTGCAAACGGTGGGTCGTGGCACCAAACTGAATATATACACACATAGGGATGGTCTTTTAAACACTTGGGGGAGGCATCATTTTAGTGCGTGATAACTTCATTGCTTCCAAGCTAATTTTTTTCGGGCATAGTCCCTTAAGAGCCTGAAGACCATAAAATCATTCAACTTGGATAGGTGTCTACGCGAACTCCATAGCACCTAGATATGTCTCATCTAATCCTACACCTTGGCTTAGAGAGCCTCTACAAATATCATGTCTTTGGTTTTTCCTTCTTTAATCAGTACTCTCGTTGCTCTATTATTTGCAAATGCGCTAAATAGTGCAATTTGAGTCAGTGTAAGACTGTTAAATGCTATATTTTGTAAACGGTGGGTCGTGGCACCGAACCAACTATACACACACCCACGTAGGGATGGTCTTGTAAACACTTGGGGAGGTGTCGTTTTTTTTTCTCTAAGCTTCAGGTGCTTTTGGGCTACCTCCTCTAGAGATAAGAACCCCCTCCACAAGTACATAAATTGTTGTTAATTGCTTTTATTTTCTTGCAAAACAATGAAATATTCTCTTAGCTTTGAGAATTTACAATTCTCTACTAACAATGTCAACTATGTGAAGGTGGAAGCGTTTTTGGCACCACTAACTTGCACATAAAAGTGTTAGTCAAATAAATTTAAGTTTTAAAATCAAAACCATACTAGATATATACAAAATACAAAAATTTAATAAAATATATGAAATTAAATTTATTTAAATAAAAAATTTATACATACCAAAGAAATTATATATACCAAACATGAGCATTGTAAATTCATTCCAATGAATCGTCAGGATTGGATCTACTATGAATAGCAGACATGATTTCTTTATGATCTGACTCTTGAACCTTCCAAAGAATCTTGTTATTATAGGCCTTCCTCGATATCTATACAGCTGAATATTTTTCGCTAGAACTAGATGCGAATATAAGAGTATTTTCTTGTGTGTCTCAAAGTCTTCAAACACAAAAAAAAAAGCGTTTTTAAATGGATACCGTCAAAGCCAAGTTCTAATAACTACCACTGACCCTGTAGGGTACTCAATATCTTTTCCATCTATAACAAGAGAAGTCAAATTATTTCTTTCCTCAATGCAATGACATAATAAATAGTATTTTTCTTCTTCATTGTCTTCTGTCATAATAACTGCAAACACAAGTCCTACAAAAAAATAAAGTTTTCAACTCAAATTTAAATTGTACATATTAAAATTTCAATGGACATAACTCAATACAAAATTTGTAAATAACCATAAATACCTTGTCTCACCAAAATAAAAATTTCATCAAATTCCCTGGATGTTACAACTTCATCTACAGAAACAAGTTGTAATGCTTATGGAGGTTGATAACTAGGAAGCAGAGTTAGAATCCTACAAAATCCATCCATCCACCCATTCTTGTGAATCACACTCAGTAGTGAAAAAATTGATACAAGATGCACAAAAACATGTCAAATTTCTTGCCCATGTGGCCCACGAAGTAGTGTATAAGGTACAAAATGAGTGCATATCACTAGACCTAGTGAGTGTCATACAATCCTTGTAGTTAGCAATTTTTTGTTCCTCTATCAACCAAAAATATCTGCGAACTGTAAAATTTTATTGAAAACCTTGAGCCATGTTTTTAATACTCCATTTCACTATAATCTTTGCATCTTTCAACTTAGAACCATCTTTGTACTTCAACTCTTCTCTTGTAGTAGATCTTTTCACACATGCCCCTGTACCGTCATGCTCTCCTTTTTCATGTCCATTCTCAGTGAAACTCCAAATATGTTGCACACCCATCTTGACGTGCATCTTTCTCATCCAATAAAACATTCATACATTCTTAAACTGAGACTTTCAATTATCTGACCATATATAATGTTGTTTGAAGTGGGTGTCCCTATCAGATAAGTTTCCATAAAATAACTGGAAACACCCTTACACAAATTCAGTAGAATGAGTATGATCATCACTGATATAAAAGTGGTACTCTTTTAAAAAAATCGATCATTCTTTGTATTGTCAAGAGAATGTATAAATGCTATATGCACAAAAATAGCAACTTGTACTGAGTTGTAATATTGCGATTGAGCCTCCATTTGTGGTTGCAATGTGTAATTCTCTACAAAATCAACCACTGAAATAATAGTACTAATAGGAAATGTGTCCTTATATATCTTGAACTGTTCATCTAACCATCGAGCTCTATGTGTATGGCATAGCATACTCATAAACAATTTCATCCTTAAATTTTCTCATAAATTGAAAAACATGCATATGTTATGTAACTAGCTCACACTGTTTAGACTCTTTTCCATCTTTCAACTGGTATGAAATTTATTTATATTTATCAAGTTCAACTAAATTATGTCCTATTGCACCTTCAATTTGCTCATGGATGTAACTTTCCAATTTAGGTAATCCGCCGCATGTACCACAACTTCCATCTAAATAATCCTGACTATAATAAAAATTGTCCAACTTATTTTTCACAAAATATAGCAGGAATGAAATCCCTGGAAGATATTGGTGGAACTTGAACACCACATTTCGATAACATAGTTTTAGAATGAAAATTAGAACGAATACGTAAAAATTTAGCATAATGCATCACAAATTCAACATGTTACCTACAACCACAAGTGGTACGAGCGTGGTTGATTTTCACATAGAATGGTTTCAACATTTCAAAAAAATGTTGACTAATATTGATTTCCAGATGCTCTTGTTCAAACTTACAAAAAAATTGAGTTTGAGTCATATCTAAGAAATTCTTTGGATGTGGTTTATGATTAGTAGAACCAACTCTCCGTTTTACAACATCTCTTGTATTAGGTGAAACTCTAGTGTTATCATGCCAAAATTGAATAACTTCTCTTATAGAATCAGAATTATCTTTGTTCTTATGTGGTGCTCTAGCAAAAAATGCCTAAAAATCGGTGTTATTGAGTGATTGAAGGATATTACATCTTTCAATTGCTTTCATTAGAGTTTTTTTATTAACTTGCAACATTCGACTTGTTTGTGTAATCAAACGTCATTTTTTATTGATTCACTTACAACACTAGTAGTAAGTACATGATGCACAATATTACTATCCCTAGTTCGTCTCTTAACACCAACAATGTGATATGCATCATGAAGGTTTTCAACAATTGTAGAGGTTTGACCACGTATATTAGATGTTGTCAATTCTAAGGTGTTTAATGTAGGTATCATTTTAATCAATTTCATCAAACTAACCAACAACCGACATCTTTAGGAATCATTTAAAATTTTAAAATGATTATCCCAAATTTCAGTGGCTTTTCTTCTGATTTGCCATTCAGAAAGTTTGTCATACATTGGTTTCAAAATGTTTTCATCAATTTAAATAAAATAATTAGGTTTCTTACGGAAAATCCTAGGATGTGTTTTTGTCAAATTTTGCTTATCTACAGTTTTAACCTGATTTTTCTTATTCACATTTTCATTGTCTCTTTTAATTTCAACATTTTCTACATCACGAGTATTTAATTCTTCTTCAACATTGACAGTAAAAACATCTTCATCACAAGTATTTAATTCAACTTCAACATTGATAGTAGAAACATTACTTGGTTTCTCATTGCTTACAATAGTAGGGGTTGAAGATGAACCTCTTCTTGATTCACGAAGATTCCACATTCGCTCAGCATTTTGAAATCTATTTGCCTCTAATTTGTTTGGTTTTTTTTACTTAATGACTTCTTTTCTTGACTTCGTTTCTTATCTCCCATGTTGTTTTGCTTCCGGTGATAAGAAAAATGTATAGAAAATGACAAAATTTCGTAGTAATTTGTACGGTAAAGTCAAACAGTAAAAATCACATGGTAATTAGAACATTGAGATATGTGTAAATATGATTTAAGAACCACAATGGCACTTTACAAATCACACTCGCAGTTTATAAAGTGCGATCACGGTTCTTGTTATAAAACTTGCGATCGCAGTTTATAAACCGCAATCATGGTTCTATCTATATCATAAAATCTGACCATAAGTCTCGAGAAATATTTGTTTTTCACCAACCAAAGCTATAGAAGGTCATTATGAAGTGTAAAAAGGCCAAAAAAATTCAAATTTTCTCTTCCACAGACGTGAACCATGCTGAAAAACTAAAAAGATTTTACAAAAATGGTGCCATCGTGTAGGGGAGACTATTAGCTTCGTAGAAATATTGATTTTAAAGTGAATAGAATAAGATAAATATAATTTTATAATTTTTTTACTAACAATAGTTCCTTAAGACATTTTTTCCCGTGAATGTTCATGTCTATGTTTAAGACTGCAACTTTTGTTTCGCTTATCAAAATGTGATAAAACTTATACCATCCCAAGTGTGGAAAAATTCTAAACATGTTAAATATATATATATTTGATTTTGATATTTTTTGATATAGTTATGGTGGGCAAATGGAAAGCGTTCCTTTTTCTAAATCTTTTCAGACCACTTTCACGGAAAAAATCATTAAAAAAAATTTGCTCAAAAAAATACAAAATAAAATCCATCCCAAGATAGACAACTACATCTAAATTTTCACCAAATGAAAAAAAAACTACAAGATTTGGCTATCCAAATCGTGGGCAAACGGACTATAATCTTGTAGGTTTTAAAAAATAAACCAAGTCATATAATTTTAAATGTTTAATATAGATAAACTTTCCTGCTTTTTAAAAAATTAGTAGTTTAGAAACTAAATTCTGGATGCTACGATTCATATTGATATAAAATTTTCTAATTTTGAGTGTGTGTATTGCTAATAATCCCTACAAGTTGAGATTTCGCTATTGCTTACAATATGATGTCCACCTGACCCCTTTTTTGTCCTCCAACTTGCTGCACTTACCCTATCATATCTTGAAGATTTTAGGAACTTAAAATCTGCAAGTTTGGGATGGATGATTCAAAATTGGATCTCATGTTTACCTAATTAATATAAGCCACACTTATAATAACTTATATCAAACTTTATTGTAAAAATATACATTACCTATATATAATAGTAAATTAAGTTATATGGGAAGTGATTTGGACCTCAATTAATGAATTGATCCAAGCTTTTTGATGCCAAAAACTTTAATGAAATTGGCCAAGAGTTTTACTACCAAAACCTAAGGGTGTTTCATATGATAAGACCATCACTCTATAGAAGGTGGTGGTTACTTAATCTCCATGATTGTTACTCAACCATTGATATCTAATATATGCAATTTCATAACCTCACTCGTGGTTGCATAACCACCACTTGTCACAACTAGTTGTTCAATCAATCTTCATAAAGACATGTTCAACGAATTGTTGTAAGAATTTCATTCTAATTTTTTGTTAGTTAAAATATTTAGATGGTTCCCAAAGATAATATGAATGATCTTGGTTCTGAAATATATTAATTGTCATTTGGAATAATGAAGTAAAGGACTTATGGAAGAGAGATTATACATTACAATTGTAGGTCTTGTTTCTAAAAATAAAATTAGTTCCTAGCCAGTAGTGATGTATTCTAATGATGTAATGAGAGCAATGAGTTATGTACAAAGTTAAATTATTATTGTATAAGATTTGAAGAGGGATGGAAGTGGATTATTATCCATAAAGGTCATGAACTTGAAAGTGCATTATGTAACTTATGAATTGCATTGTTCAAGGAGAGTGATGTTTTCTCACTCGTTGGATTATTTTCTTTGTTTTTGTTTCTCTAGGGTGAATTTTATGTTCATTTATGTACTCATATATTATTTCTTTCCTTGGTGTTTGTTATGTGAATTACACATTCATTTCAACACATTATTGTAAAGTGGCTACATAGAAAATGTTAGTGGTCACTTGATTGTTCTATTTGCTTGGTCTAAGTCAACATAATCAAGTTCCAATGGTATGGAGGAGGTAAAATACACTTATTAAATGTATTCCAAATTAAATGTATTCCATATGAAATATTTGGCTGATAGGCGTTCCTAAAGTCAATTTTTTTTATAACTCCCATTTCATTGTCATTTTCACCCTCAAATATTTTTAATATTGTTTTAAAAATTAAACCATTCAAATGCATAACGTTGTAGTGTAAAGGAAATAGGGTAAGATGGGAAGACGGGAGTGCTAAGAGTGGAAGACATAATGCTTCAATTGATTTAAAATCCCTTTAATGGATTCAAGTTCATAAGTTTGCTATGCAGTTAAAGTGCTGTGTGTGTGTGGAGAAACTATTGGAGGTGGATCTGAGGAGATTGAGAGTGAGTCTGGAGAGCCATACATTGTGCAGAGCAATTATGTGGGTCTTCTGTTTCAGGTTGTTGATGACAAAATCAATGTGATCAGATCATCAGAAGAATTGAGTAAGAAACAAGAAAAGAATTTTATGATGACAAGGCCACTTATACCAAGTTTATGGGGTTGATGAGGACAAAGGAATATAGCTTGGAATTAGTGACGAGAGCTAAGGATGAGCTTTCTTTCTTTAATCTAGTGAAGGTTGCACCTTTGTTAGGTTTTCCACATTACATTGCGTTAATAAAAAGCTAAAAATAACTCTTCAAGCAATCTACTATTTTTAGATGCAATAATATCTATTCAATGGAGGCTTTAGTTTAATCCTTTCATACTGTAACCTGCCTATAGGCCTTTCTATAAGAGAATGTTATTTCTAACTGTCGTCCACATTGTCTGCAAAATAATCATTTAATTATTTCTGTTTTAAATTCTTATTCTATTTATTCATCATTAGTTTTCGGAAGTGGAATAATCACCGCCTTCATTTTGTTTCTTTCAATTATCCTTACTAACCCAACAATTGATCTATTTGCATTGAATTATTTTTATTTACAACGATTTTATCGTACGAAAAGTTATTCTAAACAAGGCTTCAAATAGATGGGAAAGGTGTAGAATATAGTTTTAAAACATTTTCTTTGTGTGTTTTGAGTGAGCATTATTATGTATGGCCTTCCTATTAATGGGGAGTTCTTGTCGGTTCCCTTTCAAGCAAAAGAAGATTTAGATGGATCATATTGTAGGGATTGGACACCAAAAGAAGATTTAGATGGATCATATTGTAGGGATTGGACACCTATTTTGAAATGACCTGATGTAATGACACACATTCTTGGCAAATTGAGTAGGTAGTGGAGTTGGGATTAGAGCTTTCATTGTGGAAAAAACCCGGAACAATTATTTGACAAGGTAATTGGCCCTAAATTCTTTTCTATTCAATACAAGGTCAAGAACCATGAGCTAACAATTTGCATCAAATATTTTGAAGCCAATTGTTTGGGAAACTGTTCCATTTGTAATAAGTTGCAAGAAATATTTAATAAAGAGTATATATAATAATTATTATAAATTTAAAGTCATAAAATATTTATTTTGTAACTCGAATTTTCATCATTATTGTTGTCGTAAAATATGTTTAATATTATTTTCAAAAAAAAAACCATTTAAATCCACATACAAGACTTTGTGGAATTTTCTATGTGTAATCCCTCATCTCCACATAACCGAAGAATAATATCATAACAAAGAGAGACGGAAAGAATGTTTTTATGATGATGAAGTGAAGGAGTTGAGTGGTCAATCTCTACTTCGCGTTTTAAAAGAATAATTACAATAACTTCGCCACTCATAATAAGAAACATTATAATATTCACACTCCTTGCATAGATCCTCCTCTGCCCCACATTGTAGCAAATATAAAAAGGCCAACATCAGAGCCTTTTCTGAGAGGAATCATAATAAAAAGAAGCTGAAGATAGGGATGAAGAAATTAGAGTATGATTTGAAAGGAGTAGCGGAGGAGGAGAAACATTGTGTGAATGCAGGTGTAGTGTGGTAGATAATTAGTGCAAGAGAGATGTTGCAAAGTTATAGAAAAGAGGTGGTAGGGAGTTGTAGATACCAGATGCATGGGAAAAGGATGAGGAGAAGTAGTTGAAGGAATGGGAAGATCCTAAAGTGGTGGACTGCATCCTTTCTCGTAATGGGCTCCTCTCTGCCATAATCACTCTCACTCGAGACTCCATTTTTCATTCATTTCCACTTGTTAGATTCTATATTCATTATAACATCATCCTCCCCAGTTTCCATATTCATGCAATGATGGAATTTCAAATGGGTCATTGTTTTTGATGTTAAATAGAAAATAGAAAATGGAAAATTGTTCACATGTAATAGAACATTGGGAAAATATTTAACTGAATAATAAAAGTTTAAGATCTATTTTTTGAAAGATGTTTGGTTTGTGAAGTATATTCATCTATAGTATTACCTTCGTCATTCAAACATTTATCTTACAAGTCCCATTCTCATGAGAATGATTACAAGTTGAACTAAGGAACATCATGTAAATTCATTCATGGAATGTATGTGTGTGTGTATATATATATATATATTTTTTATGTGTTGGCGTGGCAAAGATGTTGGTTAGAAGCACTAGTGGGCACAAGGTGGAACGACCACATTCCAATTCAAAAATGAACCTTGACGTGGACCACGTGGTAGCTACTAGTGTAGGGATAAGAGAGTACTGGGATGTTTTGAACTTTGAAAATTGTGTTCCCACTTTAGTGGTTGGAGGAGCCAATGGTACGTGTGCTCAGACCCGCAACATTAATGAATGGTTGTTAGGTGGCCCATTGCTAGAATTTTGTGATGATGTTGGCTTTGCGGCGGTGGCTAACCAAACAAAACTCTCTTTGATCAATGACAAAATTTTGGTTTGTCTCAGGGTGGATGCGGGAGGATCGAACGCTAACCTTTCGAATACCTCATGTTCCGGACGGATGGAAGAAGGTCCTTCCGAAGACATTTATTATTGTAAAATCGGATCGTGCTTTATGGAGTCTCTCTCATAACGACTTCGGGCATGCCTCTTAATGTTTAGGGCCTTTTATGTTATCTTCGGCTGCTGGTAGAGGCCTCCTCTTCTGTGCTTTTAGCATTTAATCTTTTCTCCGCTTGTAAATGGGGTTTTTTAGTTCCCTAAAAACCAAATTATTTTTTACCTTATCCAAAAATAATATGGATGTTTTATTTATAGATTTTGTTAGTAATTTATGTATTGAATTCTAATCGTTACCTTAGGCACTAATTTATATAGAATGTTGGCATCTATAGTTTTATATAAACACATAATATTACAAAGTTGAGTGAGAGTACATCTTAATTAGTTGTCACATTTAACTAGGAAACTACAGGAAAGAAGCATCCACATTGTCAAAATCATCCAAGGCATGATCCTGACCTCAACCTTTTGACTCTCCATACCGAGGCATCATAGGGCTTTACACTCAGTAAGAATTGATCTCTACTGACCTATATGCGAGCAAAATAATTTCACTAGTGGACCAAATAAATCTTATTATTATTTTTGTTTTCTAAAAATTAGGCATGTGCTTATCGGCATTCCACAAACACCTATGGATACATTTGCTAGTTTAGTAAGTGCTCACGAAATATTTTTAAAAAAAATTGAATATGTCAACTTCTATTGAAATAAAAAAAATCTCATATAAGACATGGTTATAGAAAGGGGTTCAAACCGTGGGTGGCCAAATTTTCATCAAGGTGGCTTGATTTCAATTTAACCCAAATTTTTCCAAGGTTTAAATTTTGTTTAATTCCCTATTTTTTTCTAAATTTAATCCTATTCCCGATTTTCACAAAAATTTTAAATTTCCTTAATTTCTCAAAAAATTATTACTATCCTTAATTTTATATGGTTTGCTTAATTTTACACAACTTTCTCTGAGTCTGTCTTAATTTCATTTATAATTTCTCCTTTTTCCAATCACTAATTTTACTAATTATTTTATTTTCTAAAATATTACATTTTTATTAATTAACTTTAATTTAATATGATTGTTTATAATTTTATATTTATTTTAATAATAGAAATTCATCATTCATAATTTTAATAAGTTTATAGTCGATTTAATTCTTAAATGTTATGTGTTTACCTTATTTTACATTTAATGAAAATCAATATAAACAATAAAATATAATAAGTTTAAACTAGTCATTTGTTGTTGTCTAATTGAAAAAATTAAAATTTGAAATAATAAAGTTACTTTTTTCGCACCAAACATGATGTGATGCTACTTTTTTTTCTTCTCCATCACTCTCTTTTTTTGTACTCCAACACTAAAATTCGCACTTGGGAAATAAAATTAACATTTACAAATAACCATATTTACCCTGACATAATCCTACACTAAAAAGGGATGATATAAAGGTCACACAAAGGTGGTGTTATTTGGGTCACTTGTTTTGAATGACATTTTCATCATCTTTGTGCCATGATTGTTATTTTCTAGATAAAAAGAAAACACATGATCTTGAGATAGGTTCCTAAATCCACCGTTTAATTTTAACAATCTTACAAGTTACTAGTGCAGAAATATGGTTGCACCATAGGGGATTGATTCCTAGGTGACTTGGATTGAATTTTGTAAAAGGGAAAAGGTTTTTCATAACATGGTATTGGTGTTATAAGGTTTATTTCACATTCACAAAAGTTCCCATGATCATATGGCTACAATTTTGGTTTTTATTTTCTTACTTTTGATTCTAGGTAGGGAGGTTGTATTATGTTGATATTTCTAGGAAGGATTTGTCTTCATATCCTGACTTATTTTCCACTCTAAATTGTCTATAAATTTATCAAGTTTTATAGAAACCTGATTATCACTCTAAAACACTAATAATTTCATTGTTTTAAATTTTCTATTAGTTCAAACTAATCAATTTGATATAATTAAATCTTAAATTTATTCATTTATATGTTTTTATTATTGTGAAAAAAATCTTATATTATATTAAATGTAACATGATACAAGATTCTCTCAACAAAAAATCAGGTGGTATGAGAGCATGCCCCAAATCCACAAACAAACAAGTCTAAGCCTAGCAGAAAAAAAATTAAAAACTACAAGAGGGTCCAAAGAGAATAAAACACAAAGCTACTCACGTCCAATAGAGAATGATAAACAGGACCATCAAAGCTCCCCTTCTTTTCCTTAGAACATGTGACAACATTACATGGCGCCTGCAGGGGTTCTAGGTCGAGTGGAGGATCAAGACACATGTTATCCTGAGCGGGGTCAGAATCATAGGATTCAGATACATGCGTGTGTTTGGCACCAACACCGGCAGGGGATCTCGACAGTCATATCATCTAGATGATCTTAGAATTCCGGCATAGAGAATGAATTCCAACCTTTAGGCCGTTGAGAAACCCCTTTGGTCTTCTTCTATTTATTTTGATTGAGTGGGAAAGACCCTGAAGGTGCCCAATGTGATAGAAAAATCAGAAACGAAAGATCATGTTCTTATAATCGAGAGTTTGAATCCATTTGAAGTTATCATGAATTAATTCCAACCTGTAAAGAAGCCCTGTGCTGAAATCCACCTCAACAAAAAGACGAGCATAATTGAAAAGCTCTTACTTATACCACTCATCATCAATTTTGATGAAAAAACCTAGAGAATCACCAATAACACCACAAACCGCAGGGTTCCAAAAAGGGAGAGGAAGATTGGGGAGGTGAACCCAAACTGACATTTTTGAAACTATCATGGTAGAAGGATCAAAATCAAAAAATGAGGGAGTAAGAAAAAGACCAACTGATGACGCCATAAATTGGCCATAAGTTACCATTATTTTGTCCTTCTAAGTTACCTTTGAAAGTGGATTTAAATTTAATACAGGAACTTATAGTTTGTTTAAGATAGAATATAGGATATATATCTTGTTCATTATTTAGAAATATTTTGTTATCTATTTTGTTGACTAATCTTATTAATTATTTGGGAAAAGATGCAAAGTCTTGTGTATGCAGGACATAAAGGAAAGATAATTCTAGTATTGGGAAAAGTGGAATTTATCATGGATGGTATATCTAAACTCAAAACTAATTTCATATTTAGATTCCTCTCGAAAAATTATGCAAGTTCAAAAAAAGAATCATCTCAATCTGAGATCGTATGCAAAAGTTATATTTGTTTTAAGTTAGTTCTGGAACTCACAAAGTTAGTTTTGGAACTCGAAGGTTTAGTTCCGGAACTCACAGAGTTAGTTCCGGAACTCGCAGGTTTAGTTCTGGAACTCACATATTTAGTTCCAGAACTTGCATCAAATGGGGACTGTGAATAATCAGAGAGTCAAATGGAAAATTTGAGAGAGGTTTTTGTTCATAGAAATGTGTTTAGCATAAACCTCATTCAGATTTGCTACAAGTTTTACCAATGAAGAGAGATCTAACTTTTAGTGAGCTACAATCTGAGGAAAAGTGTACCAGACAAGCGCTAAAAGTTCCATAAACAGAAATAGAAAATTCAAACGGAAAATTTGAGAGATTTTTTCTTTCATAGCAATGTGTTTAACATAAACCTCATTTAGATTTTCTACAAGTTTTACCAAAGAAGAGAAATCTAACTTTTAGTGAGTTGCAGTCCGAGGAAAAAGTTCATCACACGAGCACTAAAAGTTCCATAAAAAGAAATTGAAAATTCAAATGGAAAATCTAAGAGATATTTTTGTTCATAGCAATGTTTTTAACAAAAAAATCATTCAGATTTGCAACAGGGTTTACCAATGAAGATAAATCTAACTTTTAGTGAATTGTAGGAGGAAAAAACGTATTAGACAAGCATCAAAAGTTCCACAATCAAAAACAGCAAAGTCAAATGGAAAATCTGGGAAAGGTATTTCGTGAAAATCATTTTTTGAGGAAAAGCCTCCTTCCAATAATGTAAGAGAATAAAATCATTGTGATTCTTGTTACAAAAAAGTAAGGAGAAGATTTGGGAGCAAATCTTCCTAAAATAAGTGAGATAAGACTTTGACTCCAATAATATATCTCTCTCCATATTTTGTGGAGATGGAGATATTAGTTGTTAGGATTAGAATAAAGATAAGATCAAATTGTATCTCCCAAAATAAGGATTTGGTTAGACGCATAAATTATAAATGCAACCTTTCACACTTAGATATGTAATGTTTTTTACCAAGAAATGAATTTGTTCTTTTCTCTCCAATATTTTATAGTTTTGAGTTAAGATATCGAAGCATGATTTAAATCCTCTTCCAAGGAATGAGCTGGCCACTCATTCTAAGGAAAATGGATCTGTATATTTGTGTTTTTATTTTGTAATAATTTGTGTTTATTTCTTTTTCTGTAATTATCATCTTGTTGTGTTGTTCTTCTCTTTGTATTGTAACATTCAGTCTATTATAAACCTGCAGGTGTTTCATTTAATTTTGCTTATTTCCAATTCAGCAATTTCAATTTATGCAAGTGTGTTTTATTCCTAGAAGTGTGATTTCCTTTATGCAAGTGTGTTTACATTTCGGCGTGTGTGATTTATTTTATGTAAGTTTGGATTGTGTTTAAAGGAGCTGCTTTCCGAGATCTTCTTCTCTTAATGCATACAGCCTTCGGACACCATCCCGGATTGACATTATTAATGGCGAGGATTGACGACCCTCATCAGGCTTACTTTTCACTTTTTGTCTTATTCATTAAAATGTGATCTATAGTTGTACTTTGTAATGAGTTTCCTCCAATTAATAAAAAGGGAATCAATTTATTTCCCAGGAATAAAAAAGGTCACATGCTGTTAAGGTTAGTGAAAAGTCATGTGGGGGGTACATAAAGAGTTATTTTGAGAAACTATATATTGTAATGACTTCCTCATTTCAAGGGGTTGTCAATTTTGTGAGTTCGTGAGTAGATAGCTAAAAAGAACAAACAAATATAACACTTCTTTTATTTCCCTTCCATATATTTCCTCTCCCTCTCATTTTGTAGTTTTGTGAACATGTCAATATTGCAAAACCAAGAAGTGTGTAAAATATTTTGATGAATGAATGAATGAGATTTTATGTTCATGGTTCATTTTTTCTTGTCATAGTTAACAAAGTTGTTTTTCTTTCTAATTATGTGTTGATAAACTCTGGTTAATACTTGTAAGGATCTGCTTAAGCCTATTTGCAATATTCACCCCCTCTTTCTAAATTCTCACTCCCAATATCTCACCTTCCTTGAAAATTCTTCCTTTGCACGAGGTGCAAGCATTTTCCGTAGGTGTAGTGGAGTGTGCCTCTTGGATCCCCAGCTTATTGGCCAACCTGGTTCATAAACTAGGTGGTTATTACACACTAAGTTTCACCACTACGGATCCTATGCATTCCTCACAATTCCCATCATTAATCAATAAAATAATTTCTTGTAATTTGCATAAATAGCCATTAAATTTGCTTTAGAAATGAACTAAGAATGCTCCATAATCAAATAAATATTGAGCAATGAAAGAGAGCAAACACAATTAGAGAGACACCATATTACCATGGAGAAATTCAAATTGAGAAAACTATAGCAAGAGTGAAGCAATGCTTCCTCATCTCACTATCATGTCTTTGTGTACAAGCTTATTTCCTTCCCAAGGGCTTCATGAACACTATGATCTTAAAACACTCAAGGGATAAACTTTGCAACTCACTCACTCATGCCTTCTTTTCACACTCCAATTCAGAAAACCACGTATGATCAAGAATAAAAAATTTCTTGGAATATCTTCCTTCCCTTACAAAGACCTTCTCCACACACACACACACACACACACACACACACACACATATATAAGTTTAACACCAAGAAGACCTCGAAATAGAATCCTAGAAGACTCAAAATTTGAAGAGGAACCGTTTACAATCGTTACTCTTTCCAGACTTTCCCAATGACAGAACTGTCACTTGCCGCAGACTGACAGTTTCATAACCGCCACTGATGGTTAACTACCACGACAATTGCAAAACCGTTGGGGAAGTTATGAAATTTCCATTGAATCTTACAAAACCATTGGGGCGGTTGCACAACCGCCACTCTAGCTTTAAGGGTAGTTTTGTCACCATGCAAAGTCCGCTACCTTTCGGAGGCCATAACTTTTGCATACAAACTCAAGATTGGGAGCTGTTTTTTTTATGGGAACAGTTACATAATTTTTTGAGAGGAACACAAATGTGCAATCAAGTTATGATTTTGATAAAATTTCCATAGTTTTTAATCCTTTGCACCGAACCTATCTTTTTTGAGGTCTCATGGTTTCACAACTTCATCTTGAACTGTGTTCTACAGTTACATCCAATGAGATCCATAGAAAAAAATTCAAGTGATAAAAAAGATACATAATCACAATGGTGATTTTATTAGCTTATGATGCTAACATTACTAATCCAAAATTCAGATCACAACCACAAAGTTGTTTTACTTTAATACAATAAAGGGAGCCTCCCCTTTTCCAAGCAAGAGGGACTTAGTCTCAAAGTGTTGGTGAAATTCAACTAATTTTTCCTAGTGAAAAATTATCTCGCCAATAGTTTTTGGCACTCACCATGGGGTAGAATTTTCTGTCTATACACCACATCAAAATGACAAAATCCATAAAAATTGAATAAATGAAAAATACAAAAAAAAAATAGATATTGAAATCCACAAGAGTGGTGTAAATTCCAGTAATTTTTATAGATATTTCATGTATGCTCAACAATATTACCTGCATGGCTATTCCTATAAATCCTCTACTATTGTAGCATAATATCTTGTTCTTTAAAGATACTCAAGAGGACCTATCAAATGATCTAAGAAATTATATGTAGGGTGATAAAGAAAACTTTAACCATTACCACGTTGCTGACAATACTGGATCGGATTTACGCAATATGATGAACAAAATAATAGTTCTTATTAATTAATCTCTATCACAATACAAATTTATAGGGAGAGGATCTCCTTAAACTAAGGAGTCCTATGAAACCTCCACGCACAACTCAAACTAAAGTTAGGTGGATTGTTTCAACCACTAAAACAATATATGTACACACTAACAAATATATGCCTAATAAATGATCATTCCTAACTTTCCCCCCTTAGTGTGAACATGGTAGAAAAACATCCACACACTCTTCTACAATATGATCACCCCTCTGAAACATATCCTACAATGTGACTCATGATCTTGATCAAAAGAAAGGCTCTCTCCTTCCATGTTTTTCAACAAGTTTACCACAAACCTTGATGTGAACAGGCCCCATCAACTATCCACCTCGTGTGGTTTTATAGATCCTCCCATAAACCCTTTCAAGATCCATGAACTGACTTACTCGGGTGCTACTGTTCGCCACTGTGCTTATACATCAGGGAATAATTTAAGAAACACAAATTGCATATTACAAAACCACACAATAGAAGATATACTGAAAATATTTCACATTACTTCTTATAAGAATTGTAATGTTCTTAATCATAGTCTCTGTCATTGATCGCTGCCACTGCCACTGAAAGCTTTCCTTGACTAATTCGTTTCAGGTGCAGAATGGGAATGGAACATTGGTATGTATTCCTCCCCACAATGTGAAATTCCAAATAAGAAATCAGAAAGGGAAAAATGTATTGTGTTATATCATACTAACTAGATCTTGTTGTCTTGATCTTGTTGCACATGGTCACCATTGCGGGTGAACATATTCACTAGCTGAACATCTTCCAACAAAGTACGGCAGTTAGAGGTTCTCTACAGTCAGTGGATCTCTGTAGTTTTATGCTCTCTTATACAATTATTTTCCAGTATTAACAATAAAGCACACCACTCAAAGCAACAGGAACACTGCAAACTGAATCACACTAATAAAATGGAAACCACACTGAAAAATCATATACTCACACCATACATATGCCACCACAAATTTTACACGGCCCCGTCGTTGGTGACTGACGAGAGGTCATTGTTCGACCTCCTTCCTCTGTTGCCTCCTTCCTCCATCGAGATGTTACTTACTTAGTGGATTTGTTAATGAATCTCATTTTACAATTTTGACTCAAATGACAAGACATCGGTTTCTACCGACATTGCGCCGTTTTACAAACTATTAAAATTTTAATATAGATAAAAGTTATTGATTAAAATTTTGACATATACTATTTAAAAAAAAAAAAAAAAACTCAAATTTCAAGTAGAATCAAGTGACTGATACAAATAGAACTAAATGAGTCTTTTCACTCTCTCACTTCCGCGACCTTTTCCATTTGAAGACTCGAAGCTATGGGCTAAGGACGGTGTCAAAGAAGACACATGGAGAAAGATGTATGGGTTTCAATGCCAATATTTCCATGGGGATAAGGTGAACAAGAGTTGTATATTTACAGAAAATAACAATGGACTGAGACAATCATCAACAATAACAAATCGCATTCAAGGATCTCATCAAACTATAGAAGATAGGAACAATTGCATGGACGTAGGAGAATGAGCTATTGAAAATTGGTGAATCTGAGATCATACCCTGATCCGTTGAATCCCATGCCTAATAGCTTATATGCTATAATATTTTCTTCCACCAAAGGAAAGAAATCTGAGTAGATTTTAAAGGTGATCTGGTGCAGACTATTGTCACAGGCAATGCACGGGCCGAGTAGAGTAGAAAGAGATTACTAGGATCTTGTTGGAGAGTTTGGGCTGAGCTACAAACACAATGTCTCCTGCAAAGAACACAACATACAAGACTATAGAAAATAATGGCGATGGAGATATGCACACAGACATAAATTGTAAAACTTCACTATTCTATCATGTATATAAGGAATACATAGCAAACAAATTCCTCACGACTCTCATTGGAATGCCCCTGATCTGATACGCATATTAAAATGTTAATGCTCTAGTGTCTGTTCTACAACTCCTCAAACTCCTTTACTCTCTACGTACAAAAATCCTCACAAGAACCTCTCATCCTGCTATGATACTAATGATAGGTATTATTACAGCCAAACACAAGAATAATATAATTACTTTTCTATATTCATCCCATAATTACAAAGGCTATTAAATAGCCATACAATAGAAAAACTAACTTCCTATAAAATAGGAAACTACAACACACTCGAATATATATTTTTATATATTTGTTATAACAATATATATAAAACTAACCATACAATTATTTACCAAAATGTAAATACTAATTCCTAACAATATACAGTTAGAATCACAAAAAATGGCCTACAACCTATCAATTTCTAGGCATGGTATGAGCCTATGAGTAGTAAAGATTGTTGCAATCCAATTGCTCAATTGGACGATGAGATGTCTAAAGAGGATTCAAGTGAAGGTGGAATCAAAGATGAAGAATATGGCGAAATCGTGGTGTGTTCTCTAGCGGAATCACAAAATATTCTAGAAATGAGAGCTGAGTTGAACATTGGTAGCACCAACAAGGAGAGTAGTAGAAATGACATGGAGGAAGGGATGTAGGCAAAGAAATTCAGCGTGGAAAAGGTGTTAGGACAAGGTGAGTAGAGTAAATGGTCACCGATTTCGAATTCAAAAAAATCATTAAATGCGCTCAAGAAGAAGGTTTCGAGAAACATTGTGAGGAGTGATGGTAGGGTGAAGGATGTCAGAAATAGTGAAAGGTTAGAAGTATGTCAGTGAAAAGACAGAGAATGAAATTTTGTATCAAGAATTAATGTTGTTGAGATGATGGTGGACACCTTGCCAAATGGGATAGGGGAATGTTCGAGAAATACGATTGGTGGTGTAGACACCTAAAACATGCTTACGCCTAGCATTTCATCCAATTCAGTCAGTTAACAACACTTCATTAATCAACCCTTCTCCGCTTCTTTCTCGGATGCCCATTCACGACACTATTTCGGTCGTATTCCTCCTATAATCAGTTAATTGGGATAATATCTCTCTTATTAGATAAACATTCCTCCTTTTGACCATTTGGAACCTCCATGATTTCTCTCTGAACCACTTTTATAAGCCTCTTAGGCTATCTATCAGTCACAAATGATCAACCATACCCCTTCAACTCTCAATGAGTCTCTAATCACTTGCTAATCAAGTTTAACTAGCCTAAACCTAGCTTAACTATGCCTAAAGCATGTTTATCAATCTAATCATAAAGTGATTTTTGGATTAGCTTTAGTCCCACATGCACCCAAATTCCAAAATCTTCCCAAACTGGAAATCTATAAATAGAAGGGTCACCCCTCCCTTTTCAACCTTACACCTTGTTTACATATTGAAATCTCTCAAGAACACTTAGCAAAGGCATTAGACATCATTTGTGATAACTTTAAGCTATATAAACATTTAGATCTTGGCCATACTCCATTGTTAAGAGCTCCTCCATCTTGCATCCATCCACTCCAAATCTAGTTAGTAAGGGAAGATCCAAGCTTGGCCTTGTAGCCAACTTGAAGAGATCTCTTCACTATTTTTGGGAGAAAACAACACACAATTTGATTGCTTAGAATCTAACTAGGTTCAATTTTATCAAGCTTTCTAAAGAGTAGAGTAAACATAGTATATTGCTTGTTTGATTCATAATGCATGATTTTGAAGTTTATTTCTTTATCTCTTATCATGATGATTATTGAGTAATTTGGTGCAAAATTTAGGCTACTAGGTGTTAGTCTAGTTTACATAGTTTCCCAAGTTTTTCATTTAATACATTTGGCATGCCAAATGGGATTCTTACTCCATAGTCCTTTTGAAGGTCTTTTATAGGCTTTACATGTCCATTTATAACAATTTTTATGCTTTCTAGGGTTAAAAGGCTTGTCTTTTAATGGATTTCATTATTTTAAACAAGGCTAAATCTCCATTTTGCTTAAGAATTTAATGGGTTCAAGCTAGAAATAGGTTTCCTATTGATAAAAACTAACCTGTTTGCTCTTTTAAATTTTTCATTTCCATGAATTTTAAGTTTTTAAAGGGGTACGAGATAGTATCTTGGAAGGTGAGTATCCATCGAAATAGGTGTGCATGTGTTGAACTGGCCGCACATCCGTCAAGGTTACATTTTGATTTGTTAGGACATTTTACAAAGGCCTGCATATCTTGAACGATTCTTATCCCATGCATATGCGTTGAACCATATACCATTCTTTGGATTCACGTAGGCATTTATCAAAGACTGTGTCAACCTTGCATTTTTACCTTGGCCACGTATACCATGCTTTAGGGGGCGTATTTTTGAAACCCTAGCGTATACATCTTTCTTCCACATGCAGGTGTTGAAACCCACTAGTCACATTCTTTCTGCACCACGTACTCGTCGGTTAGGGTGCATACCCATTCGTTGGGATGCACATGCGCAGGTACTGGGAGCACAAGCGCCTCAATATTAAAAGTTGAAATTTTCTCCTGAGCTATAAGATCAAAGATTCTAGTTTTTTTGCTAACTTGTTTGCAGGCTTTTGATAGTTGATTTACATGGTTATTTAATCTTGTTTTGATTAATTAGTTAAGTGTTTCATTTCTTAGTTGATAAAGGTCCTTCGAAGTACATATGTCTTCCCTCATTCCTTATAGGTGATCTTGGGAACCAAAAACACTTCCAAAACCTTCTTTTTTCTTTCAAAACACTTGCTTTACACTTCATAATGGATTAATATTCAAATTTGGTTAAAAAATTCCATTTTCAAATGTTATTTCAAGTATTTTCCATTATTTATTTATAGTTGAGTTTTTGGCTTGTGTATGATCTTCCCTTGCACCTTTTTTAGCGATCTTGGGAATCAAAAAAACACTTAAACTCTCTTTCATATACTGATATTTTTGGAAAATAACTAATCTTGGTGTATAGAACCAAATTCATTTGTTGAAGAAAGGAGTGTCAAAAAACAAACCCACTAATACATGTTTGATTGTAGGTTGTTAAATGGTGTGCTACTTAAAACCACATTAAGCTAAGCAAAGATAAAAAACACACCACATACATCACACTTTATTACAGGTTTCAGAAAAGGGTACATCCCTATCCACTCAACTAGAACATAACCCCTTTGGCATAACGCCTTAAGCTACAAAAATGGGGGTGGTTCTAGGAACCCTAAAGTAATCCATGCTTAGTAACCTCATGGATGAAATAGGAAGCACTCCACTTACCCACTTGACTAGTCATACATTGTGAGTTTAGAGTCAAAGTTTTCTATATCGCGACCCCAGTGATGATAAAACTGAATGCACTAGTTGTTCATTATATCAGAAGGGGGTAAAGTAAAGTCAAGATAATCCTTGTGAAACCTTGGCAAATCAAGCTTGCATTAGACAAACCGTTGACAGCTAGTTGAGTGATCTACTTAGGAAGGCCATTTTTTCAAGGAGCCCATTTTACTAGTCCATTATCACGTCTTGTTTGAACCATCACAAAGTGATAACATTTACTGGATTCAAAACCTTGTTTTTAGAACAAGGAAATGAATCCACTTAAGTTAGATATAAGTTTCTCATCATGAATTAAAACGTATCACTTTTCTTAGTTTCTTTCTCCATTAAGATGAGGTGAAACTCTACCCAAGTGTCACTTAGTTTATTTCCACACATTTTAATCTATACCTTTGCGTTCTTGTTGCCCATTTGGGACAAGAAGAAGGCATCTTTCAAGAGTGTTGTCATAGATAGTGTTCATCACTTTTTTGTCCATTTACGCTCATCCATGTTTACAGATGAGTTGTTAAACGTATAAAGTGTACAGTGGATGCATCCTTATATCTTTGATAGCCACGTGATCTTGATTTCAATATTTTCTTCATAACTAGGATTTGATTTCATCATTATTTCCCCTTTGAGTTGTTAATTTTCTTGCATTTTAGCCATACAATTACAACACTTACATCTTGTTTTCATCTTTGAGAACTTGGTATAAGTTTCCTTATTGTATTGTTACACTGCTTGCACGATTAACAAATTCTTGCTATACTTCTACTTAATTTTGAATTCCAACTATCATCTAAATCTTTTTGAGAGTGTTGATACTTCATTGTTTATATCACAATAACATCATATTTATACTGACACCTTGTTTCCTCCAAAATATTGTTGAACATGTTGGGGTAGTGTTCTTACGCTATTCACATTTGTAACTTCCATCGTATAAAAGACATAAATTCTATTCAGCATCTGAACTGGTCATAACATATCTTGTGGAGATATTGTGTCTGATGCAACTTTAGGTACTTACATATTGTTGGTATTCTAACTCTACCTACATATTCATAGCGGTATTGTCACTATTTGATCTTTCACATATTGTTGAAATCATAGCTTAAAGGTATAGTCTTTCATACAAATAGTTTGAGTGTTTGACTGATTTACTAGTGGACTTTCATGAATGTTCATTATGTGTCAACAAACACATAAAATTATTATAGAACAACTATTATTGGATTATCGAAATTTCATTATCGCGATGTATGTTTTCCTTAGATCCCTTTTGGAAAAACACACCAACATTGCTATATCTACTAAATGTCTATTTAGGATGTCATTACGCTCCCCTAAATCGACAGTTTCACTTCCTTCCCTTTGAAGGATTTCCATCACACTATCTAGGTCTAGGAAATGTGCACTTAAATGACACTAACAATTACGGATCGATCACGCAGTTCCCCACACTTACAAATACATATGGAACCTTTGGTTTAGAAATTCACATGAAAAGATGCCCATTATGACTAAGCCTTGTGTGGTTCTTCACACTAGATGGCTCGTTTGGGAATCTTGTTCCCCACCTTCAGTCTCATAGTCAGATAATATGCTTTGGACACTTATGATCCAAATTATTATTCAGGTTCCCCCCACTCTTCTTCTGATTTAGATCCAAACTACCATTTAGATTCCCACTTTTCTTCTAAATATTCGAATCCTAACTATAATTAAAATACCCATAGATCAAATCTTGAATCACAGTCCTCCCTTTCTTCAAAGTACCTTCATTCCTAATCACCTCAATGATGTCTTCCTCTGAAGAATCATACAACTCCAAGTTCCATCGATCGAACATATAATTCGTTTCTTGAGTCATGGTCCTCCCTTTCTTTGCAGTACTTTCTTCATCAGTCTCCTTGAAGATTCCATGACTAAGATTCCCTCTAGTCAATCATCTAATTTTACTCCTACATTGCAACTTAACAGATGGCTATGCGATCCTACTTTCCTTCCTACATTGCATCATCTTCTAAAAAAATGGCATAGGTCCACATCTAAATCATCCATTCATAAGACATCCACCTCTAATTCTACTTCCTCTCTTGAGTCGTCTTCTACTATGAGTCCAAATTCAATCCCTCTTCAACCTTTCATCCCTTTTAACCATATCATACCATTTCCTCATCCATCTAATAAAGTTCAATGTTTGTTTCCATAGAGAAAACTTCACAAGAAACAATGTGCTAAGAAATATTTATGACACACTATAAAATTCCTTTATGGACACAATAGGGTGAAGTCCTCCCCTCATCTACATCATCACACATCTTCTAAAACTTCCATGCTTGTTGAACCCATTTATTCTAGTCAACCTCCCATGGTCGAAGAATAACAACCTCTATTGATTGATTTATCTTAGTATAACAGAACACTCAAACTACATGAAGATATCCCTCTATAAGGATTATTTCTAGAACTCTATACACTCACATATATGGAGGAAGAAGTTGATTCCTTTTATCAGAATGTAGAGGAAAATCCTAAGGTCATGGAACTTGATTATTCTTCTAGCATTCCATTTTCACCTTCCTCTGAGCATGATGAGATGTCGTGGTCTAGCATTGATCCATGGCCCTTCTTCTTGTTACCCAATCAGTCCTTATCTATCATCATTCCTCAATAAAAATCTCATCTTGGGTAACCACTAAGTAGCCCATTATCTTCTTCTATCCTGGAGCCACCATCTGGTATTCCTCCATTTTCTACTTGTGGGTCACCCCCCTAGTAGTCCCTCCCCATCTTCTTTTTTTTTAGATCCACGTCCTAGTAGCCCTCCATTATTTTCTATTTATGGGTCACCTTGGGGTAGCTCATTACCTCAAGATAGCCCATCATCTTCTATTCTTGGGCCATGTCCTATTGTTGGTTGATGTATCCCAATTTCTTCCATCTTAGGGCCATATCCTAACAACCCTTCTTCATCTTCTATTCATAGCTCACCTCCTAGTAGCCCATTCTCTTAAATTCTTGGACCATATCCTTTTCACCTATCACGTTACTCTTCTATCAATAACTGGGGAAGGCCCACCATCATCCCTACTATTCCTATCATTAATCATAAATTTCCACTTTCTTCTCCCACTTCTCCACATCAGATAGGTCACATAGTCTCTCATAAGAAACCAAAATGATTTCTTCATCAAGCTTAGGTCACACATCCCATGAGCTCCAAAGCTCCCAACAACTCAAACAATATCAAAGTTGTAAATCCAACACAATTCAAGAATAAACACCAACGAAACCATCAAGTATGGCAGAGAGTGCATAAACCTGTGGTTAGGGAACTCAAGCCCCTGCATATGAAATCCATGTTTCATGATAAGTCACGGTCAATTGTTGAGTACGACCATCACCACAATCATGGAGATCGGGGATAATATGACTCTTGATAAGCAAACATATCTTAATCTCCCTTATCAAGGAAATCATAAATATTATTATCGGATCTTATCACACTGGACTGAATTTGCTTGGTCCCAACTTTCCAAAAACTATCAAAAATAACAAAAAATCATAAAAACCATTCAAAAATACAAAAACATGAGAGAACATAAAATATTTCAAAGGTACAAAGATCAAACATTGCAATCAGGTATTGCATAAATATGGATGTTATTTCTTACCCTTGCATTTTCATTCCTATACAAGGAATCCACCATTTTCATTCCTTTGATGATATGTTGGTTAGCTCTATTTTGCACGCATTTTGTGACATTTATCTCTATGGTATCTCTTTGACCCTGGTATTTTATCACCTTAGTAAATTAAAGAACGACTGACCTCATTAAAGATCCTATCCCAATCACCATGTAATAAACTTGTTGCAAAGAAATTTTAGATGTATTTTTTGGCAATAGCCAATGTCATCATTGACACTACTTATGTACTTCCTTCCATCAAGCCATCAGTGGTTCTTAACCCCTTGTCAAAAACAATCAAAGAGAGCTGAAATAAGTTTTCAGAAAACAAAAGAATAAATGAAAATCAATCAAAAATCAAACAGACAAAAGATACAACGCAAAATCAAATTGATATATAACTCTCTCTTTGCATATTTACAAGTAATATTTAAAGGGGATATGGATGCATGTCTGGAAATAAAGTAATGTTGGGATTAGAATCAAATACATCTCCATCGGGGCTATGGACGTCTTGTTGGCAACAGAGCAATGTATGACTAACCTTCCACTTTCCATTCACTAATCAACCGTTGAAATCAATCATTCCTACACATTGGCTAGGGTGTATTCACTTGTTGTCTGTCAAGTCTTCCCTCCAAGAGGTAATTAATTTCCACGTGCACACACTGGATCTCTATGAGAGAATAGTATTAATATGTTACCAAGCGTGTTTTTTCAGATCTTGTTCAGACCCTTTCCTTATTCCTTATCTCATCTCATGATTTTTGCCTTTGGATAATCATTTTTTTCGTTTCGAGGATTCTAAGCTACATTCATAACATTTGTTGTTCCTTTACTTCATTCAGAACATCCATGTGTATAGGATTTCCTTTTTTCCACGTTTATGGACACATTTTTCCCCTTTCAAAAAAATAATCTTCCACTTCTATCTAACATACATCTTCTTGACCTTCTTATACTCAGAGCATCCTTGCTCCTTCCTAGCATGCCATTGTTTTGCGTTCATTATCATGGTTGAACCTATCCATATTGGCTTTTATCTAGGCTCTGCACGTGAATAATTTTCCTTTGAATACTCCCACCTAACGCTGTGGAATTTTCACATCTTCACTTTCTTGTGCATGCGCGTGACATTCTGCTCTTGTACATCCCATCGATCACTAGAGGCATCCACACTTCTTTTTCTTCCTATACATAGCTTCAGAAAACTTTCAAAATCATCAAAACATTCAAATATGTTAGAAAAATCAAAACATTTAAATATGTTTCACAAAATTTCTAAAAATAAAAAATCATCCTATAAAACATCATTTTATGGTTCTTGTTTGTTCCTTTCATAAATGGCTCACAGATCATTTTGATCTACGCTCATTAACAAATCTATTTTGCATGTCTCGTCTATACTCTGAGGCACAATGAGTCACCTGGTACTGTTTCCTATCACACAAAGCATTATCATAGGACCCAAGTGTCCTTCATTATTCCCCTCGCATGTATCCTTGCTTGGGGCACCATCATTAATCCTTGTCGTTAAGTGGAATAAGTTGGAATTAAAGCTTGATAAAAAAAATATCACATTATGTTTCTCTGTTAGTTTATCTTGTTTACTTTCTCGTATTACATTGTATTATGTATGTTTCATGGATTTAGGTATCTTTTTACTTCCTTGTATTACATTGCAATATGTATGTTGTCTAGATTTTTTTAGCAATGGATATTTGTTCATATATGGCTTTTCATGTCATACTACACTTTTGATCATTCTTTTAAATAAGGACCGATGATGATAATCACTAGCAATATGATGAAAAATAATGTTGTTTAAAGGGCACTGGATGGATGTTAGCTCCTGATACTCCTTTTCTTCTATATTCCCTTTCTTTTCCTCTTCACACTATTATTTATTTTGTTCTCTTTTTGTTATCTTTTTGGTCATCGATCGAGTTCTTTCATCACCCCATCGACAATCAAGGGGGCATCCTTCCTTTTATCATTTTTCTTCTATCCTTCCAAAATTTTCTCATTTTTTATTCTTGTCTGCTTTCTTTGAAGTGACGTTACTTACACCACCCCAAAGAGGGGAAAATGTAGACACCTAAAATATGCTTACACCTAGCGTTTCATCCAATTCAATCAACTAATGACACTTTGTTAATCAATCATTCTCCGCTCCATTCTCGGATGCCCATTAATGACACTCTTTTGGTTGCATTCCTCCTATAATCAGCTTATTGGGCTAATATCTCTCTTATTAACTAAACATTCCTCTTTTTGGCCATTTAGAACATCCCCAGTTCTCTCTGAACCACTTCTACAAGCTTCTTAGGCTATATGTTAGTCACAAATGATTAACGAGACCCCTCCCAACTTTCAATGTGTCTCTAATCACTTGCTAATCAAGTTTAACTAGCCTAAACCAAGCTTGACTAAGCCTAAAGCATGTTTATCCTAATCTATTATAAAGGTGCTTTTTGGAATTTTTTCCCACACGCCTTAGAATTCTAAATCTTCCCAAACAATAAAATACAAATAGAAGGCTAAGCCTTCCCATTCAACCTTACACCCTTCACACTTACGATATCTTATAAATAGTAAGAACACCTAGCTTTGGGATTCCATTTGTGATAGCTTTAAGCTATAGAACATTTATATCTTGGCCATACTCCATTGTTAAGAGCTCCTCCATCTTGCATCCATCCACTCCAAATCTACTTAGTAAGGGAATATCTAAGCTTGGCCTTATAGCCAACTTGAAGAGATCTCTTCACTATTTTTGGGAGCAAACAACACACAATTTGATTGCTTATGATCTAACTAGGTTCAATTTTATTAAGCTTTCTAAATAGTAGAGTAAACACAGTATGTTGTGTGTTTGATTCATAATGTACGTTTTTGAATTTTATTTGTTTATCTCTTATCATGATGATTATTGAGTAATTTAGTGCAAACTTTAAGCTACTAGGTGTTAGTCTAGTTTACATAGTTTCCCATGTTTTTCTTTAATATAGGTGGTGCATGTATGGAGCCTTTAGAATTTTCAAATTCATGTTGTTTCAAGGATGGGACCCGGGTTGTCATTGGAGTGATGAATGTTAAAATGGAGAATGCTCGGCAGGGGTTAAATTTGACAACTACCTATGCCTGGCAAACAGTTTTTCTGTGATGGTAATTTTCCAATGTTGCCCTTCAAAAATTCAAAAATAGGTTATTTATACTATACTAATAGAATATACTAAAGATTATTATATATTTATTTAACTATATTTATTATATATTAATATAACTTACATATACATATATATTGAAAATGATAGTCGAACTTTAAATATTCAAGTCGCATGTGACTATTATTTTAGAAATATGCAAGTATTTTACGGCTTAAATCACAAAAAAGTCTAAACGACCGTCAAATTTAACCTTGAGCTCGGTTGATCGTCGACCTCAGGGTGCGCAAGGCAGATCCTGGGGTGGAGGGTTGTTAGACTAGGGTCATGTACTAAAAGGAGCCCGAGTAATGTGCAGTCGGTCCCACGGGCCTTTGGGAGCGGATCTTTGATTTGCTACATCAAACATTTTTTATGTCATTTTTTTGTTTGGTCGCCAGCTAAGTTTTTATGGCTCTTTCTTCTCGAGCTGGTCTTGATTCTCTTTCTGTTTCTTTCTGCTGTTGGTAGAGGCGTCTTCTTTTCTCTTTGTTAGTTTCTCTCCTCCTTGTGTACTATTGGATTTTTCAATCCCCCAGAAATCAAATAGTTATCTAGTCTAAAAAAAATCACTCCATAAAAAAATAAATCTCAAATTTAATAATAAAATGTCTTTTAGCCCTTTAAAATAAAATCAAAATACTAATAATTTAAAAGAAAACTTACTTTAAATCGTACTTTTACTCTATATATATATAATGTAGCTTTATTTAAAAGAGTTTTCTGGAATCACGATAATATTTGCAGGGAGCGAATTTAGACGGTCCCGAGACCTGATTTGAGGAGATGAAAGGAAAGATAGAAATCCAAGAAAGAGAGAACGCTTAGTAATGAATAATAAATTTAGAATTGAATTTAGAGAAGTCAATATGAGAGATTGTGGAGATTAGTCCAGGCGGCAAGCAAAAGAGTGGTCACCGATGTGCCGACGCCCATGCATAAGAAACACAAAGCAGCCAAAGCAAGGCTGGGCCTGGTGCTCATCAAACATGCGTGCAAAGTTCCAGTTAGTCGACAAACATTCCAATAATAATCTGAACGAATGTTAATCTCCCATTCCATCCATTCCTGAGGAGGGGTATAACAGCTCTCTTGTAACTGGAGGTCGTACATCCGTTTTCTCAGAAGAGCCATATTTGCGTCTACAATGCTCGGCCCTTCCTCACACTCATAGTCTCCGTACCTTGCTTTTATACGGCTCACATATTTTTTCTTCTGCCTCGCCATCCTTCTCTTCTGCATGAGACCACCATTCCAAGCGGGCTTCGCTGAAAATGCAGCTCTCATAACATTCATAATTACCAATATATGTCTTGATCTGCAAAACAACTAGTTGACTCAATAAGCGATCAGCATAAGAGTATTTAAAGGGCTGATGCCCGTCGACCATGGATATACCTAGAAATTTTTATAATACTAAATGGCCGACCGTTGTCCTCTCTTCTCTTTTAACGCGGCGTCTCCTTAAAATATTTCTCGAAATGTCCACAGCTTTTCCGCGTCGCTTCCCTATTAAATCCTTTCATCATCTTCTCGGCTGCTTCTTTTTCTCCTTTTATGCCTTACAAAATCAAATTATCTTCATCATTCCAGCTTTCGTTAAATTTTATATAGTCGATTTCCGAGACTAAAACAAACCAACAAAGGCAAACAAACAAGTCCATATTCTAATTAAAGGTTACATGTATGCACCGGTATTATATGGGCAACATCTTTTCATGATATAGCCAATGCTCTTTTGTGTTTGTCTCTAGAATTGATTTATGGACCCCTTAACTTAGGGTGCACTACTACTAGTCCCTCTCCCCTATATATCATACACATTTCCCTATTGCAATTGTAATTTAAAGTACACTAACATGTTATGACAACACTAAATTCAGAACATGATTTAACTAGAATTACGTCTTTTGTACCATTCATGTTATAAACCTATACAACACACACATAGAGACATATGTATACACACATATACATATATATGCGCACACACGTGCGTGCGCAGCGCGCGCGTGTGTGTGTGTGTGTTGAAGTCACGCCCTTGCTTACAATTAATACATGGAGTTATTTCCAAAAGTTGTTGATGCCATTTTGAAAACACCCACTTACGCTTATATTCATCCCGACCTCAATTTTCATTAATATGCAAACGGCAAACCTAATTATTGTTGTATTTGAATACCACACTCCTTTCCATGTATAGATTAGATGCTAAGAACATAGTAAGCATGTTTAATTGGTTCATGTATTACATTGCACATGTTTACATCACATTGCTTATTATGTTCATTTCATATTTGGAACATAAACTTCACTTTGTGTAATTTAACTATTTGGGTTGTACGGTGTAGATACGAAACTCGAGTAACCATTATGATAAATGCATAATATTGTCTAGCCTACAGTCAAAACAAACCTACACTAAATGAAAAGTGATAGCACATATACGCTGATCGAAAAGATAGCATCAATGCTTCCCGTCGTAGCAGGGAACAATACCTTAGTTTTCCCTCCATAGAAACTAGCCACCGATCAAACAATATTTTCCCTATTGATTTCAGTAACATTGAAAAAATCTTTCACAAGCGACTAGATTCATTATTTTGTAACCACACTTATTTGGTCTATAATCAATCATACCAAGGGATATAAAATCAAACCCACAACTATAGGCCCTATGTGTTGTAGGTGTGCCCATGAGAAGAAGGGCCACCACTTCTCTTCATGGAACAACCTGGATCAAGGACCCTAAAGAACTAGCCATTTTAACACAGGTTGAGGAAATTATTATTGCAAGAGTTACACCGCTTCTACATGTCACCCATGCTTATGGGGTCAAATACATGTATAGTGCGCATACTATAAGCTTCCCCCAAGACATTTAATCCATATTGCACTTCTTATCACATCGTCCACAAAACCTAGATATCCTAATACATAAAAGGCTAGAAACAAAAGGTAAACCATATGAATGTTATGTGAGTAGGGAACACGTTCATGATGCACTTACATATAAAATACGAAATGGTCCATATTATAGAGATGTCATCATAAATGAAGGTGCCCTTAAAATTTTCCCCTTTTTTGCCGAAGATATCTCTAATAGCCTAGACTATATGTATGACAAATCATATTTTGTACTCCCATATGCATCATCTCCTAAAATAGATACAACTGAACCAACACTACTAAGGCACAAAATAGTCATTTTTTGCATCCATTCCATCCCGTCACACAAAGGTTGAGGGGATTAAAAGAGATTTGAAAAACAAAACTCAAAGCACCCCATCCTTAATTTATTGCCCCCAAATATGTTATAACCCCATAAATGAATATTCAACTGAGGGCTTATTTTAAATGGACTTTCCATCCCTCTTCCCATCTGGTGTGGCTATGTTTTGCCAACCTCGGCACACTGATTTCCAAATACATGAGTATGCTCTCCACCTAATGCAATACCATGAAAATCGATTTGGTAGACACCCCCAATTCTGTTATTTTTTGCTGAACTTTATGATGTGCCATAGAAGCCAAACCATGTCATCTACTTTTGTTAAACAAAATATTGAAGACAATTCACCTACAACTATTCACAACCTATGTACTTTATTGAAAAACCTCCCAGATGAGAAAATAACAAATCAACTCACGCATTTTGGCTCCAACCTTAAAGGCATAAGTTCTTATTTATCACAATTCAAAAATGAACTCTTAGGCATGAGCACACAACTAAGTTTCCCAACACTATTCTTCACACTAATTGGTGTTGATACTAGATGTCCTAATTTATATCAACTCATGCTTGGTCATTGTCCTACAACACCTACCACTACACAAAAATGGAAAATCCATATTATAATAGCCTATATTGCATTCGGCATTGATGTATATGGCATCCATATTCTCATTATTCCAAGAAGATCTCTTAGAAAATTATTTACATATGAAAGACTTATGGTTTGGGTAAATCTATATACAGTACACGTTCACATATTACAATGGAAAGAAATAACAAAAATGTAATTATTGGAGTGTTTTCTCATATTACAATCACCCCTACTGTTAGAGAAACAACATAGGAATCATTTTACTTCAGAGTGATCTTGCTATCATATTCCATTTGACATAGGCATATGAAAAGAAACAATAAGATATAATTGGGATATATCCTTGCTAACATTCCATCCTTGGCATATAGAATGTGCACCTACTAATAACACATAAGTTTTTGATATAGTTAGCTATGAAGGAGATATATGTGAATTAAGATTAGCAAAAATAAAGGAGTGGGAAATTTTTTCCCATATACACCCAACAAGGACCTTAAACATCAGTGATTTAGAACTTCTTAGCAAGCGTGATTTTGATCTTAGACATAGTTTGGCCATAAACTTCAAATATAAACCACTTACATGAGGAAGCCCCAAATTTTATAGAAACGACATATATCACCAACACAATTTCTTCCCCAATTCTTTCATCTACTAAATATGCCTATAACTTGTCAACAGATAAAATAGAGGCACTCCAAATAATCACATCGCATGCATCTGCAAGACCAAGCTTAACACCCCTCTATATGATAATCTAAGGCACAACTGGCACATGAAAATCATACTTAATAAGGGAGATTACAAATGAACTCCATATTCAACCTAATTCACATTCAATTTGATTACTTCTTTTAGATTCATTGTGTATAGAAACATTCAATGTTAATGCCACCATAATACATTCTACTTTTCATATTCCCATATCATAAATTACACCATGTTGCACCCTGTTGAGTTAACAGTTATTGTAATTGATGTCAAAGGAATTGATGGAAAAGGAAGAATGTTTGAGCATGCTTATCATAATTTTCTTAGAGGCTCAAAGTGAGTTCATGAGTTTCAACAAGACATAGTCTTGGATGGTGAGTGGCAGTTCCAGTTCAGAGTGGTTTCAGGTACCTAAGCAGTGAAACAAGATGTTACAGGTTATAAAAATCATGAGAGAGGTGTTGAGAGAGTATCTACATCATGTATGAGAAACGTTTTGGCTCATCTCAACTCCAAGAGTCAAGTTTGTATGTTAATCAGAATTAGACTTGAGAACTGACAATGTTCATGACTAAAAATAAGATGGGATAGAAACATGTAGAACTATCCTTTTCCATAAATTTTGGGAGGTGCTAGAGGAAGGTTTCTTGGTGCTTCATGACAAAGTTTAGGTCAAAGTTAGGCCATTTTTTCAACTTAATTGAGTTTTTTTGAAACATGATTGTTGAAAAACTCATTCTTAGCTGCGTAGCTTCTTAGCCCTAAAAACAATTTACTGGATCCTTACAATAAATAATAGAAGTAATTATTGGAGAAAAATGGAAGATAAATTTAGTTCAAAAATAATTTTCTAATTTGGAGGTGTATTTAAAAAGTTATGAGCATTTTTTAGATGTGTTTCTTCATCATTCTGACATGTGCTTCGAGCTCCAAGGTGGAGTTGAGTGATTATTGAATATTGGTTATTTATAAAGTTCTCATATATTCTCCAAATCTCATGTTAAAGGTGTTTTAAGCATCTAAACTATTGGAAAGAAAGATATTGTATATGGTATTGTCTTCTTTATGATGTTCTAGAAGTGTAAGATCAAAAAACTAGTCAATTTCTCCTACAAGCTACTACTTTGAGCATATTGCATGTTCTTTCATTGTGTCTACTCATCTTTGGCATCATAATTTTTGATAGAAGAGACCCTATAGATCATTGGGTGATTGAAGGTAGATGTTCATGAACTTGTAGATAGAAAATCAAGTCCTTGATCTTGTTTAGACAATGCTCATGGCAAGTAAAAGCTCTAACTATTTTGATGAAGATATAGCTAGCTCTATAAGAGTTCAGAATCCTTCCACAGTCATTTATCAATGAGGTTTATCAACTACAATGACTACTTGTTGAAGGTAAATATATAAACACAACCTGTTTTTATATTGTTCTGGAGTGTAAACCAAAGACCATTGCTTCAACACCTCATGAATTCACTGTCATGATAGTTTCATCTTTAGGTTAGGGTTTTTTATCATCTTGTCACATTACATAGAGACTATTTAAATTATTTCATCGCAAACTAGAGATCATAAGCAAACATTTTGGTTAGTGACAGCACTTATCTTAATCATTAACAATTTTTTCATTGCTTTATCTTTTATGACTGAGAGCATTAAAGATATCTGCATAGTGATTTGAATGTATAAAATGGATAGAATCCTTAATCCAAATAAAAATTTAGTATTCATGAAGATTAAAATGTTTTCCTGGCAAAGGTTGAGTCTCAAGTGTGTTAACAGGGTTCTTTGAGAACATTTTTGCAGTCTTAGAAGTCATAAGTGAATCCTATGAATAAATGTTGAATCTTCAAACTATCAAATCATATGGAAAAAATAAATATCCTTGTTACAAACTCATAAAACATTATTTTTCTCCTTTCCATCGAATAATAAGTATAAATTCTTCCTCTTAACTCTCTCGGGCTTCTCAGAAGGTCTATACCATGTATTAGGGTTTAAAAGAATATCTTTGTTCATTTCTCTCTAATCTTCCAAAAAAAATGCATAAAACATTAAGACATGATGTGTCTTAATCAAATGAAGGTGATCCAAAAGAAAATTTTCAGTTTCATCAAGTTGTTGAGTTGAATTTCTCTGATAGTGGTTGTGATTATTGTGCGCAGTCACTATTTAAATTGAGAAACAATTGTATATTTTCTTCAATGGTTTTCTTCACTTGTTGGACCTTGAATCCTAGGTTTTTCATGGTACTTAGAGTATTGAGAAGTTTGAGTAATGGTTATCTCATCCTAAGAGTGGTGTTTCCTTCAAAGAATCAAATCTTGTTATGCACACTAGTATGAAGACTTGAACGGTATTAAATTCTCTTGCTCAAGTTGAAACTTCAATCCTTGTAATCTCATTGTTCATTCTTCAATAGTTTTCTTGGCCTCCAAATAAATATGAGAACCTGAATAAGGTGAAGTTTTCTAGCTCAATGAGAGACCCAAAGAGAAGAGAGTGACTTCTTGTATTCTCTTTTGGCAGTGACAAGTCACTTTCCTTTTCATGTTGTAACGTAGAAATGAAGTTGAGCTCAAGTGGAAGGCGAAAGGATAAAAATTGTAGTTAACCTCATTGGTTGAATGAGACTCTTCATGTTCCAAGAAATTCATAGTAGTTTGTATTCGAATTGAAGAGATGTAACATTTTTTTGTATTGTCTTTTTAGATGAAAAACTAAGAATGATTTTTTAGTGAGAAAAAATAGGATCTTAAAAGAGGATTTGATGGATAATGACATAAAATTGCAATATAAGGAGAGGAATGTACAAGATTGTTATGAGTAGAAAAGAGTGATAAGGTCATAGAAGTGAAATGAATTAAGTCTAGATCTGAGATTGAAATGGAACTATGTGTATGAGATCAAGTGAGAAAAAGAAGTGTGTGTTCTAACAAATGAAAAGTATGGTTTTTTAAGGCAGATATAGGGAGTAAGGAGTTCTTAGTTTGAAGTATGATCTGGGATAGTTCTTGAATACGCATGATCCATATTTCAATGAGAAAAAGACAGTGATCATGAGATAAGAAAGAGTGTGGGAAGTGATATAAAAAGTTCAAGGCATGCATGATAAGGTATTTTCTTGTAGTGGAGACCTAGGAGATTTTGTGTGGGACTATTATAAGAAAAAACCTTGAGACAACATGGAATTGACAGTGCAAGATAATTTTATTTATTTTTGGGTCATACAATGGTTTCCTCAATGCATCTTTTCAGAAACAATTTAGAGTGTGAGAAGAAACTTTAGGCAGAGTGGATGAAAAATAAGACTATTGTGATCAAGATAAAGTGAATTAGAGTAACAAAAAAAGAGTGAAACTTTAGGATCATTATCAGATGTTAAAGACATCATTTCAAAGTTTGGTCAAGTCTGACTCGTTATTCATCAAGGAGTTATTGTTTCGTTGTAGGTAGTAGCATGCAAAAGGATAGCTATATCTAGCTATATCATTTAGGAAGTTGTAGCTTGTGTGAGACTAAGGTTGTAGCCTCAAGTGTTGATTTGTAGCTCAAAAAAACTTCCTGCAACCATTCTTCACTTAGTGGACTAGTTCAGTGCATTTTCTCCCTATTTGGTTTTCCCACTTAAAATTCTTGTCTCTTTTGTGTATGTGCTCTCATTTTCGATTATCTTTCAATTTATGTGATTGATTTTATAATTAGTAAAAATTTGAATGAAACATTGATTCACCCCCCTCTTAGTGTTCCATTTTTGAACAATTGGTATCAAAGTAGGCACTAGTAAAGTGAATTTAATAGCTCAAGGGAGATCCAGTGAATTCAACTATGGAAAGCATCCAAGCAATTGGTTTCTCTACTTCCAAAGCACATTTTTTTAATGGGTCCAATTATGCCTTCTAGAGTGTCAGGATGATGATTTACCTAATCTCCATTGGATTTGATATCTAGGATGCAGTTGATAGTGGTTATACAATTCCAGCAACACCTTCCACTGACCAAGCAAGAAAGACAGCTGCTGAAAATAATTCTAAAGCATTGAATGTAATTATTTTTGGATTAGCTGAGGTTGATTTTGTCAAAGTCATGCAGTGTGATACAACCAAAGAAATGTGGGATAAACTGAAGACAATCTATGAAGGAAATAACAAGGTGAAAATTGCTAAACTGCAGACATATAGAGCACAATTTAAAAGTATGAAGATGAAAGAAAGTGAGAATATATCCTCATACTTATAAAGAATTGATGAACTCATAAATCAGATTAGAAGTTTAGGAGAGAAAATGGAAGAGAGTGTGATAATTTAGAAATTTCTTAGATCACTGATTCCAAAGTTTGATTCTAAGGTATCGACAGTAGAAGAAGTTAAAGACATACTAACACTAATAATGGCTGATCTTCATGGCATACTGATAGCATATGAGATGAGAATGAATGATTCAAAGCCAATGAAAAAGGAGGCAAACTTCAAAGTAGTTTATAAAGAATCAAAAGAAAAAAACAAAGCAGCTGATTCAAACATGGACATAAATGATGATAAAATTGAATCGATGTTTGTAAGAAATTGAAAAAGAGGACCAGGCAAATACAAGGGCAAGCTACCTTTCAAATGCTTTAGTTGTGGACAAGTTTGTCACTTTTTTTATAAATGTCCAAATAAACATAAAGAAGATGAATATTCCTCTAATAAATAGAAGAAAAGGTTCAAGAAGCATGGAGGGAAAAATAAGTATTTAGAAAGAAAATTTTCTATATACAAGAAAGATCATGCTCTTCAGAATCCATTGATTCCAGCAGCTTAGAGAGTGATGATGAAGGTATGCAAGCTGAAACTTTAATTATGGAAATTGAGATAAATGAATCAAGTAACTCCTAAGGAAAAGTTCAAACTCAGTATGATAGTTCAGATGAAAAAGAAGCAGAAGTAAGCCTTGAAGTTAAATTGATAAGTGCTCTGGATGAGATAAAACATCAAAAGAAAATAAATCAAAAGTTAAAAATAATGGTCAAAGAATATGAAGATAAAATTAGATCTCTTGAAGAAAATTAGAAAAGGGAAGTCAAATAACATGGAGAATTTTCCAAGGAATATGAAACACAGGTGAAACTATTTAGAGATGCTTTCAAGGCTAAAGAAGAAGAGAATTTGAAACTCAAAACTGAGTTAGAGTAGCTGCAAACACAATTGGATCATACCTCTGCAAAACTGAAAATGTATCACAAATTTGAGAAAAGTACAACTGATTTAAGTGAACTCCTCAACAAGAAAAAAGATGCAAGGGATAAGAGTGGTTTAGAATATGAAGAGAAGAATATTGAAGACAAATAAGTGAGCAAGAAGATTGAGAAGACAAGTGAAGAGCCTCATAAAGCTAAGAAGAAGAAATATCAAAGAAGACATTATGCCACGAGGTATGCTTATTCGTTCTATGGATATTGTTATGTTTGCAATGAATTTGGTCACAAAACATCTAAGTGTAGAGTGTTGTTGGCTAGATTTTCTGCATAGCTGAAAACCTAGGCAGTCATGAGATAAATCTCCCTCATTTACCGGTGAGGCTCTAGTGTAAGATTTTTTCAGTTATATATCCTAATATCTATTTGTGGGTATTACTTTAACCGTGTGGCTCATGAACCATAGCTATACGTTTCTGTAGCAAGTAAGCAGCTATAAAAGAAAGGAAAATTTGTAGAAGAAGAAAATAATAGGAAACAAAAGAAAGTAGAGAGGATGTGCAACCCAATCAATAGTTTACAGAGTTGATTACATGCACATATATTAAAACAAATAGATCATTAAACATATAATTAAAAGAAAAGGAAACTTTCAGATCTAGATCTAAAATAACACAAAGTTTATGAACATATCTAGAAAGAAAGTAAGAAGCAAAATGCACCATTGAGACAAATTTCTCTGGAAATATCTTCTATATTCCTCTGCTTGTAGAAATCAAGGGTTTCAACTCAAATTCTGGAACACATGAATGCTGATTACAAATTCTCATGATTTAACCTGTAGGTTCTTCCTCTACTTATAGCAGGTATAGGGGAGATTAGAAATGGGATACTACAACTGAATTAGAACATAAACAAGACATAAAAAGAACATATGTCAATCATCTTCTCCTAATTCCTCTCTTAATGACATGCATTAGAATTTCAATCTAAAATTGTGCACATCTGTCACTTAACTCAAAGATTCATTCCAAATAGCTTAAAGTAATGGTTTTTAAACCAATAACTTTTAAGTTTACAATTTCATCCGGGAACATAAGAAATAAGAGAGGAAATAAAAGAAGAAGGAATATCTACCGACTGTAACTTCTACACTTTCTTTTTATTTTGATACTGAATATAATTTTCAAAAATATAGTTCAATAATTTACCATCCACTTTAGCCAAAACTTCTTTCTCTATCTTGAATTGCAGCAATCCTTCGCTCAAACTTCGATGCTCGCTTCCACCTCCTTCAAAATAGGCCCAAAATTCTTCATTTCGGATTACAACATTACCAACTCTACTGATTAAATTCATTGTGAAAGGCCTAATAACATCATCAAGCTTCTCTTTAATCATCAGAAGAGAGCCTTCTAGGGAATCGCACACTTTTTTTGGAATGGTCCTTATGAATGAAGAAACATTCCCAACCATTTCCTCATTGGTGAAAGAAATTACATTGCTTGATAGTGACGATACCATATCCTCGAGCACCCGCATTCTTTTCAGCATAATTCAGAAGATCTCCAAGTGGAAATATAATGTGAATTCAAGTTGCTTCACCTTTTGAATCGAACCATCAGGCACAAATCGTTTTGCAATCAAAACCTCCTTCGACAACTTATTTATCTCGACCAAAGTGCCAAGGTTACTTTTATCCACTGTATTCATGTGTACTATTCTTGTTACCAGTTGCTTCAGTTGAACCAATGCATATTTCATAACCTTTAGATGAACTGGCACCTCCTTGAGCTGTACAGAAGCTTGACGAATGATTCAGCTCTTCCACTTGTCGATAGCTATAACTTGGTTACCTGCATTTTCCACCTCCTGCATCAGATGATTACTCACTTTCTTATGTGCTGAAATTGGCTGAGAGAAAGGTTTGGAAACTTTAGCAATGATCTCGCACAATTGGGAAACCTACTTTTGAAGTTTAGATATTTTTTCCTTTTTTTGTCAAGCTTAAGGAATAAAGCATTTATCAGTGTCTATGTGTATTGTTTTAATCCTTCGGTAGTGGTTTGACCTATCGGCACTTTGGTCACTGTTATAGCTACTGTAGTAAGCTTGCTCTTCTACTTTCCTTCTATCGGAACTGATTCTTCAGTGAAATTTTTCCCTGATTCTTCAATAATCAACATTGAAGTCACCTTAGCAACTTTAGGTCTTCTGTCTTTCCTGCCAAAACTCAAGAACAACTGCAAGTCGTGTTCCTCCAAGTTGATCTCCTCTCTAGCCTCTAGGACTAGCTGTGAGGCCAACCGCTTTGAGAAATTACTTCTCAGAGAATGAGAAGTCGTTGAATGCACCACCATCTCGTGGTCTGGTTCAAATCCATCTGAAATTGTTACAGTGTTGTGACTATTGTCTTCTGAATTATCCAAAGATAATGCTCTTTCAAATTCTGCCATTTGTAATTTTAGCATTTCTTGAGGAAGAGGTGAACATCGGAGTGGATGAGGAGAGAACACAAATGTTTCTGAATTCAACAGAGGAAGTAAAATATCTTGCTGAGGTTCACATGCTGGTGAAGTGTTGTGAGTGGACGTTGGAGGAGTTGAAACTAGCACCATAGCCGTAGAAGTGACCTTTTCATGTGTATGAGAGTTTTTGTGCACTTTAAGATTTTTAGGCCTTCTACTGCTTTCTCCCTCATGCTCCATTTTGATGGAGTCTCTTGCACTGAGGTTTCCTGGGATTTGATTCATCAAAGCTTCATCAAGGAAATATCAATTTTTCAGCAACCGGTTCAAGGTGTTGACCAGAACCACAACAGATCTTTCTTTGATCGTGTGGCAGCCACCAATGTTTTCTTGAAGAACAACTCTATCCCCTTCCATCTAGTGGTATGAGTCAAGTAACACAGGTCCATCATCTATGAGATCTATAGGTATTTGTGATCATCCATAATAAAACACTTCTCGCGCCGACAATCTGCTGAATTATTTCTTTCTAACTTCGTACTCGCTTCTGCACTTCATCCAGAAATCTTCTAATGAAGGCACATGCGAGTAATCCTAGGATATTATCTTCCTTGCTACCCCCATATGGATCGAAGTTCATCCATGATGGGAAGAACTCACGCTCACACTCAACTAACATCTCAACTTCAATTCCTATGGCTTTGTGAATGCTCTGGCAGCTATAATAGCCCACTGTGATCAAAATTAATCTTGTAGACTTATTTTGCTTTGATTGTAGGTTATGCATCTCTGCGACCTACCTTCACAACTCCATGATGACAAATTTGTCACTTGGATATCTGGGTAACTTGAATGGTTCTCCTAAAAATCTGGTTACCCTGAGGTATGTAAAGTCTTCAAACTGGATGAAGATACAATCATGTTGGGATACAGCTTCCCATGCTTCCTTGCTCACCTTGTTGGTCTTCATATCACTGTTTAACTTGAAAATGAATTCGTAGAAGAATCCATCATTGACCACCTTGTAATATTTATTGCATTCAAGCACTGTCAGCTGCAGGTAGCACTCAAAAATAGGATCCTTCAAGAGTACACCCCATCTATCCTGCTTGGAAAAGATAACCCTGTGAGGCTGCTGAATATACCAGGTAGGAAGTCATCTTGAATTTGTATGTATGCCTCACATTTCAGAGATTCTCACCGATGTTTTCACTAATGATCTCCACCCAATTGATTATTAAATCTGCTTTGTTGATCTCAATGGTATTGATGAAGGCATACATCCATGAGTGGAAGTTGTGAGAGTTATCTTCTCCATTTATCCTGCATAGAAATTTGGCAACATCATCCATGTCCTGCACTGGATTGGATCATGGAAGGGTCCTCGGGAACTTCAATGGAGATATGGGATTGTTCATATACCTGCTCTTCATTATGCCCACACAGTCTACTTTATGCTTCTCCCATTTCTTAACGGCGTCTAACATGTTGATTGTACTCACCACCGGTCGTGTTGTAATGTTGAGACAATCATTGATAAATTGAGTGTCCATCCAGATGATTGTCTCTCCCACAACATCCCAGATTGATATGGATAGTGGATGGTACGACCTTGCATATTCCATGGCGAATTCAGGCAACTGAGCTATGACTGGGAATGTTGAAGCTTGAATGATTCCACTGCTCTTTATTGTCCACATGAGAGATGTCTTTCTAGCCATGGATACTTCAATCAATTCAAAAAGGGGTTCGGAGATCCATGTCACCAATATCAGCAAATATGGAAGCAATCCATGGTTCCGCTGATCCTTCTCTTTCATCCCGCTTTATCATGGTTGAAGAAATCTTTGTCTAAGCAACTCTTTTTCTTTTTATTCTGTCAGAATTCATTGCAATTGGTGAAGATCTGGGAATTTCTTCAGATTTGGAAGATATATTCAATACATCTAACATTTATTTGAGCTTCCTTTCACTTATATAAGCACCTGTAATGAATACTTGCAATTAATTCAGACAAAGATGGAATCCAAAGCATGAACACTTGATTTTTATCACAAAAGTCTACATATAAAGCCCGCTGCCCTAAAATTTGAGGTTTTGCTTGCATGCAAAGAAAGCATAAATATTTTTAACTTCACGTGGGAACTTATACCAATATGTAGATAATTAACCAAGCTTAAATCAAGCTCCTCCAACCCTAGGTGCCAAACATTGAAGCTTTCCGACAATGATAAACATTGTTTTAAGCAAAAATCCCCCTCCCTTAGGGTGCCAAAATTGTCCGGGCTGAAATCCTTTGATAAAATAATTAACTATTCCCTCACTATGGCACCCCATGTTTATATAACTCTCAACATTCTATATTTAATAATTGCCTTTCCTATTCCTTATAATTAATTAATTAATAAACATGCTTATTTCTTCAACTTGGGTGCCTAAATTTGCATGCTCATGGCTGCCATTAAATAAATAAATTTAATTTATTTTTACCCTTCTTCGTTCAATTATCTTTGAATTCACATCATGCATTGACCTTCTATTCCTCCATGGTGCCAAAGTTAGGAATAAAATCTATTAATAATTGCCACAAAAAGCATTATTTAATCACCAAATGGGTTGCACTTTTTAGCATGTTCTAGGAAGCCATTAAATAAATTAATTTAATTTATTTTTAGCCTTCTTCATTTTGTCTTCTTTGACTACACATCATGCATTGACTTTCCATCATCCCTGGCACCAAAATTAGGAAGGAAAACTATTCATAAATTGCATTACAGTTATTATTTAATGCCCAAAGGGGTTGCATTTTTTAGCATGGGTGATTTCTAAATTTAAGAAGTTAACTTTGATGGGATTATTCACCCTGCATTGCAGCTCCAAAAATCGCTTCATTCACTTAAGCTATTTGACTTCCATAATGGGAATTTTTATCCTGCAAGGTAGGTAATAAATTCCCGTCAGTGCTTTAAGTGATTTTTCGTTATTTTATAATGGGAATTTTTACACTGTAAAGTAGGTCAAAAATTCCCACCTGCCTGCCGCCTCTAATTTTCCCAACGTAGCTTAAGTGAATTTGACTTCATGGGAATTTTCACCCTGCACTTGACATTAAATAAATTCCCACCTGCCTATTTTAGTAATAAAAACATAAAAATACCTATTACTTTAATAAGGATGAATTTTTTTCAAATGGGTAGTTCCAGATTTCAGGGTGAAATCTGGGGACACCAATCACCTCCGTCTGTGGACATCTTTGCCTCTATCAAAAATACAAGAGTAAAGATGAGATCCCAACATCTCTGGTTTTGTATCTTGTCCATTGGGCTTGGGGTCAGGAAAACAAAAACAACACAACATCAAAAAATAAAGAAAAAAAAACAAAGTTTATATATATATATATATATATATATATATATATATATATATATATATATATATATAGGTTTTACCTTGCACTCTTAGATCTGGAAAGGCTTCAAATATTGCCTGTTGGAAGGCAACAACAGTTCAATTCCATCCTGATGACCAAGGATGAAGCTATCTATCCCAACAGTCTTCTTGATCACAAAATGCCCTTTCCAAAATGAATCAAACTTCCCGTGCATGCCTTTTGTTTCTCTTCTTTTTTCCGATAACAAGAGCCAATCACCAATCTCAAACTTTATTTTTTTGGGCTTTTTGTTGAAGATCACTTTCACCTTCCTTTGATGCTCTGACAATCTTTCTGCTACATGAACCTTTACTTCTCGCAATTTAGTCAAATACATTATCTTCTTTTTAATGGCATCAGTGAATGTATCATTCTCTAGAGCTTTAGAAATTTGTAAAACAGGCAATTCTAAGGTAAGAGGCAATTCTGCGTCTCTCCCATATAACAGCTGGAAAGGGGAAATTCCTATAGCTTTCTTTGGTGTAATTATATCTGCCCATAGTGCATTAAACAAAATTTTGTACCAAGTCCTTTGATTTTAAGTTACTAATTTTCACATGATAGTCACCAGATTCTTATTTCTTGATTTAGCCTGGCCATTCCCTTGTGGGTAATAATTGGAAGAATGTACCAACTAAATTCCATGAGTGTAGCAAAACTTGACCAGCTCCTCGGAAGACAAATTAGGAGCATTATCTGCTACTATTTTACTGGGCACGCTAAACCTAATAACAATACTTTCTTGTATAAAATTACATACCTCCGTGGAAGTGCCATTCTTAACAGGAATGGCTTCTACCCATTTACTGAAATAATCAGTAGCCTTTAGGATGTAATGATGACCGATGCTAGAGGCCGAGTTGAGCATACCAATAAAATGCATGCCCCATTACTAGAAGGGTTCTTCAATTACAACTGGTTTTAAAGGTAATGCGGGTAATTTTACATGCCCAAAAAAGTGTTGTCACGCTTGGCACTTAGACACCCACTTTGCAGTATCTTGAAAAAGTGTCAGCTAGTAATACCTTTCTCAAATAATCTTGTGACCAGTGACTGGGGTTGAGAAATGACCACCACAAGCAATATTATGAAATTGTTTTAAAAGCTCATCCTGCGGAGCTTTATCCACACATCTAAGAAATACCCCATCAATTCCTCTTTTATATAAACCATTTTCCCAAAGGAAAATTTCCTTGGACTTCATTTTAATAGTATGTTTCTCCTTGTGAGAAAGGTGAACTCAACATTCTCCATAACTTAAAAAAAAGACAATATTGCTATACCATTCTTCCACCAGATCTATAAAAAGAACCATAGGAAAATTTTGACTTTCTTCTAATTCTGTTGCTTTCATCTCAGTCATAAATTCACACAGACCTCTTCCTCAAACCAGCTTTGTGGGCTTTATATCTAGGTCATATTCCTATACCTTTGTCACCCATGTGCCTCTTAATAGCCCTAACTCTTTTTGGGTGAGGATAGACTTCACTGCAATATCTGGAACCAGGACCACAGTATGTGAGGCAAGAATATAATATCTAAATTCCTTACATGCCTTTACCACATCATATGCATGTTTTTCCATTAGAGTATACTTCAACTCATAAAATTTTAGAGGCAAGCTCATGAAAGCAATCAGAGCTTCTACATCCTCTTGATTTTTCTGCATCAAGATTGTTTATATTTGTAGTGCCCACATTTTACACACATAATTACAACCGTAAAATACTAGGATATAATTTTTTTTTTGATTTACATTGCTCACTACACACAACATAACAAGGGGTCCAAGTACCAAAACTTGACTCGCATGACAATCACACAGGTCATCGACTCACATAGACACAAGAGAACAACATAGGCATGTCGATGCCACACTTTTCCCAATGAACGAATACTAGCAATGCCCCAACCACAGAAAGAAGACCCAAGGATAGGAAAAGCCACACACATCATTTCTATAATTGTATTTTAGTTACGATTAACACTCCAAGAACATTATTGTGCAAGGTTAAATTTATCGTTTGTCCACCAGCAAATTCTTAAGTTAATACTGCGGTTTAAATTATCGTTCACCCCTTTATAGTTGGTTTCTTATTCTTTATAAAATTTTCCATAACTTGCATACTTATTTGTCTTAGTTCAAATGCGTACAAAATACTTAATTATCTTGTTCTTATGTGAATAATATTCTTCTCAAACATATATTCAATGTCTACCTTTTTACTCTTACAACCCATGTGAATGTGACTTGGTGTCCATTATAGTGATATTAGGATTTAACGGAGATTTAAAAACACGAGATAGCTTTTTTACCAAAAACATAACTCGATCACGGGTTAGCTATTTCTCTACCATAGTTATTCTAATTCAATGACTTGTGAAATTCCATTTTGTTTTATACACGTATTTTGTTTGCTCGAAGGTTGAACACACCAAGGAAATTCATATTCTCTGGAAAAAAAGAGTATTTTTTGAATCAAGATATAAGGTCTCCAAGAGAGGCATTATTTCGAACCTCAAATCCCGTTTTTACTCTTATATGCTTTATTTCTACGTCACATTATGGGCCTTATTATTAGTATTTTCTTGTAAAAGGAGATACGAAGTGTTTGTCCAACCTCTTGAAGACATATATGATTAAGAGACTTGAAGCTACACAAAAACCCTAAGTTAACATCCGAGTCAACTGTGGTTTAGATTAGTTCCAACTTCACCTAAGGGTCTACCCCTCAACTATATAAGAGATTTAAGTGAGAGGACATGTTTATGCTAAACCACCTTCACGAAAGGACCAAGGTTTTATGTTGAGAGAAACCAAGGTAACACATTTAGCTGCGTGGAACTAAGGAGTTCATTAACAAGAGTTTAAGGCCTAGAACAACTAAGTCACAACCTCCATCCATGTCATCTGGATCCAAAAGGTTTTTCACTCGATGAAGAAATTTGATTTTAAATCTATCTTCAGATGACTAGGTAGTCTGCTAGGCTACGAAGGAGGAGTTATCTCTACACACTTCAAGAAAATTTTGACTGTGTCGCCCCTAACAGACAAGTTTAAGACAATGTCACTAAGCATACTAACTAAGACGATAAGTCCATTCTCAGGTTCTTACTTACTCAAGCTAGGAGATTTCCATCGAGAGCAAATATTAAGTTCATCCTACAGTTTTCAATTTTTTCTATGGTAAGGAGTATCGCACATGAAAAAACAAGTTATGTTCCAATATTAAACAAGGGTAGAGTGTTTCGATTTAATTCTCTTTATTTCATTTACAAAGTATGAATGCACAAGATGACTCATTAATCATTTATTGAACACTAAATATGCACTATAAGATATTACTTCAAATTCATTTACCTTATATAAATATCAAACCTTTTTACCAGGGTGTACTATAAATCAAAATTGAACTATGATTAAATGCACATTTCCTAGATGTCCTTGAAACTAGAATTTCATACATATCAACAAATTATCAATTATAACCTTCTGCAACATGAGACTACATTATACGTTTATCCATTTAACAATAAACTATATAAATTACAATGATAATTAATGCATTACACAACACGGTTACACCATCATTATTTCATCCTGTAAAAACCACATGAGCAAGATATTAACGATAATTCACTGGCATGGCATCCACCCTAGTCCTAACATAATTATCATTTTTCAGTTTCCCATTCACATATAATAATAATTACAATTTGCAAGAGAGAGAAAAAGTTTAGAGACATGTATTCAATGCATTTCATTTCACTTCATTTTGTAACCTAGAAGAGAGAAAGAGAAGGGAAGAGAGAGAAAACACCATTTTGTCAAAAGTTCTATTTCACACAACAGTTAAACTATAGAGTTTTAAACAATTATTTACATGTGTTAAAAGTTTCCAGGGTGGTTTGGCAACCCTACAAGGGTCCCACATCTTTCTATTTTAACATTTTCTCACTAGCTACAAAACGTTCAAAACGGGCTCAGAGGCTAAGGAACCGATTCCAAAAGTTATCTTCCATTGAGAACGCACAACACGATCAAATTTATACGTATTCCCAGATATACCAAGAGTTCATAGCAACTAACGGAATTGGGAAAAAGTGAACAGTTTGCGTTTAGTGGCTAGTTTTCCCAGGACTACTGGTCGTAGCTGACCTAGTTGCAAATGAACAAAAGTTAGCTCGAGGGCCCAAAAAACCACATCCATGACTAACGTTCGATGGATGAGTACGCAACGAGACACTTCCTACAAGTTCCCCTATATAAGGAGAATTCATCAGAGTCGACGGGACTGAGAACTAGAAAACCATTTTCAAACAGCGACAAGTCAAAATTGGTCCAGTTTGACCTCCTCAAACTGCGACTGGAGGCCTACAAAATGGCCTTGCCAAACTATCGAGAAAAGTGTTTTTCCCTAAACTGAATGTTCCATGCAATTTTCTAGTATAAACACTAGAGGTTTGCGAAGACGGCAAATAATTTCTCTATCCAGGTTTCAAATGATGGTTCAAAACGAAAGCCAACTTTCTAGATTTAACAAATTTCTACTACTGTAAAACAGTCTAATAAGGCTACTATAAGAGTGTTAAAAATAGCTCATATGTTTGTTCGGGGTCAATCTAAAGGTCAAGGTGGCTCCATGCATACCAAGGTACACGAATGAAGCTTCACATCTCGTTTTCAAAGTTATGAAGGGTAATTAATGAGTCTCTGAAAAATGCAAAAATTAACTATTTAAACAGGGAGAAGATCAACTTTATTAATGGGAAGTCAATTTCGTCTTGTCAATAAAACAATATTAAAGCTATCCAAGTGGGTAGGAAGTTTTCTAAATCACCATAGAATGAGGTTGGAAGTTCATGTTTTAATGTAGAAGAGTTATTTTGATTTCGTGAGTTACTACACGACATTTCATTGTATTTGCAACGAATTGATATAAACATTTAACTGTATTAAAATCCAAATATTTTGAAATTCTATTAAGTTGTAAAAGAGAACTAAAACACGAGAATTATGAGAGGTAAGGGAAGATGGACCATGCCTGGAAATGAACTGGCGAGGCAGAAGTTGAGGATTTGACATCACACCGATTGATTTCACTTGCTTGCAGCCACAGAAGGAAAGCCCAAAAATAGCATCCACAATAATGTCAAAATCAGTGGCCAATTCTATTGGAAAATCCTCTGGTGGTAAGAAAGGAACAGCAAGTACATCCAGCTGAGTAATAAGCCCATGGTAAAGAGGCTTATCAGTGTGTTTGGGATAGCAAACAAATTCCATGAGAACTATGAATCCATTATGTGCATATCCTGCAATCATGGCATTCTGTGGAACCATTTTTGTCTTCTACGCATTATGTCAAATAGTGCACTTGCTTGCTTATGTTTCTACATTTTGCATACATGTCTTCTAGTGCACCAGAGAACAAAGCATTAGAATTTTTTTTGTGGATGCCCACACTCTATTTCTATGTTTCTAAGGCGTATCAACACACCCATATTTTACAACCAGAATTCATTGATATCCAAAAAAACCACATTATTTTTTATATCTTGTCAAACATATCAACTGCCCTTTGTATGGCTCCACATTTTACAGTTTATGTAAAACAATATACTGTAACCACCACATTTAATGAAGCTCGATGCCACTAATTATTTAAAGAATCTAATATGCTATGTCCTAAAGCTCCTATTTTGGCACACACATGGCAATCTTGGCAGAGATAAAAGGTTGGGTTACACACCTGTTGGCTGAATTTGTTGAAACGGTGGAAATGTTTTGTGGAAATGTCCATGTCCCACTCAAAAACTCCCATTTAGCATAAGCTGAGAGGTTGTAGAAGAAGAGAGGGTACAACAAAGGTTGTGGAGTTTGGGCTACACCTGGAAATTTCATTTCTCTAAAGCACCGCAATGCCTCGTCAAAACATCTTCCTTCCACATATCCTATGATCATTACATTCTAGGGAAAATCATTTAACTCAAGCATATTTTCAACGACATTTTGTGCACCATCTAATCATAAAACCTCTTCTACCCAAAATAATCATACCAGTGACCATCAATAGATCCTCTCATAGCCAAATGAACCCGTTACAAAATAGATACAAATACAAAACATTTGATTCATGTTTAGAACATGATGAGATATTAGAGTTGCACATCTCTCCCTACACGGTTTTACAGAACCAAGAATGGGACTGATTTTAGGTTGTTAATTGGTAGACCTCCACTTAGCACAGTTCCCTGTAGGTTCTATCTTTTTTTTTTTAATTATGCATGCAATATTCACTCGCTAGCACCATCCAGTTACTGCTAAGTTTACAACTTAAACTTGGGTTTCACGGTGGTTAACGCATTGGATCCTAATTAAAGTGTTTGCATTATTTTGAAAGTGATGTGATAGGCCTGAAAAGCTGTGTAAGATGTTCCACTCTCTGATATTTTCACCAATCTGACAAGAAAAGGAGTTGACAAAGGCGGTGGAGTCAGGATTTACATCTATCAACTGGATTGCGAGAGGTTTAGGGCACTACAACATTGTATGTTCAGAGGAATAACAGTAAAGAATAAATTATTTACTAAATTTAGGTGAAACCAAGAATGGGACTTTTGACAGTGCCTCTTTAATTTTTTCAAAAACTTCCTTCCCCTCATTCCTCCATTTGAAGTCATGTGTCTTCTTCGTCATATTCGAGATATGGCGTGTTAATTCAGCAAAGTCAGGGATGAATCTTCTGAGAAAATTTACTTTAGCAAAGAAATAATGAACCCCCTTTTTGGATGTTGGCAAGGTAAACATCTGAATAGATTTGACATGCTCAGGATCTATCTTGGTTCCCTCCTTTGAGACAATATTCCCTTATAGCTTCATTTCCATTACAGCAAAAATAGATTTCTTAGGGTTAAGAGAAATACTATGTTTGCGGCATTGCATGAAAACCTCTTCTAGATTTGAAATGTCCATGATTCTATCCTTGGAAAATACTATTAGATCACTGAGGTATACTACTATGCTTACATCGTTGAGATGAGAAAATGCTAAATCCATAGCTCTTTGAAACGTAGCTCTGGCATTGATAAAACTGAAAGACATTTTCTGATAAGAAAAAGTTCCCCAAGGTGTAATGAATGTCATTTTATTTTGATCCTCCTCAGCCACCTTGACCTGATTGTAGCTTGAAAAACCATCAAGCATGGATAACATTTCAGATCCAATAATGACTTACAAAGTGTGGTCCATTATGGGGATGGGATAGTTGTCTTTCAAGGAGACTTGATTGAGGTTACAAAAATCAACGCACAACCTAATCTCACCACTCTTCTTTCTCATATGAACTATATTGTCTAACCATTCAAATTGATGTATGGGATAAATTACCTTTTCATCTAATAGCTTTTGGATTTCTACAAAGATAGTCCTTGAAATAGTAGGGTTATGCCGCCATAGCTTCTACTTGAAAGGCTTATGTTCTTGCTTTAATGAGATATAGTGTTGAACTTATGCAGGCTGATATGTCTTTAGATCCTGGTAAGACCAGGTAAAGACATCCATATATTTCTTAAAAAGCTTTGTAAAACCTTCTTTTTCTACCTCTGAACAACACTTACCCAAATTTACTAATTTGGGATCATTTCTTGCTCCCAAATTTAATAATTGTGTATCGGAGAAAGAACCTTCCCCACTTTCTTCATCCTTTGTAAGCATCTAATCATGCTTTTCGAACATTTCCTCAAGAGATAATAAGCCTTTAGGAATTTTATTTCCCTTGAGCTGAATAATCTCTTGACCTACTAAGAACTTTTCATCCGTTTCTACCACAGTAGTTTGTCTTGGAGGTGAGTTGCTCCCCTCATAGTAGAACTCTTCGAAATTGTCCTTTTGTTGGAGAAATGCAACAATATACTTGTCATCATTAAAAACATGCCATTGTTGGACATTATCAGAAACCTTTGGGCAGAAGACCATCTCAACTTTGTAATGCCCTTTTCTAAAGAATGTGGGTGGCTGATTTGGATTTAATAAAGTTGCAGTTACTGCAAGTGAATCGGCTCTAGAATTTTGTTCTCTCGGAATATAAGATACTGAGAAATCTGAAAAATCTAGGATAGTAGAGTAGACCCATTCTCTATAATGCCAAATTTTATCCTTTTTGACTTGGTAGATACCTTGTATTTAATTAAAAATCAACTCAACATCTCCCTTTGCATGTAAGATCTTGATTCCCATTGTTCTTACATGCTCCATACCTAACAACAATGCTTCATATTCCGTCATGTTGTTAGTATTTTCGAACATTAACTCAAAGGAATGTGCATGCACCTTTCCCTTAGTAGAAATAAGAACAACACCTACAATGGATCCAAATGAACAACAACTGCCATCAAATTTCAAAGACTAAACCTTATTATCTAGTTGATATGTCTCTTGGATCACAGGTGGAATTTCTTCTTTATCATGTTCTAGATAAAAGACGTCGTGATCAAATTCTTGGAACAAGATCTGAGATCTAGGACCCTCAAATTTCGATACTGTGTACTTGGATTTTTTCTCAGGTTCTAACTTCTGATTAAATCCCTTGATTATTATGTGCACACAAGACCAAGTCCATCTTGACTTCTCCACCCAGTTCTTTACAGAAATTCCTAGTCAACAACATGTCATAAGATACTGGGATGTCTACTACAAGGATAGTCATCTTTAATCATTTTTCTGGGAATGAAGCAAGAAATACCTATGCATCTTTGATTTTCCTATTCAAAGGTACTTGTCTCTCCATTAAATAACATCTTCTAACGGTTTTTGTTAATGTGAGACCCAGAGCATCAACAACTTTAGCAAGCATCACATTGTCGGAAGCTCCAGAATCTAGAATGCAATTACTTAATTCATAACTATTAATAAGTAATGACACATAGAATGGATCGATCCTTTCTGATGTAGTAGGAGAAGAAGTAGAAGGATAAGAGCTTGCAGCCCCATTGTTTGAAGGAGGAGTAATTTTTAGACTAAACAAGATACCCCATGAGACACTATTTGTTGGAGTATTGGGACCGTTACTTTGCACATACTTAACCAACCTATTTAGCTGATCAGGAAATTCCCTCAAATACTCATCTTCTAACATCTGAACCTTGGCCTTTTTAATATGATCAATAATGTCGAAAGCTTGACTTACTTCAGCCAGATGCACGTTGGCCCTTTGCTGTGGATTGAAAGAGTTTGAATTCTTATCTTTTGGAGCTAATGAAGAAGGTAGTGTACTGCCTCTTTTTAGGATAGTAACATCTGGCCCAGGATCTTCTCTTTCTCTTCTTTGGCCGCTTGTGGATGCTTCAGCATTTTGGCATGTTTGGGACCTTGTGAACACCGCAAATGTGTGACCATCAGAATCTTCAAAAGATTCATAATAGCCCTCGTCAGATTCATAGTCCAGGTAACCAATGTTGGAGTCATGAGTGGGATCTACAAAGTCTTCATCATCAAATGATTCATCAATGCCAAGATCTTCTTCATTAGTTTCCAAGTTGTTCCTTGGAGCAGCTTCAATTGCCAACTTCTGTAGTGCAACATTAAGTCTATTTCAATTTTTATTTTGACCATTAAAGGTCCAAGCAGGAGTTATTCTTAAAGGAGTCACATTTCCTCCTTGATATATCTGCTTCTTGATTTGCAACATGTCATTAGCCAATCTTTATAGAAAAGGGTTGGAAGTACTTAAAGAAGCTCCATCAGCTTTGTGGGGTGATTGTCTGATTTTTCCAGCCATGATCATGTCATCTTCAACCTCCACAACAACATTTTTTGCTTCTAGTAGATTCACAGGTCTTGCCCTTCATCTAACTTTGGGAAACAGAGCGTTTATAAAAAACGTCTTTTGATTTTAATCGCTAAGCATAGCAGAAGTGGGAATTTTATACAAAATCCTTTGGAACCTTGCAATAAAGTCCTGCATGTTCTCATTTGGCCCCTTCTTTAAATGTGTCATTTGGGTGATCAGTGTGCTGGCGTCTTCTGCAGTTTTGAATCACTTCAAAAATTGTTCTCACATGGGCACCCAATTTTTTTATAGTTCCAAGGGCTAACCAATAGAACCATTCTCTAGCCAAATCATGGAGAGTCTCAATGAAAATTCTGATCGAGACATCTTCATGATCCACTGTAAGCACACTGCAAGATATGAAGAATGCTACTAAGTGATCATCTAGATTTTACTTTCTATCTCCAAATAATTTTGAGAAATTATTTCTGGACCCTTAAGGTACATCATGCATAGGCGGGGTCAAGTTCAGTGGCCCATAAGCTACTCCCCATGGAACATGTACTATATGGTTTTGATTCTGATTCTACATGATGAATGGGGCCTGTATTCTATGAGAGTGGACTTGATGGATAATTATAGCTACTGGATTATGCTAAACATGATCTAGATCTGGATGAATGTGTACTCTTCTTCCTAGTGAGAGACTAGATCTACAGCTTCTAACTTGAGGAGGATGATTGAAATTGAACTGCTCCTGCAATCTGAAGAAATGATCAGTTCTTCCTTGTGCCTTCACAGATCAGGTGAATGGACGATCATCTAGGTTGAAAGTTGAATGGGAAAACACTTTGATCTACAAGATATAAGCTTTGATCTATAAATATAGTTGAGTCCCTAGTAGAGTCGCCAAAAAATGTTGGCTGGATTTTTCTGCATAGCTGAAAACCTAAGCAGTCATGAGATAAATCTCCCTCATTTACCAGTGAGACTCCCATGTAATATTTTGTAATTTATATATCCTAATATCTATTTTTTGGTATTACTTTAACCGTGTGGCTCATGAAACATAACTATACGGTTCTGCAGCAAGTAAGTAGCTATAAAAGAAAGGAAAAATCTGCAAAAGAAGAAAACAATAGGAAACAGAAGAAAGTAGAGAGGATGTGAAACCCAATCAATAGTTTACAGAGTTGATTACATGCACATAGATTAAAATAAATAGATCATTAAGCACAAAATTCAAAGCAAAGGAAACTTTCAGATCTAGATCTAAAATAACACAAATTTTATGAACAGATCTAAAAATAAAGTAAGAAGCAAAATGCACCGTTGACACAAAGTTCTCTAGAAATCTCTTCAATATTCCTCTACTTGCAGAAATTAGGGGTTTCAACTCAAATTCTGGAACACAAGAATGCTGATTACAAATGATCATGATTTAACCCATAGGTTCTTTCTCTACTTATAACATGTAGAGGGGAAATTACAAATGGGAAATTATAACTGAACTAGAACAAAATCAAGAAGTAAAAAGAATATCTGGAAATCATCTTCCCCTAATTCCTCTTTTAATGACATGCATCAATATTTCAAGCTAAAATTGTGCACATCTATCACTTAACTCAAAGAGTCATACCAAATAACTTAAAGCAATGGGTTTTAAACCAATAAATTTTAAGTTTAAAATTTCATCCAGGAACATAAGAAATAAGAGAGGAAAGAAAAGAGGAAGAAAGATCTGCCAGCTATAACTTCTACACTTTCTTTTTATTTTGCTACTAAATATACTTTTCAAACATATAGTTCAGTAATTTCCTATCCGCTTTAGCCACAACTTCTTTCTCTATCTTCAATTGTAGCAATCCTTCGCTCAAAACTTCGATACTCGCTTCCACCTCCTTCAAACTAGGCCCAAACTTCTTGATGTCAGATTGCAGCGTTACCGGTTTATTGATTGAATTCATCGTGAAAGGCCTAATAGCTTCATCAATCTTATCTTGAATCATGAGAAAAGAGCCTTCCGGGGAATCAAGCACTTTTTTGGGAATGGTCCTTATGAATGAAGAAACGTTCTCAACCACTTCCTCATTGGTGAAAGAAATTACATTTCTTGATAGTGACGATACCATATCCTCGAGCACCCGCATTCTTTTCAGCATAATTCAGAAGATCTCCAAGCGGAAAGATGGTGTGAATTCAAGTTGCTTCCCCTTTCCAACCGATCCATCAAGAACAATTCATTTTGTAATCAAAACCTCCTTCAGAAGCTTATTTATCTTGACCCAAGCTCTTAGGTTACTTTCAGCCACTGTATTCATATCTAATGTGTTTGTCACTAGTTACTTCAGCTAAACCAATGCATCTTTCATAACCTTTAAATGAACTGGCACCTTCCTGAGTTTTACAGAAGCTTGGTGAATGATTGGGCTCTTCCATTCGTCAATAGCTCTAACTTGGTTACCTACATTTTCCACTTCTTGCATCAAATGACCATTCACCTGCTCATGTGCTAAAATTAGATGAGAGAAAGGTCTGACAAATTTAGCAATGATCTCACACAATTGTGAAACCTACTTTTGAAGTTAAGCTTTTTGTTCCTTCTCTTTTTCAAGCTTAAGGAATAAAGAATTGATCAGTTTCCACGTGTCTTGCTTCAATCCTTCAATATTGGTTTGACCTATCGGCACTTTGGTCACTGTTATATCTCTTATTGTAAGCTCACTCTTTTTCTTTCCTTCTGCCGGAACTGATACTTCAGCAAAAAATTTCCCTGATTCTTCAATAATCAACCTTGAAGTCACCTTAGCAACTTTAGGTCTTCTGTCTTTTCTGCCCAAACTCAGGAGTAGATACAATTCATGTTCCTCCAAGATGATCTCCTCTCTAGCTTCCGGGACTGATTGTGAGGCCAACCACTTTGAGAAATTTCTTCTCGTAGAATGATAATTCGTTGAATGCACCACCATCTTGTGCTTTGGTTCCTCTCCATTTGAAATTGCTATAATGTTTTCACTACCGTCTTCTGAATTATCCAAAGACAATGCTCTTTCAAATTCTACCGTCTGTAATTTTAGTATTTCTTCAAGAAGAGATGAAGATTAGAGTGGCTGAGGAGAGAACACAAATGTTTCTAGATTCAACGGAGGAATGGAAATATCTTGGTGAGGTTCACAGGATGGTGAAGTGTTGTGATTTGATGCTATAGGATTCGGAACTAACACCATAGCCATACAAGTGACCTTTTCCTGTGTATGAGAGTTTTTGTGCACTTTAAGCTTTTTAGGCCTTCTGCTACTTTCTCCCTCGTGCTTCCTTTTGATGGAGTCTCTTGTATTGAGGTTGCCTATAATTTGATTCATAAAATATTTATCAAGGCAATATCCCTTTGTCAGTAACCAGCTCGAGGTGTTGACTAGAACCGTGGCAGATCTTTCTTCAGTCGTGTGCAAGCCACCAATGTTTTCCTGAAGAACAACTCTATCCCCTCCCATTTGGTGGTATGAATCAAGTAACACAGGCCCATTGTCTATGAGATCCACATGTATCGGTGTTAATCCAAAATCAAACACTTGTCACACCGACAATCTGCTAAAGTCTTTCTTTGTGACTTCGTACTCACTTCTGCACTTCATAGAGAAGTCTTCTAATGAAGGCACATGCGAGTACTCCTAGGATATTTTAATCCTTGCTACCCCATATGGATCGAAGTTCAGCCATGCTAGGAAGAACTCATGCTCATAGTCAGAGAACATCTCAAATTCAATTCCTCTAGCTTTGTGAAAACTCTGGTAGCTATAATATCCCACTATGATCCAAAAAAATCCTGGAGACTTGTGCCTCTTTGATTGTAGGTCACGCATTTTTTCGAGCTTCTTACAAAACTCCATGATGACCAATTTTTCACTTAGATATCTGGGAAACTTGACTTGTTCTCCTGAAAATCCAGTTACCCTGAGGTATGTAAAGGTTGCAAACTAGATGAAGATACAACCATGCTGGGATATAACTTCCCAAGCTTCCTTGCTCACCCTATTGCTCTTCGGATCACTATTCAACTTGCAAATGAATTCGTAGAAGAATCCATCATTGACAACCTTGTAATATTTATTGCATTCAGGCACAGTCAGCTACAATTAGCACTCAAAAATAGGATCCTTTGAGAGTACACCCCGTCTATTCATCTTGGAAAAGATACCCTGCGAGGCTGCTATATAAACCAGGTAGGAAGTCATCTTGAATTTGTATGTCTACCTCACATTTCATAACTGCTCACCAATGTTATCACTGATGATCTCCGCCCAATTGATTATTGAATCTGCTTTGTTGATCTCAATGGTCCTGATGAAGGTATACATCCATGAGTGGAAGTTTTGAATGTTAGCTTCTCCATTTATCCTACATAGAAATTTGGTTATATCATCCACTTCCTATACCAGAATGGATCGTGGAAGGGTCCTTGGGAATTTTGATGGAGATCTGGGCTTCTTCATATACCTGTTGTTCATTATGCCCCTTACAGTCTACTTTATGCTTCTCCCATCTGTTGTCGGTGTCTAGCATGTTGATTGTAGTCAGCATCGGTCATGTTGGAATCTTGAGACAATAATTTATAAATTGAGCATCCATTTGAATTATTTCCTTTCCCACAACATCCCGGATTGATATGGATAGTGGATGGTACGACCTTGCACATTCCATGGTGAATTCAGGAAACTGAGCTGTGAGTAGAAATGCTAAAGCTTGAATGATTCCACTACTCTTTATTTCCTGCATGAGAGATGTCTTTCCAGCCCTGGATATGTCAATCAATTTGGAGAGGGGTTCAGGGCCTAGATCTGTATCACCAATATCAGCAAATCTGGAAGCAATGCATGGTTTCGCTAATCCTTCTCTTTCATCACGCTTTATCATGGTCGAAGAAATCTTTGTCTGAGTAACTCTTTTTCTTTTTATTCTGTCAGAATTCTTTGTAATTGGTGTAGATCTAGGAATTTCTTCAGATTCAGAAGATATATTCAGTGCATCTGACATTGATTTGAGATCCCTTTCACTTATATAAGCCCCTGTAATGAATATTTGCAATTAATTCAGACAAAGACGAAATCCAGAGCATGAAAACTTTTTTTCTATCACAAAAGTCTACATATAAAGCCCGCTGCCCTAAAATTTGATGCTTTGCTTGCATGCAAATCAAGCATAAATATTTTTAACTTGACCCGGGCACTTATAACAATATGTAAATAATTAACCAAGCTTAAATCAAGCTCCTCCAACCCGAGGTGCGAGACTTTGAAGCTTTCTGGCAATGAAAAACACTTTTTTAAGCAAAAATCCTCCTCCCTTTAGGCACCAAAACTGTCCGGATGCAATCCTTTGATAAAATAATTAACTATTCCATCACTATGGCAGCCCATGCTTATATAACTCTTAGCATTCTATATTTAATAATTGTCTCTCCTATTCCTTAGAATTAATTAATAAATAAACATGCTTATTTCTTCAACTTGGGTGCCTAAATTTGCATGCTCATGGCTGCCATTAAATAAATTAATTTAATTTATTTTTATCCTTCTACCTTTAGTTCTTTTTTACTTCACATCATGCATTGACCTTATATTTCTCCATGGCACCAAAGTTAGGAATAAAAGCTATTAATAAATGCCACAAAATGCATTATTTAATCACCAAATGTGTCGCACTTTTTAGCATGTTCTAGGTAGCCATTAAATAAATTAATTTAATTTATTTTTAGCCTTCTTCCTTCAGTATTCTTTGACTTCACGTCATGTATTGACTTTCCATCATTCCTGGCACCAAAATTAGGAAGGAAAACTATTAATAACTTGCATTAGAGTTATTATTTAATGCCCAAAGGGGTCGCACTTTTTAGCATGGGTGATTTCTAAATTTAAGAAGTCAACTTTGATGGGATTATTCACCTTGCACTACAGCTCCAAAAATACCTTCATTCACTTAAGTTGTTTGACTTCCATAATGGGAATTTTTATCTTGCAAGGAAGGTAATAAATTCCCGTCAGTGCTTTAAGTGATTTTTTTTTAATTTATAATGGGAATTTTTACCCTGCAAGGCAGGTAAGAAATTCTTGCTTTCCTGTCGCCTCTAATTTTCCCAACACAACTTAAGTGACTTTGAATTCATGGGAATTTTCACCCTGCAAGGATGGTAATAAATTCTTACGTGCTTGCTACTACCAAAAATCCCGCTGTAGCTTAAGCCTATTCATTCTCAAAAAGTGTGACTTGCCTAGGAGAGGCGTTTTGTGCATGACTTTGTCATTTTTTATTAGAAGCTTGCATTTTGAGGTTGATTCCTTCTGGAAATGTGTTGGTAGATGATCTCCAGATGCTTCGGGAAATTAAACAGACTATACTGGCAAAATAATTGACCTAGGGGAATTTCACAGAGAAACCAAGGAGAAAACCGAAAAAACGCAAAAGAAATAAATAAAAGTGAAAAATGTTGCCAGAAGTTGCAGACGAAGCTCAGGATTCATTCCTGATGAAAACCCTATTGATATATGTGAATACTGACATGTGAAACTTCAACATGGTTCAACTGGAGCACAATTTACTTCAAACGGGGCACTATTTATTTAATAAATAATTAAATAAAAATTTCCTAGAGACAAGACTTGGTGGGGGGATAAAACGAGTTTAGGAATCTGGGTATTTATCGAAATCGGATCATATGATACACTAGGAATATCCTAACATAATACAAACATATTCTGGCAATAAAAACACAAAAAGACCCATTATTTTAAGAAGGATGAAATTTTTTCAAATGGGTAGTCCTAGATTTCAGGGAGAAATCTGGGGACACCAAGTGCATTTCAAAGGTTATGGTAGACATGTGAGTTCTTTCTATGCTAGAAACAAAGATGAATTGATTTGATATAATTGTCAAAAGTATGGGCATGTTAAAAAATTCTTTTATCAAAGACCTCCATAACAAAACAAGAATGTATACAGGATCAAATCAAGTCCTACAAGAGTTAAAGAATAAGGTTTAATAGCACAAACAATATTTCATTTATAGAGTGATGATGTAGAGTGTTATATTGATAGTGGATGCTCTAGCCACATGACAAGGAACAAGAGCAATTTCATTTCCTTAAAAAAAATGCACCTGACACAATAAGATTTACTGATAACACTTCAGCAAACATTGTTGGAAAAGGCAAGTTGAGTCTTGACAATGGCAAAGACCATAACTGAAAATGTATTATATGTTGAGGGCCAAAAGCATAATCTTCTTAATGTAAGTCAAATGTGCAAACAATGCTACACAGTTCTCTTTCATGACAAATAATGTGACATAAGGAAAGAAGAAATAGGTAAAGTGGTAGGCAAAGAAAAAGGACTAAAAGGAATTTTTATGTACTCAAAGAAGTGAATAAAGAAAAATATTTTTCAAGAAACGTGGATGAGAGTTGGCTTTTGACACAGAACGATGGGTAATTTAAATTTTGATAACCTTGTCAAAATCAACTGCAATACAATATACTCAATACAATATAGTCAATTTAATGCATTATTAATGTAAATCCAAACTCAATACGCAGAAATAAAACTTCTCCCAATAATAATTTGGAAACACTTTTGACTACAAATATGAAATCTGTACATGTATCTAAAACTCCATAAAATAAAAAAATCAAATTTATTATTAAGATGTTTTTGAGCCCTTTAAAATAAAATAAAAATACTAATAATTTAAAGGTTACATGTATGCTGGTGACGGCATGATAATCATTTACATAGATGTTTATTTAAAAGCGTTTTCTTTTAGGCTTTAGCCGTAGCCAAAATAGTAGTCGTTGGAGCGCATGGTGCTTATATCGATGCTGGCGGTGTTACAGAAGCACATGCCCACTTTTAATCGAATCAAAATTTAATTTTTCCATATTAAAATTGAAGTCAGAGTTGTCGGAGAAGAATGAATGTTTCTGGAATCACGATAATATTTGCAGGGAGCGAATTTAGACGGTCCCGAGACCTAATTTGAGGAGATGAAAGGAAAGATAGAAATCCAAGAAAGAGAGAACGCTTAGTAATGAATAATAAATTTAGAATTGAATTTAGAGAAGTCAATATGAGAGATTGTGGAGATTAGTCCAGGCGGCAAGCAAAAGAGTGATCACCGATGTGCCGACGCCCATGCATAAGAAACACAAAGCAGCCAAAGCAAGGCTGGGCCTGCTGCTCATCAAACATGCGTGCAAAGTTCCAGTTAGTCGACAAACATTCCAATAATAATCTGAACGAATGTTAATCTCCCATTCCATCCATTCCTGAGGAGGGGTATAACAGCTCTCTTGTAACTGGAGGTCGTACATCCGTTTTCTCAGAAGAGCCATATTTGCGTCTACAATGCTCGGCCCTTCCTCACACTCATAGTCTCCGTACCTTGCTTTTATACGGCTCACATATTTTTTCTTCTGCCTCGCCATCCTTCTCTTCTGCATGAGACCACCATTCCAAGTGGGCTTCGCTGAAAATGCAGCTCTCATAACATTCATAATTACCAAAATATGTCTTGATCTGCAAAACAACTAGTTGACTCAATAAGCGATCAGCATAAGAGTATTTAAAGGGCTGATGCCCGTCGACCATGGATATACCTAGAAATTTTTATAATACTAAATGGCCGACCGTTGTCCTCTCTTCTCTTTTAACGCGGCGTCTCCTTAAAATATTTCTCGAAATGTCCACAACTTTTCCGCGTCGCTTCCCTATTAAATCCTTTCATCATCTTCTCGGCTGCTTCTTTTTCTCCTTTTATGCCTTACAAAATCAAATTATCTTCATCATTCCAGCTTTCGTTAAATTTTATATAGTCGATTTCCGAGACTAAAACAAACCAACAAAGGCAAACAAACAAGTCCATATTCCCATAATTTTATTGTCTATTAGTTGTCACACGCATACGGAATGAATATAGACGCATTAGCAATGTAGCAAACATTATTTTTTATCTTTAATTTACGTTTTTATTAATTTATTGAGATACCCTACATTTTAACCTTAGCCTATGGAGGATTGAATCGTTCTTTGACTAACTCATATGGTTTTGTCCATGCTCAATGGAAATTATGAGAAATGATGTGAATCGGTCTTTGACTAACTCATAAAGGCTGCTTCTTGTCGGTAATAATAATGACCCAGTATCTTGCTTTTTCCGCCCCCAAATATTCAAGTTTTTAAAATTATTTTTTTAATACTAGTAGCCATACATAATTCGCCTATTGTTCATGCTCGTAAACCTAGGGATGAATTAAGCGTTTTCAATGCGTAGACAATATTAAATGGAATACTTCCTATATAAAAATATGAATCTTATAGTAGGAAAATTAAGTGACCATAGCCAAATATTTGGATTACTTGATATGTTATGCGTCTACCAATCAAGAAATACTTGTTAATACATTTAGTTGTGGTAGCCACTTCCTGAATTCCTCGGTTAATTCTCTAACATATAGTCTATCGTAATCCTCCTTTATTGATATCTATTTCAACTATTTTTTTCTCAATTTCTGTACATATTTACCTTTCTTGACATCTCCTTGCAAGACTTCAAAACAATCCAAAGTATTAAAATACAAATGTATGAGTTAAATTTAACAACAAAGACACTTGCATAAGTTTCATGGCTAGTTAAATATCATAATCTTAATATAATTATTTTAAATTATTTATGTTTTCAACAAAGAGAATCAAATTGGTATGTAAGGGTGGCCACTAACTCTACTAGCATATATGGCTGATAAATTGATCTAGTCTTCATAAAAAACTTGATAAAAATAAATAAATTAACACCCTCTTATATGTTGATGCCCTAAGCAGTTGCCTAGTCTATCTAGGCCTTAATTAACTATTACCCTCTAGGTAAACCTCTTATTTTTCCGGAAAATTAATCTCACTTGCCGGTAATCAATTGTCGTGTAAAAACAAATCTCCCTCTCCAGTAAAAAACTATAGGAAAATATGTTGAAAAAGAAGATCATGCATGAAAACCCATAAAATTATTCTTAACATATTTATGGATTTTAGCATTTAGTGTAATTGACACCACTATCTTAGCAACATTTAGCTACCCTTTATGATGTTTTTTATTAGATTAGGTAAAAAAGAAGGGATTATAGTCCCAGAGGCCTTACAAAGAAATAGATACATCATGAGAGACACAATGGAGAAAAAGATGAAGCATTAAAAACCAAAAAAATGAACTCTACCATCAGTCAAAAGAGAGGAAACCAACCCAGTGGAAATTAAAGCAACGGGATCAGTTAAGAAGGCTTGACATAAACCCAAGTGCTAGAGCCCAACACCAGACGCTGCTCGAGAGCGACTATGCGTTGCATAATGTTTTTTTTGTGAACCTTCGTCCAACCCACATTATCAAAGTTGTGAGCAGAAGAACCTGAAGAATGTGTCAAATCGGGCCCAAGGAGAACTTCCAACTTCCCATTAATTAAGTCGATCGCCCCCTCCCCCCTAATCGGCGGCCTAAAGTCAGCATTCCCATCACGAGCCACCCCCAAACGATGGTCATTAAATGCTTTCCCCTCCAGCATTAAGAAAAATTCGAATTGGGCCTCATGATGTTCAAAAATGAATAAAATGTGAATATTTTGAGAAATACAAAAATGGATCATTATTGCTAATTGTGTCATTTTCGATGTATGAGAGGGGTTAAGCATGCTACTTTGGAGATTTGGCTTGTTGATGCTCCTAATACACTAATGCTATAGTAATTACACTAGTCTCATATCAATAATTAATAAACATAAAATTAATTTAATATTTAAATGGATTAAATGCAATATTTGTGTCTGTTAACCTTATTATATTATTCTATAATCGAAAATTTATAAAGTGATGAAATAAATTTATGTCAATAAATTGTTCCCATGAAAAGTTGATAAAATTATAATGGCGACTATATAATCTATTGAATACAATAACATATATAACAATACTTTATAATCCGCAAAAATATCTCATGTACATATAATTCAAATATGAAACTAATATATTAAAATACTAATATAGCACCAATCAAACAAAATTAAATATTAGGTTATATATTTTTGGAGGATTTATACATGTGTTTATATTAAGCACTCCTAATATGGTCATTATGGGTAGCCTCTAACATTCATGTTTTTGTAATAATCATAAAGTAAGGGGACCACTTAGAACTATTAGCCTTTGTTAGTAGGGTGAAGAAATAAAATATAATCTACCTCTTGGTTCCCAAAACTACACCCCAAGGACCAAGAAGAAATGATGAGGCATGATGGCTTTGAGAATGATAGATATAAAGGGGAATGTTGTATTTAGCCAGATATGTGTCTAACACTCTCATGAAACCAAGTATAGGAAGTGATTGGGAGGAACCTTCTCAAATGGGATGGCTAAACCCTGATACTTTTGGCTATGCTTGAAATCGGGCGAGATAACCCCTAGGGTGACCTGAATGAGGGAGGAATATGACAATTCAGTCTCCTTCAAGGTAGGGAGTAGGTGATATTAAAACCCTAGGATATTACAGAGTCACATGTAATATATATACATTAAAGTATAGATTTAACACAAACAATAAGAAAAGCAAATTTGAAAACCTAAGTGCAAGAGAGATGAAAGGAGACTTAGTTGATTTCGCGATAAATCCCAAAGTATGTCAGAGTAGAAGATTGATGAACTAGAGGAGAGAACTGTCACAATCACGGTAAAAAAAACTCATGACTTTCAAAATAAGCTGGACCAAGGCGTCTGGAATGGTGTTGGGGTGCCTAGGAGCCAGAGACTCTTTTTAGGTGCTTGTGACTACAAAAAATCTCAAAATCCTATTTTTACTGTGTTGCAAGCTGGTCTCTCACCTTCGCTATTGATTGCATATATGTCACATTATGTCCACAGAATTTACATGTAGCCTGCAAAGAGAAAGATATTGTACAACCCCAAAACACATCAAATCCTAAAAAAGAAAAAGATGCAAATGGGGAGTCTAACTAACCCCGACACTAACCCAATTGAGTGAACTTACAATCAAGCGCTTCACTACATTTCAGATTGCATGTAGTTCATGTGTGTGTGTGTGTGTGTGCAAGAATATCTCCTTAGGAGGCTCTTGTGAAAGATGCACTTAATAATGAACAATAACTGGACATACCAATATAAATAGATGTGTGGATGAAAAAGAATAAACTTCCCCTCCAATGAGTGTATGCAGAATTAGCAGACCCTTGTCCCTTAAATGAATCTAGATGGATTCCTTTGATGCTCTTATATGCCTTTTGATGAAACCTTAGGTGATGTTAATAGATGCTTAGAGCTTGGTCCTTTGATTTCATCTTATACAATTATATTTCTATGATTCCCTTATTTGAATTTTGTAAATAACCACTAAAAGATTGAACCATAAGAAAACAAGATGCCCAAGAGATAAAAGAGGCCAAACATGGACGAGAAAGATACAAAGAGGATGGGGACACCCAGAGGGGACAAGGGCACCTAGACGCTCATGTTTTGGCTAGGAGTTAGTGTCCAGAGCTAAGAAAGATAAAGAAATGAATGTTAGACTGGGCACTAGGGTGTAGATGACTAGAAAGATGATAAGAAGCAAAGCAAAAAGGCCAAATACAATAGTTAATTACTAGTTTTCTTGCTTAGGAAAAATATAAACGTAAGTATGTGATTATAACCTATAAATGTACTCAAGTGCATGATTTTGTGTCTATATTTTCCCCCACTTTAAGTTGTTAAGATAATGCTTGATAACATAAAGTAGATAAGAGATGTTTACCTAATAACCATGTAGATCGATGGTGAAAGCATGTCGAAGAGACAAGTGAAAGTGTGAAGTTAATATAATGAATCCTGGAAGCTAAGGAAGAGAAAGTGACCCTAAGGGTGAAGTGTATGTATTATGTCATGTTGTACCTATTGTTGGCCTTGATGAAGGGCTGCTTATTTTTGCATATGAAGGAAAAACCAACCAAAATAAGAGAAAAAGAGTAGTCAAATATTTGTATATGAAAATTTTCAATCCAAATATGTAAAAGTGTGTAAAATTATGCAAAAAGGAAATTCTGCACCTAATCTATGACTTATGAAAAGGATAGAAAATGTCCTCAACTGTTTTAGAAGAGTGATTTTTTCAAGAGATCTCATTCCAAGTCTAAGTTTGGCAGGTGATCTCATGCCAAGTGTAAGTTTTTTGGGTGACCTCACGTCACAGAAGAAGAGTTTTGGGAGAAAGGTCTAGTGTTATTCTCCATTAATGACTGCTTCCTGAATTTGTACACCATTGCAAATGCTGTGATGCTTATTTGTTCTAGTTGGATCCATGCTTGTTCCAGTTTGATCCAAGGAGTAAAAGGAGATATAATGCATTATGATTACTAGAGGATTGTGCCTGTATTTTGAAAATTGCTCTATAGACTGCTGAAATCTATTATAATCTAATAAAAATGTTATGATTGCCCCTATTCATAGGTTCCTAGGAAAGGTCAGAAGTGCCCAAGTGCTCATGTCTTTATCTTGGAAATGGTGTCTGTGCTGAACTGAGGACCCAAGTCAGAATCTGGGATGTATTGTGAATGTGTCTCTACTCTTTTCATCTATTGTGTAGGTCTGAATTGTGACTATGTACCACTAAATGGGGTGACTGATTCACCTATTCCCCCCCCCTCATTTTGGGTGCATACGACATCGCTAGGATTATGTGGCCTAGAGAGAGGACTAAAAGCTGATCTAAAACTAATATCCTGCAAGGGGAGTGAATGTGCTTGGTAGAAACCAAGGCACATGAAAAAAAAGTGGATAGAAACATGTGTTAGTGTGAACACATAAATCATGCATAGAATACAATAAAAACAAGAAATATTGACAATAAAATAAACCACAAAAAGTGGTTTTCAAACATGGGACATCGTTCACAATGTCGCAAGACAATAAAGGCCAAAGTGTCCAAAAGAATACAATGTGAAAATAATTCAAAGGGCATAGCCCGCATAAAATGGCATACAATAGAAGATAATGTCATACAATATAAGACAATGGTAAACAATATTAAGCAAAATGTTAGACAACCCTGGTGGCAAAAAGTTCCTTCAAAGAAAATGTTACACATGAAATGCCCATTAGCATGATAGAAAGATGAAAAGTATGTCAAAGCATGTACCTATTGATACAAAGTAGTGTGAGCAGTAAGAATAAGGAGTGAATAATGAAACAATAACACCTATAGTGTACAAAATAAAGTAGATGTCCTCAGGAGCCTCGGTGGGACTAGTAAGAAGTACAATGCCAAGCATCCATGTTAGGTGTAAATATCTGTAGAAGGTTTGCATTCAAAACTCAAGAACAAGTGAACGCACATGTGTATATAGATAAGATAATGATGTACAAAGTATATATCTAACATGTGAAACAAAGTATACATGTAAGCATGAGTAGGCAAGACTAAGTGCAAACAAGATATGCAGTATGTTGTGAATGAGTGAGATGGAATGCTATGTAATGTGAATGTGATAGGAGGAGCGTGGTTCCTAGGTGGTTATGAATGAGTATGAGTGAAATAAGTTTCATTTATTAAAGACCCCTTGAAATTTAAGAATGAACCATAGAACAAGAGTACATCATCAAGAAATGGTTTGAAAGATGTGTATGCTAAAAATATGTGATCATGAAGCGCAGAATGTGGAATGTAGAAAGGTGTTAGCTTCAATTCATATTTAGACCCTCAGAATTCGAGTATGAACCATAAGACTAAAGTGTGTCATAGGGTAATGAGTGTATTGTGCGAATAGAAATGAGAAAGATGTACCATGAATCATAAAACATGATTTATAAGTGATGTGAGGTTCATGGATGTAGTATTCTCTCAACGGTCAAGTGTGAACCTTAGGAAAAGAGTGTGTCATAGGGTAGTGATAATAAATTTTTGTATCAACTTGTGTATGAAATATGTTTAGAATATGAATGATGGAGCATGGAGAGTGATAGTAGAAACGAAAGACACTTGAAAATGCTAAGGGGGAATAATAAGTATGATTCCCCCAAGTTTATGATGTAGAAAAATAATCATGTGACATCATCTAAGAGATCGTTATTGTCATGGTCAAAGTCAAATGGAGAAGCATTAAAGACTTGATAAGAAATAGTATGAGGTTGATCACGTAAAGATCCATTGCGGCATAAATTAGACATGTCCATTGTGTATTCTTCATTAGTGAAAGGTGGTAATGGACAATCATGTGCATACCAACGCATAATATTTTTTGAATAGCCAATAAATGAATCATTAAAAATAATAAACACGACCGAAAGGCATGGGAAATGCTATATCAATATGATCAGGACCAAAATTTCCCCCAATGTATTCAATCCAATATTGCCCAAGTGTGAGTGGAGAATTGCGAGGAGTGCGTGCAAGAAATACTAAAAGATAGAAGACACAAAGACCATAAGCAACATGATGTCAACATATACATGATAAAGATGAGGACAATGAGGTGAAGGTATAAGATCATCCAATGTGAATCCTAATCCAACCAAACCATCTTGTGTGCAAATAGTATTAGAGAAAGTAGGATCAAATGGAATGTGTTTCCGATAAGAGTTATTCATGAAAAGAGTGCATGTGAAAGGAGGAAGTGTCGATGTTGGTTTCTCATCAGAAAATGAGGAAGGTGAAATTATACTTAATGTATGGACAGACCCGTGATAAATTACCAAAGCATTAATAGAAGGACGGGGTGGTAATGATGTAGATGGGACAGTGTCCAATGCACAAATAGTTCCTTTAAGTAGGGGAAAGTTATCCAAATAGTCCATGTGTTGTTGGTCATTAGAATTTGGATTAGGTATTGAAGTGATTGGATCTAGGTTGTAATATTTTAATGGATCACAATCAAGAATGACTATATATTCAAAGCCCTCATGTAAGAATTTAATGCATCGCTGCATTGTAGAAGACACTGCTTGCATGGCATGAAGCCATGACCTACCAAGTAAGTAATTACACTGAACTGGGATATTAGTAACAAAGAAAACTGTAGGAATAGCTTTTGGCCCAACACTGATAGGTAAAGTAATAGTGCCTTTGTATGGATGCGTAGAAGAATCATATGCTCAGAGAGAAATGGATAATGGGCTAACATAATTAGAGGAAAGACCTATGTTTTTGATGAATGATAAAGTACAAAAATTGCACCCATATCCATTATCGACTATAGTTCACTTAATACCCATGTTATAGATGTAACTCGGTATATATAGAGGCATATCATTGTCGTAAACAAAAATATTGACAACGATATTAGATGGAAAAGTAAGATGTTGTGAAAATGCATCTACAAATGTCTGATATACTATATTCAAATGAGTAACAGAAGGAATGTGAGAATTAGATAAGAGAGTAATGATTTTAGCTCGACAATTAGGATTGTATAACAAGAAATTATGAATGGATATATCCATGATGAGAGGATATTGGGAAAATGAAATAAGTGATGAAATGAAGACCCAAGAGTGATCGAATGACATGGGTTCACCAAATGATTTAACAAATATTAAAATTTATTAAAACCCTAGGAATTTACATAGTCACATGTAATATATATATATATATATATATATATATATATATATATATATATATATATATATATATATATATTTGCTAAAACACAAAATTGACACAAGTAATAAATAAAGTAAATTTGAAACCCTAAGTGTAAGAGAGGTGAAAGGATACTTGTCTAATTTTCCAGCATGATAAATCCTAAAGTATGTTGGACTCGAAGACTGATGAGCTGGAGGAGGAAACAGTCACAATCACACTCATAAAATTACAAAATTGTCGGAATAAGCTAGACCAACGCACCTGTTATGGTGTCGGGGAACCTAGGTGCTAGAGACCTTTGCTAGGCACCTGTGACTACACAAAATATCCAAATATGGTTATTATTGTATCACAATGTGGTCGCTAACCTTCACTATTGATCACCTGTATATCGCACTATGTCTACAAAATTCACTTGTAACCTACAAAGAGAGAAATATCATGCAAAAACCCCAAAAAACATCAAATATAAAAAATAAAAAGATGCAAATGGTGATTCGAACTGACCCTGACAATCACCCAATTGAGTGAACTTACAACCAAGCACTACACTACATTTCAAACATTATGTATTTCTTGTGTGTGTTTGCAAGAATCGTGCTCTAGGTGGAAAATGCACTTGATAGAGAGTGATAGCTAGATGTACCAATGTAAATAGATTTGTGGATAAAACAAAAGAAACTTCCCCTCCTATGTGTGTATGTAGAATTAGAATTCCCTTGTTCCTTGAATGAAGCTAGATGGATTTTTTTGATGCTCTTATGTGCCTTTAGATGTAACCTTAAATGATGATTTAATAGATTCTTAGAGCTTGGTATCTTAATTTGATCATATAACATTATATTTATATGATTCACTTTTTTGAATTATGTAATTAACCACTAAAAGTTTGACCATAATAAAACTGGGAATCCGACAACAAAATGCAAGGTGTAGACATTTCCAAAAACTCAAAATTGTATTTTATTTATTTATTGATTGTTCAAAAATGGTTACAAATGCTTACTGAAGGAACCTATCATGAAGATGGGCTCTATAAGCTCGTGCAGTGAGACGTGGATGCTCCTGTGGGCATTCTACTTCGCATTCATCATCTACATCATAGCCACGTTCAAGTTCTACACGAATCCGCCATGCTTGACATCGAACGTCAAACCAAAAATAATCCAATTTTCCTCGGAGTACAATCTCGTCAAAGAGAAGATTCCCAGTGATGCAGAGCTCGTTGACCAAAGAAAAGAATAGTCCAATGGTGTCTTTGTTGTCACTCAATGCCCAAACATTTGGTGCATTGCTTGTGATGCTTTCTGCATCTGAAATTTGTGACATACGCGGGCTGGCCTTGTTTCGAGATCACGTGTGAACCTCAGGAAAAATGGCGGCGAAAAAAAAAATTCCACTCAATTTTGCAATTTGTTGGAGTTGACTGCAGGTGTTGGCTTTACTTAGGCTGAGAATCAGATCAAAATAGTAGCTTTTCCTTTTCAAACGCCAATAATTCTCCTACACACCAAGGCTTTCAAATGCAGATTTCTTCAATACAGGTCTGCAACTTTCAAAGCAGGCTAGATCTGACCCTCCACGTCAGCAAGGAGTACAAAATGCCGGATAACTCTTATGTTGACCACTTTTCTTTTGTTTTTCTTTTCCTCCACAAGTCACTGTTTTACACCAGCCAAATGCCAAATGGATCTCCAAACGAATCACAAAATTCTTGACTGCAGTCACTTCAAAAATCATGCAAGTGATAGCCACGTTAAAACAGATCTCTCACACTTTTGTTGTACTTAAAACTTCATGCCAAGGAAAGACTCGATGCTCTGATACCAATGATAGCAGGAGAGCCAATAATTATTATTCAATGTGTGATTAAAACAGCGGACAAGAAGAAATATAAAGCCCCAGAATAGTTACATAGGCAGGGATGGTTAAGGTGTAACCGTATGCATGTAGGATTGTATTAATTAAGCTAACATGGTGTAGAAGAATAGAAAGAATACAATAAGCAAACCAAAAAGGCCAAAGACAGTAGTCAATTACTAGTTTTCTCACTAAGGAATCATATGAATGCAAGTATGTGATTAAGACCTAGAAATGTACCCAAGTGCGTGATTTTATGTCTACATCAGGTCAATATGAGCTAGTTATAGCCATGGATACAATACTCACAAGATTTGTCACACATGTATTGCACATACTCAATGCATCAAACACGGGTCACTAAAGATAGATTAAAAAATGGTTCTCAAACATCATCTCTGTGTAAGAAGTAAGTGAAGGATCTTGATGATGTTGGGAAAACTAATCTTCACTCATCGGATAAATTGTAAGAGCATGATAAACAAGGGAAGTGTAAATTGTAAACAAGCACAAGTATGGTTAAACATATTTTTCAAGGTGCTTGTGGGATAGGGTGGTAGAAAACTTAGTTAGGAAAGGATAATGGAGGATGGCTGAATCTATAACAAGAGTATGCTAATGAATTCCATGATGGCCTGACATTTCCCAAAAAGGTAAATAACACATAATCAATTTAACACAATCAATAAGTGGACATTTTCCTTCATGGATACCCAATTCTCAAAAACGTTGCACACAAATCTCAAGATTCCTAGCACAAACACTTGAGCAAGAAACTCTAATGAAATACTCACTACTTCCACTTCACACACCCAAGATAACCTCAAGGGATGGAAATAATAATTCCCAAGTAATGTTGCCACAAGGGTATTATAACTAAGCCAAAATATGCATTACAAAACAATATTGACACAGTAACCAAAGAAATATGAAACAACCAGAAGATGAAGTTGTTTGCTTCATAGATACAATAAACACAATATTACAGTAAAATTGTACTTCCTTGATCATATATTCATATACATAATGGAAAACACAATTAAATGAAATCAAACTATTCCATCAACATGAGTTTCAGTAAGGAACATAAACAGATGCCCTCAAAACTTGCTAATGGTTATACAGTGTAACCACCTTAGCATACACTCGGAATTTGGAATAATTAACATTACTCAGCAGATCAAAACCAAATCTAGAGAAAAAACTATTAACAAAAACTACAACTATCGACCCCTAGAATGAGGACACAACTTCATTCTTATACAATAGCCTCTTAAGGTAATATATGCGAATTCCCCCCAAAAAATTATGCGGAGAAACAAAATACATAAGAAAGGGTTCACGGCTCATCCAAATGGACTGAGGAGGAAGGCCATCCCAAAAGATCGTATCTTTATTAACCCATCTGGATCAATCTCGTCCCATGATTGTGCTCATGGTGTTACAATAATATTTTTGGACATAAAATTTTTTCTTGTATTTTAACATCAATTGATCACATGATATGTGTCATCCATGAGAATTTTTTATTTTCATACATTCATCTTTGTTTGTTTCTTCTCATGATTCTTGTAATATGCAAAATCATTTGGGAAGGATTTCCCACTTTTATCAGAACAATACAAAGAGTGGGACCTACTTATAAAAAATAAAGAAATAGGCAATGATTGAAGAATTATGCTAAATCCACCTCAATCTACTTTGTCTTGTCTCGCTCTTCCACTTTAGCCATATAAGAATCCAACCCTTTGAACATGCTGATGAGAGGCACGTTATCTGAAGTAGTATGATAGATAAAAATCAGCTCCTCTTAAAAAAACATCATCAAACGCATTGGTGATGACCCTTCTCTTCCTTATTCTCTTAGTCAATTTATTTATAGCCCCTTCCGTTTGAAAAAATCTTTGAATCGCTGCATAATTGAAAACTAAGAAGGCAACATCTGACTTCCCTTTGACTTGATGTTGGAGAATCCCAATTAGACTCTCTACATATTTTTCCTCAAAGTTGACCATACCTGGGGTTGTATTACTTTTTCAAGTCTTGAGTCTAAATCATATGTGACTTTTATTACTTTATCCTTCATTTCATTCAATTTTTCGATGCAACCCCTCAAGGTTCTGATTATAAATTTTATCAACCTTGTAAAAATAGGTTTCTACCCTTTAAGATCTACATGAACAATTCTTTTTCTCTCAATCAACTGATCACCCAAATCGATTATTGTCTCATGTTTACGAAACAACCCGTCTCGATATTTTTAAGTAGGTCATTAATAGATTCCATTTGTTTACAAATTATTTTATAGCACTCAACAGTGCTCTTGATAGTCATTCTTCCTTTCCTCAATAATTCTTCCTCTTGTTTTAGAGTTTCTTCATTATTTGCATCAACATCCTTAGCATTTCTCATTACTTTGTTGATAGCCCCACAGGTAAGAGCTTGTGAATTTTAAGGAACTTCGAAAATTTTCTTAACAATGTTTGTCAAAGCCTCAACCATTTCTTTTATTTTTTCCTTTGTTTCTTTGTCTTTGTTAATTTTTTGGACCACATCTTGGAATACTATAATGCCCCGTTCCGTTGCACTCAACCGTTGAGGCGTGGGTTCTACCTTCGCACTTGGCCAATTGGTATGAGAGCTCATCTCGCCAACTACTCGAACGATTGAGGTGTTGGATCGCATGTGAGTTGTCGTCAAATCTCATGTGGAGCTATAAAACCAGGTACCAATTGCCTTCTTGGTTGTCATTTTTCGTAATTTCAATTTCGATCTAGGTGTCGATCATATCTTGAATTGCAGAAAATGATATAATAATAATAATAAAATCAATATTTAACATATAAACTAATAATAATAATGAATAATGAAAACACAAAATTTATATTAATTTTAGGGGGTTATTCTTACAAGCTAATTGGCCAAGTCTGAAATTTGGAAACCTAAAAAATGACTAACTCTGAAATTTGGGGGAGTCATCCAAAATCTAGATTTTGCATTTGATCTCCTTGATGTCTGAAACCACTCTCAAACATCCTGAAAATATATACATAAAAATATAACTTAAAGTATAAGAAAAATAAAAGGACTATATAAACTATAAACTAAAAGTTAAATGTTTATTTTCTATATATACTTCCTTCATTGAAACTATAATTGCAAAAAAATATAGGGGATAAAATATAACTCCCTATTTCTATAATAGTGATAAATTCGTGAACTAATGAATCAATTCTAGACCATCTCCATAAAGGTATATATATTTAGCTATTTGAAATAGTTTAAATAATTTAAAATAAAAAAAAATTGAATGGAAGAGAGTTGGTGAATTTTGGACTGGGCAGGGCGTTGTATTGTGTGTGCTAGAAGGAGGCGTGCTGGAAGAGTAATGGAACCGGGTGGAGTGTGGAAGGCTTATGGAAGGAGGTACAGAGTGTGGCAAAGCATGGAAACCCTCACATATCATTAACACCTCTTTATTAGACACAGAAAGTAGGTTTCTAAGATGATCAGTGCACTTCTGTCAGCACTCTCGCAACCTGAACATCCACCCAAGGCATAGAGGAAAGGCATTTTTATTGTTACCGCAGTTTTCAATTCCTAGGTAGACATGTCTGAAATGTGGGCGCGAGGGAAAGGCATTGAAATATCTTCCAAAATTCCTAAAGGAAATGTGTTTCCATTCACTACGATGATTGCACAGTATTCACAAAATGGACTTGTCAAAGAAAAGGGATTTAGAATGCCCAAATAAAATACAATGACAGGTGTAAAGAATAACGCCAAAACCTTAGGCCAACATCTTCCTCCTCCTGACTGTATTACGTAGTGTGGTGATATTTAGTTTAGCCGTGAATGGCATTGTCTTTGTTCAATTTTTTTGGTTGGCTGCGATGAAATGGTGGAAGCATGCGCAGACATGCTAATTGTTTGATTAAATGCTTGAAAGAGTTGCACTCTCATAGAATTCAAGGTTGCAAAGTATACACAAGGTTGAAATCCTTGTTTATTTTTCTGGTGATATTTCTTACGAGAAAGACAAATATAAAATCACCTTGAAGCTTGATTATAATCCTTGTGTCTTTTCTTAACAATTGGCAATTACATATTTGTGCTTATGAGCTTGGTTTTGGAATCTGCTGATAAAATATTAAAAAAAAAAATCTCCTCAAGGTTTAGTTCTATGTTTGCATGTGCAGAGAAAAAGGGTGGCATATTGGTTTATTTATTCCTATGCAAATGTCTCGAGTGAGTCGCAGGGGTTGCACAAATGGGATTGTTTACTTCAAAAAAAAAAGAGAACAAAATTGCCTTCCGAGCCTTGAAATGGAGTATGGAATCCACCGTACCATAATGGACAAAGACAAGGATTTGTAGATGTTATAGTGCAAGTAAATTAGAGGACATGAATGAAAATCGTTGAAGCTTAGACAAAGCCCAAGAATCGCTTGATGAAATGCCTTAATGTGGAGATTTTGCGGGTTAGGAATACAAATTTCTTGGAGAACCTTGTGTAACTCCTCGTCACCTCAAATTAAGAGGCATGGTTTTCTCACCCTCATCTTGCATAATTTTTGTATTTTTAGTTTTCTTTTTTGCAATGGTATCAAAATTTTGATAAAAGTAAGGCTAAGCCTTCAGTTTAATTAAATAAATCATAGTACAAATTGTAGAAAACATTTCTTCTTCCCATTGAATCTTTCGATTAATCAGATCAACACCCGCACTCTCAAACCATGTTCTAAGATGTTTGGCAAGCCATAGTAACATGATTCGATATTTTTTTTGCTTGAGTTGGCGAGTTGAGAGTGAGCCTTCAATTAAACACAACAATAGTTTACTTGCAAAAGTTAATAAAACACGTATTTTGGAGGTTCACAAAACATTGTTCTAAATCCTGAAATGGGGAGGTTAAGCTTTGAATGGGTACCCTGTCTTGTGGGGTATTGGTTTGAACCTAGGTAGGACCTCATAGGTTCATTTGAGTGCATTTTGTAACCCCTTCATGAGCATTGCTAGCTATTTTTGCAATCTTGAGAAGCTGCTGAAACTTAAAACTTGAGTTTGGTTTCAGCTTGTCGTTTATGCCTCAAGTGATGAAATGGATATCAGTTTCCATAAACCTCTTTTATTTCTACATGAAAATTTCTTGCAACCATTAGTCTTGAAAAAAAACCCCGCTGCTTAGTTTTGTAAAAGGGTTTTATAGGCCTCCTATTGATTGGAATTTTCATCTTTAGACACAAGCAACAATTCAGGGGACATAGGTTCCTCCTCTTTGTGGGAGAGGTTCACTTATTCACCAAACAAAATAGAAAAATTACCTATTTACAAATATACACTCTAACAGTATTCAGATGAGGGTTTTGGTGTGAAGAATGCTTCCATATCCAATTATTCTTAATACAAAAGATGGAAAAGGTATGAGAATTTCATATGAGGAAACGATAGTTTAAATGAGTAAGGCTAGTAAGAAGATACATAAAGTTCAAATTTCCACCTATCAAGAATACAAATATTCTCCTTGGTGGTACAAGATCACTTACTATTGTCAAGAAAAAGGAGTGAAGAAGGCAGCGCTTTCAGATATAGAGATTGCAAAATAATACCTTACTAATGCATGCATGAATCTTTAAGAACACATGAACTTATATATTTGAAAAAATCCACAAGATATAATTGCAGAAGACACAAAGTCCTTTGCACCATAACACAAGAATTGAACACATAGTTTCACATTCAAATATACTCAGCTCACATTTGCAATATTGAGAGATAGAAATAGAAACAACATAAGAAATAGGAGAGGAAAGGTTCTTCTATATTGATTTCAACTATTCTATATCTTTACATTTAAAACACCAAAATCCGACCACCCTTATGCAATGAGAGAAAAGCATTATATAGGCAGAAGGGCAGTTCTAACCAACTTTCTCTAATTTAATTGTCTTTTTAATTAAGTGTTGCCACTTGTGACTTAATTAATGAAATACATTTAGTTATCCTTATTTACAATTTCATACTTTCAAAATGATAAAGATAACTTTGAAATACAAAGACTAGAAAGAAAGACTTAAGAACTAGAGGAAGAAGCACTTGTAGATGGCGCAACTGGATTCTTTACTATGAGTATACAATTTCTGAATTTGACTAATAAACCAACAATTTTCATGTCTTTTGGTATGGCTGTGTTTTCCATAGCATTCAATGAGCTGCCCAAGGATTCTTCTGATTGCTTTCTAATGCCTGTATTCTACAACAAAACTTTGGTAGCCTCTACGAAAAAATTGTGCAACTCTGTAATCTCTTCCATCTTCTCCCTAGTCACAATCTTGTTCTTGAACAAATATTCTTTGATGAGTGCCCTACATTTTACTTTGATCTCATGTAATGAGTCCCTTTCTGAAGAGTTGTCTTTGGAGAACTGACAATGTAGAGCTTGAAATTTAGGAAGTATCTCATAAATAAATGTCTCTCCTTTTTGTACCATGCACTTCAATTCAATGATTTCCTCCTCAAGCACCTTGATCTTGCATTACACACTGAATACCCATTTCCTAGAAAGATTATTCTTTGGATTAGTAAAAAGATTGTGTGCCTGGAGGATTTTCTCATCTGTAGCATTCATGATTCTAATATCTTGAATACATTCCAACTAGATTTTAAGCTCCTTCTCAGATCCAATGAATATTGTACCAAATTTACTTAAATCCAAGGAGATTTTGTCAAACATTTTATAGGCTTCATATCTGAAATTCAATCTAGAAACCAACATCCCTTCAACCATTGTCTCAATGGCTTTACAATATGCAACATGTTTATGAATATCCTTGATTTCTTGAACATCTTTATCAAATAGAATAGTGGGAGGAGGCATTAATATAGACGAGTAGGATCAAGAAATTTATTACAGGAAAGGAAATATTTGATGAAACCATAAAGAACTTGAACCTATTCTTCAAGCAAGTTTTATGTTTGTTTACCTTTTTCTACCCTCTCAATGATTCAGGAGACTATTTATTTCAAATTATGCACTTCTCCCTTAGTAGTCAACTCACCAAGTGGAATTATAGTTATCTCAAGATCTGAAATACTGATACCTCTTTCAAATTTTTCTCCTCTTAGATTTGATATCTCCAGAAACTATTGACCTCTCAAATCAAAAACCAACCTAGAAGCAGTTTTGGCCTTTTTAGCTGGAGGAGTAGGAGTGGTACCAAGGAGGGTAGCTACAACATCAAAACTTGGAGCAATGGCTCAAGAAGGTGTATTTTTCTTCCTACTATCAATCATGGTCTGAACCCATGTAAAGTAATCACATGAAGGTGGAGCAAAAAGTGGACCAAATGCAAGTGTGGTAAGAGAACCAAGAGCTTGGGCATAAGATACTTCCTGAGTGGGTGTTTAAATACTAGAATTGAGCTTAGGGATGTCCATATTTCTAGAATTTGGCTCCTCAATTTCCACCTTATCTTCCTCATCTTCCTCCTTTTCAGAGCTCCCACCCTCATAGTTACTTTCTTCATGTTCCTCTATTCCTTTTTATTCTTCTTCTGAAAGCTGAATTATTTGTTCAACTTATTGAATATTTTTTGTTATTTCTTGAGAAAGGGGTTGTTGAGTTTCTTTTTCAAATATCTCTTCATCTTTCTCAGTCTTCTCAACTTTATCCTTCTTGGAGTACACTTTGATTGTATATTCCATAGGAAAAGGAGAAGGCATTAATTGAGTCTCTACTTCAAGAAATGAAATAGAAACTTCCTTGTGTGACGTAGATGCTCCTTTAGAAGAATGTTGTGGCACACCTACCTTGTATGATTTCATATTCTTGTCAAACAAAAACTCTGTCCTTACCAATATTGGGTTAATTATTTCCAAAATATCATCCTTCTCCTTTAAAAACCAATTTATAGTGAGAAGAGGTGTGTGTTGAATAGTTTTGACATATTCAAGAGAATACATATCTTCATTGGCATATGGAAAATCCTATGGTACTTTATATATCATGAAATATTTGATCTATTGTAGAGAAATTCAGCCAAAATACCTTCTTCTCACCTCATATTCATCTAAACAGTCCTCCTAATAGTCTTCCAGAATAGGAAAATTATAATAACTTATTTGTAGGTGATTGGAGATACAACCTTTGATATCAAAACATGATCTCTTATGGCATGTGTAAAAATTGAATGCAGCAATTGTTCTTTCCACGTTTTAAGTATCCGAGGTTGTTATGTAAGTATAACTCCCCAAAGAGATTGGGAATTGGATGCCTATGATATTTTTTTCTCTACATGTTCTATGCAACATGTCCAATTGTCTACAAAACTCTACAAGGACTTGTTATCCATTTTTTCCCTCCTGACAAAAATGGACAAGTTGGGAGCACTGAGTTTGAGGACCTGACAAAGGTTCACAGAGTAATTTAATGAAATTCGGGTGAGTTTTAAAGTTTTTGAAACCTTTCCAATGGTTTTGGAAAATTAGGAATCATTCAGGAAATTTTTCCTCTTCTTGGTCTTCATAAGGTTTAATAGTTAGTAAAAATTTGGGTTAAAGCGGAAAAAATGGAGTTAGTTAGCATCGGGGGAACCTTTCTTAGGTTCACTCAAATTTTTAGTTTGAAAAAATTGGAAAAAGATGGAGAAATTGGAACTTTGGAGTAGTTAAAAAGGCCACCACCTCTCTGGTCTCAATTGCGAAAAAGCCAAAAAAAATTGGTCAAAAAATGGCAAAATTGATAAAAATTGACAATTTTGATCATAGGACATCTTATTCCAAATTTTCTAACTCCTAGTTCCTAAGAAAATCCTAAAACGTGGTCGAATTTGGGGAAAAAGGGGCTAAAATGGAAAAATATAGTGTAACTGGGATGAAAGGCGATCGAATAGAACCAAATCAGACTCTATATGGTTCCTGAGCACTGAGTTGGGGCCGACTCCTATTAATTTCAAATGCCCCCAATGCAAATCGGTTCTTACAGATACCGTCGGAAATAATGGAAATGGGAGAGGGAGTTAGTGGCGGTCCACCTAGCCAAGCAAGATGACAAACATTGGACCGAGTTCATTTTGTTCCCATGCGAAGGAGTCGAGGACCCTGAGCCGAATGCAAGGGAGTGAGATAGTGGAGGGCTTGGCGAGCCCGAGCTTACTAAGTCGGGTTCAAGGAGGCAAAATTTATTACAGGACTCGGAAGGATTCGGGGAACCGAACCTGAGTGAAACTCAGACCATTCGAGGTAGTTAGGGCCGAGATGGAAAATTTCGAAGGCATAGGGGGTTGGCAATATAATGCGGGGACGATGTTTGATGGGCCCATTTCGGCCATGTTGGGGCTCGTGGGAACATTCAACCCGTTCCCTCCCCATCCATATTCCCCATGCCAATTTAATGACCGAATAACAAAGAAAGCCCCCTCCTCAAACTCAAAATTAAAACATAAAAAGAGGACTATGGTAAGTTAAAATGCACAAAGGCTTAACTTTTTTAATTTTGGCAAAAATGAGCTCCCGAGCCTGCATCTCAATATCTCGAGCTCCCGTGGGTGGATTTGGACAAATCATATATCAACGTATTCATTTTTTAATTCTTTACAGTACATAATGGACAAATAATTTATTTTACAAGGGTAGGTGGGCGAAAAATAGGCTCAAAGACTCAAAAACAAAATCAACTCTTATAGGTTATTTTGGGGCAATAATGAAATTCTAGAGTCTTTTTTCTTGTTCCACAAGGTAAAGGACTAGATGGTATGGGTTTAGCAAGGCACTCCATGACTTTGGTAGGGCATTAAATGTATTTTTGTGGTGGTTGAAGATTGAACTCGATACTCTCTCCCCCTTTTCTCTCTCCCCCTTTTCTCATATATTGTAAAAAACAATCTCATTTTTAAGCAGTTCAACTTCTCTATTCTAGCTTCTTCCCTTCTTTCCAGGTATTGCAGGTGTTGTAAGCTCAAATATACCATTTGGAGTATGTAACAAGGGGATTTTGTTCATTTTTCCTTGAATGTAATGGAATGTCTCAACTTTGGAGCAATATAATCAAGCTTGTGGTTAAGTTTCAATCCTTTCTTGTGTTTTTCTTGCATCATATGGCCTCTACACTACATTTTGAAGGTAAATTGTGTTTTCATTATTTCTCTTGTGCTTTAAATGGTTTTATTTCACTGAATGGATCTTGTGAGTGTGTGGGATAGATTGTGAAGTTGTGAACATCCTCTCTATCTCCCCAATTCTATTCTATCTCATTCTTTGAGAGTGTTAAACCATCCTTTCTTGGTGTTATCACCCCCTAGTGTAAGATTTTCTTGTTTTCATGTTATTTCTTCTTCTCTGGTCCCTTGGAAATGATAGAATAGGATTAAATACTAGTTTTTCCCTTCATTATAGTTATTTGTTGCACTAGATTAGGATAAGATCTAGTTTTCTCTAGAGGGTTATCTCAATTGCAAGGTCCCACACCCTAAGACAATCCCATGTTTGTCAAGTTACATTGATTGCACAATTATCCACATTCAAGCATTCAGAGATGCTATGATTTTGACATAACAACTTTAGCACACCCGGTGGAACCACAAAATTTTTCATTCTATTGTAGCAAGATTGGTGTGCTCTTGTTGTAAATTTTAGCCTTTAGAGGCTTTATAGTAGCACATCTTGTGACTCCAAGGGGAATAATTCAGTGTGTTTAACAACCCAAGTGTGTCTCATTCTATTAGAAGAATTAAAACACAGTCTAGAACTGGAGAAAAATATATTTTTTAATACTTACAGCTCTCACCAAGAAGAGGAAGGAGAGGAAGAATAGTCCAAAGATCTCCATCTCCACCAAACAGGACATTGTCAACACCTCCACCTGGTAGGCTTTTCATTCAATAAACTAGAGTCCTTAGACCGATAAAAATGGCACATCAGCAACCACAAGCACCACCAAATCCAGTTTCAAATTTCACATGAAGTAGTCCACTTGCCCTCAATGCACAAAACTCAATTCTAGTGGCAGAATTAAAGAATATCACATAATTTATTGGAGAGAATCATACAACTCCAATTGATCATGTTCAAGACATTGCAAATATCTGTGTTATACATGAGGTTGTTGAGATAGATGTGGCAATCACGCTATTGGTTTATGCTTTCAAGGGAAAGGCCTTACAATGGATCAAAAGCTTAGTGACATGATCAATTACAAATTGGGATCAATTGTGTACAACTCTTTGTATCCAGTTTGGTGAGAAGGCAGACAACCTGTCTCTATTGAAACAATTAACTAAAATCAAGAGAGCACCAAACAAACAGATGGTAGATTTCAACTTCAGATTCTAGAGAACGTGGGATAGGATTCCAATTGCTTTCAAACCAGTTGTTGAAGGTGGGTTTCTTTACTTTATTAAAGTTTTTAATTCTGATATAGCTATAATGACACAATCTATGGGGGTCAAAAGATTACCCGTAGCCTATGCCATAGCTATTAGAGCGGAAAATTGTCTAATTTAGGCCATAAAAGTTGCACCCAGGAAACCTATGCCTGTATGTCCAAATGTGGGGAATTCCAATCCTAATCAAACACCTACAATAGCCACCATTCTTGCTCCAAAAAATTAGAGTTCAAATGAAGCTTCTACCTCTTCTTCTAGCCCTTCAAATGAACTCCAGGAGGTTCTGAAAGAACTAAAAAACTTAGGAAATTAATTGGTAACTCTCAAGAGGCAACAAGCTCAAAATTTAAGACCCTATCAGCCTCAAGCCTAACCAGATAGACCTTTGTATCAACCTTATATAAAACCTATTCAAGTTTCTAATCAGAATCAAGGACAACCTCTATCCGCTAGACCTTTTCAACCATAAAATCCTAATATTGCCTCCTCATCCAGAGCTTTAGTTCCAGTTCAAAAGAACATGACACAAAAGTATGAATGGTTTTTTCCATGTAACCAACCTCACAATTAGGAAACATGTTTTAATGGTGCTCTAAATTAAGGATTGATGGTATAAATGGATGGTATGTCACAAGAAGAAAATCAACAAATGGACACTCAAGAAGCACCTCCAAATTACACTGCATTGTTAAATTGGCAACCCGATGATTTTTTTAGAGTTAATAAACTTCCTTCTCAAGGTGTAGCAGCCAATACAAGGTCTAAAAAGAGAAATATAGAAGAAGGACAATCATTAAACCCAATTTTTCCTTAACCTACTATTACTCTTCAAGGGGGGGTAGCAATCAAAGTGCAACTCCAAATGTGTAGAATTAACCCAAACCAACTTCTAGACTAGCTCATGTACAAGTTGTAGCAGCTCATCTGCAAGAAAACTTTTTGCAAAGAAAAGGTCAGTAGAAGGATAACTCATCTCCTTTCAACATCATAGAAAAAATGAAGAAAACAAATTTGAATATCTCAATGTGGGATTCATCAGCAATTTTAGGCCAAAGAGACCTACTGCAAGCAACCATGGAAAATTGGTCCACAACAAAGGAGTTGTCCAAGGATCAAGAGAAGGTGCTCACCAATACAAATCAACAAGGAAGGATTCAAGGAGTTAAAAAATGTAAAAATATGAAGCCTCCTCCATTCTATATATCTCTAGTTATTGGGAGTAATCTTGTACACAATTGCATGATTGATTCGGGAGAAAGTAGTTTTGTGATGCCCAAGAAAATAACTGATTAGTTGGGTCTATAATATGAGTCTGTGTCAAAAGGTGTAGTGTAACTTGATGGGAAAAAAGTGGGAATAGTCAGAGTAATCAAAGGACTAAGCCTTACACTGCATGCATGCCCCAATGTCATGGTCATACAAGATGTATTAGTCCTTGACTTGCCACCGCTCTTTGCATTGTTCCTATCAAGAGACTTCATAGCTAAGATTGGAGGCTACCACTCTGCTGACTGGTCACACATGCTCTTCAAAATGAGGTATGGGGCTAACGATACAATCAGATTTGATCCTATTATAAAATTCCATATTGAATCTCATGTTCCCAACCTAATCAATGCAAATTTCTCAGCGTTTGATCAGGAGGAGTATCCAAACATTCCGGAGACAAACACTAAGGTTGGCGGTATTTGGGACATAACTCTTGATGAATTGGAAAAAAAAAATCATGGCTATGACCTGTAAAAATAAATGGAAGAAGTTGAGTTGGGAATTTATTGCTTGAACGAATAACACTCTGATTTTGTATGTTAACTTGGTGAATGTTTTACATACTGTTATAGCTGCTGAAATGAAAGCAAACATGTTAAGATATGTTTTGATCTTAAGAGAATGTGTTGCTAATTTGGATTCTTGCATACTGTGATTTATTACATGGGACAACAAATATTGTACTTGTGTGTTTGCTGATGTGACGACAAATTGTCGTATACTTGCTAAACTCTCTTTGCTGATTGACAGCATACCTTGAATCAATTCCATTGATTCAAGTATGCTGAGGTCCTCTTGTGATTTCTGTGTCGATTCACACTTGAACCGGACTGAGATTGTTATGAACGTGCAGCGCCTGATTGCAGGTGTGAACAGCTAGCACGTGGATGCCAACGACAGGGGTTCGATTCTTGAACCCTGTACTGTCGAATTTGGGACCTCGTGAGGCAAGAAATGCCTGGACACGGGTGGCCTTGGCACGTGATCCAAAGGACGGAACGTCCTGCTCTGCATTAACGTGAATGTTAGTAGGGAGGCTGGATGGAAGTTGTTAGTGTTAGTGGTTAGTAGGAATTAAAACCTAAACTAATCCTAAGTCCTAACATGCATCCTACACTACTATCCTAAGTGGATTTTTAAATTAAAAAAAAAAGGGGAAAATAAAACCTAAGGCTAAACTAAGACCTAGGTTGAATGATTTATGCAACCTAAACTAATCCTAATCTAAGGGGTGCGCAGACCCTTGGGAGGAAAGGGATAAGGATGAAGGAAGGGCATTCATTGGCATTTAATAGGCAGTCCATACGTGGACAGCGCCAGTTTTGGCGGGGCAGGTAGGAATTAGAGGCATCTATTTAGAAATAGAGCCAAATTCAGTTTGCATGGAAATTTTGAAATTTAAAGCTCGCCAACTCAAGTGGCGGTGGCGTGGGAAGCAAGGAAAAAGGCAGAGCCTTTAATTGCATTAATTATTTTCGGTCCTCGCGACCAGCTCGCCTTGGAAACAGCATGAGGGAATTTGATTTTCATTGTTGATTTGGTTTTGGCCGAAGTTGCTCTGCATTTGGTTTTTTGGACCTGGTTCAGTCGAACCAGCTCTTGGCATTTGACATTTTTCTTGAGATTTGGAGGCTGTTGTTAAGCCTGAAGAAGAAAGGAAGTGTTGGAGAGTTTGTGCTGTCGCTGTGGAAGGAAAAACGCGGCAAACAAGGTTTTCTTCGAGTTCTGGAAGAGAGATTACAGGCATGTTAAGCCCTTCTCTTTAAAAATCTTTGCTTTGATTAAGTGTTTCATTAAAACAACCCTGCTCTTGGGTTTGGATTTTGTGATTGCTGTCGAGTCGATTTGACTTGGATTTTGTTGGTTCTTGCTTTCTTTCTTTGGGAAATGATATGATGAATCGTTCTGGTTGCTCGGTTTTGATTTGTATTTGTTCGAATCAAATTGGAAATGAATTATTGTATTGGTTATTGACTGTATGGAGGTTGGAAATAGATATTTCCTTCACTGTTCGTGTTGTTGGAATTGGAACAGGCTGTTTAATTGTTTCCTTATAGTGTAATCATTTCTTTGCTGTTGTGGAACTGCTATTGCATATAAAGAGAAAATGGAAATACAGTCATGTTATGTTGCCTGATTTGGGTTTCCTTCTTACTTGCTGTCATTTTTGGAAATAATGGGGTAAAGTCGTTCCCTTGCTGTTGTGATTAATCTGTCCTTGCATTTTGATTGGTTGGAAACACTTCCACGACGTGCTGGTTTGTTGACAGTATGGTGTTTAAAATAGATGTTTTTCTTTCACTGTTCGCGTTGTTTGAAAGTAGAACTGGTCGTGTAATCGTTCCTTGCTGTTGTGTCTGGAACTGCCTTTGCATGTAAATGGAGGTTGAATATGGTTGGGTGTGTTGCCATGATTTGGGTTCGTTGACCCTTGCTGATTCTTTTCTTTTGAAATGATAGGGAATCGTTTTTCTGTGCTGTGTTTAACTGCCTTGCTCTTCTTGCATGGAACTCCTCCATGTTGTGCTGGCTATTGACTTAATATGAAATTGCGAACTGGTTATTCTTGTGAAATAGAATGTGGAACTGTACAGGCAGTGTGGGTATTTTATTGCTGTACTATTGTTTTGCTGTCATCTGAACTTGTGTTATAATTGTATCGGCTGTGCGAGTTGCATGAGGTCGTTTCTATAATGAAATTTCTTTTACAAGAGGAAATAGATCTTCTCTCTTCTGCTGTGTTTGATTAGGATGAAGACAACATTCAATTTTGTCTGAATATAGGAAGTTGCCTTGGGAAAAGAAAAGATAACACATTATTGACTGTTCTTTCCTTTCTTGCTTAAAAGAGATAAGACTTCTCTCTTCCTTCTGCTGTTTCGAATTATGAGGAAATGGCATCTTGTATTTTAAAAGGAATGGGCATTAGACTTTTATATGAGTGTTCATGGGAATTGGAAAAGAAATAGCTTTCCTTCTGAAATTATAATGAATAAAGGTGATCTTGCTAGGAAAGTATGATGATTAGTTATGTTGAACAATGCTAAACGGTCTTTGAGAATGGACTGTTTTGGTGGTTACGAATTAGCTTTGAATTGCTGGGCAAGGAATACATGCAATGAAATTTTGTCATGCAATGGGAGTTGTCTTGACTGTACTAGGTTCATGTTTTGCCACCCTGTACGGTTATTTTGCTAAAGGTAATGACATCTGATTTTGCATTCTGGAAGTTGTGCATACTGTTATGAAACTGGAAAATGGATTGGGTAGAATCATTGTTGGAAGGAAATCCTTCTTCTGCCTGCTGTTCTCACTTGGTGAAATTCATAGTCATGAGAACATTGGACTTGCTGTAGGTAACAACAATGAATAATATGTTATTTTGAACGGGATACGTTCATAGGATTATGAATTGATGTGATTTATTGACTGCATGATGAATAATTGTTTGTTTGGTTAATGATACAGTGAAAGAAATATGGTTCCTTATATTATGGTAAATATAAGGTATGCAGCCTTATATTGTTTGATCTTGGATGTACATAATGTTGTACTAACCTGTTTCGGATCTTTACATGAGTCTGACTCAAATGAAGTATGGATATGGATGATGAATTCTTCCTGTTTTCATTTTAAAGCTGATTATAAATGAAATTATTCTTGCTGCCGGAAAGTGAATTCCGAATGGATTTTGTAAGTTTCACTCTGAACTGTTATTTTGATTTGTCTTTCGTTTGGATTCCACTGTTAGGACAGTCATGTGGAAAGAAATAGAGATATGAATGAATGACTTGGAAAAATGATCTTTTCTTCTTTCATTCAGTTGGAAATCTGGAATTCGTGAATAATGAATTTTATAGTGCTTAGATGGGAGCAACTATATGCATTGTTGTTCGCTTTCTTGTCTGTACTTGATTGCTTGGATTCTAATATGACGCATGAACTGAAAAGAAAGTAATGGAATTACATTTCAGTTAGTTTCATCCTTTGCATTCATTATTATTGAAAGGCGTGAAAAGGGTAACAGTGCGTTATATCTGTTGTAAGTTACTTGTATTCCTAACTTTTCAAATATTGTGAATTGATATTTGTAACGATTATGTGGAAACGGGACAGCAGTCCCTTGGCTGATTGTGATAATATTTTGATAGTTCAGTTGTTATGCTGATCTTTCTTTTGTGCCTATTTCGTGATTGATGTTTAACTGTCGTTTCATAAAAGCAGGGTTCTTTTATTGAAACAGTTAGTTGAAGCATCTTATTTTAAGGATAAGTGCTTAATATGCTCAGTTCATTGAACTGACCCGTGCAATTCATTTTGCAGATGGAATTTGATTAGAATGAAGACTTGGCTGTTTTCTGATGCTTTTTGATTTGATGATGAATTGTAATTGTTGCTTTTATTCCTCTTCGAGGAATTGTGAAAAGAAGAAAATATATTCTTCTGTCCATGAGTTGTATGGATGTTTTGTATAAACTATGCCCAATCAGCTGGATTGGCAAATGTACAGATTATGACTTGAAATATTGAATACAATTACAAGTGTGATATTTTCAATAATTATATCAGTTTGATATTGTTGTCTAAATTGGAAATATAATGTTATTTCTTGATTTGGAATTGTTTCATTGTCCTTGGATGGATGCTGAATTGAAACTGATATCTATTCTTACTTAAATGCAACTTTTAAGTTGAAAAATGCAATTAGTTCATACTTGGGTAAAGATGAATTTTTAATTGACATTAAAAAGGATTAAGAAGAATATGATTCCATAATCGGAAGGTATTCAGGATTAGCTTAGGAGCTAAGGAATATCAATCAACTTCGGAGTAATCGAACTTCGCTTTCGAACTCCATTAATGATCCCGTTTGATAAATTCAGAATAAAGGATATAGGATAAATATATCCATAACTAATGGACCTTAACTATATAACGTTAAGGAGAACAAATGAATACATTTCTCGAAATTTAGACCTCGTTTGAATGACGTCTAATAAGTTAATATTCTGAATTTAGTTGCAGTTGAGAAAATCTTGGCTAAGTTTAATAGGTTAAACTTATCACGTCCGTCGGCACGGACTGCTTAATCCAATGATTAAGAAGTGAACCAAGTAGGGAAATGCAGCCCTTCGATACGAAGGAGAAGATGCATAGTAAGCTAATGGACGGATTTAGTCCCTCTTAGCTCTGTACAACTGCAACGGAAACGAGGATCAAGGGATCAACATGAATGTTGAAAGTTGATTTTAATTATTAATTCGTGGCTAAGTCACTTGAGCAGGATGTGTATTCTCGATGGGTGGATTCTGCAGGACATTGGCATACGCCAGCTACAACAAGGTGTCTTCATGAAGACGGGGTCTTCATGACGACACAATGTTGCAGCTGACATATAGCAATGCCCTCCCGAATTAAAACATCTAGAATATATAGGCTGAATGTGTAGATCTTAGCAGGGGATAGGGTATGATCTGGTATACGGAGTGACTCCGGAATACTAAAGATAAATAGACACACGGAGTCGTGGGGTAACGACACCGTATGTCTGCGTATCTTTAGTTACCAGGAGTGCCTTCCTATACCCGTTCATATTACTAGCTGGAATTGAAAGTTTAAAACTGACCTTAAACGATGAGGACTGGTAGGAGCCAGGAAAGACCATTCTAGATAACAGGTGAAGTGAAGTGAAGGACGTATTCCGTAGATGTGTATCACATCCAGGAATATGATCATGCAAAGCATGTGAAAATCTTTGGCCAAAGTATCGCAATTGCTGGTTGCGTTGTCCTTATCACTTAATTTAAGATGCAGGATGTCAGATGAATATCAGTAACAGATATTCAGATAGGCTTCTTAAATGGATCACTTCGATAACCGGGGAAGGTTATGAGAACAGGTATATATAATATACTATGCATAAACAAACATGAAGGATCGGTTGTTGCCGAGTCATGAACATGAAGGATCGGTTGTTGCCGAGTCATGAAATGAAGGATCGTTGAAACTCCGAGCCATGAAAATGGAAGATCGGCAGTTCCTCGAGTCATTTACAGCAGCATATAGAATCTGTTATAAGATTGAATGGCATTGAATGTGTGTTCCATATTGTAAATATGCGAACAGGGAACATTCGTTTTAAAAAGGAATTGTGTGATCCAAACTGTGTTGTTTGGGCAGAGAACAATTATTAAAACTTGAACGTGTGTTTGAATTTTATAATTCATAACAGTGAACGTTATCAAAAAAAAAAAAAAAAATTCCCTTGTTCTGGTGTTTTAAAAATGGGGATGTTACATCTTGGTATCAGAGCTGAAGGTTGCAGCTCTTGGACCTAATGAGTCCACGATATTAATAAAGTTTACATTTTCTTATTGAACAGAAAATGGTCAGGACAAGAGGGAATGCTGCGAATAACCCGTTGCAGGGTGGAGAAGCAGCAACTGCCCAAAAGCTGGATGAAATCCTTGCTGCCCTACTTGATACGAGGGATCGTTTGACTGTACTGGAACAGCAGTCAATGGGCAATGAAGAGGAGGGGAATGAAGCTGAAATAAATGATCAGCTGCCTCCTGTGGACAACATCAACGGAGGGAATCCGGGTGTTGATGATAATAATGTAATTGCTCCTAATCCCCCTGAAAATAAGAGGGCAAGATTAGCAGCTGAACTTACAAATGATATAAAGAGAATAAGTCCTCCAAAGTTTGATGGAACAACTCTTGGGGACGGAGCTGAGAACTGGCTCAGTGAAATGGAGAAATACTTTGCAATAAGAAACTTCTCCGAAGAGACTAAAGCGATATGGGGAGCATATCAGCTTTCTCATGAAGCATCATCATGGTGGGACAACCGCAAGGTTGAGCTGAATATTGTCGAATCAGACATAACTTGGGATCAATTTAAGGGTTATTTTAGGCAACGATGGCTGCCTCAACTCTATTTTGATAGGAAAATGACTGAATTTCAGAACTGGTCGCAAGGAAGGCTGTCGGTGACAGAATACTGGGAAGGGTTTACTAAACTCCTTAAGTATGTACCGCAGTACCAAGCTGACGAGAAGTTCAGAATACGGAAATTCATAATGGGACTGAATCCCATCATTGGTGGCGAAGTGGATGTCCACGGCCCAACCACCATGGATGGAGTTGTCGAAAAGGCAATCAGACAGGAACAGAAATTGAGAGCAATATCTGCTCACAGGGAAGAGATAAGGAAGAAGATTCCCAATCCTTCTTCGTCTCTTGCACCAAAAAGGGGACCTTGGAAAAGGTTTGGTGTGAAAAATAAAATTGTTGTAGATAACAACAAGAAACCTGTGATGAACAGACCTGTAAATAGCGTGCGGAACAGCTTCACAAAAGTTAATGGCATTGGACAGAAGTCCTATGGAAGCCAGAATGATAACATTAAGGCTGGTAATAAATTTGAACCTAGAAAAGGGCCAGCTGGAGGATGCTTCAACTGTGGAAAGGACCACTATGCGAATCACTGTCCTCTGAAGAAGGATGATCGCGGACAGCAGCATAGGATACATGCTGCAGTGGCTAACAGACAAGCTGAAAAGCAAGTGACGCCCATAGAAGTTACGGGTAAGTTATTCGGTAAACCTGTAGTTGTACTTTTTGATACTGGAGCTACAGAATGTTTTATTTCTGCTAAACTTGCTATGAAATTAAAAAGAAAGGCTGCAAGAATGGATAAAACATGGACAGTGCATTATGGGAATAATGTTGTCCATACAGTCGAAATGTGCCTTTTTGGGGCAATTCTTGATCTGCCTGGTTTCTCCACCGAAGTTGACTTGTATGTCACTCCTCTAGGATCATATGATATCATTATTGGAGTTAACTGGTTGGCTGAACATAAGGCAAAGGTTGACTGTTATGAAAAACAAATCTGTTGCCTTGATGACCTGCAGAAAGCAGCAGTCATTCAAGGTGTAAAACGGGAAGTTGCAGTTAGGAAACTGACGGCTATGCAACTAAAGAGGGCTAAAAACAGAGGCTGCACTTTGTATGCAGTAAAAATGACAGAAAATGCAGAGGAAGATAATGATTTCATGGAAAGATATCCATTGTTGAGGGATTTCCGTGATGTGTTTCCGGAGGAATTGCCAGGTCTTCCGCCTAAACGTGAGTTTGACTTCGCAATAGAGATCAAACCAGGAACGGAACCCATATCTAAGGCACCTTATAGAATGACTACCATTGAGCTGGTAGAACTGAAGGCTCAGTTACAAGAACTTCTGACTAAGGGGCTGATCAGACCGAGCGTCTCACCTTGGGGAGCGCCGGTAATTTTCGTAAAGAAAAAGGATGGCACCTTGAGGCTGTGCATTGATTACAGAATGCTGAACAAAGCAACTATTAAAAATCGATACCCACTTCCTAGGATTGATGATCTGTTTGATCAGATGCGAGGAGCATCAGTTTATTCAAAAATAGATCTGCGATCAGGGTACCATCAGCTGAGAATAAAGGAAGAAGATATTCATAAAACAGCTTTTAGAACGAGGTATGGGCATTATGAGTTCACGGTGTTGCCTTTTGGGCTGACTAATGCACCTGCCGCCTTCATGAACCTAATGAATAATATTTTTCAAGAATACTTAGACAAGTTTGTGCTTGTATTCTTAGACGACATTCTTATATACTCCAAAAATGTCGAAGAGCACCAAGAACATCTCAGGATAGTGCTGGAAATCTTAAGAAAGAGGAAGTTGTATGGCAAACTGTCCAAATGTTCCTTTTATGATGCAGAGGTGCATTATTTGGGACACGTTATAAGCAAAGATGGGATAGCTGTTGACCCTTCAAAGATCACAGCTATAACTGAGTGGCCTGCGCCTAAGAACGTGCACGAAGTGAGGAGCTTCATGGGCTTGGCTGGATATTATCGAAAGTTCGTTAAGGACTTTTCAAAAATTGCTGCCCCAATCACTTCGTTGCAAAAGAAAGAAAAGAAATTTGTCTGGACAGACAAATGTGAATCTGCCTTTAAAAAGTTAAAGGAACAGTTAACTACAGCACCTATTTTGACTGTACCTGATCCAAATGGAGATTTTATGGTTGTAACGGACGCCTCAGGAGAAGGCCTTGGAGGTATTCTGTTACAGAATAACCATGTTATCGCTTATGAAAGCAGAAAGCTTAAGTTACATGAACAGAACTATGCTCCACACGATCTTGAGCTCGCTGCCATTGTTCATGCACTTCAAATATGGAGGCATTACCTTCTAGGCAAGCCCTTTGAATTAAAAACAGACCATCTGGGGCTGAAGTATATTTTCACTCAGCCAAATCTGAATGCAAGGCAGCGAAGATGGTTAGAATTTCTGTCTCAGTATGATTTTGATATAAGCTACATTAAGGGCAAGGAAAATAGAGTAGCAGATGCTCTGAGTCGAAGGAAGCATATCTCTGCTCTTATAACGTTAAGAACTCAGTTTAAGGATGAGGTAAAAGATGCCTTGGAATCAGATCCTTATTTCCAGCAAGTCAAATCAGCACTTGCTGCAGACCCGCAGGACATCAGGTATAAAGGATTCCGTTTTGATAATGAAGGAGTTCTGAGGTTCGAAAACAGGGTATATATACCTGTGGCAAATGACTTAAGAGGGAAATTGCTAACTGAATTCCATAATTCACCTTTTTCTGGACACCCTGGCATTACAAAAATGCTCGCTGATCTTAAGCAGCAATACTTTTGGAAGGGAATGAAAAAGGACGTGGTAGAGTTTGTAACACACTGCTTGGAATGTCAGCGTGTTAAAGCGGAACATATGCACCCCGCTGGATTATTGTATCCCCACAGCATTCCGCAGTATAAATGGCAAGTGATAACGATGGATTTCGTTCAAGGATTGCCAATGTCAAGAAATAAGCATGACATTATCCTGGTTGTAGTCGACAAATTGACCAAAGTGGCACACTTCATTGCTGGTAATTTGAAGGACGATGCACCAGTTTTAGCAAGAAGATTTGTGCATGAAATCTTCAGGTTGCATGGAATACCGGAATTAATCATATCGGACAGGGATCCGAGGATGACATCAAGGTTTTGGCAAACGCTTAATGCGGCCTTGGGGACTAAATTAAACTACAGTTCTGCATATCATCCAGAAACGGATGGACAGACTGAGAGAGTTAATCAAGTTTTAGAGGACATGCTAAGGATGTATTGCATGGACCAGCAGTATAAATGGGAGGAATACCTTCCGCTGGTAGAATTTGCTTACAATAACACCTATCATGCCTCTTTAAAAATGGCGCCCTTTGAAGCATTGTATGGAAGAAAATGCAGAACCCCTGTCAGCTGGGACAGCGTTGAGGACAGAGAGGTAATTGGGCCAGAAATCCTTATGGAAATGGAACAGCAAATCAAAATGATTCGGGAACATCTAAAGGAGGCTGCCAATAGGCAAAAGAGCTATGCAGACTTGAAGCGGGTTGACAGGCATTATAAACTTGGAGAGAAGGTCTTTCTTCGGGTGAAGCCGAAAAAGAGCTCAATAACTTTTGGCAAGGCTGCCAAGTTGTCGCCACGTTACGTGGGACCTTTTGAAATTATTGAAATAATCAACCCTGTAGCTTATCGTCTAGCATTACCTCCTGCTTTGTCTCAAATGCATGATGTTTTTCATATTTCTTTGCTTAAGAAATACGTGACAGATTTATCACATGTGCTAAATTGGAATTCCTTGCAGGTCCAAGACCCAGGAATAATCGTGGTTAAGCCCATTCGAGTGTTGGGAACTCGCCAGTTGTACTTGAGAAATCGCGAAGTGAACCAATGTAAGGTCCAGTGGGACCAGTTCAGCGAAGAAAGTGCAACTTGGGAGAATCTCGAAGAAATGAGATCTACTTTTCCACACCTGTTTAATTGAATTTGAAATTCAGAGAACTGAAAATTCTACCAAATTTAGACAATTATTAGTCTATTGTACAGTTGTCTTAAAACGTTGTTTTTAAGAGTGAATCTGTTTTGGTATGAACTTATGAAGGAAAGGACAATAACTGAACTTTGTCCTAGGAACTCCTTGATTTGTTAATCTGATCATCGGGACGATGATTCTTTAAGGAGGGAAGAATGTAACACTCTGATTTTGTATGTTAACTTGGTGAATGTTTTACATACTGTTATAGCTGCTGAAATGAAAGCAAACATGTTAAGATATGTTTTGATCTTAAGAGAATGTGTTGCTAATTTGGATTCTTGCATACTGTGATTTATTACATGGGACAGAAAATATTGTACTTGTGTGTTTGCTGATGTGACGACAAATTGTCGTATACTTGCTAAACTCTCTTTGCTGATTGACAGCATACCTTGAATCAATTCCATTGATTCAAGTATGCTGAGGTCCTCTTGTGATTTCTGTGTCGATTCACACTTGAACCGGACTGAGATTGTTATGAACGTGCAGCGCCTGATTGCAGGTGTGAACAGCTAGCACGTGGATGCCAACGACAGGGGTTCGATTCTTGAACCCTGTACTGTCGAATTTGGGACCTCGTGAGGCAAGAAATGCCTGGACACGGGTGGCCTTGGCACGCGATCCAAAGGACGGAACGTCCTGCTCTGCATTAACGTGAATGTTAGTAGGGAGGCTGGATGGAAGTTGTTAGTGTTAGTGGTTAGTGGTTAGTGGTTAGTATGAATTAAAAACCTAAACTAATCCTAAGTCCTAACATGCATCCTACACTACTATCCTAAGTGGATTTTTAAATTCAAAAAAAAAAGGGGAAAATAAAACCTAAGGCTAAACTAAGACCTAGGTTGAATGATTTATGCAACCTAAACTAATCCTAATCTAAGGGGTACGCAGACCCTTGGGAGGAAAGGGATAAGGATGAAGGAAGGGCATTCATTGGCATTTAATAGGCAGTCCATACGTGGACAGCGCCAGTTTTGGCGGGGCAGGTAAGAATTAGAGGCATCTATTTAGAAATAGAGCCAAATTCAGTTTGCATGGAAATTTTGAAATTTAAAGTTCGCCAACCCAAGTGGCGGTGGCGTGGGAAGTAAGGTAAAAGGCAGAGCCTTTAATGCATTGATTGTTTTCGGTCCTCGCGACCAGCTCGCCTTGGAAACAGCATGAGGGAATTTGATTTTTCATTGTTTCGATTTGGTTTTGGCCGAAGTTGCTCTGCATTTGGTTTTTTGGCCTGGTTCAGTCGAACCAGCTCTTGGCATTTGACATTTTCTTGGGGATTTGGAGGCTGTTGTTAAGCCTGAAGAAGGAAGGAAGTGTTGGAGAGTTTGTGCTGTCGCTGTGGAAGGAAAAACGCGGCAAACGAAGTTTTCTTCGAGTTCTGGAAGAGAGATTACAGGCATGTTAAGCCCTTCTCTTTAAAAATCCTTGCTTTGATTAAGTGTTTCATTAAAACAACCCTGCTCTTGGGTTTGGATTTCGTGATTGCTGTCGAGTCGATTTGACTTGGATTTTGTTGGTTTTTGCTTTCTTCTCTTTGGGAAATGATATGATGAATCGTTCTGGTTGCTCGGTTTTGATTTGTATTTGTTCGAATCAAATTGGAAATGAATTATTGTATTGGGTATTGACTGTATGGAGGTTGGAAATAGATATTTCCTTCACTGTTCGTGTTGTTGGAATTGGAACAGGCTGTTTAATTGTTTCCTTATAGTGTAATCATTTCTTTGCTGTTGCTTGGAACTGCTATTGCATATAAAGAGAAAATGGAAATACAGTCATGTTATGTTGCCATGATTTGGGTTTCCTTCTTACTTGCTGTCATTTTTGGAAATAATGGGGTAAAGTCGTTCCCTTGCTGTTGTGATTAATCTGACCTTGCATTTTGATTGGTTGGAAACACTTCCACGACGTGCTGGTTTGTTGACAGTATGGTGTTTAAATTAGATGTTTTTCTTTCACTGTTCGCGATGTTTGAAAGTAGAACAGGTCGTGTAATCGTTCCTTGCTGTTGTGTCTGGAACTGCCATTGCATGTAAATGGAGGTTGAATATGGTTGGGTGTGTTGCCATGATTTGGGTTCGTTGACCCTTGCTGATTCTTTTCTTTTGAAATGATAGGGAATCGTTTTTCTGTGCTGTGTTTAACTGCCTTGCTCTTCTTGCATGGAACTCCTCCATGTTGTGCTGGCTATTGACTTAATATGAAAATGCGAACTGGTTATTCTTGTGAAATAGAATGTGGAACTGTACAGGCAGTGTGGGTATTTTATTGCTGTACTATTGTTTTGCTGTCATCTGAACTTGTGTTATAATTGTATCGGCTGTGCGAGTTGCATGAGGTCGTTTCTATAATGAAATTTCTTTTACAAGAGGAAATAGATCTTCTCTCTTCTGCTGTGTTTGATTAGGATGAAGACAACATTCAATTTTGTCTGAATATAGGAAGTTGCCTTGGGAAAAGAAAAGATAACACATTATTGACTGTTCTTTCCTTTCTTGCTTAAAAGAGATAAGACTTCTCTCTTCCTTCTGCTGTTTCGAATTATGAGGAAATGGCATCTTGTATTTTAAAAGGAATGGGCATTAGACTTTTATATGAGTGTTCATGGGAATTGGAAAAGAAATAGCTTTCCTTCTGAAATTATAATGAATAAAGGTGATCTTGCTAGGAAAGTATGATGATTAGTTATGTTGAACAATGCTAAACGGTCTTTGAGAATGGATTGTTTTGGTGGTTACGAATTAGCTTTGAATTGCTGGGCAAGGAATACATGCAATGAAATTTTGTCATGCAATGGGAGTTGTCTTGACTGTACTAGGTTCATGTTTTGCCACCCTGTACGGTTATTTTGCTAAAGGTAATGACATCTGATTTTGCATTCTGGAAGTTGTGCATACTGTTATGAAACTGGAAAATGGATTGGGTAGAATCATTGTTGGAAGGAAATCCTCCTTCTGCCTGCTGTTCTCACTTGGTGAAATTCATAGTCATGAGAACATTGGACTTGCTGTAGGTAACAGCAATGAATAATATGTTATTTTGAACGGGATACGTTCATAGGATTATGAATTGATGTGATTATTGACTGCATGATGAATAATTGTTTGTTTGGTTAATGATACAGTGAAAGAAATATGGTTCCTTATATTATGGTAAATATAAGGTATGCAGCCTTATATTGTTTGATCTTGGATGTACATAATGTTGTACTAACCTGTTTCGGATCTTTACATGAGTCTGACTCAAATGAAGTATGGATATGGATGATGAATTCTTCCTGTTTTCATTTTAAAGCTGATTATAAATGAAATTATTCTTGCTGCCGGAAAGTGAATTCCGAATGGATTTTGTAAGTTTCACTCTGAACTGTTATTTTGATTTGTCTTCGTTTGGATTCCACTATTAGGACAGTCATGTGGAAAGAAATAGAGATATGAATGAATGACTTGGGAAATTGATCTTTTCTTCTTTCATTCAGTTGGAAATCTGGAATTCGTGAATAATGAATTTTATAGTGCTTAGATGGGAGCAACTATATGCATTGCTGTTCGCTTTCTTGTCTGTACTTGATTGCTTGGATTCTAATATGACGCATGAACTGAAAAGAAAGTAAGGGAATTACATTTCAGTTAGTTTCGTCCTTTGCATTCATTATTATTGAAAGGCGTGAAAAGGGGTAACAGTGCGTTATATCTGTTGTAAGTTACTTGTTTTCCTAACTTTTCAAATATTGTGAATTGATATTTGTAACGGTTATGTGGAACCGGGACAGCAGTCCCTTGGCTGATTGTGATAATATTTTGATAGTACAGTTAGTTGTTGATCTCTCTTTTGTGCCTATTTCATGATTGATGTTTTACTGTCGTTTCATAAAAGCAGGGTTCTTTTATTGAGACAGTTAATTGAAGCACTTTATTTTAAGGATAAGTGCTTAATATGCTCAGTTCATTGAACTGACCCGTGCAATTCATTTTGCAGATGGAAATTGATTAGAATGAAGACTTGGCTGTTTTCTGATGCTTTTGATTAGCTGATAATGAATTGTAATTGTTGCTTTTATTCCTCTTCGAGGAATTGTGAAAATAAGAAAATATATTCTTCTGTCCATGAGTTGTATGGATGTTTTGTATAAACTATGCCCAATCAGCTGGATTGGCAAATGTACAAATTATGACTTGAAATATTGAATACAATTACAAGTGTGATATTTTCAATAATTATATCAGTTTGATATTGTTGTTTAAATTGGGAATATGATGTTATTTCTTGATTTGGAATTGTTTCATTGTCCTTGGATGGATGCTGAATTGAAACTGATATCTATTCTTACTTAAATGCAACTTTTAAGTTGAAAAATGCAATTAGTTCATACTTGGGTAAAGATGAATTTTTAATTGACATTAAAAAGGATTAAGAAGAATATGATTCCATAATCAGAAGGTATTCAGGATTAGCTTAGGAGCTAAGGAATATCAATCAACTTCGGAGTAATCGAACTTCGCTTTCGAACTCCATTAATGATCCCGTTTGATAAATTCAGAATAAAGGATATAGGATAAATATATCCATAACTAATGGACCTTAACTATATAACGTTAAGGAGAACAAATGAATACATTTCTCGAAATTTAGACCTCGTTTGAATGACGTCTAATAAGTTAATATTCTGAATTTAGTTGCAGTTGAGAAAATCTTGGCTAAGTTTAATAGGTTAAACTTATCACGTCCGTCGGCACGGACCGCTTAATCCAATGATTAAGAAGTGAACCAAGTAGGGAAATGCAGCCCTTCGATACGAAGGAGAAGATGCATAGTAAGCTAATGGACGGATTTAGTCCCTCTTAGCTCTGTACAACTGTAACGGAAACGAGGATCAAGGGATCAACATGAATGTTGAAAGTTGATTTTAATTATTAATTCGTGGCTAAGTCACTTGAGCAGGATGTGTATTCTCGATGGGTGGATTCTGCAGGACATTGGCATACGCCAGCTACAACAAGGTGTCTTCATGAAGACGGGGTCTTCATGACGACACAATGTTGCAGCTGACATATAGCAATGCCCTCCCGAATTAAAACATCTAGAATATATAGGCTGAATGTGTAGATCTTAGCAGGGGATAGGGTATGATCTGGTATACGGAGTGACTCCGGAATACTAAAGATAAATAGACACACGGAGTCGTGGGGTAACGACACCGTATGTCTGCGTATCTTTAGTTACCAGGAGTGCCTTCCTATACCCGTTCATATTACTAGCTGGAATTGAAAGTTTAAAACTGACCTTAAACGATGAGGACTGGTAGGAGCCAGGAAAGACCATTCTAGATAACAGGTGAAGTGAAGTGAAGGACGTATTCCGTAGATGTGTATCACATCCAGGAATATGATCATGCAAAGCATGTGAAAATCTTTGGCCAAAGTATCGCAATTGCTGGTTGCGTTGTCCTTATCACTTAATTTAAGATGCAGGATGTCAGATGAATATCAGTAACAGATATTCAGATAGGCTTCTTAAATGGATCACTTCGATAACCGGGGAAGGTTATGAGAACAGGTATATATAATATACTATGCATAAACAAACATGAAGGATCGGTTGTTGCCGAGTCATGAACATGAAGGATCGGTTGTTGCCGAGTCATGAAATGAAGGATCGTTGAAACTCCGAGCCATGAAAATGGAAGATCGGCAGTTCCTCGAGTCATTTACAGCAGCATATAGAATCTGTTATAAGATTGAATGGCATTGAATGTGTGTTCCATATTGTAAATATGCGAACAGGGAACATTCGTTTTAAAAAGGAATTGTGTGATCCAAACTGTGTTGTTTGGGCAGAGAACAATTATTAAAACTTGAACGTGTGTTTGAATTTTATAATTCATAACAGTGAACGTTATCAAAAAAATAAAAAAAAAAATTTCCCTTGTTCTGGTGTTTTAAAAATGGGGATGTTACACTTGGTAGAGGAGCCATGTTTGTTTTTCCTCAAGGTATAAAGTACTATTTAGCTTTCGAATTTCAATTCAGTTTTTCTAGCAACACGACTGAGTATGAAGCTTTGGTCCACGGATTGCATTGGGCAAGAAATAAAGGCATTAGAAACTCGTGTTTGGAAATAGTGAGCTTATTGTAAATCAGGTTAGAGGGGAAAATGTTGTCCATAATGATATTCTAAGGAGCTAAAAGAACCCGGTATCGGATCTCATTAAAGGCTTTGAGGCTTTTGATATCAATTCCATCCTAAGGAGGAAAAATGAGGCTGCAGACAAGCTTCCAGTAATTGGGGCAGCGTTTGATGTTGTTGACAATATCAAGAAGGAACAATCTCAGCCCCATATCAAGGTTTTTGTAAGACTAGTTGTCCTAGAAAACAACAAAAGTTGGCAAGTGTTTGAAAATGACAAGCAGATTATCAATTTCTTACAATAAGAAGTTGAGTTCTCTGCTAGAGATCAAGACAAAGTAGAACAACAATATGGAGATTAGCTGGTCTAACTCAGAAAAAAAAAAATTATAAATGGTCTTATGAGTTTGGAATCAATATTCAACCCAAATGACCAATTCCGAAAAGAGAAATCCAACATTTAGGTAAAATGTGGAGACTTAGAGTATATTTCAGTAGGTAAAGTAAGGTGTTGCAAATTGGCAAGGTGAGTACTCAACAAGAGAAGTCATACTTTATCCAGCTTTGTCAAGAATTTCTGGATGTCTTTTCCTGGAATTATAAATATTTGAGAGGCTTCAATCCAAAATTGGCACAGCATACTATTGAATTGGATCTAGAATCCAAACCCATCAGGAAGAAGTAAAGGCCAGTGAATCCTCACATTGAACCTCTCATGACAAAAGAATTGAATAAGTTGATAGAGGCTAACATCATATTTCCTATCAAACACTCAAGCTGGGTATAAAACTTGGTGCTAGTAACAAAGAGAAATGGAGAGATCAGACTATGTGTGGATTTTTGGGATTTAGAAAGAGCTTCACTCAAAGACCATTATCCACTCCCTTCTATGGAGCATATCTTGCAAGTTGTAACTGGTTTTGAAAGATTCTCATTACTAGATGGCTACTCAGGTTATAATCAGATAATGGTAAAGGAAGATGATCAATTCAAAATAACCTTTACTACAAAATGGGGCACATATGGGTACATGAAGATGCCTGTTAGATTGTCAAATTCTGAAGATACTTTCCAGAGAGAAATGAATATGGAATTCAAGGGGATAATTAACAAGATATTGATTTTTTATCTCTATGATATCATTGTGTTCTCTAAGAATGCACCAGACCATCTTTTTCACCTTAGGTAAGTGCTCCAAAGATGTAGAAGATTTGGAGTATCTTTGAATCCTATGAAATGTATATTCTTAGCACATGAAGGAAAACTATTGGGCCACATTGTTTCAAAGTAAAGGCTTACCATTGATCCTGAGAGAGTTGAAGCTATTCATGTAATCCAATTTCTAAGTCATAAGAAGGCTCTCCAAAGATTCTTGGGGAGAATTCACTTCGTTTGAAAGTTTGTACTAGATTTTTCTACTTTAGTTAAGCCATTGACCATGATGTTGAAGAAGAAACTTGCAATCAAATGCATAACAGAGGGTAAAGAGAGATTTGAGGCCATAAATCAAACCATATCTCAAGCCCCAACTCTCATAAACCTGGATTTATCCAAAGACTTCATACACTATGCTTTTGGCGGTCCAGATATAATCTCATATATCTTGGTAAAATAGAATATTAGGGTCAAAGCATACAAGTGTGTCCCACTTTGCGGCCATAAATATTTTAAAATCTGACTAGTAAATAAATAATTAAAAAATACTATAAAAATTTAAAAATCAGGTAAATTCTGGATGCCCTTGCACCTTGGTGTTTATAGCCTCTTAAAATGCATGTTTGGTCATTTTATATGTGCTTGGTCATATTTTGGTTGTCAGACATAGTTTGCTGAAAGTACAAAAACTACAAAAAAGTAAAATAGAATAAGGAGGGATATGAGCATCCTGTAGAATTATTTAGCCAGATCTTGGAAGACTATGAAGTGAGGTATTGTTTTTGAAAATCATGTCCTTGTTTTCATTAGGAGCCTAAAAAAATTTAGACATTTGGTTTCAAATAATAAGATTCAGCTACTAGTATCTCATGTTGGGGTTAAGGACTTCCTCCTAAAGAAGGATTTGAATGAGAAAAGAGCAGTTTGGATTACCCAGGTGATGGAATACAAAATAGATATTAAGATTAAAAAATTGGTTCGTGGCAAGGGATTGTGTGAACAACTAGCTTCCAATCAACATGTTGAGTCTAAGGAAGAAGGAGCTATTTGGGTGCTACAAGATAATCAAGAGAAAATAGATGATAGTGTGCCTACTCCTTATTTGACTCGGGATATGATGCATTTCCTACAAATAGGTCTATGCCCTCCAGAGATAAGTAAAGAAAATAGGAGATATTTCAAAGTCCAAGCCATTATGTATGTGCATATTGACAATGTATTGTTCAAGAGGGATGTGAATGGAGTCCTTTTGAGCAGAATTGGATCAAATCATATTGAAAAGGTGTTACATGAGTTTCACGATGGAGAAGTCACAGGTTTTTTTTATCCATGAGTAACAGCCCTCAAGATCATGAAGGTGGGTTACTATTGACCTAGAGTGTTTAGTGACTACTACACTTCGATCAAGAAATGTAAAAGATGTGCCTTATTTATAGGTAAGGAGAAGCTATCAACATTACCCCTTTGCCCAATCTCTGTGGATCAGCCATTTATGCAGCGGGGTTTATATTTCATTGGAGTTATCAATCTAAAATTAAGTCAGGGCCACAAGTGGATACTTATGGCAATGGACTATTTTACCAAGTGGACCAAGGTGGTAATACTCAAAGAAGCAAATGAATCCAACATACGAGACTTCTATGAGGGGATAGTGACAAGATTCAGATTCATGGCCACTATCATATCTGAAAATGCTCTAGCTTTCCTAGGCATAAAGATCTCTGTGTGGGCTATCAAGAATGGGATATACTTGATTACTTCTTCTAACTATTACCCCCAGGGTAATGGGAAAGTAGAATCCCCAAACAAGAACTTACTAAAGATAATCAAGAGGACGCTGGATGAAAACCAAAGGACATGCCATACAAATCTCATGTTAGCATTGTCGACTGATAGAATCACACCTAAAAAATAAACCAACAAATCTCCTTATAAATTGGTCTATGGTACAAAGGTTATGCTACCTATCACTCTCAAGATACTAGCATTAGAGTTCTTTATACAATTGGAGTTACCTGAGTTTGAGCCAATGGAGTCTAGGTATGTAGAAATCATAGAATTGGGGGAGCTGAGAGATCAAGCCTTGCAAGAAATGGAGAAGGACCAGATTCAAGTCAAGAAGAGCTTTGACAAGAAGGCCAAGGCTAGGAACTTCCCGAAAGGAGATTTGGTTTTGAAGTGGGATGCTAATAGGAAAAAACTAGGTAAGATTTCCAAGTTTGACGTTATGTGGAGTGGTCCTTATATGATCACTAGATGTCAGAGTAACAATGCCTTCCAGATGTCCAAGTTCAATGGGGAAGAGCTAAATATTATAGTTAATGGAATCCATCTTAAACATTATTACTAGATTTAAATTCCATCCTTGTACATATTAGCTTAGGATTTCTAATTCCTCTATTTTCTCGTAGCACATTGTTCTATTATTAGAGTAGGTTTTCTTCCCCTAAGTGCTTTGCATAGGTTTATTGCTCATAGTGTCCTCTTTTCGTAGTTCATTATGTTCCAAAATAGAATATTTCTTCTACAAGATCAATGTTACACCGAATAATTTTTATCCACAAGAATTCTCAAATGCAAAGAAACTAAAATTAGTTTCAAAGATAGATTTCAGTATCTTCACCTCTCTTGTCTCCTCAAACCAACCACCATTGAGCTCCACGTGCCTTCAGCAAAATTAGAAAATAAGTTTCAAGTGGTAGTTGAAGGTGTTCCAAGTAACATATCTCATGACACTTGCATTTTCTTAATCTCAGTGAGCAGTTCTCTTCATTTCATTTAAACTCTAGTGCACTTCAGGTGTTAGTTTTGAGGGGAAAAGCTCCATTTTATCAGTAATGTTTAGCTTTCCAAATTAGTGCCTAGTCATGCTAAGAAATAATCATACCAGTTTTGCTTCACACTGTGTAGAAATTAGATTTGGGATAGGTTTCATATCCTTATTTTTAGTCCCCCTTGGGTCATATTTGTAAAACAATGGAAAGGAAAAGAAATTCTCAAAATAAAAACAATTTCCTACTCATGTAAAGTGTAATATTTTTTCTAATGAAATTTGTAGATTCAAGCAAGTTCTGAGCCAAATTATAGAGTACATGGCTAGATTTATGTGTATCAGACCAACTCCATGCCCAATGGACACTCCAAGGTCACTGGTATTCAGCATCCAATAGGTGGATGTCCCCATGAGTCACCAAATTGTCATCCATTTTTTCCCTCCTGGAAAAAATGTGCAACTTGGGAGCACTGAATTTGAGGACTTAACAAAGCTTCACATAGTAACATAAGGAAATGTGGGTGATTTTTCAAGTTTTGGAAACCTTTCCGGTGGTTTTGGGAAATTAGGAATCATTCAGGAAATTTTTCCTCTTTTTGGTCTTCATAAGGCAAAATACTTTGTAAAAATTTGGGCTAAAGTGGGAAAAATGGAGTTAGTTAGCCTCAGGGGCACCTTTCTCAGGTTCACTCAGCTTTTCAGTTTGATAAAATTTGAGAAGGATAGAGAAATTGTCACTTCGAAGCATTTAAAAAGGAACCCACCTCCCTGGTCCCAAATTTAAAAATGCCAAAAAAAATGGTCGAAAAAATTATAAAATTGGGCAAAATTGACAATTTTTGTTATGGGACATTTTATTCTAAAATTTCTAATTCCTGGTTCCTAATAAAATCCTAAAGTGTGGTCGAATTTTGAAAAAAAGGGCTAAAATGGAAAAATATAGTGTAATTCGAATGAAAGGGGGTCAGGTAGAACTAACTCGGACTGCATAGGGTTCCTAAGCACTGAGTTAGGGCCGACTCCTATTAATTTCAAATGACCCCAATGCAAATTGATTCTTTCAGATAACACAAAAACTAATGGAAATTGGCGAGGGAGATAGTGGTCATCCTCCTAGCTGAGTGAGCCAACAAACATTGGAGTGGGGTCATTTTGTTTCAATGCCTAGGAGTTGCGGAGCCTAGGCCAATTGCAAGGGAGCGAGGTAGTGGAGGGCTCGGCGAGCCTGAGATCGCCGAGTTGGGTTCATGGTTGTGATGTTTATTATGGGACTTGAGTGAATTAGGGGAATTGAGCCTGAGTGGAACTTGAGCCATTCAGGGAAGTCATGGCCAAGATGGTTGACTTCGAAGGCAGAGGGGGTGGTAGTATAATGCGGGGGGATTTTCGATGTAACTATTTCATCCAGGTTAGGGGCTTGTGGGAACATTGAGCATGTTCCCTCCCCATCCACGTTCCCCACGTCATTTAAATGTATGACTAAAAAATCAAATACCCCCCTGCCAACTCAAAATTTAAAAAATAAAAGTGACTATGGTAAGTTTAAATGCACAAAGGCCGAACTTTTTTAATTTTGGCAAAAAAGAGTTCTTGAGCTCCCGTGTGTGGATTTGGACAGATAATATATCAAAAAATTATTTTTTATTCTATACAACATGGAATGCATAAATAATTGATTTGACTGGGGTAGGTGGGTGAAAAATAGTCTCAAAGACTCATAAAAAAATCAACAGGTCCAGGTCATTTTGGGGGAATAAATGAAATTTTAGATTCATTTTTCTTATTCCGCAAGGTAAAGGACATGATGGTATGGGCTTAGCAAAGCACTCCATGACTTTGGCAGGCCATTAAATATATTTTTGTGGAGTTTGAAGATGGAACTCGAGTCTCTATCCCCCTTTTCTCATTTATTGTAAAATAAGCTCATTTTTTAGCAATTCAACTTCTCTATTCTAGCTTCTTCCCTTCTTTCTAGGTATTGCAAGTGTTGTGAGTTCAAATATACCATTTCAAGCATGTAACAAGAGGATTTTGTGCCTTTTTTCCTTGAATTTAATGAACTGTTCCAACTTGGGAAAAATATAATCAAGCTTGTGGTTGAGTTTTAATCTTTTTTTGTGTTTTTCTTGCATCATATGGCCTTTACATTGCATTTTTAAGTTAAATTGTGTTTTCATGGTTTCTCTTGTGCTCTAAATGGTTGTATTTGATTGAATGGATGTTATGAGTGTGTTGGATAGATTGTGAAGTTGTGAACATACTCTCTATCTCCCCAGTTCTACTCTATCTTAGTTTTGGAGAGTGTTGAACCATCCTATCTTTGTGCTATCACCCCCTAGTGTAGTATTTTCATGTTATTTCCTCTTCCCCGGTCCCTTGGAAATGATAGAATAGGATTAGATACTAGTTTTTTCCCTTCATTAGAGTTATTTATTACACAATATTTGGATAAGAACCAACTTTTTATGAAGGGTTGTCTCGATTACAATGTCCCACACCTTGAGACGATCTAATGTTTTTCAAGTTACACTGATTGCACAATTATCCAAATTCAAGAATTCAGGGGTGATGTGATTTTGACATAACAAGATTATTTTATCATTGCAATACATGTGGATTTTTTTTGGTCCACCTTCAAACCCAGCTAACCTAATATAGGAAAATCTCCTAAATTGAATGAACAAACTGCCATATGTTCAAATTAGTTGTTTTGCCTCAAAAGACACCCTCTCGGCTGTATTTCTATCTAAAATTCTAACAATATACATTGTGAAGGCATCATTTACTCTTCTAAAATGGTGTTTTTTGTTATCAAATTTTAGTTGTGGGTATAATTCATACACTTGTTAAGTTTTCTTATCATCCATTGGAGATAGACCCAATCAGACCTTGTATGCTGCAATTATGTACATTAGGTATGGGGTCATATAGAATGTCTTACTTTGTTGTAAATTGGCAAGTTGTTCATTGAGGTTCTCACATATTATCTCTCCAAGGTTTAATAATTTCTTCCGTTCACATATGATGTTTATGTAAACACACATCCAAAACTGAAATTAATTGATAGAGGGGAGGCCCATTAGTCTAGAATACAAAGTGATTACATCAGACAATTATTCTTTGAAATTTTCTCTATACACGACCTTTGGTAGTGTAGAAGCACCTCTTTTTGGGGTTTTGAGCCATGATTTAACAATCATTGACTTGTAATTTTCCTTCTCTTTCTCAAAAAGGATTTGATCATGTACCCTGGTCAGAGTATTGGAATATTCAATGATGGGGATTCTAAAGGAAACATTTATACAATTGACATATAATTTAGAAACTACTTGGCCTTGGTAGTCTCTAATTTCATTTTTTCTAGATCAAAATAGGAGGTACAAGATAGAATAGTATCTACACATTATATAGAGAGAGGGAAACCAATGGCATGAGTAATCCCACTATCTTTGATGCATTGAGCCATAGGAGTATGGTTATCTCAAGAAATGCGGGCCCAGAAGTCATTGAGGTCAACATGGCAGACGCCACTATCCCCAATATTAGGTACTGATGTTTCAAGAGAGGGTATGTGCTCATAACCCTCGTACTAAAACTTCATGGTGGCAAGGAATACGAAAGTCACCTCAGAAGGATAGGGTTTTAAGAATGATTTTCAGGAGGAATAAAGCAGTAGGGCATGATACTAAATTTGACACCAAATCAACACTTGGGGCTCTTGAATGGCTTACATATATCATAGGAAGAATGACATCCTCCTCAGGATCCTAACGCAACTCGAATTTTTAAAAATGGTTAAGAAAATCAAGAGTTACGACAAGAAATTTCCTTAGGGGTATGAAGCATAGCACACTGTTGAAAATTCCAACTTGAATGGTATAAATGAATTACCTTAACTCCATTTTATAATTTCATGTTCAAAAAATGTCTTGTAAAATAGACATTTTAGGGTTTTGTAGTGTAATGCAGAGGTGTAGTCACAAAATCACACACTTACTATTACATTTATACTGCCAAATATGTTATTTTATATATGGGTTTCATGTAAGAAAAGTATTCACTAATGACCTATCCCATAGTCCCATCATCAGTTAGTTGGTCATCATCATCATTTCTCTTACACATTCATTAATTGTTGGAATAGTTTTGTTCATCATCAAGTGTCCTTATTTGGTCATTTTTCGTCTCTAGTCTTTGACTAGGCTTCCTAGGGTAGAACCGGGGCACTCGTGGGTGTCGCAGTTCTTATTTTAGGCACCCTGGTCCTAACAATATTTGTGTCTAATTTAGAATCTCGAGGTTGGTCTTTGTAATTTTCTCTCTCATTCTATTAGGTAGTAGTCAACATGTCGGGTCATTAGTGTCAAAATTTGAGCAAGATATCCCTATATAAACATAACATGCATACTATCTTATGGGAGGACTATCAAGGGATAGCTATCTACTAAGACAAGGGACTGAATTTTGGCATAATTTCATCACACACATTACATAGGAAGGGTTGTATTCATTCTATTCCATCCACCATTTGTATTTTACATCTACTTATTTCCCTCTATCTCTACGTCATTGGCATTAGGGCACCCTAGGCACACAATTACACACACAAGCACACAGAACTACATTGGGTCTAGAATGTAGTGAAATTTTTAGTTATAAGTCCACCATTGTAGGAGCTTAGGTCAGTCTGACCCCTTCATGTGCATCTTTTTTTAGGGATTTGATGCTTTGTATGGGGTTTTTCATGTAGATCTTAATTACAGGTTTACGGCGACATAAGTGAAGTTACAACAATAATCACACAACAAAGATCGATAAATTGTGAAGATCTAGTGACACTTCTATATTTAGGTCATGAGCTATTTTTTAGACCAGAACTCCCAAACTACATATTAGGCCACCCAAAGATGCCTTGATCCTCCTCTGGGATCCCCAGTATGGTCAAATCTTCATCTGTTACAATTTCTTGGGTTATAGCGGCATACTCTACTTCTTTCGTACATCATCCTATTCAATCCAAAATCACAATGAGGTAAGTCGTTTTTAGGTTAGTACCTTATCCCTCCCATTTCAATAATTTCATTTCATTTAAATATAAAATAAAATTGCTTATCATTTACATTTCATTTTACACTATTTATTTCATTTTAATACTATCTAGATTAACTCCTAAAATTCATATTTTAGTTAATCATTTTGGTGAACCCATACTTTAGAATATTTTCCCTATAATCCACTTCAAACCCTAATGGATAAGGATAGTTCATCTTCTTCATCCATCATGTCTCATTTTAGTGTTAACCCTATCTATGATGAGGCTTCCATTTCTGAGCTCATGGATCTCTATAGTCAGCTTACTCCCATTCTAGCTCATATCCAACAACAACTTCTAGAAGGTCAGAAATATGTTCCTACTCATTTTGAAGATTATCCCATTGGCATTAGTATTTTTGAGGATCTGATAGCCTTCACTCATTGTACACCATGCTATATGGCTACTTGTGATCCTCCTTCTAATATTTCTAAGGAAATCTTATATGATTCTCTTATCGATTACTTGTTTGGTATTGATAATCACTCACATGTGCATATTGATTCTACTTCCATTCATGCCATTGCTATAGTTCCTTCTCATGATTCTCCTACTTTTGATATCATTTCTCATCATACATCTCATACTATCTTGCATACTCCTTCATATTATGTTTATGATCCTATCAATAGCATCCTTAGTGACATTCTCATTTCTGAGTCTCTATCTGATATTGGTGAGGCGATTGATATCCATGGTTCTCCTTATTTTCATAATTCCAAGTGTGAATCTCTTATTCCATCATTTCCTAATCTTGATAATGCCTCTAGTACTATGTATGAGTCACCTCCATCCATCACTTCTTCTTCTCATATCGTTTCATCTCCTCTTATTAAATCATGTACACCCATTTGTTCGTCTTCTCATATAGATGTATCTCCATTGGTCACCTCACCTATTAGGAATGTTTCCAATGTTATTGCTACCATACTATATCATCTACTATATATTTTTTGGCACCTAATCCTAGTGTTCCCTTAGTATCAGAACCTCCTTTATCATCTCTTGATATTCCTATGATCACTCATAATGGAAAATTACAACCCCTTAATACATTGTTGCCATCTTTCATCGCTCCTTCTCATAATATCATCTCTCTCATGCATGTTGTATGTCAATTAAAATATCAGGTTCAGTATCTTACCATATAAAGTAGGGCTTACTATGATGATTCTATTGATAATAACTCATTACGTGGTAACCATGTCCATAAAAAGATTCATAATTCGACATTTCCTAAGTAATCTCTCATGCCTAAATTCACATGTTTTTATGGTACTGGTGACCCTCATGCTCATATTTTACATTACTACATGTTTATGAACTCTTATTATAATGATAGATTACTACTTAAGACCTTTCGATACAGTCTTATTGATGATGCATTACAATGGTACATGCATCTTCCATTTGGGTCCATTAGTACTTTTTATGATATGGAGGATAGTTTCCTCCATCGTTTTATCATCAACAATGGCCCTAAAGTTTCTTCTGACCACCTACCTACTTTAAATTAGGGATCCTATGAACCTATCAAGGATTATATCTTAGGGTTAAATGTTTGTATACATCAACTAATATTTCAAACTATAGACCTTGAGAAGCAATTCCTTTTCTGTCGTGGTTTGATTCCTGATCTCAAAAAAATATTACAATATGATACATGCGAGTCATTCATTCTTCTATGCTACAAATTTATCAACTGAGAACAAGATATATTCTTGACACACATCATAGATCCTCCACACATCTCTACTAATATGGGCTCATCTAGTTCTCCTCTATTTACATTGGTTGAGCATCCTCCACAGTCTCCACCTTTTCCTCATGAGAAAATAAAACAAGCTCAACCTACTCTACCACAACAATGTAATTATTCTCCTCCTCTGCGATAGGCCATTTCTCCTTCCATTCCATCTATTTCACATGAGATTTTGGATTTCCCCCCCATCATGTTATACCTTATAATGTGTTATTTTCCTTGAAAAATGCTTCATTCTCTTACCATCAAATGAGCATCATCCACAACACAGGATACAACATCAATGTGACCATCCTTATTATAATTATCATTGCATAAATGACCATAGGGATAATGACTATCTTTCCATTTATGATAGATTGCAACAATTATAATATAAGGGCATCATATCCTTTGGATCTCGCTCACGTGAGCAATCCATATCTCCTCTACCTCTTCAGAGAGTTTTTACTACACTTGAGTCAGCTTATCCACCGGGTGCTTAGACCATGGTTCATCCACTAGAACATTTTGTTACTTAGGTGTGCTCTCCACTGTTTCCATACACCATCACATCATCACCTTCGATGCATTCACTTAATCCATCTCATCCATCACATTCACACTATCAACCACATCACATGATAGACCCAAAATAGTTGCCTGCACTTAGAAGGCCATAACTTTTTCATTTCTCAACAAAAAACACAAAAACTTGGTACTGTTGGAATCTTAGCTCTGAGCCCGACGCAAAAAAATCAAGAAATTTAGAATTTGGTGAGAAATAGATGGTTATTTTTAAGAAAATGTTCCCAGTCTGAAACAATGATTTTATTTGGTAGTTGGGATGCATTCAATGGAGCATGGGCTTACATTTCTTACTGTTGCAAGTCATGGGACAGTATGGGGAGCCTTTTGCAAGCAACAGAACATCATTTCATTTCATTTAATACATCTTGAAAGTGGTGAGAAGATATATTTATGGATTTTCATTTTCCCTCCCATTCTCTCCTCTTAGAAATCTATGAATAAGAGTGTTGGGATCATTATAAGGGGGAGATAGTTTTTAAGTAGAAAAACTAAGTCAAAATTTCTTTATGAATCTAATGTGTTGCAGGACCTTGTATTGGACTCCTTGTATGGTGATCCAGGCCCTTATCTTATAATAGATTGAACTATGCATACTTATGAAGTAATAGATGCAAGTTTATGGATTTATCTTCCCCTGTTGTGTTTCTTTTCATTCCTCTTGCCATTTCAATCTCATTGCATATATATTGTGTATATCTTATGTTGTTTCATATATCCATTATCATTATGTGTGCATGAAATATTGTTGTGAATGCCGAGTTGCTAGATTGTGGAGAATTGTTATCACCCCTTCTAGTTTACACTTTGCTTATACTTTTCACACATTGGGAGACTACTCTCACACTCTCATTTTCTAATGTATCACCACTTTAGTGTAGGCTTTGTTTTCATGCATTCTCTCCCTAGTCCCTTGGAAAGTTAGATTAGGATAGATAGTTTTGCATGCATTAGAGTAGATTATGGCAGGTAGTTTAGGAGCAAGAACCAACTTTCTTTGGAGATATATCTCAAGAAGTAAGTCCCACAACTTAGGAGATAGTACCCATTTTATCCAATCACACTGTGAGCTCAATCACACACATTTGTGCAAACCATAGGGTGTTGTAATTCAGAGATAACACATACCACCGCATCTCCATATGACATTTAGTTTGGCACATACTCACATGTTTCTTCCATCCCACATTCTTCCACAAATTTTTGCCACCTTGGTCTTTGGGTAGGTGATTACTATCACCTTACCTCCCGATGACGCACTTGTGTTCTTACAGTTCTTACATGATTGTTGAGGATTTTTCTCTAAGAACCTTTCATCACGTGCTTGATCGTTCATCTAGCACATCCAATAATTTCTCGATGAAGCACTCTTTCTTTCCGTCATTCATTCTTGATTGTTAAGGGGTCTTAATTAAATGAACCTAATCATCCATATGTTAGGGTCATCATTAATTTACCCCCCACTTATCACACTAACATATTATAATTACATTAGATTATCACAATACACATTCATCACAACACATTATCTCAATAATCATGCATCATCCCTTTTTTTCATTCGTTATACTATCATCATCATACTAACCATGCATTACAAAATACATTTAAATAAACATTAACAATAAACAAACACATCACATACATCCCCAACACTAATCACCCAATCATGCACATCAATACACCACACAATAAGTTCATCATTTATAAATCACATGTGTCCATACATATATAGTGAATACAATCATCACTGGGGGGAAACTTCCCCTATGTCATATATAATAATACTAATTACACCTCATCACTCACTATCACTCTCAGTTACTGTGAGATCCCTAGAACTAGATGCCTTGTCATTGACATTGTGTTGTGGTTCACGCCCTCAATATCTCTCCACTTTCCTATGTAATAAGGTGTTCTCCATAGACTTCTCTGAGAGCTTCCACTGTAAATCCACGTATCGTGTGAACACATCCTATACTAAGGGACCACCACCCAAAGCATCTTGGGCTTGTCGAGTCTCCTTGCATGCCTCATCCCTCTCACTCAGAAATACAATACATGTCACCATTTCTATGGCCATTGGCTAAAAATAAATGGGCACACTTGCCTGCTATACCATACACTCGCTCAAGTATCCTTCTATCAAGTACATCGGTAGTCACATTCCACTTCAATGTACAGATGGATGTGTCTATTATTAGGGACTAATACGCATTGCCTATAAAAAAATAACACAATGCATTAGATAACCATTACTAAGCCATAAGCCAATAACAAAATACACAACATAACTATATATAGGTACTTGCACTCTGCTAAAGCCACTGCCACATTTTCAAGGGCATGTTCTTCCCCCTCTCCTACTCCTTCCTATGGTAACCCAGCTACATCCAAAAATAATGGAAACAAAAATACCCATCAATGTATCACCCACCATGCACGGTACTCTTCCATGGAACCCACATCGTCTGTGTCTATCACTTCTATCACTGCATCTACCTCATCTAGCTCAGGAGGCACTAGTTACTCTATTGTGGGCCCTGGTCTAGCTCTAGCTCTCCAAGGTGCTCTGATAGCTCCCAACCATACACATGGCTCTAGGAGCACATCTTGAGCCATGCCAAACTGTCTTGATACTCGCTGCACCTGAAAAATATCGGCCACACCTTGTAATCGATCCTCTAACCACATCATCCTCTGAATATAGAACAACTCTATAAGATCCGCGGGCCATCCTCCATAGTCATGGTATGGCCTCTATGTAACTTTTGAGGTCCCCATCATATCTATCAGTGCTTTGTAGGTATTTATGTCCATCCTGCGACAACAAATATTAATCCACCTCCTCGCATATATCTTTGGCCTAACCCACTCTCCTCATGGACCTTCAACTTGTCTCAACACGACTTTATTCTCATAATCCCATACATGAAATAGTGTAGTGGCTCCTATTATACCACCATTCTCATCATGATTAAATCGATATAAATCTCTATATATGTCAGCTAACACAGACCGTGCCCATGCTCTATCTAGTGATCTCCTCCTCTATACGTAGTGATATATCATACATCTTATACAAGATTCCTGCACCTCTTCCCTCAATTGCGATAGATGAAGAAATCACCATGGTAATGAAATTTCGTAAGTGTGGAACACCAGACCTCAAAATGCCATCCAAACTGATATATGCCTTATTAGGTACTCGAGTCCCCATAAAATATCATCTCTCAGCTTGCATCTTCCTATCCATATCCCTCCAGTGGCATAACATGTACTCCCTATCTGACAATCAGCAATCGCAATATGTGATCTACATCCTCTAAAGTAACATTCATCTTCCCCGTAGACAACCAAAACATGCACGTATCTGCATAGCACATCTTGTATAGTTCATTCAACATAGGCATATTGTGGGGTACATATCCCATCCATTGTATGTAACACATGCCGGCATGTTGCATGACATCCCAATCCTCATTATTCAGGCCCACTACAAGCAACGTACTCAAAAAACAACCACTGATAAAATCCCTTGAATGAATATCCCTCTACACATCACAAGACAATAACCAACACAACGTTAGAACACTATAGCAGACTCAAACACACTCACTTATAACACTTTCTAGACCAAGGTACCCAAATGCAGGATAAGGGTACCCAGTAGAAGGACACTAGTGCCCAGATCTGGGTGCTCCTATTTCAAGAGTCAGTAGTGCCCTCACTGCTATTATCCAAGTCTAAAATGACAAGAAAATTAAAATTTGTGAATTTTCAAAAATTTCAATAAAAATGATTATTACACCATACATTTTTCGAAAAACACTGCACTTACCAACTTTGCAGTCATGCATGACGCTACAATGGTCACCACCCTCTCAAACTGGCTAGGATGCGTTGCTCTCACTTGTGGAATTTTTACTCACTTTTTCTTCAATCTCACAATCACATAAACAACAAATGAAGTGACTAGACACTTTTTTTCACTTCACTACTTATAGTTATCTTTTCACCTACTTTAATATAGTCATTATTTCGTACTTATTCACACAACTAATACACACCACACTATGTTTGTCATATCTTGAGCATTTTTACTCCGATTTACACCATGTTTGTGGAATTATTTTTAGAATTCTTCCTAACACCTTAACATACACATTACACATGCATTATGTCTCCTTGACTTTGTCTTCCATCCAATCCATACATATTTGTGTGATTTTTATCACTATATATCTATGTTATTACTTTTGGCTTATTATTCATTCTTATCATCACTTCCCCTTTCTCCAAAAGGGGCATCATATTATTTAGATCATCCTATAATTTCCCCTATATCACCACCTATTTAAAAATACACTACCGCTTCAACAATTCCAAACATTTACTAACACACTATGCAACATTTAACCATCGAATCCCCCTAATGACCTAACTTGAGGGAAACAAACATATAATTTCTATATGCAACATTTCCTCACTTCCCCCTAATGACCTAAACTAGGGGAAAAAAGAATTAAAATCTTATCCATGCGATCATTTCATCAATTTCTATCAATTCCCCTAATAACCTAACCTGGGTACAACTAGCGTAAAATCTCTCTATCAGTAACCAATCAATCAATCAATGAGCATTAAAATTATTAACAATCAAAATCATATCATGAAATTAATACAATTTAACATAATCATCCTTCAAAGTGACCTAATTTGGGAGTTATGTTAGGCCTCCCAAATGACCTAACTTGGGAGATTACATTCATTTATTTCTCGGATGACCTAAATTGGGAAAATATTCTACATTTGGGTGTTTTATTTCAGATGACCTAACTTAGAATCCATCATACATTTTTTGTTTCCTTCGATATGACCTAACTTGGAATCTATTACATTATGGCGACACCCATGGAGTAGGGATGAAAGTTCCCTTCCTATACCACTTCTATATGGGTCAACTATTTGACCAAATTATCTGGATCCAAAAACCACAAATCTTTGATCTGAGTCCATCTGTAGTAGCTAGATCTTGAGGACGTAGTTAGAGATTGGAGAATAATGCACTTTTCTCCCTACACTCTTCTTTGGAAGTAGGACGCCTAAATCCTCCAGTCAATTTTTCATATACATGCAATTAGGTCAGGAACTGATCACTCCCTACCTCATCTCATCATCAGCATACAACGTTTGAAATCATCAATCATCTAATATTTCTATCATCACTCTCATTTAGTACACTTTATTATGATTTCACTAGGTTACATGGATCAACACGTTGATGCATGGTTCGGCACGCTATATGGTTATTTCGGCACACTTTTACTACCACATCTACACATTCTACTCTAGCATGGGCTTCTCTAGATTTTTCTTAGGTACACACCTCTATCTACTTTATGTTACTGAGATTTCTGCTCACCAACATAAAAAGGGGGAAAATTCAGTCACAAAATCACGCATTTACTATTACATTTATACCTCCAAATATGTTATTTAATATATGGATCTCACATAAGAAAATTATTCACTAATGACGTATCCCCTAGTTTTTTTGTCAATTAGTTGATCGTTGTCGTCGTCATTTTTCTTGCATATTCGTCACTTGTTGGCATAATTCTTTGTTCATCTCATGGTGAGTATCAGGTTTCATTATTTGGTCATTTTTCATCTCTAGTCTTTGACTAGGGTGTCTAGGGTAGAATTGGGGCACCCATGGATGCACCTCGGTCTTTATTTTAGGTTCCCTAGTCCCGATAACATTTGTGTCTAATTTAGAGTCTCCGAGGTCATGTTTTCATAATTTTCCCTCTCATTCCCCTAGGTACTATTTGGCATGTCAGTCATTAGTGTCGAAGTTTGAACAATATATCCCTGTATAAACATAACATACACATTATCTTATAGGTGGAATATCTACTATCAAGGGCTAGCTATCTACTAAGGAAAGGGACTACATTTGGGAATCTTTGCATCACACACACTTCATAGGAAGGGTTGTATTCATTCTATTCCATTTACAATTTACATTTTACATCTAGTTATTGCCCCTATCTCTGCATCATTGGTGCTAGGGCACCCTAAGAACACAATTGCCCACAAAAGCACACATATCTACATTGGGTTTGGAATGTAATGCAACAAGATTTTGTAAGTCCACCATTGTGGTAGCTAAGTTCAGTACGTCCCCTTCATATGCATCTTTCTTTTTTAGGGATTTGATGCTTTGTATGGGGTTTTGCAAGTATATCTTAATTACAAGTTTATGGAAACATGAGTGAAGTTACTACGATAAATATCGACAAATTATGAAGATCTAGTGACACTTCCAAATTCAGGTCCTCAATTGTTCTGTAGACCAGATTACCCATACTGTAGAATAGGGCAACCCATAGGTGCCCTGATCCTCTCTACGTTCCCCAGTCTGGTAGAATCTTCATTTTCTTCAATTTCTTGGGTTGTACCTTCATACTCTACTTTGTCCACACATCATCCTATTCAGTCCATAATCACATTGATGTAATTCATTTTCAAGTTGGTACCTTATCCCTCTTATTTCAATAATTTCATTTCATTTCATTTAAATATCAAATAAAATTACTTAGCATTTACATTTCAGTTTACACTATTTATTTCATTGTTATATTATCTACATTAACTCCTAAAATTCATATTTTAGTTAATCAGGAAGATGGGAGAACATGTGGAATAATGTATCAATTTTCTTTATAATGTGGATATGACGGGTTTTCAGATAAATAGAGACCTGAGGGAAAATGGGACATGAGGGGCTCGAACTCCTAAAATACTTGCAACATACACAAAGGGCATACAAGTGTGTGAAAAAGTGGGTATACGAGTAACAACATGCCAAAAGGAACACAAGTCACAGCAGTGCCTTAAAAGTTTGTAAATCCCGCAATACAAGGAAACACTGATAAAACTTAAAAATAAAATCTTGTGGGATGAAGGAAAGTGCGGGGGGAAGAGTGGAAATGCGGGGAATAGAGGCCCGGATGACACAATGGTCATGAGTTCCTGAAATACTTGAAACCTCCGCAATATAAACGACACAAAGGGAAGTTGGAGAATACATCATCCTTTTGGGAAATGTAAGGCCCACAGGGACAAGGGACTCAAGGGATGAAAAAATTCAAAATCACCACAACACAATGGACTTAAAAGAAGTGGACTAAAAAGCCTAGGAGAACATGTATTGTTTGTTCCACAAAAAACCCAAAATAGCCAGCAATATAAAGCAATTAGCCCCAGAAACACCAAAAATGATGAAATATTGGGAACAAAAAATTCTCTTTTGAATACTTCTCAAGGGAAAAAAATTTGACAAGTGTCGAAACACTTGACCCAAACAATTGAAAACGTTTTCAAAAGATTACACATTTTTTTTGGTGACAACATCTGGCTCTTTCTGTGGATTGGAATTACTTGACATATTAGGAAAACAAGATAGAGCAAAGGACCCATAATTTTTGGTTAATAAGACAAGTAATTTATCCATTTGGCAATATTATATAAAACAAGACAACACAGAAGAACACATAAAACACAAAGACTATACAAGACTATGTTATAGTACTATATATAAATGATTGTTGTTTACTTTTATGACTGAAACAAATTCAAGTATTGGACACTATATGGAAATGGAAGTGAATTTCCATCCATATATCTCATATAATAGGAGTTTTCAGTAGCAAAATGATATATTTTGAAAGGACCAAGACAGAGTGAATCAAACTTACCATGGCTTCCTTGTGGTTCTCGTCTATTATCCAAAAGTAGGACTATATCTCCCACACGGAAATCCTTGGTTCTGGATTTCTTATCAAATAGTTGTTTTACCTTCTGCTAGTGTGCTGAGATTTTTCAATAACCTATAATCTTTCTTCATTTAACTTCTTCATGTACATCACTCCTTTTTCCATGGCACTTGAGAACTCTCCATCTTCTATGGCTTTTACAAGATGAAGTGCAAGAAACTCCATTGTTACTAGAAACTAAGATTCTATCTCATACACCAATTGGAATGGGGACATCCCAATATCTCTCTTTGGTGTGATCTTATCTTCCTAAAGGGAATCATAAATATTTTTATGCTAGTTTCTCTTTGATTCATCTACAAAGTTTCTAATAATTGTGACCAGATTTTTGTTGGTTGATTCAGCATGCTCATTCCCTTGTGGAGAGTAATCATACGAGTGTGAAAGGGAGATACCATATCCATAGAAAAAATCAATCAACTCATGGGTAGAGTAGTTTTGGGAATTAACTGTAGAAATCTTGTTTGGAAACCCAAATCTAACTAATATGTTTTCCTTGATGAAATCATAAACTACCTCAAAAGTGGTCCTCTTTACTGTGGTTTCCTCCAACCACTTTGTGAAGTAATCAGTTGTTTTTATAATATGAGTGTGTCCTACACTTGAAGGAAGATTAATATTTCTAATTAAATCTAGCCCCTGTTGCTAGAAGGGATCTTCAATTACAACTAGTTTAGTAGGCAATGTGGCCAACTTGGGTCTTCCCACAAAGGTTTGACACACTGGTCACCACTTTGATACCCACTTTTTTCATCTTTGCCAAGTGTTGGCCAGTAATACCATGCATGGAGAATTTTATGGGATGTTATTTTCTCTAAAGAAAAATGACCTCCACAAGCCTGGTCATGAAAAACTCTCAACAATCGTTTATGTTGCTCTTTATCAACACATCTAAGGAACTGGCCATAAAGTCCTCTCTTAAACAATGAATTTTCTTAGAGAACATATTGTGATAACCGAAGCTTAATAACTCTCTTCTCTTTTACACTCAAGTGTGTCAAACATTATCCATAGTTAGGAAATGAGTGATGTATGCATACCACTCATCAGTCAAACTAAGAAAGAATATGGTTGGAACACTAGAAGTTTCATCTTCAATTAATTCACTCCTTAGACCATTAGCAAGAAATTTACATAAACCCTTACCTATAACAAGCTAAGTGGGCTTGATATCAAGGTCATACTCCTATACCTTGGGTACCCAGTTGCCTCATTTTGATCCAAATTCCTGATGTGTGAGAATTTACTTGACTGTCGTATTTGGCATGAACACAGTGGAATGAAAATTCAGGATGTAGAAACGGAACTGCTTCACTGCTTTACCACAACAAAGGAATGTTTCTCTATTTTTGAATACTTCAACTCATGGGCCTTTAAGACATATCTCATGAATACTATAGGAACTCTACATCCATGGAAATTCTTCTACACTAGAATTACTACCAGGGTGTGTTCATAGGAAAAACAATATATTATAAAATAATTTTCCACAATCAAGGCAGGAAAGAATAGGTGTTTTGGCAATAGCCTTCTTGATATTCTCAAAGGAATCCTTTCCTTCAACATTTCAATGAAAATACTAATTCCCTTTCATCATGTTAGCTATGTTCCTTGTCAACTCTACAAAACTAGGGATAAATCTTCTCTAGAAATTATCTTTTCGAAGAAAGAATGCACACCTTTCTTCCTCGTTGGAATTGGAATATTCTAAATTTCCAGAACACATTTTGGATCAATTTTGATTCCATATTTTGAGATAATATGCCAAAGAAACTTAATTTCCATCATACTGAAGATATAATTATTTGTATTAAAATAAATTCCATGGTCTCTACATATTTGAAGTACTAATTTCAGGTACTGGAAGTGATCTTCTCTTTTATTCTAGAAAATAGTCAGATCATCAAGGTAGATCACTATACACTTTCCCTTCAGATCACCAAAGGCCAAATCCATTTCCCTTTGGAACATTGCACCTAAATTAATTAGACCAAACAGGGATCCTTCAGAAGGAAAATGTGCCCCAGGGAGTTGTAAAAGCATTTTTATGTTGATCATGTACATCTAGTTCAATTTGAATATAACCCCGGGAATCCAGGTCGAGCATGGATAACATTAACTGAGGCAGTTACTACTTGTTAAATTTGATCCATTACTGGAAGTGGGTAATTATCTTATAGAGAATATTGATTTAAATTTCTATAGTCGACGTAAATCTAAATTGATCCATTTTTCTTCCTAACTGGCACAATGTTGGCAATCTAAGTTGAATGATGAATGGGAAAAAATATTTGAGCATTTAATAGCTTTTGAATCTCTTAGTGAATGGTGCCAACAATCTTTAGATTATATTGTCTCTTCTTTTGAAGAAAAGGTTGAATTCCTGGCTTCAAGGGAATGTAATGATGTATTTCCCTTGGTTTAAATTTTTTTAAATCATCATATGAGTATGCCAAAACATCTATGTACTTATTTAATAATTCAACCATTTTATTTCTCTCTTCGTTAGAACAACATTTGCCAATATTGACAAATTTAGGCTCCTCATCACTTCCGATGTTGAGTTTTTCAAAGTCAGTTGATTGCAAAGAAGACCAAGAAATGATAAGAGTTGTTTTAGGGACAGATGAATTTTTCCCCAAAATAGATATTCATCACATTTACCAGCACCTTAGGTGTGAGTAATTGGTTTAAGCTTGATACAAACATCTTAGTTAGATTAGGGTACCTCAACTCCTTTAGGGGATCATTCAGAAGATGTAGTAGAATCTCGATTGAATTTAGTATGTGGCTTGGAGAAATTTGGTCAAAATGTAATTGAACTGACATTTTCTTTCAATTCAATAGTGGAAATCCTAGAGTGTTGATCATGATAGAACACTTGCGAGTTGTCAACATTATTTGTGTTCTTGAGTCATTAAATATGGCATTTCTAGAATGAGATGTTTCTTGATCAAGATAAATATGGGGGATAATGAAGAGGGTATCCTAAAACTGCAAGGGATATTTTCTCTGAGTGATTCTTTAAAGGTCCTTGGCATCTTCACATGCTATCTAAAGGAGTAAAATCCAAGAGAAAATTCAGTCCAAAGAGGATCCCATTTGAACAAAGTTTCCTAAAATGTTTTTCCATTATTGTCATTATTCCACCTATAAGGCTCGTGTTATCTATCTTAAAAATCCATGTATTCGTTTTCCTTTAGCATGAAGGTTCTTAATAGATATCAAAGGGTGATAAAAGAATCAAAAACATGGAAAAGTTAGGTCATGTAGGTGTTGGCTTGTTGACTTAGCCAGTCAATGTTTCTGATTAGGTGGTTAAAGCGTATAATGAAAAAGGGGGAGATTGTTGGCCATTGTGTGTTAGCTGACACTACTCACTAATGTCAAGAAACCATTAAGTGGAACAATGGTGTTATGAGGTCAAATGATTCTCCACGAGGTGTCCCATAAGATGTCAAGAATGACGGTTTGTTGGTAGTGAACTAGTTTGGTGTTATTTTAGGAGGTCCTGGTGCAATTGAGCTGACATCACAATATGACTTTCCATAACCAAGTTTTGTGGAGTTTTTCATGAAGGATCTAAGCATTAGGATCATCAGTATGTGTTGTAATAGGTGTGTATGCATGTCTTTCATGAGGTCAACAAGATCAATTCATGGTTTTTCATTAACTAGAATAAGAGTGTGAGACTAGACCATTTTTATTTCACCTCCAACTTCCTTATAAAATTTCCTACTGGAGTATGTAGAATAAGATGGAGGTATTTCTGCAACGCATTAACTCTAATCTCAGGAAATAAAGCAAAAGCTACTTGATAATCCTTAATTCTCCCAACTAGGGGAACCTCTTTAGATTCCATTGAGTAACATGAACCAAAGGTTTGGGTTAAAGTAAGGCCAAGGACATGGGAAACCTTAGTAAAAATTACATTATTGGATTCCCCTGAGTCAATGACACAATTTCTAATTTTATGGCCAGCTATCAGAAGTGTGACATAAAAAGGCTTGATCTTCTTAGAATTTGGGGGTGTAGTAGCCATAAAATTATGTGGAGAAGGAGATTTAGGAGTAGGAAAAATTCATTTAGAATTTTTGGATGACTGGATAGACTTGGACTTGACAAAATTGATCAATTAAGAAAAGGCTTTAGGATGGGTTTTGTAAAACTCAGCCTCAAAAATATGGAATTTGGTCTTTTTGATATGGTCAATTATATCAAAAGATCCTAAGGTAGATGAGACTTCATGATTAGAAACATAAGAGGCTTTAGGGTGAGGGTTTTATTTGACACATGAGTATAAGGTGTAGTTTCCTTAGGTACAGAAGTTGAACAAGAAGAAGCATTGGATGAAGAAGTACTCACCTTCTTAGCAACAATGGTAGGAATGGGTTATCCTCTCCTCACAGCTACTAGAATGGTAACTGGAACGTCCTTATTTGTGGGATGCACCACATCCTTCTTATTCAACTGCTCTCTAGTCATGACAACATAAGATTCATTGATCATTTCTACAACTACTTCATCATAATCATCATCTTCATCATCTATTCCTTTAGTAGTAATAAAGTTAACTCAAGATTCATCTGCATCCTCTTGAACTTCTTCTAGTTCTTCTTCAGGTTCTTCCATCTCTTATGCTTCCATTTCACCATTGGGTTCTTAGAATTTACAGGTTGTGTTCACTCGAAATGTAATAGGGGGAGATTTTATTTCCAATTATGGTTGAGTAGGAAGTAGACGGTTTCATGGCTGAAAATTCCTCCATGGAATGTCATTGTAGGGTACATATTGGGCAAGCTGATTTTTAATTACAATCAAATCATTGGCTAAATTTTGAACCAATTGATCAGATCTAGATGTACCTAAAGTAGAAGCCTTGGTCTTAGGTGGTTCTTTTCTCAACTTACCCGACATAGTTAGGGCATCCTCTATGCTAATGGGAAATTCTTGATCCAAGTCCATATTAAAAAGGTTTTCTCTACTTAATGCATATCTCACCTCTGGTAACTAAGCATTTAGGACAAAATATTTCAAATTTTGATCCAAAACGCGAGTAGCAACCGAAATTTTACTAACTAATTTATTCAATTTAGCAAAAAATTCCCACATAGGTTTGTAAGGATCTTTCTTTATTTGATAAATTTGTGTTAGGAGAGCATGAACATCTTCAGCTGGCTTGAACCTGTTATCAAATTGATTCTTCATAGTATACCAACCAATAATTCTACTAGTTGGGAGATGATAAAACCAATCTGTGGCATTCTCCTACAAAGTCTTGATAAAAATATTTGACTGACATATCATCATGCTCTACTCCAAGAACTCCACATGCCAAAATAAAGGTTGTTATGTTCTCATCTAGGTTTACTTTACCATTACCCCTAAATTTAGGAAAATTATTTATATTCCCTTTAGATAAGTCATGCAGAGGTTGTGGAAGAGCTAGAGGCCCAACTCGTTGGTCTCAAGGAAAAGGTGTCACCATCGCAAGAAAGATAGTTTATAAAGGGATGGTAGTGCCTACCAAAATCAAAGCCTATGCACTAGGAATTGATTTTGGTTGGGTGTTTCTGCCTTATTGAGATGATGAACCATCTCTATCTTTGGTAGGAGGACTACTTGAATATATTTTACTTCTACCTCTTCTCTCTGGAGTTAATTGAAAACCATGTTTCTCCAACAACTAAAAATTGAGATCTTCCAAACTCTGGCCTCTTTATCCTCGTGTGTACCTCTTTTCCACCAGTTTGTTGTGACTACTTATTCACTTGAATTTTATCTATTAGGAGACATAGTATGGGCCCCATAGTGGGCACCAAAAACGTTTTGGTTGGAAGTGTAGTCTTTACACACAAGTAAAAGTTTAGGGGACATCAGTCCCTCCTCTTTATGGGAGAGGTTCCCTTATTCACTAAGCAAAATGGAAAAAATTCCTATTTATAAATATACACTCTAACGTTATTTAGATGAGGATTTTGGTGGTGTGAACAATTCTTCCATATCTAATTATTCTCAATACAGAATACTGAAAAGGTATGAGAATTTCATAAGAGGAAACAATAGTTTAAATGAGAAAGACTGGTAAGAAGAGAACTAAATTTCAACTTTCCACCTATCAAGAATGCAATTATTCTCCTTGGTCGTATAATATCACTCACTATTGTCAAGAAAAGGAGTGAAAAAGTAAACGCTTTCAGATATAGATATTTCAGAATAATACCTTATTGATGCATGCATGAAGCTTTAAGAACACATGAACTTATATATGTGAAAAAATTTATAAGATATAATTGCAGAAGACACAAATTTCTTTACACCATAAAACATTAATTGAACACACAATATCACATTCAAATATACTTAACTCACATTTTGAATATTGAGAGATAGAAATAGAAAGAAACAAAGAAATATGAGAGGAAATCTTCTTCTGTATTGATTTCAACTATTCTATATGTTTACATTCAAAACAGCAAAATCCAACCACACTTTTACAATGATAAAAAACCTTATATGGGCAGAAGGGCGGGTTGTAGCCAAATTTCTCTAATTTAATTGTCTTTTTAATTAAGTGTTGACACTTTATTAATTAATTACATTTAGTTAGAATTATTTACAATTTCATACTTTTCAAATTGGTAAAGCTAACTATAAAATACAATCACTAGACAAAAATACTTGAGAACTAGAGGAAGGAGTACTTCTAGATGGTGCAACTAGAGTCTTTACTTTGAGTATATGATTTCTAAATTTGACTAAGGCACCATAAATTTCCATGAATTTTGGGATGGTTGTATTTTCCATAGCATTCAACCAGTTGCCCAATCAGTCTTCCATTTTATTTTTAATGCATGTAATTTGCCAACAAACCTTTGGTGGCCTCCATGACAACATTGTGAAACTCTATAATCTCTTCCATCTTCTCCTTGGTCACAGTATCATCCTTGAACAAATATTATTTGAAGAATTCCTTGGAATTTTCTTTGATCTCATCTAATGAGTGTCTTTTTAAAGAGTTGACTTTTTAGAACTGACATTGTAGAGCTTGAAATTCAACGAGTATCTCAGATTTAAATGCCTCTCCTTTTTGTTCCATGCACTTTAATTCATTATTTTCCTCCTCAAGAACCTTGATCTTCCATTCAACACTAACTACTCATTTCCTAGAAATATTATTCTTTGGATCATAAAAATATTTGGATTTCATTTTTCTCATATGTATCATTCATGATTCCAAGATCTTGAATACATTCCAACTAGATTTTAAGCTCCTTCTCAAATCCAGTGACTACTATACCTAATTTAATTTGAGCTAAGGATATGTTTTCATAAAATTTATGATGTGCCTTCTTAGCTCAGTGGATCCACCATGATGATCATATCATGTTCTAATGATAACTTTCAAGCTACTAGCAAGTAAGCTTTGATTACTTCCTATGTACATACACTTGTCTCTATACTAATGTAAGTTTTAAGACTGCTTTATAGTCATGTAATCATGACAAATACTTCAATGATGTACCGAATATCTTAACGCATATTCATTCTTCTATGAGCCCTCATTACTTTTTAATTAATGTTTTATACTTCATTACTCCTACGTTGATAGTCAATGACTTGTCCCTAGTAGTATTCAATGTAGTGAGTCCAAATTCTATAACTCCTGCTAGGTATCCAATAAAGTTCTAGATCCCTGATCAATTGACACTCTTCGTTCTTCCACTTATCTTGATTTTCATCTATTATCCATGGCATTCAAATGGATATTCTACTAGCAAGTCTAGGCCACCATACATTTTTGAAGAATACCCTCCTTTTAATTTAGTACAATATAGTGTTGTCCTATATTATACTAGGTCCAAAATTGACTCCTTCTTGCTCATATCATGCTAACCATTTGATATGGGTAGTTACTTCTTGATATTTCATTCAAACCAGCCTAAATTATACTGAATACCATCAATTCATTATCCTTACATGCACTACATTATCATGTAGTTCAAGAGAAAACTAGTTCTTCTAACATACCATTTAGACCCCTTGTCTTATGCATTTGACACCAACATGGTCATACTGAAAACATACCTTATTAGTGGATTTATACATGTTTTACTAGTTTGTAGGAATAATATTAAAGGATTTGGCTTCCTCATAAATTCTATGGCATTGATCTTCATTTAGAATTCTTAATATTTTTCCCCAAGATTCTCATAGCTCTTGTATGTCCAACTCAATCCCTGAAATGCAAGTGAAAGGATTCATGCCCTAGTTCCATGATATATCTACTTCCTTTTCCATGTTATACCCATCATTTTGAATGATCAAAATCATCAATGAGAGATCAAACACTTGTTTTCCTTCATGCTTCCCTAATTCTCTACCCTAAGACTTGTTATAGTTGTTCTTAACCCCAAATCAGGTATCAAACTCAATGTTAGTACCTTTCAAGATTAAATTCTCATAATTTTAAGTCCCCTTCATGTTATTCAGGATGCCCTTCAACGCTTATGCATTGGTTCTTGACACATTGTGCCCAACTTTCTTTCTTTGACAAGGGCTTAAGTGATCTCTTGAAGTCTTAAACCATGTACAGTCAGGCCTGTACCAAAATTTTTTTGGTAATGTCTTCATAAATCCTTATAAAACTAATTCCCATTCCTTAATGGACTCTAAGGTCTCATCTCAGACCATACTTACTCTTGAAATATCCCAATTTGTTCAAATTAGCATCAAATTACCCTCATATAGTTCACCATGTTCTCTTTTTCTAGCTAGAGATTTCTGTCAACGATATTTCCAACTACACTTGTCAAATCACTATCAAGCTTGCAGGATCTCTAGTTTATATTAAGACAGAGATAATTTGAAAATATTATCCAAATTCATTGGTGCAATCAAAAGGTATGAGAAACCTTATATTGATCCCGAGAGAAGATAATTAGCCATAGAAGCCACACCATAGACTTTCAAGATCTACAAAAATAGTGGTTACATTCCTTAACACCTATATATTTTTTCTATATTAATATTCAAGATAAATTTAACAAAGAAATGGTAGTGAGAGTTTCATACGCACTGTCCTGGCACATTCCCTCAACACAGTCGATAAGAAACATGTTAAATTAACTAAAACATAAGCAAATGCATTGTTCTAATCATCATACCATCTTCATTCATCCTTGAACAACCTATCACAAAATCTTCCCCTTAGAATTATTCCTCCATTCATTATTATATACCTATTTTAATCCCTTAAGAAGCTCAACTAGTTCCTAGTTTGACTGAATCTACCTTAGGAAAGATCAACCATGCTTTTAAACATATCATATGTGAATTATCTTCATCTAAAACACCTCACAACTCGTTATAAACCTCTTTTTATGGTCTGCATGACCTTATATACCTCATAAAAACTCATTTCTACCTATTCAACCACTTTTACTTGTCAAAGTTGACAATTTACCAATTATTACAAGGATTTTGACCTTAAATATTACAATTCACTTACAAATTTGAACTACATACAATGATATAATGGAGAGAAAACCTTGAAAACTTATAGTATATGTTCAATTCCTTTCAGAGGATTATTCAAACTTTATTGCCCATCAAGTCTACCATGATGATGCTCCTGCATTAGGCTATCCAATGTGAAAGTTTTCATGAGTTCCTGTTCATGAGTCTTCATCTTTTTCTTATTCCTTGATCTATACCTAGGTCCCATGTTTTCCTTGTCCGAGCTAGTTTTTCTTCCTGGTGTATTCTCTATATCTGATCTTCTTACTCCTTTGTCTCTTCTTGTATTTTCCTCTTCTTGTCTACTTATCATTTACTAAGCTCCATATTCTTGCTTCATCTCCATTCATGTCTTCAAGGTCATCTTGTTTTCTTATTTTCAAGAGCTCTCTCATGTAATCATGAGATTCATCCACCTCATCAGCTACTATACCTATATACACGACACTAAAAGCAACCTTACATACAAAATTTTGAAGCCATGAAGCTTCTTGCTTGACTTCATGTTACTGCCCTTCCTTTTCTTCTTTTATTTTTTCATTGACCAAGTTAAATTTGGTATTTTTAACTTTGTCCTTTTCCTTCATTTCCAAGCTTCTCTAGCATACATCATCTCTCATTTAACCCCTCATTCAACTATGTTATCCTCTTCCATCCTTCCTACTTAGTATATAGTTCTTGAGAATCATTTTCCTCATTCCCATTACTCTTATCTTAATTATGAAATTCATTGACCTCTCCATGATAGATAACATGTTCTAATGCATTCATTTCAGACTGTAATTTCTCCATATTCTCATAAATAAATTCATTTCCTTATTGTTAAAAATTCATCATTTCTTGAATATTTTTTATATCATTCATGTTAGCATCAACACAATCTGATTTTAAACCTTCATTCTTTACCTTTTCATCATAAACAAGATTCACTCCATCATCTTGAGGTTTACCTTCACTATTCTTCCATGTCTCCATCAACTCTTCATTGATGAGATGGATTTTACATGCATACAATGTTTCTATCACCTTTAATTCTTCCTGCAACAATAAATCATCAATTTCTTCATGATATTCATTACACTTCGGGTCTACATTTAAAAATTGTTGTACTTCTTCCAAGAATTTTCCATTTTCACATTTTTTACCTCTATGAGAACATTCACTTATTTCCATATTATTCCATCTCATATTTTCTTTACAAAATTCAGGCATACATTCATCACTATCACTAATCATGCTTGAAATATCATCAACTATTATGTCAAATTCAATTTGTCTACCTTTGTTTCTCATTTATTTTACCTCACTTGAAATGGAAACATTCTTCTAGCATCTTCTTGGAGCAATAACTAGCTCATTAGTCTCTTTACCTCCATATGCATATTTTTGGAATGTTCCTACACCTCCTTGGTCTTCATATTCTTGCTTAGGTGTCTTCTTCTTGAGCCACTTGGGCACTATGTATCCATGTTCCCTTGAAATATCCTCTATACTCATGTTTTTCTGTTTATTCTTATTTACTTGTTGCATACCTTCATGTTTGAATGCTTTCAAATGTATTCTTTGTTGTCCTTCTGTCAGGGAATCTTTTCTTGATCTATTAGCCATAGGCGTCATGATGTTTTCCTTAGAAAGGCTTCCTTTTATACCTACAAAATAAGACTTAAACAAAGTATTAGTATTCAAAAATGTCCTTTGAATGGAATTCACATCATTCTTATTCACTTGTCTTTGTGGTTATTCTTCATCTTCACTAGACCACTCATAGTTTGTCTCATCTTTGTAAAAATCTCCACATTCCTCACTCATGAAGCTTAACTCTTCATGTGCATCTATCATGTTAACCTATTCATGGTCATCCTCTTCATATCCCCCATAAGTTAGCATTTCATATTCTTTTATAGGGTCTTCATCATCCCTCTACTCAATCCTTTTTTCCAATATTTTATCCTTCAAGAGTTCAATCTACCTCCTTATATCAATAATCTCCCTTTCCATTTTCATCTCTTTCCTCTTGTTTTCTTCTCCCACTCTCATCTCTCACAATGCTTGCAGCAAAACTATTACTTGTATCCATTGTTTAACTTCCATGGTCTCTCTCTCTTATCCAAGTCTCTACCACCTTATATTGTAGCCTCTTTCCCTTCTTATGCAAACTCCTTCTTGGATACTTTTGACTACATCTTCCTTCTTTCTCACAACGTTTTCACTATGCAAGCTCTAATGACATTTAAGACAACCTTCTTTGGCTTACTCCTCTTCTCTGCTAGTTGTAGTTTCTTGGGCTTCACCTCATCCACACTTCACTTCTTCCTTCACCTACCTGTAACCTTACATCACATTGTCATCCTATTATTAGAAAAATTATATAAAATGAAAGAGATAATAACTTAAATCACTTTAGAAATTCATGAAATATACTAAGGTATCACTTCTCTGATACCAAAATGATGTTCCTTCTTAGCTTAGTTGATCCACCATGATGAGCATATCATGTTCTAATGATAATTCCTAAGCCACTAGAAAGTAAGCTTTGACTCCTTCCTATGTAAGTACACCTTTCTCTGTCCTCATGTAAGTTTTAAGACTAATTTAAAATCATGAAAAATACTTCAAAATTGGCTTCATCCTTTTATGAGCCCTTGATACTGATAAATTTATGTCTAATGTCCTCCTACCCTAATATTCAATGAATTGTCCTAGTAGTATTCAATGTAGTGATTCTGAATACTATAACTCATGTTAGGAATCCAATAAAGTTCTATATCCATAATGAGTTCACACTCTCTGTTCTTCCACTAATCTTGATTTTCATCTATTATCCATGACATTCAAATGGAGATTCTACTAGTAATTGTAGTCCACCATACATGTTTGAAGAATACCCTCCTTTTAATATAGTATAATATAGTACTTCCTTGTACTGTACTAGGTCCATAATTGACTCCTCCTTTCTCATATCATGCTAGTCATTGGATAAGGGTAGTTACTTCTTGATATTTCATTCAAATCAGCCTAAATTATACTGAAGACTATCAATTCATTCTCCTTACATGCACTATATTATCATGCAGTTCAAGAGCAAGCTAGTTATTATAACATACCATTTAGACCCCTTGTCCTATGCATTTGACACCAACATGGTCATATTGAACATTGACCATATTAGATGATTCATACCTATTTTACCAGTTTTTAGGCATAATATCAAAGGATTTGGCTTCCTCATAAATTCTATGGCATTGGTCTTCATTTAGAATTCTTAATATTCTACCCCAAGATTCTCATAGTTCTTGTATGTCTAACTCAAGCCCTGAAATGCAAGTGAAAGGCTTCATGCCTTAGTTCCATGATCTATAGACTTCCTTTTCCTTGTTGTATCCATCATTTTGAATGATTAGACTCACTAATGAGATATCAAGCACTTGTTTTCCTTCATGCTTCCCTAATACTCTACCCCGAGGATTTTTATAGCCTTTCTTAACCCCAAATAAGGTATCAAACTCATTTTTAGTACCTTTCAAGACACAAGTATCATGATTTTAGGTCCCCTTCATGTTTTTTAGGATGAACTTCAACGCTTATGCATTGGTTCTTGGCACATTGTCCCCAACTATCTTTCTTTGACAAGGGTTTTAGTGATCTAATGAAGTCTTAAACCTTATACAGTTAGTCATGTACCAAAATAATAGTGGTAATTTCTTCATAACTCCTTATAAAACTCATTCCAATTCCTTAATGGACTCTGAGGTCTCATCTTAGATCATACTTACTCTTGACATATCCCAATTTTTTCTAATTTCCCTCATACAATTCACTGTGTTTTCTTTTTCTATATCGATATTTTTGTCAACGACATTTCCAACTACACTTTCCCAATCACCATAAATATTAGAGGATATCTATTTCATATTAAAACAGAGATAATTTAAAAATATTATCCAAATTCATCAATGCAATCAAAAGTTATGAGAAGCCCTAGATCGAGCCTGATAGAAGATAATTAGCCATAAAAGCCACACCATAGACTTTCAAGATCTATAGAAATAGTAGTTACATTCCCTAACACCTATAGAATATTTCTATATTAACAGTCAAGAGAAATTTAACATATAAATGGTAGTGAGGGTTTCATACCCAATGTTCTGGTACATTCCCTCAACACAATCCATAAGAAACATGCTAAATTCACTAAAACAAAAGAATATTATTTATTCTAATCATTATACCATTTTAATTCATCCTAAATAACAACCTATTACAATATCTTCCCCTTTGAATTATTCCTAAATTCATGATTGTAGACCTATTATAATCCCTTAAGGAGCTCAACTAGTTCCTAGTTTGACTGAATCTACCCTAAGAAAGCTCAACCATGCTTCTAAACATAGTAAATGTTAATTATATTCATCTAAAACACCTCAAAACTTGTTACAAACCTATGTTTATGGTCTTCATGACCTTATCTACCTCATGAAAACTCATTTCTTTCTATTTAATAACTCCTTGTCAAACTTGACAATTTACCACTTATTACAATGATTTTCACCTTCACTATTACAATGTACATACAAATTTGAACTACATATAATGATATGATGGAGGGAAAACCTTGAAAACTTATAGTATATGTTCAATGCCTTTTAGAGGCTTATTTAAACTTTATTTCTCATCAAGGCTACCAAGATCATGCTCCTGTATCACTTTATATGCTTCATCTATGAAGTTCAATCTAGAAACTAACATCCCTTTAACCATTTCCTCAATGGTTTTACCATATGCAACATATTTATGAATATCCTTTATTTTTTGAACATATTCATTAGATATAATAGTGGGAGGAGGAATTGAGGAGAAAGGATTAGGATCAAGAAATTTATCACTGAAAGGAAAGATTTGATCAAACCAAAAAGAACTTGTACTTGTTCTTCAATTTGCTCCTATGTTTGTTTACCTTTTTCTACCCTCTCAATGACTATCGAGATTGTTTCTTTCAAATTATGCACTTCTCCCTCATGAGTAGACTCTCAAAGTGGAATTCTAGTTAGCTCAAGATCTACAATAGTGATATCTTTTCATGTTTCTATCTTCTTTGTTTTGCTATCTCTAGAAACTGTTGATGTCTTTAATAAGAAATGAGCCTAGAAGTAGTTTTGGAATTTTTAGCTAGAGGAGTGGGAGTGGTACCAAGGAGGTAAGGTAAAGCATCAAAACTTGGAGAAATGGTCCAAGAAGGTGTCTTTCTCTTCCTACTATCGATCATGGGCTGAATCTATGTGAAGGAATCACTAAAAGGTGGAACAAAAAGTGGGTCCAATGCAAGTGTTTTAAGAGAACCAAGAATTTGGGTAGAAGATACTTCTAGATTGGGTATCTCAATACTATAAGAAGAAACTTCCTTGGTTTGTGATTTGAGCTTAGGGATGCTCATATTTCCATAAAATAGCTCCACAATTTCCACCTTATCTTCCTTATCTTCTTCTTTTTTAGTGCTCTCGCCGTCATAGTTACTATCTTCATGTTCCTCTATTCATTTTTCTTCTTCTTTTGAAAGCTGAATTATTAGTTCAACTTCTTTAATATTTTCTATTGTTTCTTGAGAAAGGGGTTGTTCTGCTTCTTTTGCAACTATCTCTTCATCTTTCTCAATCTTATCATCTTTATCCTTCTTTGAGTACACTTTGATGATAGATTCCATAGGAAAAGGAGAAGTCATTGATTGAGTATGTACTTCAAGAAATGAAACACAAACTTCCTTCTGTGATGTAAATTCTCCTTGAGAAGAATGTTGTGTCAAACCTGTCATGTATTCTTTCATCTTCTTGTCAAACAAAACCTTTATCCTTACCAATATTGGTTAATTATTTCCAAAATATCATGCTTCTCCTTTTAAAACCAATTTTTGGTGAGAAGAGGTGTGTGTTGAATAGTTTTAACATATTCAAGAGAATGCAGATCTTGATTGTCATCTGGAAAATCCTATGGTACTTTATATATAATGAAATATTTGATATGTTCTAGATAAAGTTGACCAAAATACCCTCTTCTCACCTCATATTAATTTGAACAGTTCTCCCAATAGTCGTCCATAACATGAAAATGATAATAACTCATTCTGTGGTGATTGGAGATAAAACTTTTGATATCAAAATAGGATATCTTATGGAATATGTAAGAATTGAATGCAATAATTATTCTTTCCACATTTTGAGGATCCAAGGTTGTTCAAAAAGTATAATTCCCCAACGAGATTGGGAATTGGATGCTGTGATATTTTTGTCTCTACATGTTCTATGCAACATGCCCAATTATATGTAAACATCTACAAGGAATATCTTGTCATTGTAATACATGAGGAGTTTTTTTGGTGCACCTTCAACCCCAACTAACCTAATATAGGAGAATCTACTAAATTGATTGAAAAAATTGTCATATGTTGAAATTAGTTGTTTGGCCTTAGCAAACACTCTCTCGGTTGTATTTCCCTCTAAAATTCTAACAATATACATTGTGAAGGCATAATTGATTCTTCTAAAATGGTATTTTTTGTTATCAAAGGTTAGATGTAGGTAGAATTCATACACTAGTTCATTATTTTTATCATCCATTGGAGATAGACCCAACCAACCCCTATATACTGAAATTGTGTACATTAGGTATGAGATCATGTAGAATGTCTTAATTGCAAGGTCCCACACCCTGATACAATCCCATGTTTGTCAAGTTTCACTAATTACATAATTATCCACATTCAAGAATTCATGGGTGATGTGATTTTGACATAACATGACTATCTTGTCATTGCAATACATGGGGAGTTTTTTAGTGCACCTTCAAACCCAACTAACCTAAAATAGGAAAATATCCTAACATGAATGAATAAACTTGCATATGTTGAAACTAGTTGTTTGGCTTCAGCAAACATCCTCTCGAATGTATTTCCCTCTATGATTCTAACAATATAAATTTTGAAGGCATCATTAACTCTTCTAAAATGGTGTTTATTGTTACCAAAGGTTAGTCATGGTTAGAATTCATACATCGGTTCATTCATCTTATCGTCCATTGGAGATAGACACAACCATACCCTGTATGCTACAATTGTGTACATTAGGTATGAGGTCATATAGAATGTCTTACTTTGTTGTAAATTAGCCAGTTGTTTACTGAGGTTTTCACATATTATTTTTACCCAGTTTAAGCTTTGTTTCCTTTCACAAATGATGTTTATGTTAACACATCGAAAACTGAAGTTCATTGGTAGAGGGGGATGCCCATTAATATAGACAATAAAGTGATTATATCATATAATTATTCTTTAAAATATGCTATATACATGACCTTTGGCAGTTTAGAAGCACCTCTTTTTAGGGTTTTGAGACATGATTTAACAATCATTTCCTTGTACTTTTATTTTTCTTGCTCGGAAATGCTTTGAGCCTACACCGTGGTCAGAGTATTGGAATCTTCAATGATGGGGGTTATAAAGGTAGCATTTATATAGTTGACATATAATTTAGCAATTACTTTTCTTTGGAGGTCTTTAAGTTCCTTTTTATCTACATCAAAATAGGACACATAAGGTAGAATAGTATCTTCACATTGTACAGAGAGATGGAAACCAGTGGCATGAGAAATCCCACTATCTTAGATGCATTACGCCAAGGGAGCAGGCTTATCTCTAGAAATGCGAGCCCATAATTCATTAAGGTCAACATTCCAAACTCACTATCCCCAATACTAGGTAGCGATGTTTTAAGAGAGGATATGTGTTTATAACCCCTGTACTAAAACTTCATGGTGGAAAGGAAGATGGAAGACACCTCAGAAGGATAGGGCTTTAATAAGGATTCTCATGAGGAATAAAGTTATAGGGCATGACACTCAATTTGACACCAAATAAACACTAGGGGATCTTGAAAGGCTTACCTCTATCGCAGGAAGAATGGAAGTCTCCTCAGGATCCTAACACAACTCAAATTTTTAAAAATGATTGAGAAAATATAGAGTTATGGATAGAAATGTCCTTGGGGTCATGGAGCATAACACATTGCTTAAATTCTCAACTCAAATGATAAAAATGAGTTACCCTAATCCCATTTTATAGTTTCCCATTAGACAAATGGATTGTAAAATAGTCATTTTAGGGTTTTAGTATAATGTAGAGGATGAGAGAACATGTGGACCAATTTATTAGTTTTCTTTATGATGTGGATATGATGGGTTTTTGGAGAAATCGAGACTTAGGGGAATGTGGGAGATAAGAGGCTCAAACTCCTAAAATACCTGCAACATACATAGAGGGATTACAAGTGTGGAAAGAGTGAGTATACAAGGAACAACAAGCTATAAGGAACACAAGTCATGAGTTCCTTAAAATTTTGTAAACCCCACAATACAAGGAAACACTTAGTAAACTTGAAAACAAAATCTTGTGAGATGAAGGCAAGTGCAGGGAAGATGGAAATGTGGGGAACATAGGGCTAGATGACATAAGGATCGTGAGTCCCCAAAATACCCAAAACCTCCACAATATAAATGACACAAAGGAAACTGAAAATACATTAGGATTTCAGGGAATGTACGACCCTCAGAAACAAAGGGACTCGAGGGATGCCAAGTGTCAAAATCACTGCAACACAAAGGACTTAAAAGCTGTTCCCCGAAACATTAAAACTCTTGCACAAAAAATAAAAATAGAATTGCAGGAAAAGAGGAAATGTGGGGGAAAAAAATTCCGGTAGAACATGTACCGCTTGTTTCACATAAACCCAAAATAACTGCAATATAAAGGAATTATCCCCAAAAACACAAAAAAAGACTAACTGTTGGACAATTTTCCACTTTTGAATACTTCTCGAGGGAAAAAAATTTGACAAAGGAAACAGTTGACACAAAAAATTGAAAATTTTCAAAAAATTACAAATTTTTGGGGTAAGTGACAACACCTTCAATCGTTGAATGACCATACTAAACTATTCCTACTATGATCGGTGACCCCATAAAATTATTCGTCATTTGTACCTAGTTCACCAAATCTAAGTTCAGCTAACTCCAATAAATTCTCTGTATATAGGTGAATGTAAAGGATTGGTATCCTGGTGCTTTGACCATCGGGAATTAGTTTTTGAACATGGTTTTTTAACCACTTGGACTAAATTTGGACATTTCACAATCTAGTAGCAAACTCAAAAAACACAGTTGTGGACCAACATTAAGTTAATTCTTCGGTGGGAAAATATGTAGGAACTAATACATGATGTCATGAATCTTTATTTGGTTTTTTTGTTTGATAAAAATTGTTTTTGGGAAAATGTAATGTTTTTATCTCATCTCTCTACCCATTTCTAGTTTTCAAAATGCAGTGAAAAAAAATGCATCTTTTACCTCTCATTGTTTCACCACAAAGTTGCGTATGAAATAGATAAGGGTAAAGGTGACGAGTTTTACCTATGATGTCGAAGATGGGTTACACGTGTTGTAGAAGACCATGATGAATGTGAAGAACTCATGTTTTTCTCGGAAGGACTACCTGAAATATAAAACAAGACCACAAGATAACATTAAAAACATCAGTTAGTGGATTGCCTAGTAGAGGATAGATCCAAGAAGTGAGTTGCTTCATAGAAGGTTGTCAATCCACATTTTAAGACAAAACAATGCTAATAAAGAACATGAAATAGAGAGACCTACTAGAGTTGTATATTTTAGGTATCCTACACAAGCATAGTAAATTAAATCTAGTCTAAATATATGCATACAAGACTAAATATAAAGAGGGTGGTTAGTTGTTTGAGGTATGTGGGTATGACAGAGGATGTTAGAGAATTATGGGTGAGATTCTAGGAATATTTTAGAGGTTTTTGGGTAGGTAAATTATCTTTTTGGTCTGGGATAAATTACCAGTCATAGACACCGGTGTCGGTTGGGTGACCGATGTCGGCACCTGGTAATGACCGACGTCGGTTGGGTGACCGGGGACGGTAGGGGTAGTGAAGTAGAAATGTTAAAAATGAGAGGTTATACACTCTCTGTGATTTCACAGAGAGTGAGGGAGGCTTGGGTGAGGTCATGGGACTTTTAAGAAGACTCAAAGGTGATAAGATGGGTGTTTGGGCAAGGTATGAAGGTTATTTGGGTAGATGGTTCGATGGAGGTGTTGTGGGAGAGATCTGGGTGTGGTAGAGGGTGAAATGAAATAGATAACTAATAAAAAAATAATCTATTAAAACCAATGACAAAGAAGAAATGTACTTGTGAAATGGAAATAAATAATAGTGGGTGATGATGGTTGCAGCACAAAGTGGTCCCAAATAAATGCAGTGAAAGCAAGAAGGCACGATGTTTCTCTGTGAGTGCATTGGAGCTCTAGATTAATTTGTTGATGAATGCTGTGGTGTCTAAACATTATAAGGTCCTTTTTTATATTGTAATATTGCTAGAAAAATCAAGATATAGAATTTGAAAGAGATGAGAAGTGAACTTCTTGAACTCGGGTAAAGGTTTGGAAATTCCTTTTTAAAGGAACCGACAGCGGTTAGGTGATTGACGTCAGTCGAGGAATAATCAGCATCCTTTAGGGAGAAAAGTTCATACTTTTCCAAAAATAGCTTTTTCTTCCCAATTTTGGCATGATTCAAAATTGATTCTGGGTCAAGAGTGTGGAATGGGGCTAAATGGAGCAGGAAGTTGGTTAGAGGAATGATAGGTAATTAAGGTTAGGGTTAGAATAAGTCCTAGTTAGTTAAGGGGAGTGGGGATTTGGTCAAGGCTTGAAAGGGGTCAATGGTGAGGCGATGAGGTGAGGTGGAAATTAATGTAATTTAGGTTATTAAATTAATAATGATGTGAAGAGGGGTCATGGTTAGGTGTATGTCAAATTAATTAATTGTAAGAGGCTAGAAGGGTTATGACCAAATTTTGGTGTCTACATTTTCCCCTTATTCTCGTGTATCTTGTACTGATAAGTGATGATGACAAAAGAAATAAGAGGTTGCCCCATGTATGGGTGAAGGATAGGTTTATGCAATTATATGTGGAGGTGATCCCCCTCAAACTAGGAACCGATGGAGGAATAGGAAGAATTGGCGATAGTTTTAAAAAAGTAGTAGGTGATGAAAAAGGAGGTATGGTGTGGATGTAGGGAATGGTAATATTAGTGTGGGTAATAGATGGGGGTATTCAAATCCATGCACACATGTAGAATGTGATAAAGCACTAGGCTGAAGAGTGCACAAACTCTACATCATCAAAGGTCATTAGTTTATCCAAACAAGGTTTATGTGGTCTTGGTATCTAAGGTATAGGATATGGTCCTGGAAATGCAACAAGGATGAGTGTAGGAATGGGTATTATGTGTGTTCCAAAGTACCAAAAGGTTTGGTATTTTCTAGATAAACATCATGGCATAAGGCAAGGCAAGGCCAGTAGGCTGAACAACATGATTAGTGTCATTATAAGGTACAGTGAGGAACTGAATTGGAGTTTTCAGTGGGTGAGGTTAGGGTGTGTGTACAGGTAAGGACGTAGGTAAGACCGAGGTGTAGGAAAACATTTTCCCTTTCGTAAATGTAGGGAGAGGGTAAGGTGATAAGGTCATTATGTGAACCTGGAAGGTGTTGGTAAGGTTAGGGAAGCAAGAAAATGGCATCTTGCAATAAAATTTTGGGCAAAGGAGGCATATTTGGTTTAGATAGGGTGATTGATACTTGTTAAGAGTAACTAATGTTGATAAGGATGACCAACACCGTTCACCTAGCACACGACCCAACCGATGTTAGTTGAGATAAATTTGGGTTAAAACAAAAAATTCACATGGAAAAAGATCATTTGAACCTTTTAACTTGGTGAAAACGACTGTGAGAGAGAAAACACCGTGAAGGAAATTATAGAGTTATCCTTTTGAGTGTGTTGGTGAGAATTTATTGGTTGTTGCTGTGAAATTTGTGGGCCCATGAGATCTACTTGAATGATTTGATTGGTTGAGAGCTAAGAGAGTGATTTATACATGACAAAGGCAAGAGAGGGTGATGGAGGACCTCCAGTACAGATACATGACATCTCACCACGGAGATGGAGTGAAGTAAAGGTAGGATTCAATTTTTATTGATGTTTTTTGGTTAAAACTAAGGTAGGTAAATGAATAATTTGGATTTTGAAATGGAATTAAACTTTTTAAAAAAATTGGGCAAAATTGGGTATGGGTAGGGTGAAATGTAGTTTAATTAATTAGGTGGTAAATGAATGTAGAGGTAATTTGGGGTGGTTTGTGTAGTTATTTTAGGTGTTTTAATCCATTTTTAAAATTTGGAGATGTGGGGATTCATCCCTAGGGCCTAACCAGTGACCAACACTAGTCAGGAATTGGTCAGCATCGGTAGGGTTAAAGGGGGACTAGTATTAGTCAAGGTGAGTGATGTCAGTCACTATTAAAAGTGACCAAGTTTAAGAAAAAGGAAATTGGGAAAGCGAAAAAGTAAGGGAGGGGTGGGTTAGGTTAAATTTACGTAGGAATGAATGGGTTAAGGTTAATTTAGGTAGGAATGGGTGGGTGAGGGTTAAGTTAGATAAGAATGGGTGGCTTAGGGAAATTTAGGGCAATAGGTTATTGGTACAACAATATTGTCACACAGGAAAATAATTGTCTGATATTGTATTCAACATCTTTAGTTCTTTTCATACATTCAGATATAAGTGGATATTATATAGCCATAAAGGTAGGTAAACAACTTCCTATAAAATATGGAGGTGAGCTCAACAACAAACTCCTATAATAGCTACGTGACCACAAAACAACAATCATTGTTAATGATTTTTTTTATAATAACAATATCTATAACTAATCCAACCATATACTGTTTACATATTACACATTTAATAATAATAATCACAAATATAATTATTATGCTCACACGTACAAATGTGGAGCACTACGATATTAATATCCTAACATTCCCCCCCTTAGTGCGAACATGGGGGAAAACACCATCTTCAACCAAGTAGCATGCCGCTCCGTAGCCTGCACATGGTCTCGATCCTCAACACTGACTGTGGGAGGTACATCATCCAGGGACCGTTCAACCTATTAGATAAATACATGAATTGGGACCGTTCAACCAATTCACATCAACCATCAAATCAGTCTGATCAAGAACACTTCCTGCAATAGTATCAATGGTACAATTTATCATCACGGGGGACACACAAGCATTGTATTGCACACAGGAACAGGGATGCTCATCTGTTCTTATTCATCACACAAAACACAAAGATGTCACTAAAGCAGTTTGCGGCCTCTGAGGTAGTGACGAACTCGAGGACGCTGATTGTCCTCCTGCCTCCGTTGCCTCCATCCTCCAACTGCATGTTGCTAGCTTAGCGGTTTATGGCTTTGAAGCTCATCAGGTTTCACATTGAAATTTATTTTGTCTCCCCCTCGTAATGTGAACCATAAAAATTTATTAGGACGTCGGTCACCGTCAAAAATGCATCCACAAGATGTTTTATTTTTACAAATTTTTTACAATGACTCTTTTGATGATAAGACTACTTTGAACAATAACATTTGACAAAATGATACTGGATTTTGACAACACAATTATTTAGACAATGACATATATGAGAATGGAAACTTTAACACTTGACCAATTTACGACTATTACATAGAAGACAACTATAATGAAAAGTAATTAAAGATTACTTTTCAAGAATAGTGACACTTAACTTTTTTTTTAAAAATTCAACAAAATGACAATGGTATACAAGACAATGATTCTTTTGATAAACGTGGATAACATAAACATAAACTACATGAGAGACTACACGACATAGGAAAAAGAAATCGGTTTTTCACATGGACAAAAAATAAAAGGACTCCTTAATGAATACTAATACTTAATGATGAACGAAAAAGAAGAAGTTTCTATATGACAAATATAAAAATAAAAAACAAAACAGAAATTAATTGAACCGACTCAATACTTGCATATGCATAGATAATGAATAGTTTGTGCTTCTTGTTGTTGGATGGCTTTGCTTGTGTATAAAACTATTGGCAACGAAAAACAGAGATGTGAATGCAATGTGTAATGAACTTCAATGCAAATCAAATCCAATCTAGCAACATTGGTCGACTATCCTGAGCTTCATAGTCTCCAAAAAAAAATTTGTACGAACTCTACTGATCAAGAGTTGAGCCGTCAATAATTAGGAAACACAGGATGTGACTGCAGCAAACATCAAGCTTGTATTTCCTAGCAGAAATTTGCAACAGATCAAACAATTCTAACTTCAACTGGAGTAGACGCATGGATCTCGTAAAATCAGGCATGAATTAACAAAACATAAGTATGTAGAACTGCGCCATGCAAATACTGACAGTTCTATCTATGATCGATCGATCTTCCTCCTCATAGATTCAAATATGAATATGGCAAAGGCAAAATTCCAATACAATGTTCTAGGTCGTTGCTATAAATAAGGACGAAATCAAGGATCTCCAATGAATATAGCACACAGATTTGCACTTTGATGCCGTCAAGCAAAGCTCAAAGCCTCCCTCACATTATATACACGCCCAAAAAATGTTGTTGATAATTTGTACGTAGAGATTTAATTCTTGCAGAATATCAGTGATGTCCCAAATCTTTTATCTGCCAAAGAAAAGAAACAATCTAACTATCACACACAAAATATGCTGCTACAAATGAGTTAGAGCTTCTACAATATATTATTATGGAATATATTTCTTAGACAACTCATTAATAGAGGCGGCCATAAATCTGGCAATGCCTCTGGTGTTTTCAAAACAACATATTGCACTCCAGAAGACTGTAACCAGCTCTGATACCAAATATTGGTACAACAATATTGTCACACAAGAAAATAATTGTGTGATATTGTATTCAACCTCTTCAGTTCTTTTTATACATTCAGATACAAGTGGCTATTATATAGCCATAAAGGTAGGTAAACAACTTCCTAGAAAATAGGAAGTGAGCAGAACAATAAACCCGATAATAGCTACGGGTATAACAAATAATCATTCATAATATATTGTTATTCTAACAATATATATGACTAACCAACTCACTAATATTCACTATAATAATAATTACAAATGTAATTATTATTCACACACGTACAAATGTGGAGCACTAAAATATTGATATCCTAACATAGGTGAAGGGGGAAAAGGAATGAAACAGAGAAAGTGTAGATGATTAGGCTAGATAGAAAATATGTACGATAGAAAACAAGGTTGGGTGAAGGTGGGTAGGCATAGGAAAGGCATAAGTAGTTAATGGGATAGGTAGGGTCAAATAAATGATTGAAATGGATCAATTTGATTAATAAGTTTAAATGGTGATAATGTAGGCATGTCAGACAGTTGATGATGAGAGATAGGATACCACCCCTTATGGTACAAATGCAACCTAGTGTTATAGAGGATGAGTGGGTGCATATGAGGGATGTTGGGTTAGGCTTCATGTATAGATGGTATAGGAAGATAGTCCATGAGATCACATCCCGATGGTCACTCTCATCAAAAAATGGGATTCAACGACCAACACATTCCACTTACCTACAGGAGATATGACAATCAAACTGGAGGATGTCTATAGGATCTTGACGCTGCCTATTATTGGGGAGATTTTATATCAGATATCTTTGGATGAGTCGTTTGATCCTATGGTTACAGTGTTTGGAGAGGCCATGGGATATTTGTATTATCACAGTGTTAACATTAGTCTATGGGGATATGTATGTCTATAGACCCATAAGAGATGTAGATTATTAGTGTTGATGAAGGTGAAGCTATTGGATGTTATGTACTCTCCTGGATTCATAGGGTGGGATATTTCTACATGGGTATTGATGGGAGTTTTGGAGGATATGATTGAGGAGCGAGTTTGTTTCGCATGGGCACAAACATATTTGGTACAACTTTATAGGGAGTTATGGGCCTATAGGATGCTTTAGTGATTTGGTGTGTGTTGCACATATATTCTTCATTGTTAGGCCTATGAGCACATAATGTGTCTATGTCCACCAGGCCTACCATGACAGGATTGGTTCAAAGGGGTTTATAGAGTAGGTTTTAAGAGATGGATACTGATAGGAGCACATCCTAGGGTAGACGAGGTGTCACAAGATGTGACATATTACATGAGATTGTTAGATGGCATATCAGGAGTTGACTATTCTATGGTGGTCTTTATGTATGATTTCCCTTCATATGGAGGCATGATGGAGGAGCTAGTACATGATTACATAGTAGTATTAATGGATACAGGGACGATGACCCAAGGAGCATGCGAGATGATATCAGTTGACTGAGTTAGATGTTAGTTTGGGCTGTAGTGGGATGTGCCTCCACCCTTTCCACAGTACTATAGGGATGACAGTTGAGATACCATTATCTCCACCACATCTAGTAGATTCCGCAGGGTAGGAGGAGTCAGGTATTTCGATAGGTGGATTGATGATGTAGGCACAAATGACATGATAGGTACAAGCATTGGCACAAAGCCCTAGCTACTAGGAAGCACTGCGGAGGCCAGGACAACCGTTAGACTTGGCTACTGTTATAGTACAGAGGGACACTATTACAGGGGAAGGTGATGACTTTATAGTGGTAGCTAGCTCAGGCCCAGGTGTAGGTGACCACCTCACAAGGACAACTAACACATTCCCAGGTGCAAGACACAGGATTTGACATAGCCATGGCAGGGGATAGGGGGCAAGTTGGAAGACTGCAGGCTCAAGTGACTGCTTTACATGAATAGGTAGCCACATTATTAGCAACAACTAGCAGTTTCATAGGGAATGGTAGTAGGACATCGGTCTCATTGTACAGGAACATGTACCAAGACAAGGTCCCGTTGTATAGGAAACAACACATGGCCTACTAGTACAAGTACAAGGGCCACTAGTTAGGGTTAGAGTGATGACACCACCACAGGTAATATTCCATGGATAGGTACAAAGATGTTGATATGGCCGAGGGCTATGTATTATCAGGATCAGAATACATATATGTCAGTCTCCAAGTTATATCCTATGTTGAGTAAAGAGCCCAGTAGGCAGCCTATGTACGAGAACGAGCTCACAGACTCATAGTACTAGCAGCTCAGGGAGCCACCGGTCATCATAGGTAGGGCCATCAATGGGAGGTGACTGATTTTCGGAGGCCAAGGATAGGGTCCAGGAGATAGGGGACATGAGATAGTAGTAGAGGTTTCGGGCCCTCTTAGAGATGATATGGAGATGATTGAGATGTTGAGTCATTTTTTTTATTTTTGACTATATATATATCAGCCTGCGTGCCGAAGAGGTGAGATTTATATGAGAGTGTTTTGAGAGACATTCATTATTTATATCTGTGTATACATATAATGACACATATACATTCTAATTATATAGTTGATGATGATGGTTATATATGATGTGTTTGATTTTATTTCCATTATATTCTTATCATGGAAACTAGATGTGTAGGCATGGTTTGGGTGATGTATGTTGTGAATGATTGAATGAGTTTAATTTCCATTGTTATTGATGTTATGGAAACTAGATTTTTAGGCGTGGTTTGGTTATGTGATTTATGAATGGTTTGCATTTCCATTATATTATTGTCATGGAAAGTAGATGCTTAGGCATGGTTTGGTTTAATTTCCAAGTTAGTGATATTATGGAATTGAGATGACTAAACATGGTTTGGTGTATGTTGTGTTTAGATGGTTTAATTTCCAATGTATTGATATGATGGAAACTAGTTGTAGGCATTGTTTAGTGGAAATTTCCAATTTATTAGTTTTATGGAAATTAATTATAGGCATTGTTTGGTGAATGTAGTGATGAGTTGTTTTCATTTCCATTATATTGTTTTCATGGAAAGTAGATGCTTCGGCATGGTTTAGTTTAATTTCCAATTTATTGATGTTATGGAAACTAGATGTTTAGGCATGGTTTGATTTAATTTCCAAGTTAGTGATATTATGGAAATGAGATAATGATGATATATGTGATGATGTATGGTTTTGTTTTGAGTTAATTTCTAAGCTATCATTTTTATAGAAACTCAACTAACCTAGAGTTTTTGTTCTATGGGGGAAGATAAAATGGTGGGGGGAAAGTATTGATGGAAAAGTTGAGCTAACCTTCGAGGGCCCAATGCCCTTGAAGTGCTACCTAGATAGCCCTTGCGAAAGGGGCCTCAAGCCGATGTATTTCTTCCTTAAACTAGGGAAGAATGAGATTAGGTGAGGTAAATTGAGTAGGTAAGTTGTGTAGATAAGTTAGGTAGGTAGGTTGGGTAGGTACACTAGGTAGGTAGGTTAGGAAAGTATGTTAGAATAAGTTGATTGGGTAAGGTATGTTTGAAAATAGGAAAGGTCGAATGTTGAATAGGTAATAGGTAAGGTTAATTAAGTATAGGCATAGATGAAGGTGTTATGATTGAGTGCATTTCAATGGTCTTTTATTGTTTGAAGAAACAATAAGTAATCAAATAAGAAAATAAAAGAAGTGGCATGGCCATACTAGGAAACGATCATAGGTGTCATACCCATAGACTTATTAAACATAAGTCCCTAAATACACTGCATGAGTGATAGGATCATAGGTGAAATAAGTTTTGTGTTCACAATGTGTAGAATACACACCATGTCCCTTGAGTGGATTGGAGTAAATAAATAGAAGGTAGGGTAAAGGGATTTGTTAAGCATAACCTTATTGTGAGATAACATGCCACTTCTGCAAGATACCCAAAACAAAAATAGGTAAGTCCATGACCAAAATTTTGTAATTTTTCTTGAATTTTTCTTTTTGTTTGTAAAGATTGATCAATGCAGGAAGTCTATATTGGGATTAATAGGTTCTCCTTGAGATATTTGTGAAATTGATCGATGCGAGAAGATCCAAGATAATTTTATTTGAGAGATACATGCTACTCTTATTTTTATTGGATAAACTAAGTGCAATAAGTGGCTAACTTTTTATAGTGGTCCTTCACGGGAGAATTCTACTTATAACAATAGAGAGAGAGAGATAGATGTCCTTTTTTAAGGAATCATCTATATGCAAGGATTAGATTTTTTCTTATCCCATATATTTTTCACTTTTATTTTTGGACTTGAAGTCATGGACAAGACTATGAAGGAGTATAGGCCTCTTTTAGGAGGGAAAAACCATAACATGAAAATATTATCTATGCAAGAGAGGTTTCAAGTGATGAATGACCATGGGATTCCATCCTGAAACGAGTGAAAATTATCCATGAGAATCATGCCATGAGTAGATCTGTGGTACTCATATTTAAGATAAGGCTAAATGGTGATAGATAATCACACAATTATATTTCATTCATTGGCCTTTAAAAAGATGTAGGTGAAAGGAAAGGGTCGCTCAAGGAACCAGCATATAAGTGACTTAAAGTGATGTAATAATTTATTCAACAATATAACAGTTGAAGATGCAAAGCATTAAGGTTCTCATGTTTTGGGTTTACCCTCAAGAGATAATAAATGATAAGCTCCTGATCCATAGGTATGGGTGACAATATAGGGTCAAAGAAAATTAGGAGAAAACTTGCCTTGTTTACTTTTCTCTGCTTTGGTTACATGTTGATTTTCCTTTAGGACAAAGTCGTCGATTTTGAAGGTTCATTCATGAACACATTTTTCATAGGCACACTTGATGTATTTTTTGTATATTTTCAGATGATCAAGAGAATTTAAATGGCATTCGTCTAATAGCTCCAGTTGTAAAAAACATTCTTTGTGGAAATCATCGTCAAAGAGCATATCTTTGAGTGATATACAAAGAGATGGAATTTGGAATTCGAGAGGCAAGATGACCTCTATACCATAGACCAAAGAGAAAGGTGTGGCATTGGTAGAGGTATTAATACCAGTGTGATAATCCCATAAGACAACAGGAATGTGCGTGTGTGAATCTTGAAAGGAATGATAACTAGATCGTACCAAGCCAAGAATACAGATGCTAATCAAACACCACGATCAAGAAGATGAAAGCAATTCGCCAGAATAAATTTACATAAAACCTTTGAAAACAAATGAGAAACAATATCATATATTATTATGGAACTCAATGCAATACATTGAGAATGGGCCTTTCTTAAATAGGCAAGGAATAACAATCTAAGAACCAGTCAAGGTTATAGATTAATCCATAAATCAAGGAAATAACTAGTCATCAAAGAAATAGTCAAGAGTATAGATTTAGGAGAGAACTAGACATCAAGGATCTAGTTAATACCATAGATCAAGGAAAGAACTATACCTAACAACTAGATAATATCTCCTAATATCTAAATAAGATAAAATAAATATCCACACACATAAGTGGGTGAGGATAAATACAATAAAGGTAAATAAAGTACCTAGGTGAACATGAGCTAAGGTAAATACATACTCTAACAAATCCTTACCAGTGTCATCCACGAATTTCATAAGAATTTTATTGAGGGTTTTTTTAGACGATTTGGCTTGGCCATTAGCCTGGGGGTAATAGGGTGAAGAGAAATTGAGTTGAATTCCAAAGTTTTCACATAGTTTATTAAGGGTTTTGTTTTTGAATTAATTTTCATTGTCAGTGATAAGGTAATGAGGAACACCAAAACAAAAAATTCTATAATCGTATATGAATTCCAAGATCTTTTCGACTTTGGTAGAAATGAGAGGAACAACCTCTACCCATTTTTTGTAGTATTCGATCACTTTGATGATCCATTGATGATGTTGAGAAGAATGAGAGTTAATTTCTCCGATGAGATACAAACCCCATTGAGAGAAAGGCCAAAATTATATTTCATCTTGAAAGGTGTGACTAGGGGTATGATGAAGGTTAGCATGCTACTGCTACTTCACACAATGTTTGACACATTCATAACATTCTTGGTTAAGGGTAACCAGTAATAAATGATATGAAGGATATGTTTAGCAATGAAAAATCCACTGAAATGTCCACCAAAAATCCCATCATGGATTTATATATTGGTGTATGGAATTTCAGAACCAATGAGGCATCGTAGGAGGATACTTTCAAAGCCACATTTGTAGAGAATACCCACCATGATGATGTAATGAGAGAAACTTTTTAGGAAGCATCTTTGGCCATTATGAGTGAGATTTGGAGGCATAATTGAAAGGGAGAGGTAGTCAGTGAATCACTTATAACAAACGTTGCGTGGGTTGGTTTGAATTCTTCCCAAAAAATTGACACTACAGATAAGATAAGAGGGTGACTGTAACCATTGTACTATGACAAAGATATTAGATTCTGAAGGTGAGGCACGTATTTTTGAGGTGAGGAAAGCCATGGTATCCACAAATTTTTTATTGGATCATAAATTGGTTTGAATAAGGTAAGTTTCAAATGGGGTCAAAAGTATGTCGATGTGATGTTTATACTTTTGAAAGACCACATTATGACATTGGTATAAACCATTGACTTGGTTCACAACCAGTTGAGAGTCACCAAATATATTAAGGTATTTAAAATCTAAGGCTACGGAAGTTTGAAGACCTAAGAAAAGTGTTTCATAGTCGACGACGTTATTGGTGCAATAAAATTCAAGTTTAAAGGATAGTGGCATAGGATCTCCATCAAGAGGAATGAAGATGACGCCTGCACCACCCCAACATTGAAATTTGTAACCGTTGAAGAAAATTTCATCTAATAAACAGTGTCATCCAAGGAAAGAATGGCAATGGATTCATCAATAAAATCAAAGTTAGAAGATTGATTTCTAGGAAAAGGAGCATCTGCAACCTGATTAGAAATGTTTTTTCCCTTAACAGACTTTTGATGAATGAATTCCAATTCTAGGTCTGCAAGGAGCATGATCCAATGTATGTTGCATTGGTGTTGGTAAGGTTTAACATACATATAGTTCAGAGGGTCCATTTTGGTGATGATGAAGGTTTTTGGTTAGGTAGGTAGTGGAAAATTTTAGTGGCCATGAAGATCAAGGCTAGGAAAATATTTTCAGCATGAGTATACCTAGTCTTATAGTCTAAAAGAGCACATGTCTTATGTAATAAACCACTTTCTCCCTGTGTTTCTCGTCACGATAAGTGAGCATGACACCCAAGGAATGGTCAGTGGATAATCAATGGGTAAAATGAAGGAAACAAAAATAAGGCGTTGGATTTCTTATTTCACAAGAATGAGAATAAGTGGATGCATTTTTCGTATCTTTTGTTTCATATGTTTGGTGTTAGGGATAGTCATGATATTATGGACCACGATATGAGGGTCAATACTATTCATATCAGCATAAGACCACACAAAAGCATTGTTATGATCCCAAAGGAATGAGGTGAAGGAATTTTATTCAACAAAATATGAATATTGCCCTATCTTTAGAATTTGAGGGTTGTTTTGAGTTTGAATGTTGATCTCTATGGTCAATTCATTCAACATGGTTTATTTCTTAGAAGGTAACAACCGGTGAATGTAAGAATCATCTGCACCTAAATAGGTGCGAATAAAATCATTCATCCTGGGATTGAATGACATTGATAGAAGGTTTTTGTCATATAACATTCAGTATAAAGAAGAGGAAGTGAAGAACGTGCCTCGCCATCACAATGATAGGTCAGTGGTCCCAAGGAAATAGTGCTTACGAAAAAAAAGATAGGAGGGATGGATTTTGTATCCATGGACTCCGTGGGTGAAGGCGGTGCGATAGGTGAGGATGGTGGGAAAGACTTTTCTTCCTTAATGAGGGTACCACAAGATTTCTTAGGAGGAGGTTGCGAAGAAAAACCAAGTCCACAATAGTCTTGTGTTTTTGGGTGGTGCAAGGAATGATTGTGTGACGACCTTGCTCATAAAGACCAAAGCCAAATCTCTTCTAGGCACATCGATGAATAAAAGTGTGGGTGAAGTGGCAGTTGGTGAGGTACTGGTAGGTGGTTCAGAAGAATAAGAAGAAGTGTCTAGTCCCCCATATGTCAAGTTAGTACGAAGGTGGGGAGGACCTTATGGAAAAAAATATCCTACATGATGGTCATAACGTGGGTGTTTGTGAAGGCTTCCGTACTCCTGAGGAGTAAGGAAAGTGTCTATATTGTATAGGTAGTACTCTCCAAGGGAAAGGCGTTGAAAAAAACTTACCAAGGGATCAGAGGTCCATACTTGGGTAACAAGGATGGATTAGCTACTTGAATCCGGAGAAGAAGAGGAATAATTTACTAGTGACATAGGTGGTTTGGTAGGTGGGTTAGCTATGGAAGTTGTGGAAGATGTAGGGACAGATGAGCTGGTTGTGGAAGGTTGTGGCAGAAGTGGTAGATGAGCCAGATTTGGAAGGTCTAGTGGTAGAAGTGGTAGATGAGGCAGCAGAAGAAGATGAAGCGGTAGGGATGGTAGAATCCTTGACTTGAACAAGGACATAATTTTTTTGATAAATCATGTTGTAATTTTTAAAAGGAGAGAGATCCACCTTAATGGTTTAGGGGTGCCCTTCATACTCAAACTTTAGGAAAAAATGAAGGGTTGAAGTGACACACCCCATAACAGGAATCCATGGCCAACCAAGAAGAATATTATATTGAAACTCCCCCTCAATAACATAGAAAATTTTGGGACTAGTGTGGGGTCCCACGTGGATGTGGAGGATGATGGTGCCAATGGTAGAAATCATGGAATCATTGAAAGAATGAAACATAATTAGTTTTTTATGGATGCAATGGGAGGGTAAGAGCACAATTGTTTGTATACGCACAAGAATAAAATGATTTTAATTCCCATAGCACCTCCATCAATCATAATGTGTCAAACATGATTATTATTGATGTAAGAGGAGATGAAGAGAGTGGGGTCAGGATCGTCCAAGTATAAAGAGGAAATCTCATAGAGTCATAGAAAATGACGGTAGAAAACTGAGGAAAGGTAAATAGGGTGCATAAGTTTGAGGCAGAGAGGTGAGGGCTGGCCACATGATGCGAGGGGCAGAGATGTCAGGCCAAAGGTGTCAGGATCATTTCAGTGGAACCTCAATAGATTGCAGGATCTCAAAAATGTCCTAACGAATGAGGCTTAAAAGATTTGATATATAGGTTTTCCAAAGACATCTTTAAGAGGAAATTGATGAAGTTTATTTAGTCATAGTTTGATGTGTGCAATTCTGTTAGAAACAAGATAAGTTGGCCCATGAATGATTACCCTAGGGGAAGGTACAGGTGGAATGGTTAGGTGAAGGTTATACTGGATGGGATACCAAGTTTCTCTTTTCCTTTATCTTTTTGTGATCGAGTGGCTACTCGAACCATATATATTTTGATATATTAGGAGAAGGAAAATATGGTTGTGGAGATGCATAGGTGAAGGCCATGTTGAATATATATTTAGGACTAGGTCATGTGGTGATAGTGGATAAAGGGGAAATGAAATTATCCTCTAATAGGTCATCTTTGTCAAAGATACACATCTGAAGTACAGAGTTGAAGGGAGAATGTTTTTGAGTGCCTTATAACCTTCAACATCATGTCCAGATGAGTGATGATATGCATAGATTTTGGTGTCATCAAACCCTGTCTGGTTTGGGTTTGAGCAGGTCCTAAGGTTTAATGGGCGGTCAGTGCGATAGCAGAGGTTTCTAACAACCTAGCGAGGATGTTAGAATAGGATTTGGCTGCTAATGATATCACAATGAGAAGTTAGAGTGGGTTTGGATGAAGGTGTGGGTGATTTTCATGGGAAGAGGTGGAGTTGGGGGTTGGGTAAGTTTAACTACATTTTTGGTAGGTAGTGTTGTTTTTGGTTTAGGTTCCACCTTCTTGGGTAAAGGTGTTGGAGGTAGTGCACAAAGAAGAAGGGGATGCAGAAGGTGTAGGCATGTGAGTAAACCAAGGTGATAATGGAGGTGTGGTATAAGATCGTGGTTGAGGGTAATACAAAAAGTGTAGGTAAAAGAGAAGGTAAAGGCATGGGTGATGAAGAAGGAATGGGTAGTGATAGAAGATCGAAGGTGAGGTTGTGATGGGTTTCCTTGCTTTAAGTTTTCCTTGGGGAGAGGTATTTTGACCAAGGTCGATGGATGTGGACCTAAGATTGATGGAAGAGGCGAAGGTGAATAAGAAGGCATGGGAGAAACTGGGGTACTGTGGCTTAAGAGGTTGGGTCTTCCTCTTAGGTGTGGGAATAGACTTGGTGGTAGGTTCTTGAAGAGGCAGTCAAATCTATCTTCACAGGGGGATGGACTAGACTAGATCAGCAAGACCCCCAATGTAGTGGTAGTTTAGGTGTAGGTGAAGGTTTGGGTGCAGATGGATAGGTTTGGGTATTCAAGTGAAGATTGGGGGTAAAGGTGAGGTAGACGAAGAAGAAGGCTGATATTACTATTTCAAATGTGATAGATTTGGTTGTCTTAGGATACTTTATGATAGATAGTGCCAAAGTATCAGGGAGACAACATATGCATTTGAATGGATATTAGGATTCGAAGGCACCACCAAAGTTTGTAGGTAATTGACATATTCTAAGCGATCAGTCCAAACGAGACAATGATGTATAGGTAGAGGAAGAGGATGATGACAGACTTAGTGGTAATTCCCGGTGAAGGATTCTAAGGTCAATGTAAGAAAAGTAACTTTTTGACTTCTTGACTCTATATGTAGAAGAGATGTAAGAATTTTGACTAGGATCTTGGAAGATCCTCAGACATAAGCATCACTTATAGGAAGATGATATAAAATTGGATCCTTTATAGGTTGAGGAGGGATCAAGGTAGTTGGTGTAGACTCATCCTTAGGCAGAGAAGAAGATAATATAGGCTCTTTCATGGGTAGAACGCATGGGTAGTGTGGGATCCTATCAATATGTGGAGGGATAATTGGGGGTAAACTTCTTTCTAGATGAAGGAAGTTGGTCATGAAGGTTATTTTGGTAGGTAAAACATTGGGTAAGGTCGGACCTTCCATGTCATAGAGGATATGGTGAGGTAGGCTCCTCTGTTGGTAGAGGATTAGGCAAAGTAGGATCCTCCATAGGTAAAGGAGTAGGGGAAATAGGCTCCTTCGTGGATAGAGGAGTCTGCACACAAGAATTTCCTCAAAAGATGGGATGGGTGGTAGCTGAGAAGAAAGAGACAGTGTACTATATTATAGATGTTATGGACCTCGCGAACTTTGGTATCATTGCTAGAGGTCTTTCTGATCTTATTTTGATGATGGGGTGTTGTTTGGAAAAGGTTTATTAAATATATGAGGGTTTTTTTATTTTAGCGCGTCCATCTAAGGGTTATCCAAGGATGAGATCTCCATTATCTAAAATTTCTTGGATAATTTTCTTGAATTTTGTTATAATTTCGATCATTATATTCCCATAACATAGTGATAGTTACAATAATCATGCTCCTTATACCATGCAAGTACAGATAAAAGGAAGGATTAAAACTAATGTGTGGTTTGATCAGGTGGAAGGGTGATGACTCCCACTTTTAGCAACTTTTCCAACAGATAGTAGTAAGGATGTCCTATAGGGGTGTAACGTTTCTCTTCATATTTGTACTGGAAATTCTAAATAAGGGAAAGATTATAACATAGGTTTCGATTCGTTTTATGGATGAGAGGGGTCCAAATTTTAGGACCACTACATTGGTGGATCCTTTTTCTTTAGAATGATTTTTGGAATGATTGTTTTGTGGTTTAGAAGAAGAGGAGGAGTCATTTGACTTAAACATGGAGTGACTCTTGTTGTGAAACTTAAGATTTTCCTCTTCAAGGGCATGGATCTCTAGCTTCTGAGCCATGGTGAATGCCTCATCAAATGTTTGCAATGTTTATACCTGAAGAGTTGGGAAATGTGCCTAGCACAATCCCTAGTGAAAAACTCTATCAGCTCAGGTTATGAGGCAAGTTGAAAGGTGAGCTGATTAATGATCCCCACCAAGCGTGCGACAAAATTTTATGATAGATTCATCATCATATTAACGAATGAATAGAGTATAAATTAGTCATAGAGACCTTCTTAGAGATATTGATGGAGAAGTGATCAAGGAAGTCTTAGGGCCAACTGATTGAAAGAGAAGACTGAGTGCCTAGGTCAAAGCATTGTACCAATCCATAGTGCCAGGTCCTGCCATTAAGGACATGGGGAAATTCCTAAGGAGCAAGGCATCATTCATGGGTGATCAAATAATAGATGTTTGAATGATCACAAATGTTGTTAGGGTCTTCCTTGTATATTAAATCAATTAAACTTAGGAAACTCCCAATGTGTGGGATAAGGGTGAATGGGTATGGATGGATGTACTAGGCTCATTACAGATTTCATCGTAAGTCAAAGCATTGTGAGAGCTTAAAAACATATGCTTTGAGGGTCTACATCTTATCCATCATCATCTTTATAAGATATTTCATAGGATTATATTGAGGAGTACACCCTATAGCATGTGACTATAAGGTGATGGCCTCATAATATGAGTGGGTCATGGAGACCTTCTTAGGCATGCTGAGTATATGGAGGTCTTCGAATAAGAAAATTAAGAGCCAGCGTCAGTATGTATGAAGTCCAATAGCCTCATCGAGGACAAATAGGTATAAATCAGTCATACCCTAAATATTGATAAAGAAGTGGGAAGTCTTGGACCAATAATTGGAGAAGACTGTGCCTAGAAAATCACTATACCAATCTAGGTAAGGTGTAGGTGGTAGGAAATTGTGTAAAGACCCTCGTGGTGATGGTCTTTGAAAAGAAATGTTTGGGGTATAGATCAATGGAACTTAGGAAACTTTTGAAAGGGGGTATAGGATGTTGACAGGGTCATTATAGATTTCATTAATGGCATAGAGCCAGAAACATTTTCTTTGATAGGCATCATCATAATAAGATATGTCTTAGGATTATATTGGGAACCCTACAATATAGGGGTTGGATAGATGAAGGCATCCAGTAGATGTCAAGGTATGGTGGTTCTGAATAGAAAATTGAGATGGGAATGTGAGGGATGTCGAAGGTGTACCCTCAATAGATGTCGAGGAAACATGTATTTGTTGAGGTAGTCGTAGGTGGGAACATTGTGTAAAGAACCTCATGACATGGGAGTAGGTAATAGCTAAAGTACCATTCACAGATATGGATACCACTGGGGCATGTGTAGACAAGTATGTAGGCATACCAAAGGGGAATGTATGTGGGGTCGTAATGAATCATATGTTGGTAGAAGAGTGGGATGGCAGATGTAATGTGTAGAAGGAAATAAGAGGTTATGATCAAGGAATTTAGAAAAGATCCTACATCACCTAAGTAGGCGGCAGAGATGGTAGTAGGGATCACGGAAATATTAGAGGTAGGCATCCATAGGCTGGCCTGATGAGATGGAGGTGGCAAGATAAGGCAAGGTCAAGCAGGTGTAATCGAGGTAGAAAAACTAGCATACTAAATTCATGATAAGAATGCTCGCATCTTTTGATGTTGAAGGGCTAGCGGGAAGGCCAAACCATGAAAGAAAGATGGAAAATGAGGTATTTTAGGCTCTATATAACTGACAAACTTAAAAATAGATGTTTGGTGAAGTCTATGGAGGTTAGAAATATGTTGTTATTTCTGAAAAAATCAAAAACACAGTGACCGATACTAGTCAACTAAACCGATGTCGGTTAGGTAGTAAGATACCTATGTCAGTCACTATGGACCAATGCTGATCTGGTAGATAACTGATGTTGGTTAATGTGAAAATAAATAAATTTGAAAATCTGGAGAAGAAAATTCATAAAACGGGTATAAACTGGGTCCTATTAAGGGTGACAAAGACTTAGAATTAAGTGTATTGAAAGGAATTCAGAACACAGAAAGTTGGTATGTAATTGAAGTGAATGTTGTTTTTGATAGGAATAATCAAAAACACAGAGATACTGATAGTGATTAGTTAACCGGTGCAAGTATGATGATGGTAACCGATGTCGGTCACTGGACCGATGCACAGGTTATTGATATTTTTGAAGAAGATGAGATTTTTTTATATTTTCAACTAAATTAAGTCAAAATAAGCTATCCAACCCATAAGTTGCGTATAGCAAAAGAAGATATGTCCTATCACACTCAGAAAAATAGAATACACGAGTTGTGATGGTGGAGTGTGAAAATGAAAGAAAAATTGATGAATCATCTCACAACTCAAAACTCAGAAGACAAGAAAAAAAATCAACAATCCCACAAGCAAAAACTAGCAAAACAAACACGTAAATCCTAGGTATCATATTTTAGTGTTGAGTGGCTTATGCCTTTTAGACTTGACTGTGAATGAAATAGAGTTTTTGGATAATGAAGGTGCCCTAAAAGCAAGTTATGGCTGGTTTAAGGTTAGTTTTGGATAAAGAGTCTCCCCAATATACCTTTTGGTACATGAGGTTTGAGATCTGATATGATAAACTGGCCAAAACACCAGGCAGGGCCCACTGTCAATGGGTTGTTAAATCCCTGACAACTTCTTCCTGAAAAGGAGATGTTTAAGAAATTTATAAATTATGTAAATGGTTTGGCTTGTGTGTGAAATTTGAACTATGCTTAATCCAATCCAATCACCAAGTGGTAATGACCTCCACTGTGTGATTACTAATTAAATCTATGTGATCTAATGTGTCACTCAAAGGATGAAATGCACATATTTTAAAACCCAAATCAAAAATGATATTCAATGTAGACAATAGAAGAAAAAGTAAAGGAATGATTTTCACTAATGCAGTATAGAAGAAATGTGAAGTGCTCTTTTTAAGCACCAAAATATAAATTTCCTTTAGACAAATAGAAAGAGCAGCAGATTTACTAGAGAGAGATATTTAGTGAATATTTTAGGAAAGAAAAAAACACAAAAATGCACCCTATATGAAAATAAAAGGAACCCACAAGATGGGTCCCACTGGGCATGCCAAAATGTTTCACCACAAAGTTGCGTACAAAATAGATAAGGGTAAAGGTGAGGAGGTTACTGTGAAGTTGAAGATGGGTTGCGCACATTGTAGAAGACCAGGTTGAATGTGAATAACTCTTTTTTTCTTGGAAGGACTACCTGAAATACAAGACAAGACCACAAGATAACATTAAAAACATTGGTTGGTGGATTTTCTAGTGGAGGTTGGATCCAGAAAGTAGGGTTTCTTCCTAGAAGGATTTCAATCAACATTTTAAGACAAATCAATGCTAATAAAGAACATGAGATAGAGAGACCTACTGGAGTTGTATAGTTTAGGTATCCTACACAAGCATAGTAAATTCAATCTAGTCTAAATAAATGCATACAAGAATAAATCTAAAGAGGTTGATTCATTTTTTGAGGTTTGTGGGTATGACAGATGATGTTATGGAAGTATGGGTGAGATTCTGGGAATCTTTGAGAGATATTTGGGTAGGTAAATTAGCTTGTTGGTCAGGGATAAATTACCATTCAAAGATACCTATGTCGGTTGGGCGACCGATGTTGGTTGGGTGACCGGGGTCAGTAGGGGTAGTGAAATAGAGATGTTGAAAATGAGAGGTTAGGCACTCTCTGTGATTTCACAGAGAGTGAGGGAGGCTTGGGTGAGGTCATGCAAATTTTAATAAGACTCAAAGGTGATAAGATGGGTGTTTGGGCAAGGTATGAAGGTTCTTTGGGTAGATGGTTCAATGGAGGTACTATGGGAGAGATCTGGGTATGGTATTGGGTGAAATGAAATAGATAACTAATAAATAACTAATCTATTAAAACAAATGAAAAAGAATAAATGTACTTACTTGTGAAATGGAGATGAATAGTAGGAGGTGGTAATGGTTGCAAGATAAAGTGGTCCTAAATAAAAGTAGCGGTAGCAGGAACACACGATGCTTCTCTGTTAGTGCACTGGAGCTTTGGATTAATCTGTTGATGAATGGTGTGGTGTCTGAACATTGTAAGGGGCTTTAGTATGTCGCAAGATTGGTGAAAAACTTGAGAGTCAGGATGTAAGGTCACAAGAGCCAAGAAGAAAGATTCTGGAACTTAAGTAAAGGATTGGAAATTCATTTTTAAAGGAACTAACAATGGTTAGGTGACTGGCGTTGGCTAAGGAATAAATGGCGTTGGTTAGGGAGAAAAGGTCATACTTTGCCAAAATAGCCTTTTATTACCAATTTTGGCATGATTCAGAATTGATTCTGAGTCAAGAGTGTGGAATGGTTCTAAATGGAGTGGGAAGTTGGTTAGAGGAATGATAGGTAATTAAGGTTAGGGTTAGAATAAGTCCTAGTTAGTTAAGGGGAGTGGGGATTTTGTCTAGGCTAATTAATAGGCTTGGAAGGGGTCAATGGTGAGGTGATGAGGTGAGGTGGAGGGCAGAGGTCACTAGGTGAGGTGAAAATTAATTTAATTTAGGTAATTAAATTACTAATTATGTGAAGAGGGGTCATGGTTAGGTGTATGTCGAATTAATTAATTGGAAGGGGCTAGAAGGGTTGTGACCCAATTTTAGTGTCTACCCTCTTGTTATGTAAAGTGGTTCTTCCTTTACAAATGGAAAAGTACTAATCATGAGTTATGTTAGATTGAGGTAGAATGCAATGCCATTGGTTATCACTGACCCATGCTCTAATGGTTGCTACAGTTTGCAGGTGGCCCGATAAGGAAGATAAATGAAGGAAATTGACTTTTTATTTGTACTTAGTTTGTAAAATGTATAAAATGATGTGACATATTATAAATTTTAATAATTTTAATTATTTACTATTTTCAAAAGGAGAAAATGAAAATAAATTAAAATTTAGTTATTCCATGTGTGGATTGAAGGTTGTATGCAGTTGTAATTGAAAGTTGTGTAGTGATATGGAGTTATTAAATCAATCATTTATCATACTATTTGTAGTATTTTCATCTTAATACTCAAATTGTTGGTCAAAAATTACCTTTCCCTTTCCAAAAAAATAAAATGAACTATAAACCTCTTATCATACCTTAATTTTTAATTGAATCTTGTTAAGTACAAAAACCCCATCATGTTAAGGAAAGGTTTGAACCAATTTCCAGTTGTTTCATGGTTTTTTACTTTGAAAAAGCCTTGATATACCATTTTCATGGCTTACGGCATCGTGCAAGGACATGACTACACTACGTGTATCCTATCTCTTTGAGGGGAATACGTTCCTTACTCCTAGATGTCATAGTGCTAAGTCCCCCTTGAACAAAATAATCCTCTTCTAGGTATATGGTCCTTAATACTCTTGTGAGTATCCTAATTCATGTAAATATATTTGGGTTATTTCACTACCAAATAATCTATTAAAGAAATTTAAACAACGCAAATGAAGCCTAGGTCCTAGTTTCCTACTCTTGGAACTATGAAATTTGAACCCCATAAGCTCCTTGCAAATATAAATGTCACCTTGGTAAGAAGTACTGAGGTACCTTAGTTGTATGAAATTTTGTGAGGCATGGATAACTTATTACCATAATTTTTTCTTCGTGGTAGAGTTTAGAACCTTTGAGCATTAACAAATTTAATAATTCATGGATATCTTATGAAGATTATTGGTTAAGGACCCTTAACGCATGGTTTTTGATGAGAGGAATAGTGTTGTAGAAGGCATTCAAATTCATATTGTTGTATTTAGTATCCCACATGTGAACATATAACTTAAATACTTGAGTTGTTTTAGTGTCATAAAATGATGTTCTTTGTATGAGATAACACCCTTTGGAATCTTATTTTCCCTAAGTGAAGATAAGTCATATATATTTCGTACTGTTCATAAACCGATTTCAACCTAAGACAAAAGTAAATAATTTTAATAAAATAAGAACAAAAGTAAGTGAAATGAATTTTGGTGCGATTGTGATGAATTTTTCATACACCTTGAATGAGGTCAAAATGGTTTTAAAATTATAATATGATCTTAAACGAATGAAAATAATGGTACGTATCCTAAGTGATCAACCTTCTAACAATGGAAACTTGTAATATTAAAGGATACTTCTTCACATTCATGACCAAGTTTTAAAAAAACAAAGGTTGCAATTGATCAAGTAATCTAAAAAGGAAATGTGAATTAATTTACCTAAGTATCTTGTGGGTTAACCATCTCTCTTACTCATCTATTGGTCCCTCTTTATTATTGGTGTTATTCTTGTTGGATTGGATGTGTTGTGATTTATTGTTACTACATTCATGTGTTTCTGAGTTTGAAATAATATTAACTCCCTTAGCCCATGTTTGATTCAAGGATTTAAATGAAGTTCAAAACAATCCATGTGAGCTATTTAGTGATGGTCAAAGACCTCACTCTCTCTCCTCATTCTTGTAAATTATTTTTTTATTTTTCCATCAATTGATGGGATGTATGTGATTTAATTCTAATTTGAGTAGTAATGTGGTTTCATTATATGTTGTGTATTTGTTTCATCATCAATGTGAGACTAACAAGTGTTTGGTGTGTATGAGGGAAGGTAGGGCCAGTATGGAGGGATAAGTAAAGATAAAAATTTGAATAAAACTTGTGTTACATTGAGGAACTAAAGGTATGTGGTATTTTTCTAGTGGAGTGATAAGTGTTTTTTTTAATAAACTAGGTGGAGGGATAAGTGGCATGCAATTTATTTTATTGGAGGAACCAAGAATTTATGCCTCATACCTTAGTGGAGTGATAAGTGGTATGGATTGACCCTAGTTCTCGTTGTAAGCCTTTAGAGGCTTGGTATTGTGTGTTAATGTTGTGAATGTTCCCAATCCTCTCTCCTTCAAGCATGTTACGAACACTTGACATGGTGATACACATTTGACATAATGTATTTTCTCCTTCTCTTAATGATTAATCTCGATGGAATTAATTGGTTTCTATTTGGAATGCATGTGCATTGATGGGTGTGTTATATTTTCCTTGTATGCATGAGTATGCTTTGTATGTGTGTATTTTGGGGACTTTCATTGCCAAAGGTAGAGTGATAAGTGTGGAGGGATAAGTGTGTTTTCATGTATAGTTACATGACTTATTTGGAGGAACCAAAGGCCAATATCCCTTCCTTAGTAGAGGGATAAGTGGAAGTATTGGCACCATTTCCCCTTGACAAGCTATGTTATAGCTTGGTGGTATTATACTCTTATTTCTATTGTTTATTTGACATAACCATCTCCTTATTTGGAGATACATACAAAGTGACACATGTTGTATTTTGATTCAGGCATTTTTTTGTTATTATTTTGGCTCAAGTGATATTGTAATTGTTGTTGATAAGTGTTGCAAGCTTTAAATTTTAAAAGTAAAAACAAAATTAGTCATGTTTTTTGTTGTGTTGCTAGTGTGGGTGTTACAAATACCATGGTGATATCATGTTTGAGTCCCTCAGTGGACTGCCTGCTTAGTGGGACACGAGTAACATGGAAATCAGCTAGAATTACATTTTCTTATAGAACTTCTCTCTGTGGAGTGGACCTCTAAATACCTCCTTTATAAACTTCTAACCAAAGTCTTATACATAATTTTGACCCTTTTGGGAGGCCTTAAGGAACTTTGGGATGTAGAGCACATAAGATCATTAGTATTCACCAACAACTTTACCTTATTATTCCTTTAAAGGGTTTCATTTAACCATCCTGTAAGGGGTATCTCTTATCTTGAAGTGGGTTTCCCAACTAGTACCAAGATCAGCTATTAGGAAGGAGTGGGAATGATCTGAGTCTCAGTAACCTTCAACTCAATATAGGTAGACTGTCTCTCACTTGTTTCTTTCCTAGTTGTAGGCTCAATAGATGTATTACAAACTTCCACCTCAAATTCTTGTGGTTTCTCACCAACTACTTAAATGGACATAGTGACCCTTGTTTATTTCACTTGCGGGAGGTGAGGAAGATGGACCTACTGATTGGGTGGTATGAAGAAATGCATCTACATGTCCTTCATGAGTTTTTTTCCCAACAGTGGCTTCAAGATCCTTCATGTTGGGATCTTTTGTTGGTTGTACTATAAATTTCTTGGAGCCCCCTTCCTTATAACCCTCCAGTTCTTGACTCAGAGTGGGATATTTTTCTTCCACATTTTCCTCCTCCTAATTTGTAGATATAGTATCCGTAACTCCTTGGTATATTTCCAATGCTATCGCCTATCAATAAATAAGAGAATAATTTTTCATTTTTGGGGCTTATTTTGTCCTTCTCTACTTCTTTATTACTTTGGAATTCAGTGGTGACTGCTGTAGGGGAATTTTTTCCTGAATACTTTTCTTGACGGCTTGGGTTAATAACTCCCCTTCACTTGACAACAATACATCCTCTGGTAATGGTGGAATAGGATGCATGGGGATCAGAGTAGACATATTGTAATGCCCACTCTTCTTCAACACTAAATGAACCGTGTTATCAATTTTGAATTGATTATAATCATAAACCTTGCTATTGTATTCTAGTTAGCATACAAATGAAATGTGTGGGACATCATGATTAATATTGTGTTTTGGTTATTATTTTGATAGTGTGGTTGTATTGTGTAATTGATGGAAATTTAAGGATATGATGATGATCTAGAATGGTTTCCTTGTTATAAATTAATTTTGATGTCATTACTCTTCGATATTTCTTCACTATATTTGATTTGTCTCTATGAATGGACACATAGACATTATTACACTTTGTACCTGCAAATATTAATAGATGAATAACATTAACTCATTGTGATATGGGAATCGAAGGATAGACATTATTGTAACTAAACTGATTAACTATTGATAGACATTCAGTATGGAAGACAATGATGTGTTTTTAGCTTAGATATATATTGATTTTTTGAATTTTTTTCATATTGATTTTATCATGATGTTCAAAGTTATTTTTTGATTTCTTTGATATAGACGAATTGGTGAAATAGTGAACAAGTGAAAGTATTTCTTAAATTATATGATTAAGTTGGTTTATGATCTTAATTACAAACTGATGTATTAGTAGAATCGAAATGTTGAAAATTGGAGTAATTGTTGAATTACTTGGTCTTAGCGATAGTAGTTATGATATTTGATGTTGAAATTGATATGTAGATATAAGAGTTTTATTAGTTTTACATCGTTAATATGGCCATGAGGCCAGAGAGGTATTGTGTGATTTTTTAGGTAATTATATCACAACAATAAACCACGGGTGATAGGATACCAACAATGAAATAATGTGGGGTATTGGCAACAGGTCACCATGGCAACTCGTGTATTCATATGTTTTGTATTGTTGTTTATTGTTTGGAGCTCCCCATTGGGGGGTGATGTCAATAGTGACCTTGGGTAGTTTTGTGACTTTGTCTTGTTGATTTATTCAATTGTGAGTTATTTTATTTTTTTAGTATATAGAGTCATTTTTATTTTTTAAGAACCCCTCTTAAGTTGATTAAAAGTTTTTAACTAGTACTAATTAGGATGTGACAAAAGGGGAGAAATAAATGTTAGTTGGTAGCCTTAATGAGTGTTGGTTTGGAGTGTTTTAAATTTGTTTTGGGTTGTGTGTACTCAATATTCCTTGTGAAATTCGGATTTTTACCTTCTAGGCTATTTTGGAGACTTGTGGGACAAGTTAAGCTTGCCCCCACAGCTCTTAAAGTCACCCACCCACTTAGCCTATGATGTGAGGGATTTATTTTAGGTCCTATTTTGTGTTTTAATGGAGGAAAAGAGAAATTAATTGGACTTTTCTTACAAGGGAATTTATTTGTGTCCTTTAGGGGTGTGGATTTGGGTCGAGTGTGTAAGAGGGTGGTCTTTTTCTCAACCACCAATTTATTATGCTTTGGGGTTTGGGTTTGACCTTGGTGATGTGGGTTGGAGGAGAGATGATGTGTCATCCTACATGGAGCCACATCGCCCCTCTCTTCCTCTTTTATTTTTATTTCATATTGTAACCCCTATTTTCATAGGAAACTTAATTGATAAAGAAATATATATTATTAATATATAATAGACATATATATTAATAATATACATTGATTACTTTTCAAAATATTAAAACCATTATATAAATACTTTAATAGAAATTAATAAATTAGTATTATTGTAAAAAAAAAAAAAGAATTGATATGTGTGTGTGTGTGTGTAAACATATATATATATATATATATATACATATACATATATATATAATATATATATGTATGTATGTATGTATATATACATACATATGTATATATATATATACATATGTATGTATATATACATATGTATATATATATATACATATGTATGTATATATACATATGTATATATATATATACATATGTATGTATATATACATATGTATATATATATATATACATATATACATATATATATATATATATATATATATATACTCACTTATATATTATTATTTGAAAATAACATTAAAACCCTACCACTTTTGAATCGGTTAAGACTTAAAGTATTTGTTTCAATGAATAAAACAAAAAAAGGTGAATGGTATAAGTTATGGCCCATATGGTTGTGGCCTGTAGTTTTTTTTTGAAGTTTTGAATTATGGGGTGGGGGTAGGGTCAGCACCCCTTTCCCAACACTAACCCCCTTTCTATTAAAATAAAACATTGGCTTTTATTTATGTTGCGGCCATTATAATTTATGTGGTCTTTCTTCCTTTGGTCGGTCTGTGCATAGTTTTCCTTCGTATCCGTGAGTTCTTTTACCGCTTCCACACACACACACACAAACATGTTTTGGATTATATAAAACCCCCTGAATCTTAGGGTATTTAAGATTAAATAAAAAAGGGGGGTGTATTTTCTCAAAACAAATATGTAAGGCTTCAGGTTTTACCCAAATAGATAATATATTCATTGTGTATATAATTAACCTACAAGACAATACTATATAAAAACAAATAAAGAGGAAGAGATATATAAACTCACAAAGGAAATGGGTAGATCCTTGTCATAAGCACATGATCTTAGAAAAGGAGAGCTTAAAATCCTCTCCAATGGCCTCCATGGCTTCATTTCCCTCTCCTATTTCCTTCACATGCAACACAAAACAAGAGGAAATGAGAGATTAGATTTAGAAAATGAATATAAGAGAACCCATAAGGATATCTAGGGTTTCTTTAGTCTAAACAAGTGTATTCATTTTTATGCATTTCAAAGAATAAGGAAATCCCATGCGCGCCGACCTATCACCCAGCAGGCGTTGGGCACTCACCCAAGGCACGCACAGGAACCAATCCCCTCCTTTATGTGAGTTTTTTGAGAAGACAGTATTGACAACAGAAACTTAAGTGAAGAAAATGGTAACGAACCATACATTCATCTTAGAGCTCAAAATGGGCTTCTAGACCACTATATTCATTCAGATAAGAAAAGCATTATAGAACATAGATTTGAATCATAACAGAAAGGATATGAAGAGGGGTTTACACCCATACTCATATGAAATATGTGTAAAATTGATCCATATAGATATAAGTAAAAATTTGAACTACATATATCCATATTAAACACATTTAGTAATCACATTACATTCATTGAGGCTATCACATATCCATATAATAGTGCAGACCAATGTCATGCATTATTTGTCATGCAATAGTACAAATAAATATATTCAGACCCATCCCCTTGACACATCATACTCCTACAGATCCTCTAAACCCAACCCATAGTATTTTTGCATAGCTTCACCTCTTTTCCATTCTTTAGGTATATATCTTTCTTCCACTGGGTGCTTGTATATAGCCTTAGCAAGCACTGCCATGCCTTTCTAAAGTTGTAGATCAGTTGAGAAGTGTCCAAGTGGTCCTCCAGGGAGCATGCTCCTTCAGACTCAAGCTCTCCATTCTCCGCCATGATGACCTTTTGGAATCTTCTATCGCAAGATGTATTCCTTTTATGGGCACCAAGTTATAAGTTTGGCACCTTATCCACTCTACATGCACAGTCGGGTCATGCTTTCCTTGTGTTCTTCCTAATATGCCAAATATGGCTAAGTCCCAAAACCTTTTCTCTTCTTGCACTTGCGTTCCACTGGTTCTACTAATCCCTCCTAAAACCTTATCCTGTGTGCTTTCAACTTATGCGCCCTTCTTTAAATAGGCATTGCACATCCACACGCCTTCTTGTACATAGCCAATATTTTAGGGGCCCAACATCACCCCACACTACGCCCATTCTCCGCCCTCAGGAACATTTTCTTAATGAATAAAGAATGATTGTCCTTGAATAGTTTAGGGAAAGAGTAAAGGAATGAAGAATTTGGGGAAGAATGAAAGAATGGGGAAACTATGGTTACTTCTGCAAAAAGGAGAGGTAAATATTTCTTCAATTTTACCTCCAAATTATTTAAGGCATCAACTTCATTCTATGCTTATTGACAAAGGTCACGGACTAGGGCACTCACCTCTTAAAATCCTAGCCCATTCTCCTTGTGTATTCATCATTTCCACGATCCCCTCTAATTTTTTTTCCCTAATCCTCGAGAGCATCCATCTTTTGAGTGATTAGTGGGTACAACTCCTTCATTTGGCTCTTTATTGAGCCCCACAAGGTCTCAATAGCCTCTAATTTCTTCTCAACCTCAGCTAGAATTATGTCATGTTCCACTCTATTCCCCTTGTTCTTCTCTTGGAACTCCTTGAGCTTTGTTTCATGAGTGGCAACCAGAATGCTCACCACTCTATCTCTATCAATGCAGTTGTCATAGGCAGCCTCAATGACTTAGGCAGTGACTTTCAAATTAGCAAGGAATTTATTGTACTGAGCAAGAATTTCCACAACCTTCATCTTATCCTCCTTCTCTTTTTGGGGAGATGCCTCTTCTGTAGATTCCAAGGCTAGTGGTCACCATTCCATTGAGATGATGTGGGTCACATCCTCTAGGCACTCTAGGGTGGATCCATACTTCTACTTTTGTGGTGTCAGATCTAGATGCTTCAAGACAATGGCATCCATGATCATCTCTACTTTCTTATAAACCTCACGTACCCTTGCCTTCTCATATTTTAACTCACGCCTTAGTTGAGCACTGATTAGTTCTTCTTGCCTTAAGTCCTTAGTTCTTTTAGTGAGCTCTTCTTCCTTCCTCTCTAGTTTTTCCTCTAGGAACTTCACCCTATCGTTCCTCTCGAAGATTTTGGCTTCAACCTCGAGAAAAAACTTGTTCAACGCATTACAGATTTGTTTGTCTAATAGCTTTTGAGAATTTACCAAGGGGTTGAATCCTTTTGACTTAGGTACCTTTATTATTTCCCCTCGGCTTACTTCAAACTCCAGATCGTCGATGTGGGACTCAAATTCCCAAGAAATTATTTTCCTCGTCAGAGTGTATGCACCTTCCTCATCAAATGATTTCATAGCCAAGAGTTAATCCATTGGTACAGTGCTTTGAAAGAACATGCGTAACATATTGTTTGGATCATCAATTTTTCCCATCCCCTGAACTTGTGATGCTTCTGTGCTCTTTCTCCCCATGTGCGTGGCCTTAGGAAAGCTTATAGACAAATTGGGATCTCCTCCCATGCTGCCATATTATTTTTCTATGCTCCTCCGCAACTTCCTTCATCACCATGTCTGCATTGTGTTCCATTTCTTTCTTTGCCAGGTCCTCGATGATTTTTTCTACTTCTTTCTTTGCGGCCTCATTCACTTGTTCCTTTGTGAGGCTTGGGGTCCTTTTTTATTGTGTGACTTCTTTGCTTATCTCTTTATCTTGAGCATCTTCCACTTCCTTATCATGCTTTCTCTTGATAAAGATGTATTCATATTTCTCATCCTCTCCTTCCTCCTCCGAGCCATGTATTTTGAACACTAAGGGGCCTTGGAATTCCTCAGGTTCATCATCATCATCTATTTTCCTCTATGCGCCTCTAAGCTCTTTGTATCCTCCGAGTCATCCTTCTCTGTCACCTTTTTCTTATTCCTGACAAGAGATTCTACTTTCTCTTCCTCCTCATCTGGTGACTTCTCCTTCGGTGCTTCCTCTTGAGATCATGGCTCACCTTGCTCTAATGCCTCTTCTGGGGTCTTTTCCAGGGACTTCTCGACACACATAGGTGCTTGACTTGGCACTTACCTCCTGCACACCCACTGATTATGTAATCTAGACACTTGGGGCCCTTTTCTCTTACACCTCTCTTTCTCTCTTCTTTGGCATGGGCTTCCTCCTTCTTGTAGGGTCTTCAGGGATGGATACATAATTTTCCAGGTATGCGCCCTTTTCAAATTTTGTCCTTATATGCAGATACACTTGCGCCACAGTCCTTCCTACAATTGGTAAAGTCAGGGACTTCATCATTTGGACCTCGTGGGATACATACTTTTTCACATATGTGTGCTTTTTTAGGGTAGACAAGCCTCCTACATAGCTCTCTATGGTCTTGATCCACCTCAATAAGGTCAAACCTTATTATCTTGGCCTCTTTGAACCTATTCACCCCCGCTTGGAAGTATTGCGCGGTGAAGGATAAGGGAAGTTTGCACCAGGGGATTATTATTTCCTCTATCGATTTGAATCTATCAATGCAAATTGTTGGTACACTGTAAACTTTTCTTCTCCATCCAATAGCACTGGTAGTTACTCTGGAATTCTCCACTCTACCCCACACGCATCCCTCATTCACTTGTACTACTTTTCCAAGTGCACTTTGTGAGTGGTCACCATGGTCTCACAAGTATACTTCACGAACCTCTTTGTGGGTGACGGTTCTTCTTCTAGGTACTCCTAAACAAACCTTTCCAGCCCATCAGGCACTCCGATATCTTAGAAAACAATTTTGAGGAGGACATTTCCAAATAGTATCTTCTTGCCCTCATGCGCGTTGTTAATGATTTCATCTGCGATGAAGGCAGACAAGTTGTATATAGTCTCCTTTGATATTTTTCAGCATACATTCAACCATGCCTTATTCACTTGAGTCCATCTTGCTTGATCATTGATCTTGGTTACAAAGAACGTGGCCATCCTCATAACGAGGTCTAGAATCTATGTGATGTGAAATTATCATGATGCTTTCTTGTAGTCATATGCAGCTACTATTTCCTTGATGTCCTCCTTGTCTCTCAGATCATCATCTATGCTTTCTCCCTCACAGATAAGCCCCGTGAAATAAAAATGGTCTTCATGAACGTGTAGCATCAGCCACTGATAGAGGCGCTAAGGTTTTTCGAAGTAGGGTAATTCATAAAGTTGCAGTAACCCTGCCTTCTCCAATTTAAATTTTACTTCATCACTATATATGGGCATGCCCTCCGGTGTCCTCTTGTTTGTTGGGAAAACCATCTCCAAAGACATTTCCTTCTCAGTCATATTTTTTTATGGTTATAATCACTCACAGTCATTTTTCTCAGGTCTGAATCCCACTTTTTTCCTATCAATACCCCATCCGGGTATTGCATCTCCGCGTACCACTCTTCATTTTTGCTTGCGAAAATAACCATTTTCTTCACCTTTCCCTTGCCCTTCTACTTTTTAGGTGAGATGGTTGCTTTCTTTTGTTCCATTCTTCTCATTAGGTTAACACTTCAAACATCTTCTCTTTACTCTTCTCTACCACTCTATACAATCCCAAGACTCAATCTTGTGAAGAAACCTTCCTAACTCCATGCCCTAGCCATAAAACCCTAACTAGAAAAATTATTCCACGAGACAAGGCTTCTCAACAACTTCCTCCATGCCCGTGTACTCCTTTCCTACTAGTTTGCAGATCTACTCTAGTCACGCCCTCTTAGATTTCTTAAATTCCTCTTCGCACAGATGTCTTTTGGATGCCCTAGTTTGTGAGATATCTTTTCACTTCGTAAATGCAAGGTAAAATAATGAAGTGCCTGACCTTTTACTTATAGCTTTTTCTTCTTTCCAGCATTAAATGATATTTTACCTACCACTGTACTTAACACTAAATGTGGATTTTTTAACTAAGCTGACCTTACATGCCTTCACTTACGTGCCCAATCTTACGTGAAAAATTTTACAACCTTATGGCGCGTAAAAAATCCATCCTGACAAAAGAATCTTAGGCACGTTTCAACAGCGTCGAAGGTACTTCTTATGTCCTTCACCTAATTTTTTCTCTTTCCTACTTCATGTCGATCCTACGCTTCTTCCTCCTCTGTATGTGGTTTCTCTAAAGTCTTATCTTGACACCAACCATTTTCATCCACCTTTCTTCCATAAGCTTCCTTCATTCCCACGCGTTTCATTCCACTAGGCCACTTAACTAGGCCATTCACCACAAATTCCTCTATCAGCTCAACTTTTCACTATACTCCGCATTCTTCCACCCTACACTAAAATGATGTGAGTCCTCTACACATATACAGACTTCAAAAAGTAATGTGGTTACCGGCACCCAAGGCACAAAACAAAAAATAGAATAAATGATGAGAAAGGGAAACAAAAGAAAATAAATTGCATAAAGAGAAATTCTAAACTAACTAGCAATATTACCTTATTACAAATACCAAAGAGACTTATTTATACTAGGTCTTCAACCTACTCCCATTAAAATAGTCTAGAAATATCATCCCATCCATCGCTCTCAACTGGCATGCACCTGAATCAAGGATGTCCGAGATGATATAGGGCCCCAACTAATGGACTTTCAACTTCTCAGGATGGCACAAAAACTTGAAATCATATAACAATACCATCTTCCCAACCTCAAATTGTTTTTTTTATGTGGTGATCATGTCATGCCTTTTGTTTAGCCTTTTTAGCCTTTTGACTTCGCCTGGCCAATGATCGTCTCTCATCCAATTTCATCAATTTTTTAATCCTTTCCTCCAGCACTTTTTCATCATCCAATCCTCTTATGCATGTTATACATAGAGAAGGTAACATGAATTCAACAAGTAGGATAGCCTCTGCACCAAACACCAATTGAAATGGTGTGGCTTTATTCAACCTCTTGTAGGTTGTCCTATACGTCCATAGAATTGTTGATACTTTTTCATCCCAATATTTCCTACCAACGTCACAAATTTTGGTTAGGATATGACTCAGTTTTTTATTAAATGCCTCGTTAGTCCCATTTATTTGTGGATGGTAAGGGGTAGTCTTATGATGAGCCATCATGAACTCTGCTAACAAAATTCTAATGGTCTCATTTAGGAAATTTGTACCCCTATCACTAGTTAAGCTCGACGAGCATGCATACCTTGTAATAATATTTTCCCATAGAAACCTAGCTCTTGTAGCCACTATACAATCCTTGGTAAGCGCTAATTCTGCCCATCTTGTTAAATAATCCATGCAAGTGATTACATAGTGTGATCCCATCCTACGCGTGGCTAGAGAAATGGGGCCTACAAAATCTATGGCCCACTTTTCAAATGGATCTGTACTTGGAATAGGGTGCAAAGGCATTTCATCCCTCCACCCTGGTTTTCCAAGGCACTGAAAATGATCACATGCTTTGCAATACTCTTTAAAATCTTGATAAAGGGTCTCCCACCATAACCTAGCTTGTAATCTCTTACACACAGTGATGTCCCCTACATAGTCTCCACCTGTACTTCCTCCATAATAGATAGGTACTCATGCTCTACAATGCACTGATGCAACACTTCATCACATCGTAGCTTGTATGAATCACAACTAACCAGTACGTAGGGTATGGCGCATATGGCTAACTACTTCCTCTTCAATGCTTTAATCCCTTCTGACGCCACACTTGTTTTTAGAAACACCGTAATATCCTCTAAGTCTGAGGGTGCACACGACAACCTAAACAGTTGCACATCTAGAATGGTATCCTCAATGTTTTGCGCGTCCTCTCCTGAATCAATTCAAGACAAGTAATCGGGTCCAGAATTACTCTTTCCTGGCTTAAAAACCACTGTGAACTCTAATTCTTGGAATAGCATGACCCATCAACATATGCACCCTTGCAAAATGGGCTTATTTACTAATTATTTAACTGTCATGTGGTCCATGTAGAATACAAATGGTGTTTCCTATAGATATTTTCTAAACTTGTGCAATTCGTAGATCATGGATAGTTCTTCACATTCGGTAGTGGTGTAATTTTTTTCTGTTGATGTTAACTTTCTACTTGTAAAACACAAGGGATGGTCAATAATCCCTTCACCAATTTGTGCTAGTACTACTCCAATGGTTGTACAAGAGGCATCCACATGAACATGGAAAGGCTTATCCTAAATAGGTAAATGGAGTATGGGTGCAGTGACAAGCATATCCTTCAAAGTTTCGAATGCTCTTTATTGCACCTCTCCCCAATGAAAGGAACTCATGTGTCTAAGAAATTCCTCTAAGGGCGCGGCGATCTTGGCATATCCGTTGATGAACTTCCTATAGTAACCCATATGCCCAAGGAATCCACACATGACACTTTTCCTAGTAGGCTCCCCTAAACCCACAATTAATGCAACCTTGGCGGGATCTACTAGTAAGCCTTCCTTGCATATGATATGCCCCAATAAGGTTCCTAATGGGATAGTAAAGACACACTTCTTGATGTTGAGGGATATCCTCAACTGTCAACACCTTTCAAACATTAGTCTTAAGTTATCACAATGGAATTTGACTAGACCATACACAGTCCAATCATCTAAATAGATCTAAAGAAATTTATGGATGAAGTCCTGAAAGGCTTGTAACACAATGTGCGAGAACACCACAGGTGCATTCTTCAACCCAATAGGCATGACCGTATAGAAAAAACTTCCCCATTCAGTGGTGAAATTTGTCTTTATTTTTTCTTCCTTTGTAATCTTCATCTGGTGGTACCCTGAGAACCCATCCATGAAAGAGTAGACTTTGCGCCCGACTACTCCTTCCAAAATTTCTTTAGTAAAGGGGGTTGGGAACGGATTGCTAACACATACTACATTTAGATCCCTGTAGTCAATGCAAATACTTATCCTCCCATCTTTCTTGATGTTGATGACCATTGGGCTTATCCATTCTAACTCTTCAATGGCCTCAACGATACCTAACTCTTTCATTTTTTTTATCTCCTCCTTGACCCATACACATAAATTGGGATTCATCTGATATGGCCTCTTCTAGATTTGGTGTACACCTTCCTTTAGTTTTATCCTCATCTCTCCCAAGGAATGGTGGATGCCTTCGAGTTCATGATACCTGCGTGGGAACAAATCTTGGAACTTGTGTAACAGAGCAATGATCTTTGAGACTTCCTTCTTCGACCAATAGTCTCCAATGATAGCTTCCTTAGGTTCTACTTTTGACCCAATGTTAAAATTCTTCATTTTCAAGGACTCATGGTAGGCGTGCGTCATTTCATCATTGTTATTTATAACATCGTGCATACCTACAAAGTGGTTAACATCTAGACCTTCCATTTCCTCCCCATTTATGACATAAATCATCTTTTCTTTTTCCTTCTCTATGCATTCATGCTCAAACTGCATCTCCTCTGACTCATCTTCATCAAAGCATGCCTCTAAACTAGGCTCTCCTAGAAAATCTAGTAGCTTGTCTTCTACCATGGTACTATCCCCCATCGTAAGGCACTTAATCACTTGCAATACCTTATCCACTGATGGCTTTGTGTTCTGAAATTCAAAATCTTGGATGAGATCAATTGTCATCTCTAGCCAATTTCCCATATGGTGGCGTGTTTTTGAGTGGATATACCATGTGTGCACATAACCTTGTAGTGTGGAATACAACTTATGCACCCATAATGATGGTGGTAAGGCCTCTATGCCTCCTACCTAGGCCTTCTCACAAGCTTGGATGTGGAATGAGGTAGGCTCCTTTCCATGATATTCTTGGATGACAGTGGGCATGTTGGTTCTAGAGAATCTGATAGAGAAGGTAATCCTTACTTTTTGCCATTCTAAGAGACTCTCACGGTGTGTAGCCCATCACCATGTTTCACTCTCGAGTAGGACATAGTTCAACATAACCCTTCTTTCATCATCACTCCTCCACTGAGCTTTCATGTTCCGTAAGAAAATTTCAAGGTATGACCCTCCAGAGTAACTTGGTAACCTCTTTCCTCCTAAGATCTTGAGTGAGCGTGCCTTGGTTACTCTTGTTACATACCACCTCAACTATCTCCCAATTAAATCATAGGTACTTTGCGCCTAATTATCACACATCATGATTTTTGTATCACTTATAGACTAAGAATTTTTAAATTAGATAAATCCTTCTGTAGGGTGAATTATCTCAAGGTCTCTAATGGAGCGTACATAAATTCTATCAAGGACCTGTTCTCCCAAAGGTTTAGTGTAATGCAATGAATTCCCATCCTTCAAAGGGATGATGACCCGTTCTTCCTTGTTCTCAAAACTGATACATCCTTTGTTGAACCTCAGGTCAACGTTGTTCTCGTAGCACCATGGGCACCCAAGAAATGCAAGAAAATTTTCTTCCTCTGCGAGTGCAAAGACTTCGAAGTCTCCAGTAAACTTGGCCCCTTGAATGGTGATCACTGCATCCTTCAATACTCCAATGGGCATTTCCTTAGTTTTGTTTTCTATATATAACACATTTGAAGATGGTTGTAATACAGGCCTTCCCATTTGATGCCATGCATCCAACATCAAAAAATTGACCTTTTCTCCCATGTTGATCAATATGTTATTCAGCAACCAACCATTTACAACTTCATTCAGTGTAATCTCCTTGTCATAGTCAAGGTTATGGGGAGGGATATTTGCATGCAACACCTACCTTTCATGCTCTACTCTGGCACATGGTTCCTTCAACCATATCCATTATCCTAGAAAGGGAATAATATTCTCTTTCCTTAACATTTTACACACTTCTTTGACCTCATCCAAGTCCTTATGCGGAGCCTCAACATTCCTCTCTTGCTCCTGCTACCTAGACTTCTCGTTTAGACACTAGATTTATCCTTGCAAGCTTCGAATGACATCCATTATCTCTTGATACACCTCCTTCTGATGGGTAGGGTCTAGATACTTCCCGTACACCACTTCTTCTCTTAATACTAGAGTCCTTTTCCTCGGTACCTCCTTAGCGTGCATAGCCTTTGCTCGTGTTGTCACCAAAACAGGTTCTAACCCTGACTCACACACCACTCTAGGAATCCACTGTGTGTCAGCCTTATTTATACTCACCATCCCAACACCCTTATCCTTCTAGTGATGTTGGATCATGTGCTAAAACAAATCAGGTAACTCCTCATACTTATGCGTCTTCCCGCACCATGAGCACTACAATAAATCTGGACACTCCACCTGTAATGTTCTAAGATCCACAGTTATGGTAGGTTCCTCATGAGAACTCACTTCTCCCTCCTCAATGGTTACTGCGACCATAGAATCCTCTGTAAAAACCTCTCCCACGTGACCCTCCATCCCTGTGTCCTTCATAACGGTGATCATCCTCCTTGAAACTACTGGCAAGGCTAGTCTGGCACACACCTTGATCAATGGCCTCATGGATCTGGTTAATAATTTGAAAATCCTTAGTATCATGGGTCGTAGAGCTGTAGATATTGTAGTAGCAAGACACATTCTTCTAGATTGTGCACTATAATAAGGGAAACCTACTCGCATCTTGGTCCCCTAAAAATTTTCACAATCTACTATCATGGCACTTACTGACTTCTAGGGGAAACTATCCTTATCATGCCCCTTTACTTCACAATCTATGCACCAGAGACCACTATGAGTCTCATGTGCTAATTTTACAGACAAATTCTCCAACTTCTTGGACATTGTAGTAGTTTGAGCCTCTAGAAAAGGGCACACACCAGTATCAATGCTCCCAACTACTTCAGTGCGTAATGCAGCATCTAAAGCCTCGCGTGGGTTGGTGAATGTTTTAAGTGAAAATTCCCTCCTAAATAGAGTGATCAACCCTCCAACAAACCATTGAACATGTTGAGAAGGGTGATTGTCATATGATAGTTTTGATAGGAGAGTTTTAAACTGTCCATCATACTCCTGCACACTCTTTTCCATTCCCTGTTGGATCTCCTTCAAAGCATTGATTTTCTTCTACTTGAAATATGGTATATGGAACTTTTCTAGGAAGGCATTCTTCAACGCAATGTAGTCTACCACCATTTGATGGGATTCATACTTCCTATACTAACTATACGGGCACCCTTTCAACATTGTTGCAAATTGAATTGCCTTCCACTCCAGGGTAGTGATCCCCTTCGTGTGCCATAGTAATTCACACTTATGCATGTGTTCTGTAGCATCCTCTATACCTTGGTAATCTAGAAAGTGTAAAGTCATCACAAAGAACACTTGAGGAGGTGGTTGAGGCCCTTGTCCTCTTGATCCATATCCACTAGTTCCACCTACAGTTTTTCCTCCTCCATCAAATCCACTGGATCCACCAGGCCATGTGCCTCTAGACCCACCAATAGCCAGTAATGGGCCTAAAGTGGTCATGCCTAATGTCCCCAAAGTTCCACTAAACTACATACCAGTGGTCTGTGAGATTTTTCCACTTCCAGAAGTGTATCCCACACCACTCCCAGATGCGTTGCCCAAACCATACGTACTTGCACTTTGCCCAAAAATTCCTCCAAACACTAGAATGTTATGTGCAACCATGGATGTTCCAAATGAAAAATTATATCTCCTAGGTGCCAATCAATCACTCCCACTAATACCAACTAGGTTATCAATACTTCTCCCTTGATTTGGAAAACCAAGCACTAGGGGTTGTTCACCTGATGGGTTCATATGTGTGCTGATGGATCTTCTTTCTCCATGTGATAAAATCTCATCAGAAGCTAAAGGGGGCTCTCTCCCACGATTGCCAAGATGGGGTAGCACAGACTGCTCAATCTCCATGTCCTCTGTGTGAACTTCAAAACTCTCTCACAATGTCTACCTCCATAGATATATCACACTTGGAACCTCGCATTGTCTATTCATCTCCCTTTCACGAGATTCACTATACTTGATTCATCTCTCCTCCCTTTCCTTTTCATCTGTAATGTCCACCATCTTCCTCCACCCTAGCTTCCTCTCCCAACACTCAGAGTAGCTTAGCTAGCCATGGGGAATGCTTCTAAACTCAAAGTAACGACCAATATCTTCATAGCCATAGGAATATCACTCAAAAATGATCCTCTAGGCTCCCTCAGAAACTCAAACTCAACAAATTTTGGGCAAGAATACATTGAAATGGCATATTATAAAGTGTAACTGGCCAACACTCCCTTCTACTAGTGATCAATAGCACACATCCAAGTCAGATCTACATCCTGCAGCCTCTGATAGTCATCTTGGGTCCACATGCATGATCTATAGTACCCAATTGATATGGATTCGTATGTTGAAATCCATTCATATAGCTCTACTGGTAAGTAGCAAAAGAATGTCTCATACAACTTATGGCATAGGTTCTCTTCTACCCATCTATGTGCATTGAACTTAGGTCTAGTTCTAAATCTTTGAGAAAACTCATCCTCCATGCTTTTGAACCATGTTTCAAAACTTTCTAAAGTCATGTGATCTATCATTACACATCACAAGGAAAACGATGCATGTCATTTCTCACAACTTCAAAAAGAGGGTCTCGATAATGGAACCAAGATGTAGTCATTTTTATGCCTTTCAAAGAACAAGGAAATACCATGCGTGCCGACCTATCACCCAATGGGCATTGGGCACTCACCCGAGGCATGTGCAGGTGTCAAGCCCCTCCTTTATGTGAGTTGTGTGAGAAGACATTATTGACGATAAAAACTTAAGTGAAGAGAATGATAACGAACCATACATTCATCTTAGAGCTTAGAATAGGATTTTAGACCAATGTATTCATTTCGATAATAAAAACCTTACATAACATAGATCTGAATCATAACAGAGAGGAAATGCATAGGGGCTTACACCTACTCATATGAAATATATGTAAAATTGATCCATACAGATAGAAGTAAAAACTGGAACCACATATATCCATATGAAACATGTTTGGTAATCACATTACATTCATTGAGGCTATCAAAGATCCATATAATAGTGTAACCAATGTCATGCATCAGAACTAGAATTAAGCCCCTCATAGTATAAAGAGAAATATTCAGACCCATCCCCTTAATACATCATACTCCTATAGATCCTCTGAACCCAACCCATAGAACTCCCACAATATATATGTAAAGCTTCACCTCTTTTCCATTCTCTAGGTATATCTCTTTCTTCCACCGGGCACTTGTATATATAGCCTTAGCAAGCACCGCCATGTCTTTCTGAAGTTGTAGATCGGTTGCCAAGTGTCCAAGTGGTCATCCATGGGACCATGCTCCTTCAGAATTGAGCTCTCCATTCTCTGCCATGATGACCTTCTGGAATCTTCTATCACAAGGTATATTCCTTTTGTGGGCACCAAGTTGCCAGGCTAGCACCTTATCCACTCTGCATACACATTCGGGTCATGTTTTCCTCATGTTCTTCCAAATATGTCAAATATGGCTAAGTCACAAAACCTGTGCTCTGCCTTACGCGCACACATCACTAGTTCTACTAATCCCTCCTCAAACCCTGTCATGCACGCTTTCGACTTGCACACCACTCTTGAAATAGGCCTTGTGCATCCATGTGCCTTCTTGTACTTAGCCAATAGTTTAGGGGCCCAACACCTAGATCTAATGGCTTAGATAGATTTTATCCAGTGGTGTAGGATTAACCCTACACCACTTAAGTGATGGGGTATTTAGGTGGGAATGAAATAAATAAAAAGATGTGTGTGTAATGTTAAATGGGGTGTAAGGGGTTAGACCAAGTTGTGCACATTATACGTTTTTAAGAAATATACTAACTATTATTGTGCATGATTTTTAAAACTAGAGGATTATTAAAGCTAAACTAATTAAAAATTTAAATTTATTTATGAGCCATTAAATAATTATTTTAAAGAAAATTAAATGGGTTATGAAATGAATAGTGAGGTGAGTATTATTTAAATAACATATTTGAATTTAGTAAGGGAATTTTAATCATAATATAAAGTTGAAATGGATAAATATAAATCAGTGAATAATTTCTTTTTCAATCACCTTGAAATTATGGAAGATTTATAATCAATAATTAAATTAAACCTTGGCTAATGTTGTACCTATGTCTTACCCTTTCAAAAAAAATTATTCCATAATTTTCACGGTTTGCTATCTGGTTTATCCTGGGTTTGAGTGGGAATTTTTTGGGCATTACACATACCGACTCCTATAACTGGTGTTCTTTTCCCCAATGTAACCTCTATCCTAATTTACACGGTAGTCACTTATGTTATGGGATTTGTAATCCTTTTCCTTTTGCACCTAAGTATAGGTACCTCATCTGAATCTAATCCTTCTTCATCAGGGTTTCCCTAAACCACTCTTTTTCCTGTGATATATTTTTCTCCAACATTTCCCATTTCAAATCCCTTCTCAGAGGTTTAGCTAATAGTACCCTTCTTGGTTTGTCTCTTTGATGAATACACCCTAAGAGTCACAAAAGTGGGAATTATTGTCTTGATGGGGGTAACTGTTATCTCAATTTTTTCCCTGTGGAAATATTGGATCAAACACTACCTATGTAGGAAGAAATTCAAGAAATGGTTATGTCGTACAAGCCCATGCTTCAAATCCAACAGAAAAGTTACATGAAGGATCTACAATGGAGTAGCAGGGTCAGAGAAGGAGCAAACAATGTCAAAGAAACCAGAGGCTCAAAGGAAAAGAAACGGCGAAGGCTCATAGTCTTCGTGATCTGCAAATGATTCAGAATGAACCCCAAAATTGGCTAAGTATGGAGGAATCAGTAGAAGCCTCCACATGCCTCATTGGCGTAAAAGGTTATAATCAAACTTGTGTCAGCCCTCCACATGGCCAATGGTCAATAAAGGTCAAATTAAAAATTGGGTCTAAATTGCTTAAGTATGGAGGAGATAGCGGAAGCTGCCAAGTGTCCAAATGGCATACCTCCAAAGATTAAATCCTAAGCCACAGACTCAAACTTGCACCAAACCTACACATGTCCAGAACCTTAAAAGTTACACCGGCCATTGAAAATTCTTCAAGTCAGCGAAGGATGCTAAGTGTCTCAACGACGAAAATTCAAAAGCATGACCCTAAACGGAGACTCAAATGAGTGCGATCTTGCCACGTATCCTAAATTAAAAAGTGAGACAGAGGGAGCCCAAAAATGGTTAAGTATAAGAGTGCCAGCAGAAGCTACCATGCATTAGCTCGGCTTATCTTCAAAGGTAAATCCAAAAGTGGGTCTCCCAAATGAGCACGAAGCTTCCACATGTCCCACTTCTAAAAAGGGGACAGAGTCATCTTTTTTAAATCGACTAAGTATAAGAGTGTTGGCGGAATCCTCCACATGTCTCATTGGCGTGATTTCAAAAGAAAAGTCTTAAGGAAATCCCTAAACAAGTGTAGGCTTACCACGTGTCCTAGATCCAAAAAAGGGACAGAGTTAGGGGTTGAATAATCAAAGTAGAGGTAGGCCGGAAGAGGGTGCCAAGTATCAACCTGGTGCTATTTCAAAGGTAAAATTTGGGGTGGGTTTCCTAACAAGCACCAAGCCTCCACATGTCTAGGGTCATACATTTGACCCTGCCAAGAAAGGAGACTCGGGAAAAATATAAAGGACCCTGCAGAAGTAGCCACGTGTAAGTACAATGCTATTTCAAAAGTGGAAGGTAGGGGCCGAATCTTCAAGGTGTGCGGGACCGCCACGTGGACCCTGTATGGATAGAATCTTTAAATATTGGATGCTCGCGACCAAAATATTCAGATGGCCATATCTATTGACTGGAAACTAAAATTTGGGCAAGAGAATACTTTATGGAAACATCTCGATACCCTCTACGCCATGGAAACATAAAATAGCATTCTTAACATAGTTAGGTGGGTGAGAAGTAGGAAAACATCTTCCAAGACATTAATACAAAATCTGATTTGCTCCAACAACTAGATCGGATTTGATATGATCTACCATTCTTCCTCCTTCAATGTGTCAAACAAGTAATCGATGCAAACACGAAAGATTGTAGGTGTATTTGAGAGGGGCATTACTTGATGGTGGTTAATATTTCAAAGTAGGATTTAATGCATATCTCAAGGTGGTTGAAGCAGGATTCAAATTCTTCCCTCTTCTCTCTTATTCTTCCTATATATTGTAAAGGAGGGGCATATTCAAATAGTTGGTTGATGTTTATCCTCTACCCCTTCCTCTCTTTCTTTCTTAGGGTAGAATGTGGAGTATAAGCCTCCTTTCACGGCTTTGTAATTACATTCTCTTGCCTCTTTCCCACTAATGATGTACTATGTGAACATTTGGAACAATAAAATCTATTTTGTGATGCATCTATTCATCCTTTTCTTATTTTATCATCTCTCCTCCCCTCTCGTCATTACAGGGTATACTGTGCATATTCTGATGTTTATTGCAGGTCCTGGGAGCCATGTTTAATGGATTTTGAAGTGGTGTTCTATGTGAAAACTATCTCTGGCCTATGGTGTATCTTATCCACCCTCTCCTATGCTCACCTCTCTCCACTTCAAGCGGTCAGGTTTGTGATTCAACCACTTCCTTTTCTAGTGTATCACCATTTAGTGTAGGCTCTTTTACAGTTTCTCTCTCTCTCTCTCTCTCTCTCTCTCTCCTTAGATTGGTTAGATTAGGATAGGATAGGTTCTTCCTGCACTGGAGTAGCTAATGGCAAGTAGGTTAGGAGGAAAGAATCAGCTTTCTCCGGAGGTCCATCTCAATTTTTGCAAGTCCCACAGCTTGAGAGATGGTCTCATGTTGTGTAATCACACTAAATTCCCCACTTCACACCCAGGCCATTTGAGGGTGCTGCAATTCTACACTAACAGTTTTGGCATGCCTAGTGGGACAGGTCTAAAGCACCTTACCACTTCATCTTAGTAGGTTCGTGTGTTCGTGTTGAGATTCAATATTTTGAGGCACATGCAAGCTTATATGGCGACTCCATCTGGTCAACAACCCCATCTGTGAAGTTGTTGACCTTTTTCCATCCATTTCCACCCATCATCATTCATTTTTCTTTCCATATCTCCCATTTTTCTTCCATTTCATGAAGTTGTGCAATATTGAATTCATTCCCTTCATGGAGCTCACACTTACAGTAGCAATATAGTTCACCTCCAATGCATTCCCCAACTCCTCCAAATCAACATTATAATCAGATCAAAAACCATTATGCTTACCCATATGAGCAAGGTCAAAGTCAGTTTGGCCATGGATCTTATGAAGAACAAGGGGACGCATTCAATGGTGATAGCTATGTGGAGAATGCTAATTTTTTGAAGAATATCCAAAGAATGATGGCTAGCATGGTACAGTCCAGGGCTATAGCACAAATGCAGGAAATCAAGATTGGTTGCAGAGAACCTTATCGATGGGGAGGCCCTTTTACAAGACATTACAACACTCAGGAGAAGCTTGACTTCATGGTTGAAGTGTTGTCTCGTCTTACACAATGGATTGAGGACATTGAGGCTTATGAGCAAAGTGCAAGACAACCTTGTCAATGGGTAAGTCAATCACTAGCTCCCTTTCCTTCATTTTCTCTTCCTCAATCTTTATCATTTCAGCATGATCAAGAGTCAAACCCCTCATCTTCTACCCTAAGTGTAGATTTCCCTTCTCTATCTCCTGATCTTCCACCCCATTTCAATTCTTCTCCCATTTTCTTTCGCAAACATTCATTCCCTCCGAATAAACAAGAAGTTCCACCTCCCTCCCCACCAAAAAAAATTGCAAAGCTGGTTGAACCCCAACCTGTCACTCCTCTTACTTTCCCAAGTCCATGTTGGGAAGAGACTCAAGAATCCAATCAAGAAAAACATCAAGAAGGGGAGCCCAACAGAGAAGAAATGACAGACAATCTAAAGAGTTGGGCTGTTAAATTTGGTTTTACAAATATCCACTTGATGGTCAAGCCAATAGAGGAGGTCAGAGTTGAAGAGCCAATGGCATCTGAGGCTAGGTTTGTAGCAGAAGAAGAACAAGAACAAGAAGAGGAATATCAACAGTATATTTACTCTAGAAGTAGTGTCCTTGATGGCACTTTATCTGAAGAGGATGCTAATCTAATCTAAGTTACACAACCAGTTAAGGAGGAATAACTATCAGCTCCAATTCCCATTGAAGAGAGCGGATGGGAGAGATCAAATCAGAGTTGAAGCCACTCAATGAAGAAAGCGTCATTTAAAAAAATTTGCTTTCATTCCAGGGGCCTCATTTGATTGATGAACCCATGATGGAGGAGGATCATATAGTTTCAAAGGCTCCAAGTGCGGAGCAGGCCACAAAAGAACCTTCAATTCTTCCTCCCACTTCATCCCCTTTAAGCTCTGATGTTGAAGAAGAGTTTTATCTTTAAAACTTCATGTTTGAGGATGAAGGGAACCATGGTGAGATAGTTGCAAATCAGGAGGACACCATGGAGCAGGTAGAGCACATACAATAAGACCACAAGGAGGTAGACTATTTGTCTGACTTGGAGGATTTCCTTGATGGAGAAAAGCCCATGGAGATCACATCATTTACTCCTCTATCACCCACCTTCCAAGCACATAATCCTGTTTCTATGGAGGAGAACATTCAAGTACAAAATCCTACACTTCATGACATCCCTCTGGAACCAGGGTTCATTTTAAGAGACCTCTTAGAAATCAAAGTTAGAAAATACCTAGCGAATATCCTCGGAACTGGTTTTGCAGGAAGGTGAATTTTTTGGTGTCCAACAGCAAAAAATTTTCCTGATTTTTAAGTGGTGTGATAGAAGGTTGCAGACACACGATAGGAGATTTTTAGTCGCGCGTCAACAAGGTTGTTGACGCATATCAACAAACCTTACTGACGTATGTCAATGAACCTAGAAAATGCACGTCAACAACCTTTTTTATGTGATACAATGAGGATTGTTGATGTGTATCAACAACCTTTTTGATGTGTGACAATAAATCTTTTGTCGCATATCTACAGCCTTCGTCCTCTGGTTACGCAAAAAAAAATCTATGTCACGCGTCAAAAAACTCTCTGTCACGCGTCTACTTCCTCCGCACTCCTATCGAGCGTCAACAAAATCTCCCTTTCACACGTCAACAAACTCTCCTTGTCACATGTCTGTAGCCTCCTCCCTTCTGTCTCATGTCTGTAGCCTCCACCCTCCTATCGCGTGTTTAATATACTTGAAAATACATATTCCCCCAAGTGGTATGAGTGAGCTAGTAATGTTCTACCTAGTGAATAATCTAGGATTATATAGGGGATAGTTTCAAGGGTAGGTGAAGCCGACCCCTAAAAATATTTAAACTATAATTTTTAGGTGAACAAGTCACTGACCCGTGCTAGAAAATTTTCCTTTTCAAATTTTACAAAAATGGAATATTCACCATATTACGAATATTCACCACTAAAATTATCCCTATCTAGAACCGAGGTTGGAAGACATGAATCTTCCATGTTCTTCACAAGAGAAGGAAGAGAAAAGGAAAGAGGATTTCATCATCTCTCTCACACTATCCACCCAAGAAGGTCCACAAAAAGACTCCATTTTTGGAGTTAAATTTCATAGCAAAGGGTGCATTCAAAGGATCATACCTTGCCCAATTAGATACTTGGCTTCATTGGAGCTAAGGGAGAAGCCACAACTGGTCATGCTTGCTTCTAAGCATGAGGATGAGCTCCAATGTACTAAGGATAAGCTACAATGCATCTTTAATATAAATGAAGAGCAACTAAAAGAGGCATTTATCTTGTTTCTAGTTGATACCTTGATAATTTGGGTGGAGGACCAGCTTATGGTTACTTTTTCACTCATACAGGCTATCATATTCAGTGTCAAATCATTTTCATGGCTGCTCCTCTTGAGAAATGGAAGCTACTTCTCCCTTCTTGTAGTAGGATTTTTTTATCTTCTTTCTCTTTGGTTAGTGTAGGAGTAGGAGTAGACTTTGTTTTCATCAAAAGAAGTGCTTACAGACACTCTGCATGTCTCATTTGAAGCATGTATGATTTTTTTATTTGTACATAAGTTTTTTTAGTACTGCTCCAAAGCTACTAAGGCCAGGCCCTTCACTATTCATGGTAGAAGACTGATAGTTGTTATATGTACCCAAACATGTATGTATTTTACTGTCAGAAAGAGGTTACAAAAAACCCCAATGATGATTCAGATCTCTTTGCAAGGTGTTTGAAATCCAGAAAGTTCATCGAGTATACATTTGCATCCTAAAATTCCTTATCCAACTTTTGAATTCTTCATTATAAATTTTGCCTCCCTTTTTCTTGTATTTTAGTCCTTAAGTTACAGGACCACTGCCCTGCCTGGGTGGCAGTCCCGTGACTACCACCCATGACAGGGTGGTGGTCCTGTACACTTTTTCCATAACCTTCTGGTGCACTCAATGATCTGAAAACGTGATGTTGTATTTTTTATCACTTTTAAAAGTTTCCAAAGATCGTGATTTTTTTAACCAATTTTAAGTATTCTAAACTCCACAAATTGATTAAATTCTGATTACTATGCATCCATAGAAGTGCGGAAAACTTTTGTAACAAATAAATTATCAGAAAACTGAAACATTCAGATAACAAAAGAGATTGTTTACGGGGTTCGGAAATTCCTACGTCCCCGAGTTCAGATTGAACCGATCCATTAATAATATTGAAATGCAAGTACAATAACTCTTACAAACAATCAATAATGAATAACAACCTGCAAATGAGCTGATCAATGTCCCAAGAACTCTAAAAAATAGCAGAAACTGTCCTAAGAACGATCTATGGCCCCTACAGTGTTTTCACAATGTGATCTCCCTGCAACTGTGTTAGAAAAACATCTACAAATGGAGATTTAAAAACATTCTATGTACAATAACTCTTCATCTCTGAATTCTGAACACTTTTCATGTTTACACAAGTCACAATTCGGACCAGAAGTGCATTGAAATTCATGTTTTCCAATAGCTTGTCTTGAAAATATGCAAAACCTTCCAAAAACAAAAACTCATGAGCTGATCACTTTGAGTTCTCATTCTGTTTAAGGCCTTCAAAACTAGCGTTCTCTGAGACTGCCTCCTCTTCTGGCTTTTACACAGACCTGCACCAATTGCTATTCAAATACAATATGCCTCCTTTTATATTGTTTCCAAACAGCTGGCGCATTGGTTAGGTGCCTATACTTTTGGATGGGAGGTCAGCTGTTCCAATCCCCTCCACTTCTCCTCCTTCTCCTTAGGCACATTTCAAGAGGTTTATCCCACATTTGGCGCATTTTAAAGTGGAGGAGGTTTTAAAAAGGTAGGCGGTTCATTGTTTAAGTGGCTTAAGAGCCACCTTAGCCATGGGAAGTGGCGCATTTATTGGTTTTATTAGGATGGCACATGGATATTTTTGGATATGGTATTTTTATGCGCCTTGAATAATGCTTGGATGTTAAACCAAATATAATGCGTGGAAAATGTAATATGGATTTGGATTAAATGCGTGGAATATGGAAAGTGGACTTACCAAGATAATATAATTTTGACCCAAGTAATATAATGACATTCCAAATGAAATATGGCCATAAATACCACTTGTCGACCCTCGATAGGAAAATCGAGCGAATTCGACGAGTGGTGGCTTGTGGACCCACCACGTCGGCGATAATACCATAGTCCACATGGCGGTCGGGCTCCCCTCCGTAATAAAAGTTGAGCCTCTTGTTCCCGTGCACCTTTTTTTTTTTACGCTCATTGAAGACCGGTGATCGAAAACCAACAAACAACTCCCTTTTGCCTTTTTGCCACGTGTCGCAGTGCGATTGGTCCATTATTGACCAGTTGACTAGAGTTGACTTTCCCGTTAACTGAACTTTGACTGGACATAACTAGAGCTCCCGATGTCCGTTTGTCGCGTTCTTACAGTAGTTGGAAAGCTCTCAAGATGATCTTCTACACTAACACCATTTAGGGATGTTTAGGGAACATTTTCAAAAATGATCCCCTGATCAAACCTCCCCACTAAGAAAGGCTTTTTGTCCACAAAACGTTGTGTATCAACCCACAAAGACATGCTATCTCTTCCTGCATTGCACAAACACATACAAGAACCCAAAATAACATTATAGGTTAAAATTCAAATAGTTGATTAACTAGTCACATAACCGATCAGATAATAACACCCAATTAAGCTAGTGTTCAACTAAAACACTGCAACCCTGTCAACTCTACGCACAATTGTGAACTGTCATACCCCACTGTAATGCCATCACAAATAACTGACCAGATAATAACACCCATTCTATTACAGAAAGCTAGTGTTTAACTGTCACTTTGTGATACGGCCGATTACCCAAAAATTACAATTCCATAACATAGATCAGTATACAAGACATCTAAACTGCCCACAATTAGGCTAGTGCCCACTGCCCATCTGAAACTTTAAAAAACTGCAAGTATTCATTATCAGAATATAATAGACTATCAACGCCCAAAAATAGCTATAGTCAACAACTGAATCAACATGAATATGCCAAAACACTATATCGCCATCACAAATAATAAGTCAAATAATAACACCCATCTATAACAGAAGCTAGTGTTCAACTGACACTTTGTGATTATGCTGATTACAACTGCAAGTTTCAAATTTAGACATGCTACTGATGCCTATCCCTGCATAGTGTTTTCAACAATGGAACTACCAACCAATCTGAGAAAACAAAACATGAGTATGATGAACCTATCACTCAAATCTTCTCTTCAGCTGTTTCCATTCATTTTCAAAGCTTAAATATCAACTTAGGAACAAATCCTTATAAATCAACAGGAATCCCTAAAATATAGCTCTGAAAAACATTTTGCTTGCCTACTATCAACAATTTACTGTAGTGCAAATATAAAGTTGAGGAGTGTTTTTCCAAACCAATCACTTGGGTTTTTCCGTTTTGGTTGTTTTACCTCCTCAGTACCAAAATGAGTTTTAGTTAGGTTTAGCATTGTTGGTTTTACAATAATGTTCTTTTTAAAAACTTTCCAATTTTGTTATTTAGAAACAAACCAACAAACCTTAACATCATGACCATTCCTATTACAATGGGAACAAAATTTAACTTCCTTGTTTTTAGGAGTCTTACCCATTTTACCATTCTCAGAAATCTGTCTACGAGAATGATTCCCCTGTTTAGGAGAGGTAACATTGTTACCATTTCTCACCTTTCCTTGGTGAGATTGGTCCTTAGCACCTGCCTTATCATTCACAAAAGGCATTAACTTCTTAATCAAATTAAACCTCTTCCAACAATATGCAAAATAATGATTAGTACCTTCACAAAATGTGCAAGGGAAAGCATATTTCTGCCTACCAAAGCTATATTGTTCCAACTGAAAGAGTGTATTAGAATTTTTAGGATTTGATTTTCCCTTGGTGCTATTTTTAGTGTAAGTGGGAGGAGGTGGAATCTGATTACCTCTTTTACCTATTTTCTTACACCTTTCATTGTTCCTCCTGATGACGGAATCCTGCAATTCTAGTGGCATAGATCCTTGGCTGTTGGAAGCTTGTCTTCCTTCAGCTGCTTTGGAACTTTCTTCAATTTCCATTTTCCCACTAGAATAGCCCAAACCTGCAAACTAAGGCTGATCCTCTACCTGAGTGGGTTAGCATTACCTTGTCCATTTTTACCAAGGCCCTTTCCATTAAATCCCATCTTAACCATTAGCTTAGACCCAATTCCCTTAGTGTGTTTTTCAAACTAACCCAAAGGAATATCTGAAACTGAATGAGAGGAAGAATTAAAATGTGAACAACTTACAGTGCATTCTGTAATAGTACCTGCATCAGATTTGGAAGGCATTTCCTTCTTGTGTTCACCTTGTTGCATCTTTTCCAAGAGGGCATCCTTGGTCCGTATTTCTTCCTACAACTCTTTAACAAAGCCCATCAACTTTTTGCTCTCTTCAAGCATCTTGTTGACATACTCCTCTTTCTTGGTTATAGAGGATTGTGGCTCAGATTTTAACCACACTATTTCCTCTTCCAAGGAATAAAATTTATCTCTAAAGAAATATTTTTATTCTTGGAGTTGGCGGTTTATGGCTTCAAGCTCATCCAATTGCTCTTGTTTGGATGACTTGCCCATGATTCCTTGTTCCTGCAAACACAACCTGTACTTCCAAAACTGCACACTGCAAAAGAAGATTAACAAGCCCCAAAATGTCTGCACACTGAAGACTGAAAAAAATATTGAAACTGAAGCCAAATTTTCAAAAACAACTAGAAGCTAATCTAGCAAGCTAACTGCTCTGATACCAAACATGATTTGAAAACGTGATGTTGTATTTTTTTATCACTTTTAAAAGTTTCCAAAGATCGTGATTTTTTTAACCAATTTTAAGTATTCTAAACTCCACAAATTGATTAAATTCTGATTACTATGCATCCATAGAAGTGCGAAAAACTTGTGTAACAAATAAATAATCAGAAAACTGAAACATTCAGATAACAAAAGAGATTGTTTACGGGGTTCGGAAATTCCTATGTCCCCGGGTTCAGATTGAACCGATCCATTAATAATATTGAAATGCAAGTACAATAACTCTTACAAAAAATCAATAATGAATCACAACCTGCAAATGAGCTGATCAATATCCCAAGAACTCTGAAAAATAGCAGAAACTGTCCCAAGAACGATCCATGGCTCCTACAGTGTTTTCACGATGTGATCTCCCTGCAACTGTGTTAGAAAAATACCTACAAATGGAGATTTAAAAATATTATATGAAAAATAATCATATATCTGAGATCAGATCTAAATTCTGAACACTTTTCATGTTTACACCAAGTCACAATTCAGACCAGAAGTGCATTGAAATTCGTGTTTTCCAACTAGCTGTCTTGAAGATCCCTGTTAAAATATGCATTAAAAGCTTCCAAAAACATGTTAAAACTCAACAAAAAACATCAAATATTATATGGTTGGAATCCTCTCAGAATTCTCTACATTTCATCTTTTTACTCCGAGGTCCCAATCTGAGTGCAAGGCCTTCAAAACTGGCATTCTCTGAGACTGCCTCCTCTTTTGGCTTTTACACAGACCTGCACCAATTGCTATTCAAATACAATATGCCTCCTTTTATATTGTTTCCAAACAGCTGGTGCATTGGTTAGGTGCCTATACTTTTGGATGGGAGGTCAGCTGTTCCAATCCCCTCCACTTCTCCTCCTTCTCCTTAGGCGCATTTCAAGAGGTTTATCCCACATTTGGCGCATTTTAAAGTGGAGGAGGTTTTAAAAAGGTAGGCGGTTCATTGTTTAAGTGGCTTAAGATCCACCTTAGCCATGGGAAGTGGTGCATGGATATGTTTGGATATGGTATTTTTATGCACCTTGAATAATGCTTGGAGGTTAAACCAAATATAATGCGTGGAAAATGTAATATGGATTTGGATTAAATGCGTGGAATATGGAAAGTGGACTTACCAAGATAATATAATTTCGACCCAAGTAATATAATGAAATTCCAAATGAAATATGGCCATAAATACCACTTGTCGACCCTCGATAGGAAAATTGAGCGAATTCGACGAGTGGTGGCAAGCCACGTGGTGGCTTGTGGACCCACCACGTTGGCGATAATACCATATTCCACACGGCAGTCGGGCTCCCCTCCGTAATAAAAGTTGAGCCTCTTGTTCTCGTGCACCTTTTTTTTTTATGCTCGTCGAAGACCGGTGATCGAAAACCAACAAACAACTCCCTTTTGCCTTTTCACCACGTGTCGCAGTGCGATTGGTCCATAGACACCCCAATTTCACATCTATCCTAAATCAATTAATTTCCCTTCCTCATTTCCCACAAAAATACACTTCGAATTAATCAAATATAATTTGATTAATTATCCATTTCCAAATCTAAAAATAATCTAATCCTCACAACATGTCATTATTCTCCATGTTTTTCCACTATTGAATTAAAAATTCAAATTCAAATCCTCACCCACCATTCGTGGTCCCCACTCACCTAAAATCCTCCACTTATGAATTAAAAATATAATTCAAATCCTCACCCATTCTTCGTGGCCCCCACTCACCTAATATTGCCCACATTTTCAAACCATCCACCTAATCTTGCCCACATTTTCAAACCATCCACCTAATCTTGCCCACATTTTCAAACCACCCACTTAATCTTGCCCACATTTTCAAACCATGATTACTTAAATTAATCTAAGCTAATCACTCCCTCAGGCTATAAATACAACCTTACCCCTCCCCTCTAAACACACGGAGAATAAGCTTTCATGCCATATCTAAGTTCTTGCATCCTTTGAGCAAAGAACATCATTTTGCCTTGTCCTAATGCCAAAATAGCCTCATAATCCTTTTTCCCATCCAGTGCAAAGTAAGAGGATCGTTGTTGCAGGAAGGTCTTGCTCCGTCTTGAAGAAAAGCACCTACATATCACAAAATCAGGGCTCAATCCAAGTTTCCTAGCCCATTCTGAGGTTTGCTACGGAACGCGAAGGAGGAGGTATGATTATTGGTATTTTACTTCCTTGTTAGTAGTGTATTTTTCATAGCTTACATTCTGGCACGCCCGGTTACTTTCGATCTGTTACCATTAATTTCCCAATTAGTGGTTTTATCTGTTCTTTGTTTATTATTGTTCATTATTATTTCCTTTTCTATTCCTTATGGTCTTCTTTGGTTAACCTTCACGCTTTGGGTAGTGTTTTTGTTGTGTGGTGTCTTGTGGTGTATCTGCAGGTTATAGCAACAATGAAACTATGCAGCTCATCCTGTCTTTGATCTCCTCGGTGCTTGGTGTTTAGTAGTTCTGATTTTTCTATTCACTCGTAATCTATAGAAACACAAGCACTAATCATTAGTTTATCATCTTAGTGTCATGGGACAACCAATCCGGAAAATATATTTATTTATTTCCTTTTGCTAAAATAACTGTTTTGTAGGAAGTTAATCATTTACTATTTTTTTCTTTCTTTTATTTTAGTCAATCATTTTATGATCTAACTCTTTCTTTCTGTTTATTTTTATTTTTTAACCTTGCTGTCAAAATTTTAGCTTCTCAGGTGAAGTATAGAAGTCAGAAAATAAAAAAAACCAGCTCCCGGGACGTTTTTCTCACGTTTAAAATTTTCATTCAGAGCGTTCTCGTAGCCCATCTTCCGGAAGCCATAACTTTTGCTCCCGAACTCGGAATGACTTCATTTTTTTTTTAACAGAAAGGTATTGAAAAGATCTATGCAATGCAAAAATAATTTTTAGATTTAGACTTACAGAAAAATTTTGGTTTCATTTCTTCTAACACCTGTCTTTTTTGCAAAAAAACAACAAAATTATAATTTTATTTATTTTTATTTTTTAATTTTTATTTCACGAAACATCCTCACACGTATGCTCTTTCCTCGCACTTCAAAAGTGATCTTGGAAATCAGAAACGTGAGGCCACTCAAGCTTTAGAAAATAATTTTTATTTTTAATTTTTTGCCTTACATTTAAATTTTCCGCGAAAACACTTCTCGGTAACGTTTTCACCCTCTTCTTTCATCATTTTTCTTTTTTGTGAACATAATCATTATCGCTATTTCACAATCATGATTAATTGCAATAATTATTAATATTTATTTTTTTAACAAAAACTATTTCAATTGTATCCGCGTATGCTCTTTTCTTGCGCCTTCAAGCGATCTAGAAAATCAGAAACGGTCACAATTTTTTTTAGTTTCTTGTTCTAACATTGCAGGATCCTCTAGCTTTGTTTTTCAACTGTCATTTTAATAATTATTTTCCTTTGTCATATTCTTAATATTTGTTTGGTCGTTGGTTGTGTATGCTCTTTTCCTGCGCCTTTGAGCGATCTGGCAAATCAAAAACAACCACGATCACTTTTCTAACATTTCATTTGCAGGATAACTACTAATTTGTTTTCTGTAGAACCGCGTTGCTGGAATATTGTCAAAAACAAAAAAAAAAAAAACAACAAAAATCCCGCAAAAATACCACCATTTAAAGACAATTGCTGAAACTAAAAAAAAAAAAAAGTACACTCAGGTACGCAATTATTTTCTGCTAGTGATTTATTTCAAGTTGGAAAGAACCCTGCGTTTAATCACTTTATCATATTGTTTTTGCACGTAGACGAGGTGGATTTCATCACCACCAAAGCTACACCGGTGACGTGGACTTGACTACCACGCACCAACAGCATTTGCATCTGCATTGCACTTTGAGACCTAGTCTCATCACAGCGTTCGGTATTTACCTCGCCGCTGCTCTTCACTTACAGGTAATGCTGTCGTGCAGCGCATGCGAGTCACGCCTAAATAGCTGTAACAACGAAGCCTGGGCATCGTCCCTGTAAATCTTCGGGGAGTTATAAGGACACCATACACATTCATCCCTCCATCACCTTCCACCTTTTCACAAAACCTGTTCTGGACGTGGTGATTCACTCCGAAACAGGCAAGTAAGAATTGGTGAGTCTCCTCCAGTGCTCTAAGGGTTCCCCGTACCAATTCTGTCCCCGTACAGAATTAGGTATATCAGGACTAGGGTATATCGGAGGACGCATCTTCTTGGAGTAATAAGAGCCTGCATCCACCATTTCACAGCATACTTGTATGATTGCATGAAACAATGATCATTCCTGAAGAAGTTACCTCATAAGCCAAAACAATTGAATCCACATGACTGCTTGCTGTTTGAAAACACAATAGTTTAGCATTATTTTATCATAAAACTTGGCTGATATCAATGTGTTCATTGTAAAAGTTCAGACCCTAGTTGTGTTCCACAAAAAAAAAAAAAATCAGTTCTCGACCAATTCAATACCAAGCGAAAACATCCAAACAATCCAACAACACAGACCAAAACATCACACCAATTTCATTAGCTCACTTTAGCCAATAATACATCTGTCATAGCTTGTCTTCAGCTATATCCAATAGATATTGAGTGACTTGCGTTCACTCCTTATCTCATCAATTGTCAGAACATTCTTTCTAGCTTGTTTCAAGCTATATCAAAATGACATTGGGTGACTTGTTTGAGTTCACTCATTATTTCATCAGCTGTCGAGTTTAACAAAATCCCATCCGACACAAATCCCTTCAAAACTCATTTTGAGTTCACAACTGTGTTGAGTCACTTGTTTGAGTTACTCTTCCTATCAAAAATCCAGAGCTTGTTAAAGCCAAACCAATCAACATATTCATCATAGCTTGTTTGAGCTACATCCCACTTGTATTGAGTACCTTGTTTGAGTGTACTCCTTACATTTTCGTCTGCTAAGCTTGTTTAATCCAAACCAATCAAGATATTCATCATAGCTTGTTTGAGTTATATCCCACTTGTATCCCGAGTAGCTTTTTTTTAAGCTTTCTCCTTATAGCCTTACTTGTTAAAACTCGATTGAGCCAAAATAAAGATCACAATCAATAGGTTGATTTCTTCATCGCACCTTTCTTCGTTCTCCCTCTCTTTCAAACATGAAGAATTCACGAAAAACATCACACAATGAGCTATTAGAACAAATTAATAAGATGACAACACAACTCTCTCATATGGCTACCCAAATCAGTGAGCGATCACCCAAAAAGCCGATCATACAACCTCACGAAGAAATCAGTTCACGTAAAGTCCAACGTCAGTTTACCCCCCTTGGAGAAAGTCTCTCTAGTGTTTTTCATCAACTAAAAGAGGCTAAACTGATAAAATATCCAATTACAAAACCCTTTGTCAAAGGGGAAGCTAAGCCATGCTGGTACAAACCTAACACATACTGTGACTTTCATCGCATTGATGGTCATCACATAGATAAATGTGTACGATTTAAGAATTACGTCCAAGACTTAATTGACGACGACGTCATCTCTGTAGAACTTGATGACAATGCTCTTGCAACCAACGACACATCCAATACCACAACTTTCCATGAAGAGCTGACTACTGTCGAAACTCCTATATATACTGAAATTCCACGAGATCATGACGACAACAGTCAAGACTCTCTAATTCCAAACCAATCCATATCTTCTTCAAATTTCCTTCCATTAGTTCAAACATACATTGAACCTGTTTTGGACAACAACATTCTTCCAACATCTACTGAGCACAACTTATTTCAAGACACTCTTTCAACAAACATACATTGAACTGTTTTAGACAACAACATTCTTCCCACATCTACTAAGAACTTATTTCAAGACTCTCTTTCACTTGAACTTTTTGGGTGATTCTTCAAGACTCTCAAGACTTCTTTCAGCCCAAACATATATTGAACCTGTTTTGGGTGACAACATTCTTCCAACATCTAACGAGACCTTGATCTCGTTTCAAGACTCCCTTTCAAACCTTGATATTACTGTAGACACTACAGACGAGGTTCCATCAACAAGTACCATTAAGTTTGATTCTATCATTCCAATATTGGCTCTTATGCCTAACATCTCTAGCCTTGTTGTCGAAACACAACCACATCGAGTTTGGCCACTTGCGACAATGCAACCTATTGTGTCCATCATGCTTTCAACGATCGATCTTACAGGAATCTCATCACTAATTATTCTCACCTATCAAGACTTCTATGTGCATACATTCTACGAGGTATGTATACCCAGGAATATCTTTACGCCACTTTTTCCATCTTTAATCATGAATCTATCCTCAAAACAATCAATTAATGGACAAATAGAAGCAACAAACCAAATAACACAAACCATCATTGTCAACACACATGGAAGCTATTGGCTTAACCAAATCTATCCCACTCTTTGGGCTTACTGCACATCTTATCACACACCTATTGGAGCCACTCCCTTCTACTTTATTTATGGTTGGGAAGCTATTTTACATGTCAAGGTTGAATTTTCATCCTTCATAATATCCCTCAAAGATGTAATCAATAAAGATTATTATCAACAGTCACGCCTTAATGAACTCGAGCTTCTTGATGAAAAACGACTTAATTCCCTAGATCATCTTCAAGTATATCAAAATCAGCTACGACATAGCTACCATAAAAAATTCAAACCTAGAAAATTTAAGGTCAATCATTTCATTCTCAAAGAAAATCGAAAGAACACACCCAAAGAACGAGACAAACAAGACAAATTTGAGCCCAACGAAATCATAGATAATTTTGGGTTTGGAGCTTATAAATTGGCCATTGACACAGGCCAAGTCCTTGAAAAACCCATGAATGCATTCCATTTAAAGAAATTCTATTCTTGAAATGTTCTACTATTCCAGGATACAACAATGTACATTGTTCCTTTTGTCTTGCTTATCTCCAAATAATTCAAATTTATTCATTTCCATTGGCAGACATTTTCATTATCAAAATCACATCTTCATATTTATCATCATGAGACAAGTGCTAATATAAATCCTATTAAGTTTGTGAGCATCATACTTCTTCCACTTTCAGTCGCTTTCCTCTATGGTCATACCTAGAAGCTTACTGATGGTAATATATCCCCTTCTAATACATTCTCTCTTTCATAACAAAGCTCTAAACTTCGTTACCCAGTTCGTTTGGTCGTCCATCTCAGTCTTCGGTGTTGAACCCTCGCGTCCTACTAGTCGTGTGGGGCTGAGATTGGGGGCAGATGTTTCTTCCCAAATACAAAGCACTATTGTAAAAAAATCCATCAATTCAATAACTTATGAATAATTCATTGTCACATCTTTCGTCCTTCATAGTCTTTGGTGTTGAGCCCACACTTCTTACTAGTAGTGTGAGACTGGGAATGGAGGAAGGTGCCCTTACTCGTCTACGTCTTGTCTTCGGTGATAAACCCTTGCCTCTTACAAGTGGCATGGGGCAAAGCGTAGAGGGTCATTCTCATACAAGCATAAAAACATTGCAAAATATTCCAAAAAAAAAAAACAAAAAAAACAAAACAAAAAAAAAAAACAAAAAGGAAATTCACTCGCCTATATTTTGCCTTTGGTGATGAGCCCTTGCTTCTCACTAGTAGCATGGGGCAAGGCATAGGGAGTCATTTCAAAAATACAAAATCTTACAGTGCTTACAAATTATAGAATCCCCAAACACGTAATTTAGATGCCTAAGTGAAGAGAGAACTATCCCTTAACCTCATATCTTATCAATCAGCAGGCCACATAACTGTCTAAGTCTAGCATGTGACTCATAAAGTGAAAGCTATTTTTGAAACCGGTTTAGTACCATTATGAAGAATGGAGTCACAATTTCCCAAAGGGATTGTTGTTAGCATTTGTCTCTATATTCATTATCTACCTCCTACGTCCTTCTTGATTCTTGGTGATGAGCCCACACATCTTACTAGTTGTGTGGAGTCAAGAATGGAGTTGGAATTCTTTTCATCATATCATCACCACCATATCATGCCAATGGAAAGTGAATTTATGTTATTTTGAGCATAAGTTACAATGCGGAACACGGTACATCGTCTCTCAAAAATAAGTCTGCACTCTGGTCCATAAATTGTCAATCACAATGTAAAAATCAAAAAACATTTGAAAATCGTAAAAAAATCCAAAAACAATGTAAAAATCCAAAAATCCAAAAACATTTGAAAATCGTCAAAAATCCAAAAACATTTGAAAATCGTCAAAAATCCAAAAACATTTGAAAATCGTCAAAAATCCAAAAACAGTGTAAAAATCTCAAAAATCCAAAAAAAAAACATTTGAAAATCATCAAAAATCCAAAAACAGTGTAAAAATCCAAAAATCCAAAAACATTTGAAAATCGTCAAAAATCCAAACACAGTGTAAACATCCTAAAAATTCAAAAACATTAGAAAATCCAAAAAAATTATAAAATTCAAAAACAAACATTAGAAAATCAAAAAATCCAAAAACAAAAACATTAGAAAATATCCAAAATACAAAAACATTTGTAAAATTTTCAAAAGACCAAAAACATCCACAAAATTGTAAAAACTCAATAAGTAACACAGTTCATCCTTTGAACTATTATCCCAAACGAATGGTCCAACCACCTTATGACTACCAATTTCAAACCACTTCTCCTCGCGTGAATCCTCGCTTGGGGAAAATCCGGCTCTCATTGTTTCCTTGTTTGAGGAGACTGACCCAATCCTTTGTACCTCTGCTTGGGGGCACATCTAATCAATCATCACTGTGGAACACGTTAGGGACATGTTTACTGGTTCTTGTGTTGCATTATTAGTGGCAAATTATTAATTGCTTTCTTGTATCTTGATATATTACAGGGGGCATCTTGATTTTATATATCCTGGTGTTCTCTGTAATATTCTTATGTTATCTGATTGCATGTCGTACTGGGGCATCATACTTTCTTGATGGCCTCTGTCTATGCTCTCTTCCATTTGCATATCGTACTGGGGCATCAAACCTTTTTGATGGCCCCTGTCTATGCTATCACGCATATTACAGTCTAGTCATCCTGATCTTTTATATCACGATGCATCCTGTTATGTGCTATATTAAAATTAAGATGCTTTTCGTCACGTGAGTATCTTCCTGCATGATCAACATCTTACTTTGCACCCCATCCATTCACCCATACTAATGCATTCTCCAGTTTGCGAATCCTACTTGATCACCGTTGCAGTTTGCGAATCCTACTTGACGATCTTTCTCAAGTAGCATTCACTATCCAGCAGCTCCTTCTCCCCCACCATGATCACCATGTATTTGATCCATTCATTCTCACTTCTCATTTTTACTCCTCCGCCGCTTATACCCATATTACCCTTCTCACCATTCCTGTCCCCTCTCACCCATTGGTATTCTTTCCTTTCACCCGTTTTCTTCCCGCTTGACAATCTTACTTAATAACCCCTTCTATATGGAATCCTCAGTGGAGGTTTACCCTCTCCCTAAGATCTTCCCGCTGTAGAAGCTTCTTCACCACATGCCCTCTCATCAAATAACCATCACCACCAAACACATCTTCCAACTCCACCTCTTCTACTTCCCATTCCCGCATCATTACTCTCACCACGTGGGCATCCCAATTAAGGATTCCCCTCACACTCTCCACCCTCCACTGCATATATTCCTTCATCCATTCATGTTATACTCCTTTGTGTCCTTTCTTTCTTATTATCACCTCATCTCATATCATATACCACTTAGGCATACCTCACTCACTCTTTTCTCATCCTTCCCCAAATCCACCTTATGCCTAGGTCATCCTACTTACACGCTCTCGTAGTATGGCAAATTCACTTGAGGGTTCCCCTTCAGTCCATTTTGTCATACCCTATTCCCACCAACTCTAACATCATCCTTCTTCCTCAGCTTGGCGATCTTACTTAACCATCCCAGCCGCATGGCAATCTTACTTAAGACTTCTACTTAAGGTTGATCTGTCCTGTGGCCTTCCCCCATCCCATCATATTTCACCCATCTTATTTCTCCCACCTCTCATCGTGATCATCTTCTTCACCCTACCATTCCACCCCTATCCCCAATATCATTTTGTCTTTCTCTTTGCATATCATCCCTGTCGGTTGGGTGACCCTACGAAACTTCTCCAGCAGTATGACGATCTTACTTAAGAGATTCTCTTAAGCATGACATGTCATCTTACACTCGCCCATCACTCTCCAATCTCACCACCATATTTCCTCTTCATTCCCCATCATCACATCTTTTTACCACCACTATCACCCTCCTCTGCTTGGCAATCTTACTTAACCACTCACCCAGCATGGCGATCTCACTTAAGAGTCCCTCTTAAGGATGATCTGTCTCCTTGCCTTTCCCCATCACTACCCACCCTTCACCCTTCATTTTTTCTCGGCATTCCCCATTATCACATCCTTTCACCTCCTTTTCGATTCTCGCAAACACCACTTCTCGCTTGACCATTTGTCATCTCCAGTTTTGCTCACATGGCAATCTTACTTAACCACTTCCGTCACATGACAATCTTATGTTAGGGTCCTCCCTACACTTAACTTGTCATCGTGAACTTCTCCCCCGCCTCATTCTTAGTTCACTTTATTGATCGTTTCTTCCACCTGGTATCTCCTATTACCCACTTTTTCCTCCTACTATTATCCTTTCTCCACATATCTTCTTACAACATACAACTCATCTCTTCCACCTACAATCACATTCTTTTCCCCCATTTTCCCCTCCTTGATCCATCATCCTTCATACCATTTCTTCCCATTCTTTTCATGTCTTGGTTCTTCATCCTCACCTCGTTCATCCTCATCACCCCCATCCTCTCCTCGCTTTCACTTCGTCCCAACTCCTCCCTCCCATCTTCTTCACTCTTTCCCCTTCATCTTCTCACATTCCCCCTACATTTCTACCCACACACATATTCGCCATTACTGTTAACACTCCTATATCATTCTTTCATCATCATCTTCTCTTCCCGCACTCATAATTGTCAACGGGTTTTCCCTAAAAATTATCAATCCTCATTCCGCACGACCTCATTCACTCCCTTGGACCTTCTAGAGTTTCCCTTCATTCCTTCCCTCCTCTAAGCCCACCACTCATTGGCAACGGGTTTTCCCTAACGTCCCTTTGTTGGCGTTACCCTTTCCAGTCCTCGTTCGCTTTCTCTTTTTCTTCATTTTTTCTTTCACCCTTCCCCACCACTCATTGTCAAGAGGATTTCCCTAACATCCTTTCATTGGCATTGCCTCTTCTATCCCCCATTCTCTTTTCTCTCCTATTCTTTTCCCTCACTCCCACCCTTTCTTGTCGCTTCTTACCCATCTCTCCATCTCCTCTTTGCCCTCTTCACTATCTTTACTGTCTTCATCATACATCCTTTTTCTATTTTCCCATCATCCTAGTATCCTCATTTCATGCATCTCCATATCTTTTCCAATCGATGTCATTCCTCCCCTCTTTCTTCTTTGAACATTCCTTCTACCATTTCCTTTCCACTTATTACCCCCTTTCTGTATTCCCTTCCTTCTCCATCATTTTCTTTGTTATCCTCTTCTCTCTCCCACCCCTCGTCTTATTTTACTTCCCCTATATCATCTTCTTCCCCTTTTTCCATCACGTTTCCTCCTTACATCCCCATCGATAACCTGGTTGTTCAGCGTTGTCCTGTCTTTTTTATCATCCCACTCTCCACATGCATCTCCATACGGTCTGTTCCATATTCTTTGCCTTGGTCTTCCTCGCAATGACGTGATTCCTTCAATCTTCTCCTTGTATTCGTTCTATCTTCCTTTCCTCTCCCCTAATTTTCACGTTTCTTCTGACCACTTCCCCTTTTCTCTACCACCCCTACCTTTTCGTTCATTCTGTATATGTTTCTCTTCCTTTCTCTCCTCTTTTTCACACTTTCCTCGCCCCTCATAGTTTCTTTTTTTTCTCCGTTCTACTTCTTCTTTTGTCCTCTTTCCATTTCCCTCCATTTCACCCCCTACTCCCACCTCGTTTTCTCCTTCTTATTTATCCTTTCCCATTTCCTACTTTTCTTCACTCTCTCATTTATTTCACTGCCACGTATCCCTCTTTACTATCTCTGTTGCTTCCTTCATTTTGCACATCTCTCTATTTCATCCCTTCACCCTCTACTCTGTCATTTTCCTTTTTTTGCCTTGTTTGTCCTTCATCATTCCCTTCTTCCCCTATCATCCCTCTCTCTTATTTCTACCTCTTTCATTCCTTTTTTTCCCCTCCCCTATCTCCCTTACTCTTCTCATAATCAACCCCCAACCCTATCCATTCCCTTTTCTCTTTCCCACACACCCTCACACCTAGCATTCAAGGTCGATTGAATCCTTTCTCCATTTGCGTCGTGCGGTCATTCCAGTCTCTTCCACTCCATTATCATCCTCTTCTCCACCAAATCCATTTCCCTTCTTTTCGAGAGTTCTGTCGTATATTTCATTCTCGTCAATCCTCTCGAGGGGGCATCACCACATCTATCCATAATCACATCTTCTCATGACATTTTTGTCTTGGAGGATACCATGACATCCGTCACTCACCACTTTCTATTCTCCCCAACAAACATTCACTCTACCTTTTAAAAAGTAGATTGAATTCTTCCCCCATACCGTCTACTTTCTTTGAAAGGACACTACTTTCATAGTACCCTTCCAAAGAGGGGCAAATGTAGACACCCCAATTTCACATCTATCCTAAATCAATTAATTTCCCTTCCTCATTTCCCACAAAAATACACTTCGAATTAATCAAATATAATTTGATTAATTATCCATTTCAAAATCTAAAAATAATCTAATCCTCACAACATGTCATTATTCTCCATGTTTTTCCACTATTGAATTAAAAATTCAAATTCAAATCCTCACCCACCATTCGTGGTCCCCACTCACCTAAAATCCTCCACTTATGAATTAAAAATATAATTCAAATCCTCACCCATTCTTCGTGGCCCCCACTCACCTAATATTGCCCACATTTTCAAACCATCCACCTAATCTTGCCCACATTTTCATTTTCAAACCACCCACTTAATCTTGCCCACATTTTCAAACCATGATTACTTAAATTAATCTAAGCTAATCACTCCCTCAGGCTATAAATACAACCTTACCCCTCCCCTCTAAACACACGGAGAATAAGCTTTCATGCCATATCTAAGTTCTTGCATCCTTTGAGCAAAGAACATCATTCTGCCTTGTCCTAATGCCAAAATAGCCTCATAATCCTTTTTCCCATCCAGTGCAAAGTAAGAGGATCGTTGTTGCAGGAAGGTCTTGCTCCGTCTTGAAGAAAAGCACCTACATATCACAAAATCAGGGCTCAATCCAAGTTTCCTAGCCCATTCTGAGGTTTGCTACGGAACGCGAAGGAGGAGGTATGATTATTGGTATTTTACTTCCTTGTTAGTAGTGTATTTTTCATTTTATTATTCATTGTATTTGGAATTTCCTTAAGAAGTCTCAACCGGTCTAGACTTAGTATAAGTTCTTAGCCTCCCCGTTCAAGGCTCTTCATTTTTGGCTTAAAGATCACTAGATCTCTCTAGTTTAAATTTTGTTCCATTGTTGTTCTCTAAACAACTAGCCCAACCTGATACAGTTTAGTTCTAGATTAAATTCATTTCAATCTTGATTCTTCTTAGAGTTATAGGTCCTACAATTTTAGGTGTGTCTTGTCGTATCCCTACAACAATCCTGCCAGGAATCCTATAGCCAAGATCTGTTCTCTTACGCTATCTCTCTCCTACTTGCATTCCATTCAGTTTATCTCCAAGATACCACTGTTCAAATATCTTCTCCTACTTCCACTGTCACATTTTCACCTTTCTAGATTCACGAGAACACGAAGGAATGAAGAAATCAAACTGAGGGGACAAGTTATGTTACAATTGGATTTTCCTCTGTTCTACAAACTCTAGGTTTGATTTGTCAAAGTTGTAGTTACAATATATCAAATAGAGTAGTGAATTATTTCATTTGTGTTAAAGCTTGCTTTCAATATTGTCGGGAAGCTATGGGGAATGATAGCTTCTGAGAAGCTATGATTTGTTTCTCACTTCTTAGGTAAGATTGGAGATCTTTCAATCAAATTAGTTAGATATTTATATTTGAATCAACTCAAAAGTGCACATGCAAATAGCTACATCTGGCTACCTTGCTTGTTTTAGCTTTATTCTTAGATTAGTTACTTGTTATCTGAATTTACTAGATTAGTTTCTCTTTAAAGTTATTCAAGTTTATATCTCTGAAAATACAAAAGGAACAAGCATAACATAGATTCATTTTTGTAGTTAGTTTACTTCATTCATTTAATTTTGGTTATTTCTTGCATGACTATTACGGGACCAAGAGAGCCCAGAGATTACATATTCAAACCGGTGATACCCCAGCTGAATCTCTGCATGGCATTAGCATATATAAATCAAGGTCTTAGGATTCAAGTCTTCCAGAAAATTGGAAACCCATAAGAAATTAGTGAGTAATTAAGAGTGTTAAACATTGAAGACAATAAAGAATACGACTTCTGGTCTATTCAACCCAGCTATAGATTGCCTTAATAGGATTTCCATATGACCGTACAAGAACCCAAACGAGAACAAACTTTTGGTTGTGATCCATTAGTTTTGTAGCCAGATGAAGGAGATCTTCTCACCGACATAGATACATACCTACGCATACAAGTTGCTATGACACCCGTGAGGTATTCCAAGAAGATCACACAATTCTTGATACTAAACATAGAAGTTGAAAAAGCTTACAACTACTAGATAGTTAGAAGACATGAATGATTCTTTACATGACCATAAAAGGTCCACAACAATAACAAGTTCACGGTTGTGATCCCCAGGTCCCACAACCCAATGGTCCTGCAAACCAATTAAACATTGACACTGGTTTATGTACACTAGTATTCAGATCCTCACCGCTTCTGTCGGATATCATCACACAACTTTCTGTATTGAATGTAGAAACTGATCAAACCAATACTTTCTAGGTCAAATAAAAAAACCGTCCATAGTTTCCTGTAAAATCATTACACCTATCGATACCACTTTCATGACCTTGTCCAAAAATATATACGAAACACCCACAGGTCACTTTTCACGAATCCAATAACCAATAGATAGGATCTCGCTAGAGCTTGACATTGATTGGAGCCTCCAAACAGCTATAGTATTAAACCAATCCATAACACCAGTTCAAGTTAGAATAGCCTTCCTTGCTTTAGATTCACAGATCTCGTTATTGCGTATCAAGAATATAGGATTTCCTGACTAAATTTTCCATATCCACATATATCTCATTTCTATTGGCTGTCTCAGCATGACCTTAGGAGGTCGGGTACGGAGAAATGTTGCTTGATTAATTTCATGCTCACCTGTCACTTTTCTATCGTACAAAATTGGTGAACCCGACGTTAAAGGAATAGCCACACCTTTTTCATATCCATTTCTTTCATCCACATTTTCTCTTTGCCATTATTCTGTGGGTATTCATATACCCCCTCGAATATGTCGGGATACAATGCATACAGAAGACCTCTCTCAGGTCTCGAAACATATTTTGGTCAAACGAGTAGACGACAATCACCCTCACTTTCTGCGTGGGATGACAACTATTCAAGCAACTACTTGTCATCAAAAACTCCTCCTCAAAGAACTAGCTCTAGTTCTTTGTTTTGAATTGAGGAGCTAGACCAACTCACACAAACACAACAACCGGAGCCCTCAGGCTCTAGCAATATGACATTTACTGGAGAGTCCATTTCATCTCATCATTTTTTATCTAGACCACAAATCAGTAGGATGTCAAATCCACTCTCATTTTTGGATAAAGAGTACTTAGCACGCTACGCTAGGAGCAAAAAAAACTTCCAAAACATGTATCCACCTATAGGAAGTTTGCAAAAACAACCCAACTCCCTGCTCCAAGAAAACACCCCCATTCCTCCACCTATGGAGAATACTCTTGGTGAAGCTTGGTAGAGTAACGATCAATTCATAGCAGGGTACCATACCCCTCAGCAACCTCAAGGGGTATTGCAACAACCACTAAGGGAAAATATTGTATCATCACCAATTGAAGTCATCTCGACTCTAGTTGAAAGGGTTAGACGGATAGAACTTGCTCAAGCAAATCAAGCTTCACACTCGGGGAAAGCAGGAACTCCCAACCCTCTGTATCATCCTAGCTAGGTTGACCTCCTTACAAGAACAGACACATTAGGTATGCCTCCTCAACAATCCTATAGCTATCCACTGTAAACACCAACTAGAACCACGTTTTCAAATGTTACTCCAGTTGAAAATATGATACCTCCCAGTTTAATACCAAACAATCCATATCAGAGCAATGCTCCTGCCTACTTAAACATTTATTCAAAATCACCACAGGGAGATATGTTCTCTTCTCCCATGATGTTTGCTTAACCACAGGGGTTTCCTTACGCCCCTGTAAATACATATGTTATGCCATATCAAAAACCCATTCCACCTCCACTCCCTCAACAGGCACCATCTATGGTTGAAACCTATGCGGTAGGGACATACTCAAAATATTTAAAAAATCCTTTAGATTTCACCGTACAAAGCATCATGCTTCCAAGACCTCTTCTTGATATGCCTAAATTCAAGGGAGAGGGAGATCCAAATGCTCATATCAAGGCCTATGCTATGGCCATTCGAGAACTCCTCCCTTAGGATACATTTATTGCTAAAATCTTCCCTAAAACCTTGGAAGGTATCACCCTCGATTGGTATTATAGAATACCTGAAGCCTCGATACATTCATTCAAACAACTTGTGTCAGAATTCATCAAAGCTTTTGACATGAACAAACTACTAAGAACGGTGATCAAGGAATTCTTACACATTAAACAAGAACACAATGAATTTGTTTCCCATTTCATTCAAAGATGTCATACAGTCCTCTACTCATTCCCTGTAACATTCCTCATTTTATACCTTAGAACAAGTGAAAAAAAAATTTTTGATAATTGCATCTTGGTTCTAAATACATAATTTAGAACTCACAAATCAAATAACCATTCATATAACAGACAACCATATGCAGCTGTAATGACTCGGAGTACTTCCGATCTATTCATTCCATGACTCGGTAATCTACCGATCTATTCATTCCATGACTCGGTAATCTACCAATCTATTCATGAGTAATAAGAGTTGGTGTTTTTATTTAACACTTTACTCTTGCGGTTCTCTTCCCTACTATGGCATTCAGAATGCTCTGTCCAAGGAACCTAATTGAATAAATGTTACCATTATTCATCGGCATCTCATCCCTTAGACTAGGTGAATTAGGACAACGCAATCAGCAGCTTGCAATACTTTGGCCAAAGATTTGAAACATACTATTTATGTCTCGTATTCCTTAACGGCATACTCGTCAATCTGGAATACGCCCTTCACCCCATTCTTATGTTATATAGAATGTCCTACACTGACTACTGTCAGTCCTTCCTTTCATAACTGAATCATTCGGAGGCAGATTAACAAGGTGATAATGTTATATGGATGCCCACGAGGATTAGGGATATGGTGACATACTGGTTCAACATTGCAGTTCAACCAGTGTGTCATGATACCCCGAATCTCCTAGGTAGCCTTATAACATGACCACGTTCTTAATCGGACCCTGAGTAACTCGTGCGAGATCAAAGTGTAAATCTTAGCGATCAATGCAAAGGGTGTCGCCATAAGTCACCTGCATTGTTGTAACTTCGAGAAGATCCTAATCTTCTCGGAGGTACAACCCTGCAGTTGACTTGTGTCGTCAACCTTTAAATCTGCCTCGAAAAGATCTACTTAATCACATGCGTTACGCACTTGAGTTTAAATTACTTTAAAGACTTTTCCCTAAGGTTAGCCTTTCTCTGATCCCTAGATTCTTCGTCTTAAGATGACCTTCCTCTATAAAACCCATTACATGGTGGAGTTATTAAGGTCAAGATCTCATCAAGGAGTCATTAGAATATACATGATTCTAAAAACAACAGAATTGGACAATATCTCATAGCCTTTACTTGAGATTGCCATCTGAACCCCATTAGATTTACATCAGTTCTCCTAACTGAATTTATATCATACTTATTAGTATAAAGATATAAATGATTAAGAATCCAAATTAATATTGTCCTGTCATACTCAGGACTAGGGATTAGTAATTTAATTTGGCTTGTTTAGCGTTCTGCTTAGGTTCATTTTTAACCTATCTTTTAGAAAGACAATTGTTTAAATTCAATATTGCTTTCACTAGAACAATAAGATCTGCTAAACACTCATATGAATTCAATCACATTTTCTTGTAAGCTTTCATTGTCAATCACAAAAGCATCCAAATTACACAAAGATAACATTGCCACTCTGGTATATAAACCGAAGAAGGTCAACTATCAAAATAAGAATACAACACAAGTATCAAATACTTATTTCCATTCCTTTCAGAACTATACAATTACATTTTATGCAAACAGCATACTTGATACAATGCTTAACGGAAAAGAAACATCTTTCCACATATAGTACATTTATAAAATCAAGCTGTAATTCAATATAAAACAATTAAATAATCTGATCATCCTGTCAGATCTGCATTGCTTTTACCACTTACGGCAACCATCTGCAAAAATAGTCAACATGAGTCAGTTCGATGAACTGAGCATGATAAGCACTAACTGTTAAAACAATTGCAATCCGTCAATTGTTTTCATTAAACACCCTGTTTAAATGAGATCAATTATCCAAACAAGTAAACATATTCAAAATATGCCTTTATAATACAAAATTGACTACAAACGTGTAACTCTATCAACGTTACAGAATAGTCCTAAACACTTCTCAAATATTTCATCAAATATTAAGAATCAAGAACGAAAGTATCCAAACAATTATCTTGAATCCAAGATCAGCAACATTGGACAGATCGTTACTTTCATCAGAAAAGGAAATATCATAGCAAATCATGATTTCCTCCAACAAGATACAAGAACAATTCCAACTGTTAGACAGATACCGACAAGTATTACAATAATAGAAGAGAAAGATCCAAATCATTCATACTTCCCTCCACACAAGTTCACTACTGTACCGTCTACACATATGAAATACATTCATCCAGTATGTATACGAACAAGTCCGTCAAACCACATGAAGAACCACTGTCATAATAAAAATCGAACACAACAAGGCTTTTCGACCCAAGTTCGAAATCAAAGAACCTCTAGTATTGCGGTCAACAATAGACTACATTGCATTAGGCTATTGGATGTTTCCCTAAGACTAAGCCAAGTCAATCACACAAAATTTCCGAACATGCTCAGTCTCAATCAGACAGGAGTAAACGGAAAAGAATATAACCAATCTATTCTCACCTTGGCGCATTCAAGTCTAAAGTATGGTATTCGCGACTCATTTCAACAGAGCCAGAACACGAGATAATTATCCATACTCGAGGAACTCAAACAGTGACAAACGACAGTGTCCAAATATTGGGTTCAATAAGAGACAGAAATACAGGTTACCTTATAAGAATTCAAATGATTCCAAACTGTAGTAACAAGACAAATAATTGCATACGATTCCATCTGAGCTCATCAATCAGAGCATAATAAAAATCAGGCAAGCAAATTTAATTACTGATTTCAAAACAAGGAATCCGACTGAACCCTTGCCAATCTTTTACACAAATTTGCACAGACTGAAGACGTAAAAATATACCAAAAGAATCTATACCACAAAATCTTTGCGACACGATGGTATTCTTACGAATAACAGAGATCAAAATACATATTATTCCCTTAAGTCGCTGGAACAACAATTTCCAATATTCATCTATATTCAGCCATGAACAGTGATTCAAACACATAAATCATTCAATCGACTCTACAGAGTCATTCAGATTAAAACGAATATGAATCTATATTTTACATTGCATACTGTTAACGGGTTATTATCCATAACCACGGAACCCAACAACAGTATAAGATAAAAATAGTTAAAGAATCAATCTAAGCCATTTAAGGTAAGCATTCAACAAAAATCAAGTGTAAGCAAATCAAATACCGAATTTTCATAACAAGGGATTCAACTGAGCCTCGTCCAAATTCCCAAACAAGCTTACACACAAGGAACGTAAATGCATACCCAGGAAGTTAGTACTAAATTCCATTACAAATAACAGAGGTCGTATGACCTGCTACTTCTACAAGATTCCAACGGAATTCAAGTTAACAAAACTCAAGGAGGTATCTATATCCTCAACAGTGGATCATAGTATACGATTTGTTCAGAGGTCTCCACAGAGTCGTTCTAATATAATACACATATCCAACATGCAAATATAAATATGTATAGCTTCCTCAGTGATCCATTTATACAAATCATTCACTAAACTCTTCAGAGTCGTTCCAATACATAATATACATACATCCATAATGCATACTGTAACGGTTAAATCTCGTTACCCCCAATGAAAAAGGAAAACAATTCCAAAGAGTTGCAATAAGATACTGTCACACCAAAAGATGTTTATACTCAAACAACCTTCAAGACAAAACGAAACCCAACAGTATCAATAACTACCATCATCAAAACCCACGACAGAGCTTACAAAGATTTCATAACACTGAACAATCAAACAGTTCCATCAATATTTCTTCCGACTGTTTCCAAAACAAGAATCGACGACCAAAAATCGACAGACATAACAATGGCCTATACCCATCACAGGAACGATTCATGGGCTCACGCCGAACAGGCCGAGCATTCATACATTTCACATGTTTCGCATAATTAAGCTAGAATGCAAACACAAGGAAATAATGCCACAGTTCAAATTTAATAAACACCCATCAAAGGATAAAAGAAAATTCGAACCAGAAGAGATACAGTGCCAAAAACACACAATGACATCCAAAGAAAAATCATCAAATTCCATAAATCATTTGAACAGAGTTGTTCTAATGAAATCACTTGAAAGACAGCAAGATTTTTAAAGGTTAGGGCCTAACATGCCTAGATTTTTGCTCAAATTTCCGAAGCAGACCACTGGAAGAGCTCAGACTTCCTTTTCCTTTTCCAAGTTAGAGCGACCAACAAAATTTTTCTATCTCCAAAAAATATATACTTTCCTTGCCAGAGAAAAGAGCTAGATAACCTCATACTTGCCATGCAACACAAAGAAGACTGGTGCGAAGAACCAGTGAACAGGCAGAAGGAAAACCGAAATTCGTGACAAGCCAAACAAACCAACAAACTTCCTATTTGCATGCCTTCTCGCGAGTTCCGAGCTCGACTACCGAGCACATTGAATGCATTTACACCAACTTTCCCGCTCAAACTCCACTGCCACCGACCGCCAAAATTGGCGACAGTCAAATGAAATCTCAAGTTCATTTTTAGTTTTGGCGACCTGCCACGTCGGCACAAGTTAGCCGTTCCCAAAACCTCCACCAAGACCTGTCCTTCATCCTTATCCCATGCATTTAATAACATAGAAAACATTGCCCATGGTTCGCACCCCTCCATAGGCCCCTTTACATTCTTGCTCATAGTTAGGTTAGTATCTTAGGTTAGAATTTAGGATAATACTTATTCTAACCACATTACACGTAGATACTAACTTAGGACATTAACACATAGCCTAGGTCTAGGTTAGATTAACACTAATCTAACCCCTAGGTTAGGTTTAGTCTTAGGTTACTAATCATTTAATAATTCCAGTTAGGTCTGCATTCTGTACACTCAGAAAAAGACCTACATCATACCTTCTTGAACAGGGTTAGCTCCTGTTCTGCCTTAGGCTGCAGAATCGTATGTAAACGAATTATTACCTGGTCCACGATCGAGACCTTCCAGATATACTTCCATATCGGGAACCAATTCATTTCACTTGATCAGCCTGAGTCATACTCCTGACTAGCTTATTAAATGCTTCTAGACCTTGCAACCTGTTCAAGGTCTGTGATTTTAATTCATCATGAACAAACTTAAAGCATTACTTGGATCAATTCCACTGATCCAAGACTAGATCTTATAGATGGATAACTCTATAATTCATTCCGAGATCAGATTAAACTTAGATACAAAATGAAATAAATAAAAGAGTCTAATCATATTCTGACTCAGTCAAGATCTACAATCTGCAAAGAAATTACAGTACATATCAAGCATGATTTCTAAATCGAGGAACATATCCTTTTACAAGAAATCACATATCAACACTTGTATGCTCAGGAGAAAGTAACAACAGGTCAGGGTGTTACATTCCCGCTAAGGACTTATGATGAGGTACTTGAGAGTGATCTTTGAATAGATCAAGTAGAAATAGACAGTGGTCATAAGACTTATAGAACAAATGGGAGATTAATTACTCCTAATCAAAACACTACAACCTATCCCAACACGGGAAGTACTAATCAAAGACCCAAGGTCCCTTACAAAAACTGTGGGGTTATAACAGATGTAATCATTGATCAAGCCAAAATACCAAATGTTGTGAACACCCCGGCACCTACTAATAATCAATGCAATAACAACTTTAGTCCAGCAATCAATGTGGTGGATTTTAATCGTCCGCCAAAAACCACAGCAATAACAACAACAACAGAAAATCTAGTCACAAGGCCATGCCTGAAGCCCAAATGGATATCAAAACCTAAACCAAAGGTAGCAACCTCAAAATTATAATTATAACAATCAGCAGCCTAATCAAAAAATTTGGGCCACAACAAAATTTAAACCAACAACCACGGAATTATAATCCCAATTTATATTGTAGCTTTCACAAAATTCAAGGTGATTACAATAAATTCTTGGAGCATTTACCAAAAGATCAAAGATAACTCTTTGTAGATATGTTTCTAGCAAATTCCATACCAACCACATCAAATACCTACCAGGGGTTGGTTTCTCCTCAAAATACACCTCTCAATATTTTCAATGATCCTCTCCCAAATCATTCTAACAACGGGTTAGATCCAAGTGGAGTGAAAAAAAGGTGTCATAACGAGGAATAACAATCATGAAGCTTCAACTTCATCAAATCCAATGGTCGCACCCCAATTAGGAACTCAACCACAGGCCAAGATAGTTGGATTGGTAGAAATAAACACCGAGTTACAAGTAGAAACTATAACAAGAACATGGGACTACCTCTCAACCAGTCCCAATTTATTCACTAATACCAGACAACACTCTTTAAACACCAGTAAAACCAGTAGGCGCACATGATTTTATTAATGACTTAACAAAGAACTTCTCTCACATTTCCTTTTTGGATTTGTTGATGAACTCTCCCACTCATAGAGATGCTCTCTTAGAAGCATTAGGGCTCAGTCATCTCGTCAACATCACCCCTCCCCCTGAAATGTAAGTAAACCATGTAGACTTTGATGTCTACCCTCCAGGGTAGCTAGATAGGGATACTGAGTTTATATTCAACATAAGAAAAATGCCAATGGATGTTGAAATCTCACATAGAGGTGATCCACCCTTCCATTTGTAGGTCTGGGTCTGTAATAACTACATCAAGTGTGTAATGATCAATGATTGGGTAGCGGTTAACATAGTCCCCTTCACTTTTCTTCAAAATTTAGGATATGGAGAAATGAAATGTTCTTCGACATGAAATACGCTAAGGGGATATGATAGCCTCAAGGAAACTTCAATCGGTACTATAGTGCTACCAGTCACTTTAGGACCCAAAAAAATCCTCACCAAATTTGATATTATAGATCAGGAAACTAACTATAATATTATTCTCAGTCTCCCTTGGATACATCGCATGAAGGCAATCCCTTCCATGTTATTTCAAGAAGTAAGATTTCTACACCTAGGAGAGGTCTTTGTAGCCCAAGGTGACCCAAAACCTTTCAACATACACCTAGCAGATTTGAAGAAAAATACCTAGCATCCATTCTGAATTTTAACTCCTGATAAATCAGCTCAACAAACTAGTCAATACAAACCTATAAGTGAAGATGGTGCCTACGACATAAATAGAAGTCACAAACTTAGTCAAAGTCATCCCAATAATCAAAGATGAGCCTGTCACTATAGAAATAGTTTCGCTAGGAACCACTACAAAAATTATCAAATTACTGGAGAAAGATCTACCTATTCTCCTACCATTTGATTTTATGGGCATAGGACATACCCTAGGAATTGGTTCCATACCTGCGGATGAACTTTGTATGGTGGAAGTAGCTGAGACAAGAGAACAAGAGACTAAGGGTGTCCCAACTTCAATTTTTCCAAATTATTATTGGACTCTCCACTTTGATGGGGAAAAATGTCATTTCAACGTTGGGGCAGGTGTGATCCTTACTTCGCCTGAGGGAAGAGTTCTACCCTCACCTTCAAATTAAACTTTGAGTACACAAACAATGGGGCTGAGTACGAAGCCCTCCTTCTTGGCCTTATCATCACCAAAATGATGGACATTAGTAATACCAGAGTACTCGGAGACTCGCAATTAGTTGCAAACCAACTATCAGAGGTATATGAGACTAGGGATGAACACTTGCAACTTTATAACACAACAGTACTAAAACTAACGAAGGGATTTGACTTTATATCGATTGAAGCAATCCCATGAGAAAAAAAACCTGCTCGTTGATTTTGTGGCAACCTCAGCTTCCCGATTCACTCTAAGAGATGAATTGGCTGATACAGATTTCACGGTATGAATACATTCTGAACCTTTGGTTCACAAAATACTAGTAATCCTGATATCAACACATATGGAAGTTGAGAGTGAATCCACCATTATAGGTCACTCTGACAGTGAAAAGGAAACCCTTGAATATCTAAACACATTTGTAGAGATGCATCTCACTCATTCCATAGCTGATTTCTCTTTAATCCCATGCTCCTCTTCCTAATTTGGAAATCCCATGATAGAATCTCCCCCGCAAGAGAATCTCAAAATCTATGAGGTGGAGAATGAAGGGAGTTTGGAATTACCCCCAGACCCTCCCGATTTTGAGGAAGGCAACTCCTCCGTAATCGAAGGAACCATAGACATAAATATAAGAACAGAGGAAGAACCAAAGATTTTGAAGTTGGGATCCTCTTTAACCCCAGAGGAGATAGAAATACATACTCAGATCCTCAAATAACATCAAAAGTCTTTTTCATTTACTTACAAAGAAATGATGGGAATTGCACCACATATCACAGTACACAATCTTGTCACCAAACCAAACGCAAAGCCAATCAAGCAAAAGTCAAGACCAATGAAGCCAAAAGTGGCTCTCATGTTGAAAGAGGAAGTGATGAAACTCCTCCAAGTAGGGTTCATCAAAACAGTTGACTATTCCCAATGGGTATCCAATATCGTCCTTGTTCTAAAAAAGAATGGGAAGATATGCATTTGAATACACTTTTGGGACATTAAAAAAGCCTCTCCCAAAGATGACTTCCCTTTACCATCCATTGATGTTATTGTTGATGCAACAACTAGATTTGAGTTGTTATCTCTCATGGATGGGTTCTCAGGATATAATCATATTAAAATATCTTAGGAAGATCAAGCCAAGACCATGTTTATAACTCCCTAGGGAACCTACTGTTATGTTGTCATGTCGTTGGGTCTTAAGAATGTTGGTGCTACATACCAATGGAAAATGACATATATATTCCATGATCTTATTCATAAGATCATGGAATCCTATGTAGATGACTTGTTGGCCAAGGCCAAAAAGCATTGTGATCACCCAGAATTGATCTGTATCATTCTCTCATAATTGATTGAATATCATGTCACATTGAATCCAGATAAATGTGTATTCGGTGTAATAGGAGGTAAGCTTCTAGGTTACATTATATCGTCACAAGGGATTGATGTTGACTCGGCCAAAATATGGGTTGTTCTTGAAATAATTCCACCATTAGATGAGTCCGGTATCAGATCATTTCTTGGGAAACTTGGTGCAATTCAAAGGTTCATCCTAGAATAATTTTCATTGTTCATCCAATCAAAAAATTATTAAAGAAAGATTATAGCATTGATTGGACTAATGAATGCAACAAGGCTTTCGAAGTAGTTAAACACTTCTTATTATCTCCACCCACGCTAATGCCCCATATACTAGATCATCCTTTGATCTTCTACTCATGGGCTACTGATGTCTCGCTAGTCTGCATGTTGGCTCAAGAAGATGATGATGAACGAGAACGTGTGGTTTACTTCATTAGTCAGACGTTACTCAACTATGAGACACGTTATACAGAGGTAGAAAGAGAATGCCTTGCCATAGTCTTTGCAACAAAACACTTAAGACTTCCCCGATGCGTTTGTATATTTCATCGAAACCAGACCTCCTATCACTGTATGTCCTTGGTACACTGACATAATCAATTTCATCATGGACCACACATACTCAGAAGGGGCTGCATCCCAATAAAGAAGGTGGTTACGCATCATCACTACTAAATACGTCATCTTAGAACAGGTGCTCTATCGCAGAGGCTTCAATGGGATGTTGTTAAGATGTGTTGACACAGAAGAATCCGTAAGGATTCTTTACGAATCCCTAAGGATTCTTTATGAATCCCATAACAGGGTATGTGGAGGCAACTTTGGCAGCCATGCCACTGCTCATAAGATACATCAGATGGGCTATTTCTGGGCCACCCTAGAACATGACACAATATAGTTATTGTACAAATGCCACAAATACCAAGAATTCTCCCATGAGATTCACATGTCAGCATAATCTCTACAACCAATCGCAACCCCATGGCTCTTTTCCATGTGGGGCCTAGACTTGATATGGAAATTCTATCCCTCATCAACAGATGGCCATAACTTCATAATCACATCCATAGAATACTTTACAATATGGATAGAGGCCATGCCCCTCACCACTGTACCAAGTTCTGTAGTCGCTAAGTTTATTCTAAATCAAATCATTTGTAGGTACGGTGTCCCACAAATCATTATCTTAGATAATGGAATGTCCTTCAAGAATGATGAAGTTTGTGAATTATGTAATAACTTCAAGATAAACCATCACACGACTTCTCTTTACTACCCCCAAGCCAATGGACAGGCTAAGGCCACAAATAAAACATTAAAAACCATTCTCCTCAAAATAGTTAAGGAGAACAAACTTGATTGGCATTTAAAGTTATACCCAGCCTTGTGAGCCTATCGAACATCAATAAGAACACCAATAGGGGCAACCCCTTTCTCGTTAGTATTCGGAACCAAAGTAGTTCTTCCAATAAAAGTTGAAATACCTAGCCTCCGCATCTCTTTACAAGGGATCTTAGGAGAAGAATCCTATAGAGAGGCACGACTCTCTCAATTAGAAAGCCTTGATGAGGTAAGGTTAAATTACGACAAAAGGCACAGAGCCTATGTTGACTAAATGTTGCGAAAATATTAAAAAAAAGTCTACGAACAAGAAATATACAAAGGTGATCTCGTTATAAGATTAGATAGCCGGATTGATAAGAAAACCGGCAAAAGAAGGAAATTCTGGCCTAAATGGCTAGGCCCATACCAAGTCATGAAGGACTATGGAAATGGTGCATATCTCTTGTGTACACTAGAAGGTGAGGAATTCAATGAAACTGTTAATTCCTTACATCTTAAACGATTTTACGCATAAGTCATCAGCATCACCATTTGTATATTATGTTAACCTGCATTGCATTAGTCATTTAGTTAATTCATTTTGTTCACTCATTTCGTAAATGTTGTGGTCAAGGAACTCATTCTTAAGCAATCTATTACAAGTTTATGAAAATATTAGCAAAATTATTCAAATCATATCTCTTCAATTATCATGATATCATCAAATGATTTTGAAATCATCTCATTAATTCGATAGACAAAAACCATAGCAAGGCCTACATACTTGGTCATACTCACTTTCTTCTACTAGGTTAAGGTGTTCTTACCTATGGTATATTCTAGAAGCTTCTTGGTGTCACATCTATCGCTCTTATGTCTCTTTGAAATAAGGATACTTCAAAATTATATATCACAAATATCAAAGTCAAATTGAATTAAAAAATACTAAACATACAGAATATTTTATTTTACACACTTCTTTTCCCTACCAATCTTCAGTGATAAGCCCGCATCTCTTACTAGTGATACAAGGTTGGGAAAGGAGAGAAGTGCCCTTACTCACCTTTTTCCTTCCTTTGGTGATAATCCCATACTTCTTACTAGTAGCATGGGGTAGGGCATAGGGGGTCCTTTCATGCAAATTAATAAATCTAAGGGTTTTAAAATTCAAAACAACTTGTATTGTGAAAAGTGAAATTAAGCATCCAAGTTCCAAAGATATCAAATCCTCAAAACCATATTTTGTCAACCAAGTTGCCATCTATGGATCTAAGTCTAGATAAACTAAAAATTAAGTTGCATTCTAGGCTATGTAGCAGGTTTGAGTAAGGTAAGTATGTAGGTCCAAATTTGGTTTATGTCAATACTTTGTCTTTCTCTCGTCATTTCCATTCAATCAAACTCACACAATTTGTGGCTTTTCTAGTTCTTGGTGTTAAGCCCTCACATCTTACTAGTTGCGTGGAGTTAGGAATGGGACAAGTTCATCTCATTATCACTATATATTCATCACATTTTTCCAAAATAAGAAGCAACGAACATTGCCCAAAGAAGCCAAAAGTTTAGTACTACAATATGTTTGCATCATCTCATATCAGTATTACATAAACAAAAGAGAAACATTTTGTTCAACATTTATTATCACATCGTTATCCATTGCATAAATTTTGAAAAGCATATAAAAATAGAGATTCTAAAGCATCTAGTGTACACATGAGAGACAAACCACAAAACATTCTAGATACAAAGAAGATATGAATCCAAAAAGATATATATATATATATATAATATATATTATAAGAATCATGTTTTATATACAATTCCATCATGCACTAGGCATGGTCAAAATGATGAATGAGCCCAAAAAAAATACAAAAACAACTCAAATAAACATCCGACAAAATCACTACAAAAAGACCAAATGGCCTCTGAATCCCTATGGGATCCCTCGGAGGGTGCACGACTGTGTCTAGGACTCTTACTACGACGCTTCTCTAAATGTACCAAATGATGGGAGTGCTCATGACCATGGCCACTCATTATGGTATCACTGTGAGAATGTCTCCACCTCATCATGCGCTCAATAGTCCTGTATCCAGCCAGCTCAGTATGAAGGGAGGTTACTAATTTTTCCACCTTCTAGAAAGGGACAAACACATCAGTATGTCTTTTGGTTGTTGAAGGCTCTCCAACATCCTCAGTAAACTCATCTTGAGTACTCTCCAAGGGGAGAAATAGGGTATCCACACACACTCAGTGAATCAAATCCCACCATCCCTCAGAAGTCACTGCGAATAAAAGAGAGAGATAATAAGTTAGAAAATTACTAAAAATGAAATCAAAAAAAGCAAAACAATAAAAATATCAACTAAAAATCTCTAGCTAATAGGGTCGAGAGAAGAGTAGTAACTCACTCGGATCTCCATCCATCCAGGTGGGATCTCTAGGATCTACGCCTGCTACTAAAGTTGCTACCGACTGCGGTGTCTCCCCAAAATCTGGAAAGAAATGACGTCCCCTCACAGACTCATCATATCCCTCAGTACCCTAGTGAGGCAATCTCTCTGAGACCAAGGTCTCCTGCTCTGCACTCGCCTCCGCCCTCTCTGCCCTCAATATATCCTAAGTGTCATGCCACTTAGAATCGTTATCCTTGTCAGTCCCACCAGCCTCACCTCTAATCCCCTCTCCCACCGTCTCCTCCTCAATTTTCTCTCCAGTAAACTCCTCAGATTCTAAGTCCACATCAATGGGCTCATCTCCCTCTCCACTGTAATCAGGAGCATCCCTGATCAGAAGTAAGGATTCTTGAGGAGCACCGAATACCCCTCGAGCATGAACCACCCACCTAACTGCAATGGGAACCCCAAGAGTAACCGCAGTCCAACCTCAACCTCCTCTAGGACCTCCCTAGGCCTCACAAATAGACTTGTACACTGGCCCTGCTGGAGGAAGCATAGCAATGTAAGGCCAAACTACTAAGGGACTCGGTCAAATGGGTGGGTCCCCAACCTCCCTATCCTATCTACCAGCTAGCCTGTAGTAGAACAGGAAATCAATGTATGTGTCTCCTCTCCCCATAGTCCTGACGTTGCCTAATATAGAGTGGCCTCCATCTCTACAATAGTCAGTGAATCCACTAGCTAGTGTGGCATCCTGAGCATTGTCATCCCTGTCCACCTCGTTTCCCTGACAACCCCCAGATCCTCTACTAGTATACCCCTTCCATAGGGAATGATGCACTCATACACCCAACTCATAACTAGAGTAGGGTGACTCAATGACTGTCCTTGTAGTTTGAACACCCTGTATAAGTCATGGTAGGTGGTCCTAAAAATGTCTACTCTCCAAGCGTAAATAAGGCCATGAGCCTCAATTTTTGCAATCACAGGAGACCAACAGTATAGTACAGTATCCCCTTCCTTATCCCCAATCAACCATGAGTCCAGGATACCCATAATGGCCTTACGGATGGTGGGGATAGGAGAAAAAACAATAGACCAGACCTTCACCCCCTTCTTTAAACCAATGGAGACAATAGCATCTCCCATATATGTAGCCCACTTCACCATGTGGGACCTGGATCCTGCTGTCTTAAAAGATAGGTGCCTCCCAAGAATTAGAACCCCCAATATGTAATAAACATCCTCTAGGGTGATAGTCCACTCACCCCTAACACCTAGTAACTAGAAAGTATTTTGTTCTGCATCCCAGTACGAGAATAAGTCACACAATATGTGACTGGCAGGAGCAACATGAGGAACCTGTGAAATCCTCAATATACCAGCCCTCTGTAGAGTGTCTCGCTCTATCTAGGCCAGCATATCCAACACTGCTGGGAGCCAATCACACTCCCTCTCTCTACTCCACCGTATATACTCCTCCTTATTCTGCATCTACCCAAAATAGAGAAAAAGAGCAAGTTAGTAACATAATCAAACTGGAAAACTCATCAAAGACATATCAAAATATAAAAAAAGTAGAAAACATTCAAATTATGCATTCTTTTTTGCTTTCTGTTCAGAACCGCCGCCCTGTGCAAAGCGGTGGTTCCATGACCATCGCCTTCTGAGGCAGCGGTCCTGTGACCGCCGCCCTATGCATGGCATCGGTCTTGTGCCAAATCGGTGAATTCCCCTAAAGCCCTAAAAACACTCAAAACAACAAAAATACATCATTTTTGACAAAATAAAAACCTACCCTATGGGCGGCCCCCCTAGAGACTTATTTAACACTATCATTTTCGAAAATGATCCCCCTAAGACAAATATTTCAACATTTCTACATTTTAGGTTCAAAAATGATAAATTGAGAAAAACTAACCTGAGACTTCACGGGTCGATCTCCTTCTCTCAGAGTCATGATCACGATCTCACAACGAATGTTTTGATTATAATCTCATCGAAAATGGTTACCGTGGGTCCCAAAGCTCAAAAATCACCAAATCAATACGCGTAAATGAATAGTAAAATGAGTTTGTTTTATATATATAGTATTCTAATCTTGTTTTGATTGTTCTTATGCAAATTTGGAGCACCGACAGAGGTAATTTTTTAATCCCCGCACAAATGGTGAGTCCTCATTTTGTTTTAATTTAATATTTATCTTTTGATTTCTTTTATCTATCTACACTTGAGTCCCCTATTTCATTTTGCAAGTAGCGGGAACTTGGATGGCGACATTGCGACACATAGGCTTGTCAGGTATAGCTTCTAACTCCCCATTTTGGGACTGCCATACTCAGACCCATCATTTTACACCTCTTCATGGCTAAAATGCTTCTCTGAGGGAATAGTTGTTGTACTTAACAAAAATTGTATATATTGTACTGTTAGAAAGAGGTTACAAAAAACCCCAATGATGATTCAGATCTCTTCGTAAGGTGTTCGGAATCCAGAAAGCTCACCGAGTATACATTTGCATCCTAAAATTCCTTATCCAGCTTTTGTATGCTTCATTCTACCTTCTGCCTCACTTTTTCTTTCATTTTAGTCCTTAAGTTACATGACCGCAGCCCTAACTGGGTGGCAGTCCTGTCCACTTTTTCTAGAACCTTCCAGCACACTCAACAATGTGAAAAATCAAGTTACACTTACAACTCTCGGTCGCTTCTACTTTGTTTAGAGTTTCTAGCCACTTTGTAATAGTAGTGCTCCATTTTTAATGATAAAGCATGGAAATTTGGACTTTCCTTTTGGTGAGTATAAATGCTATAAATATTAAGCTTGTTTACAAGCAAATGGCCCCTCTCTCTATGTTTATTATTCAGTTTATTTGGAAGTTCCTTAAGAAGTATCAACAAGTCTAGACTTAGTATAAGTTCTTAGCCTACCAATTCAAGGCTCTTCATTTTTGGTTTAGAGATCACTAGATCTCTCTAGTTTAAATTTTTTTCCATTGTTGTTCTCTAAACAACTAGCCCAACATGATATAGTTTAGTTCTAGATTAAATTCATTTCAATCTTGATTTTGCTTAGAGTTATAGGTTTTATTTCGTCACAAGAAGAATAGGTCCTAGAATTTTAGGTGTGTCTTGTCATATCCCTACAATAATCCTGCTAGGAATCACATAGCCAAGCTCTATTCTCTTGCGCTATCTCTCTCCTACTTGCATTCCATTCGGTTTACCTCCAATATTCCATTGTTCAAATATCTTCTCCTACTGCCGCTGTCACATTTTTACCTTTCCAGATTCACGATAACATGAAGGAACGAAGAAATCAACTGAGGGGACAAGTTACGTTACAACTAGATTTTCCTCTATTCTGTAAACTCCAAGTTTGATTTGTCAAAGTTGTAGTTATAATATATCAAATAGAGTAGTGAATCATTTCATTTCTGTTAAAGCTTGCTTTCAATATTGTCGGGGAAGTTGTGGGGAATGATAGCTTCTCAGAAGCTATGATTTGTTTCTCACTTCTGAGGTAAGATTGGAGGTCTTTCAATCAAATTAGTTATATATTTATATTTGCATCAACTCACAAGTGCACAGGAAAATAGCTACATCTGGCTACCTTGCTCGTTTTAGCTTTATTCTTAGATTAGTTACTTGTTATCTTAATTTACTATGTTAGTTGCTCTTTAAAATTATTCAAGTTTATATCTTTGAAAATACAAAAAGAACAAGCATATCGTAGATTAATTTTCATAGTTAGTTTACTTCATTCAATTAAGTTTGGTTATTTCTTGCATGACTATTACGGGACCAAGAGATCCCAGGGATTACATATTCGAACCGGTGATACCCCAGCTAAATCTCTGCATGGCATTAACGGATATAGATCAAGGTCTTAGGATTCAAGTCTTCCAAACAACTGGAAACCCACAAGCAATTAGTGAGAAATTAAGAGTGTTAAACATCAAAGACGACAAAGCATACGAATTCTGGTCTATTCAACCCAACTATAGATTGCCTTGATAGGATGTCCATATGACCGTACAAGAACCCGAATGAGAACAAACTTTTGGTTGTGATCCATTAGTTCCATAGCCAGATGCAGGAGACCTTCTCACTGGCATAGATATAGACCTACACATACAAGTTGCTAGGACACCCTTGAGGTATTCTGAGAAGATCGCACAACTCCTGATACTAAACATAGAAGCTGAAAAATCTTACGACTACAGGATAGTCACAAGATAGGATTGATTATTTACATGACCATAAAAGGTCCATAACAACAACAAGTTCACGGTTATGATCCCCAGGTCCCAAAACCCAACGGACATGCAAACCAATTAAACATTGACACCGGTTTACATACACTAGTATTCAGATCCTCACCGCTCCCGCTGGATATGATCACACAAAATTCTATTTTGAACGTAGAAACCGATCAAACCAATACTTTCTAGGTCAGATCAAAAAAACCATCCATATTTTCCTGTAAATTCATTACACCTATCGATACAACTTTCATGACCTTATCTAGAACTATATACGAAACACCCACAGGTCACTTCCCATGAATCCAATAACCAACAGATAGGATCTCGGTAGAGCTCAACATTGATTAGAGCCTCTGAATGGTTATAGTATTAAACCGATCCATAACACCAGTTCAAGTGAGAATATCCTTCCTTGCTTTAGATTCATAGATCTTGTTATTGTGTATCGAGAATATAGGATTGCCCAACTAAATTGTCCATATCCGCATATATATCATTTCCACTGGCTATCTTAGCACGACCTTAGGAGGTTGGGTACGGAGAAAGGTTGCTTGATGATTTTCATGCTCACCTGTCACTTTTTCTATCATACAGTTGCCTGTAACAGTTGCAAATTTCAAAATAAAACAAATACAGAGCATCTAAATCTGTCTTCAAAATAGTCCATTCAGGGACAAATGAAAGCTCTGGGTCAAAATAATTTTCTACTCTCAAAAGCCTTGTTTAAAGATTTCTTATGAAAATTGAGAGTGTGGACATGCAGGAAGGTTCAGGGTCACTAAGAGAAAGCATTCAGGCTCGTAGTGGCTCGGGGATCATATTTTCAAAGCAAAAGGATCAGTATCAGGCTATCGTTCTTGACTCCATGCCCAATGGATGTTTCAAGGCTATTGGTCCCTTCATCTAGCATGTAGATGTCCCCATGAGTCACCAAATTGTTATCTCAATTTTTTGCCCCTCTGCAAAATTGGATCAAACACGGCCCGTGCAGGAAGAATTTTGAGAAACGGTTCCGTCATATGAACCCATTCTTCAAATCCAAGATAAAAGTTACAGGCAGAATCTACAATGGATTAGTAGAGTCAGGGAAGGAGAAAATAGTGTCAAAGAAACCAAATGCTCAAAGGAAAATAAATGGAGAAGGCTCATAGTCTTTGGGCTTAGAAAATGATTCATACCGAGCCCCAAAATTGTCTAAGTATGGAGGAATCAACAGAATCCTCCATGTGCCTCATTGGCGCATCTCCAAAGATTAAGCTCAAAAGGGCAAACTCAAACTTGTGCCAGCCCTCCACGTGGCCAATGGTCAACAGAGGTCAAATTCAAAATTGGATCTAAATTGTTTAAGTATGGAGGAGATAGCAGAAGCTACCAAGTGTCCAAACGGCGCACCTCCAAAGATTAAATCCCAAGCCATAGACTCAAACTTGTGCCAAGCCTCCATGTGTCCAGAACCCCAAAAGTTACACCGGCCATTGAAAATTCTTCAAGTCAGCAGAGGATGCCAAGTGTCTCAATGGCGCAAATTCGAAAGTGGGACCGTGAGTGGAGACTCAAATGAGCGCATTCTTGCCAAGTAGCCCAAATTAAAAAGTGAGACGGAGCGAGCCCAAAATTGGTTAAGTATAAGAGTGTTGGTGGAAGCTGCCATGCATTAGCTCGGCACATCTTCAAAGGTAAATCTAAAAATGGGTCTCCCAAATGAGCATGAGGCTTCCATGTGTCCCAGGTCTGAAAAGGGGACAGAGCTGGCCGTTTAAATCAATTAAGTATAAGAGTGCCGGTGAAAGCCTCCACGTGTCTCATTGGCGTAATTTCAAAAGGAAAGTCTGGAGGTAGTCCCCAAATGAGCGCGGGCTCGCCATGTGTCCCAGGTCTAAAAAAAGGACAGAGTCGGGGGTTGAATAGTCAAAGTAGAGGTAGGCCGGTGGAGGGTGCCAAGTGTGAATCCAGCACTATTTCAAAGGTAAAATTTGGGGCAGTTTCCAAACAAGCATCAGACCTCCACATGTCCAAGGTTAGACTTTTGGCCCCACCATAGAAGGAGACTCAGGAAAAATACGAAGGAGCCCAATGAGCCCGCGGAAGCTGCCATGTGTCAGTCTAGTGCTATTTTAGAAGTGAAAGGTAGGGGCCAAATATTCAAGTTGTGCGAGGCTGCCACGTGGACCCGGTATGGATAGAATCTTTAAATATTGTGCGCATGACCAAAATATTCAGATGGCCATATCTTTTGACTGGAAACTCAGATTTGGGTGAGAGAAGACTTTATGGAAACATTTCGATGCCCTCTACGTGATGGAAACATAAAATATCATTCTTAATAGGGTCAAGTGGGTGAGAATTAGGAAAATGTATTCTCAGACATTAATATAGAATCTAATTTACTCTAACAACCAGATCGGATTTGATCTGATCCGTTGTTCTTCCTCCCTCAACGTGTTGAACAAGTAATCAGTGCAGACATGATAGATTCTAGGCAGATTTGAGAAGGGAATTGGTTGATGGTGGTTGAGCTTTCAAAGTAGGATTCAATGCATATCTCAAGGTGGTTGAAGAAGGATTTGAATTCTTCCCTCTTCTCTCTTATTCTTCCTATATATTGTAAAGGAGGGACATATTCAAATGGTTGGTCATTGTTTCTCCTCTGCCCCCCTCTATCTTTCTTCCTTAGGGTAGAAGGTGGAGTCTAAGCCTCCTTTCATGTCTCTATAATGGCATTCTCTTGCCTCTTTCCCACTAACAATGTACTGTGTGAACTTTTGGAGCAATAAAATATGTTTTGTGATGCATCTTTCCATCCTTTTCTTATTTTAATGTCTCTCCTCGCCTCTTATCGTTGGAGGGTATAGTGTGCATATTTTGATGTTTGATGTAGGTCCTAGGAGTTGTGTTTAATGGGTTTGGAAGTGGTGTTCTGTGTGAAAAATATCTCTGGTCTGTGGTGCATCTTGTCCACCCTCTCCTCTACTCACCTCTCTCCACTTTAGGCAGTCGGGTCTGTGATTCAACCACTTCCTTTTCTGGTGTATCACTTCTTAGTGTAGGTCTTTTACTCTTTATCTCTCTCTCTATCCCCTTGGAATGGTTAGATTAGGATAGGATAGGGTTCTTCCTGCATTGTCGTAGCTTGTGGCAGGTAAATTAGGAGGTAAGAACTGGATTTCTATGGAGGTCCATCTCAAGTTTTGCAAGTCCCACAGTCCCATGTTGTGTAATGACACCGAATGCCCCACTTCACACCCAGGCCATTTGGGGGTGTTGTGTTTTTGCACTAATAGTAACATCAATGTGGGACATTCTTGTTAGGATATCCTTAGTTTATTGTGGCATCTGGGAAACATAAGTCTCAGTCTTGCTTGCATATACATTTAGCTAATTCCTAGTTTAAGTTGTAAGGGGAGCTCTAACAGAAATCCAAGGAGTTATTTCTATAGTAAATTTCTCCTACTTGAAGGGTGGGAGCACATCCTCAAGAATTCCACTAATCCTATAATCATTAAGGATAATAGTGCTTTATGGCTAATTTCTACCCTCTAATCTAGCAACCACTGAGTTGTAAAAAACCCCGAAGGGGTAAAAACCATGAAGAAGCTAAGATTTCAAGTTAATGAAAAACAATTTTATAGCCAATAAATTCTCCAATCCCCACACTGATATAAAACGATTAATCTTAAATTACAAAATAATACATATTATAAATGTTAATTTATACATGCCTAGAATAAGTGTGGAAGCCCAATCAACATGGCAAGTGAACGGTCATGGAATGTGGAAAGAAAGTGGAATAATCTAACATTGGACCCCCTTATTTCATTATTTTTTATAGAAGTAACCCTAAAACATCATCATCTTCACCTTCTTATTCTAGTACATCTTTTGAGTCATCATCTTGTTGAGTCGTGATTTTTCCTTTTTGCTTCTTGTGGCGAGGACCTTGTCTAGATTTTTTTTAATCACTACGACCATATGTACTCTCATTTCTTGAGTTGCAAATGAAGAGGTGGGATCGGTATGCTTGTGTAGTGCGGCATGTATGCTCTTGTGGGTGTTCTTTCTCACATTCATCATCTACATCATATCCTTATTCAATCTTGGCATGAATCTTCTCCGTCTAGTACCGTACATCGAACAAGACTCAGTCATGTTATATTTTATGCACTATGTCCTCAAATTTACAAGTTTGGAGACTTTTAACTACTCAAAGTAGAAATTTCTCCTCGCCAAAGAGTCTTTAAAACTATCACCCATGTCACAGGTATGGGGTCACAGGGAGCTCTACAGGTGGCAGGTTGCTTTGCACAAGTCCTCCACGTTGGACATTTTCTATGCTCCCTAAAATGAGGCAAAATTCAAACATTCGTTGCTCCTCCAAATTTCCCAAGTATGCGTCAACTCTTATTACATGTGGACATTTCCTTCAAATAGTCCTCCACATAGGGCACGAGAAAGTTAGTAGGTCACTGGGCATGGATGTTCGGATGTATTGTCTGTTGGGTATGTTGTTGGTGCACTCAAAAACACACAGCAAACAATACTCCTATATACCCTTGCACACAATCCGCTTCAAACCACTGCTCTGATACCACTAATTTAAAATTATTAAGCTTGAATTACAAAATAATACATATCATACATGTTAATTTATACATGCCTAAGGGAAGTGTGGAAGCCCAATAGACAGGGAAGGTGAACGGTTGTGGAATGTGGAAAGACAATGGAATAATCCAACACTCACTTCTCTCCGCCCAACAATTCTTAATGTGAATACCACCTATCTAATTTACTTGACCCCGCAGGGCAATATAAATGAATTAATTGAGTGTGACTTCTCGTGAAGCACCTAATTCAAATAAAAAAATTATGTATAACAAATCAATTAAACCATAAACACATAGTTTAAATTAAATAGTTTAAAATATTAGAAATTATGGTATATATAAGAAAACTTAATATTAAATTTTCTAACATAAATAAACAAAATAATACTGAAGACTGAAAAGAGGATAGAAATAATCACATTAAACACCAAAGAATTCAAAGGATAGAAATCACACTTGCATTAAACATCAATAACTTATCCATTTATAGTCTAGCAGAGTTGAGGACATGAAATATTTCACAAGTTCATCATAGAAGTCTATGAGAAATAACTTCGAGATCAAAAGAGAAAATATCTCTAACTTAGCAGAAAATATAAACACTTTTCATGTACTTTTGCACTTACATTTATATAAATTAGAGAGAAGAGGAGAAAGAACAAATTGTATCCATCAATGAGTGAATTTTACCACCTGTCACCACCAAGGACCAATCATCACTAATTTCAAAGGCTAGGTATGGGCATCTAACATTTCTCCCATCACATGGAATCAGATAACTAGTGAAATAAGATAGTGTTGTTCAAAATTTAATTTTGATTGGTCAAGTGATTGAGAGCCTAGTTTGAGCTAAGCATGGATTTACTTATGTTTTGTAGACTTCTGATGTTTCACCACCTTAATCATGTCTTCTGCAACCTCCTATCCTATTTCAAAAACTTTTGGCGACTTGTGCCTTTGTTTGTGACCTTCACCTTGATCCGTGAACAATCATTGACTCCTCCACTATCTCCTTCACCCACGGCCTTGAAATTCTTCCTCTTGCATATTTTTCTTAATTTCATGGAGCCTTTTTGTTTTGTGGTATTTTCATTTTGAATTGCATGCTTTTTTAATCTACTTTTTATATAGGTTTTTTCTCCCTCATGTCACTAGTTTTCTTTGTTATGTGGATTTTGTTTCATGACTTGCACCCCACACTTAACTTTTATCACCTTCACACTTTACTCACTTTCCACAATGTCATATAACATTTTTCCTTTGTTAAGTGGCATATATCCCTGTGATTATGCTCCTTTGTTGAGCAGCTTTCTAACTCTATGAAACATTGTGTTCTGAAGTTCCGCGCAGAACACTTATTTTCTTTCTTCCATGAATTTTCAAATAAAAGTGCTTAAGTATTTAACTTGAATGATGTTTTCAAAAATGCATGGGTGTTATAATGGACAATAATTTTCATGGATGTCATTCAGACATGTAAGCTAGTCACAATAGTGTTGAGTTGTTTCATGATATTTTTTCCCATTTTTTGGGAAGCGTTTGAACCTGCAAGATAGCATCACCCATACATATTTTTTTAGTTTTTCGGTGTCTTGTCAAGAATGATACATTGCGCTTGTACCTATCATGGTGTTGTTAAAGTGAGGGGGATCCTACATCAAATTTGATTGCATGACAAGGAAAATTAAGGTCATTTTGATGATTGTGAATGAAAATTTATCATGTTGTATGTGAGGGATTCAAACATAAATAGTCAAGGAGTAGATAAGGGGACTCTTTCAAAGAATCCTATCCACATAAGACACCAACATGGTTAATGGATTGTTTGTCTTCCTTCGACTGACAACATCACCATACTCAATATGTGGTCAATCATACATGCTCCAAAAAAAAAAAAAAATTTCTCAACAATTTTGAGCATAGAGTGAGAATATGGATGTCACGGAAAACAATGTGAATGTTTCTAGTTGTTTAATGATATGGCTTCTCTACTTCATTTTACTCTCCTCATAAAAGGTACCACTTGACATTGTCCTCTATTTTATACTTTTATTAGTATTGGGGAAGACTATATATCTTTCTTATGCTTAGGGGGCGGTTAATATGTGTGCACATGTTTTTTCTTATAAACCATGTAGTAACACTAAAATTTCAATGTTGTAAATATTTCTCTAGCATTTCTACTTCTTTAATAACCATATTGTATTATTTAATTGATTGTGTGTGTTAGGTGTTAATTTTCCCAATGATCTGATGTATCCCACCTATATTTTATTAACAATATTTAAATTTATCGAAACTATTGGGATGTTACAATACTTGTCAATAGTAATTATTAATATACCTTGTTTTGTTTTTTGAAGTATTTTCTATTTTCATTGTGTTAACATATTTTTATTATTGTTCAACACTTATATTTTAAAAAACACATAGTAATAATAATTGTAGTAATCCCAAAAATTCATAAAGCCATTAAATAGGATTTTTTATGTTGGGAAAAATTAAGACATTTGTAATACTCAACAGACAATACATTAAATAGGACAATCGTTTCTATTTATCATTAATATGTATGTTTATAACGACATTTATATAAATTTTTGGCAATATTGGATGTTTTCAAATGTGGAAACTCAAATATACGGTTGAGTGGCTATTGAAATAAAAATTATATTTTAGTTTATTATAATACGATGTAATGATGGTGGTGATTTTTTCAATTTACAATTTCATATGTTTTTTATTATTGGTTTTTTGACACATCCATCAATATAACTTTTTTGATTTGATTTTTTTTTATTCTTCATCTTTTGTGTTGTTAAATTTTGTATCTTTTTAGTAAAGTTTGAAATATTTGAAAATAAATTTTAAAAAGTTCCTACATACCATGTAGATTTATTTTTAATTGTTAAGTGTACACATGTCTAGATAACCTCACAATATTTGTTTATATGTTTACACATTAATGTATTCTCTTGAGGATTATGTGTTTACATGGTCTTTGAATGATGGTGGAGGATGGATTTGTGATATTGGGGGATTTCAACTAGATTTTCCATCTTCCTTGGCTTCGCCTATTGGATCCCATTCAATTCAACTTGCATTGTGCATGCCACATGCCACATGTGAGGCTTCACTAAAAATACAATCCATCTTACATAAATTCTCAAGCATTTTGTCAAAGAATTTTTTTCCCTCCAAATAACAGATGTCATTATAAGTTTTTTCTTATTTCATCATCAAATTCAATGAGATTATGTGAGGATGAAGATAAGCCCCAAATCCTATTGTGTTCTCACATTACCAAAGAAACCAACAAAATGTTCTTGTCATCAAAATTATAGAATGTGAGGTATAGTCTTAATAATTCTTGTCATACAATTTGAGTTCCCACATTGGAATGCTAGTTCCATAAAATTTCAAGTCCCATATCAAAAGTAACTCAATTTAATTTTAGGCCCTATATCTCAAAGATGGTTGTTATAATGAATTTCCATAGCAATAATGAATTCATGCTAGCATTTATAATTGGATTGAAGAGTGATGGTTAACAAATTTTTCCATATGTGCTTTGTTATAGTAAGAGTCCATTCCTTTGACATTTTTCCAAGTAAGAAATCCCATTACAACTATCGCATAATCACACAAAATCACAATGATGTTAAATCAAAATTTGTGTCTATTTCTTCTAAATCATCTTATTTTTGTTTTCATATGAAAATGTGGTCATTTAAGTTCCTAGGGAAAATTCTTGACCGAGATAAAGATAAATAAATTCATGCATAACACTAAAATATAAGAAAATAAAAATAACATCGATAAGTTGTGTGTTCAAACCTTGGCTATAACATGCTATCAATAAAAAACTTTTCCTAAGCATTGGGAGTATTGAACAATAAGGTATTACTTTCAAGTCTATCTCCATAGTACGTTCCACCAAGGATTTGTGCAACCCACACATTTTCTTCTTCCATCAATTCACTTTAATGGCACATGATCCATGTGTGACTTTTCAAAAGAAAGAAAAGTATCACCTATTTTTCCTCCAACATTATTCCCTTCCCCTATTCATATATCCCCTTCTTCATCACCCCACTTACTCTCGCAATGTTTCTCCTTTTGTACTCCTTGTCGGCGTACCCATTAAACTTTTCGAGTTTGAGTGCTAGTATTATGTTTAAGTTTTAAGTAATTATTATGCATACTCACAATAGTAAATTTCCACATATGGCAACATTAACCCAAACGTCCAATTGGTCTTATTTCCTAACACGCTAACTTCAATAAAACTTCCTAATGTTTCTATTTGTTTGAGACATATATACATATTGATTATTTTTTGGTAATTTATTGATCTTAATATGATATATTAATTAGTTTCAATCAATAAAAACATGTATATTTTTTAATGTAAATTGCAAGTTAAAATTGTGACATGTGCGAAGATATTTTCAATATATGCAAATCAATATTTTTTAATGTGATTATATTTATTTATATTAGTTTTAACATACTTATAATTTAGTTAAGTATAGAAGTTTTTATGAGTTTTTAATTGAAACGTTCTTAATTCTAGATTTTTATGAAAATTTAAATTGAAAAATTATTATTCTACCATTTTTAGTAAACCCTATTTTGTAACATGTTTATAATTAAAATACAAATGTTCATTTTTTAAAATAATTACTTAATATAAATATATATTTTAAAATGTTGATATATGAAAATGAAGCCAAATATCCATAAATAAACATTTTTTAATGTGACTATATTTAATTAGAATATGTTGGTATACTCATAATTTAGTTTATTTAAGGAGCTGTCTTTTGATAATTTTTTTTATGATTTTAGTAAACTTTATTTTTTGTGACATGTTTGAAATGAAAATCCAAATGTTCTTTTATTTATTTAATTCATTTAAATATATATTCTAAAATATTGATATATGAAAATGGAGCCAAACCTCCATAAATAAACATTTTTAATGTGACTATGTTTAATTAGAATATGTTAATATACATATAATTTAGTTTTAAATATTAAAATATTATTTATTTTATGATTTTAGTAAACTTTATTTTTGTGATATGTTTCACATTAAGATTCAATTGCTTTAATTTTTTAATTTATTTAATTTAAATATATATTTTAAAATATTAATAACTTTAATATATTTTATATTTACAAATATTCTTTTTTGTAAGTGCACTAAAGCCATTCCAACAATAATAATTAAGATATTCTTAGCATTAAATTTAACAGTCATTCATCCCTAAATTTAACTTTCAGTTGTTTTCTCTATTTTTCCTTCAAAAAAGTCAAATCATAAAATTATTCGAAGAGAAATATGTTATATATTAGCAATTGCACATGAGTTATAAATTACGCCAGAGAGAATCCAAATATTTATATATTTATTTTGGTATAGGAGAAAATAATATTGCAAGAAAAAGTCTGCTCAGAAAATATTGCCGGATTTTGACACTTTCCAACAAAGGCAACTTCAAACGTGTGATGCCCGTAAAAACAACCCACTTGAGACTCAAAAACAACCTAGGATTAGTTAGGAAAATTATGGAATAATTTTTTTTGTTTAAAAGTGTCTACCACAAGGTTACAAGACAACAGTTTCCACAACAAGTTCTCAGGTCAATTCTTATTTACTAGATTATATTTTCCCCTTATCAAACAATTATTAAAGGTCACAAGTTCAAAACTTAGGGTTAGAAAGTTCAATTAGGTTAAGAGGGTAATTTCTCACTACACCACTCTCTAACTGGCTTAAAATATTCAACTTTATTTTTCTCAAAATTGACACACTCGAAACTTCCTTAAATTATTCATATTAAATAGGAAATTTCCTCACCTTTCCATTGATATAAAGAAGTCCTCATAACTCCTCATATTTCTCAAGTTATGGGCCGGCGGGCCTTGGGAGGAGAATTTTCCCAAGAGCGGGCCTGGGGAAGAAAAGTTTTCCATGCACAAGCCGACGGAGCGGGGAAGGATTTTGGCACATTTTCCCTTTTCAGAGAAAAATCATGATTTTCCTCTGCACACCTGCGAGCCCGAAGAGGACACGTGTCGGGTTTAAAAAGCTCTAGTAAAAAGTCGGGTCGTCGGAGTGATTTAAGACATTATGTCTTTTTGGCTAAAAAGCGTTAAGGGATCAAAATTGTCTGCACCTCCGCCAACGCTGAAGGTGCCACATGTCAAGAAATGATTAGTTATAGGCCATCCAGGCCGTCAGAACAACTTAGCAAAATTTGAATTTTTAAAGAAAAAGGTTTAAAGGATTGAGAATCTCTGCGCCTCTGCCGACACGCCGTAAAGACACGTGTTAGCCATCCATTGGCTACGGGTCGGCGGGCCGGCAGGGAAACTTAAGAAAACTTTCCAGAAAAAATTGAAATGTAAAAGGCAAAAAGGAACCGCTCCTCCACCAATGCCTCGCGACGCCACGTGGCAGCTCCTGATTGGTTGCGGGCTGGCAGGGAGGTGGAGGAAACATAGAAACTTTTCCCAAAATTTTCAGAAGCACTAAGTTTAAAATGGGATCCTCTACTCTGCCGAAACCTCGTGGTGCCACGTGGTAGCATAGGATTGGCTAGTGGGGCGGTGGGGAAAATTAGGAAAAATTTTCCAAAATTTTTAAAAAGCTAAGTTTATTGTTGCGGGCCTTCGAAAGGCAACCAAAGGAAAAAAAGTGGGGCGGCGGGTCCGCGGGGAAATTTTTCCAAAATTTCTCTTTCGGACTTAGGTGATTTTTTGACAAAAAGAAAGGTCTACGATTAGTGGAGCAGTGGGGGAATTCATTCCTTTGGCATTATTTAACCAAAAGAGATAAGGGAAAATTACAGCCCGTGGGTCCACCAAGGAAAAATTTTCTTAAAATTTTGACAGTTAGAAAATATATATTTTTCTGACGCCAAAGGAAGAAAAACTTTAGAAGGCCATAACTTTTGAATGGGAGATCGGTTTTGGGAAAATGAGGAATTTTTGGAAATCTCTCGACGTCTTCTTTGCACATAAATCATTAATTTTTCATTTTGATAAATTTTAAGGTGTCAAATTTGTGAAAATGTTCTGCAGGATCTTATACAGTGCAAACTAATAATTTTAACTTATAAAATTTGTTCAATTTGATCTTCTTCCTCTCTCAAAATGTCAAAAAGACATGGAACAATTGTTCTTAGAAGGATTTATGATGTATTTGGAAGGTAAGTTTGTTTGATTGATTCCCAATTTGAAAAATTACAGTTTTGACAACAAAACGACAGTAAAATGGTTTGAGCCCAATTTTGCTAAGTTTTCTAAGAAATTTCTTAAGTTTTTTTGTCTAATTGGATTCATTTATATCATGTGAAGTTCAATTTAATATTTCATTTGTTATTTCTTTGTTGTGGATTTGATCTGTGTATTTTGGGACAAAATATTTGCCAGTTTGAAACCATAAACAAAGATCAATTTTGAATAGATCTATTTTCCATTTTTCATCTTCTAAGTGTTAGAATTCATTCCATTTCAAATCTACTACCTCAATTTGATTCAATTCAACTATTCAAAAGCTAAAATACATTCCTTATTTCCAAATTTCACATGTTTCAAAAGACAGAGTATTACATTTCCTTCATACGCATTTCTTTCTCTCAAAGAGAGATTTCAAATACATATAAATGATCAAATTCAATACTACAATGTGAATTGAGAAAGGTAATGCAATCCTTTATTGATTCCAAAATACAACTTTACAATTTTTCTTTCATTCCTATAATTCCTCATACAAAATACAATTCTTTCACATTCCTTCAAAGGCCGAAAACATAGTTTATCTCTTTCACATTACAATATACAACTTTCATAATCAACACAACATCTTTCCATTACAAAACATTTACAAGTTCATCCACTTCAAGTGGGAAAGGTTACAATAAAATTTTATTTCACAAGGGACTGTCAAACTGTCTTTTTTCCATTACATTAGAATTTTATTTCCAAAATAGAATACTATCCAATCCAATAAGATTCATCCACTTGAAGTGGGAAAAATATTTCACAAAAGGAAGTTTCACAAAGGACAGCGAACCCTGTCTTCTTTCACAGCTCCAAAACAAAAATATAAATTTCCATCATTCTCCAATTTGATCACAACAGAACAGGGGGAAAGGCAACGCTCTCCACCCAACCAAGACATCCAATAAAAAGGAGAAGTCCATCCTTCTTCATTGGCCCCCGAGCCCCAACCATATTGCAATTAAAGATATGATTCAACTCATGGCAACAAAGGCTTCCACAACACACACAAGCAACATTTTCACAATAAAAACACAATCCAAAATAGAATGTAGTTTACAACTACATTAAAGCATGACAAACATTACTAAGGTTTCATCAAGCAAGCCAAAGGAGCAAGAACTATGGGGGATGTTTCTTATGCCTCCCAAGGGGAAATGGGTATCACCACCTGATTTCAACCAGCCAAAATATAGTATATCAAAGCCCTGACATGCCTTATGCCTCCCCCAAGTACCCCTTATTCCTCACATTTCCTTATGCCTCCCCAACCTCTTATGGCACCCCATAATGAGTAAAGAAATGCAAGCTATTTCTTTGTAAGGTGGAACCCAAATCCCAACTCCCTCCACACTTATACCTCCCCAAAAACACTTGTGCCTCCCACAAAATAACCCCATAGTCTTCTCCTACACCATTCCTAGGCCATCTACCCAAACAGCCCACAACATGCCAAAACATTCACAACAAAACAACATTTACATTCATAAAAGAAGGGCATTTCAAGAGCCAAGCTCTTACCTCTCCATGATGGAGTTGTTCCAAATTCCAAAACAACAAGCTCTATCCCAATGCAAGCAATCCAAAATCAGCCAAGCACAAGCATGCAACAATCTTCCAAAAACTTCTCCAATGCAAGAGCTCAAAACAGCAAAATAATTCACCCAAGAATGAAGTCTCCAAAGTGAAGCAACCCAAAACAAGGCAAGCAATTTAAATTTTATAGAAGAGGAAGAGAAGAGGATGAGGTGGATCCATGTAGGATGCCACATCACACATCCTCAACCCCAAACACAAAGTCAACTTCATTCTCCAATGCATATTAATTAGGTGGGTGAATAATATGACAGTTTTACTTACACACTCAAATCAAGCCCATACCCCAAAGGACTGAAATTAGTAACATGTAAGAAAGTGCAATTAAAACATTCAGCTTGACTTACAAAAATGTATTAAAAAGGTCTAAATTTAACCCTCCAACCATAGGTAAGGTTGGTATAAAAATTTAAGAGGTATGGGACAAGTTTAACTTGTCCCACAAGCCTCCAAAATCAGCCTCCAAGGAAAAATTCGAATTTCCAAGAAGATGGAGTGTTTCTTACTCAAAATCAACTTACATATCTTACACATTACTTACACATTATTTACACATTACTTACAACACTTTAAAACATGGCCAACAACTCTATTAATTACATTCTTATGACATATTTGATTTATTTATTTTAACAATATGATTACTCACAATATTTACACACCATTTAATAATTAATGAAAGGGGTAATGCATCACAAAATAAACACATGCAAACATTAAACAAAGGAACCAAATAAAATAAAAACAAAAACATAAAATCCCTTGGTCACATTTAAAGGTGATCCCCCCCATGGGAATCCCTAACAATAAACAAACACACACAACAATATAAGTTGCCATGGTGACCTTGTTGAATTCATCTAGAATTCCAATGTGGTTGGTCTCCAATCCCCCGATGTTTGTTGTGATATTTTAACCTACAAAACACAAATACCTCCTTCGGCCTCGTGGCCACATCAGAACATCCAATATAAATATAAATGTAATTCCAACATCATCTACATATATGAATCACAACAACATCTATGCAATTAACAATATCATTTGCAATTTTATCAACAACTATATCCTCATCAAATAAATTTCATTTTCTAGGTCTACTCAATATAGCCAAGTATCACATGTCCGAACAACATCTAGAATGCAACCATGCCAGACAGTATATCAACATTAATATATAAAATGTCTCTAATAATCATCATGCATCATATATGAATCAGAGTCAGCAATAATCCATGCTCTAACATCTAATCATCATACTAAATCAAACTATAACAATGTCCATGATATAGCCAACAGTGTCATGATCAGTATCAAAAGGTGTCAAAGGGAAGTGGGCACTACATCCCCCTCCCCTTAGACTCAACTTCCTCCTGGAAGTCACAGGAAAGAGAGATAGGAACAAATGCAACAAAAAAAGATCCCTCTCATTATGGGATTTCTTACTTCAAACAAGTGTGGGTCCACAGATCCCAAGTTTGGTCCAATGCAATTCAGAAAGAAGAAGAGAGATTGTAAGGGATGAGTTCTAAACTTTCTGCATGCAAGGCTATGAACATTTAAATCTAGAGAGTAACTTTACGCTATCAACCAAGATACAACACATAACAATATAACATGAAGAGTTCAAAAGATTCTTAAGAGTAACCACCAAGTAGAGGAATAATAAGGAGAATTCCATGAGTTGAGAAAGACCACATAGTTTCCCAAGGAATACAACATACTACAGTAACAAAATTTAAGGTTTCCACTAGGGTTAAATTATGATTTCATAGTTCGTTGTTTAGGAAGGCTAGCAGAATCAACCAAGGCCAAAAATTTTTACGAGAGACATGTCTACTCAAGGTCCCACAATTTGAGATCACACAAGATGAGGTTAATCAACAAGGAAGGACACCTAAATCAGCAAAACATTTAAAATCAAGGAACTATTCAAGAGAAGCACTTCAATAACTTGACAGGGTACAATTAACTTTTCATGGTAATACTAAGTGAAGTCAAGACCACAAGTTTTCCGAAACCCTGACTTACACACTAAGCATAATTATCAAACACACAATACTAACCAAATTAGAGATGTCAAACATTTAGTAAATAACTCCACAAGCAGCTAACATAACAATGCAAGAAGCACCATACACTATAACACAATGGGATTTATTTATCTTATTTCCTGCTCAAGCTCGGAATAACCATAAAGAGAGCACAAGAAAACACCAAGGAGCACTCAAGATAGCTAGGGAGAAAAACAAGTAACAAGGGGTCCAACTACAATCCAAGGTGCATTGTGACAAAAGTGAATAACATCATCTTGCACTTTCCATCCTAACGGAAAAGGGGCAACAATAACAAGGTGACACAAGAAAATATAAAGAAAGGGAGACTTCCCAAAGTTATTTTATATCCTTAACACATGTTGCCTTAAAATTACAATAACTTAGGTCTCCAAGGACAAGACAACACACAAGGAGGTTGCTTCTTAAAACAAGAGGTAAGTCTCAATCCTAAAGACCACAACTCACACTCGTCGAGCTACGGGACGATAAGGGTATGACAACCCAAAACTCTCACAAAGAAGGGAACATACATCTATGAACAAGAAATTACTAAGCAACTAGAACACATTACTACAGGTTCGACTATACATTGCGCTCAATACACATAAATCTTACTTATTTTATAAATCAACTAATTAAGTCAAAAGTTGTAGTTTCGTTTGCTAAGCACATTCCTTTAGGAGTTTTCTTGATTAAATTTCCTCCTATTAAGACATCACAAGTTTGTTTTATAAGGACCACTAAGGGGGCATGATATCTTTCCATTCTGTAAAGGTGGAAAAGAGAAAGAGTATTTATTTTACTCCTAGGGGAGGTAGATGGACAAGGTTTTCCTTTCTGTTCTTCTACATAAAGCAAGGACCATTTTCTCTTTCTATGTTCCAGTTTATTTGTTAAGCTTCTAGGCCAAATCTCCTCAATTATAGTTTTATGATGTTTGGGTGAGTCAACTTGTCAATTAAAAATTTAATGAGAAGGAAGGGTAAACATATCACACTATTACTTTTATGGGAGAGAGAGGTAAATCAACACATCACATTTTTAATTCTAAGAAAACAAGGGACATTCAACATAGAAAACACATTATTAATTTTGTAAGAACTAGGAAACAATCAACCAACATGGATCACGACAATATTTCGATATTTTTCCACTAATTACAAGTATCATAAAACATTCCTAGTGGGTTTCTACAAGTTCTCAAAATAAGTTACAAGGAAATCCCATTAAGGGAACATAATTACTAGTTAACAATGTTTGTTGTTTTGGCGAAAGCATTTTACTCACATGATAAGACAAGGAAAGTTTTCAAATCTACACCCATATTACCACAGGATACCTCCAACCAAGCAATCAAAATGACAAGGAAATATTTTAACTATAAGAACACCACATACTCACTAGAAAGCATCAAATGTAAGCAGGCAATCAGCTATCTATTCAACATGGCCTTATGACCAAGAGTTACAGTTTTGCAAGAAGAATCACATTATAAAATACCACCGAGATTAAATTATCAAGGTCTAATTACACTATCATCACCAATGTCATGGTCCAAAAGACTCAAAGCATCCATAAGTGTCTCCACGTAATCTAAAATTAATATTTCATAGAGTGTTATTCATAGTAACTTAAAAAGTTAATGAAAGGGTAGACTTATTTATAGATCAAGAGAGAAAAACAAACACACTTAATTTTACACACAATACTTGAATGGGATTAATTCTAACCATAATTACCAAGATGCATACAGTCCACAAGTCACTACTTTATATAATGAAATAAGGAAATCCTGATAAAACTTAGCATGCCATCGAAGAAAAGCCACTACCAGACAAACACTTTTCTACTAACATCCACAGCCAGTGAGAAGAAATCCGATCACAACATAACTCATCAACCCACAATTAAAGACCTCTACTCTGACGAGGTTCAAGCTCTTACCGGATTGTAAGAGAATCACCACCACCACTAACAAACTGCCAACTAGAATGCACATCACAATGAGCTCTCTATCTAGCAAGGTCGAGCAACGAAAAATTCACTCAAGATCCTAGACACCCTCAAGGTTTTTTGCATCCAAAACCAAGGTATAACTTTAAGCACCTAAGAAGACATTCAAGACACCCAGGGTGTACCCCCATACGACAAAATGTCACAATACAAACAAGCATAGAACCAGCTCATCATCATGCAAGAAGGAACCACGTAATGTTTAGCTAAGTAGCCAACAACATAATGAGCTCCGAGTCACCAATCAAAATAAAATCCAAGAAATGTCAACAATCAAGGAAAGTGGCTAAGTAGCCACATTGCAAAGTCTAAAAATTCTCACAAAAATAAAAAATAAAAAATAAAAAGAGCCTCAGAGCTTCTCAAATCAATCATAAAATAAGATGTTGGTCCTTGATAAAATAACACAAGATTACGAATGTAAAACATAAAAGTTAACACCACATTCACTCTGCAGCCCTTCATGGCCGCCAATAGGGGTACTCTGCCTCGAGGTTAGTTCTAGGACACATCCGGAGGATTGGGTCCTAAATGACACCTAGACTTAATGTCCAATCTCCCATATGGGTAACAAAATGGAAAACTTAAACCAAACCCTCTTTCCTAACCACCGAAGGAAGGAAGCTCTAAACAAATAACTTCTAATTTACTCTTCCCGACCCCAGAGCACAACCACTATTGTCCAACCACAAGAATCACACCATACAACTTATCATTCCAAAAATTTAATAAGGAAGGGTCTTAAAAGGGCTTAACGCATCATACAATTAAATCAAGATTTAGGACTTGTAAAAACAACACATTTTCAAAGAGGAACCAAGTTTCCACTACACTAGAAGTTCACAACCATCAATTTAATTTAACATTCTTAGTTACCTGGGTTTAGAAAACAAAATTTCACTAAGCAAGTACAACAATTCAAACAACTTATTATTTTATTGTTATTTTCAATACTGGCAATTCAAATGAACAGAGTAATGTAATATTTCTGCATACATATTTTATTTTATTTTTAATTTTCTAACAAGGTTGTTTTCTAGATTTAAAAGTGTGCTAGGTTTACAGTTCATGTCTCAAGTTTCTAGTGTGCCCAAGGGTCCAATATTTTGAACCCACGGCTCTGATACCAAGTGTGATTCCCGTAAAAACAACCCACTTGAGACTCAAGAACAACCTAGGATTAGTTAGGAAAATTATGGAATAATTTTTTTGTTTAAAAGTGTCTGCCACAAGGTTACAAGACAACAGTTGCCACAACAAGTTCCCAGTCAATTATAATTTACTATATTAAATTTTTCCCTTATCAACAATTATTAAAGGTCACAAGTTCAAAACTTAGGGTTAGAAAGTTCAATTAGGTTAAGAGGGTAATTTCTCACTACACCACTCTCTAACTAGATTAAAATATTCAACTTGATTTTTCTCAAAATTGAAAAACTCAAAAATTCCCTAAATTATTCTTATTAGATAGGAAATTTCCTCACCTTTCCAGTGATATAAAGAAGTCCTCCTAACTCCTCATATTTTTCAAGTTATGGGCCAGCGGGCCTTGGGGGGAAATTTTTCCCAAAAGTGGATCTAGGAAAGAAAATTCTCCCATGCGCGGGCCGGCAGGGCGGGGAAGGATTTCGGCGCATTTTTCCTTTTTGGGGAAAAAACATGATTTTCCTTCGTGAGCCCGAAGAGGACACATGTTGGGTTTAAAAATCTCTGGCGGAAAGTCAGGCCGTCGGAGCGATTTAAGACATTATCTTTTCAGCTGAAAAGCGCTAAGGGATCAAAATTGTTCACGCCTCCGCTGACACCCAAGGCACCACGTGTCAAGAAATGATTAGTTTTGGGTTTTCATGCCGTCAGAGCAACTTAGCAAAAATTTACTTTTTAAAGAAAAAGGTTTAAAGGATTGAGAATCTCTGCGCCTCTGCCAACATGTCGCAAAGACACGTGTTAGCCATCCATTGGTTGCGGGTCAGCAGGCCGGCGGGGAAACTTCAAAAAACTTTCCAAAATTTTCTAAAATGTAAAAGGAAAAAAGAAACCCTCTCCTCCTCCGATGCCTCGTGATGCCACGTGGCAGCTCCTGATTGGCTGCGGGCCGGCGGGTAGGTGGAGGAAACATAGAAACTTTTCCCAAAATTTTCCGAAGCGCTAAGTTTAAAAAGGGATCCGCTACTCCGCCGATGCCTTGTGGTGCCACGTGGCAGCACTGGATTGGCTGTGGGCTAGCAGGAAAAGGAAAATTTTCTCAAAATTTTTAAAAAGCTAAGTTTACTGTTGTGGGCCTGCGAAACGCAACCAAAGGAAAAAAGCGGGGCGGCGGGTCCACGGGGAAAATTATTCCAAAATTTCTCTTTCGGACTTAATCGATTTTTTGACAAAAAGAAAGGTCTGCGGGTTAGTGGATCGGCGGGGGAATTCATTCCTTTGGCATTCTTTGACCAAAAGAGATAAGGGAAAATTCAGGCCCATGGGTCTAACAAGGAAAATTTTCCCTAAAATTTTGACAGTTAGAAAATATATATTTTTCTGATGCCAAAGGAAGAAAAACTTTGGAAGGCCATAAATTTTGATTGGGAGATTGGTTTTGGGAAAACGAGGATTTTTTGGAAAGCTCTCGATGTCTTCTTTGCATAGAAATCATTAATTTTTCATTTTGATAAATTTTAAATTTTTAAATTCATGAAAACATCTCTACAGGCTCTTACAATGCAAACTGGTAATTTTAACTTATAAAATTTGTTCAATTTGATCTTTTTCCTCTCTAAAAATGTCAAAAATACATGGAGCAATGTTCTTAGAAGGATTTATGATGTATTTTGAAGGTAAGTTTGTTTGATTGATTCCCAATTTGAAAAATTACAGTTTTGACAGCAAAACGGTAAAATGAGCCCGATTTCGCTAAGTTTTCTAAGAAATTTCTTAAGTGTTTTTGTCTAATTGGATTCATTTATATCATGTGAAGTTCAATTTAATATTTCATTTGTTATTTCTTTGTTGTGGATTTGATCTCTGTATTTTGGGACAAAATATTTGCCAGTTTGAAACCATAAACAAAGATAAATTTTGAATAGATCTATTTTCCATTTTTCTTCTTCTAAGTGTTGGAATTAATTCCATTTCAAATCTACTACCTCAAGTTGATTCAATTAAACTATTCAAAAGCTACAATACATTCCTGATTTCCAAATTTCACATGTTTCAAAAGATAGAGTATTACATTTCCTTCACAAGGGACTGTCAAAATGTCTTTTTTCCATTACATTAGAATTTTATTTCCAAAACAGAATACTATCCAATCTAATAAGATTGCAAGTCATCCACTTGAAGTGGGAAAAATCATCTTCACAAAAGGAATTTTCACAAAGGACAGCGAACCCTGTCTTCTTTCACAGCTCTAAAACAACAATATAAATTTCCATCATTCTCCAATTTGATCACAACAGAACAAGGGGAAAGGAAACGCTCTCCACCCAACCAAGACATCCAATAAAAAGGAGAAGTCATCCTTCTTCATTGGCCCCCGAGCCCCAACCATATTGCAATAAAAGATGTGATTCAACTCATGGCAACAAAGGCTTCCACAACACACATGCAGCATTTTCACAATAAAAACACAATCCAAAACAGAATGTAGTTTACAACTACATTAAAGCATGACAAACATTACTGAGGCTTCATCAAGCAAGCCAAAGGAGCAAGAAACTATGGGGGATGCTGCCTATGCCTTCGAAGGGGAAATGGGTATCACCACCTAATTTCAACCCACCAAAATACAATATATCAAAGTCCTAACATGCCCTTATGCCTCCCCCAGGTACCCCTTATTCCTCACATTTTCCTTATGCCTCCCCAACCTCTTATGGCACCCCATAACGAGTAAAGAAATGAAAGCTATTTCTTTGCAAGGTGGAACCCAAATCCCAACTCCCTCCACACTTATACCTCCCCAAAAACACTTGTGCCTCCCACAAAATAACCCCATAGTCTTCTCCTACATCATTCCTAGGCCATCTACCCAAACAACCCACAAACATGCCAAAACATTCACAACAAAACAACATTTACATTCATAAAAGAAGGGAATTTCAAGAGCCAAGCTCTTACCTCTCCATGATGGAGTTGTTCCAAGTTCCAAAAACAACAAGTTCTATCCCAATGCAAGCAATCCAAAACAGCCAAGCACAAGCATGCAACAATCTTCCAAAAACTTCTTCAATGCAAGAGCTCAAAACAACAAAAGAATTCGCCCAAGAATGAAGTCTTCAAAGTGAAGCAACCCAAAACAAGGCAATAAATTCGAATTTTATAGAAGAGGGAAGAGAAGAGGATGAGGTGGATCCATGTAGGATGCCACATCACACATCCTTAACCCAAACAAAAATGCAACTTCATTCTCCAATGCATATTAATTAGGTGGGTGAATAATATGACAGTTTTACTTACACACTCAAATCAAGCCCATACCCCAAAGGACTGAAATTAGTAACATGTAAGAAAGTGCAATTAAAACATTCAGCTTGACTTACAAAAATGTACAAAGAAGGTCTAAATTTAACCCTCCAACCATAGGCAAGGTTGGTATAAAATTTAAGAGGCATGGGACAAGTTTAACTTGTCCCACAAGACTCCAAAATCAGCCTCCAAGGAAAAATTTTAATTTCTAAGAAGATGGAGTGTTTCTTACTCTAAAATCAACTTACATATCCCTTACACATCACTTACACATTTACAACACTTTAAAACATGGCCAACAACTCTATTAATTACATTCTTATAACATATTTGATTTATTTATTTTAACAATATGATTACTCACAATATTTACACACCATTTAATAATTAATGAAAGGGGCAATGCATCACAAAATAAACACATGCAAACATTAAACAAAGGAACCAAATAAAATAAAAAAACATAAAATCCCTTGGTCACATTTAAAGGTGATCCCCCCCATGGGAATCCCTAACAATAAACAAACACACACAACAATACAAGTTGCCACTGGTGACCTTGTTGAATTCATCTAGAATTCCAATGTGGTTGGTCTCCAATCCCTCGATGTTTGTTGTGATATTTTAACCTGCAAAACACAAATACCTCCTTCGGCCTTGTGGCCACATCAGAACATCCAATGTAAATATAAATGTAATTCCAACATCATCTACATATATGAATCACAACAACATCTATTTAATTAACAATATCATTTGCAATTTTATCAACAACTATATCCTCATCAAATAAATTTCATTTTCTAGGTCTATTCAATATAGACAAGTATCACATGTCTGAACAACATCTATAATGTAACCATGTCAGACAGTATATCAACATTAATATATAAAATGTCTCTAATAATCATCATGCATCATATATGAATCAGAGTCAGCAATAATCCATGCTCTAACATCTAATCATCATACTAAATCAAACTATAACAATGTCCATGATATAGCCAACAATGTCATGATCAGTATCAAAAGGTGTCAAAGGGAAGTGGGCACTACAAAACACGGAGGCCTACCGGTGAATTATCATATGAACATGTAATACGTAGCCTTTTTTCCTTTTTTTACTATGTATTTTACACATGTCTAAATCTAAAAAGAGGGCCTCATTTCTGTATGTGATATCCCCTCAGCCTAAACATCACATATGTTTGAAGGGTTTACTAGTCAATCAACCAATAATAAATCCACCACAAAAAATGCTAAACAACTCATTGGTTCGTTTGCAAGGCTGACTGGTCAACCAACAAATGAGCTCTTTACCACTTGTTGGAGTGGATTTATCATCGGTTAGTTGAACAGTCAGTCTTGCAAACATATGTGATGTTTAAGCTGCACGTTCAAAACCAACCTATGGATTTCCCACTCCAAATTCTATGGGAATGGTTGATTAGGCTTCTGGTGGTAATAAGTATGTTGTTGCAGGTAGTTCTAGTTGTGTTTGGGGTATTCAGATATATAAGCTCAAGTGCTTATCTTAGGACACTTGTTTGGATCACTTACAATTCTACATAGACACTAGCAACCTCTGCAATTGGAACTATGATGCATTCTTTCACTAATAGAAAGTGTGAAATGTACGGAATATAGACTCCTTTATTGCTCCTCCATTTAGGAGGCCCTGATACCATCACCGCATGTTCCATGCCGGATAATGAATTGTGGTCGAGGCACGGATTCAATATCATTTACCAAATTGGGGGTGGCAACTTATATCATGTACGTATCAGGTTGGAACACTGAACGTAAGTTGGCGGTACGTTCGCGGCCCCGGCTGACTCGGCTCGCTGACAATCCGTCAACCTATTCACTTCCGTTAATGGTCAAACATTGTTTTAACTCCATTGTATTTCGGTCTTTGCAATCCAAATTTTGACTTCTCAGTAGAGCTTGTCAATGTGTTCCACGTGTCATCTTGTATGATTTAAAATTCAAATAAGCCGCCTCGTTTTCATGGTCAAACTGCCCCCCAATTTGTGTCTTGTTTCTATTTTCGAGTTCTGTTTTCAATTTTTAAAGATTTCGCGGAAGGTTTCTCTTTGAAAGGCAACGAAAATCACGGGGATTTTTTAAAATTTAAACGCTTGTTTACAAATACAAGTTAGAATTTTCTAGGTAGACAAGCGCTTCTGAAGGCAACAATGGACTTCCCTGCAGGTGGGTAGAACTAGCACTCACTCCGCCATGGGACTTGACCCGCGGTTCCATTTTGCTGAAGTGAAGAGCTTTTCAAGAAGGGGATTTTTTCGAAAACAAAAATCTGGGGGTGGACCATGTGCCTATTCCAAGGAAGTTTTTGCAGAAAGCTGTGGCCATTAAGGGTGTATGGTATGCAATGTAGCTGTTGCGGGTTCTGACTTAGCCCTCTCCATCACTTGTTATGATCATCAAGATCATCAACTACAGTAGGAGTTGATCATCAAGATCATGAAGGTATACAATCTAGCAACACCCTTTTTTGGCTCACTATTCGTGGGTTTCCTCAGATTATGACATGACAACATACATAGGTGTCAATTTATTTCATTTTTACCACAGAGGGATGCATGGAATAGGAGTTATGTTGGAGGGATGTCTCACAATCTTTATATTTGGTAAATAATATATGGCACACAAGATGCAGATGGAGAGATCAGCTTCATCCTCCCATAAAAAGGAAATGGCTCCTGCAAATCTAAGTACCTTTCTCCCAATTTTTCACTGCGCTTTGTTGCAGGTTTAATCCCCGATTTATACTCAGAATATAATATTTATGCGTTTTTTCGTGTTTTAGTTCAGAACTCATTGTTGTCCTCCTCTGTCCAGCACATGCGTCTACCGTTGATGCGGTCCAGACGCCACCGATTAATATACCAAATTCTTAACTACTCATTTTCACATTGTATGAGTCTGTTTCTTTTTCTTCTTTCTACACTTGACTAATTTGGATAATGGAGTATTTCATGTTGCTTTGTACTTTCCAGTGTTACATTGTAATTATAGTACCAGGTAGTTACTATTCATATTCAATATTTTAAATCAATATATTCTAGTTTCCAAGTCTTGGATTCAATCAAATCATATATATTTTTTATGATCCTATTACGGATTCTATCTTCTAGTGGTAGTTAATTTCATATTTTATAATCGAGTACACTAAAAAAAGGTTCTTGGTAATACTATATTAGAATTCCAAAAATACAAACAAACAGGTGGGAACTCTGTGAAACTAATCACTTAGGAACGATAATGGGATCATAAATTTATTTGCAATCATAGCTGTTAGAAACAATAGTTCAATTTTCGGATATGAAAAGAAACCAAGCATTTCTTTTTGAAAAAAAAATAACAATATAAATATTCATATGCTTAACAATTTATCAATTTTTTATTGATTGATCTACAATTCAACTTGCTTTGACATATATGATCTTTAAGCTCATGGTTTCATAGTTACATCACTAAATTTTTGGTACTCTTAAATGTAATTTATTAAGTTAAATATTTATTAGAAAGTTGTTGTAATTGTGGTTTATGATGGTATTAGTCTAGTCATCATTTCTGAGCAATTGTCAAGGTTTGAACTAATGAACTCATTATTGTGAATAGGAAGAACTAATTGTATCACACCAAACAATTTTAAATAATATGTTTGTGAAAATACAATCTCAATTATAATACTATATTACAGACCAACTTTATAAAACAAAAATTATAAAAAACCAATACGAAATTTCATGATAATAGTACTAAATATATTGTAAATCATGTTGAATTGCACCCTAGTCTCGATAGTTTTTAATCATATAAAAACCCATGAAAGACTTTAGTGAAGATTGCCCTCGAAATAATTTGAGATCATGATCTATAACAATCACAATCCACTTCTTTTATATGTTGCGTAATAATTATCTCCTATATTCTAAATCATCATTGGTGTCTTAGGTTGGAAAAAGTCATGTGTTAGAGTTCAAAAACCCAAAGAACTCAATTAAATTCAAATATTGTTTTTCTAAATATTTAGGGAATATATTTTATGAGACATATAAAATGGATCTTCCATTTGAGATTTTCAATTAGATATTATGATATTTAACTTTTTATAACTACAAATTACATCTAAACTATATTCATGAACCTAAATAGAACTCAAAAATAGAAACCATTTCCATGTTGCAAAGGAAGGGGGAGTACTTTTGTTTTTTGAAAATATCAAAATAAGAATAAAAATTATTGTCATATTTTCTTAGGGCTGAAGATGTTAGCAAGATAAAATATTATTAAGTTTAATATGTTAAATTTCATGGGTTATAACAACTTCCACATACATACGATATAGAAATATATTTTATTTTTATTTTTCACTTGCATTGCTCTATTTCTTAAAATTTATTTGAGACATGGATGTATCCCAAGTGTTTTAAATTGTTATCAGTAATCTTATTTTATACTTTAATTTATTAATAAAATTAAAACACAAAATTTAGTAAATTTCTTTTAAATTTTAATGGATTAAAATGCTTTTATCTCAAAAAAATTAATGTTAGTATAACCTTCACAATTGATGCATGAGGGAGAACCAATCAAAATGTATAGATATTACTCATAATTAGAATTTTTTATTTAAAAAATAAGGGGTGATATTGATATTTGAAAAAATTTAGCGATAAGAATAAGCTACAATATGATTACATGTTTACAACTAGTGAAATACCCTAAATAATAGAATATTTTTTCTAGAAAACTCATATGGTTGTTAATGTTGTATGTTAGACTGTGAAGATAATTCTCCATATCATAGCAAAAAATCTCCAACTCTATCTTCTTAATTTGGGGCCTTGGTTGAATTTTTGCATTCAATACATGTGTATTTCCTCTTGCTGCTTACATTTTGAATATTTTTGATGTACCAAACTAAGAGATCAAGAAAATGGCATAGGGATCCATCTTCAAAAGATCGAATGCACTTTCTTGTCATAAATTAGAGTTTTAATTTCAAATACTTAAACAAATGTTTTTGTTATGTTTGATGCCAATCTTAGTATATTTTTCCATCTTCATCCTAGAATGTGCCAAAACGTTCTCTTGAAGATAACGAACTAAGATACCTTATCAAATAATCAAAAAAAAAAAATTGGATCTAGTGTTCAGTTTTTGATGCACAATGCAATAGTGTATAAGAAGCAAGGAAATTGTTTGGTGTTGAAGAATCCATGCATGAAGGTTAATGATGAATTTGGAAGGCACATCTACATTATCATTACACCCTATTACCATGATTTATTTCCCATTATTTAATTCTTAAATATTAATCCAACTTCGATAATAGGCTTAAATATAAAAATCATTATGTTGAATGTTTATTTCTTATAATTTATATCATGCCAACCTAAAATTATGGATAATACCATAGCCACAATGTGTGGCTATTCAAATAAATTTATTTTGGTTCCTATACAAATTTTTTATGCGATGGAATATAATGTAAGACTTTTTTGAAATGACTAACATTATAGGGATTTTGAATAAATCCATTTAATTCCTTTTAATCAAATCCATATATTTCCTTAAGATATGACCAAATAATTCCTCACACAATTAATCTACAAAAATTAAAAATCACTTTTATAAAGTTGTTGATACTCCTCTTTTATTACATAGAATGTACATTTTTAAAGAATAACCATACTTGTAATTACTACATTATGATAATAAATCAGGGTTATATATGTAGCTTACTATAGTATACAATAATGATAATTTAGAACTAAGACAAACAATCACAATAGTATGTTACTATTGCACTTCTAAAAAAGTATGTCTAAGATAAATTAATATTAAAAATAGCATGTTATAGTGTTAGAGAGAGAAACCAAATTATGTATAAAGACTATGTGACAAAGTGCTCAGAGTGTGTATAACACAATAGTAGAGTATATTTATGCAACTCTATAAATCTTAGGACCTGCAAAACTATTCAAAATAAGTTTGTGGGTATTCAAATACCTCTGTGTTCAAAACTATCTCGTAGAGATACACATATGTCCATTGGGTTCGTACACTCAATTTGGATAGTGGGATTTGGTTCACCTACTTCTGGAAATCTAGTTTTTCAGGTATATATTAACATGATGAGTATATTGCTATGAGATATTGATTCTCCTTTCTTTGATTCCATAATTTGTTTCCTTGGACCACAAAAAGATGTTGGAAAATTTTGAGCTAGACTATCTCACCACACCCCTGATAATATGAGTCATTTTTCAATTGGGAATTAACTTTTGTTAAAATGCAGAGTGTTTTAAATGAATTCCGCCACTTCAAATTATACCCCTCAAAATTGGGTATGTCTTATTTCATTAATTCCTTCAAATTGTAACAATCACTTTTATCACTTCAAATATAGGGAATTGTTTTTAACTTTATGCTTCATGATTTAAATAACATATATTTAAATGCAACATAAACCTTACTGTAATTCTTTCTGATAATTGTCATAAACCATGTGCAACTGCATCAGAGTATATAGATCCTACTTGATCCCTCTCAACGCTCTTTGCGAGACAATACAAAAAGTGTATCCTTTGGTCTTTCTTTCATCAAGAAATGATAATTAAGTGATGCTCTCTAAGTGTCTACCTAGGTTTTACCATGGAACCCCACCAGGCATCCCCCAGCTTAGATATTGGCAAAATCATGATAGTGTAATCAGTACTTACACTACTTTGATCAAAGTTTTAGACACATGTATTCCATGCTCGGTTCCATGATAGCACACTCACCATTGGAAAATTTTCATCTCACCTAATCATTTATTCAATTATATGGATTAGCATTCAACAACACTATATCTTGATTAATCTATTCACGAAAGGTTACCCTAGATTCCATGACTCTCTCACCATGAATGAATCATACCTAGGGTCCTACATCCTAGTATTCCAATAGGTCGAATGTAGTTCCTTTAAGTACTTTACATTCCTTTCTATCTATAAATTACAGATATAAGTTTAGCTCACTACCTTAGTACCGTAATTCCAATCTTTTATGTTATACAATAATGATTCTTTTCCAAACTGTGGAAATGATTATCTCTCTTTATCAAGTGAGTAAGCAATTATCAATGTTGTAATTTTCCCATATCTATAACAAGCAGGGTTAACATAATTTTTATTAGATATGATATGTTGTATCATTTTCATTATTCCATTTAATTAGCATATAATCAATATCATTGAATCATATCGTCCAGATGTACCTTTGCACCTTTCTACCAATTAGTATCCATCATACATGCATATGTATCTCCCTCTTATAATGGATTATAATAGAAAACAATGATGCAATGTGTTGTAATAAAGATAGGCAATCCATAATCTTACCAAAGTAAGATCGACAACCCCAAGTTAAAATTCTTGCAGATGGAAAATGATGGAGTAATGTCGATTACCTTACCCTTTTGAAGTCTATCAACCCATTTATGAGCTATCCTTTCAACGAGGTCCTCAACTAAGAATATTGTTGGCAAGAATAGAAACTCATTCCTTCCTTATTTTTTGAATACTTATTTGACTATAATATTCCTTCTATAGACATCATCCAAGTCCTTATAATTGTTCACATCTCAACATTAATATAGGTTAAATAAAAATCCACTTTGTTTAAGTTAGATATTTTCAGTTAGTATTAACTTCATGGGGAGCATCTAGAAGGTCTATGCATCTCCCAGACCCTAACAAGGATATCACAAGCAACCATTTAAGTTTCCAGGTCCACCTAGAAAAAGGGTTTGTCTACACACTTACAAGGGCCCGCGTGATTTCATAGTTGCGTACAACAAATAAAAATTTGTGAAAACTTCTGAGTAAATCATCCCATAAAATACTTAATCTCATTTTGTAAATAAGAACCCCTAATCTACCAGACATCACTACCACCAGTCGACAATGCATTCACATTTAACCGTATAACTTTTCCATACTCATTTATTTTATTATCCGAACAGAGAAGAAGGGAATCAAGTTAATAAGCCTAGTCTCATAAAAATAAAGTAGGATAGAGTTAATATTCCATGCATGGGTCAGATGCATCGACCTTTATAATAATCAAAAAAGTAATTTTTAATGCACAATCACATACCTAGACAAGGAACCATGATAAAACTTCCCTACACAATTTTTTATCAAGACAAGCAAATATACAAAACCTTTGACCAACTACCCAGTAGAAATTTAGCTATTTCAAGATATAATAAAGAGGAAGAGAGAACTGCATCCATGCTTGTGGTCATCATGGATTCTACAACAGTATCCTCTCAATGCCCTTGCAAAGTTTTCAGCAACACATCACAGAGACATCACCCTTCGAATTCGCTCCAAATAAATTAAGAACTTTCCCTCAAAATACCCAGACTTCCTCATACCTTTAAATCAAATACAACTCAATCAAAATGCATTCAAGATTATCTCCAGAGTGGAGTGAACAACAGTGAAGAAAAATAACTCGAGGTTAGAGTACAACATGCATGGCAGTAGCTTCTTGGTGAATCTTTTCCTCCATCGAGGAACTATCCTCCAGAGCATTTAACGCCTTTAAATTCTATTAACTCCTTTCCTAAAAATTGGTGGTGACTCATATCCATAGTACCACCATACTTGGCAATTCAAAATTAGTTCAAAGTAATAGTCATTAATAGCATGACTTATTATTCTTTTAACTATACATGATCGATTAGTTTGACCCTCTTTCCAATTGCATGAACCACAAAAATACAAAACTTTAGAATTGATAAGGGTGATCATTTTTAGTAATAGTAAAAAAATTCAACCTTGACGTTACAGGGCAATTGATCCATCATTTTTAACCCAAGATAACCCTCAACTATCACATTGGTCCCTTTAGAATGTTGCATTAGGTGCTTAGCTTAGGGAATTTTATCTAGAATTACAAAAACATAAAATTTTCATAAAGCAACATAAATTCCAAGAATCCACAATATCCCTTTTCTTCTTTTTATGATGTTCGATCTTCCACCTATTAATGGTCACCCAAATATATGACATAGAATCAAATATATATATATATATATTGGAGGTATCATTTTATAAACAAGTAATACTTATTGGGAATTAGTATGTCCCTCAAATTAGGTAAGACCAACCTTGAAGAGCCTAATGTAGCACATAGACATGTGAATAACGAAATCATAATAAACAATGCATTCTGATTTATTGTCTGATAATATATACAATATGAAATCATGTCTAACCATGTTAGTTTCACAACCTTGCTCAATTTTGTTTGCAAATCTTTTTGTAAATGACTTTGGATGTTTTGGAACGATACATATCTATAGTTATGTGTGATCGTAGTACCGAACCCAAACAGATGCATCCATAGTCATAAGGAGAGTCATAGCAACCAATGGTCTGACTAAGTATAGCTTAAACATACTCAAAAAAGGAAGGTCATTTAACAGTAAAATGAAAATAATATGTTGTAAATGCAAAGTATGTTATGAGTACCAAACGATAAGTGTTGTTGCGAGGATGTACTTACAACTATAAGTGAGTGTGTAAATCCTTTTCAAGATATGCATACACACGTGTGGCTGCATATACATCTACACAACATGGTTTATCCTTCGGATCTCGTAACCCACCCCTAAATTGTGATTTATCCCTTTCGAAGACAAGCATAATCTGAGGGATGTGACATAAATGCTCAAGATTTAAACTCTCTGTGTTTTGTGTTTATTGTCAAATGGTTGTTTGTTATATGTGACTTCTAATTCTTTTACAATTTGTGAATTTCAAACTTAATTCAAGTCGGTGATGACATCATCCTCATGAATTGTTTTCCTTATGTTTTTTTTCATGTGCACTGTGCCACACTTATCACCTACATTTTTGGGTAATGTGTCACTTTTTACATGCTTCCATATACTACTTTTTCTCATGAATCTTCATGCATATGAATATTTAAAATTGATATATTTTTTTAAGGTAAGGATAAAGGGTTTTTGACTGGGAGCCCTACCTAGATATAAAAGGCCAAAGTTGAGATATTCAACAAAGGACCAAAAGGAGAAAACTGAAACATGCAGCTAAACCGTGACCAATGCTCCAAAAAATCACAACGAAAAAAAATCACAAACACAAAAAAAAAACCAGAACCTACTTAAATTTAGATTTTCTATGATGCACCAGGTTCCAACCATAATCCTCAGCTTGATCCTCGTGATCCAACGATATACCAAAATTCATGCTAATGTATTCTTTATACCTAGCGCCTTCCTAGGATTGCAAGATTTTAAGGGAATCGGGATCCAATTGAGAGGAAGTCAACTTTAAGAATAGCACCGAGAGGGACTTGTCTTTACTAGAAACATGATCTTCAAAATCCAAAACAAATTCAAGTTCACTTTTTGAGAAACATTCTTCATCCATCCTGAATTTTAGCCTAATTTCATAAAAAAAAACACTTTAGTTTAGGCCAACACTATCAATACAGGATCCAAGGAACGGTCCTCCATTGTTGTTTATTCTTTCCCATTCCTCAACATTTTTCTCAAATCTGATTTTCCTTCATTTGTGTTAAACAAGGAAGATATTGTTTGAGAATTCAATTTATTCAATAGTAAAGAGGTATCCACATGTTCCTAGTTGATTATCCCATCAATTGGGTTACAATCATCCACCTTACACATCCCCTCCAACCTAATACTTAAAACAGGACAGTTCGAAGCAAGAGATTCCATGTATCCCCTCCAAAATATTATAACTAAAATTTTGACATTGTGTGGCTCTACATTATGAGGGAGTGATTAACGAAAATTTTGATGGTGTATAATAGATTTTTAAATTTAATTATATTATAGTAGTATACTTTTCCCATCCCTTACATCCATTGTATTGTTATGTACTTTCATAACATTGAAATTAATTAAGGTGTAAACAGAATGTAACTACTTTGGAAACTTGATGATTTAAAAATGCTTGGAGTGACTTTGACCTTGCTAAGACACAATTATTTTCTCTTTGGATGCTTGATATTGGAGTAAGACAGACCCTTGAAATTGGTTAAGTGCTTCAAATCTATGCTAGTGGCTTCTCTAATTGGTGTGCAACTACTTCAAGAATATTTAGGAGAACCTTGGGTGTATTTGCAATAGGAACCCATAAAATCACACCGAGGTGAGTCATAAAGTTTTTATAATTGACTTAGTTATATAGGCTTCCATATAAGTAAAACATTTTCATTAAGGCCAACCTAGAAAGATGAAATAACATACATAAGATATTGAAATTGGAATAAAATTCATTAAATGGAAGGGCGTAAAACCATACAAGTTTCTCATGATTATACTCCATTATAGACCAGAACTATATTGTTTCCCCCATAATGATGAAAACGTTAAGGTTTAGGAATGATGCATGGACTTGAATTACTATTTTGGTTGATTAATAATCTTTAGATGAATGATAGAGAAAAGTGTGGAGATGAGAAAGTCAAATGAGAGAATTATGTGTTGATTGGGTTTAGAATGAGAGTATTTATCTTAGCATAGGATCAACACAAAACTTATCATAACATAAGGATAAGTTTATAGATTTGAGTTTCTACATATATACCCCATAGGATTGACATTTTAACATGATGTTTAGTTCACCTAATATTACATTCACTACAAATGTGTGTGTGTGTGTGTGTGTGTGTGTGTGTGTGTGTGTGTGTGTGTGTGTGTGTGTGTGTGTGTGTGTGTGTGTGTGTGTGTGTGTGTGTGTGTGTGTGTGTGTGTGTGTGTGTGTGTGTGTGTGTGTGTGTGTGTGTGTTTACATTAACTTAACTTTCACCACATGCACATTTATTTGAAATAGACAATAACATTATTTTTTTATTAATATACAACACAAAATAATTCTATTGAAAATACACTTCAAACAAACAATCAACTTTTTGTGATTTTGAACTATACAATATACCAAATATTATATACGTCAGATTTTAAAATAATTAACTATTTACCTTGAATTAAATTTAAACAATCAATATACTCTATAACCTAAACATGCATTACGCCATAAGACTTAATACTAACTCTTTAATGAAAAAATAGTTAATAAAATAACATATGTTTAAATTGAACCATAAAAACACTAATATATTAAAGCCAAAATGAAAACTTCATGTCATATATATTTTTAGACTCTAACAAGCTACAAACTTATGACAATAAAGATGCACATGTCATTTATGAAAAATGGTTTTAATTTTATTCCATCAAAACTGGAAGATCGCATATTTTTTTGGGAACATAGATTATGTTTTTTACTTCACGAATGTCAAGTTTCATTTGAGAGAGATCCTGGAGTCAGAAATCTGGTCAAGGAGCGTGTTCCGTATGTGCGATGGTCCCTCCCCAACAAGTTTCAAGATGCCACCTCATGCTAAATTCCACCCAAGTGAGATTTTGAATCTGACATTAAAATTCACAGATGTTATCTTTCTTACTTTTTAGAATAATAACATAATCAGACGGTTTGCAATAAAAAATAACGTTATCAGAGAAAAATGAGTTGACAGAAATCTATTGAGAACTTTTATGGGACCTGTAGGACATGTCACTAAAATCTCAAACTCATCTACAAGATAAGGCACTCCTAAACAAACAAGATCTTAGCTACCCAAACTGGAGAGATTCTTGTAAGGATGTGGTCATTACAGACACTAAAGAGAAAGAGGTCCAACATGAGAACCAAGTTGAGCTATTTCTGGGGGCCACCATGTCACAAACCTCCAACCTCCCACCACGGATATTAAAAAACCTCATATCTTGCAACGGGTTCAAACCTGTGCTAGCGGCGTAATTTGAAAATAACCTTTCAATTTTGATTTTTTTTTGGAAATAAATCATTTTTCATTTAGGAAATATACTTCAAAATAAGTGTTACAATTTTAAAGTATTGTTATTATGGGTTTTTTTGGTGATAAATCAATACATTTTAATATTCAAAAATGATATATTTTTTTAAGGTGAGGATAAAGGGTTTTTGACTGAGAGCCCTACCCAGATATAAAAAGGCCAAATTTGAGATATTCAACAAAGGACCAAAAGGAGAAAACTGAAACATGCAGCTAAACAGCGACCAATGCTCCAAAAAATCACAACGAAAACAAATCACAAACACAAAAAAAAACTAGAACTTACTTAAATTTAGATTTTCTATGATGCACCAGGTTCCAACCATAATCCTCAGCCTGATCCTCATGATCCAACGATATACCAAAATTCATGCTAATGTAGTCTTTATACCTAGCGCCTTCCCAGGATTGCAAGATTTAAGGGAATTAGGATCCAATTGAGAGGAAGTCAACTTTAAACATAACACCGAGAGAGACTTGTTGACTTTACCAAAAACATGATCTTCAAAATCCAATACAAATTCAAGTTCACTTTTTGAGAAACGTTCTTCATCCATCCTGAATTTTAGCCTAATTTCATCAAAAAAACACTTTAGTTAAGGCCAACACTATCAATACAGGATCCAAGGAATGGTCCTCCATTGTTGTTTAGTCTTCCCCATTCCTCGACATTTTTCTCAAATCTGATTTTCCTTCATTTGTGTTAAACGAGGCAGATATTGTTTGAGAATTCAATTTATTCAATAGTAAAGAGGTATCCACATGTTCCTAGTTGATTATCCCATCAATTGGGTTACAATCATCCACCTTACACATCCCCTCCAACCTAATACTTAAAACAGGGAAGTTCAAAGCAAGAGATTCCATGTATCCCCTCCAAAATATTATACCTAGAATTTTGACATTGTGTGGCTCTACATTATGAGGGAGTGACTAACGAAAATGATATATGAGGGTTAAGTGTATGGGTATTCTCATAAATATTATAAGGTATTTATCAAGATGTAATTAAAGAAGTAGATATAAGGATGACATTTATAGTTAAGGGGAAAATAAAAAATCTATTAATAGTGAGATCAATGATTCATGTCCTTTACATTGCCACTCTTCCTTCTAACAATAAATGACATAAATAGATTCATTATTATTGTTGCTAATCATGGTATCTGTTGAAATTTAAATATGGGACTTGAAATTTTTTAGAGCTATTTTTGATCTAGGATTTTAAATTGTATTGATATGTCATTCAAATGTGGGAACTCAAATCACACAACAAGATTTGTATCACTAATACCAATTTATGAGAATTTCAAGAATATGAATGTTTGATTAGTTCTTTTGGTTATGCAAGAGTAAAATAAGTTGTAGGATCCATCTTTAGCTTCACATAATTTTTATGAATCTGATAAAGAAAGAGGAAATCTTGTGATAAGAGTCTAGATGGATGGATTCACAACATCTTCTTAACTGCCACAGGTAGAAAGTGAATCTTGGAGATATTTGAATCCCTAAGAAAAGAAAAGAGAACTTACCTTTCTATTTTTAAAGGAAATAATTTTTAAATAGTCCAAACTTCATACTAAAGAATAATGTACTAAAGGAGTCCATCTTTTTAAACCTTTTTGTCAATTTTTTTTGTAAATTTGCTAAAACTAAAAAGTTCCATGCTCACTATTAAAACATAAAAATGGTTTTAAATTACTTCATGAATTTGAAATGAAGATGTGTAGTGCCCACTTCCCTTCGACGCTTATTATATTTTGATTTCGATTACTTTTGGTTATATGCATGGATATTATTGTATCATTTTGGCTTAGCATATTGATTAAACGATAGAAATGCTTGGATTATTGTTGAATTTCAATTCATAGTATGATTTGTGTGGATTCTTAGAGAGACACTTTATATCGATGATGATGTGTTGTTGACATATTTATATATATTTCTGACATTCGACATTTTCATCATATTGAGTAGAATTTAACAATGAACTAATATTGTGATCTTATTGGTATTGATGAAATATAGAATTGAGATGTTGTTGGAATTTTAAAATAGTAACATTAGCTGCCTAGATGATGATTTAATTTATATATGGATGATTATTGATTTTTATGTGTATATTTTATCTTGGATGTTTTGATACGGTCACGAAGCCGAAGGAGGTATTGTATGTTTTGCAGGTAATTATATCACAACAATCAAAGAGGGATTGGAGACCAACCACAACGGGTGGATACGAAAATGGTCACCATGGCAACTTGTGTTATGTTGTGTGTATTTTAATTATTGTTAGGGGGTCCCCATGGGGGGGATGACCTCCAATTATGACCAAGGGTGTGTGTATAGTTCTTTTCTTTTCCTTTATTTAATTTTAGAGTATGTGATTTTATGTTGATGTAATTCCCTTTTATCATTAATTGATTTATGTGTCTATATTAGTAAATTAATCATGTTACTAAAATAATTATGGATGGGACAAAAAGAAGTAATTTATTAGATCAGATGGTTATTTGGTTTATGTATTTTTAAGTTAAGTGTAAGTAACTCGAGTGTTGTACACTCTACCTCACCTTGGAAATTCGGATTTGGCCTTAAGGTCCAATTTTGGAGGCTTGTGGGACAAGCTAAGCTTGTCTCACAGCTCTTAATTTATTATACCAACCCTACCTATGGGTTGGTGGGTCAAAAATAGACCTCATTATGTGTTTTGGAAGGTAAAAGGTGAGTTTTAATTGCATTTTCTTATATATGTTTAATTTTTGTCCTTAAGGGTGTGGGTTGGGATGGTGTGTGTAAGAGGTTTTTCATACCTCTCAACCACCCATTTATTATGCCTTGGGGTATGGGTTTTACTTGAGTGATGTGGGATGGAGAAGAAATGATGTGTCATCCTACATGGAGCCACATCATCTTTCTCTTCCTCTATTTATTGGAATTTTTGGGAAGTAAATGGGGTTACTTGCTTGGTTTTGGCTCTTGGATTTTTGGAGTGCTTGCTTGTTGGAGTAGAAGGGAGCTTGAAATTTCTTGAGTTTGAAATATTTTTAAACTTGATTGAAAAGTGGAGCTTTGCCATGGCAAGGTAGGGTCTTGCACCCTCGTTTTCTTGTATGTTATGTGTTGTATAGATGTGTTTTCTTGCTTGAAGTGTTGGTTAGTGAGAGGGATTTAAGTTGTGTTGAGATACTGAAATGGCGATGAAATATTTTTGGAGGCATAAGAATTTCTTTGTGTGTTTTGGAGGGAGTGGGATTTGGATGCCCCACCTTGTTCTTTTTTTTTATTTTGTGCATTGTAGGAGCCATAAGAGAGAGGGAGGTATAAGAGTTAGGGAGGCATAAGAGACATATATTTGTTGTTTTAGGGAAGCATAAGAGATTTTAGGCTTGATTATGTTTGGAGGATTCTTTGAAAGAGTTGACGAATCGTATCAGAAACTGTGCATCACGATGAAGTTGCACTCTAGTTGAATCGTAATGGCTCCAACGTAGTCACACGGAATAATTGATCAATAACTGAATAACTTGCATAACAAAACAAAGCTTGCACATGTAGAGAAAAGACAATGGAGTGTCTTGGCATGCTCATAAATTTCAAATGAAGGGATACATATAGGGTGTTGAGTAACCCTAGTGCACGACTCAATAACAAACCCTAAACCTAACCCATGTGAGATGACCCTCCATATATGAGTGGAGGACACATAAGATAACTCACACCAACACCCCCCTTCATCGAAGCTGGGATAGTGGCTATGATGAGTCAGATGGAAAGAGAAGACACTCCTAAGCAACTGAGAAAGATGTGTTAATGGGGCTTGGAAACTAAAGGCCTGATAAGGTGCCCATATACAAACAACATCTTCCTAGAATAAGAAGAAGAAAAGAAAGACTACATAGCTCAAAGAAGATGACCAGCTGCAGAAGACCTCACCTGAAGAAGAGACCATAAGTGAAGAAACTTCATCTCATTGAAGGGCTTGGTAAATAAATCTACAATCTAATCAGCTATATGAATGTGTTGAATGTCGATTATACCATCATGAATAAGCTCCCATATGAAGTGCATATGGATCTCAATGTGCTTCATCTGCTGATGTTGAACTGGATTTCTACAAATAGAGATAGTGCTCGTATTATCATAGTGGATAACGGTAGGCCGTCAAAGGTGGATGCCAAACTCTGTCATAATACCCTGTAGTCAAATAGCTTATGTGGCAGCATTAACTGCTCCTCTGTATTCTACCTCTGTAGATGATATCGCAATTACATTCTTCTTCTTGCTAGACCAACTAATAGGACCTGAACCATGAGAGAAACTATAGCCAGAAGTAAATTTTCGATGATCTAAATCACCGGACCAATCAAAATCTGTGAACCCAATCAAGTCAATATCTACCCCTCCATGATAGTGAATGCCATCAGTATAAGTTCCCTGAACATAATGAAGGATCCATTTAGCTACTTTCCAATGCAGCTCATGTGGCTTCTGTATGAATCTAGACATGATCCCAACAACATACGATAAATCTAGTCAAGTGTGAGTCAAGTAAATCAAGCTCCCCAACAACTGTTGATAAAGGGTACCATCAACCAAGGGAGTAGAGCAATCAGAAACCAGCTTAACATTGGAAAGAAAAGGAGTAGGAGAAGACTTGCAATCATACATTTGAAAATGAGCTAGTAAATCAAGAGCATACTTAGGTTGCAAAATCAAAATTCCCGAGTCATATTGTGAAATCTGGATCCCAAGAAAGTAATGAAGAAAACCTAAGCTAGTCATGGAAAACTTGTTGGCCAAGGTGATCTTCACAGAATCAATAATAGAGGAAGAACTACCTGTGATCAACAATTCATCAACATAGAGAACAAGAATGAGTATGGAGTCATATTTCCGTAGAATATAAACATTTGGATCAGAGTGACACCAGTAAACCCTAATGTAAGTAAAAAGGAGTCCATCTTGGCATACCAAACTCAAGGGGATTGTTTAAGGCCATAAAGAGACTTCTTTAACTTACAAACGTGGCAGGGATCATGGACACAACCCGGAGGTTGTTCCATGTAGATCTCTTCCTCTAGGTCCCCATGAAGGAAGGCACTCTTAACATCCATTTGATGGACTTTCCATTTGTTTGCTGAGGAAATGGCTAGGGTCAGTCGAATAGAAGTCATCTTTGCAACCAGAGAAAAGATTTCAGTATAATCAACCCCAGCTATCTGGGAGAAACCCTTAGCTACTAATCGCACTTTAAAATTTTTGACATCTCCATCTACTCCATACTTTGTTCGGAACACCCACTTACATTGAACGATTTTTCTTCCTTTCGGAAGAGGGGTGAGATCCCAAGTATCATTCTTCATGAGAGAGGAATACTCCTCATCAATCACAGAATCCCACTCAGGAATACCAGAAGCCTCCTGAAAAGATAGTGGATCAGAAGCAGAGGTAAAGAAAGAGTGGGGTCCAACGAAATCTATGTGAGTACGTCTCATATCCAAAATATCTCCAACTAAATCTCTAACACTTTGCAAAGTTTTCCTGTCCCAAAGAGGACCAGGAGGATCAGGCTCAGAGTCGGAAGATTCTTCACTTGAGTGAGAAGGGACATAGTCCTCATCATCACTACTATTAGAATCAGAAGACTCAGAGGTCTGATGGTCAGGAGGATCAGGAAGAGGAGCACACTCAACAGTATCATCATCTGATGAGTCAGAATCTAAATCAGTGAGCTAACTAAGCTTAATAGGTAGAGAAGTAGAAGTCGAAGAAGACTCATCGAACTTAACACTTCTCTCAATATACAGCTCATGAAAAGTAGGATTCATCAATCGATATCCCTTCACGCCATCAGGATACCCTACAAAGATACAAGGTTTGGATTGTGGTTCCAAATCCTTGTGTTTCTTCTTGGGAATATGAGCCATAGCCTTGGATCCGAAGACTCGAAAGTGCTCAACATCAGGTTCGCATCTAAATCAAGCTTCAAAGGGTGTCATCCCAGTTACTGCCTTATGTGGAACACAGTTCTAAATGTAATTAGCACAATTCACTGCTTCAGCCCAATACTGTAGAGGAAGAGACTTCAAGTGAATCATACAAGTGGCCATCTCCTTAAGAGTATGGTTCTTTCTTTCTGCTACTCCATTCTATGAAGGGTTGTATGTAACTGTATGCTACAAGGAGATCCCTTCAGAAGTATAGAAATCCATAAACCTATTATTTACATATTCACCTCCATTATCGGTTTGAAGAACCTTGATTGACCGTTCCGCCTGTTTCTCAGCAAGAGCCTTAAAGTCTTGTAAATGTTCAAATACTTTAGACTTAAGCTTAAGAAAATATACCCAAGTATATCGTGAATAGTCATCAATGAAGGTTAGCACATAAGGAGCTCTAGTAAACGAAGGAGACAGAAATGGACCAAAAATTTCACTGTGAACAAGATCCAAAGGACGAGTAGCTCTCCAAGATTTTCCTTTGTCAAAGTTCTTTTCAGGATGCTTTCTAAGGGGACAACCCTCACAAAGACCCTTAGAAAACTTGACGCAGGGTAACCAGTTAACCATTTCATTTTGGCTCAATTGTTCAAGGTAGTGATAATTTAGATGTCTGAATCACTCATGTCATAGCTTACTAACCTCATTTACATGAGATAACAAGGAAATGGGAGTAGAATCATAAGTAAAGTGGGAAAAGGTATACAACCGTGAATGGTGATCCACCTTTCCCTTAGCCACTATAGAGTCGTCATTAAGTTCACAAATAATCATCGAGTTAGGACCAAATTCCACTCGCATTCCTTCACCAAGGTGAGTAATTTGGTAAACCGATAAGAGATTGGTAGAGAGATCAGGAACGCTCAACACTTGGTTGAATTTTCCCCCATCCATCTCTACCGATCCACTGTTGGAAACTGACACTATCATGTCATTACCCATCATGATTTGGTACATTCCACAAGGCTTGATGTTGGAGAACTCAACATGCAAAGAACCCATGTGGTGTGAGGAATCGGAATCTATAATCCACGTTGATGAAGGAGAAAATTTGGATATAAGGGCCTTTCCTTTCTTCTTATTAGATTCAAAACCTTTTGCAATGGAAGACTCGACCTTTAGAGCATTTTTTTTTATAGACTCAGGAACACCTATTTTATTTTTCTCAAGTAATTGAGTAAGGTGATCAATTTGTTTTCTCATACACGTATGCTCTTTATGATAGGGTTTCTTGCAATAGGAACATAGATACCTATCTTTTTGTGTTCTAGACTTAGAAGTCAAAGTGTTCATGTTATTTTTAGTATCATTCTTGGTTTCTTTCTTAGGTTGATCCTTTTTTTATTTTTTCTTTTCAGTCTTCTTTTCCTTACTAATACTTGCTACAAGGGCATGTGACTTAGAATTGAGAGACCCCATTTGAATGATTTTGTCTTGTTCTCAAATGAGTTGGGATGAAAAATAGTCAAAGGAGGGCATATTCCAATCCTTGCCCAAGGTAGCTTTTGTAGCGTAAAAATTTGACACATAAACAGAATATTTAGGACCTAACTTAGAGAGAATCGACAAGATCAGTTGAGAATCTTTCTTCTCTACTTGACATTCCTTTAACAACGATCTAGTGTGGAAAAACTTCAAGAATAATGCTTGTAGGTTTTCAAAATCACTAGGATTTAACCCTAGTAGTTTTTTTTCCAACTCATGTGCTCTTATGTCATCGTGTTGTCCAAACATTTCATCTAACGATGTCCACGTAGACTTAGGTGTTTCAGATGACTCAATGTGGAAGAGCAAGTTGGGAGAAATGAACATGCAAAGAAGACCTAAAGCTTAATCACTATAGTTTAACCACTTAGATTTTTCAGGTTCATCATCTAGTTCAGTCTCAGTTCCCATGGTGATGCGGAATAACCCTTTACCCCTTAGTTTCATTATTATTTTCGATCTTCATTTGAAAAAGTTGAACGATGTAAGAAAAGGAATTGAAAGTGCATCCATAGTGATAAGAGAAAGAAGAAATGCAAAAAAGAAACACAACCACCGAGGACAATATAATAACCCCACTGCTTTCAGAACTTTATAGTTTAGTGCATTGAATAAAATTGGGTTTGATCGTGTGTCTGGAAACACTTGGTAACTCACCTAGCAATCAGCATAGTAGCGCACAAGAGAGGAGACCACAATCGTGTTTCAGGAACTGCAGCAAAGTGAAATCGTACACAAGCATAGTTGCTAAAAACTAGGAAGGAGGCAAAATCAAAACCTAGTTGTGAGAAAAAAGCATCCCACGTCACAAATGAAACCCCCTTGCTGCAAACTGTGGAAGATGCGCTCACTAGTCACAAGCAATAATAAGGGTAAAATACAATTATTTAAATGAACTCAAAGGAGTTCCAATGATCTGATGGTGCTCCAACAATGTTTTATTGATTGCTATGAGAACAAAACAACAAGCCCAAAAATATATAGGTGCTGGAACATTTACACGGCAGGAAGTTAAACGGTTCAGGAGTAACTGTATATGCTATGCGTAGAACAATGTATTAATTAAGCTAACATTCCCCCCCTTAATACATTGTTCTTACAACTGTACCCCCTAAACAAATCAAACTTCACCTTACCGAGAGGCTTGGTGAGAATATCTGTAACCTGAAAATTAGTAGGGCAGTACTGGAGCTAAATTTTGTGGTTCAAGACCTGTTCACAAATGTAGTGACATTCCACCTCAATATGCTTTGTACGTTCATGAAAAATAGAATTATTCACAAGCTTCAACACACCTTGATTGTCACAGTGAATGATGGTAGGTTTCTCTTTAGGAATCCCTATATCTGTAAGAATGCAATGTAACCAAATTGCTTCACACACAGCTCCTCATGCGGCATGGTATTCAGCCTCAGTGGATGAGAGAGAAACAATAGTTTTCTTCTTGCTAATCCATGAGATAGGTCCAAATCCGAGGTGAAAAACATATCCTGAAGTGGATTTCCTATCATCAACGGATCCTGCATAGTCCGATTCTGTATATCCTGTAAGAAGAACTAAGTGTTCTTCTGATACTCTATACCAAATTCAACTGTACCTCAGACATATCTCAACACATGCTTTGTTGCTATCCAATGAAATTTCTTCGGATCCTGCATAAATTTGGAGAGATAGCTCACTGCAAGCAAAGATTTGGTTTGGTATAAGTCAAGTAAATGAGACTCCCCACAAGCTACCTGTAGTGAGTTCCATCTACCTACGGTGAATCCAGGAATCTAGATAATTGCAAACCTTTTTCCATAGGTGCGGACATTAGTTTACAATCTGACATTCCATACTTTTCCAGGAGTGTCTTGGCATATTTCATCTGGGAGACAAAGATATGATTCTTCTTCTGCCATATCTCTAAGCCAAGACAGTAGTGAAGTAGCCCCAAATCGGTCATGTCGAAGGATTTCTTTAGATCATTATTTACATCATCCACAAGATTTTCAGAACATCCTGTGATCACAAGATCATCTACATACAAAACCAGAATGAAAATATTTGTTCCTACCTTCTTGATATACAAATTTGTATCTGAGGGGCTACGAGTGAATCCATGCTGCAATAGGTGATCATCAATTTTTATATACCATGCCCTAGGTGCTTGTTTGAGTCCATAAAGAGACTTTATCAGATGACATACCTTGTGTGGTTGATGCTCATCTACAAACCCATTAGGTTGGGCCATGTACACTTCTTCTTTTAGATCACCATTTAGAAAAGTGCTCTTAACATCCATCTATTGAAGTTTCCATCCATTTTGTGCTACCAATGCACAAACAACTCTGATGGTTTTGATCTTCGTAGTGGGTGCAAAGGTATCGTCATAGTCAATTCCTTCTTGATGAGCATAACCCTTTGCAAGAAGTCGTGCTTTTTGTTTTTTGATTGAACCATCTGTCTTATATTTTGTTTTGAAAATCCATTTACAGCCAATGGATTTCTTACCTGGAGGCAAATCGACAAGTTCCCACGTCTGATTCTAAATTAGGGAATCATATTCAACATCCATCGCCTATTTCCACTATGGTTGGTCTAATGCCTCACGAACAGTGTCAGGTTCAGAGCTCTCAACAACTGAACTCATGAGTGAAAGATTTACCTCATGTCTGGCTTGACTTCATGTTCTGACTCCCATAGAAGTACCTGGAAGTGAGTTCAAGAGTGCATCCCTAATAGTATTCTAGAACCATTTCAGATGTTGGTGTTGTTGCTGCTAATGTGAAGATGTGTTTTCCAGTGTGCCTAGATCAACGAACAAGTCTCCACTCATCTCTTCTTCTCTCTGAGAAGAATCATCTTGCCCATCATTTGGATGTGTGAGCAATCTATGTGACAAGGTCGGTACTAGATCTCCATTGTGTGGCAGGGAGTCAAAGGATGACTCATCACACACCACATCTCGACTCTCGTAGATCTTCTTCATCTCAGGATCCATGAGACAATATGCCTTTGAGGTAGTATTATACCCCAAGAAAAGACATGGCAGTGTCTTTGGATTGATCTTCTTCCTTCTCTCATCTGGAACATGCATATATGCAGTACAACCAAAAACTCTCAAATGATGAATAAAAGGTTTATGACCAGTCCATACCTCTTCCGGTGTCTTGTTCTGCAATATCTTCATGGGTGTCCGGTTGAGTAGATACACTGCTGTCTAGACTGCTTCTGCCCAAAATTGATCCTCCAACTTGGCAGTCGAGAGCATACAATGAGCCATCTCCATGACAGTCCTGTTGTGTCGCTCAGAATTCTTGTTCTATTTGGGTGTGTAGGCTGCAGTCAGATGTTGTTGAATGTCATGTTGCTTCAGGTGTGCTAAGAAATTCTTTGACACGAGGAGAAGGAGAGGCTTCCCAGACTGCCTGGTGGCTTGCTAGTAGAAGGTTTGGAAATTGGAAAATTCCTCACTCTTCTTCCGGAGGAAATATACCCACATTTTCCGTGAGTAATCATCAATGATGAGCTGGAAGTACTCAAAACCTTGGAAGCTAGCTGGCAGGGGTCCACACATATCGCTGTGAATGACCTGAAGATGTCCGTAGAATGATAAGAGCTCTGTTTGAATGGACCTCTATGTTTTCTACCTGCAAGACATCCCGAGCAAACAGGTAAGGAATGGGAGAGTGGAGGAAGCCCTCTTACTGTTTTCTTGGCACTAAGTTGATGCAGAGCCACACCAGAAAAATGACCATTTCAAAAGTGCCATAGTGCAGTGGACTCCGCCGTTGAAGCAGAGAGAGAAATGCTAGATGAAGTGACCGCATCCAGTGCAAATAGATGACCCTTCAAAAACGCTCGAGAAATTACTGAATCTCCCTGTGAAATGATGCAGGACTTGACCCCTTTCTCAACAAAGAATTCAACCTGAATTCGATGGTTAAGAAGTTGACTCACAGACAAGATATTTGAGGTAAAACCTAGAACATATAGCACCTTCGTGAGTGTACATCTTCGTTTTCTAAGAGGAATGATGACATCACCAATCCCTGCCGTAATATACTCTTGATTGTCTACGATGGTGATCCGATCTCCAGTGGGCCAGTCACTCAAAGTATGGAACAACTTCTTATTGCCAATCATGTGTTTGTTGGCACCCGAATCAATCAACTAGACATTTTCTTACGGCTGCGAAGTCTGTGAGACTAGAACAATGTTAGAATTAGTTGTGTCTGGAACCTCTTCATCGGAGGTGGTATCCTGTTGAGCAGCAATGTGACCCTTCTGCACTCTGATTACGAGCACGCCATCAAGATTTCTTGGAATATCCTTGGCCAGAAGTGCTCTCTTTGCCAGAGTTTCCATACTTGCGACTGTTGTAATAACAATTCGCAGTCGTGTGCATATTCGTGTAGTAAATGTGGCACCATCAATCCGCCTTGTTGTTCTGCTGCTTCTGAGGTGGTCGCTGAGAAGGTTGCTGCTGAGGATGTTACTTCTAATTCTGGGGCACTGACTACCCTTTCTGAGGCTTATGCTTTTGCCTCGTGATGAGGGCCTTGTCTTTGAAGGCTTCTTGAACATTCTACATGGCTTCTTCTTGCTGGAGATAATTCAGTAGTGTGGCAAAAACTGACCTCTTGTTGATTGATGGTAAACATGGTGATCAGTGTCTGAAACCAGGAAGGAAGAACTCGCAAGGTGAGCGGGACTAGCAACTTGTCATCCACTGGTTCACCAAGAGTAGAGAGTTCTGCATGTAACTCAGCCACACGCCGCAAGAAGGCTTCTACTGATTCACCATCATCCATACTCATCGTGTGAAGCTTTTTCTGAAGATGTAACTTTGTCGTCAGATTCTTGGCTTCATAGATGGTACACAACACGGTCCATGCCTGAGAGGAAGTGGTTTCTTCCCGAATGTAAGGTTGCACCTCATCAGAAAAGGCTCAAGGTGATAAGCATTAGTGCTTTTGCATCAGCCTTTTCATATTTAACCAATAGATTAGTGCCTGCGGGAGGGGCATCTTTGCCAGAAATGATCCCCCAAAGATCTTAAAACTGAAGAATCATCCACATCTTGGTTTTCCATGTGGAAAAAATTTGGCCCTTTCAAGAGTTGGGCATTGGATACCAATATTTTTGGAGCAAACATACACACACACACATAGTTTTGCAATTTGCAGGCTTTTCTGGCATCCAGACAAAAAAGGCACTAGAAAAATGTTTTATATATTGCTCACACACACAAGGCTCATATTTCTACGAGATTTTTGGATGGTCTTCCTCATGGTTCTACAGGAAACAATGATTCATTCACTGGCTAGGTCTTCTAATGGCTCTACACGTATGATGACAGTCAAAACAAAGAAGCACGGCTCTTGCTCAGCAATGAAAGTCTAAATCAATCGCTACAGATGTTGGTCGCTTCAGAGAGGATCCAACAATGTCTCCTTCCCTGGCTGCTGTCCACACACAGCAAATTCTCCTTGTCTTCCACACTGTAAATGATGGCTAGAGATGGCACTCGCTTGGGCCAACAATGTCTCCTTCCACGCAGGTAGAGGATGGACAGATGCACTGGGCTCCTTCCACGCACATGCATTGCAACCAAACTGTAAAATAATGCCTCCAAGGAAGAGGATAGACAGGGACAGAGAAAAGGAAAGATTGTTCCTCCATGCATAGCAAAAAGTCACGCACTCTTCCTCCACGCACAGAAAAAGAAATATTGTTCCTCTTCAAACAAATGCCTCCAATGCCAAATGAAATGTCTGCAGGCTGCCACACACAAGGTCTGATCACTGTACCTTTTGTATAGTATTTGACAGCAAAAATGCCACGTTCTTGTGGTCTGTCCTCCAGATTGAATCTGGTAAAGAAAATAGTTCCTTTATCCTTTTCCAACACACTGGGAGTAACAAGAAAACAGGCTGAGTCTCTACGCACAGAGCAGCCACGCAATCTTCCTCCATGCACAGCAATGTTCACTTCCTTCCTTGGTCACCTCTTCAGCGCACAAGTCATGAATTACACGCCATAAATCACGCTTCAGCCCCTGGTACTCTAATTTTCCACGCAGGTCACTATCAAGGTTGGTCATTGCAATTTCAACGTAGGCAGAGGACAAGACAAAGCTCTGATACCAATGATGGTGCTCCAGCAATGTTTTATTGATTGTTATGAGAACAAAACAACAAGCCCAAAAATATATAGGCATTGGAACAGTTGCACGGTAGGCGGTTAAACAGTTCAGGAGTAACCATATATGCTATGCGTAGAACACTGTATTAATTAAGCTAACATGATCTTTAGAACGCTGGAAAGGCACGCAGAAGACAAATAGGTGCTCAAAGTGTCACTGCACACTTGAGCGCATGATTAGTAAAGAATCGATAATGACGCCAAAAAATTATCGTTTAGAAACGTCCAATTTGGCTAACTTTAAAGCTATAGGAGTGAAAAAAATGACAGTTTAACGTTATTTAAAGAACGATTTTAATTATCTAATTATAAATTATAATCGCAAATAAATTTAAAAAAATAATTTAATTAATTACAATTATTTAATATATAATTAAAAAACTTAATTAAATATGATGAATTAATTAAGAGTTTTTTAAAAAATCCTAATTAAAATATTAGAAAATACTTTCAAAGATTTTTATTTTTTTTAAATGGAAAGTATTTAAAAACTTAAAAACTTTTACGTAGGAATTTAAATACTTACCAAAAAACTGAATTGTTTTTTTTAAATAAAGTATTTTAAAGAAAGTAAATTAGATACTTACAAAAAAAGACTCCCGCATATTTTTTTAAAAAGGAATTTTAAAAAGTTGATTGGATTTTTAAAAAAAAAAGAAAGTAAGGTAATACTTTTCCAAAACGTTAAAGACTTTCCAAAAAAGTGCGTGAAAAAAGAACAACTTAGCTTTTTTTGAAAACCATGTAGATTTATTTGTTTTGTTTGTTTGCTTGCGGCAGATTTATTTGTTTTTTTGTTTGACCACTACAGGTTTCTGTCCAAAGCAAACATCAAGCACGTTGGATAGGGAGGAGGAAGGAGGGAGGAGGGATGCAACCACGAGCAGGGTGTAGGGAAGTGAAGGAGTAGCCACGGCCAACAAAGGAACATGATGGAAATCTGAGTTTTCACCTCCAATCACACCCACGGCCAACAAATAGCAATACACATCAAAGAAATCAGCAAGCATGTCCTCAACAAACACGACCTCAAAAACGTCCTCAGCAAACAACAAACATGAGCAGCCAATAAATAAATGTAGGCCAGAGAGGAGAGAAGGCTCGGGACAGAGCCAAAAAACCCCACAAATGTTGCAGTCCAAAACGCTAAGAATGCGAATTTTTTTTTGTCCTGAATATCTATAAAACCATGCAAAAACACATAACACAAAGATAAAAAACTGAAAACTTTCCAAGAACAGCTTGTTAAATACGTTAGCAATAAAATTAAGAATCTAATGATCGAAAATTTGCACGAGGAGTTAAAAAAATGAAAAACAAGAGTAACCACAACTTTAAAAAAAAACGAGTGCATGTTTACCCGATCTCAACTCTGATACCATGAAAGAGTTAACGAATCGTAGTACAAACTGTGTACCACGATGAAGTTGCATTCTGTTTGAATCGTAATGGCTCCAACGTAAACACAAGGAAGAATTGATCAATAACTGAATAACTTGCATAACAGAACAAAGTTTGCACATGTAGAGAAAAGACAACAGAGTGTCTTGACATGCTTATAAATATCAAATGAAGGGATACATATAGGGTGTTGAGTAACCCTAGTGCATGACTCAATATCAAACCCTAGTGCACGACTCAATATCAAACCCTAAACCTAACCCATGTGAGATGACCCTCCATATGTGAGTGGAGGACACATAGGATAACTCACACCAACATTCTTGAGGTGGGCATACAAACCCTTGGGAGGCACAAGGGTATCACATACTCCTATCTCTACTTGGCTTGTTTTAGAGCCATTGTTTTGGGAAGTTGTTGTGCTTAAAAAATGAGTATTTGTAGTTATCCTTTCTTGTGTGTTTGTTTCTTGAAAGTAAGTTTGGAAGCATTGTAAAGTTTCCATGTGTTGGATCCATCCCTTATTGCCTTGTGGTTGGGGCTCGGGGGCCAATGAGAAGAATTCCTTCTTCTTCTCATTAGAGTTTTGGTTGGGTGGAGAGTATTGTCTCTCCCCCATTTTTGTTTTTTGTGATCAAGTGAAAAAAATATGGAGCCTTGTTGAAGATTTGATACTTGGAACACTTGTAGAAGACTAAACATTCCTCTATTGTAGCTACCTTCTTGTAAAATTCCAACTTCAAGTGTAAGATTTATTGTATTACTTTTGAGAGAAAAGTCGTATTGATTTTTGGTTATTAAGGTTGTAATGTATGAAGGAATGAAAGGCATTTTAGTGAAATAAGTTTGATAAAATGGAAATGAAGTTGAAAGAGAAACAATTTTAGTGAGTTAAAATTTTTTATAATGGAATTTAGATTGAAAGGAAAACTACTTAGTCCTCATTTTAGTTGGTTTGTTGTCTCAAATGGGTGTGTATTTCTTATTGGAAAATTAGTAGTTCTTATTTTAAAACTATGAGAAATATTTTTATAATTGCTTATGAGAATGGTTGCAAATTTGTAGATTGTAAAAGAAAATAAATAGTTACTCCCATTGTATTACATGAAACATATATGGTAGTGAAGTAAAGTATATTTGTTCATTCCCTTATAACGGTTGAAAGAAATTTTAACATTATATGTGTAGATGAAAAGAACTTAAACTTTCTTTGTCTTTTTCTTGGTTAATAAAATAGATTAATTCCTAAATATAGTGGAGTTAAGAAATTGCTTGGTTACTATTAGACCTTAACCTCATTTGATTGTATAAAGTGATTATCAACTTATTAATAAATTATAAAAGAAAGAAAATTAGTTATACTCCCAAACAACATTACCACCAAGTTTTAGAAAATTTACAGTATAAGATATAAATTAGGTGATCCTATTAACACCATAAATAGTATTATTTATTGACAATAGTACAATTATTAAAATATTATCAATATTGTTATTAAATTAATATAAATATTTTTAATATATATATATATATATATATATAAAAGAGTTTATATTAAACAAATATTAAATAACCCCAAAGAATTATATTTTTCAAACCCCCAAAGAAATATATTTTATATATATATATATACAGTGATAAAGCTAAGGCTGCGGCCTGTCCTAATTTTAAAGAAAATGGTGGGGGTGGGGTCAACGACCACCCCCCAATAGTTTTAATACATTCAAAGTCCAATAGGGGTATCCACACTTGACTTCGGTAACTACGTTTTTTTCTTTTGTGTGTGACCGCGGGTTTTGACACTATTGTATAGGCCAAACCAATTTTTCAAATATATATATATATATGGATTTTATTATTTCAGATGTAATAAATAATGTAAATAAAAAAACTTAAAAGAACTCTCACACACACACATATGTTTATATATTTATACCCTATGCATTGGGGATATATACATTCTTCCACCTATTTCACTAAAATAGGTTTAAAAAAAGAACTCATATGCCCATCTAGGAAAATGTTAAAATAATGAGCTAAACAATATAAATGAAATACATTGAAACCCTAGATAAGGGTATAAATAAAACAAGAAAATAAATGAAACATGTGTATCCTTCCAAAAGCTTGAGGTGGCCTCTCATGGCTTACCCATCCTCCTCCACCAATTTGCAAAACAAAACAAAGAAATAATAAGCCAAACAAAGAGAAAGAAGTCTTTCATAAGAAAACTTAGGGTTAGTGGAATCCCTAGATCTTGTGGCCCCAAATGAATCCATCCAATAGATGATATTTTTCCCTACAAAAATTAGATGGGGAGTGGGTGAGAGAAATTCAAAATTAAAATGCATGGCTTGACTGATTTTAGGGGCCACTCAATTAAGTGCAAAAGGGAATGGGTGTTATTATTTTTCTAACCCAAATGTCTTTTAGAGACATTTTAATTCAATGTCAACTTTGATCCCTTTGTGGGTATAATAGAATCTTAATTATTTAATTAGTTATACCCCTTTACCCTTTGGATTAATTTGTTCAAGTTTGACTATAGGGGAATTTAAATGTTTATCAAATAACATTTAAGGAGAAACCTAAACCATGCCTTAGACTAACTAAGTTAATTAAAGGTATTGAGAGTTTTACTATTTTTATTATAATGGGGATTAAAAAGGAAATTTATTTTATTAATTTAAAGTAACTTAGAAACAAGAATGTAACAACTGTTAATTCAAAACATTTTTACGAGCACATTTTTCAAAAAAAAAATTATTCCATAATTTTTCTAGTTTGACCTAGGTTGTTCTTGGGTTTCATGTGGGGAAATTTTAGCAGGCGTTACAAGATGTGACTTCTTTAATTAGCCTAAGGTGTTATCTCATGAATAAATTTCAGCTCTAAGATTTGAAATTTATTACCTATCAAGGTTATGTTTTTGGTTTGAGAAATTTAAGGGTTTTAATTGCAAATTTTTTATCCCCATTTTTGTGGGTTTTTTAAAATTTTATTTGATTTTGTGGTATTATTTGAATTTTTGTGCCTTTTGTGTTTAATGATAATTTTGGTGTTTTTGAATAAGAGACCATATGTGTAAGGTACATTTTCTAGTGTGTACATTTTGCCCCTTTTGGGGCTGCGTATTTTAGTAGGCAAGATACAACGTAAAAATTGAAGATAAGACGGGGGTCGTCCAACCCTATGATGGTGCACCGCAGTCGCAGGCTTAGATAGATGACTAGATAGACAGGAACCTGGAAATGAGATCGATGGGCCGCTTCAACTAGATTCCGTGAAGGGATTGATATGTTGATTTTGTGAGGAGGAGACTAAAGAGTCAGTTAATTAATATGATTGTTTCTTAGATGTCATATAATCGACAAGAAGGGTGTTTGCATGATTCCTCTCATTTACTAGTCATAAGGTGTTTGCATGATGTGAAAGGTGTTGAGTGTGGTGGATATGTGATAATGCCAGGTGGATGAGAACATGCAAATAGATCAATAGGAGAATAGATAATGAGAGGAAGCATGAAGTGAGTGGCAATGACAGGTGGACGAGGAACAAATAATATAGCGATGTCTGAAAGAAGACTCTAAAGATGAGGTCTTAGGATGAAAGGATGTGATGGGAAGATGATTATATGGAATGGGTAGAGGCGTGTAAGAGGGAATATCAAACAAATGATAATATGGGAAAAAATTAAAATTATATGGGGGTGTAATGGGATGTTGAGGATTTTTTCTGGCACATGTGGAAGAAAAAGGGGTTGTGTAAGTGTGATTGATGATGTGAACGAAGGAGGAGTGGATAATAAAAACAATTCTTGAATGAGTTATGGTGGAGGAAATAAAGTGGATGTGGAATAAAGCTCCAAAGGATTTGAAACAATGAGAGTGAGTGCATGTGACTTGTGAGGAAGAGATGGAAGAGAAAGTGAATATACATGTTAGGGAATAGATTGAAGAGGAGTGTGAATGAATGTAATAGATGGTATAGGAGTGTGAAAATATGAATGGACCATTTCATTCTTTCGAGATGCTTTCTGGTGGCGTTATTCCAATGAAATGACAACCATTTGTAACATAGAACGAGCATTTACTGATAGAAAATCGAGGGGACATGGTGATGTTTTGTGTGAAGAATCAACTAAATTTGCAGAATGACCGACCCATAATAAAACAAGATGCCCATTTAGATAAAAGAGGCCCAAAAGAGGCAAGTAAAATAAAAAGACCTCAGGGGCATTCAGAAGGACGAGGGCACCTGGGCGCTGGCATCCTAGCTAGGCGTTGGTGTCCAGAGTGAAGAAAGATAAAGTAATGAAGATAAAACTGGGATGTGAGGTGTGCAAGACAATAGAGAAAGTGATAAAGACAAGAAAGAGGACAAAGACAGTAGCCAATTACTAGTTTTCTCACTTGTAATCATATGAATAGTAGTATGTGATTATGACCTAGAAATGTACCCAAGTGCGTGATTTTGTGCCTACATTTATTCTTCATAGAAATAATAGTGAAATAAAATAAATGAGTGTCACCTAAATAAATGTTCATGCCCTAGATAGTTTCCTATTTTTCCTATGCCTTAATCTCCCTCTTTTGGTATGTAATGTTAGCCACTAGCTACTAGCATATATTGTTAATAAATCGATTTGCTCTTCATAGAAACCATAGTAAAAATAAATAAACTAGCAACCCTTGAATGATGGCACGCTAGGAAGTTGCCTAGTTTGCCTAGGCATTTCCCCCCCAATGTCTACTAGACAAATGGTGTAGATATATATGTTCTTCAATCATTGCAATCCTCTAACCATTTTCTACAAGATATGTTGTACTTAGAACACAGAAATTGATGTGCATGTATATTTAGTACCAAACATTTATAGATTTGGTGTCTGTTATCGAAATAACTCTCCTAGATATTTGGATGAATTTTACTCTCACTCTAGCTCTGATGCTTCACATTTTAGATTGATGCACCCATCTAGGCTTGCTCATCTGGCACTTTTCATAGGCTGTAGTCCTTTTCCTGCGATTTCCCCGTGCCTTACAATTCTTTCGTGTGCACGCCCTTTTGCATACAGATGCCTTCAAAATTGGCTCAGTCCCTGGTCTTCCTGTCATGCACCCTCTTTCCTGTTCTACCATCGTACACCCTATTCTTAGTCTGGATATTTGCACCATGCTTCCATACTATTCTTTCACATTCTTCTCTCCTTCCATTTGTTCCCTTTCACGCTGCCCTCTTACGCACGCGACTCCTGAACCTTCCCCTCGAAGCCCCCTTCGTGAGCCCTTCTAAAAACATTCATCTCGAAGAAAAGAAACAGAATTCCGGAAGTCTTCCATGTGTGCGCGCGCCTGCGTGCACTCTATGGTGCCATGCACCCTCCTCGACAAGGAAGCCTTCCCTCAAATTCTCTTCTGAGCCTCGCACACGACTCTGGAACTTCAAAATCGATCCTAGAGTGAGTCGACTCGAAGCAAAGAAATACAACCGTGGAAGGGTGCAACGTGTCAGATCAACGCACCTTCAAGATGTGCAGCAAAGTGGAATCCTCAATGTGTCTCATCAGCGCAACTTCAAAGGTAGAGATCGAAAAGTGGGGTCCCCAAACAAGGGCGCAGACTCTCCACTGTGGTCAGAGCTTAAGAAAGGAAAGACCGACAGCTCAAAATTCCTAAGCAAAGCAAAATCCTAGAGGAAGCCTCCACATGCCTCATCAGCGCAACTCCAAAGGTAAAAATCCAAAAGTGGGGGTCCCCAAATGAGTGCAGACCCTCCACATGGTCAGAGCCCAAGAAAGGAAGAACCGAATTATGAATAGTCTAAGCAAAGTAACCAGTGCTAACAGAAGCCTCCACGTATCTCTTTGGTGCAACTCCAAAGGTATGATGCTCTAAAGTGAAGTCACCCAAACAAGCGTAAGCTCTCCACATGTAGTCTAGGGCTTGAGGAAGCTGCATCGGCCACTGTTGAAAATTATAGGAGTCATCAAAATCCTCCACGTGCCTCATCGGTGCAACTTCAAAGAGTAAAATACAAATTCTAGGTCCGCCTAACAAATCAGAAGCCTCCATGTGCCCTCCATCGGCGCAACTCTAAAGGTAAAATCCAACATAGTGGGGGTACTCCTAAACAAGCGCAAGCCCTCCATGTGGTCAAAGCTTGAGGAAGGTAGAACACGGATGTTAAGAAAGTCTAAGCATGGGAAGAGCTCAGCAAAATCCTGCCATTTGTCAGCAAAGCACGTCATCAACTTTAAAGAGTCCAAAGGCAGGTCCAAAAATGTCTGTAGGAGCTCCGTGTGGTCTACGCCTGATCCTAGCCTTCAGATGATCATAAATAGGTAGAATGGAAGGCTTAGATTCGAAGCAGAGCAGAGCAGCATTTTTTTGAAGATGCTGCTCAAGTTGTCTGCTACATCGAATTGCTAGGACCCTAGAAGGCAGTAAAAAATCTTAAGAATGTACGGGGGCTTCCATGTGGATCTTCTCACGGATAAACTCCAAACCCAAAGAAGTATTAAGTTGACCTTAAATTTCCCAACAAGGAAGCTCAGATTTGAGCAAGAGAGGAATTTTTGGAAATCTCTTGACGTCTGAGGTACTCAACTATCAACTGGACATTTTAAGGATGTTAGGCTTCTCACCTACCACCATAATGAATTATGGGCTTCCTTTCTTTCCTCCAACAAGGAATAACACATTGGAGGCATGGGATTTTTCATAAAATCCCATCATTGTTGCAGGATGAAATTCAATGCATTTCTTTGGGTGGTTGGAGGGGGGATTTCATATACTCTCCTCCTATCTTTTCTCTCTATTCTTTCTATATATTGTAAGGAGAGGACATTTTTTAAAAAAAGGGTTGGACATTTTTACTTTGCACCCTCCCTTCTTCTCTGTTCTGAAAGTGAATTTGTGGAGCTTTTAACCTCCCATTCAATTTGTAATGCAATTTTTGCCTCTTGGCTATTGTAATGGAATGTATGAAATTTTTGGAGCAATAAGTATAAGTTCTGTGGATGATTTTCAACCCTCTCTTGTGTTCATTGCATCCGCTCGATCTCTCATTGCAATTTGGTTATCCATGCATGGTGGTTGTGTTATAGTTTTAATGGTTTGTGTTTAATTGCAAAGTAGGTGTTCAACATTCCTTTGGTGCATCACCCTTGTTAGTTTAGGTTTTATTTCTTGCATCTCCTTAACCCTGTCTCCTTGGCAAGTTAGAGTAGGTTTTAGAGTAGATCCTCTACAATATGAATGTGTGCACCTGAACAGAGGAATAGGAAATCCGACCTTCATCTAGAGATCTTCCTCGATTTTCAAAGTCCCACACTTTGGGAAAAGCTCCATGTTATGTAATCACACTGAGAGTCTCAACCCATCGAGTTGCAGACATTCAAGGGTGGTTTGATTATGCATCAACAGTTTTGGCACATATGAGTGGGACCAAGAAGTTTTCATTTTTATTGCAGCAAGATTGATGTGCACTTGTTGTAAGTTCCTAAGCTTGTAAGAAGCTCTGAAATTACACATCTGATGACTCCAAAAAGGGTAGAATCCACTAGTTTCAGGAGTCCAAGATTGGCAGATTCATGAGAAGAATTCAGACAAGGTCAAGAACAAGAGAAGAAGGATTGTTTATCTATCTACATTTATCCCTAGAAAGAGAAAGGAGAGGAAGAAGAGCTCAAAGGTCTCCATCTCTACCAAACAAAACCTTGTCAACACCTCCACTTGGTAGGCATTTCAGTTCAATCGACTAGAGTTCTTTGACCAATTAGGATGGCACAACCCAACCCCTACGTCAACTTCATTGGACAGCAGCCCGCTGACTCTCAATGCACAAAATCCGAGTTCCAGTTGCAACACTGAAGAACATTCCATATTTTACTGGAGAGAACCAGACAACTCCAATTGATCATATCCAAGACATTGCAAATGTCTGTGCAATTCATGAAATTGCTGAAATGGACATTGCTGTCAAGTTATTAGCATCCTCCTTTAAAGGTAAAGCTTTGCAATGGTTCAGAATTCTAACCGCAGGATCCATCCAAAATTGGGACCCATTTATAGCACATCTCTCCAGCAATCAATTTGGAGAAAAGGGGGATAATCTATGTATTTATTGGAACAATTGACAACAATCAAGAGGGCTCCTAATGAACAGTTGAATGATTTCAACTTCAAATTTCAGAGGACGTGGGACAGGATTCCATTGGCTCGTGAGACCAATAGCTGAAGGTGCTTTCCTATACTTTCTTAAAGCTTTAAATTCAGATATTTCCATTATGATTCAATCAATGGGAGGTATAAATTTACTCACCCTATAATATTGCTATTAGAGTTGAAAATTACTTAATTCAAGTTGGTAAACTTTCACCTAGGCCACCTAGTCCTTTATATCCAGAACTAGGAGCTCCAAGTACTAGTCAAGCACCCACATTGAATCCCATTCTAGCCCATAGAAATCAAATAAATAGTGGCTTCTACCTCATCTTCAAGCACTTCAAAGCTCAAATTGAGGAGCTTATGAAACACTACAGAACCTATGAAATGAGCTAGTGACTATCAAGAGATAACAAACTCAAATTTGTAGACCATATCAACCTCCAAATCAATATCAAGCTAGGCCCCCATATCAGCAAAATAGATAACCAAATCAGGACTGGAAATCAAAACCAGAACCAGGGACAACCTCAAGCTGTCAGGCCATTCCAACCATATGATCCAAATGCTAGCTTCAACGTTAAGAGCCTTGGTTCCAACACAGAAAGACATGGCACAGGAGTACAACTAGTGTTACCCTTGCAATCTACCTCACAATCAATCAACATGTTTCAATGGTGCACTAAATCAAGGCCTTGATGGTATAGACAATCAATGTGCATCCCAATAACCATGTCAATAATGAAATCAACAGCAAAAAACTCCACAAGAGGCACCTCTAATGGAAACCCACGTTGGTCAATTGGCACATAAAAGGATTTTGTGGAATTAATCAACCTCTTTTTCAAGGTGTAGCCGCTAACACACAGTCAAATAAGAGGAACATAGGGGAGGGAAAACCATCTAATCTAGTTGTTTCTCATCCCACAGCTACACAACAAGGATTTGGTAGACCAAATGCAGCACCAAATGTGAAAAATCAGCCTAAGGCACCCATTGCAGTAGCACATGTTCCTGTTCAACACTAGATAAGGTCACACCAAGTAAGGGGAAAAAAAGATAATTCATCCCCCTTCAACATTATTGATCAGATGAATAAAACAGATGTGAAAATTTCCATGTGGGAGTCACTGGAAATCCCAGGACAATGAGATTTGGTTCAAGATGTAGTGGCCAATTAGTCTACCTCAAATGTATCAAACCAAGGTCAAGAGAAAATGTTCTCACTAATGTGCAACAGAGAGGTTGTCAACAAAGAAAAAATTTGAAGCCTCCACCATTCTACGTGTCATTGGTTGTCGGGAACCAATTGGTACATAATTGAATGATCGATTTGGGTGCAAGTAGCTCAGTGATGCCGAAGAAATTTAGTAGATCAATTGGGTCTAAAGTGTGAGCCAGTGTAGAAAGGAGTAGTGCAACTAGATGGTACAATATTAGGAATGGTTGGGATAATCAAAGGTTTAATCCTAACACTACATGCCTATCCAAATGTCACAGTCTTGCAAGATGTGTCTGTAATTGACCTCCCACTACTCTTTGCACTGTGTTTGTCAAGAGGCTTTACTTCCAAAATAGGTGGATATATATCAATAGATTGGTCACACATGCTATTAAACTTAAGGTATGGAGCCAAGACAACAATCAGGTCAAAACCAATTGCAAATTTTCACATTGAGCCTCATGTGCCAAGTCCTATCAACGCAAATTACTCAACCTTCAATCAAGAGCAGTGTTTGACTGATCTAGAAATAGGTGCTCAGGTTGAGGGTATCCTAGATTTAATTCTAGATGAATGGGAAAAAAAAAGGCACACATTTGACCCATTTAAGGAAATTGAAGAATTTTAATTGGGTTTGTATTATATATACGAAGAAAATTCACCCATTCCTAATATCACCTAGCCGGAAAATAGGGATGACAATGAAGTTTGGAAACTATATTTCGATGGTTCAAGAAGCAAACAAGGTGCTGGAAGGGGTGCAATGTTAGTTTTACCATAGAACATTAAGTATTATTCAGCGTTTTGTTTCCAGTTTTCCTGTTCAAACAACACATCTGAATATGAGGCCTTGATTCATGGACTTCATTGGGCCAAGAAAATAGGCATAAAGAATTTGTAAGTATTTGGTGATAGTGAGCTAATCATCAATAAAGTCAGAAGGAAACATGCTACAAAGAATGACCTACTCAAGAGTTACAAAAATAGGGTATGGGGCATAATTGAAGACTTTGAAGCTTTCAACATTGTTTCGATACAAAGGAAGAATAATGAAGTTGTAGATAGTCTTGTAGCAGTTAGAGCAACATTGATGTGGTTAGCAGTATCAAAAGAGACAAAACACAAACACATATCCATCTGATTGTAAGGCTAGTAGTTCCAGACAATAACACAAGCTAGCAGGTGTTTGAGAATGATCAATAGATCGTCAATTTCTTGCAAGAAGAGGTTGAATTCTCAGGTAAGAACCAAGAAAAATTAGAGCAGCATTACAGGGACCATGAAGTGCAACTGTGGACAAACAAGCTTCTAAAGGGTTTGGTAACATTGGAATCTATCTTCAACCTCGAATGACCAGTTCTATAAAGTGAAAGCCAACCTACAGGTCAAGGGAGAAGATTCAGATCCAATTTTATTTTGGGAAGGAAAGACACTCCAAATTGGTAAGTTAGCCACTGAGAAAGAGAGATATAAGTACATATTACTTTGCCAAGAATTTCCAGATATCTTCCCTTTGAGTTATGAGGACCTGTGAGGGTTCGATCCGAAGCTGGCACAACATACCATTGAACTAGATGCAGATGCTAAGCCCATCAGGCAGAAGCAAAGACCACTCAACCCACACATTGAGCCTCTTATGAAGAAATATCTAAACAAGATAATAAAGGCAAGCATTATATTTCAAATCAAGCACTCAATATTGGTTGCCAACTCAGTCCCAGTCAAGAAGAAGAATGGATAAATAAGGTTGTGCATGGACTTCTGAGACTTGAATAGGGCATCTCTCAAAGACCACCATCCACTCCCATCAATGGAACAAATCTTGCAAGTGGTATCCGGGTCGGAAATATTTTCCCTCCTTGATGGCTACATTGAGTATAATCAGATAAAGGTAAAAGAAGATGACCAGTTCAAAATGACTTTCACCACTAAGTGGGGGCACCTATGCCTATAGGAAGATGTCATTCAGATTGTCTAAAGTTGGAGCCACTTTTCAAAGGTCGATGGACATGACATTCAAGGGGTTGATCAACAAAGTAGTGCTAATATATCTTGACGATATCATTGTGTTCTCCAAAAATGTAGCAGATCACCTTTTTCATCTGAGACAAGTATTTCAAAGATGTAGGAGATTTGGGGTATCATTAAATCCAAAAAAATACATATTCCTAGCTCATGAAGGCAAGCTCCTAGGCCATATTGTGTCAAAGGAAGAATTAACGATCAACCTAGAAAGATTTGAAGAAATTCAAGCATTTCCCTTGCCAAGCCATAAGAAGGCTCTTCAGAGCTTTCTAGGAAGGATCAATTTTTTTTGCAGGTTTGTGCCAAATTTTTCTGCTCTTGTGAAGCCAGTAATGTTGATGTTAAAGAATGGCATGGCATTCAGGTGGAAGACTAAAAGAAAAGTGAGTTTTGAAGCAATAAAAGAGGATATATCCCAAGCTCCAACTCTCGTCAATCCAGACTTCTCCAAGGAATTCATGCTCTATGCCTTTGGTAGTGGGGACACAATTTCTGCAATCCTAGTGCAACAAAACAAAGAGGGATCTGAATAACCAGTTGCCTTCTTTAGTCAAAGTTTGGAGGACTATGAATTAAGATACTCCTTCATCAAAAAGCATGTCCTTGCAGTGATCAAGAGCTTGAAGAAGTTCAAACACCTAGTTTCAAATAACAAAATCCAATTGCTAGTCTCTCATGTGGGAGTAAAGGCATTCCTTCCAAACAAGGATCTAAATGAGAAATGTGCAGGATGAATCACTCGGGTCATGGAATATGACATTGAAATTAAGGTCACTAAGCTAGTTCATGGAAAGGGACTTGTTATCACTGAATCACAGTACTCCTATTGTTTAAACAAGTGCATATACTTGAGCTCACAGTGTGATTGGATAACATGGGTACTATCTCCAAGTTTTGGGGACTTGCTACTTGAGATAGACCTCCAGAGAAAGCTGGTTCTTGCTCCTAAACTACCTGCCACAATCTACCTAAACTACCTAATGCGGGGGAAGCTAACTATTCTAATTTAAATTTCCAAGGGACCAAGGAGAGAGAATGCATAAAATGAAAGCCTACACTAAAGAAGGTGATACACCAGAAAAGGAGGGTGTGAGAGTAGTCATTCAAATGCATGAAATACCGAAGCAAAGTGCACACTAGAAGAGGTGATGACAATTCTCCATAATCTAGCAAAACGCATTTACAACAATATTTCAAACATACACAATGATAATGGATCCCTGCAAGAACATAATAATAGACACAATATTCTTGTAATCAAGGTTGAAGGGGCAAGAAGAATGCAAGAAAACACAGCAAGGGAAGATGCATCCACAAACTTATATTCTATTGCTTCATGATACGCACAGTTCAATCAGTTACAAGAAAAGGGCCTGGATCACCATGCAAGGAGTCCACAACAAGGGCCTACAACACATTATCTTCACAAAGAAATTTTGTCAGAGATTTGCTACAAAAAACTACTTCCCTTTACAATGAGCCCAACACTCCAATTTATAGAAAAAATGAGAAGAGAAAGAGAAGGGAAAATGGAAATCCCGAAATCTTTCCTTCAACCACTTGTAAGAGGCATTAAATGGATTAAAATGATTATATATTACTTGCAAAAGGCTCCCCATAGTGTCTCAGGTGCTGCAGCAGAGAAAGAATGATGACCATGCCTCTTAATTGCACTCCCAACCACCACATAAAACACTGTTATGAACCCAGACACGTTTTCTAAAAAATCTCAACCGATTTCTCATCAAATATGGAATTTCTTTATTTATGTGTGTTGGGTCGGATTGAGCCACGATTCCAACGGTACCAATTTTGTGTGATTTTGTTGAGAAATGCAAAATTTATGGCCTTCTGAGTGCGGGCAGCTATTTTGGGTCTGGCAGGCATTTTCTGTCATTTGACAGGAATGAGCATTAACTGACAGGAGCCGAATATGTTTCTTTTATTGTTCTTTTAGTTAAATATATCTACCCTTATTTAAATTTTGTGTAGAGGACATCGTGCTCATTCCAAAAAGTCTAATTTTGTGAAAATCGGAGCTCGGAGTCAAAAGTTATGGCCGTTTGAAGTTCATGGGTCAAACGTTGACTTTTCTTCTTGACTGCAGCTATTTCAGCAAATCAGCCGATTCGCGTCCCGCACATAATTTTTTCCTGGATTGTCCCGGCTGAATTCTCTCACATCAGCTGATTTGGGCTTCCTTGTTCCCTTTTGCAGCCTCCTCTTCCTTTTCGCGTGTCCCGCGCGTACTTTTGTCCCGGCTGTCCCGGACGAAAATCTCCGAACTGCCCGAAATGGACCGTCTTGCGGAAAATCGGCCGATTTGTGTCCCACGTGTACTTTTTCCCGGCTGTCCCAAACCGCGTGAAACAAAAGACTTGACGATTTTTATTGCCTTCGGCCGTTTCGGCTTTTCGCGTAACTTCGCATCCCGACATCCTTCAACTGTCCCGCGGACCGCCTGGGACAAAAATGTCTGACTTAGCCGATTTTCTTTGTATTTTGGCCCGAAGCTTGGTACGAAAACCTTGGTATACGACCCGCACCCTTCAGACCCAAAATGCTTTAAAATAGCCCTGCAACCTTATTTTTGCATTTTTCCCATTTTTTTCTAACTCGTTGGGATTTTTTTCTTGGATGGGAGAGTTAGAGGGAAGCCGGGGGGGGGGGCAAAAAACATGATTTCAGGCCTTGAATCAATCTACTTACTCGGGAATAAAAAATTTGATGCATGTTATCAAAATTACCTTAGGGGTGAATTTTGGATAACAGGACTGTGTGAACAACTAGCCTCGAACCAACAGGTTGATGCAAGTAATGAAAATGGGATTGTTTTGGTACTACAAGATGGTCAAGAACAAGAAAATGATGATTTTCTTATTCCTTGTTGGACTGAAAATATGATACACTTAGTAAAAATAGGTCTATGTCCTCTAGAAATGAGCAAAGAAAAGAGGAGATACTTCAGATTACAAGCCATTCCATATGTGCTTGTTGATGGTGTCTTATTCAAGAAAGACATCAATGGCATTCTACTGAGATGCATTGGAACAGGTTAGATTGAAAAGGTGTTATAGGACTTCCGCGATGGAGAGGCTGAAGGTCATTTTCCCCCATGGGTAACACCTCTCAAGATAATGAAGGCGGGTTATTATTAGCCCATGGTTTTTAGTGACTGCTACACATGGATAAAAAGGTGCAAAAAATGTGCGTTCTTCAAAGGTAAAGAAAAGTTAGCAGCGCTTCTATTGTACCCAATTTCAATTGACGAACCATTCATGCAATGGGGATTAGACTTCATTAGGGTCATAAATTCAAACTCAAGCCAAGGTCACAAGTGGAGTCTCATAGCAACATACTATTTCACTAAATGGACCGAGGTGTTAGCGTAACGAAGAAAAGAAGTCTAACATACTTGACTTCTATGAAGGGATAGTGACTAGGTTTGGAGTACCGACCACTATCATATCAGACAATTCCTTAGCATTCCTAGGTTCCAAGATCACAGAATGGGCTGTCAATAATGGAACCTACTTGATCACCTCTTCAAACTTTTACCCGCAACGTAATGGGCAGGAAAAGTCCACAACTAAGAATTTGCTAAGGATCATCAGAAGGACTTTAGATGAAAATCAAAGGGCATGTCATACCAAGATCAAATCAGCATAATGGGCTAATAGGATCACACCAAAGAGGTTAACAGGTAATTTCCCTTACAATATAGTCTATGGGAAAGAGGCAGTGTTGCCTATACGATTAGAGCCACATGCATTGGAGCTCATGAAGCAGTGTGAGTTGTATGAGTTTGAGCCTATCGAAGCTGGGTATGAAAAAATGATGGAATTGGAAGAAATTAGAGAACATGCAGTTCAAATGATAGGGAAGGATCAAGCCTTAGTCAAAAGATGGTTTGACAAGAAAGCAAGAGCAAGGACCTTTCAGGAAGGGGACCTAGTTTTGATGCAGATCGGGAAAAATTGGGCAGGAATTCCAAGTTTGATGCCATTTGGAGTGGCCCCTACATAGTCATAGGGTGTAAAATTAGTAATGCCTTACAATTATCTAACTTGGAGGGAGAGGAGATTCTGATTTTGGCTAAGGGAATCTATCTTAAACATTGTGATTGAAAGGAAAAGGTTTCACCCTTGTAAATATTAACCTAGGATTTTAATTCCTCTAAGTGTGTGTGAACATTGTCTTGTTGTAGTGTAAGTCTCAATTTCCCTAAGTGCTTTGGCACAAATCTTATTTCTCTAAGGTTGTATCGTTGTTTAGTTCAGTGTGCCTATGGTACATTCCAAGAGTAGGTGAAAACTCTAGGTCAGGATAATTTTCTACTCTCAGAAGCCTCATTTTAAAGATTTTCTTATGAAAACTAAGAGTACAAGCAGTGGGGTAAGTTTAAGATTAAAAATACAAGATCAACATCAGGCTATCGTTCATGACCCCATGCCCAAAGGATATTTTAGGGAAACTGATCTTCCACCTAGCAGGCAAGTGATCCCGTGAGTCACCAAATTTTTATCCAACCCTTCACTTCCTGCTTGCACGCCCACATGCACCCTATTGTGCCACGCACCCTCCTCGTGCATGCCTTCCCTCTATTTCTCTTCCGCGCCTCGCGCCTGACTCCCGAACTTCAAAATTGAGCCCAAAGAGAGTCGACTTGAAGCAAAGAAACAGAACAACAGAAGGTGCCACATGTCAGCTCAACGCACCTTCAAAAGGTGCGACAAAGTAGAAGCCTTCAAGTGCCTCATCAACGCAACTCCAAAGGTAAAATCCAAAAGCGGGATCCCCAAATGAGCGCAAGCCCTCCACGTGGTTAGAGCCCGAGAAAGGTAGAAACGATTGTTGAAAAGTATAAGTAAAGCAACAGAGCCAGCTAAAGCCTTTGCATGCCTCATTAACGTAACTCCAAAGGTAAACTCCAAAAACGGGGTCCCCAAACAAGCGCAGGCCCTCCATGTGGTTAGAGCCCGAGAAAGGAAGAACCGGCCATTGAAAAGTCTAAGCAAAGCAACAGAGCCAGTGGAAGCCTCCACGTGCCTCATCGGCGCAACTCCAAAGGTAAAATCTAAAAGCGGGGTCCCTAAACGAGCGCAGACCCTCCACGTAGTCAGAGTCCGAGAAAGACATAATCGGTTGTTGAAAAGTCTAAGCATGGGAAGAGCCAGCGGAAGCCTCCACGTGCCTCATCGGCGCAACTCCAAAGGTAAAATCCAAAAGTGGGGTACCTAAACAAAGTAGAAGCCTCCACGTGCCTCATTGGCACAACTCCAAAGGTAAAATCCAAAAGCGGGGTCCCCAAACGAGCGCATGGCCCTCCACATGGTCAGAGCCCGAGAAAGGCAGAACCAACTATTGACAAGTCTAAGCATGGGAAGAGCCAACAAAATCCTCCACGTGTCAGATCATCGCATCTTCAAAGGTAAAATCCAAGGCAAGTCCCCAAATGTGCACTAGCCCTCCACGTCTTTAGGGTCCAACATAGGTACTCCTAAATAGGCATAAAAGGCAGAACACAAAGAGAACATAACAACATGTTCACGGAAAGTTCCAAGTGTCGGCACGTCACATTCCCAAGACCTTAAAAGGTAGCAAAAAGCTTAAGAATGCGCGGGGCTTCCATGTGGATCTTACACGGATAGACTCCAAACCCAAAGCAGTTTGGAGGTGATCATAACTTTCGATTGGAAGCCCATATTTGAGCAAGAGAGGACTTTTTGGCAAGCTCTCGATGTCTGCTACTTAACTACGAATGGATATTTTATAGCTGTCAGGCTTCTCACCTACCACCATAATGAAGTATGGGCTTCCTTTCTTGCCCAACAAGGAACAATACATGGAGGAATGGGCTTTGTCATGGAACCCATCATTTTGCAGGCAAATTCAATGCATTTTTTGGGTGGTTGGAGCAAGAATTCGGATTTCTTCTATCCCCTGCTCTAATTCTTTCTGTATATTGTAAGGAGGGGCATTTTTTAAAAGGGTTGGATATTTTTGCTTTGCACCCTCCCTTCTTCCCTTGTTTGCAAGTGATTTTGTGGAGTAAAACCTCCCATTCAAGTTGTAATGCAATTTTTTCCTCTTAGCTATTATAATGCACTGTATCAATTTTTGGAGCAATAAGATAAGTCTGTGGATGATTTTCAACCCTCTCTTGTGTTCATTGCATCCGCCCGATCTCTCATTGTAGTTTGGTTATCTGTGCATGGTGGTTGTGTTATAGTTTTAATGGTTTGTGTTTAATTGCAAAGCAAGTGTTCAACATTCCTTTGGTGCATCACCCTTGTTAGCTTAGGTTTATTTTCTTGCATCTTCTTAACCCTGTCTCCTTGGCAAGTTAGAGTAGGTTTTAAAGTAGATCCTCTAAAATATGAATGTGTGCACCTGGACAGAGGAATAAGAACCGACCTTCATCTAGAGAGCTTCTCGATTTCAAAGTCCCACACTTTGGGAAAAGATCCATGTTATGCAATCACACTGAGAGTCTCAACCCATCAAGTTGCAGACATTCAGGAGTGTTGTGATTAGGCATCAACAGTGTCCTTAGCAATGAGTGCTTGATTATCATGGGGCAAAAAATCCAACTAAAACATCTTGTTTATAATATATGCTCTTGAAACTATCTTGGACTACATGTTTTCATCCCTTATGAACTTTCAGCCACTTGCGTAGAAAAGCTAAACTTTTAGATTGTGATTGAATAGATTGTTTCAAATGAGAGAAGATTTTACTTCATTCTGGTACATACAATACATTGATAAGTGTGTAATGCTTATTTACAAGAATCAACCTTATATCTCTAATACCATGAACTGTGTTAGAAGCCTCATCCTCTAATGGAATTGAGTTTTTGGTGGGATATGCAATGATAGTGGATAAGAAATCCTATCATTTTGTTATATTTATAGATGAGATTGAGTCTACATATTAGATAGAAAATTGTGTAGAGGTTTCTTCCACTGATAGTGCATCAAACAAGTTATCCTCATCAAAAATTTCATCTTCCTGAACAACATTGCCTTGATGTTGTTGCTTCTAATTCCATTTATTTTTGGTCTATTGTTTGATATATTTACCCAAATTCCCCTGATAGTATAGTGGTTTGCGAAAAAACATTCTAGGTTCTCATGGTGGTAATTAGTCCATGTGAACGGTTCCCACAAGTGTAGCAATTATTCCAACTCCCACTCGAATGTAACTTTGGGGAATAGAACCTGGGTAAAGGCTCTAATACTAAATAATAGATACTCGAAATCGATATACAAGACTCAAAACTAATTTATGAGTTATTTAAATGAAGTTGCATTGTATACACGCATTGAACATCTTATTACAATGAGTTACAACAAAAGATCACATTAGATCAATCTCTATATAGATGGAGATAACAATTGAACTTAGCTAAAATATAACTAGTTGTAACTAAACTAAAAAAAAGATCACACAAATAATTTGAACACTTGATTGAATATTAATTTTATCATTCATTTCATTCTTCAAAAGTTAATACCGAAGATGATAAACAGTGTCAATCTAGTTACATTAATATGTACCTTGATTAGAAAAAAAATGGGTTCCAAACGTCACCATATGGCCAAGATATTATTTTTTTTCAATTGAATTTTCTTAGAAAAAAGATGAACTATTAGTAATGGTCAAATGAATGAAAAATGTAAGGTAATTGGAACTAGAAGCGACCACATTCACATACATTATAGTCCACCATCAATCCCAACCTCCATCCTAGAATGACGTTTGACATAACTACGTAATAGAAGTAAAATTGAACTTATCATGTGTACACCTAAAACAATTCATTATTAATTGAGTAAATTGAAGATTTTAAGATGTGTGTACTTTTTTGATTTGTCTAAATTTGACATTATTACTCTATTTGTCGATATTAGATATTTGATTTTAGTAGAATTTTTTTTTTCGTAAAATATTTTTTTCATAGCAATTGTATATTAGTTTTGATGTTGGTGTTGGACTATAATATCTCTAAGATGTTAGTACTTAATAGACCACTTTAAATTTGACATTCATTTTATCGTCATAAAGGAGTCTCAACTTCAAATTTCACATCTATTTCATTATCATATAATATATATTTTTTATTCTTGCTTGAAAATTTTGATTGAAAAATGCAATGTATTAAACATAAAATAGAGTTTGAAACTATATTTTACCAAACATAATTGTTTTTTAACTTGACACAATAATACAACTACATTGATGTCTAAAAATAATTAAACCCCAAAATAAATATGTAAACATTTTCCAAATAAATATATTTAATAAATCTATACAGTTTTAAGTAATTTTATAGACTATAATATATTAAAAATTGTTTGAATAAATTAAAACATGGGCTGAATAATTTTTTAAAAAATTGAAAGGAAAGTAGTAATACTAAAACCAAGTTACCTAGCATTTAGCATACCTAGCACCAAATCCTTTTTCAAATTTTATTAACCATATTCCATAAATGTAAATTAATGATGCCAACCCTTAATAGGCACGCCCTGACAAACTTGTATATCGGGTATAGGCAGAGTTTTCAATTGAGTTTTAGTAAACCACATTCTGCCTCTCATATATCGGGCATTTCCGGACAGTTACAGGTTGAACGTCAGCACTGCTTGCTCCACGGTGGTCAACAAAATATCTAGAATTTATTAATGAATATTTTAGTTACAAATATCTAAGCCTGTAAAAAAATATCTAAAATCTGATAACCTTTAAAATATCTAAAATCTGATAAGACAGCAAATATTAAAAGACACGAGAATTACCAAAAATATTTCTGCAAAATTAATACTTGAAGACGATACCTTCTAAAAAATACTAAAATTAAATTAAATTAATAAATATAGAATAAATCCGGCGGTGCATTTTCAATTTTTTACCAAAATAAACTAGCTTTAGACTTCACAAAATATTTGTTATGTTCACAAAACTTTTTTGAATTTTTCCCCCAAATTTTACATTATTAGATATGTCTCATCATGTTTCACAACTCTCCCATATTTAAATATCAGGTCTTCACATGCATCCCAAATCTCACATAATATCCACATTCAAGACCACCAAATCACAATCGAACCACATGCAAAGCTAAAGATTATTTCGAAGCTTGGCATTCTACCCGGAGAGGGCCATCGAAGTCAGTTTTATTTCTTGGGATGCTTCACAATCAAAACAGGGCACTTCACATTGTGAGCACAGTGATCGCTGACACTCCCCAAAAATGCCCTGCAAACAAGACACTCATTGAAGCATATAATTACCTGCAAATACAAGAATAAATCATATAATAATCCCATTCACACACCTTTTTAAAACACCATAGCCATGGCTCCCAATCACCAAGAAATCTGGTTCAGCCTTGTCTGCTTCATCACATATTACATCCCTTGCATCTCCAATACTCACTCTTGTCTCCACACACACCTGACCCAAATAAAATATCAGCCTAATTGCTCATCCACAGACACACATAACAACAATAATACATCGCCTACATGTTTTCCAGTGCACATGCTTTTGGCCCTCTCCAACACATTTTCGGTGATGCTTCTCTGGTAACGCTCCATGGAGTGCAGCATTTCAGATGTGAATACATAGCCTGAAAAACATCATTCGAATAATTAGCATAAGGAAAAGTATATAATATAATAAGATTTTGCATAGAAGCAGCACCTGCACCATCGATGGCTGTGTAAACCTGAGGAGGCGGTTGAGCGTGCATTAAAACAAGGGTGTCGTGGGCGTTAACTGACAGAAAATCGAGAGCCCAAGAAAGGGCATACATGCTTTCCTCGCTCTCGTCTACAGCCACCATGATTTTTCTCTGTTTTGGACTCTCTTCCCCTTCTGCCATTTTTTTCCTCAGAAATTATTACCCTCGGCTCTTGATAACTATGATTCCAATTTTACTCTACAAAACTGTAAAATCGCTTACCATATGTAGGTAATGTAATTGAAGCTCTCATGTGTTTTATACGCGAAAAGGTTTACAGTAAACAATGCGGCCCACGGATCGGGGAGAAAAGGCCTAAGAAATAAAAATCGAGCCCATAGAAATATCAAAACCATTGTTCGTAAACAGGGGCAAGTAAACTTATCTAATTTTGTTTTGGGCCCCTTCCCTTTCTTTAAAGTGTGACGTGTTCATATTGTATGAAGGAAAATAAAAAGTAGGATACAAATAACCGTTGGCGAAGTGTACCTATTACCTGGCGACAACCATTCCGATTTGGGTATTGTTGAATATGTTGAAAGTGGTTTTTGTTTTTAAGAATATACGGAAAGTGGTTTTCTTCCTCAAACTAGAGGAATAATGAAGAGCATGTGGCCGCCTATCCATCGCATAATTTCAATAGAAAATGTCGTAAGTTAGGGGAGAGGACCTTATTACCGTGCACCTAATTTTAGGGGCACGCAAATATATGTAGGTATGTCGGGTACTGTAAAAATATTATATCATCGTGTAGCGTATGATCATGCCATATTGACATTTTCGTTTCGCATGTTAATTTGGAGGAAAAAGTAGTTTTTGAATTGATTTAATATGAAGAAAATCAATATAAAGCATTTGAAAGAGGGACCAATGACCGAGCGCCCTATGTGTCACATTCTCATTAACTCCTAAAAAGTGTAATTAACCAAAAAGTGAACAACTATTGGTGCTTTTGTCAACAACCTATGGTGAAAAGAGATTTACATGTTTTGGTACCCGCTCGGTTATAGGGTCCTCTCCCCTACATAGAGCATAATGGTAAAGGCGTGGAAATTGACCGTCTATAGTGTGCTTTTTTTTTTGGTTTTATATTGTATAAAACTATAAAAAATTCTAAGTTTGTAAATGTTTAATATAGATATATGTGTGTGCGTGTGTGCTCACACATGTATATATCTGTATATGTAAGTGTATCGTATATATGTATGTGTATGTATATGTATACATAGATATATTAAAATACTATTAATTGTTTCAATAATTAATATGTAAAATAGTCAATTTTCAATAAATTTTAATTTCATAGGTATAATAAATTTATAAATTAGAGGGTTGATTGCACCCTATTAGCAATCTAACTTGACACAATAATAAACAAATACATTAATAGACTTCATGAAGATGGGATAAATTACATTCACAAGGATTCTTACGCTATTGCAATTTATTAGGATAATAAGTCATCATGTGACACACAACACCTTCAAAACAACATGTTGCATGTTGAACTGACCCACCAAACCTTGTACATTTGGAGATGAATTTACATAAAGAAACATCACGATCATCAAATTAACCCCTATGAAACACTCAATCTTTAATGCATGTTGTACATATCATTAGTTCATCCTTGAAATTGGTCTCGTATAGCCTATTTTTGACTAATGCATGCCCAAATAATGGGTCTATTTAAACCAAGTCACCAATGAAAAAGTATACACCTAAGTGTTTAAGTTGTCACCAGTTGCAAATCCCAAATTATTTTACCATAATTGACCTCTACTTTCTTGGAAAAGTGTAATTGCGAGTGTTATTCTGAAATTTCAAACAGGAACATTTTTACTGGTGAATATTTGTAATTGATTTAACCTAAATGGTTAATATCTTAGAGGGTACTAACTGATTGAATGATATCTTAATCAACTAGTTTCCAAAGCTAATTACAACAATATCACAATAATATATGAAACATGATAGATAAATGAAATGAAACTCTAACACATTAGAGGGAGAAGGAGACTTAGCTGCTACTTTGACTTATATACTAATCTAGGCTGAAGTGCTAACTAAAGATGGATGGAAATAATCTTATCTGACTATTTCTGAAACTAGGTCCTATGGGGCTACGTGGACCAAAGCAGATGGAATGGGCCAAGGTATACTCTCATTATGGAAGTTTCCATACACTTTCATCCCTCCTTGTTGTTTGGTATTGTTCCTATATGTCTTGCTTCTATACTCCCTACTACTCGTAGCTTTGTTAATCCAACTTTTCTTGAAAGCCTGATCTTCGCACATGTTCATGTAAAACAAAACCCCTATCTACCTTGCACAATACTCAAACACACATTAACCTAAAATAAATAATGCACATGCTTGAGTCAAACTGACCTCAATGTTCACCCCTTTGTGATTGCACTAAATGTTGCAGTACATTTTAGACTCTATGTAGTTCTAGTGTGTGTTTGATTATAATTGTTTCTCATTGAAGCTAGGTTTTCCCTTATGTGTGTCGCACCAAATAGTAGGCTATACTAGTTTTCCCTAATGTGATTTGTGGTATGGAATTCAAAATAACGACCTTATTATGTTGTGATAAATTATAATGCAGTCCAAATGTAGTTATTAGCCTATTGTTTTACTTCAAAGGATGATAATAGTAACCTCTCCAATTCGGTTAGCAAACTAAGTATATATATATATGAGTTTCTTTACTCAAATTTTGACACTAGTGACACAAAAGGTTGACCCCATATATAAAATTCAAATAAGAGGAGAGTGATGAAGAATATCAAGGTAAAAGACCCAAAGGAAAACAAGGTGAGACCAAAGCATATAGAATGACCCATAGCATATGGGCGTTATGGACCATTCCATACGGTTTGGTCCGAAAAGCTTGGAAAAAAATTTAAAACATGATGATAGGAATCCCAATGAAACTACTAAATCCAAAGAAATAAATCCACAAAATCATGAGGGGTCGTAAAGGAATAAATCAAAAGTAATAGGAAATAAGGATTTGTGTCAATGATGTCTAATTTTTTTGCTTGGAAATTATGTATATAATAACATACTAAAAGTATAAGGTAATAGTAATAAGTGCATATTTTAGGTTCTACATTCCCCCTTTAAGCTAGTGAATGAAATTTGCTAGTAGAAATGAGATAGGAATAGTGTACCTATGTAGAGAGAGAGAGAGAGAGAGAGAGAGAGAGAGAGAGAGAGAGAGAGAGAGAGAGAGAGAGAGAGAGAGAGAGAGAGAGATTGTGTTGTGGTGTAACGTGGGAGCCTTAGATTTGATAAGAGGATTGGAAGTGATCAGTTGTTGAGCTAGTATGCGTTCATCAATGGATTTACGTGTCCCTTTGCCAAAGGAAGTGTGTTTGAGATAGTAGTCTATTTTTCCCCCACTATAATGCTTGCCAAAATAGGGCCCTACCATTGTAGATGGAGTTTAGGCCATATGTTTATTGAAACCCCTTTAAAGTTGAAAAGGAAACATCTCATTAACCCCATCATGTATTGTATGGGTCTAGATTATGGGTTGAAATTTTGGAAGAATAATATTTTGTATAGTAATTTTCCCCCAGTTTATGTCATATAATGGTAAACATTGTAATATTGTTTAGAATTTGGAATTTAGTGTCATGATTGAATTGTATTGGGTATTAATATTTGGTTGAATTAGTGATATATTGAAATTGAAAAGTTTGTCTCTTGCTTGATTAAATTGGCAGGGTAGTCATGTATGACTACCCAGATATTTCCCCCCTTTGGCGAGAGGGTGAGACGTGAAGGATCGAACGATTGATTTGAAAGGAGAGATACAATAATTAAATTATGTGAAAGCCATAGTAGGATAGTTGGGAGTATAAATAGGACTAGGTAAGTAATGAGTGCTTCAGATGAAACAATTGAAGGATATTAGCTTGGTGTAAAATAGTAAAAGGTGAATAGTAATATAATTTGTTACTACAAGTGATTGTGTTAGAGAGCTCTAATCTGTGAAATTTTTTGCATATGAGAGATGCGATCCTAACTAGGTTTGAGAGAGTTGTAGAGGCCATCCAGACTTATACGATCGATAAGTTGGTATGTAGATTGTTTTGAGACTGATATATGCAGAAAAATAGGCTTTATATTGAATTTTGTAAATTTTGCATTTGTTTAATTTCTATACTTATGGGCCAAGACAAGGTCATAGGGTCTGGTTTAGCCATAGGGACAGGACCGTACAGTTTCGTATGTTATGCACCAATACTATATGTTATAGTCATAAAGTGTGTATAGTTTGGTCTTTGTTGGCAAGAAAATTTGTCGAGTGGAAAAATATGTAGATTTCTTACCAACGCTCTGGGAGTCGAAGTCATTCTACTTAGACGGTGCAACTTCCATATTTACATGCGCTTGAAAAAGTGGATTTTTCCTGGTGGCCTTGCGGCCGAAGATCCAATAGGGGCACTCCACCGACCATGCAACAAAGTTAGCAATTAATTTTTAGAGAATACTTTGTAGGGAGAGTGGGAAAGGGGAGTGAGAAAAGAGATACAAGAACTAATGTTGCGGGTAGAAAATCATATTCCTGCACACACTAGTTAGAAATTTCAACACATGCATTTATGAGAAGAAACAACCAAAAAATTCAATACTACCAGCTAGAGGAAACCATGCATACAAAGATGAACACATTCATATGCCTTGGAAACTTCTTACTTCATTGGCATTTCAATTAGAGTTATACATAGTACAAGGATGGAGGAAAAGTAGTGAGGAGAAAATAGAATAAAATGGCTATCTCCTTTGTTCTCTCTAAGCACAATGCACTCTTGAGTTTACAAAATTGATCACCAACCCCTTGAAAAGAGAATGCCTTTACAATTTATAGAATGAGAGATGACTCTTCATCTACCCCCTAATGCCTTTTCATATGTCCTCACACAAATTAAAACTTTTCAACTTCTTAGGAAACTTTTAAGTCCCTTTTTATAACATAAAGGTAACTTTTACATTTGAAATATGAAGTTGCTTTTTAATTTTATTATGGACATATAAAAAGTGCACCCCAATGAAGAATTATAACATGGAAGAGAGAAATTTGGGGGAGGGTGAGAGAAGAGAGAGAGGAGAAGAAGGAAGAATTAGAAGCCACCTCTGATGAAGTCCAATGATCTTTACCAGATGATTTGATGAAATGCTCCAATGCGATGAACTCTGAATCCTTTAGCACATCCCAATCCTCCTTTGTTGACGTTGTATTTCATTTTTTATCCACTTTCTATTTTTTAGTATGCCTCGCCATGGACACATGTGTTTTAGTAAGTGCACTGAGGTGGAAAAATTTGATCCAGGAACTGTGGGGCATGATAAAGCAAGGAAAGACATGCACTATGCAAAAAAATTTCATGACGAACGGATCAATAGGTAAAAAATTATGTATGGGCGCATTTTACTATTCATACTACACCAAGGGGATGAGAGGGACAAAAAAACCCACTTTGTTCCCAGAGGCATGATTTTGCAGTTTAAGACCTAAAATTGGAGGGAGAGTTGGGGATTGTGAATACACACACGATGTAAAAAATATGGCATCAAACAGAGCAATAGAGAAAATTTTATGCTTGGGCGTATTTTACTGTCCCTACTGCACCTTTGCAAAGGGACATGAGGTGCACAAAAATGTGCCTTGTACTTTTGAGAGGCAAAACATAAGAATTTGACCCGCCGGGAGAGTGAACTTAAAATTGAGATTGTTGGAGCTCCAGAAGGTCTTTTTGGATGAAATTTTACATGATTTTGACTCCTAACATCCTTCAAAGATCAATGGAATGGGTCATATCTTTTAACTATACCTAAAACTCCTTTAAATGGCCCCTTTATTTTATCTGGATTGTCAACTATCCATGTGAAGAATGAGAGATTCACTGAAAAGTGCCAAGAGTTTATTAAAAACTTGATGATTCCACCTTAGATAGGATTCTCTTAGCTTTCCAATGAATATTTTTTTGACTCCCGATTCCTTATGGAGCTTCCAGAATCATCCATCAAAGATCAGGTACCTATTTTGAAGTGCGTAAGAGACAACTTACTATTTTTAGTAAGTGTCAGAATCAATCTCTCTGAACTCCAACCGATTTTGCCAACTTGAATGTGTATCCCCTTGTATGCTTATTTTGTGAAATACACCTTCACCTGTACCAATTATTCGAATGACTATCTATTTTTAGTAGGTCCCCATATAGGGAACTTACTATTTTTAGCAAGTGGGCGTTTTCACAATTTTTGGCACTGCTCGACTATTCTGATCTTCTGATTATCTCTGGTGCACACCATCTTCACCGTAACTACTTCTAGAGATGGTTTACCAAAAATATCTAGTACCCATGTAGGAAGGCTTACTATTTGTGGAAAGTGGGTTTCTGGGCATCGGTTTGTGACAAAAAGTTTTTTCTCGATTGGGATTTTACTCTACAGTGCTCCTCTAAAATTTCATGTCAACCCGAGCTTTGGAAATGGAGATTTTAAAATTTAAAATTTTCACCGTGGGAAACTAGGGTTTCTTTGCTACAAAAAATATGGGGCATGTTTACAAAATATTCCACTTGTATTCTAACAACCACTGAAAATGTGGATGATCACAAAAATCCCATGTCAATCTGTGCATCGTTCTTCAAGTTACGAATATTTTTCACTTTGGGGCCAATGGAGTCATTTTGGTGAAGAACAAGCCTGGAGCCTTCAAAAATACATGTTTTTTCTTGTTTTATCCTCATATGATTATGGAAAAATGGTAGCAATGGGTCTAATCTTTAGATTCTTCTTAAAACTCTTCCAAAAATGACATCCTTCCTTGGAATCATTGAGTGTGCCTACTCAAAATGAACTCACCTAGGAATCATGCAGAATTTTATGAAAAATATGAATGTTCCATCATGTATAAGATCCTCTCAACTTTTTGACAAGTATTGTTTTTCCTTCTAACTCCCTACGGAGCTCCTATAATCATCCAATGAAGATTAGGTACCTATTTTGACTACCTTATCCTCCTAGGGGATGAGACTGGGTTATATGACTACCTTATCCTCATAAGGGGGGAGGGTGAATTTTTGTGTCCCCTATGTCCCTTTTTCAAAGAGATGAAAGGGACATCAATTTCCAATTCGCACCTCATCGTGACACTTGGTAATCATCCATGCAAGGAGAGGGAAGGCTCCAACTTAGCTCTCGGGGGCTTAACTGGAAAATGAGAGGTCACATTGGTGTTATGGGGGGTAAAAAAGGTTGGAATTTTTTCTGTGTCCCCTATGTCACTTTTCTAAAGGGACATGAAATCCTGCCAGGATCTTGGTGCTGACACCTATTTTCTTCAAAAATTGGCTAAGTATTGAACTCTTACCTTGAGTCAACTTACGACGACGATAACTTGAGCTTCCGGATGAGTTAGGAGGTGAAATATAATATGAATTTGATTGGAAAAAAAATAAAATGAGTTGAATGGTGATGGTTTTGATCTTCAATTTTGATTGGGTCACCTTAAAATTATCCATTTTTTCTCAGGACCGGATGTTGTGCACTAGAAGAATGAGTTACTTAGGGAGGTGCATGATGTTTCACGATGTCTCATTTTTTTTTTAATTTAGGGCATGGAAAATACCTTCCATAGGTAATTTTTTTGTCTTGAATCTTCAAGAAGCTCCTAGAATATTTTCTTGAAGTTTAGACACTCCTTCACAATGTTTGCTCCTTTAGTCCCGAAAACCCAATTTTGTTGAATCGGCTCCAAAACCTCCAGAACTTTCTAAAATATTCCAAAAAATATTCACAGGGGTTCTTGAATTCATCTCCATGTTTAATTTTTATCTTTTTTTCAACTCCAAGGGGGTGCATTAGTCCCAGGAAGGCCAATGGTAGCCCTTCTCAAAATTTCTCAAAACTTGGCATTCTTCACAACCTCCTAAAATCACCTATGGGGGACTGAATTTGCTTTCCTAAATCACCTAGGGGAATCAAATGGACATCCAATTGAGGAACATTACACAAACTGACTAAGGCTTGGTGTTAAGGACGGGTAGATCTGGGGTGTCTTGAAAAGGTAACATTTTAAAATTTGACACAGGGGTATTGTTGTAATGCTTGAAAATTGGAAATTTTCTTGTTGCACATTTGCATGAAAAAAACTGGATTTATCTTGGGGAAATGTTATGGACTAAGCACAATGAAGACATGACATGAGGAATCCCAGAATCTCAACATATAACACATTGACCAGTGCCTTATCCATTGTGCCCTACGGAGTCATGAACAACTTACAAGAGAGAGATAACAAGGAAGAAAACACATGCACACCAAGGGAAATGAAACACTAAACACACATGGAGAGGAAAAGACACACATGCTAGAAAGGAAAAAACACCTAAAAAATCACCTATGGTACCAGGTGGGGGACAACCCACTTTCATTGAAGAACTTTTCTTTTTTGGGGTTACCCCTGAAGAGGTAACACAGAATGTCGATGTCTTGCAAAGCCATTGACTGGTTCAAGGAAGTAGCATCCTTTCTTCAAATGCCTATGAAATCCAGGTGCTTTCATGATCCTCCTTGTACTTTGTAGGAGTGAGGCTACATGATCTTTTTGTTTCTCAGGCCTTAAATTCCCTTGCCTTTACATTCTTTGAGATCCTTTTCGGAGTGCTGGCTACCTTTCATATTTATACATGACACTGCTCTTTCTTTGAACACTTCATCTTCGTTCTAGTGTTGATCCTTATTCAAGATGTTTGAATCTTCTGATGTCTTCTCTTCACAATATTCATCTACTGTATTTGCAGAAATTTCCAAAGTGATGTGATGAAGTTGGCTTTGAACATATTCCTAATTATCTTACCGCGGACAACTCTCTTCCATGTGAGTCAGCTCAATGTTTTCCCTATCATCTCCCACCATGATGAAAGTGTTTCCTTTAAAATTAGAAATGTCCGAAGTGGCTCCAAGGACTTTTCTTCTTTTACATTCATAAACTTCCTCGTGCAATGTGGGAGAAATAAACATGTTTCCACTTTCATGCTCACCATTGAGGAAGTCATCCAACCTATCTAACTGCTCCATCTCCACATTGAACATTGGTGTATCAAAACAAGGAGCCCTCATTAATTCACACATGTTTTTTTATCTCCATGGCTCAAGTCAAGAGTTCAAGGATAAGTTGAGGATATTCAATTTCTTCTACATCTTTTAAGATATCTTGCATGGATGGCTCTTCCAAATTCATCATAGATGCATATTTATTTTGAAAAGAGCTTCTATATTGTTGATGTAGCCTAGAATTTAATAATACAAACCCAGACGTGCTGGCACATCACTTAGGCTAGATTGAGCGCTCACCCAAAGCGCGCATAGGTACCAGGTCCCTCCTTAGGGTTGCTATTACAAGGTGTTAGCATGATGAAGACTTTAATCATTCGGATCTACAACTACTTTATCTTCCAAACAATGCATATTCAGATCTAGATATAGAGAATAACAATATTAAAAGATAACCATAATGAAATCAAGCATGCAATATTGAAATGTAACATGATAACACCTTTGTTCAGTCCATAACCTCCATTATATTAACTAGAATAAAAAATAGAAGCTTTATTACAATAACAGTAGTATACGCTCATGTGCGTAACAAATTTAGCTACATATCTCACTATATCTTAGTTCTCACACCTGTATGCTCTATCTCTATCTCCATGTATATATCATATTTATCTCCCTCTCCCTTTACTACACAGTTCAACATATACTTATAAGCACGGGGACTTTCCCTTCACCGCTTATCTGATCCCAAAATAGGTTGCATGCTATTATTAGCCACGTGCTGTTACAAAAATAGCCACACATGCAAGTGTGCTAACAATAGACTCCTATTAGTTAACTGAAAGTAGTAGATCTATTCATAGATGATCATCCAAAAATATCCAATGCGTGACAAGTCTTTAGTCGGTTTGAGTGCTCTGCATGTTGTCTCCAAAAATAGATCCTTTTCATGAAAAAGAATAAGTCCTGAACCTGTTTCTATTCTTTGCGCGCGATCCTTTCTGATACTTCCGTGCCTTTGAATACGCTTTGATTTCCCATGCAAACCTTCTGTATTTTCTTCACTAAGTGCTAGGGTCTAACTAATCAACGTTACCCCACACTATTTTCATTACCGCCTCGACAATGGTTGTCTCCAAAAATAAATCAAAAAATGTGAACAAAGAATAGGAAGAATTTGGATGAATGAAAGAATGCCTTCAACTTGTCGTATCTTCTTCTACAACTGGGATAATTAATTTTGGATATTCCTCTTTTATCTCCACCTCTAAGGTTTTCTAGTCACTGAGCATGGCCTCTACTTTCTCTGGAATATCCATCGCAATTGATTCTAACTCATCCCTTGCAATTTCACCCTTCTCATTCTATAATACCAACACGATGTTGGACATGCTAGTCATTCACCCTTCCAACAAGTCTATATTTTACGCGATGAGTTTTCCAAGCTCATCCAACCTTTCCCTGTGTGGTTCCTGAGCTACTATAAGGGCCTCACACTTCTTCTTAACAATTGCTAATCGTTCTGCGCAGCATAATGTCTCATCCTTCATGGCCTTCAGGACCTCATTGTCTTCTAAAATGGTCATGGTCCTTATAACAACCTCTAATGCTGTATAAATATTCAATGCTTGATCCACCTTCTTAATTTCCTCCTACAAGCTCTTAAGCAATCCTTCATATGATGTAATCTTCTGCATCACTGTAGCCTTTTCTCATTCTACTTCCTATGCTAGATCCTTTGGCTCAGGCATGCGCAGAGGTTCATCTTCAAGCACTATGTCCACCAATGTACTTACATAATGTATCACCGAAGGAAATGTCTTGGGTACCTTTGGCTCAAAGTGTGGCCTAGCCTTCATGATATTGTCACCAATATCCTCTACCATGCTGATAAACACAACGTTCTGTGCCAAGTATTTTTCCTGTCTTAGTCACGCTATCTCCTCATCCTTAGTCTTGATCTCCTCCCTTATCACCCTAATTGTTGCAGCTTTATCCATATTACGTCATGCAACTTCTGTCAAGACTTTTACCAAAACATTTCTTACTTTTTCATCAGACATAACAGTAGGATTTACTATTATGTGTCTGGCCTGAGGTGTCTTTTTCAACCTCCTTGACACATATGAATCCTCACATACATCAAAATATGATTCATCCATGTGCATGTGCATCAACCATGATAATTGCTTTCTTGTGCGTACTGTTTCCATATCTTCATCCATTAACTCCCAGCCATATAACTCATTTTGTGTCATTTTTATCTAGAAGCAGGCACAGACAATTTTACTTGTGTCCTTGGCATAGCCCATGGCTGGTAGAATGTATTCCCCACTTGTTCTTTTTGATCTAGGCTTCTTAGGAACTTGGGCTTCAAGATTTGGAACTTGTGCTGCTATGTCTTGAGTTACCTCGGTTGTTGTCTCATCTTTTCCTTTTCTTCCTCTTCTCCATCCTTCATTTCTTAATCTTTTTGTTCTTCCACATTCTCTAGAGGTGTAGGAGAATTGGGCGTGCTTTCCTCAGAATCTTTTGCTTCCTCATTCAACTTCAATTTCATTCTTCTCTTCTCAATTGTTTCATTCTGTGGAGAGAGTTGAGATGATCCGCACACTATTTACGGAGTAGCACCTTAGGTCCTTATCCTCCTGAATACTCTTTTGAATTGGCACTCTCCTTAGTCCACACCTAAGTCCTCTTCATCCTCCTCTTGTGACTGAGGTGGTGTATTTGGATTCTCAACTTCATCCTTATTTAGAGGATGTCTTCTACCTTTGTGTTCCAAACCACCGCTATCCTCATGCTCCTCCTCTTCGTCATTGACTTGAATAGTTTTTGTGGGCTTGGGTGTTGGAACATTTTCCATTATATGATTACCCTTTGGCGGCCCTGGGAGTGTGAACTCATTATCTACATACTTAGCTTTCTCCAGCTTGGGTTTGAGTTGCAGGTACATAAGCAATGCTCTGGTGTCCCCAACTACCAAGCTTACAAGTTTTATGCTTATAATATTTGAAATAAGTCTTTCAATGTATGCATTGCGCCCTGGATATACATACTTTTTCCTTAGAGTATGGTAGTCACAATCTACCTTATCCACATTGAAGGTTAAGCGGCGTGCATATGAGAATCGATGAATTGATGCTTGAAAATTCCTTACTGTGAAGGCATATGATAGTTTGCACCATACACTCCAAGGCCCATCCTTTATAAACAATTGTGCGATGTAAAAATGTTGGTATACGGATAACTAAACTGTCTTTCCCACCACGGATGGTAAATCCTTTGGTATGCGTCACTCTTCCTCGAACACTGCATGGAGTCTATCGTACCACATCTCCACCCTTTGCTTGAATGGTCCACTCATTGATCCATTGCATAAGTAGTTGCCAAACCTCTCCACAGGTGACTTGTGTTCTATGGGGTATTCCCAAACCTTCTCCTTTGGTCCATCAGGCACCCCAATCTCCATAAATACTAAATACAATAATAAAACGCCAAAACTTATTATGTCACATGTCCGTGCTTCTTCAATGATTGTCTTTACTATGTGATCCGCAATGTTGTAGACCACTTGTTGAGACATCTTCTTGGCGATGTGTAACCACATTGTGTTTACTTGTGATCACCTTCCTTGGTCATTCAACTTTGTCACAAGATGTGCATCTGCCTACACTACTGGGTATTTCTTCAATTTGTCAATGTCCATACCACGTAGACCCTTGGTATATCCCATCTCCTTCCTCATCTCCAGGATTGTGGATTTATCAATTAAATCACTATCTAGATCCAAACCTGAGGCCCTTAGTCCTTTCACCATTGAAATCAAAGCAGCTGTGATTCTTACCCTCTGTCCGATGAAGTAGAAGTCCTCATGGACTCTGATCATCAACCACTAATACAATGGTTTATACTTTCCAAAGTATGGCAGCTCATACAACTAGTTGGACTCCATTCTGCTTCAACAATTTCTCACCAGCATCATCGTTTACTGACATATCCTCTACTGTGCGCTTGTTTGTTTTCATTCTCAGCATTGCATTGAGCTCCTTATTATTGTCTGATGTTCGATGGTTGTAGTCATTGATTTTACATCGACAGATATGGGAATCCCATTCTTGTCCCATAATCATGCCCTTTGGATACTACATTTTTGAGAAATTACTCTTGAGAGAAATTTCTTCTTCCATTTAAACCTTCTTCTTCCCTTTATCTCATGTTGTGGGTGCTTTCTTTGGTTCCATTTGAAAAATATCTCTTTTCTTCCTTTTGTAATTGAGAAATTCGAAACCCTAGTTGAAATCTCTGTGCCCTAGTGGAAATCACATGCCCTAAGTTGTTTGTAATGTGTCTGCTTCACTCAAACCCTTCTCCTATGGGAACACAAGCTTCTCCTATGCACAACCCTTCTACTCATGTCTGGTTTCACACTCTTCGCACCTCAACACATTTGCTTAGCTCGTTCACACTTAACCCTTTTTGAAATCTCTTAAATGTAATGGTAAAAATGAACCCGTATCTCATGCTTATATAGAATTTCAAAGTGTTAGTTCATTTATTTCTCCTCCACCTACCAACAATCCTCTCATTAATTCACCATTTTCATTATTTCCCCATGGTAAATCCTTGTGCCCAAGATATAACCTTCTAGTATGCCCTCCTACCATTTGGATGCAGACTTCTCTTCAGCGCGTCTCCATGCGCCTGAGTACCTCATCAATGCACCTTCCACTGGTAGTATTTCTAGCCTCTACTTACCTCATGTTATACTTGTTTCTTCATTCATCTCTTTCTATGGTCCACATGTCTAGAAGCAATCTCTATTTAGATTATTTAAATTCTCCAACCTTGAATAACACCCGTAGATAGTTCCTTTTATGTGGAATTATTTTCAACAGTCCTCTACCTAGTTATCAACAACTTACCCCATACTAAGGGTATGTACAGTCCTCTGCACATAAAATTTCTACAAATAGTAATTAGCTTCTGGTGCATAAACATGCTTATTACACAAACACACCAACTAAATTGGAAAAGAAAAATGACAAAGAAGTAAACACATTAAGGAAATGCAAAATTGAAAACCTAATCTAAATGGCAACACTGCCTTATTACAAACACAAAGAAGAATTATTTATAGTAGGGCTTCAACCTACTCCCATTGAAGTAATTTGGTAACCATATTCCATCAAGGGCCTCTAACTGATAGGCACTAGTTTCAAGTATGTGAGTGATAACATATGGCCCCAACCAATGTACCTTGAATTTTCCTAGATGGTGTAAAAACTTAGAATCATAAAGGAACACCATTTGGCCTATCTCAAGATTTTTATCCTTGATGTGTCTATCATTCCTTGCTTTCTACCTGACGTTCTCTTGTTTTTGACTCCAACGTGCTATGGCTCATCATTCATCCAACTTAATTAACTATTCAATGTGTTATTCTAATTATTTACTCATATGAAATGACCTCCAGTGCACGCAATATGCTAAGAAGGTAACATAAATTCCATAGGAAGAACTGGATTCTATGCACCAAAAAACTAGCTGAAATGGTGTGGTCTTTATTCAATCTTTTATATGTTGTTCTGATATGCCCAAAGTACAACAGATATTTTATCATCCTAATCCTTTCTTCCAATATCATAGATCTTTGTTCAATTTTTGGCTCAAAATTTTATTAAAAACCTCAATCAGTCCCATTTTCCCAAGGATGATAAGTGTGTAGTCTTATGGTGTGCAATCATAAATTTCATCCAATAGATATCCTTGATTGTCTCATTCAAGAAAATGTGTTCCCCTATCACAGGTTAAACTTAAAGGAAATCCATACCTTGTAATAATATTTTCCCAAAGAAACTTGGTTATATGTGGTCTACTATACAGTCCTTTGTAGGTGCTACTTCTACCCACCTTGTCAAGATAATTTGTGCAAGTTATGATGTAAAATGATCCATTTTTGTGTGCATCTGGTGAAATAAGACCCACAAAATCTGATAGCCCATTTCTACAAATAGTTCTGCACTAGTAATGGGTCTTAGAGGTATTTGATCTCGTTGACTTAGTTTTCCCAAGATGTATGACAATGATCACACAGCCTTACAAAATTCCTTACATATCTTTATATAGGGTCTCCCACCATAATCTACCGAGTAGAATATTGCATGTACAATGGCATCACCTAGCATAGTGGTCACATGTAATACCCACCATGAGTCTCCACCATATTATATGTGCGCTCATGCTCCAATACACAATGACCCAATACCTCATCTCTCCCTAACTTGTATAGGTCACTGCTAATCAGCACAAAAGGTGCCGCGTGTATAGCAAGTTGTTTATTTGTTAAGGCCTTCATTCCTTCTGGTGCCACACTAGTCCATTGGAAGATAGCAATGTCCTCTAGTTCTGATGGTGTGCATTGTAACCTATATAGGGGTGCATGTGACATGGTAGCTTTAAGTTCCTGTGCTTCTTCTCCTGACTATACTCTTGATAGATGGTCATGGTCCAGAATTACTAGTGCCTAGTTTTACCACTATTCGTAGAAAGACAAATTCTTGAAATAGTACTACCCTTCTACATATGCACCCTTGTAAAACGAGCTTGTTTACCAAATACTTCAATGTCATGTAACCTGTATAGAATACAAATGGTGTAGCTAGTAGATACTATGGCACTTGTGTAATGCATAGATCATTGACAAAGCTTCGTGCTCTATAGTTGTGTAATTCTGTTCTATAGGAGTCAACTTTCTACTAGCAAAAAAAATAGGTTGATCTATAATACTTGTTAGTGCAGAATTCACAGCACCCCTAAAATGAGTTATGGATCTACTTTTCTAAGGAAATGTCATTTGGTGTGATTGCACAACATTGAGCTTTCCCAAAGTGTGATACCTTTGCAAATGGGGAAAGCTCTCCAGAGAAGGTTGGTTCCTCTTCCTAAACTACCTGCCATAAGCTATTCCAGTGAAGGAAAGCTAATCTAATCCTAATCTAACTATCCTAAGGAGATAAGGAGAGAGAATAAAGCAAGGAAAAATAGAGCCTACACTGAAATGGTGATACACTAGAGAAGGAAAGTGTTGATTATCTATCAAAACTATCATGGAAACAAAGAAGAGGGTGAGCAATGGAAAGGATGGACAAGTGCATCATAGAACCAAGGATGGATGTCACACAAAAAATGTTCCAAGACTCCATGAACAATAGCTCCAAAACCTGTAATAGAACATCCAAACATGCACAAAATACCCTGTAGTGAAGAGAGGTAAAGAAAAATAACAAGCATAAAAACGAACCAAGGATGGATAAATACATCACAACAAACACATTTTTTATTGCTCAAAGAAGTTTACACAATGCATCATTTCACGGGTAAAAGACAAAAAATGATCCATTACAAAGCAAGGGGAGGAGGTTCAAACTCCATTTTTTTACCCTGGGGAAGAAAAATAAGGGAGAGGCAGAGAAGAAAGATGAAGAATTTTTTACAAAATGAGCCAAAACTAGCTTTTATCGCATCGAATAGAATGGAAGGAAATGAGAAAACGTGGGTAAATCAATTTTAAAACCTCCAACCACAAACAAGATATCCATTTAATTAGCCTACAAAATGATGGGTTTCCATGAAAAAATCCCATACATTGATCGTACATTTCTTTGCAAGAGCAAAAAAGGAGGCCCATACTTCTTTAATTTTGGTGGTTGGGGTCATTTTTCAATATTTTTCTACATGCTAGAGACATTTTTTCCATTTTTCTCCTACATTAATCTTGATACAAAAATAAAAAATGAAGATTCCATCATGTGGAGAGGATTTCAACATCTTTCCAATGATACCAAGAATCATAAAAATATGAGCTCAAGTGATGAAAAGATATGCCTTTCTGAAGATTTAGGCAAAAAATGGAAAAATTAGGGCAAAATTCAGGTTTGTGGGCCGAAAAATTCCTGATTTTTTTCCGTCTTTTTTCAAATTGCAGAAAATTTCCCAAAAAATCCTTATGCACCCCACTCCTCTGATGACCACATGTCACTTTCCCATCTAGCTGATGGATCTGTGGGCCTCATGACCTTGAAAAATTCTACTTTGAATTTGCCCACGTGGGAAAATTTCCCAAAAGTTCCCTATCAGCGCTTCGACACTCCACTGCTGATGTGTCACTTCGTGGTTCACCTTCTGATTTGCACTGCAGAGATGCAGTTTAACTTTTGCACCTTTTGCACTTTTATGGATTTGGGAAAAAAACAAAAAATACTTCCAAATCCCTGATGCCTCACTGATGAATGGACACGTGGCACCTTTTGATTAATTTACAGGGTGCACTTCCATTTTTTCCTTTGACTCATGGTTCGACCAAACACTTCAAAAAACTAGAAGTCCCTCCAACACCTGTCCCTCTACCTTGACATGTGATATCATTTCATTGGTTGAGGGCCTTAAGTAATTTCGTATCCTTTGTGGGCTCATGGGAGCGCAACCAACTTTTTCCACTTTTAGCCAAAAAAAGTGCTAAGTTCTCAATTTAACTTCACTCTGCTCCAGCCCGACGTCCAAGCACTCTTGTGGCACAAAACTCTCCCATTGGATCCGCGGGGCCCACCTTAGGGAAAATTTTTACCTCCAGAAAACTCCGTCAAGCCATAACTTTCAAAAAAATACAAGGAGTTAAGAGGAATTCTGTTACCTTTCTGGAAAGGGGAAGAAAAATCCTATCTGATGAAGCCATTTTTAGAATATTTTGAGTGCCTAAAATGTGTAAAAAATTGACTTTGAGGCACAAGGAAGGAAAGAATGAAGGCTAGTTAACCCAAAATAAGTAGGGAGCTTATTTTGGTTAACAATTTGCCAACTCTCATGGGTCATCTGCCTGCTAGATGAATGATTAGTGGCCTTTTGAAGTATCCATTTGGCATGGAGTCAATCCTAATAACCAACTCTGATCTTAACTATGAAAATCTGGCCTCTGAAGCCACTTCGGAAACCCACTGAAACTTGAAGTTGATCTTCACCAAAATACCACTTGAAATGCACTGTGCAAGAGCAACCAAAACAACACCAAACAACTATGTATAAAATTGGAAATCATACATACCCTAAGTGGAACTATGTAGAGTGTGCACAAGATCACTTCTTCCTGCTAAAAGCAAACCTACCTACTCTACTCTAACTAGAAGCAAAGGTAAGCTAAACAAAACCCTGTAACTGGTTGTGAAAAATAGCTTCCCTTCTTTAAAATTCGTAGCCATGTAATTGATTTGGATCTGAGTCATCGGCTGCATTGGATGAGTGGAAAATCAATAAGAATTTAGTTCTTCTACCCAAATTAGTAAGGTTTCAACTTAAAATCAAATTCAGATACCTCTTTTTAGCTACTATGCATTTGGATTTTAGAGGTATTACAGCTGATCCTTGGTACTTTGTATTCTCATACTCATGCTCAAAAGCAAGCATGACTGGTTGTGAAACTTCTCCTTTTTGGATCCAATGAAGCCAATTACCTTATAGGGAAAGGTATGATCCATTTGATATTCCCATAGCACTGAAATTATCAACTCCAAAAATGGAGTCTTCTTACAGACCTTCTTGGATGGATGATGTGGAAGAAATGGTGGAACTTTTCTGCTCTTTCTCTTCTTCCTACTAATGAAGAACATGGAATATTTAAATCTCCCAAAATTGATTCCAAAGAGATGCTATAAGATGTAGGCTTTTTCAATTGAAAGTTCTCCTCCATGATAGTAGGCTGATGTGCTTGGAAGGTGGATGATGAAGGAGAAAACAATGTGAAACTCAACCGGTTCTTCTCCATCAAAATAGTCCTCCAAATCTAGACAAATAAACTACCTCATTGATTGTCTCTGCTGCAAATGTTTAACCTATCCTCCATGGTGTTCTCTTAATCAGAAATTTGATCACCATGGTTTCTTTCATCCTCCAACATTGAGTTTGAGAGATCAAACTCTTCTTCAGCACTAGAACTCGAGAGATTTGAAGTAGAAATAAGAACTGAAGGTTCTTCTATAGCCTTCTTTGTGCTCAAATATTTTTGATCTGCACTTTTCTCCCCCACAGCTGGAATGTGCTCCTCTTCTTTTGGATTTAAAGTAACTTCTCCTTCCTCTGCTGCTTGAAGGCAATCTTGCACTTGATTGAACTCTTCCTCTAGCATGAAATTTGTTAAGTCAAACTCTTCAATCTGCTGCTCTAGAGGACAAGTTGGGGTTATAAGATCTCTTTTAGAGCTTTCCTCTTCCATGGCTGATTGTGCAACTTGAATTGGATCAACATCTTCTTCAAGTAGAGTGCCAACATGGACACTACATTCTAAGAAAATTGATTTCCGATCTGCCTCTTCTTTTTGCTCTTCTTATGCTGCAACAAAATCAGTCCTAACCACCACTTGTTCTTCAACCTTTACCTCCTCTGTAGGCTTCACCAGCAAAGGAATTTTCTCAATCACATATCTAAGAGCCAAACTTACTAAGCTCTTAATCATTACTTCTTTGCTTGGTTCTTCCTCTTGTTGTCCTTCATGAATGATTTTTGAAATTTCTTCTTCCCAACATGGATTTGGGAATGCAAGAGGAGGGGTGGGTTGTGACTTAACCATTTTTTCATTTGTTTATGGTGGTGGAAGAGATGTTTTCTTCTTGCCTCTCTTCATTGCAGGTATTTGTGCATGTTTGAATGTCTATTTCAGGTTTTGGGGCTATGTTCATGGAGTTTTGGAACATTTTTTATGTGAAATATATCCTTGGTTTTGTGATGCACTTGTCCATCCTTTCCATTGCTCACCTCTCTTTGTTTCCATGGTAGTTTTGATAGATGTTCAACATTTTCCTTCTTTGGTGTATCACCGTTTTAGTGTAGGCTCTATTTTTCCCTCTTTCCTCTCTCTCTGTCTCCTTGGCATAGTTAGATTAGAATTAGATTAGCTTTCCTACACTGGAATAGCTTCTGGCAGGTAGTTTAGGAAGAGGAACCAACCTTCTCTGGAGAGCTTTCCCCATTTGCAAAGGTCCCACACTTTGGGAAAGCTCAATGTTGTGCATTCACACCAAATGACATTGCCTTAGAAAAGCATATCCATAGGTCATTTTGAGGGTGCTGTGAATTTGCACTAACAATACCTTCTCCAGGTTGAGCTAACACCATGCCAATGGCCGTGCCAGAGGCATTTACATGTACATGAAATGGTTGATCCCATGAAGGAAAACACATAATAGGCACGGTAGTAAGTTTCTCTTTCAATATCGCAAATGCATGCTACTGTGGTTCTCCCCAATAAAATGTACCTTTTCATTTCAGTAACTCCTCTAAAGGTGTGAAAAATTTGGCATATCCTTTTATGAATTTTTTATAATATCCTGTATGACCCAAAAATCCACGCACCTCACTCTGAATGGTAGGATTTCTAAGGCCTATAATGATTACAACCTTGGATGGATCAACCAACAAACCCTCCTTGTAGATTATGTGTCCTAATAGTATCCCAAATGGTGTAGAAAATATGCACTTCTTGATGTTTAATGAGATACTCAACTATCTACATCTTTTGAACATCAAGCACAAATTGTCATAATGATCCTTAACTAATCCATACACTGTCCAATCATCTAAATATACTTGTAAGAAGTTTCAAATAAATTCTTTGAATGCTTAAACAACTATGTGTGAAAATACATCAGGTGTGTTCTTTAGTCCAAAGGGCATCACAATATAGGAAAAACTGCCCCATTCAGTAGTAAAAGTTGTCTTTTCTTGATCCTGCTGGGAAATCCTAACCTAATGATACCCTAAAAACCCATCTGTAAACAAATAGATTTCGTGCCCTGCCACACCTTCTAGTATTTCCTTAGTGAATGACATAGGAAATGGGTCTGTCACACATGCAAAATTTAGCTCCTTGTAGTCAACGCAAATCCTAATCCATTCATCTTTCTTGATATTGATCACCATTGAACTAACCCATTCCGACTCATCAAGGGGCTTGATAATTCCAGACTTCAACATTTTTTTAGTTTCTTCTTTGACCTTTTCATGCAAGTTGGGGTTCATCCTGTAGGGTATCTTTCTAATTGAGCATGTACCCTCTTTAAGTTTTATCTTCATCTCCCCTAATGATTCATGCAAACCTTTAAGTTCATGGTACCCCCTAGGGAATAAGTCCTAGTGATCCCTTAGTAACTCTATGATTTTTTCCACTTCAGAATCTGACCAATATTCCCCAATTATGGCCTCCTTAGGCTCAACTTTTGATCCAATATTCACCTTCGTTGTCTTCATAGGTTCATGATAGGTGTGCATGGTATTATCTACACTATCCAACACCTCACGCCTACTTGATGAATGCTTTATATCTAAATGTTCTACTTCTTTATCATCTACTAAGCAAACCATTTTTCCTTTTTATTTCTCAAGGCAAGTGCATTGAAGTAGTGTTCCATCCACCTCTATTTCTTCAACAACACATGCTCTTGAGTTTTCTTCATCGAATAACTCCTGAAGTATTTATTCAGCCTTGGAACTATCTTCCATAGTTAAATGATTGATGGATTTCAATGCTTCTTCCATTGGAGGCTTTGTAGAGAAGAAGTCAAATGTTTGGGCCATTCCTGTAATTAAATCCTCCCAATTTCCAGTCTCTCTATGGATTTCTGCGTATACATACCTAGCATGTGCGCATCCTTGTAAAGTGGAATAAAACTTGTGCACCCATAACAGGTGGTAAAGCTTTCCGCCCTTCTGTCCAGAGTCTCTCACGCTTCTGAACATGGTGCTGAACAGGTTGATTACTATGATAAGTTAAAATTTTAGTAGGTTCATTTCTCTTGAAGAACCTAGTAGCAAGAGCAGTCCTAATTTCATTCCATCCTACAAGATTATCCTTTGTGGGCCACCCACCAGCGTGCTGCTGTTCCACGTAGTGTATATACTAGCATATTTCTTCTTTCCAGTGGGTTTACCCACTGTTCTTCCATGGCACACATGAATACCATATGATCTCCTTTTTTGGTGTAACAAGGTACCGAGTTGTTACATATCCTCCTAAGATAACGTGGTTTTATGCCTCTAGGAAATATGCTCTTTACTTAGCACCCCACCAACTCATAAGTAGTATGAGCCCAATTATCACAAGCAACACTTGTAGTATCGCTAATGCATTGTGCATCCTCCCACTAAATTATTCCTTCTTTAGTTGGCTCAAGTATCTCTAGATCTCGGATGGTACATAAATCCTATTTAGATCTTCTTCACTTAAGGGCTCAACATAGGGCGCAAATTTTGCATTTGTTAAAGGGATAATAACTCTTTCCTCCTTGTTTTAAAAATTTATATAGCCCTTTTTGAACTGAAGATCACCATTATTTTCATAGCACCAAGGACACCCCAATAGAGCTGGGAAGCTATCTGACTCTGCCAACGCTAAAACTTCAAATTCTCTAGTGAAATCAGCTCCTTTTATGGTAATAGATGTATCTTTAAAGACTCTAATGGAAGTGGCCTTAGTTTGATTAGCCATGAACAATATATTAGAGGATGGCTATAATGGGGGTCTTCCCATTTGTACCCATGCATCTAAGGTAAGAACATTGACTTTCGCACCTGTATCAATCAGTATATTACTCAATAACCACCCATCCACAACAACATTCAGAGTGATTTCCTTTTCATAATCTAGGATATGGGGGGGAAGATTCAAATGCAAAATATGTCATCCAATCTCAACACTTGTGCACAAAATGTTTCCTTTTAACCAACTCCCTAGCAGGGAAATGATATTATCCTGGCGTAACATTTTACACACTTCCCTTACATCATCTATATCAGTTTGGACCATCTTTGATACTTTCTTTTTCTCCATATTTTGTGATTTCTCTTTAAAGTATTGTATCTCACCCTGAAGATTCCTGAGAACTTCCATGGTTTCCTAATAAAACTCCTTCGGATGGGCCGGATCTAGGTACCATACATGTAGAACCTCTTCCATAGTGATGGTAGGTTTATGCTGCAATGCTTCTTTGGCACGTGCCACCTCAACGCGGGTTTTAATCTTCACTTGCAACTCTTCGGAATTTGCTTCCAACTTAGGCATCCATTGATTTTCAATAGCACGTTGTATCCTAACCATGCATGCACCTTTGTTTTCTTGTTTATGCTGCTTACTAAGATGTTCATACAAGTCAAGGCACTCCTCATAGCTATGGTTCTTTCCAAAAAAATAACATGTAATATTCTAAGGACATTTACGCCTGTAGTGGTCAGGAGATCCGCATGCATAATAGGTTCCAAAAGGGAACTCACTTCTTCTACCACCACGGCCTCATCCTCCAAATCCACCACATTATCCTCGACCTCAACCACGAATGCCTTCAAAACTCCTTTTGTTCCGATCATAGTGCACTTGATTGTGATCTCGGTCCTCTTGCTCGTTCTTTCCCTTAGAGTTATCTAAAATTCCTGTCTGTCATACACCAATATCTATAGCATCATGGATCTGACCAATCATTTGGTAGTATTCCATGTCATGAGTCATGGACGTGTAGATTTTGTAGTAGCTTGAAATGTTCTTCCTTATCACGTGTTGTAATAATGGGCAACAGATAACATCATGATTTAAATTGCATATCTCACAATCCAATATCAATGATCGCATTGATCGGCGAGGAAAATTATATTTTGTGTGACCTTCTACTTCACAATATATGCACCAAATCCTTATGTGCGTCTCATGTGCTAAATTTGCTAATAGTTTCTCCAACTATTTTTCCATAGCTACGATCTATGCTTCTAAAAATGGGCTCACTCCAGTGTTTATGCTTCTAAATTCCTTAGCGCGTAAGGCTGCTTCAAGTGCTTCGCATGGATCAATGTATGTCTTATGTGATAATTCCCACCTAAAAGGGGTAATCAGCCCCCCAAAGAACCATTGTGCATGCTGGATTACGTGTATGTCATAAGAAAGATTAGATAATAGTGTTTAAAACCATGCATCATACTCTCTAAGACTTTTGGTAGTGCCTTGCTTAATATCCTTGAGTGCACTTATACTCTTTTTATCAAACTCGGGGATGTGAAACTCTTTAAGAAATGCATATTTTAAAGCTATATAGTTCATGTAGGTCTGATCAGGGTCAAAATTTCTTTACCAGCTGTGTGCGCACCCTTGGAATATAGTGGAAAATTGGCTTGCCCTACGCTAAGAAGTCATGATTCCTTTTTCATGCCATAGTATTTCACACATATGCACATGTTCAACAACATCTTCTATGCCTCTATACTCTAGAAGAGGAAGGGACATCTCCATGTAAATATTATGAGGCTGGTGTAGACCTTTCCTGCATGATCTGGAATCTCCTGTGTTTCCCCTACCTCCAGAACCACCAGATCCACCCAAACTAGATCTACCTATGCCTCCTAATCCTAAACCTGTAGTTGGGGTCAGAATAAAATATGTACTTCCCTGTGTCCCAATAGTAGAACTGAATTGTACCCTGACATTCTGCGAAGCGTTACCACTCCCAAAAGATAGTTTGAAAATTGGCACGCTTGTATTTTGTGCTAATGATGCACTCGAAAAAGTACTCCCATATAACAAAAAATCTGTTTGTGCTGCCATTATTTTACCTTTCATAAGACTCACTCCTACTCTTCCACAACTTGAATTAGTTTGTTGACTACTTATTATACTAGATGATAAAAAACCAAGCGCAAGGGAAAGGTTGTCAGGTTGATTCAGATGCGCACCTGCGACCCAAGTCATCTCTACTGGCGCACTTCTACGTGAGGCTGAGGAGGTCTCCCATCGATAATTTAAGTATCAAAGTTTGAAGAGAGGTTAGTCATGAACACCTTGAACTCATCATTTTTTATTTCTTCATAATTATTGGAATCTTCAGAAAGCATCAAATCATCCATTATGTAACGAAAATATTCCTCTATTGAATATTTCACTCCTCCGATGAGATGTATTTCGTACCAGAACAGATCTTGCATCTCATCTTCCATAAGAAAAATTTCCTCTTCTTCTTTCATGGTGAGAAAAATAAAATTCTCATATTTTTCTGATGTGAGGAAATAGTTTCATATCCCGCCACCTTGTAATAAAATGTTTTCCCTTGGATCATTTGATTTTTGTACAATTTATTTCATCTTACGCACTGGAAAAAACTTCTTCATCTCCCCTTTCATAGGTATGGTAGCAGAGGACCGGTCCATTTTTATTTCACCACCTAAATCCCTGCAAAAACTTCTTCTTAGAAGCATGCTGAGATGAGGATGGAATGTCAACTACCAAGATGGCGAGAAACACTTTCTTTTTTGGGAAGTCAGATAAAGTAACTTGAGAATCCTTTATCCTTCCCACCAATGGTACTTTTTTGGATTCCATGGAATAACAAGAGCCATTCCCATGGGTCAAGGTAAGTCCTAAGGCATTTACAACTTTCATGGGCTTCACATTTTCGGATGCTCCATAATCTATGATGTAATTATTGAGTTGAAATCCTTTGATGATAAGTAATAGGTAAAAAGGTTCAACTATATCGGTTTTGGAGGCACTAAGGGATAACATGTTTTGTGAAGGTCACATGGATCTTGTGGGGACTAGGCCTTTAGAGTTTGAGCTTGAAATTTTGTCACTACCGACATGGACTACATTTACCAACCTATTAAATTGAGCATGGTGTGTTTATAAGTATTCAAGTTCTGTGATTAGAAACTTGGCTTTACTCACGTATTATACATAATCAAATGAGATATCAATAGATGAATTTGAGGTTCCAGGGGTGATTGAATCTTTACATGAAAAAGGTTTGGTTATCTTGGAGGTGTTAGAGTAGGTATTTACATTAGCTCATATTCACCTAGGTACTTGTTGTCGTGCAAATGTGCAACATGGAAATTAACAATTTATGAGCACGAAAACTATACCCCAGTGTCAAATTTTTCAAGTCATATCATTTCAAGATACCCCGGGTCAAATCCGTTAGTTTGGTCAACCCCTATTTGATGTCAAATTGGTCCCCTACATGCTTTAGGAAATTCAATTTAATCCCCGAGGTGATTTTTTGAAGTTCTGAAAAGATGCTATCTTCTGGCATTATTGGGAGGGGATATCACTGGCCTTCCCAAGACTAGATCAACCCCCATGGAGTGGAATAAAAGGTCTTAATTAAACATGGAGTTGAATTTAAGACCTTATAACATCATGGAACTTATTTTTAGAAGGTTTGGATATGTTTTGAAAGACTTGGAGCAGTCTGAGTAAAAACAAGGTTTACAAGCCTAGGCAGTACACATGCCTAAAACAATTGCTGGGCTTCAGAAGAAGATTCTGGGAGCTCTGGATGGATTTAGAAGTAAAAAAATATATCTGTTAGTGCAAATCAGCATGCACCCCCTGGATGTTGATCAAATTTCTAATTTGATCATACTAGCATCCAGTGTGATTTCACAACATTGAATCCTTTCCCCAAGTGTGGGACTTACAAAATGAGAAAGGAATCTCCAGTTTAGAGGCTGGTTCCTCAATTCCTCTGGTCAGATTTATCACTTACAAGTTGCAGAGGTCTATATTCCTAATCCTACCCTAAATTCCAAAGGAGACAGAGATAGAGAATGCAGATAAACTAAAACTAATGCTAATAGGTGATACACCAAAGGAGTGGTAAGCATTTTTCACTTCTGCAGATTGACACAATTCATAAAATGCAACAAAACAACATGCACAAACTGATAACTGTAATGAAGAATCAGAAATTAGTCAAACAACACTAGCAGAGGATGGAAAATTAATCACAGGGCCTGTATTGTTATTTTAACATCAAAATCACTTACATTACAACACCTGAGAGGTAAAAATGAGTTGCAGTTCTTAGAAAAGGTCTGATATTCCACCAAAATCACTTCCAAGGTGAGAAAGGGGACCTGCTATACACAAAAAATGTTCAACCCTTTGAAAATGAGCCAAATCTGGCTTTTACAGTGCAAGGGACGAGCCCAGGAGAGAGAAACGGGAAAACATGGGAGAGGTTCAATCATTGACCAAAATGCATTCAAAACAGCATGGGAATCCTTACAGACCCATTCCCTGACATTTTTAACCATGCTGGGAGAGAATGTGAGCCATTCTTCATTAAAAATGGTGGTTGAAATGTCATTTCTGCTCATCACCACGTGCCAGAGACATTTTTTGAATTTTATCTCTCCAAACTCCATCAAAATGCAAAATTGACCCTAGAATCTTGTAGATAATTTCACCATCTTTCCATTGATATAAAGAACGTGAAAAACTGAGCTCTGGATCGAAAGATATGGCGATTTGAAATTTTAGGGCAAAACAGGGCCAAATCGGGCGGCGGGCAAAAAATTTGAATTTTTACCTTTTTGGTCATTTGGAAAATTTTCCGAAATTTCCCCACGCTCCACCTTTCTAGGTGCCACGTGGCACATGGCTATTGGGCGCGGGCCCATCCTGCTCTATTTTCCTTCACTTTGCACTTTGGAAAATTTTCCAAAATTTCCCGCGGGGCCGATGAGCTTGGGACACGTGGCGTGCGCTGATTGCACGCGGGCCTGTCCTTCCAGATTTTTCTACGGGCTGTTTGATTCATTTCCATCCTAGACACGTGTCAAAACCCCATTGGGTGTGGGTTTGACCTTCCAAAATTTCCTTGCGGGCTTGCTTTGATTTTTTGGCACCATCTGGACACGTGGCGAGATTCTATTGGCTCGCAATAAGGGGGCGGGCTTCACTCTCTGAATTTTCCTTTGTTTTCCCCATTGGAAAATTTCCCAAATTCTTTCCCCGCTTTGCCACTCTAGGACATGTGGCGGGTTTTTACTGGCCACGGGCCCTTGGAGCAAATATTTCCTTTTGTGCCAACACTTTGGGAAAATTCCAAATTTCCTCCCGCGCTGCGCGATTCTGGCTCCTTAGGACACGTGGCCGGTTTTTACTGGCAGCGGGCTTTCTTCTCAAAAATTCCATGCGCCAACACTTAGCCCAAATTTTTCAAAATTTCCCCCTGGACACGTGGCGTTACCTGATTCGCCGGCGGGCCTGCGGGAAAAATCTTCCATTTGAAATTTCACCAAACACTTGGTGAAAATTACAAGTCTTCCTCCGATCCCCGCCACTTCCATGACACGTGGCGGCATCTCATTGGCTGCGGGCCTTGAAAGGGAAAATTTCCCACAAAAACTCTGCCGAGCCATAACTTCAAAAATACATGGAGTTAGGAGAAAAACTTTACCTTTCTGGAAAGATGAGAAAGAGCTCTATCCAATGGTGCCATTTCCAGAAGGTTTTGAGTGCCTGAAAAGAAAAAAATTATGTCTGAGGCACAAGAGAAGGAAGGATGAAAGGAGTTAGCCAAAAAATGAGCAGGGGGCACATTTTGGATAACAATTTTGGTGACTCAGAGGGATCATCTGCCTGCTGGATGAAGTTACCAGTTGCCTGAAGCAATCCATTGGGCATGGAGTCATCATTTCCTCTATTTGATACCCCAACTGACTAGAACGTTGCAAGGAGGAAGATGGAATATCACCTGATGGAGCAAGGCCTGCAACACATTCCCAGGAACAGCAAGCTTGTGCCAAAGCACTTAGGGAAAGAAAAACTAACCTACAGCAGAACAATGTGCACAAGCACTTGGAGGAATGAAAACCTAAGCTAATATTTACAAGGTGGAGAATTTCCCTTTAGTAGCAATGCTTTAGATGGATTCCATTGACTGGAATCTACAGTTCTTCACCATCCAATGAAGACAATTGGAAGGCATTGTTGTCCTTACACTTTGTGACCATGTATGGGCCACTCCAAATGGCATCAAATTTTGAATGCCTCCCCGGTTTTGCTCTATCTGCATCCCATTTTAGCACTAGATCTCCAACTTGGAAGGATCTATTCTTGGCCTTTCTATCAAAGGTCTTCTTTATCAAAGCCTGATCATTCTCCATTGCTTGGGATGCCTGATTTCTGATCTCTTGGAGCTCCATCAATTCTGCATATCTAACCTCCATGGGCTCAAACTCCAACAACTCCAACTGTTTCATGAGTTCCAATGTTGGCAACTCAAGAGACATGGGTAAAATTGCCTCTCTTCCATAAACAAGCTTGAATGGAGAATTACCTGTAGATCTCTTGGGAGTTATCCTATCAGCCCATAAGGCTGATTTCAATTTAGTATGCCAAGACCTCTGATTTTCATCAAGAGTCCTCTCTAATGATTCTCAACAAGTTCTTGTTTGTAGACTCAGCCTGGCCATTACCCTGAGGGTAATAGTTTGATGAAGTACTTAGGTAGATCCCGTTCTTGACAGCCCATTCAGTCACCTTGGATCCAATGAATGCTAATGCATTATCTGATATTATTGTAGCTAGTATGCCAAACCTGGTTACTATTCCCTCATAGAAGTCTAGGATACTAGCTTCATTTGCTTCCTTGAGTGCTACTGCTTCAGTCCACTTAGTGAAGTAATCTGTGGCTGTTAAAATCCACTTGTGCCCTTGGCTTGAATTGGGATTAATGACTCCAATGAAGTCTAAACCCCATTGCATGAATGGCTGGTCAACTGAAATTGGATGCAATGGAAGGGCAGCTAGCCTCTCTTTACCTGTGAAGAATGCACAATTCTTGCACCTCTTGATCCATGCATAACAATCGTTGAAAATCTTGGGCCAATAATAACCAGCCCTCATGATCTTTAGAGCTGTCACTCTTGGTGCAAAATGACCACCAGCTGGTCCACCATGGAACTCTTCCAACGCCCTATGAATCTGATCTGTGCCAATGCATCTCAGCAGTACTCCATTCACATCTCTTTTGAACAGAACACCATCAACAAGGGCATATGGGACATCCTGTAATCTGAAATGCCTTCTTTGGGTCTTGTTCATCTCTGGAGGGCATAGGCCTGTGCTTAGGAAGTGCATTATGTCTTGGGTCCAGCAAGGAGTGGAGACACCATTATTTTCTTCTTGAGTGCTTCCTTGCTCATGGCTGTCTTGCAACGCCAAAACAACTTCCTTCTCATTGCATGCTTCCTTTTGTTTGCCCAAAATCAGCTGCTCACACAATCCTTTTCCTCTGACCAGCTTGGTAACTTTGATCTCAATGTCATACTCCATGACACGAGTAATCCAACCTGCTCTCTTTTCATTCAAGTCTTTGTTGAGGAGGAAGTCTTTAACTCCCGCATGAGAAACCAACAATTGAACCTTATTGTTTGAAACTAGATGCTTGAATTTCTTCAAGCTCCTGATTACTGCAAGAACATGCTTCTCAATGAAAGAATATCTCACCTCATAGTCCTCTAGGCTTTGGCTGAAGAAAGCAATTGGCTGCTCATCATTGTCTTTGTTCTGCTGTACCAAAATTGCAGAGATAGTATCATCACCTCCAAACGCATAGAGGATGAAATCCTTGGAGAAATCCGGTTGATGAGAGTTGGGGCTTGAGAGATGGCTTCTTTGATTGCTTCAAAACTCTCCTTGCCTTCTGCTGTCCATTTGAAAGCCATGCTTTTCTTTAACATCTTGGTGATAGGCTTGACTAGGGCTGCAAAATTTGGGACAAACCTCCAGACAAAATTTATTCTCCCCAAGAAACTTTGAAGGGCCTTCTTGTGGCTTGGTAATGGCAGTGCTCTTATGGCTTCAACTCTTTCTGGATCAATTGCTAATCCCTCTTTGGAGACAATGTGACCAAGGAGCTTTCCTTCATGAGCTAAGAAAATACATTTTTTAGGATTCAAGGAGACTCCAAATCTTCTGCACCTTTGGAACACTTGTCTCAAATGAGAGAGGTGGTCTGCTGCATTTTTTGAAAAAATAGTGATATCATCAAGATATATCAGCACTATGTTGTTAATCAAACCTTTGAACGCCATGTCCATTGCTCTTTGGAAGGTAGCTCCGGCGTTGGACAACCCAAATGGCATTTTCCTGTATGCATAAGTTCCCCATTTGGTTGTAAAGGCTGTCTTGAACTGATCTTCTTCCTTCACCATAATCTGATTGTACCCTGAATAGCCATCAAGTAGTGAAAACCTTTCGGAGCCAGCAACAACTTGCAAAATCTGCTCCATGGAAGGTAGTGGGTAATGATCCTTGAGAGATGCTCTATTCAAATCTCTGAAGTCAACACACAATCTGATTTCCCCACTCTTCTTTCTGACTGGAACCAAGTTGGCAACCCAACTAGAATGCTTGATAGGGAATATGATTCTTGATTCTATCAACTTATTCAATTCTTTTCTCATGAGGGGCTCCATGTGTGGATTGACTGGTCTTTGTTTTTGCCTGATGGGCTTAGTATTTGGATCCAATTCAATGGTGTGTTGAGCTAACTCAGGATTGAAACCTTTCAGATCTTCATAGCTCCAAGAAAACACATCAGGGAATTCTTGACAAAGTTGTATAAACTCATACCTTTCTTGCTCAGTTGTCATCTTGCCAACTTGGAGTGATTTGCCTTCTTCCACCGAGATGGACACTGAATCTTCTCTCTTGACTTGGATGTTTGCTTTCTCTTTCCTAAACTGATCATTAGGATTGAAAATGGACTCCAAAGTAATAAGCCCCTTTGGTAGTTTATTGGTTCTCAGCTGTACCACTTGGTCACCATACTGCTGTTCCAACTTTTCCTGATTTTTAGCTGAGAACTCAGCCTCTTCTTGCAAGAAATGGATGATTTGCTGATCATTTTCAAACACTTGCCAACTTACATTGTTGTCTGGCACTGAAGGCCTTACAATCACATGGATGTTTGGCTGTACCTTGTCCTTTTGAATGCTCTCCACAATGTCAAAGGCTGCCCCAACTACTGCAAGCCTGTCAGCAGCTTGGTTCTCTTTTCTAGGAATGGATTTTATGCTAAAGCCCTCAAAATCTTCAATGAGGTCCCACACCCTGTTCTTGTAGCACTTGAGTAGATCATTCTTGACAGCATGCTGCCCCTTGACTTGGTTGACAATCAACTCACTGTCACCAAAGACTTGCAAGTTCTTTATTCCTCTCTTGATTGCCCAATGCAATCCTTGCACCAAGGCTTCATATTCAACAGTGTTATTAGAGCATGCAAACTAAAATCTAAAAGCTGAATAATACTTAACCCCTTGAGGTGAAACCAAGCATAGCTCCCCCTCCTGCACCTTGTCTACTCCTTGATCCATCAAAAAACAACTGCCATACCTCATTGTCATCCTTGTGGTCTGGCTTGGTGATGCTAGGAATAGGCTGATTTTCTTCATGCATGCAATAGACTCCTAGCTCAGATTCTTCTATTTCTTGATAAGGATCAAAAGCATGCACCTTGTTTGCCCATTCATCAAGAGTTAGATCTGGGATACTTCCAACCTTGGTGTCAGCTTCATCAGTGCTTGGGTGATCTTCTTGGTCAAATGCTGAACAATTGGCATTTATCTGACTTGGGGTGTAAGGCTCAATGTGAAAGTTTGCAATAGGTTCAGACCTGATTGTGGCTTTGGTTCCATATCTTGTTCTGAACAACATGTGTGACCAATCAGTAGATAAGTAACCTCCAATCTTAGCTGTGAAATCCCTTGACAAACATAGGGCAAAGAGTGGTGGAAGGTCTATTACTGAGACATCTTGCAAAACAACCACGTTGGGACAGGCATGCAAAGTAAGACTCAAGTTTTTAATCACTCCAACTGTTGTTACTGCTGTCCCATCCAATTGTACTACCCCTTTGGATATGGTTTCATACTGAATTCCCAACTGATCAGCTATTTGCTTGGGCATTACTGAACTACTTGCCCCGGAATCAATCATGCAATTGTGTACTAACTTGGTTCCAATGATCAATGAAACATAGAATGGAGGGGGCTTCAACATTTTACCTTGCTGTCCTCCATGATTCCCCTCAGGCTGGGCAGCATTTGTGAGCACTTTCTCTTGCATTTGGACTTGCTGATTTGAAGTTGACCAGTCCTTCATGGCAGCTTGTAGCAAATCTCTTTGTCCTGGGATAGAGAGTGATTCCCACATTGATATGTTTACATTTGTCTTCTTCATCTGATCAATGATATTGAATGGAGATGAAGTATCCTTTTGCTGTCCCTTGGCCTGCACATTCATTCCTTGTGCATGGGCAGTAACAACTGGCATTTGAATTGGCCTAGGAACTGTTTTAGGCAGTCCTTGTGTGCTTGGAGCTGGATTTTGTTTGCCAATATTTGTGGAGTGACAAAGGTTGTGGATTACTTGGAGCTAATGGCTGTTCTTCACCCAAATTTCTCCTCTTTGACCTTGTGTTGGCTGCAACACTTTGGGAAACTATCTGGTTCATGCCACAAAAATCTTCTGCCTGCCAGTTTACAAGTGTGGTGTCATTTGGAGCTGATTACTGCTGGAATGTTTCTTGTTGTTGGTCATTTCTTTGACTACCTTCACCCTCCACACCAGTTGTTGTCACCATTAATGCTTGATTCAAGGCACCGTTGAAGCACATGGACTGGTTATGAGGTTCATTGCATGGGAAACACCAATCATACTCTTGAGCCATATTGTTTTGTACTGGCACTAATGCTTTAGATGCAGATGTAGCATTGGGATTATAGGGCTGAAATGGTCTATTGGCAGGAGGCCTTGCTTGATTTAGATTTGCAGCTGGATTGGGTGGTCTTTGGGGTTGATATGGCTGCCTGTTAGGCTGAGCTTGGGGCTGGAAAGAAGGTCTAAAACCTTGGGCTTGCTGCCTTTTGAGTGTAACCAGCTCATTGCCTAGATTTTGCAATTGCTTCATGACTTCTTGAAGTTCATTTGAGGCACTAGAAGATGAAGTGGAAGCTTCACTTGAATTCTGATTTCTAGGAGTGGGAATAGAAGCTAAATTAGGCACTTGGCTAGTACTTGGGCTCTCTAAACTTGGAAATAATGGCATTGGAGGTCTAGGAGCCAGCTTGCCAGCTTGGATCAAACAATTTTCAGCTCTAATGGAAATGCTATAAGCAATGGGGATAGTTGTGCCTCCCATGGACTGAATTAACATAGAAATATCAGAATTTAAAGCTTTAAGGTAATAAAGAAAAGCACCTTCTGCTGTTGGCCTGACTGCCACTGGAATTCTCTCCCAAGTCCTTTGAAATCTGAAATTAAAATCAGTCAGCTGCTCATTGGGAGCTCTTTTGATAGTTGTCAGCTGCTCCAAAAGGGACAAGTTGTCTCCCTTTTCCCCAAACTACTCATGGAGGGCTATACATAGCTGATTCCAATTTTGAATAGAACCTGAGGCAAGGCTCCTGAACCATTGTAAAGCTTTCCCTTTGAATGAAGATGCCAGCAATTTGACAGCAACTTGCATCTCATTGATCTCATGGATTGCACAAATGTTAGCAATATCCTTGACATGATCACCAGGTGAGGTCTGATTTTCTCCAGTGAAGTATGGAATGTTCTTCAATGCTGCAACTGGAATTGGATTTTGTGCATTGAGAGCAAGTGGGCTGCTGCCAGTGAAATTGACATAGGGGTTGTTTTGTGCCATTCTGATTGGCCTTAGAACCCTTGTTGATTGAATGAAAGGCCTACCAGGTGGAGGAGTTGAGAGAGTTCTATTTGGTGGAGATGGAGACCTTTGGATTCTCCTCCCACTTTTCCTTCTTCTTGGAGATAATTGCAGATATTCAAACAACACCTCTTCTTCTCCAGCTCTTGACCTTGTAGTGATTCTTCTCATGAGTTTTCAGGTCTGCACTGCTAAAACCAGCTGATTCTTCTTCCTTGGAGTCGCCAGATGTGTAATTTATAGCTCTTTTAAAGCAAGAAACTTGCAAAAAATGCACATCAATTTTGTTGCAATGAAGATGAAGACTTCTAGGTCCCACCGGGCATGCCAAAACTGTTGTTGCAAATCAGCAGCACCCCCTGGATGTTGATCAGATTTCTAGTTTGATCATACTAGCATCCAGTGTGATTGCACAACATTGAATCCTTTCCCCAAGTGTGGGACTTGCAAAATGAGAAAGGAATCTCTAGTTTAGAGGCTGGTTCCTCAATTCCTCTGGTCAAATTTATCACTTACAAGTTGCAGAGGTCTATATTCCTAATCCTACCCTAAATTCCAAAGGAGACAGAGATAGAGAATGCAGATAAACTAAAGCTAATGCTAATAGGTGATACACCAAAGGAGTGGTAAGCATTTTTCACTTCTGCAGATTGACACAATTCATAAAATGCAACAAAAGAACATGCACAAACTGATAACTGTAATGAAGAATCAGAAATTAGTCAAACAACACCAGCAGAGGATGGAAAATTAATCACAGGGCCTGTATTGTTATTTTAACATCAAAATCACTTGCATTACAACACCTGAGAGGCAAAAATGAGTTGCAGTTCTTAGAAAAGGTCTGATATTCCACCAAAATCACTTCCAAGGTGAGAAAGGGGACCTGCTATACACAAAAAATGTTCAACCCTTTGAAAATGAGCCAAATCTGGCTTTTACAGTGCAAGGGACGAGCCCAGGAGAGAGAAACGTGGGAAAACATGGGAGAGGTTCAATCATTGACCAAAATGCATTCAAAACAGCATGGGCATCCTTACAGACCCATTCCCTGACATTTTTAACCATGCTGGGAGAGAATGCGAGCCATTCTTCATTAAAAACGGTGGTTGAAACGTCATTTCTGCTCATCACCACGTGCCAGAGACATTTTTTGATTTTCTCTCTCCAAACTCCATCAAAATGCAAAATTGACCCTAGAATCTTGTAGATAATTTCACCAGCTTTCCATTGATATAAAGAACGTGAAAAACTGAGCTCTGGATCGAAAGATATGGCGATTTGAAATTTTAGGGCAAAACAGGGCCAAATCGGGCGGCGGGCAAAAAATTTGAATTTTTACCTTTTTGGTCATTTGGAAAAAATTTCCAAAATTTCCCCACTCCGCCACTCCAGGTGCCACGTGGCACATGTTTCTATTGGGCACGGGCCCATCCTGCTCTATTTTCCTTCATTTTTCCTTTGGAAAATTTTCCAAAAATTTCCCCGCGGGGCCGATGAGCTTGGGACACGTGGCGTGCGCTGATTGGATGCGGGCCTGTCCTTCCAGATTTTTCCATGGGCTGTTTGATTCATTTCCATCCTAGACACATGTCAAAACCCCATTGGGTGTGGGTTTGACCTTCCAAAATTTCCTTGCGGGCTTGCTTTTGGATTTTTTTGATCACCATCTTGGCAAGATTCTATTGGCCATCGCAATAAGGGGGTGGGCTTCACTCTCTGAATTTTCCTTTATTTTCCCCATTGGAAAATTTCCCAAATTCTTTCCCCACTCCACCATCTAGGACACGTGGCGAGTTTTCTACTGGCCGCAGGCCAGCTTGGAGCAAACTTACATTTTGAATTTTGTGGCAACACTTTGGGAAAATTCCAAATTTCCTCCCCCACTCCATCGGTTCTGGCTCCTTAGGACACGTGGCGGGTTTTTACTGGCCACGGGCTTTCTTCTCAAAAATTCCATGTGCCAACACTTAGCCCAAAATTTTCAAATTTCCCCCTGGACACGTGGCGTTACCTGATTCGCCGGTGGGCCTGCGGGAAAAATTTCCATTTGAAATTTCACCAAACACTTGGTGAAAATTACAAGTCTTCCTCCGACCCCCGCCACTTCCATGACACGTGGCGGCATCTCATTGGCTGCGGGCCTTGAAAGGGAAAATTTCCCACAAAAACTCCGCCGAGCCATAACTTCAAAAATACATGGAGTTAGGAGAAAAACTTTACCTTTCTGGAAAGCTGAGAAAGAGCTCTATCCAATGGTGCCATTTCCAGAAGGTTTTGAGTGCCTGAAAAGAAAAAAATTATGTCTGAGGCACAAGAGAAGGAAGGATGAAAGGAGTTAGTTCAGGCAGTTCTTCTCAGGAACAGGTGGAATACTCAAATCACAAGTAGGATTTTTTTTCATGGTATCGTAGTGGACGAATCAAGAAATTAGAAACCCTACCAATAGAATTAAAAATTCCATTTCCAATCAGGATAATATAAAATATCACCAATAAATTCCATCGGGAGCTCAAGTTATCATCATTCCAAGTTCACCCTCTTGGAGATAATTCGGGAGTTAGTCAATTTTTGGGAGGACACATGTGGTAGCAAAAGGAGCTTGGTGGGATTTTATGTCCTAGAACATCCCTAAGATCAGGTACATCAACCATCGAAAAATTCTCCCAGCCACCTATATGACATCTAGGACCTTCATGTGACCTTCAGACTTGACAACTTAGCCCTCATGTAGCATTTTTGGAGCATTCAAATTCCCTACCGTCTAATTGAGTGCACATGTGTTAGCTCCAGGACCACCATGGAATTTTATGTCCCTTATGTTGTATGAGGTTATGGACATAATACATAAATGGAAAATGGTGACCTAGCCCTCTATGGGGAGTCTATTTGGTCATCCATATGCAACCGACTTTCTAGCCCCTAGGTGCCTTAAAGAAGCTGATTTTGGAGCACTCCATTCCCTTTCGTTGGATCACTGCCACATGTCGTCCATCTTGACTCACTATGGAAATTTATATACCTGTCACACCCCTAAGTTGTTAGGGAAATCAAGGACATGAGAAATTCACCCAATATTGCTCCAACTCCATGATTTCAAAATATTTCAAATTTCAATTGTCACTTCACCTGTTTCCAATGCTTATCTAACCGCTTCCAACATCTGTGTACACAAACATCTCCATCTCTTCCTCTGTAACTTCTCACCATCATTCCTAACATTTATAAACCTAAAACCATGACCTTCCAAAGAGGGTAATCCCCTTCCACTCCATGAAATCCCATGTAATGTCCTAAGAGGTAAATTAGAGCAAACACAGAAGGAGAGGCACAAAATGACAGAAGAAGAAAACAGAGAAAACTCCATGGCCATGAAATGAGAAGTTCAAGAAATATCTCAAATGGATGCGTGAAACAATAAGATTATGTTTGTATGTTCATTCCTCTACCCAAGGACCATCAAAAATACACCTTCAAACTATCCTATTGTGCAACAGAGCATTCGCACAACAAAGAAATTCCACTTTTGGCTCAACGAAGAAAAAATCCAATTTCTCGTCAAACCGTTGGGTGAAACAAAGTAGAATATTGCGTGATAGCACTAGAAGAAAAAATATATCACAATGAAATTTATTTCTTCGCAAATGGAGGAGAAAACCATACCTATAATTTTAAGGTCCATTAATGGCTACTGCATCCAAAAGCACTACTGCCAGGTCTGAAAATGAAAAGTTTAAAATCTCATAGATTTTTGAGCGGGTAGAGCCTAAAATTTTAGAGGGGAAATATTGGGAAAAAACACATATCATAGAAAAAAAATTTCCACATAAATCCAACTTCTAGAAGCCCACTTTCTAAAAATTGCAGGTCTACTACATAAGGACTATTATTTTAGGAAATTCATTGACATAAGAACCTGCGAAGGAGAGAGAGAGATTGGAGTTGCACACAAATGGAACTCACTAGAATAGACATTTTTGGCACTTACTAAAAATATCAAGTGGGCACGAGAACCTGCTAAAAATAGAAATTTGATCCAGCAGGAACAACATAGATGAGGAAGACAAAGCTTCATCTAGGAAGATCAGAAATTTTTGAAACTTACTAAAAATAGTAATTTGTGGTCCCAAAGTGGACACAGAATTTAACACATGCTAAAAATAAAAAGTCACACATGAAAGAGCAGTTTTGGCACAATTGAAGACTAGATATTCACAAGAACTTCATCGCATCAAAGCTTTCCATGAATCTTGAGGACCATCCAAGAACTTCATACAACGATTGAAACATCTTAACTCCTCCTCTCTCTCTTCACATTGTGCAAGGAGTTCGAAGATTCAAAGTTTCACTACAAATTTCCATCTCGAGGATCAACAGACTTCAAATGACTTCTCCTATTTTTATTCTCATCTCTTGGGGTTTCTCACTTTTTGATATGCAATTTAAGTTCACTTAAAAGTGACTTTAGAAACATAATGTAAATTAAGTCACCTTGATTTTATAAAAAGGACTTAAATATTTTTAGGAATATGAATATGTCTAAAGTTAGAATTAAGGACATATGGAGGGTCATGAGGAAGATGATAAGTCATATCTCATTCTATAAATTATAATGTCATTCCCATTTCAAAGGGTTGGTCATTAATTTTGTAAGCTCAAGAGTACATTCTACCTTGAGAGAACAAAGGAGATAGCCAAATTCTTCCTTTCCCCCTATCTCAAAAATTCCTCTATTCCCACACTATGTACAACTTCTGTTTAAGCTTCAATATAAGAAGGAGTTTTAGCCTTTTTTGACTACAGGAGTTTATTGATACTTTGTGTTGATAAATTCCATTTAGGTCTTGTTGCTATGCGTAGAGTTTGTTTCCTCCTAATTTTAATGCATGTGAAAAACTTATAATTGATGTATGTGTGCAATCTCTGATTTTCTACCTTAAACATTAGTTCTCCTTTCTAAATTTCTCACTCCCCTTTCCCATCTTGATAGCAAATTCCTCTCTTGAAGGTATCTACAAGAATTTTCTGTAGGGTCAGTGGAGTACCCCTATTGGATCCCTGGTCGAAAGGCCACCACAGAAATCCACCTTTTCACATGCATGCATATATGACAGTTGCACTCGGTTAAGTAGAGGGACTTAGATTCCCAGAGCATTGGCAAGAAATCCACAAGTTTGTCCACCCAAAATTTTCTTGCCAACAATTTTTGGCACCCACCGTGGGGAATATTTAGCAACATCTACACCCAATATATGACCGCAAGGTTTGAAAATTCAAATATTGAAAAAATAAAAAAAGGAGAGTTCATGAAAATCCATTGCCAAAAGATACATTACTTATTTCTGCACATGACCTTTCACATTCCACAGTCTCCTTTCATATTCCCACTGCAAAATTTTCCAAAAGCTAGCTGAAGGAAGATACACTAGGTTGTATAGGTTGAGGTGTTGTTTGTTTCCAATTTTCAGGCTTTGTAAAATCATCAAGAACAAATTAGAGATAATCCATACTTCTTCTCTCAAGCCTCCTCTCCATCAGGAACTCTTCAGGATAGCTCACCTGGAAATCCTGTCAAAACTCCTGTTGATACTCCCCCTTCAAATTCTCCCATTTTTCAACCACCATTGGTCATTGAGTTCCCAGAAGAAGAAGAATTTGTAGAAGCAAGAGAAGAAAAGAAGAAATGAAAATGGAAGGCTGATGAAGCAAGGAAGACCTCAACCCATTGTTCCATGGGGAAGGAATACAGGCCCGCTTACTCTTGAACCCCCTCTTCACATGATCTACCAGTGGGTTCCCATAAGAACTTTCCAAATTTCAAAGGTGACAACACACAACATCCTGAAGAACAAATCGTCTACTTTCACAACATCATGCGGAATTCTTGGTTTCCAACATGAAGACGTTGCCGTGAGATTGTTCGTGGAATCCCTCCAAGAAAAAGCAAAGAATGGTTTTACCTCCTGCCTACCCAGTCCATCACTGGTTGGAATGACATCAAGAATGCCTTCACAGAGAGATTTAAATCAACTGAAGACTGTCAAGACCTCCTAGTGTACAGTTGGATCAAATGAAGAAAGGAGAAAATGAAACCATGAGAGACTTCATGGCTTGTTTTGAATGGTTGCTTTGTAGGATACCTGAAGAGGATTCACCATCTCAAAACAATGTCAAGAGATTCTTCATCAATTCTCAATCATCAGAAGTAGGATTTTTGCTTTGAAGAGCCCAACCAAGGAACATTGTAGAAGCAAAAAATATGGCCATTGAACTTGATGATGATCTCATCCTCTCTAGAAAGATCAAGAATCCATCAAAGGGAAAGACCCAACATCCTAGAGATGAGAGAACCAATCCATCATTGCAAAATTTGGCGAATGAGATGGCATCTTTGAAGAGAGAATTATTTGAATGAGTATCTTCTCAAAGAAGAAACACAAATCAAATTGCAGAAGCACCCCAAAGGCCCACCTTGGAGGCCCCACCCGTGAATGTAAATTGAAGATTTTAAGAAAGTGAAGAAGATCTTGAACAAGAAAGTGAAGGTGGAAACTTCCTAGAGATTGATGAACTTGAGAATGATAGAAAAATCAGATTTTGTGAGTATTCTGAATAGGTGATGAAGAAGATGAAGAGGATGTGCTTGGTTTCTCATGTGTGGTATTCAATCATTCTTAGTCTGAGAAAAGAGCATCTCCCTCCACTACTGTAAAAGAAAAGAAGGTTGATGATCCTCCTGTGGCGACTTCACAAAATAAAGTAATCAATCGAGGATCCCAACTTCCATCTTCCATGAAGTCTACATTGTTGGAGGCTGACCCTGTAGCAAGTAAGAAGACTCCCACAATCCCAAGTAAGTCTCCCGATGTCTCTTCCAAGTCTAAATCTAAATCTACTCCTGTAAAATATAGTACTTTGAAATCTCCTAGTGTACCTTTCAAAATACTCTCTATTCCCCAAAAAATACTCCTACTTCCAAACCTGTTCTAAATCAAAAAGTAGTCCCTTCACCCCCATTTTCCACATCTTCTCCCTTTGACTTCATCAAATATGCAAAAAACAACCAAAGTTGTAGATTACTGAAACTAAATGTTTGTGGACTCATCCTGAAAAATTTGAGAGGTTCGTCCGATATATCAGGAGTGGTAGTCTAACACCCAATGCTATAACTCTTAGTTCTAAAGGCATGCTACCAAACTCACCTACACCTCCCTCACAGAACATGCTTTCTATGAGTGCATCAAAGACTGATAAATTTGAACATTTCTACATCTCCATTCTTTTTGGAGAATATGTATTGAACAATAGATAATAGATTCGGGTGCCTCAGACAACATGATGCCTTTGAAGGTTGCCAAGGATCTCAAACTTACCATGAATCCACCTAGTGGCTATTTTTACTCTTTGGAATCAAAATACGTCTCACTTGTAGGGAAGGTCAAAGATGCATAGGTGGCTCTTGCCATATTTCTAGACAAAAAAGTTTTAGCGATGTTTTTGGTAGTAGACGTCCCAACCTCGTTTGGAATGTTGCTAAGTAGACATTTCTGCTGAGACTTGGGAGGAAAAATTTAGATGAATTGGTCTTCTGTAACTATACCTAGTGAAGGGAGACATGGAGAAATTTCTTCCCGAGAAGAAGATGAGGTACATGGTTTAAAATTTTAGAAGCCCAGAAGCTAACATTTTGTGACAGGTTAGTAGGCAAATGAATCACTTTGTGGCAACCAAGGAGGAAGAGGATATCCCCATCTTGATAGGTCTAGACATGCCTTCTCAGAGAGATTTGGACTTTTAAGAAGCATTGAGGAGATTTAAGTTACAAGAGGACAACCCTGAATTGCTTGATGAAGCAAACCATGAAGAAGAGAAAATAGTGCTTGATGATTTTCAAGAAGAAAAATCAGCTTATATGCTTATCCAAGATGAGGAGTTATTCTCATTCCCATTATAGGATGAAGATGATATTAGTTAGGCCATATATAGAGAGACAAAATCAGCTTGTGATGATCCCGTGAAAGCCTTGAAGGAAATCTCTGTACAATAACTGCTGAGAGCCACAGAAGAAAAAAAGGACCCCGAGCTTAGTCTCGAACTCCTGATGCAAGCCATGAATCTGTAAGACAAGTGTGAAGCTGATTTGGAAGCCTTAATCAATGTGAAGGTTGGCCATATCAAGATAAGGCAAGATGAAAAATATGATGTTGCACTTGAGCTAATGGTTGATGGATGCAATAAAAAAATGAAGATATTTTCTTTCCCATTTGAAGATGAATACTTTTTCCATGATGAAGAAATCAAAGCAAGGAGTTTTGAGACCTCCAAAGATGAATCTCTTTTTGATGAAGGATCAGTAGAGTGCAGTGATTCCCAAGATGATGAGGTAATCCCTCCAAATAGTTTCTTTGAGCTGTAAAATAAAGATTCTTCAAACGTGTACAAAGAGGAGCTGATGAAAATGACGACGCATAACTTTGTTCAAGAAATATTACATGCATTAGAAGTTTCAGAAGACCCTGAGCTGATTCTTGATCTCTTCACTCATGCCATGGACATACAAGACAAGTATGAGGTTACATCTAATCCCTCTGTCAGTACTCTAGCACTTCACAGTGGAGTAAAGGAAAAGGATAAGTTTGAAGTTTCTCATAGAAAAGAGGTCAATTAGCATAGACTTGGGAAAGAAATGAATCCAAAATATTTAAGAAGTTTGAACGAAAAATATGCTTTGGGGGAGCAATGAGAGGCTCCATGGAGAATCAGCTATATGGATAAACATGAAAGGCAATTGGCACTATGAAACTGATTTCAAATAGGATGAAGGAAATGGAATGTCTAAGAAAAGTCTTGAACATAAAGAAGCTTATGTAGACTCACTCATACCAAGTATACAAATTATTGTGAAAGCACCTATCTTTTATAAATAACTGAGGAGAGGAGGTAACTTTTTGGAACCAGTCAACGGCTTCGCAGAACAACATCACGTAGTGTTGCCCACTCAGGGGTAACTTTCAAATAATGAAAAGAGATTTATTGAAAGTGGGTTATCCCCCGCCTTGTACCAAAGGTGATTTCTAGGTTTTTTTCCCTTTTTGTTGTGGTTTGTTTCCCTTCTTGTTGTGTGTGCATTTTCCTTTTTGTGTGCGTGTGTGTTTTCATCTTCACTCTCTCTCTCTCTCTCTCTTGTTGTAAGTTGTACATGGCTCCGCAAGGCCCAATGGATAAGGCACTAGTAAACAAATTATATGGTCTAAAGTTGAGATTCTAGGAGTTCTCATGCCATGTCTTCACTACACTCATTCCATGTCATGTCCCCAAGCTAGATCCAACTATTGTCTTACAAATGTGCAACAAAGAAATTAAAAATTTATGACCACGACAACAATACCCCACTGTCAAATTTTTCAAGTCCTATCATTTCAAGATACCTCAGGTCAAATCTGTCAGTTTGGTAACCCCCTATTTGATGTCAAATTGTTACCCTAGGTGATTTAGGAAATTCAATTTAATCCCCCATGTGATTTTAGGAAGTTCTGAAAAGATGCTATCTTCTGGTAGTATTGGGAAGGGCTATCGCTGGCCTTCCCAGGACTAAATCAATCTCTCTGGAGTAGAATGAAAGGAAAAAATTCAATATAGAGGTGAATTTAAGACCTTATAACATCATGGAAATGATTTTTGGAATGTTTGGAGAAGTTTTTAAATACTTGGAGCAGTTTGAGTAAAAACAGGGTTCACGAGCCTAGGCAGTACACAAGCCTAAAACAATTGCTAGGCTTCAGAAGAAGATTCCAGGAGCTCCAGATGGAGTTAGAAGTAAAATTAAACATATCCAAAAATATAATTCCAATACCTACATGATGGTGGAATAATATTTTTCACAACACCTTGGCGTATAGGATTTGTAGGTAGTTTTTATCAGGAATAAGTGGAGTCTCAAATCCCAGATCCGATTTTTTTAGGTATAATAAGGATGAATAAAGACATGATACCCTAACCATTGGATTTAAAATTCCATTTCTAGTTAGTATAATATAAAATTTCTCCAATAAATGCCACTGGGTACTCAAGTTATCATCGTTCCAAGTTACCCTCTAAAAGGCAGTTCAGGACTTAGTCATTTTTTGGGAGGACACGTGTTAGCACCAGGGGCCTGGCAGGATTTCATGTCCCTAAGGTCCCTGAGGTCAGGTACAAAAACCATTGAAAAATTCTCCCAGCCCCCATGTGACCTATGGGACCCTCATTTGACCTCTAGACTTGACATCTTAGCCCCAGGTGCATTTTTGGAGCATTCATTCCCTACTGTCAGATCAAGCGACACGTGTAGACTCTAGGACCACCGTGGAAACTAATTTCCCTCATGTACCTAAGGTGAGGGACATAAAAAATGACAAAAGGAACCAATCCCTCTAGGAGAGTATTTTGGTCACCCATATGACTAGTTTCCAGCTCCTCGGTGCTGTAAAGTTGATTTTGGAGCACCCATTCCCTATCGTCGGATCAACACCACGTGTTGCTGTCTTGATCATTGTGTAAATTTATGTCCCTAATGTCCCTAAGGTCAAAGAAATCAAGGAAAAATTTTTACACCCAAATATAACTCAAAATTTTTAATTTTTTTCTAACTGTTGGTTGCTTCTTGCTGCTTCTCGTTGCTTCTTGCTGCTTCTAACATCCGTGTGCACATACATCTCCATCTTCTCCTCTGTAACTCCTCACCATCATTCCTTCATTATTGAACCTAGAACCAGACCTGACATAGAGGTACTCCCCTTCCACTCCACAAATGCATGCATGTCCTAAAGGAAAATTGGAGCAAACACAGGAGGAGAAGCACAAAACACAGAAGGAGAAAACAAAGAAAACTCCATGGCCACGGAATTAAAAGTTGAAGAAATATCTCAAACAGATGCGTGAAACAACAAGTTATATTTTTATGTTCATTCCTCTACCCAAGGACATTAAGAAGGTACCGTCAAACTCTCGTCTTGTGCAATAGAGCATCTGCAATGAAGAAATCCCACTTCTGGCTCAACGAAGAAAAAATCCAATTTCCCGTCAAACCGTTGGGTGAAACGAAGTAGAATTTCACGTGAAGCACCATAAGAAAAAACCTATCAAAATGAAATTTATTTCTTCACAAATGGAGGAAAAAACTAGACCTACAATTTTTAGGTCCATTAATGGTTGTCGCGTCCATAAGCACTACTGCTAGCTCCAAAAATTAAAACTTTAAAATCTACTGGACTATTAAGCGTGCGGGCCCAAAATTTCAAAGGGGTGATATTGGGAAAAAAACCATATCAAAAAAATTCATTCCATGTCAATCTGACTCCTAGAAGCCAACTTTCTAAAAATAACAGGTCTACTACATAGGAATTGCTATTTTGGGAATGTTATCGATAGAAGAACCTGCGAAGGAGGTGAAGACATTGGAGGTGCATTATAGATGTGAATTCACTAGGACATATTTGACAGTTACAAAAAACAGTAAGTGGTCCCACGGACACCTGCTAAAAATAGAAAGGCACATTGAAAGAGCAGTTTTGGCACATTAGAATATTCAGAACTTCGTCGCATCAGATCTTTCTATGAACGAGGACCATCAAAATTCATCATGGGAAACATATTCTCCTCCTCTCTCTCTTCCCTCTCCCCCAAATTTCTTCTTCAAATGTTCTAATTCTTCATTGGGGTTTTCACTTTTTTATATGCCTTTAAGTCACTTAAAAGTGAATTTAGCAACATAATGTAAGTTAAGTCACCTTGATTTTATAAAAGGGACTTAAATATTTTGTAGGAATATGAATATTCTAAAGTTAGAATTAAGGAATATGGAGGGTCATGAGGAAGATGATAAGTCACCTCTCATTCTATAAATTGTAATGCCATTCCCATTTCAAAGGGTTGGCGATTGATCTCGTAAACTCAAGAGTGCATTGTACCTAGAAAAAGAAAAGGAGATAGCCATTTCCCTCTATTTTCCCCTTCTCAAAAATGTCTTCTATTCACACACTATGTACAAATTATTCTTGAGATTCAATAAAGGAAGAAGTAATTTTAGCCTCTTTGATTGAGGAGTTTATTTATACTTTATGTTAATTAAGATCTATTTAGTCTTGTTACTATTTTACAGATTTGTTTTATTTTGAAATGCAAGTGCATGTAATGAAACGTCTAGCTAGTGTGTGCAAGTCTCTAATTTTCTAATTGCAACATTAGTTTGTCCTTTCTAAATATTCTCACTCCCCTTTCCTGCCTTCATAGAAAATTCCTCCCTTGCAGATACCTGCAAGCATTTGCCACAGAGTTAGTGGAGTGCCCTTGTTAGATCCCCAGTCAAAAAACCACCACAGAAATCCACCTTTTCACACACATGCATAAACGACAGCTGCACTGATTAAGTAGAAGGAATTAGATTCCCAGAGCATTTGCAAGAAAGTCATAATTTTGTCCACCTGAATTTTTTTCTCGCCAATAGTAATTTATTTACCTTTATTGTATTTATTGTCACCCTCTTATGTGTGTGGATATTTATTTTTATTTATTTAGATATTAAGGGGATATTATCTAGTTGTTAGGTATACTTCTTTCCTTGATCTATGGTATTGACTAGTTCTTTCCTTGATCTATGTTTTTGACTAGATCCTCGATGTCTAGTTCTCTCCTAAATCTGTGGTCTTGACTAGTTATTTCGTTGATTTATGGCTTGATCTAGGACCTTGACTGGTTCTTAGATTGTTATTCCTTTCCTATATAAGCAAGGCCCATTCTCATTGTATGTCATTTGAGTTTCATAATAATATATGATATTATTACTCATTTCTTTACAAAGGTTTATGCAAATTTATTATGGCGAATTGCTTTCATATTATTGATTGTGGTGTTTTATTAACATCTATGTTCTTGGCTAGGTACAATCTGGTTATCGTTTCTTTTATGGTATCAGAGCAAGAAATTTCTATTGACATTCGCTTGTAAGTTTTATTTTGTAAATAATTTTTTTTGTATATTCATATATTCAGGATTTGTTCCTACTGTATGGTCATACGAGGGCTTAAAGCTTGTGATTCCTACTAATAGGTGCTTAAACCCAACCCCCTTTCATTTTATTTGTGTGGTGAAGGAAAGAGAATTTTATTTTGTTTAGTGGAAACTAAAATAAATAGCAGAGCATAGACTTGTAAAGCTTGTATATTTTGATCGATAACTCGAATTTGAGTGCCATTTTTTACAAAAGTGCGTGTTTTTTCATGATTTTTCCATTGGAAATATTTATTTTGAGAATTACACTATAATTATAAAGTTCCATATTGTAACACACACTCAATTATGAAGTGCCAAATTTGGGGGGGTGTTGTAATCACTTGTGGATGCAATTTCGGGTGTTGCACTTTTAGGTGTTGCATTCTTGTATCTATCATGGATTTTGAAAATGATATGATTTTCTATAAAGCGTGTGTGGAATTCAAGAGGATATTGTAAAATTTTTGGAAAAAAATAGATCACTCAAGAAGCAAAATTCTCTTCTACAAGTACTCATTCATGATAAGTATACACTAATACACTCACTAGAACAAAAACTTGCTAGCTTGCAGCATCGCCATCATATCATGGACTGTCATATCCATGCTCCTAGTCCACTTGAAACTATTTCTCCAGTACCCACTGACCTTGATCTGTCAATTTCAGAGCCTATTCTTGCTCCTGATGCTCCTAAGCCTATGAGGCTTGTTACTGCATGCTCTTCCACATATGTTCCTATTGCAGTTACACATGCTGTGTATCCTACTTTTTCTCACATGCATGGCTCTTTTGAGAATTATACCACTACATTTAGTTCTCGCATGCTCCATTATATGGGTTTCACTGGAGGAGGTATTGATAGATATTCATAGGGTATTGTTTCCCCTATTCCACATATTAAGTGGAATTCTTTTCATGGCATTGGTTATCAACCAGGCACTTCATTGGGATCACACATTGACAAAGTTGTTTATTTTGTTCACTTGACTCTTTCTGAGGATGATGACCAAGACATGAGTTCTATACCTTCACTCGGGCTTGATAAACCTAATATTTCAGCAGTCAGACATGATCAACCTGACACACATTTTGATGTTCCTTTACATGCACCCATTGTCCATTTTACACCAATTCATATGCAGACATATTCTTCATCCATCCATGTTGATTTGGGGTGGATATCTGATCACTTGTGGAAAGGACATAGGAATTGATTCAGAGGAATCTACAAGCATGTATCCTCCACCATTCAACCTCTTGCTCCACTTTATATACCTTCTGCATTATAATTCTCCTTGTTTTGAGGATTTTTCTTTAGCAGGTGTAGTGTATCTCTCTTATTTTTGAGATATTTTGTATCTGTATTTTCAACAATTTTGACATGTTGATAGTATCTCTTATTTGGGAGATATTCTGGTGAAGTCCAGTGTTAGTTTGTTAGTGTTTGAGGATTTTTTTTGATAACTCGTACATATTTATAGCGTCACTCCACCCATTTAGCAGTATGGGAGGGTGTGGTGCTGATCCCGCTTCTTCAGGTTTTATGTCCTTGCCTTGTTACCTTAGATTTTATTGGATCATAACACTTTGGATATTGTGTCCTTGCCTTGTTGCTTTGGTTATTATTCTTGGATCATGGCACACCTATTTACAGCAGTTGATTCAATTATTATTATCTTTGGGTTTTGTGTCCTTGCCTTGTTACCTTGGATTTTCTTGGATCATGACACTCTAGATTTTGTGTCCTTGCCTTGTTGTTTTTGTTATTGTTCTTAAATCATGGCACACCGATTTAGAGTAGTTGATAAAATTATTTTTTGTGTGTTTTTCCACTTTCAACATCACTCCACTGAAACTCTCCTTGTATGGAGCTATTCTAGTGAAGCCCAGTGTCAATTGTTTTTGAGTTTTGTGATCGAGTAGTGGATTTAGACTACAGTGCACACTAAAATTCTTTAGCATTGTACGAGTTTTTTGAGCTGAGCTTCTTGGGATGCCTTCCAGTGGGGTTTTCCTCTCTTGAATTTGTTGTTACTGGTTTTGGGTACCTTGTGGCGTCTCTTTTTCACAGTTATTGTACATGAGTACCTCATCAGGCCTAGTTGTCGGGACTTATACTGTGGACATGCCACTTCTATTTTTGCCCCTAGATTCACTTGAGGGGGCTGTTAGAGTAGTTATTTACCTTAGCTCATGTTCACCTAGGTACTTTATTTACCTTTATTATATTTATCCTCACCCACTTATGTGTGTGGATATTTATTTTTATTTATTTAGATATTAGGGAGATATTATCTATTTGTTAGGTATAGTTATTTCCTTGATCTATGGTATTGACTAGATCCTTGATGTATAGTTCTCTCCTAAATCTATGGTCTTGACTAGTTCTTTCCTTGATTTATGACTTGATCTACAACCTTGACTGGTTCTTAGATTGTTATTCCTTGCCTATATAAGCAAGGACCATTCTCATTGTATTTCATTTGAGTTCCATAATAATATATGATATTACTGCTCATTTGTTTATAAAGGTTTATGTAAAGTTATTATGGTGAATTGCTTTCATCTTATTGATCGTGGTGTTTGATTAGCATATGTGTTATTGGCTTGGTATGATCTAGTTATCGTTCCTTTTAGGAGGTTTGATTTTCTTTAACGAGTGTGGTAATTGATTTAGAAGGGGATGCGAAATCGGATTTTGGTGTTACTTTAGATGATTTCATAGGAGTATCATTTGAAGGAGAATTGTTTTTAGAAACTTTAGAGCTAGGGAAGGACTAGAAGACTTACTTGACATGGCATGAGATTCTTGCTAACCAGTGGGTCTAGTTTTTCTTTGGTTGAGTCCATTGATGGTGGTAGCGGTAACCCTCTACTGATGATATTATTTTGTATAATTTCAATGGGAGGATCTTCTTTCTTCTTCATCACTGCATCTATTGAAGATGAACCTAATTTCTTTGATTGAGCTTGGGTGAATGCCACACACAATAATCTTGGAGCTTATCTATCATCTTAATCCTTCATCTCCTTCAACATACTCAATAAGGGAATTTTGAGTCTTGCCATTAACTTCTTCTACCTCAAGGTAGTTTCCATCACCTTCTTCTTATTCTTCTTCTTCTTCTTCTTCTTTTTCTCTTGGTTCATTAGCATCACATGTAACATTGACCAAAATTTCTTCGAGAGCAAGCCTATGGGGAGGTGAGGTGATTCTTGGCTGGTTTGGAGGATTAGGATTTCTTGGGGCATCCCATATGGTGATCTGAGAAATTTTTTCCTTCATGGAAACCAAGTCATTTTCCATTTTTTGGAACATTGGTCCATGGTGACTGAGTTTGAACTCTGACCTTACTGTTGTCCATTAGGACCTTTCACTTTTCCAGAGAAGATCAAATCATCTTTGGTATCTATTGCATAATTCTGTGCTTCTTTAAAATCCCTAGGTTGGGCTCTCCCAAAGAAAAATCCAACTTATAGTTGTAGAGTAGTGATGAAGAATATTTTCAAATTATTGTCAGGAGGCACACAATCTTAAGGAATTCTACTAATTATTCAGTTATATTTAGAAATAAAATCTCTCATTAACTGAGAAGGATCTTTCTTCATTTGTAATAGCTGGACCAAGAGATCCTAGAAGTCCTCTGTGGTTTTGAACCTATGTTCAAATCGCTTCTTATATCTTCCCAGCAATTGATAGATCTTAGGGGAAACATGTAGAACCATTCAACAACTTTCTCCTGCAATGATTCTACAAAAATTCAGACAGAGACATCCTCATCTTCTACTCCCAATACACCAAAAGAGGTGATGAATCTGCTACATGCTCTTTGGGGAGTTATGAACCATATTCTCTGAACTTTGGGAAGTTCTTCCTTGACCCTCTTGGTAATTTGTGGAAAGGTTGTTAAAGTGTAAGTGGATCTGTGTTTCTGCCCCATGGAAAATTTCTCCTATGTACTTCATGATCACAATTTGTCATTCTATTTTTGATCCTAACCTCTAACCTTTCTAAGACTATGGCTTCAGCTGCTACTTGTACGTTAGCTTCGGCTTGAGCTCTCTCAATTTCTTAAATTCGAGCTCTTATCTCTGCTTCAACTCTTGCTTCTCTTTCTCTAGTTACCTCTTTAGTCTCTACATCAAGAAAATATTCAATATTCTCGTTGATGTATGGAAACTCAACATCTAATGGATTGACAACTCTTGGAATTCTATCGAGAATGTTTTCTTGACGAAGTGAAGACCTTGTATTTCCAAGAAACTCTTGTCTTCTTTGGAGTTCTTCAAAGATGGGATCAATTTTCTTTCCTTGTCTTTTTTTCTAAGTGTACCTTCAATTTGCTAGCTTGTAAATCTACACTCTTCTTTGTGGAGCTTGAAATTTTCTTTGTCTTTTCGATTCAATGGTACATTCTTCTTCAAGGTCCAATACTCTTGTGGAAATGAAGTATTGAGTGAAACTTTGTCAGTTGTGCCAAATAGCTTCTCACAAATATGAAGCAATGTCCTCTTGGATATGAAACAACAACTCCAACCTTTCAATATGAGGGTTTCTCGGAATAGCCACGATTTGTAGAAATAAGGCTCGGGTGAATTTTCAAATTCCAAAAATTTTCTTTTTTGAATTTTTGAATGTTTTTTTTGGATTTTCTTGACCTTTTGGTCATATTTGGGTGTAAATGCTACAAAATCTACCCCATGGTGGGTGCTAAATTTTTTTTGTGAGAAAATTTATGGGATGGAAAAATCTGTGGATTTCTTGCCAACGCTCTAGGAGTCGAAGTCTCTCTACTTAGACGGTGTAGATTCCGTATTTGCATGCACTTGAAAAAGTGGATTTTTCCTGGTGGCCTTGTGGTTAGAGATCTAACAGGGGCACTCCACTAACCTTGCAGAAAAGCTAGCAATTTATTTCTAGAGAAGACTTTGTCTGTAGAGTGGGTAATGGGAGTGATAAAAGAGATAGGAGCACTAATGTTTTGGGTAGAAAATTAGATTCCTGCACACACTAGTTAGAAATTTCAACACATGCATTTATGAGAAGAAACAACCAAAAATTCAATGCTACTGGCTAGAGGAAACCATGCATACAATGATGCACACATTCATATGCCTTGGAAAACAAAAACATATTCTTTCATTAGCTTTTCAATTAGAGTTGTACACAGTAGGACGATGGAGGAAAAGTAATGAGGATAAAATAGAATAAAATGGTTATCTCCTTTGTTCTCTCTAAGCCCTATGTACTCTTGAGTTTAAAAAATTGATCACCAATCTATTGAAAAGAGAAGGTCTTTACAATTTATAGAATGAGAGATGACTCTTCATCTATCCCCCAAAGGCTTTTTAAATGTCCTCGCATGACTTAAAAATTTTCAACTTCTTAGGAAACTTTTAAGTCCCTTTTTATAGAATAAAGGTGACTTTTAAATTAGAAATATGAATTTGCTTTTTAATTTTATTAATGACATAAAAAGAACACCCCAATAAAGAATTATGACATGGAAGAGAGAGAAATTTGGGGGAGGGTGAGAGAAGAGAGAGAAAGAGAGAGAGAGAGGAGAAGAAAGAAGAATTAGAAGCCACCTCCGATGAATTCTAATGATCTTTACTGGATGATTTGATTAAGTGATCCAATGCAATGAAATATGAATCCTTTAGCACATCCCAATCCTCCTTTGTTCATGCTGCATTTCCATTTTATCCACTTTCTATTTTTAGTATGCCTCGCCATGGACACATGCTATTTTTAGTAATTGCGCCGAGATGGAAAAATTTGATCCAGGAACTGCAAGGCATGATAAAGTAAGGAAAGACACGTGCAATGAATTTTTTTCATGATGAATAGATTAGTAGGGAAAAAATTATGCATTTTTGTTCCCAGAGGTGTGATTTTGCACTTTAAGACCTGAAACTGGAGGGAGAGTTGGGGATTGCGAATACACATGCGATGCAAAATTTTTGGGATCAAACGAAGCAATAGAGAAAAATTTATACATGGTTGCATTTTACTATCCCAACTGCACCTTTACAAAGGGACATGAGGTGCACAAAAATGTTCCTTGCACTTTTGAGAGGAAAAACATAAGGGTTTGACCCACCAGGAGAGAAAACTTGAAATTGAGATTTCCAGAGCTCCAGAATGTCTTTTTGTATGAAAATTTACATTGTTTTGACTCCAAACATCCTTCCAAGATCAATGGTATGGGTATAATATTTTAATTCTTCCTGAAACTCCTTCAAATGGCCCCTTTTGATCATAATTGTCAACTATCCCTACAAAGAATGAGCTACATTGAAAAGTGCCAAGAGTTTTTTAAAAACCTGATGATTCCACCATGTAGTGGATTATATTATATTTCTAATGAGTATTTTATTTCCTCCCGAATCCTCACAGATATTCTAGTATCGTCGATCGAAGATCATGTAACTATTTTGAAGTGCGTAAGAGACAACTTACTATTTTTAGTAAGTGTCAAAATCAAACTCTTTGAATTCCAACCGATGTTTCTAACTTGATTGTTTATCCTTGTAGACACCAATTTTTTGTCACACTCCCCTCTACCCCTTTCAATTAATTAACGTAATGCATTTACCTAGCCATGACCTCTTTACCCCACATTGATATTAATTTAATCACTTATAGTTGAATTAATATTCATCCTCATGTTATTAATTAATTTAATTAATTTAATTAAGTTAATTTAATCCTAACACATCCACTTCACGTTGGACTCATTCTAGGGAAATTTAACTCATAATGACTAAGTCATCACTCCTAGTGCTAAGTCACCACTTGACCTAACTAAATGAGACTTCTTCCTAAACCTAACTCAACTTCTTATATGATCTTCCTATCTTTTCTAACAAGAAATCCACTTCCTTAAGTGGACCCAACTTGGAAAACGCTCCAAATATGAGAATATTTTCCTATTTTTGGTAAAAAGGACTATTTCACCCTAACTGACACTGCTTTATCCTCAGCTAATGCTGCTTACCTAACCGTCATCGGTCACTTTATATAAAGTTTCACAACTCTTCACTCGAGTTGGTCATTCAGTTATTGGAGCCTTATTTCATTCAAGCTATGATATTCAAGCCTTCCTACATCTAGTCGAAAAACACACACAACCATCGTGCTAGACAAGTAGTCAGTTCTCCTTCTAGAGCATTGGAATACTCACGGGAGCACACATGTTGCACTGCCATGACACTAGACCCAACCACCTCTTCTCCGATCAACTACATACGATCTATATTCACAGGATATGAAAAATACCAAGTAAGTATTGTGATATTAATCATTTATGCTTATTCAAGTGTAAATCTCTTGCTTCTTTCTATATTTCATTTCTTCCATTACCTGTATATCACCTTCTTCCCACCAACCTACTATCCAACCATCCCAAGCCTTGTCACCTTTCTTAACCTCCTTATTAGTATTTCTGAGTCTTCTTAGCCATATTATGACCCAATCCACACTACCCTCACACTTTGTGCAATCAAAGGTAGCCTAAAAACCCATTTTTTATAGTTTACTACCTATTTCCCCTACCGACGTCGGTTCCTTGACCGCCATTGATTTTTTCCCCATACCGGCATTGGTCACTAGACCAATACCAGTCTTTGTGTTATTTTATATTCTTAGACCAGTTAGCCTCCAATTCACCCAAATTCAGCCCATACCTCAACCCACCAACCTCAGGCCCTAACCAGATCCCTGACAGATCTACCTGACCTGAATAAACCCTGGTTCTAATTAGATTTAGAGTTATTTTAAATATCTAGCATAAATCTATTTTATCATGTGTATGAGAGACCTAAAGCATTACATTGCAATAAGACCTATTTATTTTAGTTTTGTGTTTATATTAAATTGTTATTAAACAGTGGATTGACAACCTTCCTAGGAAGCACCACACTTCCTAGGTCTAGCATACGCTAGGCAGTTCACTGTCCGGTGCTATTTAATATTATTTTTGTTGTCTTTCTTTGCATTTACACCTAGTCCTTCCCCAAAAAAGGATCTCTCTACATTCGAATTAGATAACGTCAACAACACACTCATTCTACCTTCCACCTTCGCTTCAAAGGTATTCCTCCTTAACCATTTACCTTATATTTGTTTCATACTAGAAATCATAAAATTATTGGTGAAACATTTTGGCACACCATGTGAGACCCCATTTGGGTTATTTTCCATTTTTCATTCTTAGGGAATCATTGTGTGTCTATTTTATTTTGAAAGAGTTCACATTAAACTTTCTCCCTTGGAACACTCTTCCTCTTCTACTTTTCTCAGTGAAAATGGTATTTTGGACTAAAAAGAATGCTTCTTTTTATTCTGTAATACATTAGCTAAAGACATACTATTGCCTATTCATCATTTCTCTCATCGAATTTCATTGTGGATTTGGGTTTAAAATCTTTGCATCTCATTTCTGCCTGATGCATTTTAGCTCATTTAAATTGTGGGAAACCTATATGTTGGAAGTCATGACCAGCCGATGGTTGATAAATTAAATCATAGTTCACTTTGTGCACACACTCCCAAACCAAATCAATGAAACAAAAAACTCACCACTTAAACATCTTCCCTCCCAGTATTTACCGTTAACGACTAATAATTGGATTAGCAGTGGAGCCAGCTAGTGTTTTGTCCAGTCATCATATCAGAGTGGGGCATCGCATACTATGAAGTATATATTGGGGACTCTAAGAAAAAAATTACCTGAAACCAACCGTAGTTGTAAATTTTCGTAGGGCACCTTCGTTAACCAAAAATTCTATTCTATTCACAAGTCAGTCCTAATTGGCATAAGCCATAACATAAAATCTACAACATAGGATTTTGTGTTTGTTATCTTTTTCTTGATTTGAGTTTTGAAGCGCGAGTTTTTATTTCTCCATTTTTCTCTACCTACACACTCCAAAATCATTGTTGGTGTATTCTAACTATTTCTAAGAGTGCTAGGATCTATTATTGCTATACTCATAATTTTGGGTTAGCCTTTTATTTGACCTAAATCACTAAAATTCACTTTTTCCATCTCTTCACAGATTTCATAGTAATTGGTATTAGTCTAACGACTGCCATCGGTTGCATCATCATACCACCATCGGTTGTATATTTTTTTGGTCATTTATACCAAAATAACATTCAATCTATATTTATGTTCTTTCTGTGACTTGCTTTGTCACCTTATCATCTTTTTTGTGTTTTCTTATCACCTACAAAGTTAAAATCCATCTCATTCATACCTTTTCATCTCCATATTTTAATTTTTTATTCATTCATAGTATCTGGTATTGGTCCAAAGACCATCATCAGTTAGTTAATCATACCACCATCGATTTACTGACCATTGTCAGTTCCTTTCTCTTTTGGTCACTTAACTAAAATAGTGTTCAAATCACATCCATCACTTGCTGCGACTTACTCTGTCACTCTACTACATTTTTGGGTCTTTGATATCACCTTCAGAACCCAGTTTCACCTGATATTCACTAGTTATAGCCAAGTTTTCAAATATTTCAATTTTCCACAGTAATTGACATCAGTTCAACGATCGACATCAGTTACCCTCCTAAACCAGCATCAGTTACCTAACTGGAATCAGTCTCTATGTTTTAGTTTTACAATCAAAAAAATGACTAATTTCCACTTTCTAGATCCATTTTGTTCCATCTTTTTGTGTTTCTATACCATCAATAGAGCTCGACTTACCAGTTCTACTATCATTCACATGGTTTTTATTTGTAGACAATACAATTGTCCAGTGTTTCATGTTAGCTACTAGCCACTCCCACATAGCCCATCACCACCTTCCATTTCATCACCAATGGACCCCAAGAAACCTATTACCATAAATACTGGTGATGAGGAGCTTGCAAGAATCCTTGATGAAAACCCCGCTGCATTACAGTATTAACTCTCTCACTCATCCACCAGTGACTCATTTGAACAACTTATATATGGCATGCCTATATCTTTTCCTCCTCACATTTCCCCCACTTCCGCATCAGCCACTACTATTACATCATTACCTGCTTCTGCCTCATCACCTGTGGTTTCTTAGCTTGAACCCACATTATCATTATCAATTTCACCTAGAACAACTACCATGCCATCGATGTCTATCACCTCTACAACATTTACCATATCATCATACCCTATCATTAATGTAGGCATACCTATATCATCCACTTCCCATGCACCTTTTGCATCCCAGCCGCATTTGTTGTCGGAAGCCCACATTCCCTTCCAAAATCTTGTCCTCTCCATCCCACAGTATCTTGCACCAATCACCACGAGAGTATTTACATCTATCCCACCTACTACCACCTATCATCAAATGCTTATTTCATCTACCTCTTATCTTGGGTATTTTCCTGTGACATCCATCTCGTCCTATATTCCCTCATCACATTTTTCATACTCGACACCACCACATACTGGAGTACTATCCAAATCATACCCATCTTATCTCCCCCTTATATTGTAGGGGGTACTGTGTCATCACAACCTATAAATCATCTTATCAAAATGATGATGGAAAAGATGCAGACATTAGAAGCATTTGTCTCTTGCTCGCATAACTCTCTGACATACGACGAGATTTACTACGAGCCTATTCAATTTTTTGTTCTAATTCATCCATACCATATGCATTGGGAAATGCAAAAATTCAACTGATTCAATAGGAAAGAAGACCCAAAACAACATTTGTGGTCTTTTAAATATGCGTGTTATCTCATCACTCACGATGATGCTTTGCTCCTGTGAACATTCCTAAAGTTCTTGATGGGAGCCACTTTAGATTGGTATAGTGCTCTACCTAGGAACTCCATATTTTCATTTAATCAGGTAGCTCAAGATGTTCTAGACCACTTTTCTATCAGCATTGTTAAGAAGGTCACAATGATTGACTTGTACGTGACACACCAGTATGAGGACGAGTCTATCACAAACTTTTTCACTCATTTGTGCGACCTGATTAATCAACTCACATTCCAACTGCCTCAAACTGAGTTAATAGATTTGTTTACCCATGCTTGTGCTAGACATATCTTACCAAATCTCCTATTCTAAAATTTCTATACATTTGACGAGGCACTCACAATGGATCAAAAAATTGAAATCCATGCTATTGAGAAGAAGTTGTAATTACGTGACAAAAACGCTCCCTTCAAAAATAATGATTATTCTTCTTCGTCTAAACCAAAAATTAATTATTTTAAAACAAAAGGATCTACCAACACAGTGGTTTTAAAAGCTAGCCCTTCTCATCCATCTAACCAATCAAAACCTTCTTATAATCTTTCCCCTATTCAAACTTTCCAGTTCAAGTAGGAAAAATGAAAATATACTCCCATTGGAGAACCTTATTCTTTTGTTTTGGAAAAACTTCTAAAAGATGGAGCAATCACTCTTACACCTATTAAAACACATTGGGTTTGACCCTTCCCATCTTGTACGTGCATGGTATAAGGAGAACGATTACTACAATTATCACCATGTTAGAGGTCATAGTGACGGTAGTTGTATAACTTTTAAAAACATCGTCTAAGAATTGTTAGATAATGGAGATCTCATATTGGATAACCCCAATGTACCGGCTAACCAAAACCTCCACATCTTCAAGAAATTATTTCCAAATCACACCCCATCATCCAACCAAGTTATCCAAACCTCAACTATTGATCCCAATGTTCGAGAGGACCATGCCATTTTTGATGTCATACCAGATCCTTCCGTTTAGTTTCCTCCCATCCCATCTATTGAGGAAATTATTTCATGAGCCCCTCCACCCACAGAGGCACCTGTTTCATCCAATTCTCTACCCATAGAGGAGTCTACCTTAGCTTATTCTTTACCCATAGAGGAGTCTACCTTACCTTCTTCTTTACCCACCAAGGAGTCTGCTTTATATTCAAATGTATGTAGCCCACTCATCTAGCCACCTATCAAACAACTCACATTACCCATTATTCTCCCTATGAAAGAGCATAACATACTATCTTATTTATAGAAGGAAGATCCTATACAATCAACTTTACCTCCTCCTTTACCCATAGAGGACCTGCTAGTAGCATCTCTTCTTGTTGGCGGCAATTACCCACTAGCTTTTAAAGACCTTGTCGATTTATTATCATCTATTCTACCCAAAAATTATGAAGCTAACAATTTCCCTGTCTCATAGACATTCTTTACAGGGATTACTACCAAATAAACATCATCCCCTCTACTTCGGTGCCATTCTCAAATTTGGTCGACCGCTTGGATTATGTTGACAATTCCATTCTTTAGGGACACCTTCTACTTCCTGTCCCAACTCAAATGCAGATTTTTTCTACCAACACTTCCACGATCTATCCAAAGGTGTTTAAGACAACCAACCCCACCAGTCCAATAGTAGTCACCTATTCTTCATCACCCTCACTCACACCTAAACCATTACCATTAACCAAATTTTATCCTATGCCTAAAACTCTACCTGCGCCCATACCTTCACCAGCATTCAAACCCATTACCACATTGGGATTCAATGCCGACATCAAGCCTAGTCCATCCTCCCATTAAATTGGATTTAGCCACATCCTTGCAAGCGGTTACAAATACTATTCCCCTACCTGAGAGGAAGACCCAACCTCTTAGGCCACATACACTGGCTTTTCCCACTACCCCTCTGTCACCTTCACCACTTCCATTTATCCTATATCTGCACCCATCAAACTTGGTCAAGAAACCTCCTACCCAAGGTAAACCAAAAAAATAATAGCCCACCTCTTTTCCACGATCTTCTATTCCACCTAAATTACCTACACAACCTACGACTTCATCATTACCTACATCCTTTCCACCTCCCATACCTACACCACTTCTGGTAACCTCATCATTACCCATGCCATTCTCTTCTCCTCAACCAGTCCTTTTAACATTGTCTCCTACCACCGTCTTCACCACACCTCCATTATCACCTTGGCTAACCCATCCCCTTCCATCTTCTGCCTTCCCTTCTACATCATGCACTCCTTTTACACCTTTACCCAAGAAGGTGCAAATCAAACCTAAAGTTACATTACCTTCCAAAGAAATAGTTAAACCTACACTACCTCCAATAACCAGCTCACCAACTACATGTTTACCTAAGAAGGTGTAACCCAAACCCAAAACCGTACTATCTTCCAAACAAGTAGTCACACTTACTCAACCTCATATTCCACCTCTAGTGATGCCTATCCCCCCAAAGTCACCCAAAATTCCATCTAGACCAACAATCACTTCATATTGTGATCAGTTGGCAGGGTCTTATGCCAACATCTTAGCTAATCTTTTGGAAACATCTATCATCACATTACCATTTCTTAGACCATACAACCAACTAAAACCTAAACCAGAATGGTTTGATGATACTAAAATTTGCACTTATCATCGTGTGTCAGGGCATGATGTAGAAAACTATAAGGCTCTTAAGACTATTCTTCTCCAAGTATGTCCTCTCGAAGAGAACTTTGGTGATGATGATCTTCTGGATGAGGACCTTGTTGACGATTATCCTTGGGGATGAACCGTTAGAGTGGTTAGATACCTTAGGTTAGTAAGACATGTGCCCTAAGGTAACCAATAGATTTTAAAGAAGCTGACTCTTCTTTGGTGTGGGATAAGGTTAGGAAAATGCTTCAAAGAAACATAAAACTAAGGCAATGTTGCAAAATAGATCCTAAAGAGATGGAGAGATACCTAGGGAGATTATCTAAAATAGTTTGAATATATTTATAGCACGATCCACCTAATTTTAGAAACACCTTATATTTATCAAAATATGAGGAAACAAATACACGACAAAAATAGATAATAGATAAGTTGAAACCCAAGGGTGCATATCATGATAGATTTATTAAATTATCTAGAACTACTTAGCAGAAAAGAAAGACTCGGAATATGAAAGAAAAAGTGCATAGAACAAGGACTCTTATCTATGGAGAAAACAATACATAAGGCTGAAGTGGCACAAATTAAAATTTCCTTCTATAATTGAGTCTTGCTAAGGCTAGTTATTACAAAAAATGAACCTTGAATCTAATTTGTAACTTCTGTTTGCTTTTCTTAAAAGGCTCCTCTCCTTCCCCTATATCAAACTCCCTTTTATAGATGTTTGTGGCTCTTGCTTCAACATCTGGAATTAGAGCTTCTACTGGCAACATTCAATTTTCTTACATGATCTTCTCCTTTTGGGTCAATATCTCAACTACATGTTGAGATATTTGTGTTTGCCTTTAATTCACCCAAATGTACCTCCTTGAGTTGCATATGATATTTTTCTACCACGTGGAGAGTGGAAGCTTGTTTAAGGGCCTTTTCTAGATCTTGATCCCCCGAACTGCGCCTTAGAGACACATGGTGGGCACACGATAGTTTGGGGAGGATTCCTCGTTTTATCTATTTGAAAGTGCGCTCGGGAAACATGTGGAAACCTTGCTATGATTTTGAATTTTCAACCCGCCGGGACAACCTTTATTGGGCCTGGGACATCTGGACAACATGATGTAATTTTGAGAGCCTTTCTTATTTTTCTTTATGCCCTGAATGTGCTAGTGAGACACATGGACATATTCCACATTCAACTTCATACTTAATCAATTTTGAGCTAAACGAACAAAAGAAACTAGGTCAGGATAATAAAAGATAGTGATTAATGAAAGAGTCTTATAAAAAATAACTCTACAGTTATGGAAAATCACCAAGGGACTCCGTGCCAGCCATAGAAGAATATGAGAATCTCATCGGCCTCAAAATATCAAAATGTAGCTTCAAAATACCACTCAGAGTTGCTGCAAGACAACCTGATATCCACGCCATTCTACTTCTGTTGGATAGGTCCTTCTCTGCAAGGCCTGGAAGGTTTGATCCAGCTTGATTATCTCCCTATGTGAGATTTTTTTTAGATTATGCACTACTACATGTAAACAAAACTCCAACTACACAATTGGGTTTAGAATGGCTTCCACCTCGGCAACACTAGAGCTCTCCTTTAAAGACTGAAAGACAGTCTTGTATTTATGTTTGAAAACCAGTAGCTATTAAATTTGGTTCTTTGCGTGGACTGTAGAATCATCAAGGAAGGGGAAGGGAAGCCTAATTGAACTAGTTTGTTGATGGTCTGCTTCCTCTTTTTGATTCCCTGGTGGAGCTACACCAAGTGATTTTGGCATGTGATAGAGGCCTTGTTGAAATTTAGAATATCATTGATTTTTGTAGTGATCAACCACCTGTCAGTAATCCCTACCCCTTGAAGGGAAGAGTCTGAAGAATCATAAAGTTTCTGAATCAAGAACATTGATTAATGGACCTTGGCGGAAACTGTGCTGGTGATGGTGGAAGTTACAATTTCCACATTAGAGCACAATCCTTGAGCATCAGATATAAATACAAGTGTGGGGGATAAATCCATTGCCTTAGTGGTAATTTGGTCACATCAGGAAGCATATAGCTCCTATAATAATGTTACAATTCCCCCCTTCTGGGATTGTTGCCCCATTTTGCGGGTCAAGTATTTGACTATGTCCACAGATGATTTAAGATTGGTTTGGAGGCTGCCCTTTTCCACCTCGACAACACACAACTTGGCTTGGATTTCCACCACCTCTGCCTTGCTTGAATAGGATACCTTTTGGAGTGCTCCCTTTTTCTGCATGAGCAAATGGACAGAGGCCTCGAATATGGTGAGTTTGGCTGCTAGAGTCCTATTGTAACATTCCCAATTTTAAGACTTTAGAAACAAGGGAATTTTTTTTTTGCATGATTAATGTTCTCTATTCTAAATACATAATTTAGAACACACATTTCATAACAACCATTCATATAACAGATAACCATATGCAGCTGCAATGACTCGGTGAGCAACCAATCTATTCATTCCATGACTCGGTAACTACCGATCTATTCATGGGTAACATTGAGTTTTGAGTATTCTTCTTGAATACTTCATGTTCTTGGTTCTCTTACCTTGTTCTGGGTTCTGAGTGATCTACCTAAGGAACCTAACTGAATATTTGTTACCAATATTCATCAGCATCACGATCCTTAGACTAGGTGACATAGGACAATGCAATCAACAGCTTGCGATACTTTGGCCAAATATTTCTAACATACTGTTCGTATTACTTATTCCTTGATGAAATACTCATTAAACTAGAATACATCCTTCACCCCCACTCCACTGTTATCTAGAATGTCTTATACTGACTTCAGTCAGTCCCCTCGCTCAAGGTTTAACTCTAGTTCAGGTTAACAACATAGGTCATGATATAAAAAGGCTCATAAAGACTTAGGGTAAATTGGCATACTGGGCCAACCTAGGTTAACCCCGTGTGCCAAGGTACACTGAGTCCTAAAGGGCTACTTCATATCCTGGCTATGATACTAACCAGCCCTGGAGGAAAATCTTGGTCAAGTTCAAAGGTGTGTAGATCTTGACGATCAATGCAGAAGGGTGTTGCCACATGTTAACTGGATTGTTGTATCCTCGAGAAGATCCTAATCTTCTCAGAGGTACAACCTTGTAGTTAACATGTGTCAACATCCTACAGAATAGCCTCGTGAAGATGTACATACCTCCAAGAATTTACTCATGTTAAGTTAAATTTGGGTTAAAAGACGACAAAATATGACAACCTAACCAACTCCGAGTTCAACACTCTTTAAGTTCTTTTTACATTTTAGGTTCATATAATCTTAAGAAATTTAATTAACTTAAGATTGCTTCCAGATTCGACAGATTTGACCTAACAACCTGTTATCCAAAAACAGAACAGCAACAACTTATGTTCCTTTATTCTAATTAACTTAACTAATTAAGGAAGTGCAACAACCTACTAGGCTGAAACATGTCAGACTTATTATTCTTAAGTCTTAATGATTAACCATCATACCTTCCTCTTCGTAGTTACATTCTAGGGCTTAACATACCCTATAATGTCATTTATAATTACAATAATTCATATTATAGTTTTATTTCACATCACAAGATTTAATGAATAACTTAGATGAGAATGATGTATTCTGCCACTTGTTTAATCTGCAGCTTACTTAGGATATTTATCTAAATTCCTTTTTATAATACCATCATGAATACACATCCAATCATATAGATAACAAGAAGATTATCCTCAAAACAGGATAATTTACACAATCTACACAAGTAAATTTCCATCTTTCAATTCATTTTCAAACTTATTCATTACAAGCATACTGCAGGACATCAACCTTTATTCAAAAGGAAGTAACTTTTATTTTTCAATACAACTTAAGAATAAATCAGAATTCTTCTCAAAAATCAACATAGATCAGCCAATGCATCGTATTAGTTTTTGCCTTCTCTTATCACTTATGAAGTCCATCTGCAAAAATTGCTAGCACGGGTCAGTTCAACAAACTGAGCATGATAAGCACTAAGCCTTAAAATGAAGTGCATTCCACTAATTGTTTCAATAAAACAACCCTAGCTTTAATGAACAACCAGTCATTCATACTCCCAAGCGTAAGTAATATCAATAAAAGAAGAGCAACACAAAATAGATTTTAACACAAGGAGGAACATGATATAAACTATAATACCTGCCCTATAAATTAAAGTATAATTGATTTCATCAAATATCTTTACCAAACAACAAAACATAATATATCATTGTTTCGAAGTTTTCAATAAAGTACAACACATATCTTTACTATAATATTCATAAATGTTTACAGTATAATCTTTCAAGTAAAGAGGAAAAGATAGAGTTCCATTTCCATAGTACATAATCATCAGCAAGGCCGAAACCGGAGTAGACCATGATTTAAACTGTTCCTTTAAAGTAATTCTACTTTAAGACAGAACAATATAATATATTTATCAACAGATCCAAATGAAAGAAATCCAAGGAGAAGTGATAGATTGGCAGTCTTCTATAAGTTTCAATTTCATTTGCCAATCTAACTTTAATCTAATTCCAAATCACATCAGTCAAATGAGAAGTAATCAAGATTAATAAACATTGTTTTCTCATTTCACTAAGAATAGAAATCAGGAGGTTCAAATCAAAGTACTTAACCCAACTGCATTATAGAAGGAGTCTTCTAAAATATGATCCCAAACTCAAATAATTTCCTTCAACGCAATAGAACAGTTTTACCTTCTAGCATTCATACAGTTTAAGTTCATTCAGGAGTTTCAAGGAAGGAAAACAATGACCATTCCAAAGAAAGAGATAGAGTACCAAAACTAACTTCCTTTCTAAATCATCTCATTCAAAAGCGTAAATTTCTACTTTCCGTTAGAGATAATAAAACAGTCTAGCTCATACAAGTTCACAAATTATTGAGCTTCACAGAATATTTCCTTAAAAACCAAACATTCTCCCATTGGTTCAGAACAACCACAAATAAGAAGTAATCATGCTATCAATGTCTACTTATAGAATCCTATAAATTCAACAGTGCAGTTCGACACATTCAAAACCAGTTTAAGACCGCAATCAATCTTCCAAGACATGATATACCCTTATTAGACCCAACAAGAAGTAGGAATCTAAGTAATGGCTAACACTTAAGACTATCCCAACAGTTCGACAAGGTAGAACCATCTTAACGGTATGCCAACACATCACTACCAAATTTATAAAATGGGTATCCAATCAAAAGACAATATCAAACATCAAAGAATAATATGTACAGTCTAGGAATGGTTTACAATTCCGGCACAATGCCAAGTATAAACGTCATTGAAGTATCAAGACCATTCAAATATATGTAACCAAATTAGGGTAACTATATGTTCCCTTAAAAGTGTATTACAAGATCAAAAGGCCATAATACCTGAACCTACACCATGTTCAGGTTTCGATTCCATTAAGAACATCAAGTAATAAATGGTGAGTACAGTGGAGGATATCAATACCACAACACAATTATATAATACGCCAGCACTGTAAGACTAGACCGAGAGCAGTGAAAAGTATTGCATACAGTTCGAAATAAGAAGAAATGCTTCCATTTTTCCATTAACATCCTATCAACCTTATTTCTGAACAAAAGCAGAGTGTAAGATGCTTAGAAAAAGCTCAGAAAGGATGACTCTCAAGTTGGGTTTACAAAGAATCTCTAAATACCATTAACATGGTCAAAAGAACAAGATTCCACAAGCAACATGCAAAAGTGACTTGAGTTACAGTCAGGTTATCCAAAATGATAACAAACACAAGTCCCAGATCAATCAAGTTTGTAGAATTAAAAACAAACCAAACCTTATATTACTTTTCCTGTGCATGCAAGTTTCCATAACTGACCATGTTTTCACAAGGAGAAACATAAAACCAACTATATATGGTTTATCCATGCATGCGAACTTTTCTACCATCAAAGTTCCTCAAGGTAAAATACAAAACAACAAGACATATATAGGTTTACCTAAAGTGCACGTGAAACCTGTTAATAGTCAATGATCTTACTCAAGAAGAATACAATTCCCAGCTCCTATACTAGTTATATTCATAGCTTATTTATCTATGGATCGAAAACGTATGCTAACAAACCCTGAGAATCTCAGTTACAGTCCTCTTTACTAAACAAGTTTCCCAACTGAAGCTAGTACTGGCAAACAAGTTTAATAAGACTGAATTTTACCAGTTCAAATTCACAAGACACGACCAGTTCACCCAACAAACATTTCAAATCACTGAAGAAGCAACCAGTGTCACTATTTTTGTTTAAGTATTCATGGTTCCTTTATGAAAAGACAGTGCGAATAAAACTTTCCACCGATTCAAGAACACACAGATGCCAAATGCACAGAAAACAAGTTTTCTTACAAACCCATCTATCATTTTATCAGCTAAGCATGAATGCACAGATCTTAATAGAGAAAAGTTGTTTTAATGAAAACACTTAGAAGAAAGTAAGAGATTTTAACAGTTAGGGCCTATCATGCTTGATAGTGTCGCCAAAAAATCAAAGAAGACTTCTTAGCTGAGCTAGCTTCTTCCCTTCTTCTCCACGAAAGACCAAAACAACAAAATACTTCCTCCACATTGCCTCATATACTCTCCATGAAACAGAAATAGATTTGTAACCACAAAAATAGCCATGCAATACAGTTTAACTACTAGTTCAAAAAACCAGAGTGCGAGTAGAACAAAAATTGAAAAGCATGCAAGTGAAACAACTCAACCAAAAATCCGCTTGGCATACCTACCAAAGTGGTTCAGGCTCATCAAACAAGGCAATTAATTACATTAATTTCCTGATCTCCCACCCAATCTTCCTTGCCACCCGCCTTGCCAAACTGGCGAGCTCCAAATCAAATAAAACATGAATTTCCATTTCTAGTAATACTGCCACCTAGGCCTCCGCCATCCAAATTAGCCTCTACCAAATTCGGTAGTCCGTAGGAAATAAATAAACCTTATCACCTTCATAAATGTTTAGAAACCGTCGCCATTGTACATGCGACCCCTTTTAGTTCCAATTCACATCCTTTAGTTTAGGATAGGTTAGATTGCTTAGGTTAGATCTTAGGTAGGATTTACATTAGTACCTTAGGATGTAACACTAACCACTAACCTCTAACATAGTTCTTAGCAAATAGGTTAGGTAACCCCTCAAATGAGTGAACCAATAATACTATAGTTTAAAGAACTAGGTTAGGTCACCAAATAACTTTGTAGTGTTAGGTTAAAGTTTTAGTACTTAGCAACCCTTCTAACCCTTTGCATCAAGTTTAGGTTAGCAACAAAATTATATCAAGTAACATAGCTTAGGTAGGAATACTTTCACCTAGCTTAGGATTCCGGAAGTAAATCCTTAATAGGTTCCCAGATATCTTTCTCCTGTGTTGTGAACAACTGCATTCCCATCGTTATCAGCAATGACCTGTCATGGTCGACCTTCAAGGACCCAAGCCAACATCCTACTGAATGGAAGTGCATTCACACAAAATTAAAAGAACTTGCAACAACAAAGTTCAGTCCAGCGTGAAGCCTAACTCATGGAATGTCAATTTTACCATTCACTTCATAGAAGCATTACTAAAAACATTCCTTGGATCACAGAAATTGATCCAAGGATGAGTCAGACAAAAGACAAGTTTACAACTCTTAAACTAGAATGTAATTTACCTTCCAGAACTAAAAAGTGGATTCAGAGAAGTCACACCAGTTCGACCATAGGATCTTAAGAGTAGAAAATACTTATCCATACCAAGCATGATTTCCAAAAATCAGAAGATCATATCCTTATAAGGAAAATCACCTATCAACACTTGAATGAAAAGGAGGAAAATAACAATAGTCAAGGGTGTTACACTTATCCTCCTCTTGAGAAGATGTAGGGGCCTCTTGTGATGGGGCTCCCTTTAACTTCTTATGGAACTGGTCAATTTCTCTACCTTTGGCCTTTATCTCAGCCTCATGGTTAACCATAATGGTTTTATGCCCTCTGAAGGCTAGATTACACCTTCTTTAGCTAATTATCAAGATTCAGGTAGTCTGTAATGACTACCGCTATTGTCTCAATCATTAATTTGACCTTATCCTGGGGAAAGAACTCAGAAAGGTCAACCACTACAACATTGATAGAGTAATCATCTAGCTGCATTTGTTCCACAGGTTTGGATGTTTGAGGGATGAGTCGATAAAGTTTGAAGGAGCTCTACTGATGGTCATATAATGACTGCATATGATTCGTTGCTCCTACCACCACCTATTTCTTCTTTTGTTTTTCCCTTCGGTTGTATCAGGTGGCATTGGCAGACTCAGTTTGACTCAATAATTTAGAGGAAGAAGGGACCTTTCCTCCTACAAATGGGAACATAGGTGGTAGACCATAAGGAATTATAACTTGTGGGTGGGGCATCAAAGCCACTATGGATGTAGAAGAGCATGTCACCCTGCGGGGGGAGAAGGTTGGGATGGTGGAGGAAAGTTGAGAAAATAGGGGGGCACTAAGTGGAGGGAGAGTCTATGATGGAGTTACAACAAGTGAATACTTCTAGAAAGGGAACAATGGAGGCAGAGGGGGATATTGAAATGGAAGCCCATGGAGGAGGGAGATGCGGAGGTGAAGCAGGAGCCGCGACTGATTTCAAATTCTTACGTGGTGGGCTTGAGGCTAATTCTTCTATAGGTTTCATACCTAAGGGGATGATTGCTAGCTATGGTGTGGGAGCTTGGAATGAAAGATCCTACTAAGAAGTGGAAGGTTGAGGCAGAACAAGTAATGTATGTTGTTAGGCATTGGAGGATTCTGTGGTTGATTTTACAGATTGCTCCAAAATGAGTGTGACCATATCCTGGCTCTCCACATTAGAAACATGATCCGCATCCCAAAACTCTTCCCACATCTCATCACTAGAGATGGCCTCAAAATTTAGGGTTGTCATGAAAATATCCTGCCTATATTTCCAATAGGATTCAGTTTTATTTTCACTCCAATCTCTCTTCTTTAGGGATGCTTGAAGTCCCTTGGTCATGGTGAAAGTGGGGTCATATTTGTACTTGACCTGGTGGAATGCCTCTCACCCTAGGGTTGGTATGTCTTTGAGCTCAATGAATATGTCAGGAGACTCTTCCTAGGGGTTCTTCCTTGATTCAAAAATTCCCTTGGCTCATGCTTGCAGGAGTCTAAGACCTTGTTCCAAACCAGAGTTGCACCCATTTTCCTGTCTAGGTCATACCTCCATGAGTCTTGAATTAAGGAAAACCCATAGGAATCTAGCTTCTTTATAAGGATATGCTCTGGCTTTCTCTTAAGAAAAACTACTCCTACCTTGCTCATGGGGATATCAAAAAGTGCCTTCTTATTTTATCCTGAGCCAAAATCAACGTCCAAGAGCACTAGCTGCTTGGATATTTTGAGGCCCACCACACAACCCATGAGGACCCCAGGGAGCATAAAGGATTATTCTCTAAAACCATGCAAGTGAATCATGGAGTGTCATCTGACAAAGAAGTAATCATAGGGGTATAGGGGGTCTGCGAGGATAGATTATATCAATTTGTTCATCCTGTTGTTGATCCCTTCAGAATCAATCTCGAGCAAGAGGGGCTCCATAAAATAATTAAAGAATTCATATACTTCCAATGAGTGGGACAACATATGGGTTCATATGGACAATGGAATGATTTTTTGAGGATCCTCCTCCATGTTCCATAGATTCAGAGTCATGAATTAGATGAAATATTGGACATTCTGATATAGAATGAGATGGAATAGATAAGATGAATACCTGAAAGTTAAGGTCACCGATAATTGATCAAGTTGTTTGCAAATAGATTTTGTAATGAATTCAGTAAAATCGAAGCTATAGGTCTACACTTTAGCGACATACCTCATTCAAAATAAGGATATCATCTTCCAATCCTTAATGCATATGTCTGAATCTTTCCTAAAGATGAATGCTAGCATGGAACATGCATCCTGAGAATCTGCTAAAAGTGATTTCAATGGAATGGGAAAATCCGTGGTCCCCAAACAGCTCATTTTTTCCTATCTCATCTCCCTATAAAGGAACAAAGGTTTATTATGGAATTGTATCCAGACACTTTGGAGTTTGGCCATATCATAGAAACTAGCCATTGGGTTGTGAGTTAAAGACAACATGTCTGAGATAGCTTGTGGTGTAATCACCACCATTTAGTTTCTTCTGTGGATGGTATGGGTTCTTGAATCGAAATAATCCACACACATCTGTCTGATTTCTAGGTATGGGTGCACGAGAGGCACCATATATTAGCTGAGAATTGTACTCTAGATTATAGAGCTGAAAGATTCAAAATATCCTAGGTTGATAAACATGGAGAAGGTTTCCTCTCTCAAAGCATTGGGTTTCTTGTTGAGGACCAGGTCAAAGACGTCGTCAGTGGGGTTAAAAATCATAGTAGGGTCATGTATGATGGAAAAGTGACATGCGAGCATGAGAATCTACAAGTAACTCTTCCTTGCACCCGACCTCCCGAGGTTGTGCCAAGACAATAGCCAGTGGGGATGGAATACATGCGAGATGTAGATAAGCTAGTTAGGTAATCTTATGTCTTCAACACACAATAGCAGGATATCTGAATTTAAGGCAAAGAAGGCCCTCCTAACTTGAAGCAGTGTGATAGATCGTTCGATGAGGATAGCTACTCGAATGATCTCAATCAATATCAAGCTTTGTCATGATTTAATCTATGGGTTGTGGAATATGTGGAATATGATCATGTGGGTGCTTCGTATATGTCTCCCGAAAAGGTCATGAAAATGGAATGGATAAATGATGTAGTGGATCTTTTGGTACTATGGACGATTCTCTGGTCTAGTCTAGAAATCTTTAGCTTGATTAGCTGCTACGTTTAATAATGATAGTTGTGTGATAATGATCTGGTGGAAGTGGAGAGGACCTAAACACTAATGTTCACAAACCAACATCAACAGTTGGATTGACTTGTAGGCCCGTTGGGTTGTGGGACCTGTGGATCACAACCGTAAGATTCGTGGTTGTTATGGACCTCCTATGGTCATATGAAGAGTCAACCCCTTATTCCTAAGTATCTAGTAGTCGTATGCCTTTTCGGCCTCTACGTTAGAACTAGAAGTTGCATGATTTTCTCAGAGTACCTAATAGGTGTTCTGGCAACTTGGATATCGTAAGCTAGTGTCTATATCAATGAGGAGGTCTCCTGCGTTTGGCTGTGGGACTAGTGGATCACAACCGAATGTTTTTCTCTCTTGTCAGGTCCTTCTACAGTCATATGGATATCTATCAAGGGTATTCTATAATTTGTCTGATTTGACCAGAACGTGTGTGCTTTTTCATCTTCTATGTTTAATACTCTTAGCTGTGCGTCTAATTTCTTGTAGGTCTGTTGTTGCTCGGAAGACCTGGATTCTGAGATTTTGATCTATGTCAGTTATTGCCTTAACAATGATTTTGGTTGAGGCACGATTGGCTCAAAAATGTATTCCCTGGGCTCCCTAGGTCCCGTGATTATCATACAAGATCAATATAAGCCTAATTGAAATGAAATAAACTAACTATGTAAGATATATCTACAACATATATATATTCCTCTATTTTTTATTTTTGATATAACTATTGAATAGAATTGAAAGAGAAATTAACCTAATACATTCAGAAATGAACAACTAATATAATAACAAAATTAAAACAAACAAGGTAGCCCGGTGTAGCTACTTGCCTGTGCAGTTGTGAGTTTTATCCTAAATAACTAGATAAGCTGATTAATTTAATTGAAAGATTCTCGATCCTACCTCAGAAGTGAGGAATGAATGATAGTTTCTCAGAAACTATCAATCCCCATAGCTTCCCTGGCAATATCGAAAATGAAACTTAACTGAAATGAAATATTTCACTACTCTATTTGATATGTTTTAACTAGAACTTTGACAGAATAAAACCTAGAATTTGCAGAACAGTGGTGAATCCTAGTAGTGTGTGAATTTGTCCCATCAAAATGATCTCCTCATTCCTTCCTGTTCACGTGAATCCAGAAGAGCGTGTATATGCTAGCATCAACATAAAAAGGTATTTTGAACAATGGAAGCTTTGGATATAGACCGAATAAAATGTGAGTAGGAGAGGGACAACACAAGTGACAGAGCTTGGCATATGCAATTCCTAGTGGGATTTATTGCGGAATACAACACAAGTGTACTGAGAGATTCTAGAATCTACCTTCTATGAAGAACACAACCTGCAACTCTAATGGATTCAATTACAAATGACACTATTCTACTCTAAACTAATTTGTATGAACAACAATGAACAACACTGAAGCAAGAAGATCGAATGGCTTCCAACAGCAAAGGAAAACTAGTATGGATGCAAACAAAAACCATGAGCTCTAAACAAGAAATTGATAGACTAAAACTAATGGAAATGAGAAGTTGAGGGGCCATTTGCTTGAAAACAAGCTAGATACTTATAGATTTCTCATTCACCCAAAGGTAACTCCCATTAGAACTCTTTTACCATAAACAATGAAGAAACACTATTCTAGGGGACATAAAACATTAATACGAGCTAAGTCGGTTGAAAAAAGCTGGTGGTAAACATTTAAAAATTACGTGAAGTCGTGATTAAAATGGAGTGTTCTAGAAAAATGTGTGAAGGACCGCCACCCTAAGCCTGGGTGGTGGTTATAGGATACCGTTGCCTTGACAGGGTAGAGGTTTTGTAAGTAAAGGGACAAAATGTAAGTTTTAAAAGAGGGGGCGAAGAGATAAAACAAAGCACATAGGGGCTAAGCGACAAAGAATGCGGGATGCTAACGCATAATTGGAGAGCTTCTTCCGAATCCGCAAAAACCTTGCGAGGAGACCTGTATCATCATTGGGACACGTGTAACATCGTTCTAGGTGGTGCAGTACCCTATAATTTTGGGTATGTATATATTGACCTTTTAGAGAAGTGTCATAGCCATGAAGAGGTGTAAAATTGTGTGTTCTAGTCTGCTGGTCCCAAAATGGGAAGTTAGTAAATTTTGTATTTTTACACGCTTGTGTGTCATAATTTCATCCATGTGGGTTCCCGCTACCTGCAAAATGGAAAGAGTACTTTAAGTGCAGATAGATAAAAAAATAATTGAAAAATAAATACTAAATTAGTATGAAATGAGGACTTACCATTTGCATGCGGGGATGAGAACTTACCTTTCAAGTCGGCAGTCTCTAAACCATGCGAAAGGGGCATTCAAAATGAGTCAAGAATACTATATATATATATCAGAACAGATGCCCATTTTCCTATTCATTTGCGCATGTTGATTTGATAGTTTTTAAGCTCCTGGGCACCCAAAGTAATGGGTTTCAACGAGAGTATAGTTGAAACGTTCGTACTATGAGATAGTGATCATGCCTCCATGAGCATGGAACATCGACCTGATGAGATCCTAGGTTAGTTCTTCTTGAAAACAAAATTAACAGAATTTTTGCACCCAAAATGTAAAAATGATCAAAATCTTTGTCGTGGGGGGGTCTATTTTTAGAAATGTTCAGTTTTAAATGTGTCTCATAGGGGGTGGCGACCTAATGGGTAGGCTTTTGTTTTAGCTAAAATGGTCATATTTTTTGAATTTTAAATCATTTTTAGGGCATGCAACCCATTTTTAATCGTGGGACAGGGCCACTGTCACCCTAAGCAGGGCTAATAGGTTACAGGACCGTCGTCTTCCAAGGCAGCAGTTATGGAACCACCGCCCTTCTCAAGGTGATGGTTCTCTCTTAGAATTGTAAAACAACACTAATTTGAATTCATTTTTACATTTTTAGCATGTCCTAACTTGCTTTAATGATTTTTTGAGTGCAATCTTGATGCCCTAATTTGCTTCTTTTTGCGTGTTTTTGGTGATTTGCAGAAGAAAGAAGAGTACATTATGATGGAGCCAAGAGAGGGAGTAGTGATTGTGCTTCCAACAGTGTTAAATGCACTCTCTCAGGATAAGCAGGATACTCTTCAGAGGGCAGGTATATTGAGGATTATGCAATGGGTCCCCCATTGTTGCACCTGCCAGTCACATATTATGTGACTTATTTTTTACTGGGATGTAGATCAGAACACCTTCCGATTTCCAAGTGTTAGGGGTGAGTGGACTATCACCCTAGAGGATGTCTACTGCATTTTGGGAGTCTTGATTATTGGGAGCAGACTTTCATTTGATACAGGATAGTATCCAGAGCTTATGTGACTCAGTGGGCCACCTATATGGGAGACACTAGTTTATCTCCACTAGTTCGAAGAAGGGGGTGAAGTTCCATTCTATTCCTGGGAGTTGCCCATCCCTCTGATCCATCAGGCCATTAAAGGGCATCCTTGCTTCGAAATTGATAGGAGACAAGGGAGGGGATACTTTACTCTACTGCTGGGCATCCCATCATTAAACATATTGAGGCACATGGTCAATTTATGCCTGGGGAGATGATATACTTAGGACCACCTATCAGGCAACTTGTACAGGGTGGTTCAAATTACAGGGACAGTCGCTTGAGCCATCTGACCTTAGTTATGAGCTAGGTCTTTGAGCGCATCACCCCTTATGGGAGATGTGCATAGAGGTCAGTGGATCTCAAGGGGATACAATCGTGAGGGCAGCTAGATGGATAACCCAGATGACGGTGTTTAGAGCACCCCACCAAGCTCTAATTTGCTTCCCTGACTACTGAGGATATGGAGGCCACACCTTATCAGGCCATGGCAGGGTTGTGGGGTGAGGAGACCTTTACTTTGATTTCCTAGCTCTACTACAGGACAAGCTTATGGACACATCATGGGGAAGGTAGAGACACACCCCTTTGATTGAGTTCCTCAAGCAGTTTGGCCTTGCTTATATTTACATGCTTCACCCATGAGTGGTGCCAGTGTTTAAATCAATTTCAGGAGGCTAGGGGAGGTCCTAGAGGCCAGGGTTGGACTGTTGTTACTCCTGGCATCCCTATTGTAGCAACTAGAAGGGTGGTACACAATCTCGAGAGAGAGCACTGGTGCTACTGGGGCACCTTTACTTCAGATTTGTCGACCGGTCCTGCCCATAGTAGTGATGACCCCATTGATATAGACTCTGAGTCTAAGGAGTTCATAGGGGGAGAGATGAAGGAGGAGACTAAGGATATGGAGATTAGCGAGTTGGGTGGGGAAGAGGATAATGATCCTGAGTGACATGATCACTCAGGAGATCTTACAGGATTGAGAGGGCTGTGAGCAGAGCATGAAGAGGGTGACTTCTAGTCTTAGAGGATTACTTTCTCAGGACCTAGGTTCGCCAGAGGATGAGTCTAATGGTAGGATGCCATGTTGTCCAAGTACATAGGATGAGTACATTAGTCAGTAGCAGAAGCATTGTCCTATGGTAGGCAATGCGGATCCCTAGAGATCCTTCTTGGAGGCCCGAAGATCCGAGTGAGTTGCCACTCTTCTTTTGATATTTAACTTTTTAGCTAGGATTTCCTTAGTTGCTATCTCTCCTTTGTGTTCATCCTTGAAGGTTTTACCTTTTCCATCATTTTAAAATTTTGTTTCCTCCTTTGAAAATGAAGAGACTACTAATGAGTGGTGAGACTTGATTTTTCGCCAGGTATGTACTGACACCCCTAATGCTCCCCATAGAGAAGACTTGTGCCAAGCTATCTATGGATGTAGGGGACCTTCAGCAGTTGGTAGGCATACTGATGTTTTTTCCGCTTTCTGGCATATGGCCATAAGATGGTGACACCTCCCTCCATACCAAGTTATCTGGGTATAGGACTATAGAGTGCTCTGATGAGGAGGAGCCACTATCATAGTGAGGCGATAGCTACTATGTTTTAAGATTGTGAGTCCTCAGTGCACTCAGAGCGCTACACACATAGCTAGAGTCCACAGGTGTGATCGTGTGTGACCTTCTGAGGGATCTCATAGGGATTGAGAGGCCACTTGGCTCACTTTTGTAGTGACCTTTGTTAGATTATTTATACAACCATTTTGTATTTTCCGGGCTCATTGAGCATTTTGACCATTCCTAGTGCATGATGGCATTATACATGAAACCTGATTACATACATACATACATACATACATACATACATATATATACACACACACACATCTCTTTTTGGATCTAGATCTCTTTGTACCTAGAGTTTTGTGATTCACTTTCACATGTATACTAGATGTTTGTAAAATTTTTGTTTTTATATGCTTTTCAAAATGTATGCAATGGAGAACAAATATCACTAATATTTTCTTTTTGTATTTCGTGATGCTGATGTATGATGACACATGTGGACACTATTGTGATCTTGAACTTTAGTTTTCTATAAGCAATTTTCCGATACTTCATATTGTTTTAGAAAAAATGTGATGATGAACTGGTATGATGAGCAGATGAACTTTCCCCACTCCTAACTCCACACAACTAGTAAGATACGAGGGCTCACCACCGAGAGCTAGAAAGGGCGCAAGCTATGGGGTGTGTTGAAATGGTAAGGATGGGAGATAGACAAAGAGTTGGTGGACACCAAATTAGGACACTACAAACCTATCTTACTCAAGTGACTCCATAGTTTAGAATGCAACTTGCTTTGCAGTTTATCCAGACTTAGATCCATAGATGGCTACTTGCTTGAAAAAATCTGGTTTTCAGGGTTTTGAACTCTATTGGAATTTTGGACGTTTGATTCTTTTGTTTTTGACTCAAGATTTCAAAGGTTTGTTTGAACTATTTGCTCATGAATTTTAACATTTTCCATCAAGCGGACCCCCTACACCTTGCCCCATGCTACTAGAAGGAAGCATGGGCTTATCACCATGGAAAATGCATAGGTGAGTAAATGCATTCCCATCCTTTCCCAACCCTACGTCACTAGTAAGAGATGCAAGTTCAACACCAAAGGTTGGTAGGGCAAGGAAATGTGTAAAAGTAAAATTTTCTATTTGATCTTCATTTGAGTTACTTACTTGAGCAAAATGTCAGGATGTTTTTATTTCTAACGAGATATATACGCGGGATAGATGTGACACCATGAAGCTTCTAGAACAGACCATAAGCAAGATACCTATCCTAGGAAGAAACCAAAAAGTGAGAACAAGCATGCAGGCCTTAGTATGGCCACCTGTTAAGGAATTTTTCATATCTTGCTTTAATTGATGAAATGATTCTGAAATAGTTGATGATGTTATTAAAATGAAGAAGTATGATTTGAATGATCCTATGCTAATACTGTTAGAAGTTTGTAATGAATTGCTTAATAATAAGTCCCTTGATCACGAAATTTTACAAAACGAGTGAACAAAATGAACCTATCTAAATGAATATGTAATGTAGATATAATTATACAAATAGTGCCGATGCTTCATGCGTAAAATCATTTGAGATGCAAGGAATTGACTGATTCATTAAACTCCTCACCCTCCAGTGTGCACAAGAGATACACACCATTCCCGTAGTATTTCATGACCCAATATGGGCCCAACCATTTTGGGCTGGAACTTTCTTCCCTTCACTGGTTTTCTTATCGATCCGACTGTCTAGTCTTAGAACTATATCTCCTTCATATATTTCTCACTCATAGACTTTTTTATTAAACTGTCGGCGCATCCGGTCAGCATAGGCTCTATGCCATTGTTCGGTGTTTATCCTGGATTCATCAAGGCTCTCTAGTTGAGAGAGGCATGCCTCCCTATAAGATTCCTCATCCAAAATCCCTTAAAATGAGATGTGGAGACTGGGTATTCCAACCTCAAGCGGGGAGAACTACTTCTGCTTCGAATAACTAGCGAGAAAGGAGTTACTCCTGTTGGTGTTCTTTTTGAGGTTTTGTGGGCCCACAAGGCCAGATATAGTTTCAAATGCCAATCTCGTTTATTCTGTTTGACTGTTTTAAGGAGAATAGCTTTCAATGTTTTGTTTGACCCTTCATCCTACCCATTGGCTTGAGGGTGGTTAAAGAGAGGTCGTGTGATGGTTTATTTTAAACTTGCTACATAGCTCATGAACCTTGTCGTTCTTAAAGGATGTCCCATTATCTGAGATAATAACTTGTGGGACACCATACCTATAGATAACTTGGTTCAAAATGAATTTGGCAATCACCGAACCTGGTACGGTGGTGAGAGGCATGGCCTCCACCCATTTGGTAAAATATTTCGTTGCTATGATTATAAAATTATGGTCATCGGTTGATGAGGGAGAGAATTTCCCTATTAAGTCTAGACCCTAAGTGGAGAAGGGCCACAAAGTCGCTATTGGTTACAGGGATTATGCTGGCATGTGAATCTTGTGAGAAAATTCTTGACATTTGTGGCACTTGTGTACAAATTCCACTATGTTATGCTCGAGAGTGGGCCAAAAATATCCCATCTCGATGTATTTTTACGAGTGGTGGCATGACCACCGAAGTGGCCTCTGCATATCCCACTAGTGGGATTCATGAAGAATCCTCTTGGATTATTCGATGTCGACACATCTTAGACGCATGCTCGTCGAAGGCTCTATGATAGAGTACTTAGTCTAAAATAACATATTTAGCTACGATAATGCGTAACTGCCTTCTTTGCTATGGCATGGCACCTTCTGGATATGTATGGTCCATGATAAAATTGATAATATCAGTATACCAAGGACATGTAGAGATGGGGGGGTCTGGTTTTGACAAAGTATACATGTTCATCGGGAAAGTCTAGATCTACCAGCTCGCCTCCATCTAGTGGATTGTTAGCCAACCAGTCTGCAATGATTTGTCCTTTAACATGATTTTTGGTTTACGAATGTTATCTCAAATTATCCCATTAGGGTTATGAAACCTCCAAAAATTTTAGACAAGGACCCTTGCATGAGGAATGTCTGTAAATGGTTCTGTCTTCACAATGACCCTTGTTTCTATGATTTAACATGTAATGTCTTAAACATTTTATGGCAAAGAATATGGCAAGGAATTCTCTTTCTACCTATGTATAACGCGTTTAATAATCAAGAAACGTTTGGCTAATCAAATAGATCACGCGTTCTCATTTATCATCTTCTTCTTGAGTCAAGAATGCAGGCCAATGAGACATGAGTGGCTCTGTGAGTATAGGATTAAAGGGCGTTTTGGCTTAGGAGGCATTAGCGTGGGTGGTGAAAATAAGAAATGTTTAACTACCTTGAAATCCTCATTGCAGTCTTCAGTCCAATCGATACTATAATATTTCTTTGAGTAGCTTTTTTATTGGATGAATGAGTAAAGCTTAAATTTTGGGATGATCCTTTGGATTGCACCGAGTTCCTCTGAGAAATTATCTGATTCTAGATTCATTTTGAAGGTGGGATCATTATGAATAATAACACTGTATTTTGGCTGAGATCAACATTAATTCCTCATGAAGATATAATGTATCCTAGAATTTTTCCTCCTGTTACATTGCAACACGCACTTCTCTGGGTTTAATGTGAAACCATACTCAATTAGTCATGAGAGGATGATACAGAGCACCTCCGGATTGATCACAGTACATTTCTTGGCCTTGGCCAACAAGTCATCTACATATGATTCCACAATTTTATGGATAAGATCATGGACTATATACGTCATTGCCCGCTGATATGTAGTGCCGGAATTGTTAAGACCAAATGGCATGACAACATAACAATAAGTTCCCCAGGGAGTTATAAATGTGGTTTTGGGCTTATTCTTGTTTAGATATTTTTATTTGATTATATCCCTGAGAACCTATCCATGAGAGACAAAAGTCTCAAATCCACCTATTGCATCAATGATAATGTCAATGGATGGTAATTGGGAAATCATCCTTGGGACAAGCTTTGTTAATATCCTAAAAATCTATACAAATGTGTATCTTCCCATTCTTTTTTTGGATGGGAATGATATTAGACACCCATTGTGAATAGTCAATGGGCTTGATGAATCCTACCTAGAGAAGTTTCACTACTTCCTCTTTTACCATGAGATCCACTTTTGGCTTCATTGGTCTTTACTTCTGTTTAATTGACTTTGCATCTGGTTTAGTGACAAGATTATGTACAAAAACTTGTGGTGCAATGCCTGTCATTTATTTATAATTAAATGAAAAATCCTTTCGATGTTCTTTGAGGATTTGGGTGTGTATTTCTATTTCTTCTGGAGTTAGCGAGGATCCCAAATTCAAAATTCTTGGTTATTCCTTCGTTCCAATGTCTATGTCAATGGTTTCTTCTATCAAAGAAGCGTTACCTTCTTCAAATTCAGGTGGGGCTGGAGGTAGTTCTAAGCTTTCTCCATTTTCTATCTCGTAGATATAAAGATCCTTCTATGGAGGATACTCTACCGTGGGATTTCCAAAGTAGGAAGAGGAGTGTGGTATTAGGGAAAGATCAACTCTAGGGTGAGCAAGGTGTAACTCTGCATAGGCATTTATATATTTGAGAGTGACTTTATCACTGTCAACATGATGTAAGTTAGAAGATTCGTTCTTAGTTGTATGTGTTAGAAGAGGGTTTGTTGACATTTTATTCACCAATGGTTCAGTACGAAGTGATACTTTGAAACTTGTATTTTCCAACTCATTACTTGGGGTAAAATATGCATAGCTGAGGTTTCTATTGAATCTGTAAGAAGGTTCTATTCTCATGGGATTTCCTTAATGGATATGAAGTTAAATCCTTTGCTTAGATCTAATACTATTGTTTTATAAAGCTGTAAGTGCTCAAATATAATCTCATATACTTCAGAGACCTGGTTTGCAACTAATTGTGATTCTCTTAATACTCTGACATCATTAATACCAATCCTTTTGGCTATGATGAGGCCAAGGAGGAGGGATTCATACTCAGTGCCATTGTTTGTACATTCAAAGTTAAACTTAAAAGCAAAAGGTAGGATCTTTCCCTCAAGGGAAGTGAAGATCAAACCTGCCCCGGTTCCATAAGCGGCATTTAGCTCCATCGAAGTGGAGAGTCCAATACTTACTAGGAAAAATGCATGCTGGGACATTCTTTGACAGTCTATTTCTTCTGTTTCGGTTACTTCTACCATGCAAATTTCCTCAATGCTGGAAGAGAACCAACTGCCTAGGGTATGTCCCGTACCTGTGGAATCAAACAGTGGGAAAATTGGTAGATATTGTTCCAGGAATTTGACAATTTTTGCAGTAGTTCCTAATGACATTGTTTCTATGACGTTAGCTTCATCCCTTGAGGGCTAGGATGCCCTTGACTAGGTTCGTAACTTCTAGTTCTATGTTGTAGGTATTAATTCTTCTTCTCGTTTATGAGTTGATTGGTTTGTTAAGTTGGTTTGTTGGGAGTTCAAACTCAGATTGAACACCTAGTCTTTTCTTCAGGTACTAATAGGTATATGTCAAATGGTTTTGCGTCACCTTTTACTATGAATATCTTTCCTAGGTGTAAGAATCTTATTTCTTGGAATAACATAGAAGGTATTACTTTCATGTAATGTATCCATGGTTGACCAAGGATCATATTATAGTTGGTTTCCTGATCTATGATATAAAACTTGGTGAGGATTGTCTTGGGTCTTAAGGTGATTGGTAACATTATAGTCCCAATTGAAGTAGCTTTAAGGCTATCATAACCTCTTAGCGTATTTCTTGTTGTGGAACAGTTTGTTTCTCCATATCCTAGATTTTGAAGGAAAGAGAAGGGGACAATGTTAACTGCTGCCCCATCGTCAACCATTACGTGTTTAACATAATTATTGTAAACCCACACCTATAAATGCAAGGCCAGATCACCTCTACGTGTAATTTCAGCATCTGTTGGCATTTTTTTTATGTCAAATATAAACTCGGTATCCCTATCTAGCTGCCCTAGAGGGTGGATATCGAAGTCTATATGGTTTACTTATGTTTTGGGAGGTGGAGTGATGTTAATTAAATGACCCAAACCTAGTGCTTCTAAAAGAGCAGCCCTATGGGTAGGAGAGTTTTTCAATAAGTCCAAAAGGGAGATGTGAGAGAAGGTGTTTGTTAAGTCATTAATTAAATCATAAGCACCCACGGGTTTTACCAATGTTTGTTGAGTGTTATCTGGCTCTAGTGGATAGATTGGATTTGGTTGAGAAGAATATTCTCATGCTCTTGTTATGGATTCTACATGTAGCTCAGTATCTAACTCCACTAGACCAACCATCTTGGTTTGTGGGTGATTCCCTAATTGTGGTGCGACAGGTGGATTTAGTGAAGTTGAGGCTTCATGATCATTATTTCCTGTCATTACACCTTTGTTCGTCCCAGTTGGATCTAATTTATTGTTGTTATTGTGATTTGGGAGTGGATCATTGAAGATTTTAAGAGGTACATTTTGAGGGGAAACTGCCCTTGTGAAAGTATTCAGCATAGGTGTCACAGAATCTGTTAAGAACATATCTATGAAGAGTCGTCTTTGTTCTTCTGGGAAACATTGCATGAACTTAGTGTAATTGTGACAAGTCCTAGTGTCATGGCCTTGAGTTTTGTGGAAACCACAATACGAGTTGGGATTATAATTCCTAGGTTACTAGTTTGGCATGTGTTGTGGTCCAAAACTCTAATTAAACTGTTGACTATTAGGATTAAAGTTTTGTGTTTGTTGTCTTTGGTTTTGGTTTTGATATCTAGTTGAGTTTTGACTTGGATCCTGTGTATGGATCTGCCATTGTTGTTTTTTTTGTCGATAGGAACGATTAAAATCCACTGCATTGATTGTTGGGGTGAAATTGTTGTTTCGTTGGTTGTTAACTGGTGGTGGAACATTTACAATGTTTGCATTTTTAATCTGATCAGTCACTCCATCTATTATCACTCCACGGTTTTTGTTAAGGAATTTAGGTCCTTGATTGGCATTTGTGGTAGTAGGATAAGTCATAGTGTTTTGGTTGGGGATGATTAACCTCCCATTTGTTCCATATGTCTTGCGACCACTATCTATTGCAGCCTGATCTATTTGGAGAGCGCTCTCGAGCACTTCATAATAAGTTCTTAAAGTGGGAACTTCTGGACTTCTTCCTTTATCTCTCTGCTGAGAGAATGAAGGAATAAATAGCATAGTTCCATTTGATCCATGTTTGGAGTGCTTGCTAAAGAATAGAGGACTGTACGCCATCTTTTGATGAAATGAGCAACAGATTCATTGTGTTCTTGCTTAATATGTGAGAATTCCCTGATCCCTATTCTCAACAACTTGTTCATGTCAAAAGCCTTGATGAATTCTAACACGAGTTGTTTAAATGAATGTATTGAGGCTTCATGTATTCTGTAATACCAATCAAGGGCGATACCCTCTAAAGTTTTGGGGAATATTTTAGCAACAACTCCATCCTAAGGGAGCAACTCTCAAATGGCTATGGCATAGGCCTTAATATGTGCATTTGGGTCTTCCTCTCCTTTGTACTTGGGTAGATCGGGGAGAGGTCTTGGAAGCATGACACTTTGTATAGTGAAGTCCAAAGGTTCTTTCAAATATTCTGAATAAGTTCCTATTGCATATGTTTCGACCATTGATGGTGTTTGCTGAGGGGGTGGAGGTGGAATGGGTTGTTGATATGGCATAGCATATGTATTTATAGGGGCATAAGGGAATCCATGTGGTTGAATAAACATGCTGGGAGAAGAGAACATATCTCCCTGTGGTGATTTGGAATATATGTTTAAGTATGGAGGAGCATTGCTTAGGAATGGATTGTTTTGTACTAAACCGGGAGGTATTATATTTTCAACTGGAGTGGCATTAGAAAACAAAGTTATAGTTGGTGTTTTTTGTAAGTACTGAGGGGGCATACCTAACGTACCTATTCCTGTGAGGAGATCTACTTGGCTGGGATGATGTGGAAGATTGGAAGTTCCTGCTCGCATGAACTGTGAATTTTGACTTTCTTGAGCAAGTTCCAACCCTCTAACCTTCTCAACTAAGGATAAGATGACCTCGTTTGGTAAAGACACAGTATTTTGCTTAGTGGCATTTTTTTATATACCTTGAGGTTGTATAAGCATATGGTATCCTACTATGAATTGATCGGTACCCTACTAAGTTTCACTGAGGACATTTCCCATAGGTGGAGGAATGGGGGTGTTTTCTTGGAATGAGACCTCGGGTTGTGTTTGCAAACCTCCTATAGATGGGTACATATTTTGAGAGCATTGTTCACTCCTAGCATAACATGCTAAGTATTCATCATCTAATAATAGACATGGATCTGACTGTCTACTAATTTATGGTCTAAGCAACACCTGGGGAGATGAACTAGATTCTCCAGTGAGTGTCATATTGTTCGAGCTTGAAGGCTCTGGTTATTGTGTTTGAGTGAGATGATCCAACTCCTCTATTTGGAAAGGAGAACTATATCTAGTCCTTTGAGGGTAGAGTTTGTGTTGAAAATCGGTTAGTTGAATAGTTGTCACCCCATGCTGAGAGTGAGTGTGATGGTTGTCTATTTAATTGATCGTAGTATGCTTCAAGAGCTAGGAGAGGTCTGCTATATGCATCAAATCCTGACATATTCGGGGGTATATGAATACCCACAGAATAATGGGAAAGAGTGAAGGGTGGATGAAAGAACAGAAAGAGGAAAATTAGCTTGAGCCACATTAGGCTCACCAATTTTGTTAGTGAAGCTGATGTGGAGGCTAAAGAGGTAGAGAAGATGAAATAGTTGTTTGTTTCAAGTTGGGTTCACCAATTTTGTACGATGGAAAAGTGACATGCAAACATGATTCAAGTCAATTCACCAATACAAGTAAATAATCCTCGCACCTGACCTCCCGAGGTTGTGTCAAGAAAGCCGGTGGGGATGGAATACACGTGGGATGTAGATAAGCTAGTTAGGTAATCTTATGTCTTCAACACACAATAGTGGGATCTCTGAATCTAAGGCAAAGAAGGCCCTCCTAACCTGAACCGGTGTGATAGATCGTTCGGTGAGGATAGTTTCTTGAAGGCTCCAATCAATATCGAGCTCTACCATGATCCGATCTATGGGTTGTGGAAAACGTGGAAGATGACCTGTGGGTGCTTCGTATATATCTCCTGAAAAGGTCATGAAAATGGAATGGCTAAATGTGTAGTGGATATTTTGGTGCTTTATGGATGATTCTTCTGGTCTAGTCTAGAAATCTTTAGCTTGATTAACTGCTACATTTAATAATGATAGTTTTGTGATAATTTCTAGTGGAAGTGGAGAGGACCTAAACACTAATGTTCACAAACCAGCATCAACGTTGGATTGATTTGTAGGCCCGTTGGGTTGTGGGACCTGTGGATCACAACCGTAAGCTCGTGGTTGTTGTGGGCCTCCTATGGTCATATGAAGAGTCAACCCCTGATTCTGAGTATCCAGTAGTCGTATGTCATTTTTGGCATCTACGTTTAGAACTAGAAGTTACATGATATTCTCGGAGTACCTAACAGGTGTTATGGAAACTTGGATACGTAAGCTAGTGTCTATATCAATGAGGAGGTCTCCTGCATATGGTTATGGGACTAGTGGATCACAACCGAATGTTTTCTCTCTTTCAGGTCCTTCTACAGTCATACATATATCTATCAAGGTAGTCTATAATTTGTTTGATTTGACCAAAACGTGTGTGCTTTGTCGTCTTCTATGTTTAATACTCTTAGATGTGCGCTGATTTCTTGTAGGTCTGTTGTTTCTCGGAAGACCTTAATTATGAGATTTTGATCTATGTTAGTTATTGTTGCAACGATATTTGGTTGAGGCATGATTGGCTCAAAAATGTATTCCCTGGGCTCCCTAGGTTCCGTGATTTTCATACAAGATCAATATAAGCCTAACTCAAATGAAATAAACTAGCTATGCAAGATATATCTACAACATATATATATTCCTCTATTTTTTATATTTTTGATAGAATTTTGAATAAAATTGAAAGATCAACTAATCTAATACATTCAGAAAAATGACAACTAATCTAATAACAAAATTAAAACAAAACAAGGTAGCCTGATGTAGCTACTTGCCTGTGCAATTGTGAGTTTTATCCTAAGTAACTAGATAGCTGATTAATTTAATTGAAAGATTCTCGATCCTTCCTCAAAAGTGAGGAATGAATCAAAGTTTCCTCAGAAACTATCAATCCCCACAGCTTCCCTGGAAATATTGAAAATGAAACTTAATTGAAATGAAATATTTCACTACTCTATTTGATATGTTTTAACTAGAACTTTGACAGATAAAACCTGGAATTTGTAGAACAGTGGCGAATCCAGTAGTGTATGATTTTGTCCCCTTAGAATGATCTCCTCATTCCTTCATGTTCACGTGAATCTAGAAGACCATGTATATGCTAGCATCAACATAAAAAGGTATTTTTAACAATGGCAGCTTTGGATATAGACCGAATAAAATGCGAGTAGGAGAGGGACAATGCAAGTGACAGAGCTTGGCGTATGTAATTCCTAGCTTGTTTTATTTTGGGAATACAACACAAGTGTATCGAGAGATTCTAGAATCTACCTTCTGTGAAGAACACAACCTGCAACTCTAATGGATTCAATTTACAAATTACACTATTCTTCTCTAAACTAATTTGCGATGAACAACAATGAACAAGACTGAAGCAAGAAGATTGAATGGCTTCCAACAACAAAGGAAAACTAGTATGGATGCAAACATGAAAACAACATGAGCTCTAAACAAGAAATTGATAGACTAAACAATGGAAATGAGAAGTTGAGGGGCCACTTGCTTGAAAAAAAGTTGGATACTTATAGATTTCACATTCACCCAAAGGTAATTCCCATTAGAACTCTTTTACCATTAAACAATGAAGAAACACTATTCCAGGGGACATAAAACATTAATACGAGCTAAGGCGGTTGAGAAAAGCTGGTGAAAGTTGAAAAATTACGCAAGTCGCGATCAAAGGAGCATGCTGGAAAATGCGTGAAGGACCACCGCCTTGAGTAGGGCCGTGGTTATAGGACTGACGGCCCTTTCGTCACTAAAGGGAAAAAGGTGTTAAAAAGGGGGGGCGAGGGATAAAACAAAGCACAAGGAACTTGGACAAAGCATTTGGGATGTTAACATATACTTTGTGAGCTTCTTTGGATCCCAAACACCTTGCGAGGTGACCTATATCATCATTGGGGCATGTGTGACATCGTTCCGGCAACACAATACCCTACAAATTTGGGCACGTATAGGTCACTGAACCAAGACCCTCCATCAGGGAACATCAATGTTGGTTACAGAGGATGAGGGGGAATGGGTTGTCTCGTGCAATATTTTGGTGGTGGTGGTGCAAAGCTGGAGGTTTCCATGGCATTTTCTCTAAATTTGGAGAAGGCTAGGATTCCTTTAGTTTTTCCACTTGATGGTTGATTTGAAAGACTTTGGTGTTTTTGATGAGCATGTTGAACAATCCTAATGTCTTAAATAGCCACCCTTACTTGGAGAGTAATGGATTGTGCATAAAGAGAGTCAATTCACACAATGGACCCTTTCTAATTAATGACCTTAAATGCCGAATTATGTGTTCTTCGAGAGATTTTCTACTGATCCGAAATTTTTTCTTTTAAGTGTCAAAGAAGTTGTTGGGTCATTAATTTCAGGGAGAAACAAGGAGGTACACTCCCTCCAAAATTTTTAAAAGTGGGAAAGGGGGATATGTGAAGGAAATGTTTCTAAGAGAGTTATTAAAAAGGGACAAAATAGACAAAACATAGAACAAAGAAAAGAAAAATATACATATGATACAACCCTTTAGGATGGAAGTTACAAAAAAGTTTTTACGTGAATTCCGTTGACTAGAATTTCTAAGGGATCACCTTCAATAGTTTCAAGTTAAAACATGTTGTGTTTCTTGCATGCCCTGATTGTGAAGGGTCCCATCCATAATGGGTCAAACTTTCCATGATTTCCCAACTTGGTAGCCCTAATGTCCCATTTTAGAACCATATTCCCAACTTGGAATTCTAGTTCTAATGTCCTTTGATCAAATCAAATCTTGACCACCTTTTGGTGGATAATCATGGCCTCATGAGCAGATTTGTGCTTCTTTCAGAGCTCTACTAGCTCAGTGAGTATCACCTACATCACTCCATTCTCTTCTATCTTAACCTGTTTCAATATTTGTAATGCAGATATTTCTAGGAAAATCGGTATTAGTACGACGTTTTGACCATTGAATATCTCCTAGGACGAAGTATTTAGGATATACTTTTGGGTTATCTAATTAGCCTATAAGGTTGTCTTGATATATTCATGCCATAATCTCTTATGCTCATGCCCCATTAGCTTTATGATTTTGATTCAGTTTTTGTAGGTAGATTCCTCCAGAAAATTTTCTTGTGCATAATAATTAGAGGACATCTTTAGGTAGATCTCGTTCTTTACCACAAAGTCAAATACTTTGGCTCCATAAATTCCTTAACATTATCTGATATGACAGTGTGGGAGGGGGGGAGGGAGAAGCATGTAGTTATATCCTGTAGGAGTCCTGTGATTACATTCTCAGTGGCCTCTTTAAGAGGGATTTCCTCCACCCATCGAGTGAAGTAATCAGTTGATGTGAGGATCCCTTTGTGGATGAAACTTGAAGTTGGATTAACCATTATGATGAAGTCCAAACCTCATTATGTGAAGGGTTCCTCAAATAGGATGGGGTTGAGAGGAAAGGCCGCGCTTCTCCAAAAACCATTGAAAACCTGGAAAACCTTACATCTGTTTATGTCAATGAACAAACTTGGCCAAAATTATCCTTCTTGTAGGATTTTTATGGTTATAGTCTGGGTGGAAAAGTGGCCTCCCAATCTCCTGTGATTTAATTCTCATAGGACTCTTTCAGCATCTTCATTGTCTAGGCATCTCAACAGGATTCCATTAAAAATCCTCTTAAAAAGGAAATTGTTGATCATAGTAAAATTGGCCCCTTGTTGCTTATAATACCTCCTCTTTTTCAAGGGGAGATGGCTTGGATATTCCCCAGTCTAAATAAAATGTACCATGTCTGAGACCCAACTATTTGAATTACTTTCTTGGAGATATAGTATCTCCTCATGTTCATCTTCAATTAGGGGCATGGAGTTTTGTGTTAAATATTGACACAAACCCCTACCCCTTACAAGATTTTTGGGCTTTACCTTAATGCCATATTCAAGGATCTTAGTAATCCAATTGGCTCTTTTATCAGTTATATCACCCTCCATTATCTATTCTTTTATGGTGGAGTGAGCCACCATGACCTAGATCCTATTATGAGTGACAAGGTGTTGGAATTTCATCAAGCCTTTACTGTGGCTTGATTCTGACTTTCTACAAAATTATACCTTGTTTCATAGTCATGAAGGGTCTTTGAAAAGAAGGTGATCATATGTTCCTCTCCTTGTGACTCTCCTTTCTGTGTTAGTATAGATGCTACACTATGCTTTCCCCCATAAACATACATAATGAAATCCTTTGAGAAATCTGGATTATGCAGCACCGGGGTGGATGCAACAACCTCTTTTATCACCTTGAAGGCCAGATGAACTTCAAAGGTCCACTTGAAACTGAGGTCCTTTTTCATCATAAGAGTGATCAGGTGGATCATGTTGACAAATTCCAAAATGAACTTGCTAATAAAGCTGATTTTTCCTTGGAAAAATTGAACCAATTTTTTATTGTCTGATAAGGGTAGCTCTAGAATGGTCTTAATTTTCTCAGGATCAATGGAGATTCCCTCCTTTGACACAATATGTCCCAGGAGTTTTCCTTGGGGAAATCTAAAGACACATTTCTTTAGGTTCAGGGATATTCTAAATTCTTGACATTTTTTGAATACAACCTCTAAGGCATCGAAGTGATCCTCCGTTGTTTTGGTGAACACCATGAGATCATCGAGATATTTAAGGATCACTTTGTTTATCAGTGATCAAAATGTGGAATCCATGGCCCTTTAAAAGGTATCCCCAGTGTTTATGAGTCCAAAAGGCATTTTTTCATTAGAAAAAGTTCCACATTTGGTTGTGAATGTTGTCTTGTGTTGATCCCTTTCTACGAGCCATATTTTATTATAGCCCAAAAAACCATCAAGTAGAGAAAAAATATTTGATCCTGCGGCTGTCTATAATATTTTTTCCATAGAGGGAAAATTGTAGTGTCCCTTTAGGGAGACCCTTTTTAGATCTCTGGAATCCACGCAGAGCTCGATTTCACCATTTTTGTTTCTTACTAGGACTAAATTGGAGACCTACATTGTGTGTTTGATAGGAAAGATTATGTGAGCCTCTAGTATTTTCCTCAACTCCTCAGCCATGAGGGATTCTATCTTTAGATTCACGGGCCTTTATTTTTGACACATAGGCTTAGTCCCTTCTTCAAGGTTGATGGTGTGATGAATGATGTCTTTATTGTAACCATGCCAATCATGATACATCCAAACCATCACCTTATCATACTTATGACATAAGGCCACGAGTCTCTCTCTCTTTATTTTAAGTCACTGATTTCCCTAATTTTAGTCATCTCTCCTTAGTTACTTCTAGTTTGACATAGTCCTCCTTTATTTCTGCAAACTTCCTTCAATCATAACTAGCATCGTTTGAGTCAAAGAGACTCTCTAGGGTTATTAACCATTTTAGAAGTTTATTTATCTTAAAGTGGATAATCTTATTTCCATATTCTTCCTTGATCTTGGGCTAGAGTCGGTTTTTAAATTTATCAGACTGCTGAAAGAAGTGTATGATCTGCTAGTCACTATTAAAGACCTTCCAATGGCAAAAGTTGTCAGGAATAGCAGGACAAATGACTAGTTTTATGGTGTTCTCATTTGCTATCAAATCCTGAATTGGGTTGAATTGCGACCCGATCAAGGCCATCCTACCAACCTCTATATTTGGATTATGGGGAATCACTTTGATATTGAAAGCTTCAAAATCATCTATGAGATCCCATACCCAATGCCGATAGGATCTCATCTTAGGATTCTTTGTGGCGGAAATATTTCTTACTTGTGTTACTACCAATTCTGAGTCGTCAAAGACTCGTAGTTATTGGATGCCTTCTTTTCGGGCCATAGTCAAACCATGCACCAAGGCCTCATATTCTACCTTGTTACTGGTACAGGAGAACTGGACACAAAATGACTAAAGTATCTTTCTTCCACTTGGGGACGGTAATTAGACTCCAACTCCTGAGCCATTCTTTCTTTTGGCCCTATCAAAATGTAGGGTCCATATATGGGAATCTTTGGAGGGATTCGTTTTGCTTTTATCATATCCTTTTGTGACCTTAGGGATCTCAGAGTCCTCATAAAAAATGATATAAGTGCCCAAACCAGTGGAGTCAAATTTCTCAAAAGGGATCACCTAGAGGAAGGTTGGAAAAATGACCCACTAGATCAATAGGGTCTATGTCTTCTATGCATGATTCCTCTTCCCTAGTAATCATGGCATGGGAAGCTTCAAATCCTGAAGTTTTCTGGTCCATTATGTTCTCCTTAGAGTAAGGGGTTCGAACAAGACCTTCATTTTGGACCCATATTTGGTTCGCAGAATCAGATGAGACCAATCTAGAGACATATAGCCTCCAATATTAGTTGTAAAATCATGGAGAGAGGCAAAGTCCAAAGATAGGTCGGACGTTGATTACCACAATATCTTGCAGGATGGTTATATTCGAGAAAGAATAGAGTTGTAATGGGAGTCCCTTGATGGCCCCAATGGTTTGGAAAGACCTCCCATCGGGTTGCATTACTCCCCTCTTGAAGGGTTCATATTTATTACCCAAGGCATCTGTAAATGATTTGGGCATGACTAAAGTGCTAGCACAAGAGTCTATCATAGAATTATGAAGTGATTGTTTTCCTATGATAAGAGTCATAAAGAAAGGGTTGGGCTTGGTTTACTCACATCTACCTTTTGATTTAATGGTAATGCCTCTATTGAGACTTGGGTGGATTTTACTCATTCCTTCTCCTTACCAGAGGTGGTTGGATTGTCATTTGGTTTGAGTTCTTCTTGGAGAAATTCCTTTTTCTCTGGGATGATCAGAAGATCCCACAAGGATGCATTAGCTAGTTCTTTCTTGAGTTATTAGAACACGTTAATTGGTCCAGGTGGAAATAATTTAGATGATGACTGGTGTTTCATTCCCTCACTAGTAGGGTGGGGTACATCTTGGTTCTGAATAGTTCCACTTGGAGATTCTTTTATGGTTATAGGTGTTGATATGGCTACGATGGTTGATGGCTCTTTCTGTATCTTTTTAGTCATGCTTAGGATCAAAGCATCAGCCTCTAGGATCCTTTTCTTAAAGCAAGTGTTAAAATTAAATTGAACTAGATTTGAAACAAATGATTCATTTATAAATATAGATTCTTCTCCTCTTACCCAAGAGAAAAAAGCATGCTCTGGTGCGATCTCCACTTCTTGTTCTGGGGACATCCCTTAAATATGTGTGATGAAAGTAACATTTTAGACTCCCACGGACTGATGAGGTCTGGATGTATCCACATCATAGCCTTCTATTGATCATTATTCAAACCCATTTTGTTGCAAGTTCCCTTTAGGGAAAGTCTCTTGGCATGTGGGAATTATTACAAGGGAAACACCGCACATTGGGGTCTTCAACTAAATGGTTTTTTTCGGGTACTATCTATCTTCCGCTATTATGTGGAACAATTTGGAGCAATGTTTAGTACAAGAACTAGTTGTTTACATGGCTACGCGGGTGATGGTCTCTGGGTATTATGATATTGAGAGGAATAAGCGGGCCTGCCACCTTGATAATTTTGATAATTTTTTCTTGGATAGGTGGCCTGATTGCTTTTAAGATTTACATCTTGTTATAAAAGTTTCTAGAATATGTTTCATTTCCTCCATTTTGGGAGAAGAAGATGATGATGCGGTAGTGGGAGTTGGGGACGAATGAGCATATGGGTAGTTATACAAGGATGTAGGGGCTTGAATGAGGCTTGGTACCTATGTTTGTGGAAGAGGGGATATCGCAGGATATATTGATAGAGGGGTTCTGGGGGGAAGTTTCTGGACATATATTAAATTGTTCTCAGCTTGGACAAAAATATTATAGGCTTATGACAAGGAGTCTCCTCCCAATGATTGAATCATTACAAAAATATTTGAGTTTAGAGATTTTAAATAAAAACCAATAGCCATACTTGTGGGTTTCCTTGCTAGGACCAAGGATCCTTTGCCAAGTTTTATGGAACCTGGTGTTGAAATCTTTCATTAGATCTTACAGGCCCTTCTTGATGTTGATAAGTTATTTTAGGAGTGAGGATCTATCCCCTTTATCACTAAATCTTGCTACCAATACATTTCCCAACTTGGTCCCAAGTGTCGGATAGTATTAGGAGTTAGGGATCGGTACCAATCCAAAGCCTTCCCCTTAAAGGAAGAAGCTAGACAATGGTAAGGTGGCATGTTTTTTTTCCCTAATATAATGTACCACACATATTTCTACTACGTCTTAGAGGTGTTCCTCTAGAGTTTTGAACTCTTCTCCACTAAATTTGGCCAAAAATGCCTTTAGTGAGTTATCCGAGAATAGGATTCTACACCACTGGGGTGTGGGTAAGATGAGTAGACTCCCTTGATTCCATGAGACATGAACTGTCTCATGGGGTTGAGCTTGGAGGTGAGACCATATAAAATAGGTTTGAGAGTTCTAGTTGACTGTATAAGAAGGGCATAACTTGGTGGAGATGTTGAGAGAGTCTCAGTTTAGAGGAGACAAAGACCTTTGAATCTATCTACCTCTTCTATGTATGCAAGGTGGAGATAAATGTAAGTATTCAAACACATGCCTTCATCCCTTAGTCCTTTCCCTCTTGTTCGCATTCATCTTGTAGAACTAGAGCAGATACCAACTTAGTAATACTAAAATCGGTAGATTTTTGACGATGGAGTATACAAGATGTGTAGATGTTCAGTCCCACTGGGCATGCTAGGAAAGCTATTGATGATTATCTTTGTGGATTAACCGTCAGAGTCGTGGGATACCTTAGGGAAGTGGGACATGCACCCTAAGATAACCTCTACAATTTTACATATGTTAGATCTTCTCTATGGTGTGAGATAAGGTTAGGAGGAAAACTGAAATAGAAATGTCAAAATTAACTAAGGCAATGCACCAGAATACAACTCTTAAAAAGATACAGAAATGATATCCTGGGAAATTATCTTAAAATAGTTTGAAGAGCGTATTAAAGCATGATCTACCTATTTTTAGAAGTATCTTAGATTTATCAGAGGCTAATGAAGGTATGAAACAGATAACAATATGTAGATGATAAATACATAAGTTGAAAACCCAAGGGCGTATAACATGATAGATCTATCAAATTTATCTAAAAACTACTTAGTAGTGAAAGAAGAAGGACACAAAATATTGAAAGCTAAAGATGCATAGAACAAGAACTCTTTATTCATAGTGAAAATAATACATAAGGCCGATAGTGGACACATATTACAACTTTCCTTCTACAACATAGTCTTGCTAAGGCTAGCCAATACAATAACTGAAGCCTTAGAATCCCTTTGTCATACTATCTCGTATGTTTTCTTTTCTAAGGCTTCTACTCTCCTTGCTCTTGGATTAAAACACTCCTTTTATAGATCTTCTTGGCTCTGGCTTCAATGTATAGAATCAGAGCCTTCCACCGAAAACATTCAATTTTATTAAGATGATCTTCATTGTTCTGGGTCAATATCTCAACTACTTGTTCGTTATATTTCCGATTGGCTTTAATTCATCCAACTTGCACTCCTTCGAGTTGGTGATGATCCTTTTATGCTGGAGGTCATGTGGACGCTTGTTTGGGGGTCTTCCCTAGGAATTTGATCTTCCGTGAACTGATGCTTGAGAGACACATGGATGGGCACACACTTAGTTTGGGGATCTTTCTTCTTTTTCTCATATTTGAAATTGTGCTCTCGGAGACACATGTGGAGAACCTGTGTGTCCTCTACTATGTTTTTGAATTTTAAATCTGCATAGGGACAACCTTTATCAGGTTTGGGACATGTGGACAGAGGCAACGCAAGTTTGAGAACATTCCTTCTCTTTCTTCATGCCTCGACTGTGCTAGCCAAAGGGATGCGTGGACACCTTCCGCATTCAGCTTCATAGTTAGTTGATTTCAGGCTATAAGTGAACAAAAGAAACTAGGGCTATAGCGAATAAAATACGGTGATTCGTTAAAGAGTCTTATACAAAAATAACTCTACAAACCTGGCTCGACCTGAACTTATCACCACAGAACCTCACTAAATACCTATTCAATGACCTCCATCTCCACTTTGCACAGTACCATGAGATCCTAGTTCGACACATTTGAGATCAGGTGTGGTGCATTGCAGTGGTTTGGAGGGAAGTAGCTCTGAGAAACTAGGTGAGAAAAAATAAATGCACCATACTCGCTTTCACATGACTGCAAGTAAAGGACCACCCTGTGTTTAGCATCAATGAACGGCTACAGGCTTTCACGATTTGGACTATAGTTCTTCAGGCGGTAGATCAATATGGTTCAAGCTTTCCACTTCGACAAAATAAGTGAAGTAAAAGAATATGGGATTACATACCAACTGATCCAGGACTCATAGCAACATTCCTAGTGTAAAGCGGTACCCAAAATCACCATCCACGGACCTGAGAAGTCATTTGCTAAGGATTGCCCATCGTACAAGGATTAAAACAAGTAAATTTATTTTTAATTTCCACATGCATATGAGATGACATGGTATGACCTTGAGCAAAAAACCGAAAGTCTCTTCATCACGCCCTCATAAAGGTACAAGTGAATCTAAAGCAGGTGGAACCTAAGGACCACACACTTGTCACTAGCGATATATAACTTGATTCAAGCATGCTGGCCAGAGCTAAACAATTTGCCTCCATCTGGTGACTCCCACTACCATTCATCAAGTCTGATGCTCTTAGTTTCTTTGATGAAGAGATTGTATCTCTCCAATTAGGCTGAGGCTAACCCCGCTCTATTCAGAGTGGTGTCTACTTCATCGATAATGTATGAATGGGGAAGCATGATGTTCAATGGAGGTTCCATTATCAACATCAGTTCCTCCCATACTTAGAATTAAATGTGCTAATTCCTACCAAGGTACATACATAGGGAGGACCGAGTTATTTTTGACATTAATTTAAGGATGCCATGAATGTCAAGTCTTATGCACCGAGCATTCATGGACATTCACGTTGGCAACCATCGAGCCATTCTTGAAGGGATTCTATGTCTTAAGGGGATATTCTCATAGAATTTGCTGCTGGGTGGTGAGCTTGGCTTTGCACCACCCGAGGAAGTCTTCCTTCAACCCTACATTCACTGTTTGAAATTTGAACATGAGGGGCACAACTGGATTACCATGCAGTGAAGATGAACCTGATCTACCATTCAAGACCCGCAAGGATGCTGAAGTAAAGAAAATTGATGAAAATCAATATCAAAGGCAGTAGTTGGGGCATCAACCATCACTTCTAATGAATAGGTTGCCTCATCTACAAAATTTCAAATGTCTATACACTATTCCACCCGGAGCTCTTCTATTTCACACAGAACTTGGACTTTCTAAAGTTGGTCCATCATCCATACCCATCTACTAAACTCAATCATTTTATGTTTCAAATTCCAAATCATTTAGTGACTCATCTTATCTAGATACCCACACATCAACCATCGATCCCTTAGAAGGTTTCTTTCAACCCCTGCACTCAATTGCACTGTACCACCTAGTTACTACCATTAATGCAGCATGGGTGCCAATTCCTTTTACTACAGAGCCAGGGTAACCTTCATGAGACATGGATCACTATAGGTCACCCAGTAGGCAAAGCCTTCACATCAACAATTGAGTTGTCCCCACCTGTCACACTATCCTAAAGAATGGGGGAATTAGGGTTTCTACCTACTCTTCTGATCTACTCTTCCTTTTCTTGACCATTATCATAATTGGTAAAGGGGATGCATCTATAAAGGTTCCGCTTTGATCCATACCTTCCTCCCCCGTTGCACCCCTCTTCTAGGGCTTCAAGCCTTTGGCTCCTATGAACAAGGCCGCCATATGTAATGGCATTTCTTACCTCATCTAAGCATAAAGACCATAGTGGTATCATATTTTTTGAACCATCTTCCATGGAGTAATATAATGGTACTCTTTGATTCATTGATATATCATCTACATCCCATTTGTGTTACTTCACCACTTGCACTCTACGGATTCTATGCTTGCTAGGATTCATGTGCTCCTAACTTCCTTGTTTCATAAACATCAGGGTTCATGGGATGTTTTGTGATTTTATGGAACATGGTGAATGTGGCTGCAATCTGGTATGTACATGCATGTATCCTGACCATGATCCAAGTTGACACACCTTCTATCAATTTTTTTTTAGGCTGGGAAAGTGATTCACACTCTTTTATCTTGGTACCTATCATTGCTTCTAATGTAGGATTCTTATATTCACTGCATGTTGCTCTTCCTATCTCACAAACCATTGTTAGGATGAGGTTTACCATAGATTTTTACATTCACACTTAGGAGTAGTTTTGGTAGGTAGGATTCTAAAGAAAGGAACAATACCTTCTTCATAGGGTTATCTCAAGCCCGCAAGCTCCCACAGCTTTCCTCCGAGGGATCATACCCCATGATTATGTAGATCCTACACCGATATGCCCGGTATTGACATGCTAGCCATTCGGGGGGTCCACAATATCATAATTATTCCTGATAGCACTAAACCCATGAGACAAAAGCTGTGAAAAATTATCATTAGCATGGCTCTTGACCTAACTGAAGAAGGAACTTGTAGAAATAATGACATGATGCTCAGTAGATATAGAAGGATCTTTGTTCCTAATTGGCTTAGCCCACTATAGATGTTAGTCATACCTATGGATCAGGTGCATGTAATAGGATTTATCTTGCAGTGAATGAGATAAAGCCTTGAAACTCAAGATTTTTGATGTCTTCGTTGAAAATCGTCAACCATTCTATTGTTGATTCAAGTACTATATTACCTTTTTCCAATTATGGACTCGACCCTGAAGTAACCATTCATTTCAACTTAGCTCGATAAGAAGGATAGTAATGAGTAGGCAATAAAGTGAATCATTTGATGAATAAGGAGTGCACCTTTTAGAATGTCATGTTCACTATGAGTATTATGACTCAAATCATGAGAGGATAAATAAATGGACATTGTCTTGAGGTTCATCTCAGGATTGAATCCCATGGTAGTGGACACTTAAAAATATATCATAGATAGATGTAGACAGGAGAACAAAAATTTGTTGGTCATAAAAGAAGCCTATACTCCTTTAGGTAGTCTTGTCCATGGACCTAAACAGGTCCAACAAGTGTGCAGGGCATAGCCCCTCTTTGAGATTTTCAAAGTGAAACTGGTTTATTTCTAATTCTTATCAAATAGAGACTCCCTCAATATGTGTAAATCTACACTATTATAACTTGCTAGGGGGGTATTGGGATTACTCCCTCCAAGTAGAGGCAATTCCAAGCTATGCCATACAGTACATAGTATATAAAAGAATTCCAAGAAGACTATTTCTACAAAATAAAAATAAAATATTTTGAACCTTCCCACATTGATCAGCTTCATGAAGACCTCAAGGAGTCAGTAAATAGAGCCAAAATATACTTGCATAACATCGACCAGTCTATAAAACAATACTGATGAACATATGACAATATTAGGAATGAATCCAACAAAATAAAAACATAGATCTAACTTAATGAAAGACTTGCCTGATGCAAATAACACATATCATTAAGCACAAAGTCTGAACATATTGTATTACAACATTTCTTCTGTTACAAGAAAACACTCCACCTCACTTTCCTCTCCTCACTTCTCTTCTTCTACCTATTCAAGGGACATGTTCACCTAGAATACAACAAGTATTCTAGTGATTTATAGTAACTTCTCTCACCCTTAGAAGACAAAAGAAAACCAACCACTGACTTACAAAATGTCTTACAAGATATTTACATAAACCCATCCTAAAAATGCTCAATAGTTGACTTTGAGAAAGTTTTGGATGGCATTTCATCCTCATGGTGTAACATGGATGAGGTCATCATAAATGCCAACAAGCTTTTTAAATATTTCCTATACAAGACTAGACCTTTGACACTTACTTTATGGGATTTCTTCTCCTTTCACCTTCCTCAACTTGGTCCTCTTCTCTTTTGATCAGACTCAGGTGTTGATGTGAACACTACACTCGATATTCCATAAACTTTCTGATCATTGCCTAGTGTTGTTCATGATATGGACCTTTGAAATGGTCACCAATGACTTCACAAGTTTATTTCTCATTCTTGAGCTTGTCAGGTAACCCAGAAAACTCCTTGCATGCATCGATCAAGAAACCAATGAAATCACGGAATGCCAAGAGGTATTGATTGACTCTTGGTCAAAAGTGACCTCTGGTTCCAATCCTTGAGTGACTATAGCCTTAAACAGATTGCTGGAATGTATCATTTGCTTCCCTCAAGTTATACGATTCATTGAACATCCCTGGAGACATTTTTGTAACTATCTGCTCCATGTTGTATTGTGCATCCAGGGGCTTCATCTTTGATTTTATCAGTTCTCTCCAGGATATATTCCATCTGATCAACCTAGTAATCTAATGCAATGAGAGCTTTATTATGTGCCCAAGGGTGATCGATGATGCCGACCTTTAATAGGTCCTCAGCTTGTTATCTCGTAAAATTGACAAGGGCAATTTTTACCGATAACCATACCGAAAATTTTGTTTCGATCCCTCGCTAGGGATCCCTTGCGTTCGGAACGTTGCAAAATCTCTTTCCAGGAAAATCTGGTTTTTCGAACTTAGTCTTTTTTGATCTTTTTTGGCTGGGCGCATGGAATGACTATGTAACACCAAATTTTGGTGTGCCCCCTTTAAAGCCTTCGGCGCATATTTTTCTAGTGTCAACACGACTTTTCGGTGCGCCTTATATGTTGAGTCTTCTCTGTGTGTGCCAAGGTGCATGTGCCTTCATGTTAGCACAACTTTTGTTGTGCCACTTTTCGGTGCGCTAAAGGGCACACATAATCTCATGAAAACATAACTTTTGGTGCGCCAAAGGCGCGCTTAGTTTCATGCTGGAAAATGCTTTGGTGCGCCAAAGGGCGCATACTTTCCTATGTCAACAGTAATTTTCATGCGCCCTTTATAAAGTTGGTGGCGCATTTATGACTAGCTCACCTATATATATATATATATATATATATATATATATATATATATATTATATATGTGCATTTGCGCGCCCACAAATGTCATTTTCACCAGACTCAAAGCACGTGATTTCTTTTCTCTGAGCCTGTCAGCCCCTGCCTCGTCGTTTTCAACGCATTGTGGACCCGTTGCACGATTTCTCACTATTTATACGGGTAAGTGTTCTTGTCTCTTCCATGTGATTTACTTTCTTGGTTCTTTGTGCTTGCTGGTTTGGTTTTTGAAATGCATGTGTTGAGCTAGCCCTCCCCCCGTGCTGTCCTTCCTTATTTTCCTCCCCCTCTTTCCAGATCTGCTGGTAGAGGATGTTATCCTGAAACAATGGTTTGTAACCCTTCTAGTTTAAACCATTTCATTACCCAAGTAACCTTTCAAAAGAGGAAAAGAGGAGAAAGAGAATCTGAACCATGTAAAGACCCCTCTGAGGGTGATCAAGTTCACTGTTTTCCTTCGGCGCATCTGTCACCCCTGCAACATGAACTAAAATCCGCGCCAATGGCGCACCCATCTTTGCCTGCTACATCATAAACTTCTGCGCCCTCTATGGCACACCAAGCTTCCTTGTTGCATCACATAAATCTGCGCCCCCTTTGGTGCACCCAGCATCTATGCAACATCAGCTTTATTCGCACTAAGTACAAGGCTTTGAAGGCGCAGGCGCATCTCTCCTTACAGCAACATCATGTTGTGTAGACCCTTCGTGTGCCGCGCCATGCTCCCTTTGGCACACGAAAATTTCTTGTTACAAAAACCATACATGTGCCAAAGGGTGCACCAGATCCCAATGCAACATGAAAAATCCATGCACCTTTGGTGCATCCTATCTCCATGTAACACGATGTTTTTATGCGCCCTTTTGCAAAACTGCAACCTACAGTCCCTCATGCGCCATGCGCCGTTGGTGCTGAGTTTAACCCTTGCAACAATTTCCCCGTGTGCCTTACCTATTTAGCCCTGTAAGCTTTTTTCATGCGCCATGCACCTTGAGCCTCAAAATAACTAACTCTTTCTTTTGTTAACACTTCAATGGAAAATCAAATGGCTAATACAACCTTTTTGGATTGGGTCTCGCTTCTTCTTCGTGTAGATCAGCAAATAAACTTGGAAGAACATATGTCAACATCCAGCAGGAGGCCTACCAAATCCAAGGGAAAGGCCAAACTTACAAAAGAAGAGATGAAATATAAATATCAGAGGGTCAGAATGCCCGAGTCCCAGGCCGAGTGTAGCCTGGACGTCAGAGACTCAGAATTGGGACATATTGATATGGAGGAATTCTGGGCCAGAACTCAGAAGGTCACAAGGAGGCCATGGATGGACAAACTGATAGGCAGTGCCCTGCACTTCGCCGAAGGAATCCCGGTCAGCACCGTCAACAACGAATTCATGATGGTGATTGCCCAATGTTACAACAAAGACACAAGGTGTGTCATAAACAGCAAGGGCGAGGTAGTCATTGACCTCACTGCCCGTCACTTTGAGATAATACTCAGCATACCTCACCACCGGCACTTTGTGGCCGTCAGTCAAGCAGATTGCATTAAGGCCTGGGATGACAATGCAGATCAGTGTATGCAACTAATGAATGAGGTTTACTTGAAAAACAAAAAGGTAGTAACCCGGTGGCCCCAAATCATCCACCGCAGCGATTTCTCAGAGGAGCTCAGCGACACCATTACGTTCCTGAGCAGGGTCTTCGGGCTTTCTGATGCCCATTATTTCCATAAATGGATGCTGCGGTACTTAGAGACCATGAACAAGAATATGCCTGATCAGCACTTTTGCTGGGGAGAAATTATAAGCAGCACAATCTCTGAGCAGCTACAACAATTTAGCACAATGGGAACATTCCATATGAACTCCTATGTGGTCTACACTGCAGCATCAGAGAGGGACTATCCAGGCCTGACGCGGAGTGGAGTTTGGCCTCAGGTCAAGATATACGAGTACTACCTGGAATTGAGGCTAGAGAATAGCATCTCCCAATTCACAAAAGTTAACGATGTGTTTTTCTATCACATCATTTGCCTATTGAGGCCGAATATGACTTATGGTCACACGACCAAAAGCATAGTAGCAGCCACTGAGAAATGGGGGGCCTTGTTCACCCAGTTTCCCACATTCACCTATCTAAGGGCTGCCAACTTTTTAGGAGAGCCAACCAGGCTACCGAGGTATGCCGGACCTAAACTGATTCTGCTGGAGCTATCAAGGCAGTTGATCACATACCACGAGAAATGCCTGAAAAGAAAGAAGGGTGGAACTCCTTTCCCCCTCACAGTTGGCCGATATACATGCTCCAGCCACCACAAGGTGAAGGAAATGTTCGCAGAGCTGGAGCTGCTCAATTTAAGACATGATTTCCAAGCCAGGCCTACCTTCGACCCAAGGAGCTATCTGCCAAGGGCGAAACTTGATCCAATCCATGTCCCTCAGATTGAGGACATTTACATTGACATCATCCATGAGGTGGAGCTCAGGAGAAAGGATCATTCTCACCTAGCATTGCCAGAAAACATCCAATACGGGATAGCCATTGTCCCCAAAGGCTTCCAAACTACGGAAGATGAAATAGACAAGGTATATACTGACACAGATGGGGACAATTGGCCCTTTCTGGCCATTGATAGAACTAAGGCCCCTTAGACAATTGAGGAGAGGGTCAAGGAGACTCTGCGTAGGATAGAGCATTGGTGCCGTATGAATGGACTAATCTACCTTGGGGTTGATTTCACAACCTCCCCGTTGGGCAACGCACCTCCACGATCCAAAAAGTAGCCTAAAGGCAAGGGGAAAGGTGCAGAAGGTGAATCCAGCACCATTCTGGAAGAAGCCCTTGAGAGTCCTCCTTCTGTGGCACCCGAGTAGGTAATAACTCTGGCTCACGCCAGAGAAAGAAGCAGAAGAGGATAGTTCCCATTGGCCCATCCACTCAGGATGTCGGCATTGCTACAACAACTGAGGTCCCTTCTATCCTTTCTTATTCTCTTCCTTCCCCTCCTCGAGCGACTCAAGCGACCATCCCTTTGGTCGTGTCTTTTGTCCCCTTCTTCTACTGTTTCCCCCGCTTCTTCGTCTATCTTCTCTTCCCTCGCTGATCTATCCTCCTCCATTTCTTCCCTTATCTCTGAGCTCCCTTCCCTTCCTATGTCTTCCGCAGCTGCAGTTTCCCTTCCTTCCGTGGGCACTTCTTCGGCTATTCTCTCAATGCCGCTGCCACGTGTCTCCACTTTTTTCCCCTCTACTACTGCAGCTGTCCCCCTCCTCTATTTCTGGTCCTTCTACCATGGGTCCAACCTGGATCTCTCAGTAACTAAGTCAACAAAAGAGGAAATTTCCCATCGCTCCGATGGACTTTTCTGTGATCCCATCTAAGGGGGCAAAGAAGCATAAGCCTGTCACACGCTTCTCTCAAAGTGCTGCAGGAGAGAGAGTTATGGAAATCGCGTACCCCAATCCCCTCAAAGAGAAAAAGGATCTGTCTCCGATAGATTTTACTGTGACCCAAGTCACAATGGGGACATCTTCCAAAAGTCTTCAAGGGGAGGCTCTTTTTGCAGTTGACGTCCTCTGCAAGAAACTTAAAGAGATAAAGGAAGAGAAAAGGCAACTGAAGGAGAAAAACAAATATCTGCTCTAAGCCTTACAGAAGATGGGTAGTGCACCTCCCACAACTGCCGCCAAGACTTCTGAGCTTCTCAGCCAGGAGAAAATTAATGAGTATGCCAAGATCGGTGAGCAGGGTATGGCCGTTTCCGCTTGGAGGAGCCAAATCCTCAAAGATAGCAAAAAAGTGATCGCCGAGTTCTCCGACTTGTACCTGAACATTAGTAAGGTGAATAAAGAGCTCCAAGCGTTAGCAGGGCCCATATCAGAAGAGCTGGAACATGCCAGACTGTAGCACGAGACCTTCTAACAAATGTTCAACTGTTCAGTCGAAGATCTGGTCAAGTTCGGCATCTTCGGCCATCCAAGGGCCCTCAACAAAATCATGTCCACTCTGGACTATCGGGTGGATCAGCTAGAATTTATTCTAGAAAAGATTGACAAAGTCAAGGAAGAATCCCTGGATGCGATGCACCAAATGGAACAGATTGTTCTTAATATGTTGCTAGGGTTACTTACTCCTTCCTTCACTTTAAGGAAAGCTGATGAAACCACCCGGATCTTCAAGGAGATCGCTTCTCAAGGAACGGGGCCAGAGGTCACATTTGACACAGAATCTATCAACAACCTGCTGGCCTGTAGGGACTTCATCGGGTTCCTCATTGAGGTGGAAAAGGACTATTCCAAACTCCCAGAGAAGCTCATAGATGAGCGGGAGACTTGTGAGGCGATAAGTGATAGGCACAAGGATCCTTCCCAGGATCAACTAGGGCCAATAATCAACAAGTTCATGGAATACCGCTCTCAGTTCCATATCTCGTCACCTGAGGAGCAACAAAAGCAGTCCACCCCCTTTCGGCTGCAAGATGATGATGACGAATAGCTGCTTCTTCTTCTTCTTCTTCTTCTTCTCTTTCTCTTCTTTTCGTCTTTCTTTTTGGAAATATCTGGAGTATGTTGATACAAATGATGACGTCATCCATGTTGCATCATGGGATGATGTCATCCATCAAGTTGTAAAAAGTCAACATGACTTTTAGATATTTTGTAAATATCTTTGTAAATAGTTGTTGGCTCCTTTTTGCCTTCTTTTCTCTTCTTCTTCTATAAATACTCCAATACTTGTAGTATTGTGGGATGGATGAATATCTTTCAGATGAAAAATAGAAGTGAAGAAAAAAGACTTTGAGCTTTCTTGTAACAGAAGAAAACAGTAATACAAATATTGAGACTTTGTACTGAATAGCTGTGTTATGCATCAGACCTTTCTTATGTTAGATCTGTATGTGTTTATTCTGTTAGATTCATATCTACTTTTTTGTCATTTATTCATCATCAGTATTGCTTTGTTTGTTTATGCAAGTAGGTTTGGCTCTGTTTACTACCAATCCCAAAACATAAATCTTCTGACCTTTCTGCTTTGGAATTCATTTCTTTTCTTCCTTCGGACCTGCTCTTTCTTCATTCCCTCTTCCTTTCCTTTCTTTTCACAGTCGGAAACACCCCTACTGGGATGAGATCCCAAACCCCCGAAGGCAGAATCTGTGAGACTTGCATAGATTCCTGCTGGTAGAATAGCAATAAACCAGTTTCACTTTGCTGACTCAAAGAGGGGCTACGCCCTGCACACTGTTGGCTCGTCTATCCATAGATCTGCCCAAGCAACAGATTTTCAGACCAACAGTTTTTGGCGACTCTGCTAGGGATCGAACAGATCTACCAGATCTATGATGGTGGTAGGATTGAAAAATAGAAAAAATCAGAAAAATCACCGTCTGTTTGCAATCTCAAACTTTATATTAAAAATCCAAAATTTTGCAAAAGTGCTTCAAATTGAAGATTTTCTTCTGAGATCCATAGATCTGGCCTAGTTACAAATCTTTAGTTCGCTGATTTTTTATAAAAATCAGTATTTTTCCGTAGATCTGAATTTTTGACTGTTTATCAAAAGTTTGAAATTCTTTGAAAAGGTCAAAAACGGATCCGAAAAATAAGCCAGCTAATCTTCTCTGTCATTTTATCCTCATTGTTATTTGTCATTAACCACAATCATTTTTATGAAAAGGATAGTTTTTAAATATTTAGAAAAGTATATGATGCTGGTTTTTGACAGAAAAACCAGAAAATCAGCAAGTACAGCCAAAAGGAAATTCCAAATCTGTGCCATAACGTTGCAGATCTGGAAAGGCACACTGGCAAGTGAAATTTTTACGCGCAGCAGGAGATCCCGTGGAGAAGCTGATCCTACTTTCGATTTGCTTCAAAGGCATAATTTCAGTGTAACACTGGCACACTTTTCAGCGCTAAGCTCGGCTGGCCGGTCATCCAGGAGTCTCTCGCCTTCACGAAAGAAGAGTCTTTTGCAAGGGGCATCCACATCCCTTTGTAGTGCCTTGCTACTCAACGAAACCATACTTCCAGCTCGTGTTCTTTTTCTTGCCTTTCAAATGGCAGTACCATGGGGAAATGCTATGGGTCCCTTGGCTTTACCACATCTAGTTCACGGGCTCCCTCACGGAAACCGAAAGAATTTTTCCCAAATTCGACGGGAGCGGAAATCAAAGCACGGATTCCCACATATCTACATTCATCATGTCATGCAGTATTTTGGATGTAACTCATGAAGATGTGTCGGTTCGCCTTTTTCTGGAAACCCTACAAGGACCTGCAGCTGAATGGTTTCAACATTTACCAGCCGGATCTATTACCAGTTGGGCCACCTTGCGGGATGCTTTCGAAGACAGATACAAGCCTTCAGAGGATGCATTTGCATTATTATCACGAATCACTCACCTAAAGAAGGAGGCCAATGAGACCATGCACGATTTTATCGCCCGGCTTCAATGCACTAATCAATCGTGTCCCTGTTGCCATGCTTCCAACGCCGGAAAATCAAAAGTGTTTCTTCGTAAACGCTATGAGTTCGAAAGTTAGTTTCTTACTCCTTCAAGAGCGAGTAGCTACCTTAATTCTCGCCCAAGCCGCTGCCATTCGAATAGAGGATAATTTGATAATATCTGGCGAATTGAAAAAGGAATCAGCCAAGCCTAAATCTTTGGGCCCTTCGCCCACTACTTCGTCTGATCCAGCCTTTCAAAAGATGGCAAATGACTTGCTTGCATTAAAGAAGCAGTTGGCCCAGGCCTCCCCCAGTTCCTCATACCGGGATATTCCGCAGAGGAATTTCGTTCCTAACAATGTTTCACAAAGGCCGCGCTTACCCGCAACTGCTCCACGGTTGGCACTTGAGGCTCCTCCGGTCAACGCTCTGGCCGAAATCGAAGAAGAAGAGCAGTATTATGAAGAACCTTCGTCTCAGGGCGAAGATGATCAAGATGTCGGTGAACCGACTGGCGACTCTACTATCGGGTATATGGAATTTGATGAGGAAGAATCTGATGAAGAAGAGGGTACCCAGGGATATGCAAGCGGACAGTCATACGCTGTTTTTACTCGCTCGCAAGGAAAAGAAGCGGAAGTTGCTGCCCATGTCCAGCAGGAGAAGGCCGTGTCAAACGCGCCTCCGATCATTGCTAAAAGAGGTAATCCTCTTCCTACTCAACTCCCTGGAAAATCTTTTACAAGGAAATCCTTTCCCCCTATCTCTCCTCCAAATCAATCCTCTCACGTTCCTACCAAGACCAGTAATCCTATTCCACCATCGCGAAGTGAGGGACTCATTCCTTCACCAACGCAACCCTTGGCCGCATTTGATATCATAGATCATGCAAAAAAGACCAAGATCCAAATGTCTAAAGCTGAGTATCTTCAGTCAAATCCCGAACAGCTTGTAAGATTGACCAAATATATTCAAAGTCAAGCTGTTATATCTAATCAGGTTTCCCCAAAAGGAATCCTTTCCACTCCCCCTGAATCTCACATAAATGTTGCTTCAACATCGGCATCAGGCAAGATAGAGCCTTTCTATCTCTCCCTCCTAATCAATGGACACAAGCTGAGTAACTGCATAATTGATTCCGGGGCTTCTGATAACGTCATGCCGGCAAAAGTCACCCATGCTCTGGGCCTCACTCTTACCAAGCCTTTCGGCAAATGTTATTCCTTGGAAACCAAGCAGGTTCCGTTGGTTGGCCAAATCAAAGACGCGCAATTTGCATTTGCGGCATTCCCAGATAAAAGAGTAAAGATGACAGTCCTCGTTGCTAACATTCCGGCAGCCTATGGAATTTTGCTGGGAAGAAGTTTTTGCAGCGAAGTTGGTGGAGAAATTCATATGGACTGGTCTAAAGCTAGAATTCCCGTCAAAGGCGTAATGCAGACTTTGGAGCCGGAATCACAAAAAAAGTACTTGGTTACTAGCTCTGAGGACCCCAAAGCTCAAATCCTTTTTGAATCATCAGGGATGGGGAACTATTTCTTGTCTACCGAGTCTGATAAAATGGTTGTTCTCGTTCAAGAAGGAGATCTTAACAAGATCTGGACCTTGCAGTTCGATGGCAGCTGTGCAACCAGTGGATGTGGCGCCGGAGCCGTGCTAATATCTCCCGAGGAAGAAGTCATTCCTCTCTCTTTCAAGTTGCAGTTCTTTAACACAAATAATACTGCTGAGTATGAATCTTTGTTACTTGGCATGCAAGCCGCAAAAGAAAGAGGGATTAAGAATCTGAAAGTACAAGGTGATGCGGAGCTAGTTGTGAATCAAGTTAAAAGGATTTACCAAGTGAAGAATGAAAGGCTCAGGCATTACCGTAATGCGGTGTGGGACAGCATCAAGGAATTCGATGCTTTTTCAATAGAATCCATTCCAAGGGCTCAGAATGACATGGCCGATTCATTGGCCGTTTTAGCGTCCCTCATGCTCCCACACCCAGGTTTGAGAACAAACAAATACACCATTGAGGTGGTTTTCCGCCCGAGCGTGCCAGACAATTCTCAGCATTGGCAGGTGTTCAACGATGATAATCAACTCATTGCCTTTCTAGAGAAGGTGGAAAATTTTAAAGAATTGCACTTTGAAGGATCTAGCTTCCACTTGCCGTGAATCAGTCACCAATCAAGGTGATGAATCTGAAGGGAACGACGGCATATGTCAGCTTAAAGGAAATAAAATCCCAAAGGGCCTGGTTTCTCTGGAGCGGTTGTTCAACAGGCATGACCGTTTTGTGAAAAAGAAGAGGCGAGATGACCCTGACTCATCCCCAGAAACCGAACCGGTCAATATAGGTTCGATAGAGCACCCGCAATTTGTGAACATTGGCAAATGTTGCACGCCTGAGGAGAAACGGAAATTTGTCAAGTTGCTGAAAAAATATATGGATGTGTTGGCATGGTCCTATGCCGATCTAAAGTCTTTTAAGCCAAAGGACGTTCAACATGACATCCCGTTGAAAGAAGATGTCAAAGCCTTCCGCCAGAAGCAGAGGCACTATAATCCTAAGATTTCGGGGACTATCCAGGCCGAAATTCAGAAAATGCTGGATGCAAGGATCATCTTTCCTATCCATCATAGTACTTGGGTAGCAAATATTGTGCCAGTGCGCAAGAAAAATGGTGAGATACGCATATGCGTAGACTTTCGCAATTTGAATCAGGCTTCCTTGAAAGACAACTACCCACTTCCGATAATGGATCAAGTTCTACAAGCAGTAACTGGATCAGAGATGTTGTCCATGCTTGATGGTTTTTCAGGCTATAATCAGATTGAAGTTTCACCTGAAGATCAATTTAAAAAAGCATTCACTACTCCCTGGGGTACATTTTCCTACAGTAGGATGCCTTTTGGCCTAACTAATGCTGGCGCCACTTTTCAGTGGGCCATGGATTTCGCATTCAAAGGTATGATGGGGAAAGTCATTGTGGTTTATCTAGATGACTTAACCGTGTTCTCTAAACAACGAAATGATCATTGTGATCATTTGGAGCAAGTATTGGCCAGGTGCCGAGAACATGGGATTTCCCTAAATCCAAAAAAGTCTGTTTTTGGAGTCACAGAAGGGAAGTTGCTAGGGCATGTGGTTAGCAAAGAAGGAACAAAGATAGATACCGAAAGAGTTAAGGCTATTCAAAGCCTTACTCTGCCTACAAGCAAGACTGGTGTTCATTCTTTCTTCGGAAAGGTGAACTTTCTCAGGCGTTTTGTTCCTGACTTTGCTGAGAAGACTCGTCACATATTGAACATGATGAAGGGGTCACCAACTTTCAGATGGAGCGAAGAGGGGAAAAGGTCATTTGAAGAAATAAAAGCTTCCGTTGCTCATGCACCAGTCCTGGTATGTCCCGATTTCTCCAAGGACTTTATCATGTATAGTTACGCATCTGAGCATACTGTGTCTGCAATCTTGATGCAAAAGAACTCGGAGGATGTTGAATCTCCGATTGCGTTCATGAGTTCTCCCCTCAAGCCTCACGAACTAAAAATGACTCAATTGGAAAAGCATGCCTTCGCCGTTGTCAAAGCAGTGAAGAATTTCAGGTATTACATTCTAAACTCACATACGGTGGTGCTGGTCCCTGACACGGCGGTCAAATCAATTCTAACTCAGCAGGAGTTAGGAAGCTTGCGAGGAAATTGGATCGCAAAGGTCCAGGAGTATGACCTGGATATTAAACCAACCAAGCTGGTGAGGGGCAAGGGCCTGTGTCAGCTTATGGCTGAAAACAAAGATTTAGAAAACCCTGATGAAAGGGGTGACTACACCGATGAAGCACAGGACCGGCTGGAAAAACCCGATTCGCTGCCTCTGGTCCTATTTGTTGCGACTAGTGATGAATGGTATTCCAATATCACTTTCTTCCTCACCTACGGTGAATGCCCAATGCACCTAACTGCAAAGGAGAAGCGCACTATAAAGCTCAGAGCAGCTAAATATGTCATCTGGGATGACGGTTTATATAAACGTGGGATAGATGGCATCTTTTTGCGATGTGTTGACAAACCCCAGCAGGTAAAACTACTAGAAAGTTTTCACAATTCAGCCTGTGGGGGGCATTTCTCTTCCTCCTGTGACTGCACACAAGATCATTCGAGCCAGGTACTATTGGCCGACGCTCTTTCAGGATACAGCCACCTGGGTGGCAAAGTGTGAACCTTGCCAGCAATTCGTCGGCAAGCCCAAGTTGGCTGCTTTTCCCCTTAGGCCTGTCATTATCAATGAACCATTCAGGCAATGGTGAATTGATTTTATTGGTGCACTCAATCCTCAATCGAGTGCCGGACATAGCTATGTCCTTACAGCAATGGATTACTTCACCAAGTGGGTAGAAGCCATACCTGTCAAGCATGCCACTTCTGAGATTGTTTGCAATTTCATTAAAGAAAATATCATTGTCAGGTTTGGCATTCCAAACAAAATTGTTGCTGATAATGCTTCTAACTTCTCCTCACGGGAAGTTATTAGTTTTTGCTATGAATATGGGATAACTTTGGCTCACGCCTCAGATTATTACCCTCAGGGAAATGGTCAGGCGGAATCCAGTAACAAGAACTTGGTGACCATCATACGGAAGTTAGTGGATGAGAATCAGCGAATGTGGCACAAGTCTTTGTACGACGCTTTGTGGGCCGATCGTATTACTCCCAAGAGGTCTCTCGGCATGTCACCTTTTCAAGTGTTATATGGCACTGATGCCGAGCTTCCCATTTCTACGGAACTTCCTGCTCTGCGCTTGGCACGAGCTATCGAAGATGAAACTTTCCAAAATTCTCTTGAAAAGAGAATCATGTATCTGATAGAGCTTGAAGAAAAGAGAGTAAGGGTGGTCGACAGGATCACCGAACATCAGAATCAAGTTAAGAGACTGTATTCGATAAGAAGGCCAAGCAGAGGGATTTTCAAGTGGGAGATCTCGTCCTTTTGTGGGACAAGCGAAGAGAGCCAAAGGGCATGCACGGAAAGTTGGATTCCCTGTGGAGAGGGCCCTTCAAGATCAAGCAGCTCAACGGAGAGAATAGCTTCTATCTCTCATATCTGGATGGAACCGAGCTCCCGCTTCCTTATAGCGGGCAACATCTGAAAATTTTCAGGAAGTAGAGCTTGCTCTCTTCTTTGTACAGTTTGCTTTCGTTGTGTGTTTGTTTTCATTGTGTGGTTGCTTTCCGTTTGTTGTGTGTTTCTTTTGCTCTCCCTCCGGTCGCCCTTGTTTTTGACTTTGTTACCCAATGGATAGGCACATGAGATCTGGGATTCTCTACCCCTGAGTTTGCTCAGGGATAGTCCCCAGAAAGAGCCAGCTGTTATCCCGTAAAATTGACAAGGGCAATTTTACCGATAACCATACCAAAATTTTGTTTCGATCCCTCGTTAGGGATCCCTTGCGTTCGGAACGTTGCAAAATCCCTTTCCGGGAAATCTGGTTTTTCGGACTTAGTCTTTTTTGGTCTTTTTTGGCTGGGCGCATGGAATTACTATGTAACACCAACTTTTGGTGCGCCCCCTTTAAAGCCTTTGGCGCATACTTTTCCTAGTGTCAACACACCTTTCGGTGCACCTTGTATGTTGAGTCTTCTCTGCGTGCGCCAAGGCGCATGCGCCTTCATGTTAGCACAACTTTTGTTGCGCCACTTTTCGGTGCGCCAAAGGGCGCACATAATCTAATGACAACACAACTTTTGGTGCGCCAAAGGGTGCGCTTAGTTTCATGCTGGAAAATGCTTTGGTGCACCAAAGGGCGCATGCTTTCCTATGTCGACAGTAATTTTCATGCACCCTTTATAAAGTTGGATGGCGCATTTATGACTAGCTCACCTATATATATGTTTTTACGCGCCCAAAATGTCATTTTCACCAGAAACATCACGTGATTATTTTCTCTGAGCCTGTCAGCCCCTGCCTCGTCGTTTTCAACGCGTTGTGGACCCGTTGTAAGATTTTCACTATTTATCCAGGTAAGAGGTTCTTGTCTCTTCCATGCTTTTTGCGTTTTTGGTTCTTTGTGCTTGGTGGTCTTGTTTTAGTTTGGTTTGGAAGTATTGAAGTATGTTGATCTAGCCCTCCCCCCATGCTGTCTTTCCTTATTTCCCTCCCCCTCTGTCCAGATCTACTGGTAGGGGAACTTGTCTGAAAAACATGGTTTTATTTCCCTTCTTGTTTGAGCCGTTTCATTGCCCTAACTAACCCTACAAAAGACAAGAAAGGGAATGGAGAAAAAGAGGATCCGAACCCTATGGCGCAAGACGCGTCCTGCAGGGTCATATTAACAGTTCACTGTTTTCTTTTGGCGCATCTGTCACCCCTCGCAACATGAACTAAAATCCATGCCAATGGCGCACCCATCTTGCTTACTACATCATAGAACTTTTGGGCCCCTTATGGTGCACCAAGCTTCCTTGTTGCATCGCATAAATCTAATGTGCCCCTTTGGCGCACCCAGCATCTGCGCAACATCAACTTTATTCGTGCACAAACTATAAAGCTTTGAAGGCGCAGGTGCATCCCTCTATTACAACAACATCATGTTGTGTAAATCCTTCGTGCGCCATGCCATGATCCCTTTGGCGCACGAAAAGTTCCTGTTACACAAACCATACATGCGCCAAAGAGCGCACCAAATGTTCAATGTAACATGAAAAAGCCATGTGCCTCTTGGTGCATCCTGTCTCCATGCAACACGATGTTTTTATGCGCCCTTTTGTAAAATGCACCCTGCAATATTCATGCGCCATGCGCCTTTGGTGCCAGTTTAACCCTTGGCAACACACTTTCCCCATGCACCTTACCTATTTAGCCCTGTAAGCTGCAGCTTTCATGCGCCATGCGCCATGTGCCTCCAAATAACTAACTCTTTCTTCTGTTAACACTTCAATGGAAAATCAAATGACTGATACAACCTTTTTGGATTGGGTTTCGCTTCTTCTTCGTGCAGATCAGCAAATAAACTTGGAAGAACATATGTCAACATCTAGACAAGAGACCTACCAAATCCAAAGGAAAGGCCAAACTTACAGAAGAAGAGATGAAATATAAATATCAGAGGGTCAGAATGCCCGAGTCCCAGGCCGAGTGTAGCATAGATGTCACAGACTCAGAACTGGGACATATTGATATGGAGGAATTCTAGGCTAGAACTCAGAAAGTCACAAGGATTCCATGGATGGACAAACTGATAGGCAGTGCCGTGCACTTCACTGGTGGAATCCCGGTCAACGCCATCAACAATGAATTCTTGATGGTGATTTCCCAATGTTATAATAAAGACACAAGGTGTGTCATAAACAGCAAGGGCGAGGTAATCATCAACCTCACTGCCCGTCACTTTGAGGGAATACTCGGCATACCTCACCACCGACACTTTATGGCCGTCAGTCAAGCAGATTCCATTAAGGCATGGGATGACAATGCAGATCAGTGTATGCAAGTAATGAATGAGGTTTACTTGAAAAACAAAAAGGTAGTAACCCGGTAGCCCCAAATCATCCACTGCAGCGACTTCTCAGAGGAGATCAACGATACCATTACGTTCCTGAGTAGGGTCTTCGGGATTTCTGACGCCCATTATTTCCATAAATGGATGCTACGTTACTTAGAGACCATGAACAAGAATATGCCTGATCAACGCTTTTGCTGGGGAGAAATTATAAGCAACGCAATCTCTGAACAACTACAACAATTAAGCACAACAGGGAAATTCCATATGAACTCCTACGTGGTCTACGCTGCAGCATCAGCGAGGGACTATCCAGGCCTGACGCGGAGTGGAGTTTGGCCTCAGGTCAAGATATACGAGTACTACCCGGAATTGAGGCTGGAGAATAGCATCTCCCAATTCACAAAAGTTAACGATGTGTTTTTCTATCACATCATCTACCTGTTGTGGCTGAACATGACTTATGGTCGCACGACCAAAAGCATAGTAGCAACCACTGAGAAATGGAGGGACTTGTTCACCCAGTTTTCCCACATTCACCTATCTAAGGACTGCTAAATTTTTTAGGAGAGCCAACCAGGCTACCGAGGTATGCTGGACCTAAACTGATTCTGCTGGAGCTGTCAAGGCAGTTGATCACATACCATGAGAAATTCCTGAAAATAAAGAAGGGTGGAAATCCTTTCCCCCTCACAGTGGGCCAATATACATGCTCTACCCACCACAAGGCGAAGGGAAATGTTCGCAGAGCTGGAGTTACTCAATTTGATACATGATTTCCCAACCAGGCCTACCTTTGACCCAAGGAGTTGTCTGCCAAAGGGTGAAACTTGATCCAATCCATGTCCCTTAGATTGAAGAAATTTACATTGACGTCATCCATGAGGTGGAGCTCAGGAGAAAGGATCATTCTCACTTAGCCTTCACAGAAATCGTCCAATATGGGATAGTCATTGTCCCCAAAGGCTACCAAACTACGGAAGATGAAATAGACAAGGTATATACTGACACAGATGGGGATGATTGGCCCTTTCTGACCATTGATAGAACTAAGGCCCCTCAGATAATTGAGGAAAGGGTCAAGGAGAATTTGCGTAGGACAGAACATTGGTGCTGGATGAATGGCCTAATCTACCTCGGGGTTGATTTCAGAACCTCCCCACTGGGTAACGCACCTCCTCATTCCAAACAGTAGTCTAAAGGCAAGGGAAAAGGCGTAGAAGGTGAATCCAGCACCATTCAGGAAGAAGCCCCTCAGAGTCCTCCTTCCGTGGCACCCGAGTAGGTAATAACTCTGGCTTCGCCAGAGAAAGAAGCAGAAGAGGAAGTTCCAATAGGCCCATCCACTCAGGATGTCGGCATTGCCACAACAACCGAGGTTCCTTCCGTCCCTTCTTCCTCTCTTCCTTCCCCTCCTCGAGTGACTCAAGTGACCATCCCTTTGGTCGTGTCCTCTTCCCCTTCTTCTACTATTCCCTTCGCCTCTTCATCTATCTTCTCTTCCCTCGCTGATCTGTCCTCCTCCATTTCTTCCCTCATCTCCGAGCTCCCTTCCCTTCCGATGTCTTCCACATCTGTAGTTTCCCTTCCTTCCGTGGGCACTTCTTCGGCTATTCTCTCAATGCCGCCGCCACGTGTCTCCACGTTTTTCCCTTCTACTACTGCAGCTGTCCCCTCCTCTGTTTCTGGTCCTTTTACCATAGGTCCAGCTTGGATCTCTCAGCAGCTAAGTCAGCAAAAGAGGAAAGTTCCCATCACTCCGATGGACTTTTCTGTGATCCCATCTAAGGGGGTAAAGAATCAGAAGCCTGTCACGCGCTTCTCTCAAAGTGCTGTAGGAGAAAGAGTTATGGAAATCGCATACCCCAATCCCCTCAAAGAGAAAAAGGATCTATCTCCGACAGATTTTACTGTGACCCAAGTCACAATGGGGACATCTTCCGAAAGTCTTCAGGGAGAGGCTCTTTCTGCAGTTGATGCCCTCTGGAAGAAGCTTAAAGAAATAAAGGAAGAGAAAAGGAAACTGAAGGAGTAAAAGAAATATCTACTCCAAGCCTTACAAAAGATGGGTAGTGCGCCTCCCACAACTTCCGCCAAGACTTCTGAGCTTCTCAGCCAGGAGAAAATTAACGAGTATGCCAAGATCGGCGAGCAGGGTATGGCCGTTTCCGCTTGGAGGAGCCAAATCCTCAAAGACAGCGAAAAAGTGATCGCCGAGTTCTCCGACTTGTACCTGAATATCAATAAGGTGAATAAAGATCTCCAAGCGTTAGCAGGGCCCATATCAGAAGAGCTGGAACATGCTAGACTGCAGCACGAGGCCTTCCAACAAATGTTCGACTGTTCAGTCAAAGATCTGGTCAAGTTCAGTGTCTTCGGCCATCTAAGGGCCCTCAACAAAATCATGTCCACTCTGGACTACCGGGTGGATCAGCTAGAATTTATTCTAGAAAAGATTGACAAAGTCAAGGAAGAAGCCCTGGATGCGATGCACCAAATGGAACGAATTGTTCTTAATATGTCACCAGGGTTACTTACTCCTTCCTTAACTTTAAGGAAAGCTGATGAAACCACCCGGATCTTCAAGGAGATTGCTTCTCAAGGAACAGGGCCAGAGGTCACATTTGACACAGAGTCCATCAACAACCTGCTGGCCTGTAGGGACTTCATCGGGTTCCTCATTGAGGTGGAAAAGGACTTTTCCAAACTCCCAGATAAGCTCATAGATGAGCGGGAGACTTGTGAGGTGATTAGTGAGCAGCACAAGGATCCTTCCCAGGATCAACTAGGGCCAATAATCAACAAGTTCATGGAATACCGCTCTCAGTTCCATATCTCGTCACCTGAGGAGCAACAAAAGCAGTCCACCTCCTTTCAGCCGCAAGATGATGATGACAAATAGCTGCTGCTTCTTCTTATTCTTCTTCTTCTTCTCTTTCTCTTCTTCATCTTTCTGGAAATATCTGGAGTATGTTGATACAAATGATGATGTCATCCATGTTGCATCATGGGATGATGTCATCCATCAAGTTGTAAAAAGTCAACATGACTTTTAGATATTTTGTAAATATCTTTGTAAATAGTTGTTGGCTCCTTTTTGCCTTCTTTTCTCTTCTTCTTCTATAAATACTCCAATACTTGTAGTATTGTAGGATGGATGGATATCTTTCAGATGAAAAATAGAAGTGAAGAAAAAGACTTTGAGCTTTCTTGTAATAGAAGAAAACAGTAATACAAATATTGAGACTTTGTGCTGAATAGCTGTGTTATGCATTAGACCCCTACTGGGATGAGATCCCAAACCCCTGAAGGCAGAATCTGTGAGACTTGCATAGATTCATGCTGGTAGAATAGCAATAAACCAGTTTCACTTTGCTGACTCAAAGAGGGGCTATGCCCTGCACACTGTTGGCTCGTCTATCCATAGATCTGTCCAGGCGATAGATTTTCGGCCCAACAAAATTAAAACCACCACCATATAAACAACACATAATTTCCATAAAAATAGTAATTTGGAATTTTTTTGTCTCAACCATGCCTACACCTATGACTCAACCTTGCCTAAAATCACCTACATTCCATAAATAAATAACACTTAGACATTTCCGACCCCATCATACCTAATCAACCCAGAATCAACCATGTCTCATTGACCTAAACTCTATCACTCTAATTGTTTCACTATTTTATTTACATTTTTGAATGACAAAATAGATAAGGTTATAGGCTAGGAGGAATACCTATTAAATGGGTTGGTTAATGGTTATTACATGCGTTCTGAATTCTTGATCTAGTGCTAATTGTGAGATATTCCTTTTGGCTGGGAGGAATTATCTGTAATAGAAAACAAGACCACAAAAGAGAAGTTAAATGATATATGACATTGGACTACCTAGCGTATGCTAGTTCCAGGAAGAGTGATACTTCCTAGATGGCTGTCAATCCACTATTTAAAACAAATTAATGTGAGAAATAAATAAAGTCCTATTGTAGTTTATAAGATTAAGGTATCTCTTTCAAGTACAATAAGCAAATCCAATCACAACAGGATAGGTTATAGTTAGATTTAAAGGAGGAGGTAACTGTCAAGGTATTGGGTCTGGTCAGGGTCTAATTTTGGGTTATTTAGGTCAATTGGTAGGAGGTTGTTTGGCTCTATTTTTGGGCAAGGTATAAAACACAGAGACCGGTGTCGGTCTTATATGAATGTCATGGTTTAGGTATTTGTCTAAGACTAACTTGGGGATGGTGAGGAGTGGGTGTAAATTTGGGGAGGTGTTGGAAATAATCAGAGTTGTCTAACGGTCAAGTATGGGTAATTTTATGGTGTGGGTGAAGGAATAATCTAACTTGTATGGAGATAAATGGTGGGGAAGTGAGAGTTCAAGTAGAAACTAATAACGAAAGTAAAAAATCCTATTAGAACAAAAATAGATGAATGTTGGTTAACAAGATACTTACTATGATGCAAGTTTGATGGCTGGATGGAAGTGACGGTTGATCGGAGGAATGGTGTTTGGTGTCGTGGCAGTGCTTCCCGGAATGCTACCATGGGTGCAATGCTCGTAGATCTTTCTGGATTCCTGGATGCATAGAAAGATGTTGGTTCTGCTTGCATGTAGCTCTGATCTCGTTCTGCTCTGGTCTTGAATGTGCCCACCTCTCGAATAAGGTTGTTAAGGTGAATAATTGGTAACCGATGATGGTTCCGTCTTGACTGGCATGCCGGTTAAGGTGGGATTCCCTAGGTTTAATAAAATGGGTAGATCTTTCTAATTTCTTGGGCCAAATTGGTTTTGTTGTCGTGGATAAGAACGAAAGCTTCCCTTCTTATGAGCAGGAATGTAGTTAGAGAAATCTTAGGAATTGATTTTAGGGTTAAACCAAATCTTATCTCATTAAGGCAAGTAAGACTTAGTTATTGTTAATTATGGAAACATGCCAAGAATAGGTATAGGGTGAGGTGGTTGGATGAGGTGTTGTAGGTGAGGTGGAAATTAGGTCAATTAAGGTAATAAAATAATGGATATTGTGAGGATGGGTATTTAATTTAATTTAAAAATAATTAAATTAATTATTAATTTTGGGTTAAAGGGGGCCATGGTTAGGTGTCCATGTTTAATTTGGTTATCCAATCAGGGGCTAAGGGGAATGTAACCAAATTTAGGTGTCTACATTTTCCCCCTTTTTTCATATAGCTTGTATTGTTAAGGGATGTTGAAAAAAATATGAAGTGGGTGCCCCATGTGTGGGAGAAGGTGATTCCCCTCAAACCAGGAACTGGTGAGGTGGAAGATGAAAGTGGTGAGTGGTTTGATAAAAATTGGATGTGGTGAAAAGGAGCATAGATGTGGGTGATTGTGGGAAAGGGTAGAGGTCAAAAATAGACAAATAGGTAAATGGGCTAGGGTCAAAGGTAGTGGTAGTCAAATGCATGCACACATTATAAATTGTGAAATGGCTCCAGGTTGAATAGCTTGCAAACTCTACACCGTCAAAGATCGATAGGTTTATCCAAACAAGGTTGAAGTGATTTTGGTATCCAAGGCATAGGATATGGTGAAGAAACACAACGTAGTTCAGGTACATGAACGTTTAGGTATGTTCAAATACACCAAAGGTTGGGTCAGGATAAACAACATGGTGATAGGAAAGGTAATGTTATTAGGTTAAACAACATGAGTAAGTGTGTTGCAAGGTATAGCGAGAACATGAGTTCACAAGTCACTAACAATGTTTCGAGTCTAGGTAGCTGAGGTTATGACACAGGTAGGGCAGAGGTACAGGTAAAATAACAAGTCCCTAAATGTAATTAAGGACATGGATAGGTATTGTAGGCTTGGAGGTAGGTTGTGATAAGGGTGGATAAGGTCAAACAGTGGTAGGTAAGGGTAAATGTTGGTCAGAAACGAGGAAAGGGTATTGATAAGAGTATGACAGGTAATCGATGTCGATCATACTTAACTGGTGATGGTTTAGGTAAACTGATCACCATTTTTTAGGGCACAAGATTGATGTTAGTTTAGGTAGAAGCAACCACGGTTTGTTAGGGCATAGGAATAATTTTGGTCTAGGTATAACCAACGTCGATTAGGTCAATGTGGGTATATAAAAAGGAAAAATCTCGTATAATACATATTGATTTGTATGTTTTTTACTTTGGAAAATGACATAGCGCTGAACGAGATGTGCTTTTTCGTGAAAGAAGTATGCAGGACCATACTAAGGTGAGGTGGAGAGATTTGGGTGGGGAGAGGAGTCAGGTAGACGGGCCCATGAGATCAGGCAGAGTGATTGGATTGGTGGAGAGATTGGAGGTAGAGGTGTTACATGGTGGAGGCATGAAAGGGGTCAGGTGGACCACCAGCACAGTGGCTGGACGTGCCACTACAGAGGTAATGCTGAGATGAGGTAATAACTAACCTTTTCTATGTATTGTTGTTAGATGAATAAGGGAATATGCGTTAGGGGGGTGTGGATAGGGTAGAGAATTTTAAATTTTGTGGTTAAAATGGGTGAGAGGAAGGGTGGGAAAAGCCATAAGTAGGTTGAATAGGGTTAGGGAGGGATTTAGGGGAATCTTGGGTAGGTGTTTAGGAGAAATGGTAGAGAAATGGGAGGAAGGAAATTAGGGGTTTGGGTTTAGGCCCTCTAACAGTGATTGACGCCGGTCGAGTTATGGCCAATGTCAGTCTGTATATACCAACATCAATCAGGATTGAAGAACTGATGACGGTTTATCATGGACCGGTGTTGGTCAGGAGCGACTGGTTCCAGTTAGTGAATTTAGGGTGTAGGTTTGTCAGAGTTAGGGGTTTGGGGTTTAGGGTTTAGGTATGTACGAAAAAGGGTGTTTAGGGTTTGGGGTTTAGGGTGTTGAGGGTGTGGTTGATGGGGTTAGGTGGGGGTTTGGTGTTTAAGGTTTAGGTTAGAGGGTTTAGGTTTGTAGGGGTTAGGTGGGGGTGGAGGGAAATATTGGTTACAAGAAAAGTTGAATAATGTTTGTAATGTGGTGGATGTAGGCCAGAGAGTAGCTATGGATGAGGGACTGTGTATGTCCTTTATTGCTGTCGGTATGATCGAGTGTCACTGCCAATGAGTGGAGGCATGTGACGGACATCAACTTGATATGTGTGAGATATTACAGGCATATAGAATGAGAGCCTATCATTATGGTCGCACTCATCGATAGATGGGATGTAGTGACCAACCCATTCCATTTGCCAATGAGTGAGATGATAGCCACCCTAGAGGATGTCTATCATATCATGTACCTATTAATAGTGGGAAAACATGTGTAGTATGTCTCCTTGAAGGCCTATGAGGAGTTGATGCTAACAATTTTTAGCAAGGGTATGTCAGAGATGAGGTTCCATGGCACTAACCTAAGCTATGGTGAGATGTATGCAACCCATCCAGAGGAGATGAGGCTAGTATTTTTTATTACGGAGGTAGTATGTTGCTTCGCGACTATTGGATGAAAATGGTGGGAGATTCACATAGGAGTTGATGGGGGTCCTCCATGACATGATGGAGGAGAAGGACCCAATTTTCTTGGGAACCAATATACTTAGTGTAGTTGTACAGGGAGTTGTGGGCATATAAGAGATTGTGGTGGTTCAGCCTATGTTGTACCTTTCTTCTCCACTACTGGGCATATGAGTACATTGTATGTGTGAGGCTACTAGGTATGCTACGGGATGATGCATTAGAGCTCGGTTTTGTTTGAGTGGGTTACATGCGTTGGGTGCCAATTTTTGGAGCATGTAGAGCTACCAGGGCTACACACAATGTAGCCTATTATGGGCATTTGCTAGAGGGGTTATTTGACGTCGACATTATTTGGAGGCCTTATGTGGGTTTTCCATCATATGGGTAGATGGTATGTGGAGTTAGATGAACTGTAGCTAGTTCGATGGATAGAGGAGCATCCTACGAGAGAGCATGAGCTAATACCTATAGACAGGTTTAGACGACAGTTTGGGCTATTACAGGATGTACCACCTCCCTTCCCATAATATAGGAGGGATGATGTGGAGAGGTCGATGTCCCCTCCATGATCTACCATGCTGATAAGGAAGGAGGAGGTGCTAATGGACCAACACATTGATAATGTTGGGTGCACTGAAAGATACAAAAAGTGGTGGGCAGCTCAACTATGACAGGTTTATAGGGACAACTGATGGGGTCACAGGAAAAGTTGGCCATGTTACAAGCACAGGTAGTGGCTCTTCAGGACCTAGGTCATAGCATTATAAGGGTAGGTACATGCAAAGGGTGGGGCCAGAGATGGGGAGTAGGTGGCCACCCTACATGCATAGGTGACATGGTTGTATGGTCAGTTAGCCATTACACAGGCACAAATTATGGACTTAAATGCCTAGATTGGTACGTAGGCACCAGCATTGGCATAGGCAGTAGGACAGACTCAGGGATATGGTCTAATGGTATAGGTATACGTACAAGGTCAGAGACCCTTATTGACAGGGAAAAGTACACAGGTTGCGGTGAGTCCCATGGCACCTCCTTATAAAGTTCTGATGGTGAGATTCATGGATGCCCTGAGTGAGGTGAGGTATTATCAGGATCATTTGGTAGTATCGAGGGATAGATGTCCCTTCATATGTGGAGTACCAAGCATAATAGGCCTCGAGTGAGAGGACCCAATCCCACACTCATAGTGTGGAGAGAACAGGGGGCCAGATGAGCCTAGAGGTAGGAGTAGGGTGAGGCCACCATTGTACGGAGGTAAGATATAGGTGAGGGGCCATCGAGTTCTATATCAAGGCCCATAGCAGGTGGTGAGGTGGGTGTGGGGCACCACATAAGAGTGATAGAGGAGTTGGGTGAGATTGATGTAGAGATCCAAGGGGTAGGTGAGGAATATCATTGTTTCTAATAGTATAGGGATTATCTGTGATATGGACCAACTTACATGCCAATGAAAATGTTTCACCATTTTCTTTACATTTTTGAATGACGAAACAAATAAGGCTATGGGCTAGGAGGAATACCTGTTAAATGGGTTGGTTGATGGTTGTTGCAAGCATTTTGAATTCTTGATCCAATGTGGATTGTGAGAGCTTCCTTTTGGCTGGGAGGAACTACCTATAATAGAAAACAAGACCACAAAAGAGAAGTTAAATTATATATGACAGTGGACTACCTAGCATATGCTAGTTCTAGGAAGTTTGATACTTCCTAGATGGCTGTCAATCCACTATTTAAAATAACTTAATGCAAGAAATAAATAAATTCTTACTTTAGTTGATATGATTTAGATATCTCATTCAAGTACAATAAGAAAATTCAATCACAAGGAGGAGGTAACTGTCAAGGTACTGGGTCTGGTCAGAGTCTGATTCTAGGTTTTTTAGGTCAATTAGTAGGATGTTGTTTGGCTCTATTTTTGGGAAATGTATAAAACATAAATACTGACATCGATATTGTATCACCGATGATGATTTAGTAATAATCGATGATGGTTACTGTGGAGTTTCAATAATTCAATACTTATTGGTTTAGGGATTTGTCTGAGACTAACTTAGGGATGGTGAGGAGTGGGTGTAAGTCTAGGGAGGTGTTGGAAATACTCAAAGATGTCTAATGGTCAGGTATGGGTGATTTTATGGTGTGGGTGAAAGAATGATCAAACTTGTATGGAGATAAATGGTGGGAAAGTGAGAGTTCAAGTAGAAACTAATAACGGAAGTAACAAATCCTACTAGAACAAAAATAGATGAATGTTGGTTAAGAAGATACTTAATATGATCTAGGTTCGACAACTAGATGGAAGTGATGGTTGAGTGGAGGAATGGTGTTTAGTTCAGTGGCAGTGCTTCCTAGAATGCTACCTTGGGTGCAATGCTACTAGATCTGTTTGGATGATGGTTCTTGATGCCTGGATGCACAGAAAGATGCTATTTTTGCTTTCATGTAGCTCTGATCTCGTTCTCCTATGGTCTTGAATGTGCCAACCTCTAAAAAAATGTTGCTAAGGTGAATGAATGGTAATCGAAGATGGTTATGTCTTGACCAATGTCAATTTAGGTCTGATCGGCGTCAGTTAAGGCGGGATTCTCTAGGTTTACTAGAATGGGTAGATCTTTCAAATTTCTTGGGCCAAGTTGGTTTGTTGTCACGGATCAGAACGGAAGCTTCCCTTTTAATGAGCAGTAATGTGGTTAGAGAAATCTTAGGCATTGAATTTAGGGTTAGACCAAATCTTAGCTCATTAAGGCAAGTAAGACTTAATTATTGTTAGTTATGGAAACATGTCAAGAATAGGTCTAGGGTGAGGTGGTTGGATGAGGTGTCTAGGTGAGGTGGAAATTAGGTCAATTAAGGTAGTAAAATAATGGATATTGTGAGGATGGGTATTTAATTTAATGAAAAATAATTAAATTAATTATTAATGTGTGGTGAAAGGGGGCCATGGTTAGGTGCTCATGTTTAAGTTTGTTATCCAATCAGGGGCTAAGGGGAATGCAACCAAATTTAGGTGTCTAAATTTTCCCCCTTTTGTCACGTAGATTGTATTAGTAAGCGATGCTAACAAAAATAAGAATTGGGTGCCCCATGTGTGGGAGAAGGTGATCCCCCTCAAACTAAGAACTAGTGAGGTGGAAGATAGAAGTGGTGAGTTATTTGATAAAAGGTGGATGTGGTGAAAAGGAGCATAGATGTGGGCGACTGTGGGAAAGGGTAGAGGTCAAAAATAGACAAATAGGTAAATGGGCTAGGTTCCAAGGTAATAGCAGTTAAACACACACACACATTATAAATTGTGACACGAATCCAGGTTGAAGAGCTTTCAAACTCTGCATCTTACAAGGTCAATAGGTTTATCCGAACAAGGTTGAAGTGATTCTGATATCCAATGCATATGATATGGTGTGGAAACAAAATGTAGGTTAGGTGTAGGAATGCTTAGGTATGTTCTGGTACACTAAACGTTGGGTTAAGATAAACAACACAGTGATAGGAAAGTTAATTTCATTAGGTCAAATAACACGAGTAACAATGTAGGAAGGTATAATGAGCACATGAGTTCACAGGTCACTAACAATGTTTTGGGTCTAGGTGTCTAGGTCACAACATGGGTAGGGCCGAGGTACGAGTAAAATAACAAGTCCCTAAATGTAATTAAGGACATGGATTGGTAATGTAGGCTTGGAGGTAGGTTGCGATAAGGGTGAGTAAGGTCAAATGGTGGCGGGGAAGGGTAAATGTTGGTCAGAAATGGGGAAAGGGTATTGACAGGAGTATGAAAGGTAACCAATGCACATCATACTTAACTAGTGATGGTCTAGGTAAACTGATCATAGTTTGTTAGGGCACAAAACTGATGTCGGTTTAGGTACAACCAACCATGGTTTGCTAGGGCATAGGACCAATGTCGGTCTAGGTATAACCAACGCTGGTCAGGTCAATGTCGGTATATAAAAAGAAAAAATCTGTATAATATGGATTCATTTGTATGTTTTTGACTTTTGGAAAATGACAGAGCACTAAATGATCTATGCTTTGTCATGAAAGAAGTACACGGGACTGTACCGAGGTAAGGTGGAGAGATCTAGGTGGGGAGTGGATTTTGGTAGTTGGGCCCACAAGATCATGTAGAGTGAGTGGATTGGTGAAGAGGCTGGAGGTAGAGGTGTTACATGGCAAAGGCAAGAGAGGATTCAAAAGGACCACCTTCATAGTGGATGGACATGCCACCATCGAGGTGACACTGAGATAAGGTAAGAGAGAAGATTTTCTATGTATTGTTATTAAATGTAGAAGGGAATATGGGTCAGGGGGTGTGGGTAGGGTATAGAATTTTATATTTGGTGATTAAACGGGTGAGAGGAGGGGTGGTAAAATGCATAAGTAGATTGAATAGGGTTGGGGAGGGATTTGGGGGAAGCTTGGGTAGGTTTCTAGGAGAAATGGGAGGAAGAGAATCAAGGGTTTGGGTTTGGGCACAGTAACAGTGACCAATGTCAATTGAGGTATGGCTGACATTAGTATGTATATACCGACTTTGGTCAGGATTGAAGAATTGATGCCGGGTTTAGCATGGATAAGTGTCGGTCAGGAGTAACTCAATGCCGATTAGTGAATTTAGGGTATAGGTTTGTTAGGGTTAGGGGTTTAGGTTGAAGGGTTTTAGGTTTAAGGTGTTTAGGGTTTGGGGTTTAGGTTGAATGGTTTTAGGTTCAGGGTGTTTAGGGTCTGAGGTTTAGGGTGTTGAGGGTGTGGTTGATGGGGTTAGGTGGGGGTTTGGGGTTAAGGGTTTAGGTTAGAGGGTTTAGGTTTGTAGAGGTGAGGTGGTTGGGTTAAGGGTTGTAGGTGTGAGGAGTGAGGGTGTGAGGGTGATATGTGAGGGGTTTAGGTTTGTAGGGGTTAGGTGGGGGTGGAGGGAAATGTTTGTTAAAGGCAAGTTGAATAATGTTTGTAATGTGGTGGATGCAGGCCAGAGATAAGCTACGGATGAGGGACCATTTACCTCCTTTATTGCTATCGGTACAATCAAGTGTCACCGGTGATGAGTGGAGGCACGTGATGGATGTCGAATTGATAGGCATGAGATGTTATAGGAATATAGTATGGGAGCCTAACCTTATGGTCGCACTCATCAATAGATGGGATGAAACGACCAACATATTCCATTTACGGACGGGTGAGTTGATAGTCACCCTAGAGGATGTCTATTGGATCATGTGCCTACTGATAGTAGGACAACAAGTGTATTCTATATCCTTGGAGGCCTCTGAGGAGTTGAAGCTGACAATGTTTGGTGAGGGTATGGTAGATATGAGGTTCCATAGCACTAGTCTAAGCTATGGTGAGATGTATACAGCCCATCCAGAGGAGATGAGGCTAGTATTTTTGATTACGAAGGTAGTATGTTGCTTCGCAATACTAGATGTAGAGGGTGGGAGATTCCCACTTGCATTGATGGGGGTCCTCCACGACATGATTGAGGAGAGTAGCTAATTTTCTTGTGTGCCACCATACTTCATGCAGTTGTATAGGGAGTTGTGGGCATATGGGAGATTGTGGTTGTTTAACCTATACTGCACCTTTCTTCTCCACTACTGGGAATATGAGCACATTGTATGTGTTAGGCCACTAGGTATGCCCTGGGATGATGCATTTGAGCTAGGTTTTGTTCAAGTGGGTTACAGGCACTGGGTGCCCATTACTGGAGCCTATTATAAGCGTTTTCTAGAGGGGTTGTTTGGCATGGTCATTATTTGGAGGTCCAATGTGGGTTTTCCATCATATGGGTAGATGGATATGGAGTTCGATAAGCTATAACTAGTTTTATGGATAGAGGGGCATTACATGAGAGAGCATGAGTTGATACCTATCGATAGGGTCAGATGGTAGTTTGGGCTATTGCAGGATGTACCACCTTCCTTCCCACAGTACAGGAGGGATGACGTGGAGAGGCTGATGTCCCCTCCATGACCTACCATGCTGATAATGTAGGAGGAGGCACTAGTGGACCGACACATTGATGATTTCAAGTGCACTGACAGATATAGATAGTGGTTGGCAACTTAACTATGAGTAGTAACACCCAGATCAAGACAACCAGACGTGGCCACCCTCATAGTCTTGAGGGACATGCTACAGGGACAAGTGGCCACCTTATAAGACTAGGTTACAGGTTTATAGGGATAACTAATGGGGTCATAGGTAGAGGTGGCCATGTTACAGGCATAGGTGGTGGCCCTTCAGGCCCAGGTAACAACATTATAGGGGCAAGTACCTGCACAAGGTGGGTCTGTAGATGGGGATTAGGTGGCCACCCTATAGGCACAGATGATAAGGTTGTAGGGTCAGTTGGCCACTGCACAGGCACAGATGGTGGCCCTTCAGACCCAGTTTATAGTATTAAAGGGGTAGATACCTACAAAGGGTGGGGCCAGAGATGGGGAGTAGGTGGCCACCCCAAAGGCATAGGTGACATAGTTGTAGGGTCGGTTGGCCACTACACAACCACAAATTATGGCATTACAAGCCCAGATTGCTACACAGGCACTAGCACCGGTATAGGTAATAGGAAAGGGTCAAGGACAGGGTCCCATGGTATATGTACAGGGTCAAAGACCTTTAGTGATAGGGAAGAGTACATAGGTTGTAGTGAGACCCATGGCACCTCCTCAGACAATGCCCATGGCAAGATTCAAGGACACCCTAGGTGAGGTGAGATATTATCAGGATCATTTAGTAGTAGTAGGGATAAATGTCCCTTTATATATAGAGTATTGAGAACAGTAGTCCTCAAGTGAGAGGACACGATTCTGCACTCACAGTGTGGAGAGCACAAGGGGTTAGGGAGCCCAGAGGTAGGAGTAGGGTGAGACCACCAGTGTATGGAGGCAAAATCCAGGTGAGGGGCCATCGACTACTAGATCAAGGCACACAGTAGGTAGTGAGGCAGGTGTGGGGCACCACATAGGAATGATAGAGGGGTCAGGAGAGACCGAATCATAGATCCAAGGGGAAGGTGAGGGATATAACCATTTTGGATAGTATAGGGATTATCTATGATATGGACTGGCCTGCGTGCTGATGATTTTTTGTATATGATACCGGCCTGCGTGCTGATGATGTTTTATATATGATACCGGCCAGTGTGCCGATGATGTTTTGTATATGATACCGTCCTGCATGCCTAATGATCTTGAGATATTTGTATTAGAGACATTGTATATTAGAGATATTTGAGAAGACATGTAGATATGTTGATGATATATATATGACGATGATGATGTTTATGACATGATGTGATTTAGGTAAGTTAGGCATGATAGAGTTAGGTCATAGGCATGGATGGAGTTAGGTCATAGGCATGGATGGAGTCAAGTCATATGCATGGATTGAGTTAGGTTATAGGCATGGTTGGAGTCAGGTCATAGGCAAGGTGGAGTCAATTTTTTGTTTTGATTTAAGTTCCACATTATTGGTAACAAAGGAATCAAATGATGATGAATATGCATGTTATGTTTGTTATTTCGGAATATTTGTGAATTGTGGAAATTGGCGAACGTTATGATGATGTGTGGAAAAATAGTTGATAGTGATGTTTGTTAATTGGTGTTTGTTTGGTTTAATTTGTAGTTATTGATATAAAAAGGAAACTAACTAGGGTAGAATGTGAATAGGAATGGAAAAGGGGGAATGGGTCAAGGTCGAGAGTGGCCAAGCTAACCTCCAAGGGAACCATTGCCTCAGAGTGCTACCTACATAGTCCTGATGAAAAGGGACCTTAGGCCGATGTAGTTCTCCCATAAGCTAGGGAAGATTATGATGAAGTAGAAGAATGGGTTGGAAAGTTTTAGGCATTGTTGAATGTAGGTCACAGGCATGATTGAGTTTAGGTCACAGGCATGGTTGAGTTTATGTCATAGGCATGGTTGAGTTTAGGTCATAAGAAGTCTATATGGGATGAGTATATTATCTTCTTGAGGTCTTCGTGAAGCTGATCAATACGGGAAGCTTCTGGATATTTTTATTGAATTTGTGAAATAAATATGATATAGCTACCCTTCAAGGGATAAGTCTATTTATAGTGGTGGAATTAGAGTGAAGAGATGTTCATTTTGAGGGAGTCATCTTTTTCTAAAGTTTGACTCAAGGAGTTTCATCACCCTTTTTTTTGGACATTTAAGTCATGGACAAGACTATAGAGGAAGATTAGGTTCTTATTTAGAAGACAAGACCCTAGCACAAATAGATTAACTATAACAAGGGGGTGGTTTTGAGTGATGAACGACCATGGGATTCCATCCTGGAGAAGATGAAAAGTATCCATGAGAATCATGCTATGAGTAGAGCCATGGTACTCATATTGTAGATAAGGCTGAAAGGTGACGAGAAATCACATGATTCTTATTTAGTCGTGGATCCTCAAAATGGGTAATATGGAAGGTGAATATCACTCAAGGGATGAGTGATCCGAGCGATCAACTGACAGAAAGTGATATAGGACTTAATATCAATAATAAAATGGTTAAATATGCAAGGTGTGAAGATAAATGATAAGTATCCGATCTATAGGCATGGGTAACGATATAGGGTCCAAGCCAATTAGGAGAAAATTTTCCCTGTTTACTTTTATCTTCTTTAGTTACATGTTGATTTTCTTTCAGGACGAGGTAACTAACTTGGAAGGTTCATTCATGAATGCATTTTTCATATGCACGTTTCATACGCTTTTGGTAAATTTAGAGATGGTCAAGAGCATTGAGACGACATTCATCCAATAACTCAAGTTGCACCAAACAATCTTGGAAAAATTCATCGTCGTTGAGCATGTCTTGTAGTGAGATGCAAAGAGATGGAATCTAGAATTCGAGAGGTAAGACAACCTCGGTATCATAGACTATAGAAAAAGGTGTGGTGGCCATCGAAGTGTGAATACTAGTACGATAAGCCCGCAAGGTGAAAGGGATGTGCATATGCCAATCTTCCCCAATATCATTGAATACCTTCATAAGAATTTTGTTCAAGGTTTTATTGGTTGATTTGGCTTTACCATTGGTTTGTGAGTAAAAAGGTGATGAGAAATTGAGTTGGATGCCAAAAATGTCACATAGCTTGCGTAGGGTTTTATTCTTGAATTTTTTTCTGTTATCAGTGATAAGGCGGCGAGGAACACCAAAAAGATAAATGATGTGATGTTTGATGAATTCACATATCTTCTTGGCTTTTGTAGAAATTAGGGGAATGGATTATACCCATTTAGTGTAATATTCGGTAGTGGTTATGATCCATTGGTGGCGTTGTGAAGAATGGGGGCTAATCTAACCGATAAGATCCAAACCCCATTGAGAGAAAGGCCAAAGGTCTCGTGTAACTTGTAAGGCATGACTAGCTGTGTGATGAAGATTAGCATGTTGTTGGAATTTCACGCAACATTTCACATAATCACAATAGTTTTGGTTCAGTTTTTGCCAATAATAGCCTAGGTGAAGGATGCGTTTTGTGACTGCTAAACCACTAAAGTGACCTCAACAAATTCCATCATGGACTTCCTTAATGGTGTAGGGAATTTCAGACTGTGTAAGGAGTCGTAAGAGAATGACGTCAAAGCTATTCTTGTAAAGCAGAACACTCATGAGGACATTACGAGAGACACTTTTAAGAAAGGCTTGCTATCCATTACACATGAGATTAGTGGGTAAAATGGAAAGGGAAAGATAGTTTGCATATTGCTTATACTAGAGGTCACGTGGATGAGGGGCAATGGTTTTGACAGAGTAAACTTCACAAGGTAAATAAGAAGGTGATTGTAGCATTTGTATGGTGACAAATATTTTAGAGTCAACGGGAGAAGAAGGTATCTAAGAAGCCAAACATGCCATGGTATCTGCAAACTTATTGGTAGAACGTGGGGTGGTTTGAAGTGTGTAATGGTCAAAGGTGGTCAAAATCATATCTACATGATGCTTATACTTTTGAAGGATCTCATTACGAAACTGGTATATACCATTTACCTGGTTTATGACCAACTGAGAATCACCAAAGATATTTATTATCTTAACATATAAGGCATAAGTGGCCTGGAGACCCAATATGAGTGCTTCGTATTTCGTAATATTGTTTATACAATCAAAATCAAGTTTGAAAGGAAAAGGCATAGGTTCACCTTCAAGAGGAATGAGGATAACACCATACCTACCCCCACGTTGACACTTGGAGCCATCAAAGAAGAGTGTCATTTGGTAAGTGGGTTTGTCCAGGGAAAGGGTAGCTATAAACTCATCTAGGAAGTCGAAGTTAGATGGTTAATCCCTAGAAATAGGTGCATCGGCTAGTTGGTCAGAAATATCCTGGACCTTAATGGAACTTTAATGAATGAATTCAAGTTCAAAGTCGGCTAGAAACATAAGCCAACGTGTGGCACATTGATGTTGATATGGTTTGGCATACAAATAGTGTAATGGGTCAGTATTAGTAATGACAAAGGTTTTGTGGTTGAGTAGGTAATGGTGGAGTTTAGTGGCAACGAAAAATAAGGCTAAGTAGAGTATTTTAGACTAAGTATATCTAGTTTTGTAGTACAGAAGGGTATGACTTATGTAATAAACTACTTGTTCTTAGTGTTGTTCATCGCGATGAGCAAGCACGGCACCTAAAGAATGTTCAGTGGCAGAAATTTATACGTAAAATGGTTGGTCATCCTTAGGAGGGATGAGTACTGGTGGCTGAAGAAGGTATTGTTTTAAGAAATCAAAGGCTTTATGGAATTCATCATCTCATTTTAATACAACTTCTTTCTTGAGAAGATGATGAAATGGTTGAAAATGGTCAGAAAGCTATGAGATAAAATGACAAATGGATTACATCTTACCTTTTAGGCTTCAAAGTTGACAGAGATTAGTGGACGAAGGAATTTCCAGAATAGCCTTGACTTTACCAGGATCGACTTCTATGCCACGCAAAGAAAAAATGAAATGCAGAAATTTTTCAGAAAGTACCGCAAAGACGCACTTCTTTGGTTGAAGACGAACATAATAATTGATGAGGTGGTCAAATATGACTTTAAGGATGAGAAGGTGTTTAGTTTGATGTTTTTATTTGAAAATCAGATCATCTACATAATCTTCCAATATGTGATGCATGATGTTATAGAAGATGTAAGTCATGGCGTGTTGGTATGTAGCAGTGGCGTTTTTAATGCCAAATGGCATGAATCAATAGTAGAAGGTCCCCTAAGGGGTGATGAAGGTAGTCTTGTGTTGATCTTCTTGAGCTAGTAATATTTTATTATAACCTAAGAAACCATCCATGAGCGATAGCATTTCATGGCCAGTGGTGAGATCAAATAGTTAGTCAATGCTTGTTAGGGAAAAGTCATATTTAGGACAAGATAGATTGAGGTAACGGAAGTCCATGCAGATGAAGAGTCCCCTAGTCATCTTTGTGATAGGAATGATGTTAGAAATCAATTGGGGATAGTCAATGGGTAGGATGAAGGAAGTTGAGAGAAGGTATTGAAGATCTTCCTTTATCAGAAGAGAAACGTGAGGATGCATTTTCTACAACTTTTGTTTGATGGATTTGGCATCAAGAATGGTTATGATATTATGGACCATGATTTTTGGGTCGATACCAGGCATATCGACATAGGACCAGGAAAAATCATTGTTATGTTCCCGAAGGAAAGAAGTGAAGGATTCCTATTCAGTAGTGTATAAGGATTGGTTTATATTTAGAATGTGTGGGTCATCCTGAATGTTAATGTTGATTTCAATGGTCTAGTTTCTCAACATGGTTTGCATCTCAAAGGTTAACAACTGATGAATATAAGATTCTTTCGCACCAAGGTAGGTGAGGATGGATTCATCATCCTGACATTGAATGACATTAGTAGAAGGCGTTTCCTCATCGATCATGTCAGGATACAGGAATGTGAGAGAAGTGGGAGCCTCACCATCACGTTGATAGCTCAGCGGTCCCAGGGAAATGGAGTTTACAAAAAAAAGTTAGGAGGAATAGATTCAGGATCTATGGACTCCATGGGTGAAGATGGTAATGTGGGTGAATGAGTTGGGGAAGATTTCTTGTCTTGGATAAGGTCGACGTGAACCTTCTTGGAGGGTGGAGAATCAAAACCAATGCCACTACAGTCATTAGGTTTACAAGAGGTACATGAAATGACAGTATGGCAACCTTATTCATAAAATCTGAAGCCAAATCCTTTCCACGCGTACTGATGGAGGAAATTATGAGTGAAGCAGCAGTTAGTGAGGGAGTGTAGGTCAGACAAAAATGGTTGGGCTTGGGATGGAGGTTTGGGTCTATAGGTAGCAATATAAAGTCCCCAATACATTATATTGGTGTGAAGGTGAGGAGATCCATAAGGAAAAACATCACCAATGCAGATGTCATAGCTGGGGTGTTGACGTAGATTCCCATACTCTTGTGGGGTGAGGAAGGTGTCAATATTGTATAGGAAGTATTCCTCTAGAGTGAGGTATTGAAAAACACCTTCTAAGGGATCAATATTCAGTATGTGGGTAGCTGGGATAGATGGATCCCTAGATGATGGGGAAACAGGTGCATCAGTGGTAGAGGATACAGATGTAGTGGGGATAACAAGGTTAGATGTAATAGAGGTAGTGGCAGTTTTGGTAAATCGGCTTATGGGTGAAGGTGAAGTAGTGATAGTGGTAGATTCCTTGACTGGTACAAGCACATCATTAGGCCGATATAAGATGTTATAGGTCTTGAAAGGTGATGTTTTGGAAAGGATGGTGTAATTATGTCCCTCGTGTTCAAATTTGAGGCAACAATGTAAAGTTAAAGGGACATAACCCATAACACAGATCCAAGATCGGCTGAGCAGAAACATATACTAGAACTCCCCTTCTAGGACATAGAAACGTTTCGGGACATTGCAGATACCCACGCGGATATGGAGAACAATGGTACCCAGGGTAGAGGTCATGGCATCATTGAAGGAGTGCAACATAACTAGGCTACCATGTGTATAATTAGCAGGTATCCACATTTGGTCATATGCCTGGGAGGAGATGATGTTAATGCTAGCACCACCATCAATCATAATGGGTTGTATGTGTATATTATCGATAAAGATAGAGATGAAAAGAGCGGGGTCATGGTCGTTAGACTAGAAGGGAATGATCTCTTCATCTGAAAAGATGAGGATGACCACTTGGTGAGTAGGTGGAGGTGGAGAGGAAGGTGATGATCTAGTGAGAGAGGCTATGTGGTGAGGGGTAATGATGGAGGCTACGGGTGTGGGGTCATTTGGTAAGACTTCAATAGATTAAAAGACCTCCATGAGGGCTTGATGATGTTACTCTAAGGTTTAGAAAAGGTCATATAAAGATAGTTTTAGGAGGGATTTGTGTAGTTGTTTTAGCATTGTGCGATGTGTGATCCCATCAGAAATAGGATATGAAAGACCTTGAATGGTGACTTTGGCTATGGGTGCGGATGGTATGTTGGGTACAGGGTTGGTTGATGGGCCTATTAATTTTTCCTTTCCCTTGTCTTTCTTAGCACGGGTGACAATGTTGATCATTTTAATTTGAGAGGAGGTGGATGAAGAGGGTGTGTCATGTAAGGTATAGTGGCATGAGGGACAAAACCCTAGTGGGGGATATGATCCTTGTGAAATGAGTAGGGTGTATTGGAATCTTGGTGGTGGTTTGGCCAACTCTTTGATACAAACCATGTGAATCTTGAATCTTGGGGGTGGATCAAAGAGTTTTGGGGGTGGATATTTTGGTTGCTGAGTAGGTAATGGGAAAAAATCTACAGAAATTAGTGAAATAGAAATGGGGACCTCATCAAGAAGATCATCATCATTAAAATTTTCTTCAGGAGGACACAATTGGATAAGAACAAATTTTAAATCCTTAGAGTTCTCCACATTATGTCCTAGCACACAATGGTAGGCACAATTATTGGTTTCGTCAAACCCTTTTGGTTTGGGTTTAAGTGGTTTGTAAGGTATAAAAGCTGGTAATGTGATGACAAAATTTTTGAGGAGATTGGTTAAGATTCTGGTGTAGGATCCTACTAGTGGATCACAATGGGAGGTGAATGTGGGTTTAGGTGTAGCTACAACTGATTATGGAGGAAGAGGCTTTATAAGAGGGGGGTTGGTTGGTTTACTAGTTTGGTATACGAAGTGGTCTTAGGTATTGGTTGCATTTGCTTGGGTACGAGCATGGTAGAAGAGTTAGCGGTGGAAGATTTGGTTGGTTTAACTACCTTATTGGAGGGTAGAGTATTTTTAGCTTTAGGTTGCATTATTTTGGCCAATGATGACATGGGTGTATGAGATGTGGAGGGAAACGCTGATGGTGGAAGAGAACGGGTTACCCACGGGGGTAACCGAGGTGCTGTGGAGGTAGGTGGTGTAGGTTGGGTAGGAGGCGTAAGTGAAAGAGAAGAAAGTCTCATGGGTAGTGAATAAGTTATGGACAATAGTGGAGGTATGGGTGGTAATAAGGTTATTGGTGAGGGAAGAAGTTATGTGGGTCACTTGGGTATATTAGAGGTCTGTGATGGGGAAATGGGTTGTTGTGTTCTTGGTTTACCGGTGGATAGGGGTTTCTTGGCTAGGGTTAAGGGGTGAGCTCCTAGGATGGACAGAAGGGGTGAAGGTGATAAGGGTGTGGTAGGAGAGGTTGGTGTATGAGGTCTAGGAGATTGGATCTTCTTTTTAAGGTCTGGGGTAAGTTTAGTGTTATTTTTGGAAGATGTGGCTAAATATAATTCGATGGGTGGGTGAGTAAGGCTAGCTGTTGGTATGACCCCCAAGGTATGGATAAGTTTAGGTAAGGGAGATGATATAGGTGAGGTTAGGTGTTTGGGTGTAGATGTATGTTGGGTTAAAGGCATAGGTGTGAATTGGACCATGGGTGGTGACGTGGAAGGTGTTGTAATAGTTGTAGTTGTGTTTGGTTTGGTCACTCAAAACACTTTTGGATAGATAGTGGAGGTGTCAGTGAGGGACAACTGCATTTGTGTTAAAGCATGAAGTAGAAGGCATCCCTAAGGTAAGGCTCTATCGACATAGTCATGATAATTAGACAAGTGTGAAAATGGTGCTGTTGTAAGTGGGGCCGATGTGGATCGAGTTGTAATTCCTATAAAATGTGTTTGAGACATAGGGAAATGGCTAGCCTTAGAATCTATGGGTAAGAGAGCCGAAAGTAGATCTGCGGGCTCTTGAAGGTCTGATGGTGAATGGTCATCTTAAGGCAATGGTATTCCTACAGGATCCTATATGGGTAGAGGAGAGGATGGGCTAGATGAGGTTGAATCTCCTTGTGATGGTGTAGGTTGTGAACATGTATCTCTTATGAGTAGGAGAGGTGCCACTGAAAACTTCTCGGTAATTTGAGGGACCAATGGCGGTGTGATAAGTATAGGCTCTTCCATGGGTGAAGGAGAAAATGAAGGGGCTTCATCTGTGGGTGGAGTAGATGAAATAGGTCCTTGTGTAGGTAGTGGAGCTCGAACTAAGATTTTAGCTATGGAAGAAACATGAGGCAATTTGGAAGCTACTAGTATGTCATCAAAAATAGCGTGGACCTCACGAACATTGCTATCATTGTTTGAAGTGTCACTAGCTTGGTTGGAATATGGGGCATGATTAGGAAATGGCTTCTTGAAGATATGCAATTTTTTGTTAGCGGGTGTATTCAGGCTATCCAATACTAGATCTCCATTTTCTAACATTTTTGTGAATGATATTATTGAAGGTGGTGTAGTTATTGTCGCTATGACCTTTGACAGGATGATAGTTGCAAAAGTCATGTTCCTTATACCATGTGGGCATAGGTCACTCAGGTTTAAAACTAGTAAGTGGTTTTGTAGGTGGAAGGTTAATGGCACCAGCCTTAACAAGCTTTTCAAAAATAAAAGAATAATATTCCCCTATTGAAGTGTACTTTATTTGTTCTTGTTTGAACTGGAAAACTTGGATGAGAGAGATATTAGAAGGAGGTTTGGTTGGGTTTGATTGATGAGGGGAACTAGCCTTGAGAACTACGACGTTGATAAATCCTTTGGGTTTTTAACAGTTTTTTTGGGGTTTCAAAGATGAAGAAGCATCATTTGATTTGAACACAAAGTTCTTATTATGAAGTTGAATTTTTAAATCTTTGGTAGCATGGATTTCCAATTTTCGTGCCATGGTGAATGCCTCATCAAAAGTGTGAAAGGTTTGCACCTGCAAAGTTGGTGAGATGTGTCTTGCACAAGCCCGAGTAAACAAATCTATGAGTTCAATTTGAGGTAATTGAAATGTGAGCTGGTTAATTAGGTTGTTCCAACGAGCAAAAAATTCAGTGATAGACTCATCCTCGTACTGTCATGTGGAATAAATATCAGTCATGGTAACCTTCTTAACAATGTTGATGGAGAAGTAATCTAAGAAGGCTTGTGCTACTTGATTAAATGAGTACAAGGAGTGTCTTGGTAGCCCATTATACCTGTCCAATGTAGGTCCTGTCAGGGACATCGAGAAGGTTCATAGGAGTAAAGCATCATCATGGGTGATTAGGTAACACCCATGTTTGAAAGAATGCAAATGTTGCTGCGGGTCTTCTTTACTATTGAAATGGTTGAATTTTGGAATTTCCTAATGTACAGGGTATGGGAGAATAGGGATGGATGGATGAATGGGCTCATTACAGATTTCATCATAGGTGAAAGAATTGCGCGAGCCTGAAACTGATGCTTCTAGTGTCTGCATCTTTTCCATCAGTGATTTGACGAGGTCATTGGTAGGTTATGGTGGAAGGGTTCCTCCTATGGCATAAGTGGGCTGATATTGAACATGTGATGTGGGTAGAATTCCATTATATGGTGATGCCAAATAGGGAGGTTGAGAATAAGGGACCGATATAGAGGGTATGTATCCAAACTGGGTGATAGATGAGATAGGGGGTTTTTGAGAGTATGTGTATGTAGGTGGGACGGTCACAGTGACTCTAGTAGCAATTGGGGGCAATGTTTGTGGGATGGAGAGGAAAATATTCCTAAATGAAGTAGGGGTCACTGACACCACAGGTGTGTTGGCGAGGTAATTTGGTTGGGTACAATTTTTTTTGAATTCCTTGCCAACGCTCTGGGAATCTAAGTCCCTCTGCTTAACCGATGCAGCTTCCATATATACATGCATAAGAAAACGTGGATTTTTATGATGGCCTTTCAGTCGGGGATCTAATAGGGGAACTCCATTGACCCTGCAGAAAATCTAGAAATCTCTTGGTAGGGAAGATTTTTCTGAAAGTGGGAAAGGGAGGGAGAAATGAGATAGGGAAACTAATGTTACAGGTAGGAAATCAGATTCCTGCACACATTAGTTAGAAACTAACACATGCATTTATGAGAAGAAAACATCCCTGCAAATGGCAACAAAATGAGATAAGATTGTGAACAAAAAGTTTCTAAAATATCCTCATCAAAGAGGCTAAAAACCCCTTCTTGTATTGATGCTTAAACAGAAGTTGTACATAATGTTGGAATGGAAGAAATTTGAGAATGGAGGAAATTAGAATAAAAATGGATATTTCCTTTACTTTTAGAAATGGTTTACAATCTTTTCAGTCATTTGCGTCGGTTCAGATTCTTGATTCGCAAAGAAATGCTAATGGCCGAAAAAACCAGACTTTTCATAATGCAGCCGTTACACTTGTTTTGTAACTTTGAATTTGAACCGTTCACCTTGCCTCTGAAACTTTAAACTAGAGTCATCCACGTGGGATAAATTTACTAGAGTGAGCATAGAGGATGCCTTTTGCATTTTGTGACTTTATAGAGGTTTGGCATTTTTTACATTTTTTGTCTGCACTTCTACTTTTTATATAAGCCTGACACGTGGCTTCAATTGAGTGGAGACAGAGTCATGGGTCACTTTTATAATTTTACATTTTTTCAATACGGGCTAAAAAAAAAGTTCTCCACCAGCCCGTCTCACTGTTTTGACCTTAAATGCTGGCTTAATATTTGAATTTTTCCATAGCATGATCGGGGATGTGGGTCACTTTATTAATTTTAGCCCTTTTTACCAAAAAAAGGCTGAAAACCTAAAATTTCTCTACCGACCCACTTCCCCACTTTGACTTTCAATGTGGGCTTAATATTTGACTTTTTCCTTTTCACCATAATGCCTCAAAATGTAAAAAAGGACCTGTCCTACCACATCTAATTATATATGTCCACATACTAGTGGATAATGGGGCCAAAATTTGATGGGGAATAAAATGCCCATCATCCACGACTATGGAAAAATGTAGAGAAGAAGAAAAATCCACCATTTCGCGCCCAATTTTGAAATTTCTTTCACGAACCAAGGGATTGAAAACAATACAAGGTTCAACAATCCATGGACATAGAAATATTGACAATTTCATTCAAATGAGGACAATAATAAAATTTTCACATGTCCAGATAGGAAAATGGAATATTTATCAAAATGTGCAGACTAGAAAGTTTAAGTAATTTCAAAGCATGAATTTCTCTATCTTTTCAGACTTCCAGCTTTACTTGAACACTTCTGGAGGGTGTGAACTCAAAATTTTTAAATTTGACTTTAAAAAGAGGGGGGGATTTTGAGGTTGACAACAGCTGGCTCTAGCTTGGGGACATGACATGGGAATCTAGAATATCAATCTCTAGACCTTGTAATTTGTCGATTAGTGCCTTATCCATTGGGCCTTGCAGAGTCATATATCAACTTTGAGAAAGAAATATCAGAAGAAGGCAACACACAAGCACACAACAGGAAGGAAAGACACGACACACAACATAAGGGGAAAAAAAAACCACACAATGGAAAGGGAAACACACCTATGGTAAAAGGCGGTGGAAAAACCCACTTTCACTGATGATACAATTTTAAGTATTTCTCACTCCGAGGAAATTCTAGCAGTGTTCCATCCAAATATGAGAGAAGAAAATCATTCTCGCCATAATATTCATGAATCTAGAATGGGCTGAGCCATAATGAATTGAAATTTATGTGGCTACCTTTTGGTTCTCTTCTCTTGTCCCATAGCAGGATGAAGTCTACAACTTTGAATTCTCTTGCCTTAGCCTTCTTATCAAAAATCTTCTTTACTTTTAATTGGTTCTCCTTAATGTGATCCACCACTTGGAGTCTATTTTCTTCCAGCTTCTCAAGAAAGAGGATCCCATTGTCAATGGAATCCTTGTATTGACCATCTTCTATTTCCTGTAGCAGCTTGAGAGCTGGCATCTTGATCGTGAGAGGAATTTCTACTTTGACTCCATATAACAGTTGGAATGGTGACATACCTATTTCCTTCTTGGGATTGATCATATCCACCCATAATGTGTCGTACAACCTTTTGTGCTAATTCCTTTTATTCTCGTTTACAAGCTTGCAGACAATGGTCAAAATGTTCTTATTGCTTGATTCAGCTTGTCTGTTTCCTTGTGGATAGTAGTTAGAAGAGTGAGATAGGGAGATTCCCTAGCTATAGAAAAACCTAGTCAACTCTCTTGATCATATCCACCCACAATGTGTCGTATAACCTTTTGTGCCAATTCCTTTGATTCTCATTTACAAGCTTGTAGAAAATGGTCACAATGTTCTTGTTGCTTGATTTGGCTTGTTTGTTTCCTTGTGGATAGTAGTTAGAAGAGTGAGATAGGGAGATTCCATAGCTATAAAAAAACCTAGTCAACTCTCTTGAAGAGAAATGGGTAGCATTATCTGCTACAATATTTTTTGGCACTCCAAAAAATACTATGATATTTTCCTTGATGAAGTTGCATACTATTTTAGTGTGTTGGCTTGTTTGGCCTGAATGGCTTCCACCCATTTGGTGAAGTAGTCTTTTACTTTGAGTACATAGGTGTGCCCCGCACTTGAGTGAGATTTCAAAAAACTAATGAAGTACAGCCCCCATTGTTGAAATGGCTCTTTAATAACCACATGCCTGAGTGATAATGCAACGAGTTGTGGTCTTCCAATGAACTATTGGCATGCTTTACATTTAGAAACCCAATCTTGAGTGTCTACAAAGATGGTGGGCCAATAATACCTTCCTCAAAGGATCTTGTGTGTAGTGACCATTGCTGAAAAATGTCCACCACATGCTTGGTCATGGTGTGCTTTAAGAAAACTTTCGTGTTGCTCTTTATCTAGACACCTAAGGAAACAAACATCTAGGCCTCTTTTGTAAAGCACATGAATCCAACTTACAAATTTAGCTGCCTTCAGATTGAGTGATATCCTTTGCTTGTAATCAAGATGGGGAGGGCATTCTTCATACGTCAGGTAATAATTAATATCAACATACCACTCATCAGTAGTGGTGACAAAGAGAACCTATGGGTTGTCTTCTGAACAAGTCGAGCAAGTACAATTTTCTTCGCCATGTTGAAATTTGAGTGTTTCATCTTAAACAATAAACTTTCACAAGCCATTTCCCCTTACAAGATTAGAGGGTTGAATCTCCAAGTCATATTCTTGAGTCTTTGCAATCCAATTTCCTCTTTTGGCTCTGGGATCCCACTGTGTTAAGATGGACTTGATTACACTGCCAGGGACCATCGCCATCGTATGGGAATTGAGGATGTAAAATCTGAAGTTTTTTACAAACTTGACCACTATGTAGGCATGCTTCTCCAATTGGCTATATTTTAGCTCATGCTTTTTCAAAGGACAATTCATAAAAACAATAGGTGCTTCCACGCCTTCATCATTTTTCTGAATAATAACAACAGAGAGTGTATGTTCTGATGCATACCAATACATGATGAATTATTTTTTAAAATCTGGAGATATAAGAATTGAAGCCTTGGCAATGGATTTCTTGATCTCTTCGAATGATGCCTTCCCTTCATTGTTCCATTTGAAGTTTGTTTGTGGTTTCATCATGGAAGTGATGTGCTTCATCAACTCAACAAACTTAGGCAAAAAACAAAGAAGAAAGTTGACCTTTCCGAAGAATGAATGAACTCCTTTCTTGCTTGTGGGAAGGGATAATGCTTGAATGGATCTAATCCTCTCAGGATCAATGTATGCTCAATTTTTTTTCATGATGTGCCCTAATAACTTACCTTCTGTGACTCCAAAAAATCACTTTTTTGGATTTAGTGATATGCCATGTTTCCTACACTTTGCAAGTACTTGTTCCAAGTGATAGATATGATCTCCCCTCTTCTTTGAAAATACTGTGAGATCATCAAGATATATGACAATGCAATGATTTATATTTTTTAAGGCCAAATCCATCACCCTTTGGAATGTAGCTCCTACATTGATTAGGCCAAAAGGCCTTCTACAATAGGAAAAAGTGCCCCAAGGGGTTGTAAAAGTTGTCTTGGTGCGGTCCTCCTATGCCAATTTGATTTGATTATATCATGAGAATCCATCAAGTAATGAAAGAATTTCAGATCTAGTGACTGCTTGCAGGATAAGGTCCATGATAGGAAGTGGATAATTTTCCTTTAGTGATGCCTTGTTTAGGTTGTGAAAATATACACATATCCTTATTTCACCATTCTTCTTACACACTGGAACAATGTTAGCCACCCACGTTGAATGGTGGATGGGAAAGATGATCCTTGCATTAAGCATCTTAGTTACCTCCTCCTTAACGGTATCAGTAATCTTTGGGTTGTATGGCCTTTGTTTCTTCCTGAAGGGCTTAATACCCTTCTTCAAAGGAATTGAGTGATGCATTTCCTTTGGCTAGAAGGATTTGAGTGCATCATAAGAATAGGCCAAGACATCTGAGTATTTTCTGAGTAATGCAACAAACCTTTTTTTATTCAGGCGAGCAACATTTTCCAATATTGACCATCCTTGGTTCCTTCGGGGTACCAATATTTTATTTATCAAAATCAGTTGGGCATCGAGAAGATTGCTTTTCTTTCTCTTAAATGAATCTGTCATGTTTTTCATAGAGGTCTTCTAAAGAGACTAGGCCTTTGGGAATTTTGTTCCCTTTTAATTTGATTACTCCCTCATCATTAATCAATTTAATTACTTCTTTCCCTTCTTTGGTGACTGCTTCTCAGTGTGAATTTTCACCTCCTTCGAAGAAGAGATTATTGAAATTATCTCTTTTCTCTAAAAGGCTAGAATTTGGTAATCATCATTGAAGACTTGCCAATGATTTGCATTATCTGGAATACTAGGTCTGAATACCATTTCAATGGTCACTTTGTCTTTACCAAAAGAAGGATGATGTATCACTAGGGAAGCTGACACTGCAATAGAATCAGCATTTTAATTTTGTTCCCTTGGAATAGCTTTAATGGAAAATGCATCAAAAGATTCAATGCAGTCCCACACTCTATTTTTGTAATGCTGGAGTCTTGGATTCTTCACCTGATATTGTTGGTAGACCTACTTTACTACAACCTCTGCATCACCTCAGCATCTTAGTTTCTTGATTCCCATGTCCTCTACTACACTCATGCCTAATAGTAGTACTTCATACTATACAATTTCATTTGTATTATCAAATTGCAGCTTGTAGGAAAATGGGTACACCTCGTTGGAAGGAGAGTGTAATACTACACCAGATCTCGAGCCCACACTGGAATGACTACCATCAAATTCCATTATCCAAATTTGATCTTCCTCTTCATCCATGAGGAGTGGGAAGTTCTCCTCTTTTTTTTATGTGAGGAAGTAGTTTCCTAGCCCACAATCTTGAAAGAGAATGTTTGCTTTCGGATCATCAGACTTTCGTACTGTTAACTTCATCTTCCTTACTGGTAGTAACTTCTTCATATCACCTTTTAATGGGATAGTTGCAGATGACCAATCCATTTTTATCCCTCCACCCAGGCCTCTGTAGAAACTCCTACTCAATAACATACCAAAGGATGATGGGATGTCTACTACTAGTATGGTTAGGAGCACCTTTTTTCTAGAAAATAAGCTAGTGTTGCTTGTGCATATTTGATTCTTATTACCAATGGAACTTATTTGGATTCCATTGAGTAGCAGGTGCCATTTACCTGGGTCAAGGTGAGGCCTAGATCATTTACAACTTTGGCTGGCATCACATTGTCTAAGGCTGCGGAATCTATGATACAATTATTTAGCTGGAAGCCTTTAATGAGGAGTGATAGATAGAAAGGTTCAACCCTATTTGTTTTGGAGGCACTGAGGGATAAATTTTTTTGAGAAGGTGGTGTGGATGGTGTGGGTAATAATCCTTTAGAATTAGGAATTGAGGATACAGGGTTACCACCATGAATTGTATTAATTAACATTTTAAACTAGGAAAGGTGTGTTTGTAGGTATTCTATTTCTGAGAGCTGGAATTTGGTTTTGCTTACATGTTCCACAAATTCCAATGGGGTAATGGTGAACAAGGAAGAGGTTCTGGAAATGGAGGAATATTTTTATGGTAGAGGCTTTGCTACTTTTGGTGTTGAATTCTCCTTTATAGGTGTAGCAATTGGCTTGGAAGTGGGTGAGGGTGTAGCTTTTGATTGAACCTTAGATGTTTTTGTAGGAACAAAATTTAAAGGAGAATTGTTCTTAGGAACTTTTGAGCTAGGAGAAGAATTAGATGACTTACTTGGCATAGTAGCATGATCCCTGACAACTAGTGAGTTTTGTGTTTCTTTGGTCGATTCCATAGAAGGTGGTTATGGTGATCCTCTACTGATGATTTTATTTTGTGTAACCCTTGGGTGAGAATATTCTTTATTCTTCTTATCCTTTACCGTATCTGTTGAGGATGAAGCACCTTTCTTGGATTGTGTATGAGTGAAAACAACACATGAGAAACTTGGAGATTCTTCATCATTCTCATCTTCATCATCAACGTACTCAATTAGGCAATTTTGCATATCAACTTCCTCGACCTCAAGATAGTTTTCATAGTCTTCCATATTTTCTTCTTCAGTTTCATCATTTTTTGCTTCCTCCTCTAGCTCTTTGGTGTCATAGATGACATTGACTGGTGATGCTTCAAGAGCAATCTGACAAGGAGGTGGAGCAATCCTTGGCCTATCTAGAGGGTTTGATTTCCTTGAAGCATTCTGCATTGTGATCTGAGATAACTTCTTCTTCAAGGCAACCAAGTCATTTGCCATTTTTTGGAACATCAGATCTGTGGTGATAGAGTTTGAATTCTAACCCTTTTGCTTTCCATTGGGGCCTTTCAACTTTCTGGAAAAGATTAGAGAATCATCGGTTTCTATTGCATGGTCTTGAGCTTTCCTCAATGTTCTTGGTTGGGTTCTTCTAGTGAAGAAACCTACTTCTGATGGAAAGGCGGTGATGAAGAATCTCTTCAAATTATTTTTAGGAGGCACCACATCTTCAGGGATTCTTCTTATCACTCTGTTATATATTTCTACAAAGTATCTCATTAACTTAGAGGTTTCTTTCTTCATTTGTACCAATTAGACCAGAAGATCCTGACATTCTTCTGTGCTCTTGAACCTATGTTCGAATGCACTTGTTATATCCTCTTAATAGGTGACGGACCTTGGTGGTAGCATGTAGAACCATTCGGAAGCTTTCTCTTAAAGTGACTCCACAAAGATTCAGATTGACACATCTTCATCCTGAACACCCAATACACCATAAGTAGTGATAAATGCTACTACATGCTCTTCAAGGAGTTGCGAACCATCCCCTCTACATTTTGGGTAGTTTTTTCTCGAGCCTCTTGATAGCTCATGGAGTGGTTGAGAAAGAGCTAGTGGACCAGTGTTTCATCCCCATGGTACATTAGGCCTATGGGCCTCATGATCATGTTCACGCTCACAATCATGATTCCCCATTCTATTTCTATTTCTAGCTTCCAACCTTGTTAAGGCTGTGGATTTTGCTGCTGCTATTTCATCTTCCTCAGCTTGAAGTCTCTCATTTTCTTCGAGTTGAGATCTTATTTCTTCGTTGGCTCTCACCTCTCTTTCTCTAGCCTCTTCTTTGGTCTTCACGTCAATGAATTCTATAACGTTCTCGTTGATGTATGAAAATTCACTATCTAAAGGATTGACAACACTCAGGTTCCCAACGTGACCGGTTGCTTGAAAAGGAAGCCTTTGGATTTTGACTAGGTCTTGTATCCTTTGAAGTTCCTAAAAAGTGGGGTTAGTTTTTCCTCATTCTCTCTGTTTCTGGGTGAACCTTCTATTGGACAACTTGAAAATCTATGCTCTTCTTTGCGGTGCTGGAATTCATCTTTGCCTTTCTAATTCAATAGTGTGTTCTTCTTCAAGGTCCATAATTCTCGTGGCAATGAAGTAGTGATTGCCACTTTTTCTATTATACCAGATAACTTCCCTCAAATCTGAAGCAACTTCTTCTTGGATATGGAAGAGCAATTCAGATCTTTTAACAAGAGGGTTTCCCAGAATAGTCATGATTTGAATCCATGTGGCTCATATAGCCATTAAAATTCCATAATTTTTTCTCTTTTTTGAATTTTGAATTTTCTAACCTTGTGGTCATATTCAGGTACAGATGCTGCTAAATCTGCCCCACGGTGGGTGCCGAAAATTGTTGACGAGGTAATTTGGTCGGGTAGACAAATTTGTGAATTCCTTGCCAATGTTCTAGGAATATAAGTTCCTTTACTTAACCATTGCAACTACCATATATGCATGTGCGATAAAACATGGATTTTTGTGGTGGCCTTTTGGCCAAGGATCCAACAGGGGAACTCCACTGACCCTATGACAAAGCTAGCAATCTCTTGCTAGGGAAGAATTTTTCTGAAAGTGGGAAAGGGAGTGAGAAATGAGATAGGGAAATTAATGTTGTAGGTAGGAAATCAGATTCTTACACACATTAGTTAGAAACTTTAACACATGCATTTATGAGAAGAAAACAACCCTGCAAATGGGTAACAAGACGAAATAAGATTGCGAACTCAAATTTTCTAAAATCTCCTCATCAAAGAGGATACAAAATTCTTCTTGTATTGATGCTTAAATAGAAGTTGTACATAATGTGGGAATGGAAGAAATTTGAGAATGGAGAAAATTAGAAGAAAAATGGCTATTTCCTTTGCTTTCTCCTGGTACAATGCACTCTCAAGTCTACAAGATCAATCACCAACCCTTTACAATGGCGTGCAGAAGCCATTAAATATATTGCAAGAAATGGTTACAAATTCTTCTTTGTTAGCAAGAAATGGTTTACAATATTTTCAATCATTTACGTTTGTTCAGATTCTTGATTCTCAAAGAAACGCTAATGGCGGAAAAAACTAGACTTTTCATAATGCAGTTGTTACACTTGTTTTGTAACTTTGAATTTGAATTGTTCATCTTGCCTTTGAAACTTTAAACCAGAGTCATCCACATGGGAGAAATTTACTGGAGCGAGCGTGGAGGATGCCTTTTACATTTTGTGACTTTATAGAGATTTGACATTTTTTACATGTTTGGTCTACTCTTTCGCTTTTGATACAAGCTTGACACGTGGCTTCACTTGAGTTGAGATAGAGTCACGGGTCACTTTTATATTTTTACCTTTTTTCAATGTGGGCTCAAAAACACAAATTACTCTGTCGTCCCACCCCCCCACTTTGAACTTTGATGTGGGCTTAATATTTAACTTTTTCCATAGCATGATCAGTGCTGTGGGTCACTTTATTACTTTTAGCCCTTTTACCAAAAAAGGATCAAAACCTCAAAGTTCTTCACCAAACCGCTTCTCTGCTTTGACTTTCCAACAGTGGGCTCAAGATTTGACATTTTCCTTTTTACATGATAGGGGCTACTGGTCACTTTATGAATTTTAGCCCTTTTCACAAAAAGGCTCAAAACCTCAAATCTCCCCGCCCACCCACTTCCCCGCTTTGACTTTTTCCTTTTCACCACAATGCCTCAAAAATTAAAAAAGAACCCATCCTGCCGCATCTAATTAGATATGTCCACATACCTGTGGATAATGGGGCCAAAATTTGACGGGGAAGAAAATGCTCGTCATCCATGACTATGGAAAAATGAAGAGAAGAAGAAAACTCCACCATTTCGTGCCCCTGATTTTCAAGTTTATTTCACAAACCAAGGGATTGAAAACAATACAAGGTTTGACAATCCATGGCCATAGAAAGATTGAAAATTTCATTCAAATGAGAACAACAATAAAATTTTAACGTGTCTAGGCAGGAAAACAGAAAATTTATCAAAACGTACAGACTGGAAAGTTTAAGCAATTTCAAACCATGAATTTCGCTATCTATTCGGGCTTCCAGCTTTACTTGAACAATTCTAAAGGGCATGAGCTCAAATTTTTTGAATTTGACTTAAAAAGGAGGGGGGGATTTTGAGGTCGACAACAGGGTGGTTGGGTTGTAATGGGTATTTGTGTGACAATGGGTGCAAACAGGGTTATGGTCTAGGTAGTCGATGAGGGGACAACAGATACTACAGGTGTGAGTGATACTGTAAACATAGTGGTCATGGTGAATATGGGCCCTAGCTTCGAAACCACTGGGGGTGAATCAGGTGAAGGTAATGCCACATTATTAGGGGCTGATGTAGGAGTGGGAATAAGGGTAGGAGAGATGGATACAAACATGCCATATATCAATCAACCTGAGGAATCCCAGGTGGAAGAGTGGGGAAGCTAGAACTGTAAGGCCGTGGGATTTTGATCAGGGATTCGTGCACAAATTCCTTGTCACTTGTAGAAATGATGGTAGGTAGGGTTGAATCCATGGTTGACAGGACAAAGGGTGGTGAAGGATTAGGAAGGAGTGGTTGATGACTTGCATGTTAAATGTAAGAGCGTTAGCTTGATTACGAGTCAACACCATGTGAATGAATGTATATCAGGTGATGTTGTATCCTATAGGTGATGCAAAGAAAGTAGTAGATAATGCAGAAAACAAGTGTTTATAGGTGGATTTTAGGTAATATTTTTAGTTGATATGTTCAGTACAGGGTAACCGATGCCGGTTAAGCGATGACCGATGCCAATTTAGGGGTAACCAAAGTCGGTTACTGTGAGGTATGAACAATTTTATCAAATGAGGAAAATACTAGTGACAGTTAGATGAACAAGTTGTATGATGACTATTTATCAAAGCAGAGAGAGTATAGATACTCACAGGAACTTTGAAAACAAAATAGTAGAAAACTGAGGTCGGTCAGGGGTAATTGATGTCGATTACCGTGAAAATTGGAAAGATGTAGAAAAATGGATTGTAATGAATTTTAATGAGATAAATAATCAACCCAGAGATTTGTAGATGATGCAATGAAGTCCTGAGACACTCAGAAGAATTCAAAATACTCCAACTATGATTGTGGAGTGTCTAAGGCAACATAATGAAAAAATGGAGAAGTGTATCCTCACACCTCAAAATGCACGTCAATAAAACACTAAAAACATGTACCTAAAAGGTGACTTTTAATGTGTTGCTATTCTTCTATTTAGAAGACTGACTCATGAATTTTAGAAAAGAATTTTTTGGTGAGGAAGGATTCCTATGAAGAAGGATATCTAAAAGGAGAGGTTTCAGGTATGTTATGGAAGGGGGCGAGCCATCCTCTAAGATGATGAATCAAAATAGGTAATGAGATGGGGAGTACCTACCGATCGGATCATGTGATCACTGACAGGTGTTCCTAGGTAAGATGTTGTTTAAGCAAAATATGTGTATATTTCAGTTTTGTGCAGTTTGGTAAGACAGAGAGAGAGAAATAATGTGCTTTCTACGATTCTTTGTGTCAACCATTAGTTGGGCATGACTTCTAGCATATAGGTTGCCCTCATTTTAATGTGAGATAAAATTCATCAAATCAGAATGTAATGTAACCAATTTTAAGCTCAAATTGAAAAGATTACATTCGATGAAGAAAATTATGAATAGGAGATGGTATGCTCTTTCACTAAATGCAAAAAGAAAGAAAGAAGAATGATTCCTTTTAAATGCACCAAGAGAAATGTTTCTTTTAGAGAAATTAGAAAGAAGAGAGGATTACTAGGGAAGAAAAATACTATGTAATCCTTTTAAAGGGAAACAAACACACAAATTTCGTCTAGAAATGAAGAAAATTGCAATAGAACCCCTGATGGATCCCACTGGGCGTGCCAAAATGTTTCACCATTTTCTTTACATTTTTGAATGATGAAACAAATAAGGTTATGGGCTAGGAGGAATACCTATTCAATGGGTTGGTTTGATTGTTGATTACACACATTCTAACTTCTTGATCCAGTTTCTGATTGTGAGAGCTTCCTTTTGGCTGGGAGGAACTACTTGTAATAGAAACAAGACCACAAAATAGAAGTTAAATGATATATGACAGTGGACTGCCTAGTGTATGCTAGTTCCGGGAAGTCTGAAACTTCCTAGATGGGTTGTTAATCCATTGTTTTGAAACAAATTAATGTGAGAAATAAATAAATTCATACTTTAGTTGATATGATTTAGGTATCTGATTCAAGTACAATAAGCAAATCCAATCACAACAAGCTAGGTTATAGTTAGATTTAAAGGAGGAGGTAACTGTCAAGGTACTGGATCTTGACAAGGTCTGATTCTAGGTTGTTTAGGTCAATTAGTAGGAGGTTCTTTGGATCTATTTTTGGGAAAGGTATAAAACACAGAGACCGGTGTCGGTCTTGTATGACTGATGATGGTTTAGTAATAACCAATGACGGTTACTGACATGGATTTTCAATGAACTTAATATTTCATGGTTTAGGGATTTTTGTGAGACTAGCTTAAGGATGGTGAGGAGTGGGTGTAAGTTTGAGGAGGTGTTGGAAATACTATTCAGAGATGTCTAATGGTTAGGTATGGGTGATTTTATGGGGTAGGTGAAGGAATGATCTAACTTGTATGGAGATAAATGGTGGGGAAGTGAGAGTTCAAGTAGAAACTAATAACGGAAGTAACAAAGCCTACTAGAACAAAAATAGACGAATGCTGGTTAATAAGATAATTACTATGATGTAGGTTCAGCAGCTAGATGGAAGTGATGGTTGATCGGAGGAATGGTGTTTGGTGCCGTGGTAGTGCTTCCCAAAATGCTACCGTGGGTGTAATTCTCCTAGATCTATCTGGATGATGGTTCTGGATGCCTGGATGCACAGAAAGTTGTTGGTACTACTTGTAACTCTGATCTTGTTCTCCTATGGTCTCAAATGTTCCAACCTCTCAAACAAGGTTGTTAAGGTGAATAAATGGTAATTGAAAATGGTTCCATCTTGACCCGACGTCGGTTAAGGTGAGATTCCCTAGGTTTACTAAAATGGGCAGATCTTTCTAATTTCTTGGGCCAAGTTGGTTTGTTGTCACGGATCAGAATGGAAGCTTCCCTTTTAATGAGTGGGAATGTGGTTAGAGAAATCTTAGGCAATGATTTTATCCAAATCTTATCTCATTAAGGAAAGTAAGACTTAGTTATTGTTAATTATGGAAACATGTCAAGAATAGGTCTAGGGTGAGGTGGCTAGATGAGGGTGTCTAGTTGAGGTGGAAATTAAGTCAATTAAGGTTATAAAATAATGAATATTGTGAGGATGGGTATTTAATTTAATTAAAAATATATTAAATTAATTATTAATATGGGGTGAAAGGGGGCCATTATTAGGTGCCCATGTTTAAGTTGGTTATCCGATCAGGGGTTTAGGGGAATGTAACCAAATTTAGGTGTCTACACTAATACTTGACTCAACCATCCCAATCCACTTAGTTTCCATAATAACAATAGACATGGAACTAAAACCAAGTACATCATTAGTCCAATATCATCATCAACTATATAAAGGGAATGTCTATGTAAAAATACATATACATACAAGTATAAATAATACAAGTACATCTCAAAAACTATCATATACAATATTGCATCTTTGGCACTTAGGCCAGTATATATCAAAAATCAAAATTCAATATCACCTATCATCCTGCATCACCCCCATATATGACCATCACCTTCACTCTCTCCTTTATCCTCCTCTCACCCTCTCAGTCCTCTAGCCAATCAACTCACCCGAATGATCTCTTAAACCCATCCACCTCACTCCTCTAGTTAGTCAACTACCTCTAACTCATCTTGGCATAGATTCTTGTCCTTTTATCCCTTGAAAAGTGCTAAAATTTGTCTCCACTATTGTTTTCTATAAAATTAAATGTTACAATGAATCTATAACATGCAGATTTCTCCCTTTTTACCCTAACCCCGACCCGAATGACATCAATTTCTAGCCCTAATGGACCATCATCAGTTTTCCCTTACTGACATTGGTTTACATAAACTAGTGTTGGTCACTTTTCTGCTATCCTATAGCCCATTTGCATTCAATTTTTCCACCCATGTCCATTTTTATCACAACCATAACCTCACCCTATACTTGTAACCCCACCTAATGACCTTATTACCTACAACCCAACCTCACTATCAGTTGGGGCATGGTTGTTTTTTTTTACCTCTAACATGGCCTTACCTACTACTTTTCCCAAAACACCCACGCCAACCATACCCATGATGCTACTCATGTTGATTAGCCTAATCACCTTACCTTGTGTAATCTTGTGTCGTTTATCTCAACCAAAGCTTTTGGTGTTTAGGAACACACCTAATTCACGTTCCTACAACTAGCCTAGTTGTATTTATGGAAAGTATCCTATACCTTGGATACCTGAACCACATCAACCTTGTTTGGATAATCTTATCAATCTTTGATGATGTAGAGTCTATGCACTCTTCAACCTAGTACCCTTGTCACATTGTATACATGTGCATTTGTTTGAATGACACTACCTATTACCCAAACCAGTATCACCATTACCTATACACCACCTATACCTCATTTTTCCTCATTTCTTCATTTTAACAAACCACTCACCGACCGCATTAATCACCTTCGCAGTTCCTGGTTTTAGGGGGATCACCTCCACCCATACTTAGGGAAACCTAACTTTCACTCATATTGGGGCTACCTAACCTCCATTGATACTTGGGGCAACAATTTCCTATTTTTTTCAGCGTCGATTATCAATACAAACTACAAGACAAAAGGGGGAAAATGTAGACACCAAATTTGGGTCACACTCCCCTCGACCCCTTTTAATTAATTAATGTAACACATGTACCTAGCCATGATACCTTAACATTGATATTAATTTAATCAGTTATAATTAAATTAAATTCATCCTCATGTTATTAATTAATTTGATTTAATCTTAACACATCCACCTCACCCTGGACTAGTTCCATGGGCATTTAACTCACAATGACCAAGTCATCACTCTCAGGACTGAGTCATCACTCCCAGTGTTGATTCACCACTTGACCTAACTAAATGAGACTTCTTCCTAAACATAACTAAATTTATTCTATGATCTTCCTATCTTTTCTAACGAGAAATCCACTTCCCTAAGTGGACCCAACTTAGAAAACGTGCCAAATATGGGAAGATTTTCTTATTTTTGGTAAAATGGACTATTTCACCCTAACCGATGCCAATTTATCCTCGGTCGACGCTGGTTACCTAACCACCATTGGTCACTTTATATAAACTTTTAAAACTCTTCTCTCCGGTTGGTCATTCACTTATTGGAGCCTTATTGCATTCAATCTCAAATCTTCAAGCCCTCCTACATCCAGACAACACACACACACGACCACAGTGCAAGATAAGCAACTAGTTCTCCTTCTAGAGCATTGGAATAATAAAGGGAGCACTTAGGTTGCACTGCCACAACACTGGACCCAGGCACATCTTCTTTGATAAACCATGCACCATCTCCATTCACAAGATCTGTAAAATACAATGTAAGTATTTTGATATCCATCATTTGTGCTTATTCAAGTGTAGATCTCTTACTTCTTTCTGTATTTCATTTATTCCATTACCCATATATCACCTTCTTCCCACCAACCTACTATACAACCATCCCAAGCCCTGTCACCTTTCTTAACCTCCTTCTTATTATTCCCGAGTCTTCTTATCCATATTACAAACCAAACCACAGTACCCTCACTCTCTGTGTAATTACAGGGAACCTAAAAATTCCTTTTCAATAGTTTACTAACTATTTCCCCTACCGATGTCAGTTCCCTGATCACCATCAATTTTTTCCTCATATCGGCATCGGTCACTTAGACCAATATTGGTCTCTATGTTATTTTATATTCTTAGACCAGTTAGCCTCCCATTCATCCAAATTCAGCCCAGACCTCAACCCACCAACCTTAGACCCTTACCAGACACCTGACAAACCTGCGTGACCTTAAAAAACCCTAGTTCTAATTAGATTTAGTGTTATTTTTTATATCTAGCTTAAATCTAGTTTATTGTGTGTATGAGAAACCTAAATCATTACATTGCAATAGGACCTATTTATTTTAGTTTCATGTTTACATTAAATTGTTATTAAACAATGGATTAACAACCTCTAGGAAGCACCATGCTTCTTGGGTCTAGCATACACTAGGCAGTCCATTGTCTGGTGCTATTTAATATACTTTTTGTGGTCTTAGTTTTCATTTTAAGGTAGTCCTTCCAGTAAAAAAGGATCTCTCTCATTCAACTTGCATAATGTCAATAATGAATGCATTCTATTATAATTTGAGGATTCTAATAAATACATATTTAATCAACTTAAATATTATATAATGTTACAATAAATATTTAAATAAACATTACATCATAACATAAGTAAATAAATAAATACTTACAGGAAATAAATAACACAGGTGACACATTATTTATAGCGGAAAACTCCAACAAGGTAAAAACCACTTTGCAAATAACCTTTTACTTTAGAGAACTTAATTTACATCCAGTAAGATCACCTCCTCCTTAAAACCCTATTTACCAAGGGTAAAACCAAATCATTTGATTTTCACACCTTTGATATATTTCCGAAATATATCAAATGAGGACCTAAAGTCTTTTTTATATAATGTGATTGGGTATATCTCCCGACCCACCTTTTTAACCTAAATGGTTGACACATATACATAGGTGAGTGTATTTAATAAATATAAACATAAATGATTCACATTATTAAATACTTACCTAATGCATATTACCTAGGTATGAATATTTAATAATAGAAAAGTATTTTATATTATTAAATATTTAACCTATATAATAGTTATGGACCCATATTAATTAAGGGTTGGCCAGACCACTTAATCATTATGTCCAACACTCCCCCCTTAATGTGAAGTGGGATAACATATGCCAATAGATTACCTACCTGTGGTACAATACATGATTTACAATCCTTAAACCATAAAGGTTTTAGGCTAGCATATCGGGTGAAGGAATTATAAAACCTTCATCATACTCAAGTTACTTTTTGGTACAAAAGGATTTGGAATCCCAAAGATCATCCCATGATCAGTGGATAAGTATGATTTGAGAGTTTTACATATTCTCACATGTTCTCATAAAAGGTTATTGAACCCAAGCATATAGGAGCCTTTTCTAACCAAGGACCTCCTTAATAATATGCTTGTACTAGATGTTTACCAGTAAAATCAATAACACTATAGAGTTTATTGAAGACTATCCTTTAAGATCTTTCTACACTTCTTTCTAAAAAATAATCCGAGGAGGTATACATGCCTGAAGGTCTTTTTACACTTGCCCGAAGGTCTTTTTACAAAAACTAAGTTCCATTAGGAGGTGACATTGTCATGCACACTCTCCCTCAATGGAAACTCCAACAATCCAAGATTTTCACGAAAGTGACAAAACTTTACAACACTCAGGGGCTTTGTGAAGATATCAGCAACCTGCTCTTAATTCAGCACAAACTTGAGATCTATCTCATCACTTAACACATTCTCACGGATGAAGTGTATATGTATCTCACTGTGCTTCATCCTATGATGTTGTACTAGATTATGTGAAAGAGCTATGGTTCTTTGGTTATTGTAGAACAAAGGAACACTACATGGATCCTTCATCTTTATCTCATTGAACAACCTCTTTATCCATAGATCCTATTTTACAGCTTCCATTGTACTTCTATACTCAGCTTCTGTTAAAGAGATAGAAACAGTTGGCTGATTTTTACTACACCAAGTAACAAAACCTACACCAAATTTAAACACATAACCAGAAGTATATTTTCTATCCAATACATCACCAACATTATCAGAATCAAAAAATCCATATAAGTTAGCATTTTCATTCTTGGTATAATGCAATCCATAATTGATTGTACCTTTAATATATCTAAGAATTCTTGTTGCAAGATTCCAATGATCTCTACAAGGTTCCTGCATAAACCTAGAAGCAATTCCTACTGCATACGAAATATCTAGTCTGGTGATAGTTAGATATATCAAACTACCAACTAATTGCGTATATAAAGTAGGATCAATTTTTTCACATGCAGGTTTAGGACCAATTTTCAGTCCAACCTCCATACGAGTAAAAATTGGTTTACTATCAATCATGTTAAACTTTTTTAGTACATTGGTTACATATTGTGCTTGAGAAACAATAATAGAATTTTTATATTGAAACACAGCCATGCCAACAAAATGATGTAAGAGACCTAAATCAGTCATTTCAAAGTATTGTTTCAATTTTTCATTAATTCTACAAATTGAAGCAGAATTATCACCAGTCATAAGAAAATCATCAACATATATACAAAAAATGATAATATGTGATCCTTCTTTCTTAATGAATAGATCATTGTCAGAAGAAAAATTAGTAAATCCTAACTATTTAAAGAAATAATTAATTTTCACATAGCAAGCTCTAGGAGCTTGCTTTAAACCATACAATGATTTTTTCAATTTACAAACATATTTTTCTTTACCAGTTTCTTCAAATCCTTTAGGTTGAGACATGTAAATTTCTTCTTTTAAATCACCCATTCAAAAATAAATTTTCACATCCATTTGGTGGATTTTCCACCCAAATTGAGCTGCAATTGCAAATAATGTCCTAACAGTACTCATTTTAGCTACAGGGGTAAATATCTCAACATAATCAATACCAGGTTTCTGAGTGAAACCTCTAGCACCAAGTCTAGCTTTATTTTTTTTAATACTACCATCTGTATTATATTTTAATTTTTATAACCACCTAGACCCTATAATACTTCTTTTCTCTGAAGGTGGAACCAACTCTCAGATTTGATTTTGAATTAGGGCATTATATTCATCTTGCATTACATTGATCCACTTCTCATCCTAAGAAGCTTCTTTAAAACTTTACAGCTCAGGTTCATACAAGGTCATTAATACATGGTACATATGATGGCTTCTGGTCGTTTTCCTAAGATGAATAGGATTAGAACTCTCTAACACAGATTGAGCCCATTTTGGTTTCTTAACTAGGGAGTTAGGAGATTCAAAAGAATCTATAGTATCAACACAAGAAACATCATCATGACCATTTACTATATTGTCAATATCAAAATCATAACCATTATTATAAATATTGACATAGTTAGGAACATCTTTACTATTATCAGATGAACAAAAACATTTTTTCCAAGACCACCACATTGCGGTTTTAAGTTACTTCCCTTTTTATAGGGTTGTAAATCCTTAGACCTACAGTGTTAATACCATATCCAATGAAAACACAAGAGAAAGAGTCATATCAAGTTTATTTATTTTCTTTTTAGGAATGTATAAAGAAGCGGGACTACCAAAAAAATTTAGATGAGAAATATATGGTTTTTGATTTGACCATTTTTCTAAAGGAGTTGAAAGATGAATAGCTTTGGTGGAAACCCTATTTAGAATGTAGACTGTTGTGTTCATTGCTTCTGCCCACAGAAAATTGGGAAGACTAGCAAAATGAAGCATAGTGCGAGCCATATCTAAAATAGTCCTATTCTTATGTTCTGCAACACCATTAAATTGGGGAGAATGAGGAGAAGTTAATTCCCTTTTAATACCACAATCAATACAAAAATTTTCAAATGATTTTCTAACATATTCACCCCTATTATTTGTTCTAAGTCTCTTAATTTAATAATTTGAAGAGTTTTCAACAAATGCTTTAAATTCCTTAAATTTCCCAAGTGCATCAGATTTATTTTTAAGAAAATATGACCAAATCATCATGGTGAAATCATCAATGTAAGTCACAACATATAAAGAACCATTTAATGAAGCTACTTCAAGAGGTCCTCTAACATCACTATGAATAAGTTCTCGTGGGGAAGAGGAACTCTCTTCAAGATGTGAGTGAAAGGGTTTAGCACTTTGTGTTGAGCGTAAACACCCTTCACATGCATCATGAGAAGAAGACAATACAGACAAACCTTTCACAAGATTATATCTAGCCATTTCATATAAACTTCTATAATTAACATGTCATAATATTTCATGCCATAGTTTTGAATTATTCAAACTTTGAGAAACAAAACAAGATGCATAATGGAAATCATCAAAATTATACAGACCATTTCTTTGAATTCCTTTAGCTATTATATTGTCATTACTATCCTTGATATACCAAGTATCTTTCAAAATTTGAATAGCCAAACCATCATGAGTTAATTGAGAACATGATAAAATGTTCTTTTTGAGCTTAGGAATGAATAAAACATTATTCAACACACCATTAGCAAATTTTACTTTCCCTTTCTCTATTGCTTCTAAATATGAGGTATCACCAAGATACACACGCTCATTGATTTTCACAACATCAAATAAATAATTTGAAAAACCAGTCATTTGATTTGATTCACATGAATCTAGAATCCATTCAGAATTAGAGGAAGAATATAATGTAACATATAATGCAACCATTTTAGGAATATCATTAGAGCTATCCTTTTTCCTTAAATTGTATTTTGAAGAAACATTTTATTTTTTATTTTTATCGATAGGTTTCTTAGTTTTTTAATCTTCCTTTTTATGTCCAAATTTACCACATTTGTGCCATTTACCACTAAAGCTAATGATGCAGCCTAGAATTCTCAGATAACACCTAGTCATGCTGGCACCGGGATGTTTTCCATAGTGTGCTTCCCCTTTGGTGGCCCTGGGAGCGCGAACTCATTCTCTACATACTTATTATGCTCCATATTTGGTTTAAGTTGGAGATATATGAGTGCGCCCCTGATATTCCCAACAGCAAGTGTTTCTGGTTTGATATTCAAAATCTTTGAGATCATATTCTCATTGTAATCATTCTTCCCCAGATATCCATACTTCTTTTGCAAGGTGTGGTATTCGTAATCCACCTTGTCTACATTAAACACTAACCTCCTTGTATTAGTGAATCAATGAACGGAAGCTTGGAAATAGCACACTGTGAATGCGTATGGTAGTTTGTACTAGGGGCTCCATGATCCATCCACCATAGGAAAATGCACAATGCAAAAATGTTGGTAAACAACAAACTGAGCCTACTTCCCCAATACCGAGGGCAACTCCTTTAGTATGCGCCACTCCTCTTCAAAAGCCATGCGGAGTCTATTATACCACATCTTCGCTCTCTCCTTTACCTCGTCCATCATAGACCCCTTGCATAGATACTTGCTGAATATTTTAGCTGGAGACTGGTTATTCGTGGGGTATTCCCATATATTTTCTTTCGGGCCATCTAGTACTCCAATCTCCATGAATACTAAAGAAAGTAAGATGAAACCAAAACTTATCTTACTTCCTGTGTGCACTTCCTCTACTATTTGTTCTACAATGAATCTGACAATGTTGTAAATAATCCCTTCTGACATGCACTTAGCCACATGTAGCCACATTGAGTTTACTTGTGACCAACGATCTTGGTCATTCAATTTCGTAACCAGGTGCGTTGTGTCTTTTACTATTGGAAAATCATGTAATTTATTGATGTCCATTCCACATGGTCCTTTTTGGTATCCTCGTGACTTTATGTGTTTCTAAAATGGAAACCTTGTCAGCTAGGTCATTTTTAATGTCCTCACCCGTCACCTTCAAGCCTGTTACCATGGCAATTAACATGGGTGTTAGTCTTACCCTTCGTCCTGCAAAATAGAAGAAGTCCTCATGGACTCGGCTCATCAGTCACCTGTATAATGGTGCATATTTCCTGAAGTATGGGAGCTCATATATTTGGTAAACACCGATCCTTTTCAATAACTTCTCCCTTGCGTCATCATATATCGGCATCCCATCACTAGTTCACTTTTCCGTTCGGGAGTTAAGTAAATCATCCAAATTCTTTTGATTGTCCTTGTTTTGATGGTTGTACTTGCTTATTTTTCTCTTTCGTATGTGAGAATCCCATATCTTGGCCCACAATTACTTCTTCAGGATACTATATCTCTAAAAAATTGCTCTCAGGAGTCATCTCTTCCTCCCTTTCCACTACTACCTTCCTCTTTCCTTTTGTTGCTACTTCTTCCTTCTTTGGAGCCATTCTTCCCTTTGTGTTGTGTTTCTACACCTTCTTCTATAATTCTTAAATGGTTTACTTCAAACCCTTACCCGATTCAACTATGCTCTAGATTGTAATCACAAAATCGCATGCCCTAGCTCTGCTCTATCAATCTACTTCGTTCAAACCCTTCTCCTACGGGGATACCAGCTTCTCGAATACACAGATCTTCCTTCCACGCTTGGTTTCACCTTCTTCGCACCTTGAATCACTTACTCAACTCTTCACACTTAGCTCTTCATCTAATTCTCATAGTTACAAGGGTAGAAATGAATTCACATCCCGTCCTTATATAGATTTTCAATTTTTTTGATGCATTAATTTCTCCACCTACCAAATATTTCTCATTTATTGCTCAATTTTGTCATTTCCGCGTGGTAAATATTTGCGCCACCACTATAACCTTCTAGCATGCCTTCCTACCTTCTGGTCACAGAATTTTCTTCAGCACGTGCTCTAGCACCCGAGTACCTCATCACTGCACCTTCTCCTGGTAGTTATCATGGCTGCCGCTTACCTCACATTATATTTTTCCTTCATTCATCTCCATCCTTGGTTACTTTTGAGAAGAAATCCTTTATAATTCACCTTTTAGTAGCTCACTTCCTCAACATCCGTAGCATTATACCTTCCAATATTCACAGATTTATACCTAGGAGTCCCCAACAATCTACCCCATACTAAAAGTATGTACAGTCCTCTGTGCATCAACATGCTTCATGTTGTAGTTAGCTTCATGCACACATGCATGCTTATTACACAAAAATAGGAACTAAATTGACAGAGCATAGTGATGATGAAAGAAACACATTAAGGAAATGTAGAAAAGGAAACCTAATCTATCTGGCAACACTACCTTATTACAAACACCAAGAAGATTTATTTATAGTAGGGCTTCAACCTACTCCCATTAAAGTAATTGGGAAGCCGTGTTCCATCAATGGCTTCTAACTGGCAAGCACCTGATTCAAGTATGTGAGTTATAACATATGACCCCAACCAATGCACCTTGAGATTCCACAGATGGCACAACAACTTAGAGTCATACAGAAGTACCATTTGTCTGACCACAAGTTTCTTATCCCGGATATGCCTATCATGCCATGCTTTCTAGTGTGCTTTCTCCTATTTTTGACTCCAACGTGCTATGGCCCGATGCTCATCTAGTTGATCCATGTTCTCAATCCATTCTTCCAAATATTTCTCATAAGCTAGACCTCTAGTGCATGCAATGCGCAATGAAGGTAACATGAATTCTATAGGAAGGACAACTTCCCCACCAAACACCAACTGAAAATGTGTGGCTTTGTTCAATCTCTTATATGTTGTTCGGTAGGCCTAAAGACTAGCAGATACTTTTTCATCCCAATATTTTCATCCCACATCAAAAATCTTGGTCAATGTGTGGCTCAAAATCTTGTTGAAAGCCTCAGCAGTTCCATTTTCCTGAGGGAGATATGGTGTAGTCTTGTGGTGGGCAACCATAAACTCATCTAACAGAAGTTGGATTGTCTCATTTAGAAAATGGGTGCCCCTATCACTAGTTAAACTTAAAGGACAACCATACTTGGTAAGGACATTTTCCCATAAGAACCTTGTTGTTTTAGCCACTGTACAGTCCTTCGTAGGAGTTGCTTCTGCCCATCGCATAAGATAATCTGTACAAGTACTGATATAGCGCGATCCAGTCCTACGCGCAGCTGGTGAAATAGGCCCTACAAAGTCTATCGCCCATTTCTCAAAGGGTTATGTACTTGTAATTGGTCATAAAGGCATCTCATTGCTCTGTCTTGGTCAACCTAGATGGTGAAAATGGTCACATGCCTTACAATACTGCTTATAATCCTTATACAATGTAAACTAGCAAGTAGGATCTTTCACGTTGGAGCATCACCTGTGTAGTGGCCACCTACAATACCACCATGGGCTTTGTCCATTATATTATTTTGTTCATACTCTAATAAAAAATGGCATAACACCTCATCTCTTCCTATCTTGTATAAATCACCACTGATTAACATGAATGGTGCCGCGCGTATAGCAAGTTACTTTTTCTCCAAGGACGGCATGCCTTCTGGTGCCATCCCTCATGCTTAGGAAGACAACAATGTCCTCTAATTCCATTGGTGTGTGTTGTAACCTATACAACTATTCATCAAGCATGGTATCTTCCATTATTTGTGCTTCTTCACCTGATTGAACTCTAAACAAGTGATCCGGTCTAGAATTACATTTCCCTGGTTTTACCACAACTGTAAAGTCAAACTCTTGAAATAAGAGCATCCATCTACATATGCACCCGTGTAAGATGGGCTTGCTCACCAAATACTTCAATTCCATATGATCTATATAAAACACAAAAGGTGTGGCCAACAGATATTGTCAAAATTTGTGCAAGGCATATATCATGGAAAAGGCCTCGCACTCTGTAGTGGTATAATTATGATTGGTAGGGGTCAACTTCCTACTAGAAAAACAAATGGGATGATCAACTATACCTTCTCCAGATTGAGCTAAGACAACACCAATGGTTGTGCCAGAGGCGTCCATGTGAACATAAAAAGGTTTATCCCATGAAGGAAAGCGCAAAATAGGCACGGTAGTAAGTTGCTTCTTCAATATCTCAAATGCACGCTGTTGCAAATCCCCCCAATAGAATGCACCTTTCCCCTTGAGAAATTATTCCAAGGCTTTGAAAAATTTTGCACACCCTTTTATAAACTTCTTGTAATACCTTCTATGACCCAAAAATCCACGCACCTCTCTCTGACTGGAGGGCACTTTCAATCCTAAAATGACTGCAACTTTAGCTGGATCGACCAATAACCCTTCCTTGTAGATGATGTGTCCTAAAAGTATGCCAAAGGGAGTAGCAAAGATGTAACTTCTTGATGTTCAAAGAGATACTCAACTATCTACATATTTCAAATATTAAGCACAGATTGTCACAATAATCCTTAATTAGCCCATAAATGGTCCAATCATCAAGATAGACGTGTAAGATGTTGTGAATAAAATCCTTGAATGCTTGTACCACTATCCTTAAAAATACAGTAGGTACATTCTTCAATCCAAAGGGAATCATAGTATAGGAAAAGCTTCCCCATTCAATAGTGAAGGTGGTCTTTTCTTGATCTTCTGGGGAAAATCTAACCTGATGATACCCTAAGAACCCATCTGTAAATGAATATATCTCACGCCCAGCCACTCCTTCTAATATTTCCTCTATGAATGGCGTAGGAAAGGGATCTATAACACATGCTACATTCAACTCTCTATAATCAACACAAATTTGAATCCTACCATCCTTTTTTGTACTTATCACCATATGGCTGATCCATTCTTACTCATCCAATGGTCGAATGATCCTAGATTTCAACATCTTGTCAATTTCCTCCTTTGCTTTCTCATGCAAATTAGGATTCATTCGATAAGGTCACTTCCTAACAGGGCGCACACCTTCCTTGAGCTGTATCTTCATTTCTCCAAGTGATTTATACACACCTTTAAGTCCATGGTATCCTCCTGGGAATAAGTCCTCATAGTCTCTAAGTAACTCTATGATCTTTGCCACTTCTGATTTTGACCAGTAATCCCTAATTATCACCTCCTTAGGTTCAGCTTCTGTGCCTATATTTACCTTTGTTGTCTTCATAGGTTCATGATATGCACATGCATCTACATCCACACTAGCTAACACTTCACGTGCTCCATGTGAATGATCCACTTCCAAGTGCTCAACTTCCTCATCATCAATTATGTAAACCAACTTCGCCTTGTCTTTTTCCAGAGAAGTACGCTCAAGTAGTATGATATCATCTACTTCATCCTCAATACACACCCATGTCTCTGTCTCACCAAATAATTCCTGAATAAGTTCTTCTACTTTCCCACTATCTCCCATGGTTAAGCGCTTGATAAAGCTTAAAGCCTTGTTCACTGGTGGTATAGATGAGAAGAAGTCAAAATTTTGGATCATCCCTGTAGTCAAATTTTTCCAATTTCCAATGTCGCAATGTAATTCAGCATATACATACCAAGCACGTGCGCAACCTTGTAGAGTAGAATAAAACCGATGCACCTAAAGTGAGCGTGGTAATGCTTCCTGTCCTACTATCTAGAGTCTCTCACACTGCTAGATATGATGCTGAGCAGGTTGATCACCATGATAAGGGAAAATTATTGTAGGTGCATTACTTCTTGAAAACCTGGTTGATAAGGTGGTCCCAATCTTTCCCCATTCTAAGAGATTATCCCTATGGACCACCCACCAGCGTGTTGATGTCCCACCTAAAGTATATAATAACATATCTTGTCTTTTAAGCTGGTTAGCCTAGTTTTCTTCAATGGCCTGTAAGAATCTAGCCAAATCTTCGGATCTAGTATATCAGGGTACTGAGTGACCTATACATCGGACAGAGCGAAAACCCTTTTTGCAAGCAACCATGTGCTTAACTTTGCACCCCACCAGTTCATAAGTGCCATGAGCCCAATTATCACAAGTAATACTAGTCGTATCATTGATTGACTAAGAATCTTCCCAATGAAGATTCATTCCTTAGATGGCTCATCGACCTCTGGGTCCTGAATAACACGTATATAGATTTTTTTCAAGTCCTCTTCACTCAAAGGTTCCATATATGGTATGGATTTCCCATCTATCAATGGTATTATGACCCTTTCCTCCTTGTTCTCAAAGCTAATATACCCCTTGTTAAACCTCAAATTAGCATTATTTGCATAACACCAAGGGCACCCAAGAAAAGCTGGGAAGCTATCTGCTTCCGCAAGTGCTAACACTTCGAAGTCTCCTGGGAACTTGGCCCCTTGTATAGTGATAGATGCATCCTTCAAAACTCCTATGGGAGTAGCTTTTGTTCCTGTTTTCCATGAACAATACATTAGATGATGGCTGCAATGGGGGTCTCCCCATTTTTACCCATGCATCCAATGTAAGCACATTCAATTCCGCACCTGTGTCAATCAAAATATTGCTCAACAACCAACCATCCACAACAACATTCAAAGTGATCTTCTTGTCGTAGTCAATGCTATCATGGGGAGATTTGCAAGAAGTATTTTTCTTCTCGTCTTAGTTCCCGCGCATGGAGTATTCCCCTTCAACCAATTTCCTAATAAAGGAATAATATTCTCCTAGCGCAACGTTCTACATAGCTCTCTGATGTCGTCAATATCATACGGGGCCGTTCCTGTATCCTTATGCTCCAATTTCTGAGACAGCTCTTTCAAACCTTGTATTTCACCTTGAAGGCTTCTAAGGACCTCCATAGTTTCATGATAGATTTCTTTCTGATGAGCTGGATCTAGATACCTAGTATGTAAAACATCCTCCCTAGTGATTGTCGGCTTCTGTTGTAAGACCTCTCTCACGCGTGCTGCCTCAACTCATGTGGTTATCTTGACTATTACTACCTCAGGTTCTGGTGTTAACTTAGGCATCCATTGATTCTTTACTACGCGCTAGATTCTAACCATCCCCATGCCTTTGTTTTCTTGGTTGTGCTGCTTAGTGAGATGCTCATACAAGTCTGGACACTCTTCATAACTATGCCCCTTTCCACAAAATGAACAGGAAATATTCTGCGGGCATTCATGCCTATAATGGTCAGGTGAGCCACATGTATAGCAAGTTCCTCAAGGGAATTCACCTCTTCCCCTGCCTCGGCCTCGTCCTCCATATCCACCTTGATATCCTCTTCCTCTTTTATGAACCCCTTGAAATCTTATGTCATTCCTATCATAGCGCGTTTGATTATAATCCCTATCCTGATGCTCATTTTTTCCTTTAGAACTATCAGCCACACTTGCATGTCGCACCCCAATATCAATGGCATCATGGATCTAGCCAATCAGTCTATAATCTTCGGTATCATGGGTCGTGGACCTACAAATTTTACAAAAAGAGGATACATTCTTTCTGATCATGCCTTGCAGTAGGGGGTAGTGATTAGCATCATGATTCAAATGGAAAATATCACAGTCTAACAACAATGAATGTATAGATCTACAAGGGAAACTATCCTTGGTGTGGCAATCCACTTCACAATCTGTATACCATATTCCTAAGCATGTTTCATGAGCTGAGTTTACTGATAATTTCTCTAACTATTTTTCCATAGCTGTTATCTGAGCCTCAAAGAATGGACTAACTCTAGTGGCAATACTCCCAACTACCTCAGCATGTAGGGCTGCCTCCAATGCTTCATGCAGGTTGGTATAAGTTTTATGCGACAATGCTCTTCGAAATGGAGTAATCAATCCCCCAAAAAAAAATTATGCATGCTAACTTGCATGAATGTCATAGGAGAGTTTGGATAGAAGTGTATTAAAATGGGCATCATACTCACGTACACTTTCAGTAGTTCCTTGATTTATATCCTTAAGTGCGCTTATACTCTTCTACTCAAACTCTGGGATATGGAACTCTTTTAAGAAAGCATATTTCAATGCTACATAATCAATACAAGTTTGATTGAGATCAAACTTCCTATACCAGCTATGCATGCATGCCTGTAACGTAGTAGCAAATTGACTTGCCTTGTGCTCAGAATCCGTGATACCTTTCAAGCACCACAATATTTCACACACATGAATGTGTTCAACAGCATCCTTGATACCTCTGTACTCTAGGAGACGAAGATATATCTCCATATAAATGTTTTGGGGTTGCTGCGGGACCTAACCACCCGATCCAGAACCTCGTTGGTTTCCTCATTCCTCCAAAACCACCCAAAGCACTGGAACTAGAAATTCCCATACCTCCTGATCCTCCTCCAGAATTTGGAATAGGGCCCATAGATGCACTCCCCTATGTCCCGACAGTGGTACTATACTAGACCCCTACAGTCTGTGAAGTAGTCCTAGTTCTAGAGGTGAATCCCACACTTGGCACGCTCATATTTTGTGCAGATGATGAGCTTGAAAACATACCCCCAAAGACTAATGAAGTTGTCTGTGCTGCCATTGATGTACTTGTTATCTGACTTATTTCTTCTCTTTCACTTCCTAAGTGAAAAATTTGTTTACCTGTTGTACTAGATACCGGAAAACCAAGTGTAAGGGCTAGGTTAGCAGGTTGGCTTAGATGTGCACATGCAGTCTAGGTCATATCTATTGGTATGCTTCCATGTAATGCCGAAGAGGGTTCTCTATCATGCTTTCCTAGATGGGGGAGTTCCTGATGCTCTAGCTCTTCTTCCTCCCCATGAGCCTCAAATCCTTCATGAGCCATCTCTCTCCACAACACCATCTATTCTGTAATTTCTTGTTTCTTGCATAATTCCCTCTCACGTGCCTCATCATACTTCAGCCACCTCTCTTCCCTCTGCCATGTTGCTGCTAGGTATGCCATCTTTCACCAATCCTGTTCCTGCCCCTGCGCATGGAGATTTTTAGCTTTCCATGGGTTTATCTTCGAAGTTCAACATTATCATCAGTATTTTGATTTCCAGTGGAATACCTTGCAAATACATCCCTCTAGGATACCATAGGAACTAGAACTCTGCTACCTCCAGGCACGAATAAGTTGAAATTGAATACTCCATAATATAGCTATTTAGAACACCGTGAAACCAGGTATGTACCACTCGAGTCCAGATTGGGTCAGCATCATATAGTGTTTGAAATTCCTCCTATGTCCAAACAAGTGTGCGATACCTCAAATTCCTCTTAGAAACGTATGCAGTCAACCACTCGTATAATTCTATGGGAAAGATAGCAAAGAAGCTTTCATACAAACTGTCATACAAATTCTGCTCTACCCAAGTGCGTGCGTTAAATATGGATCTAGTGCTAAACCTTCGTGCATATTCTTCCTCCAGATCATGAATCCACTTTTCAACGCTTGCCAAAGTTAGCTGGTATGTCTTCATTGCGAACCATTCTGAAAACAACTGAAAAAGAGGTCTTGGCAACAGAACCAATGATGCAACCTAGAATTCTTAGATAACACCTAGTCGCACTAGCACATCACTCAGCACAGGCTGAGCGCTCACACCGAAGTGCGCCAAGGTACCAGGTCCCTCTTTAGGGTTGTTGTAGTAGGATGGTAGCATTGTGGAATGATACAGACATATATTTAGAAACTAATCCATCATTACATAGTGATACCAAACCAAATCTATAAAATCATGTGTTTACGTATCAATCATCAAGAAATCAATAGTATGTAATGATAACACATAGAAGACACTTTGGTTTGGACAATATTCTTCATATTTTAAACATGACAATGAAACAAAAGATGGATACAATAATAGTCATGCACGCATGGATCTATTACAATTATCCAGTCTCGTGCAGTTCATGAATCTCTAGCCCTTTGACACCACTGTCTATCAACTAGGTGGTTCATCTAATATATAGGGTGGGGAACTTGCCCTTCACTGCTAACTATGCCAATAATAGGTTGCATGCTAATAATAGCCACGTGTCATTTACAATTATAGCCATACATGCAAGTATGGTATCTATAGATCACTTACAGTTAACTTAGAGTGATGAATCTAATCTTGGATTACTTCCATGCAAGAGTTCTTCGATATGATCCTTAAAATCTAGACAAAGTGTGGCGCAGCAAGTCTCGGCATCACTTTGTGTGTTCCACATGCCAGCCTCTAAAAATAAATGATCTACAAGATCGGCTAAGTCCTGAAAGTTTTACCTTTGCACCTCTGCGCGTGATGCCTTCCTATTCCTTCGCGCCTTTGATCCCATCCTATTTTTCTACGTGGAATCTATGTGTGATTTCTGCTAAGTGTTTTACCTGACCAACAGCTAACATGTAATTGATCAGAAGAAAAAAATTTCTTATCAACAAAAGAAGATTTAGATCTAAATTTTTGATCTGAGAAGGGCTTGTGAGGTTTGAACTTTGAATTCTGAGCAAGAAGTTCCTGAGAGGCATTCTCCTTAGAGTCAAAGCTCATCATCACTTGCTCTTCTTGTATCAACAGTGAACTCAAGGTATTTAAATCAGGTAGATCATTTTCGTTTTGATATTTAGAGTTTAAGATAGAAATAAAATTCCTAAATATTTCATGTATATTTAACTAAACAATAAAGTAGATTAATTTTTCACCAATTAAATCACAATTACATCCATCTAATTGTGCTTTAATATTTTTAATTTTAGCTAAGAAATTAACTACTTTTTCATCTTCTTTCATAGGAGTTGTAAGCAATTCTAAAAATAATTTCATAATTTTAGATAAATGCATACCTTCATACATGGATTCTAGTTGTGTCCATACCTCTTTAGGATGTGCAATATTACCAATGTGTAGAAGGTACTCATTATTCACATTGCACAAAATCATGGAAAGAGCCTCCTACATTTATTACGAGTATGTATTCATGTTATCTACAGTTGCTTGACGACCAGTGGGAGCAACCTCAAATCTAGAAACAATTATCCAAAGTTTCCTCACCATGAGTTCTAATTTGACCCTGATCTTCCAAATTTTGTAGTTGGTTCCATTCAGGATTTGGGTTTTGTCAAGACAAAAATAGCTGGATGCCATTGTTTTCCTGAACCTGTAAAACACACCCCATTATAATAGACAATGTACCATAGGGTTAGATACATATTTATAATTTTTATTTTTTTAATAAAAATAGATCTAAATTTTATAGATCTACATAAACTATTTAATCATAACTAATTTTGTCATTACAACGCATATTAATTAACCTCCCATGATCAAAATAATAACCCGCAATATAAAAGGCTTTGCATTATACCCCAGACTTATATAAACAAATTTCTGACCATATAGAAGTGAAGAAGAAACCCCTAAGAATGCAAAACAACTTACAAATTCTGGGAAAAAAATGTAGACAAAGACCTGGTCAGCTTAAATTTAACATCTAAATGACCATCATACTGCTTTATGTTTGGTCTGCTGTGACGGTCATTTGACCGTCAAATTTAATCGAGTGAAAACTTACTGTGTATTTCCATAATGTGAAATTCCAATAATTTCTTCTTCTATATAATATATTAGGGAGGTTCTATTTTAATACATTATATTAACCTATTATAATTATATATTCACTTTTTTAAAAAAAGGTATATAGTTTAATATAATGTAAATAAAAAACAACATATAGTCTATAAAAAAATATAAACTATAATATATATACTTTATTTTAAAATAAATACATATAACCCTTATTACAGGGCCCCTCATGAATTTTTTTAAAACATTTACCAGGCCAATGTAATTTTAAATTCTACATAACCTTAGAATTTACAGAGGAGACAACATTTTCTCCTCCTTCATTTACCATTGACAAAATTCAACCTACACATATTAAAACTATAAAAAAAAAAATATTTCAAATATTTTACCCTTACCTCTACACAAGTTTTCACAGAAGGTAAGAAGTTTCCAAATTTTCCATGTGTGAATTCACCTTGATTCTTCACAAAGTAAAACTTTTAGGTTGCAATTATTTTAAATACCCTTTCGAGTTGGTTGAAAAAAACCATACAAATCAAATAAATAAAATACAAAACATTTGATCTTAATTTATTTAATTTACCTTTCCGGGTTGGTTACAAAAACTGGTACAAATTAAACAAATAAAATACAAAACATTTGATCTTAATTTATTTAATTTACCTTGCTCTGTTACCATGTTAGAATTTGAGGATTCTAATAAATATTGATTTAATCAACCTACATATTATATAATGTTACAATAAATATTTAAATAAACATTGCATCATAATATAAGTAAATAAATAAATAATTACAGGAAATAAATAACACATGTGACATAGTATTTATAGTGGAAAACCCCAATAGGGTAAAAACTACTTTGAAATAACCTTTTAATTCATAGAACTTATTTTACATCCAGTAAGATCACCTCCTCCTTAAAACCCTATTTACCAAGGGTAAAACCAAATCACTTGATTTGCACACCTTTGATATATTTCTCAAATATATCAAATGAGGACCTAAAGTCTTGTTTATATAAAGGTAATCGGGAGATGTCTCCCAACCCACCTTTTCAACCTAAAATGGTTGACATATATATCTAGGTGAGTGTATTTAATAAATATAAACATAAATGATTCACATTATTAAATACTTACCTAATGTATATTACCTAGGTATGAATATTTAATAATAGAAAAGTATTTCATATTATTAAATATTTAATCTATATAATAAGTGATGGACCTCATATTAATTAAGGGTTGGCCAGACCACTTAATCATTATGTTCCAACAGTTTCTACCCTTGCACCTGGGTTTTCACAAAGTTAAACATGAAGAAGCAATAATCTTCTAGGAATTTTGAAATCATGTAGATTAGCTCAAAATTGATTAGGTGTTTCAATCACCTTTTGTATGCATAAGTATGAAATGGGCCTCACCTCAAGCACTTCTATGGAATTAATTGCTATTTTTAGTAGGAATTCCAATTTATCGTTTTGAGACCAAACTATTTTTAGACTAAGATGAGAATTTCACCATTTCACATAACTGCTTCACCACTATGATCTTCTGATTATCTCTAGGGTACACACCCTCTATGCCATAGTATAAATTTGGACAACGAGTAAACCTAAAAACAGCACAGTAATCCCTTGTAGTGAAAGCTTAATATTTTTGGAAATTAGATTTTATGTGCATTGGTCTCCTATGTTCTTTATTTCCGATATTAGTTTGGTCCTCTAGCATTGTACCTCTGAAATCTCACATAAAACAAAAGCTTTGGAAATAGATCCTTTAAAATTTAAAGAGGATCCCCACTTTCTGTGTAGAAAGTAGGGGTATGTTGTGCACTAACACAACCTATGGGGCGTGTTTTCAAAATATTCCACTAGTATTCAGATACGACAAGTGATTCCTAAATTTCGTAGGAGTCACAAAAAATCCCATATGTAATATGAATACTGTTATTGCTTGTTACGATAGATTTATTTTCTATTGGGCCAACGGTATTTTATTTGGCATTTGATAAAGCATGGAACCTTGAATATTCCATTCTTTTTGCTTTTTATATTCCTTTATCTAATTACTGGAAAATGGTAGAAATGACTCTAATCTTCCAATTCTAGGTCTTAAAAGATAACTAACACAAGATAATTTACATCCTAATTGCTTGGAAATTTGTTTTGGGGACAAATTTGTGGTTACTCCAAATGACATCACCTATGAAGAATGCAGAAGTCCCTCTACTTATAATGGTGCAGCTGCCGTCATGTATGCATGAAAAACTTAGTGGATTCCTATGAGTGGTTTTTTCAACTTCAGAGACTCCTTATAGGGCACTCCACGTAACCCTTCAAAACGAAGATCAGCCTACGTATTTTGACTACCTTCTCCTCACAGAAATAGGTTTGAGAGTGGGAAAGAGGAGTGAGAATGAAGGCAAGTGGAAGATCAATGATGGAGGGTAGAACATTTTTCCCTATGTCCCTTTTCAAACATTGATCAGAAAGTTCATAATCAATTTCCACTTCGTGCCTCATCGTGACACTTGAAGAATACAAATTTGCTTACCAGGGAGCTAGGGAAGACTCCAACTAAAAACACGATTGGCTCAACTGGAAAGTGACCAGGTTGCATTCCTGTTCTGGGGGATCAAAGGGGCATAAGAATCCGTATTTTCTTATGTGCAGCTAAAGCATAAACTTGTACAATGAAAGGGATTACATGGACATGAAAGTTGCAGAAAGAAGAAGAATAGAAGAATGACTGACTATCGATGTTGTCCTCTGTTTGCAAAAATTGGCTAAGTATTGATAGTCTCTACCTTGATTCAACTTGCCGACCACTGACAACTCGAGCTCTATGGATGATTTTGGACCAGAAAATAGCCCACAAATTTGCAGTATCACAACTTCCCAACGCAGTCAAATGGTGACAGTTTGGAGCAAACAGATTCTAATTGCATTTCACACTCCAAATCAGACTTCTTCTTTTACTAGAAAAATGGCCATTTGCAGGGAGAAAACCAGAAGAATGACCGTTACCTAGGAATTTTCACAGATGTAAATGTGAACCATTATGACTCACTTTTGTGCACTTTAAATTTAGGAATCCATCCACGTGGCAGAAGGTGATTGGAGCGGCCTGTAGGTGAGCCTCTTTTTGAATCTCCTATACATACTTTTTTGAATTTTAGACACTTCTTCATAGTGTTTGCTCCTTTAGGCCCGAAAACCCATTTTTACTGAATTGGCTCCAAAACCTCTAGAATTTTCCAAAACCTCTTTGTGGGTGTTCTTGGAACTTGAATTAATATACATGTTGAATTTTTATCTTTCATTCAACTCCAAGGGGTTGCATTAGTCTCGGGAAGGCCAATGGTAACCCTTCCCAAAACTGCTCAAAACTTGACATTCTTCACAAACTCCTAAAATCACGTAGGGGGGACTGAATTTTATTTCCTTAATCAACTATGGAATTGGATGGACATAAATTGAGGACCATTACATGGACTTAGTAAGGATTGGTGTTAAGGATGGGTAGACCTGGGGTGTCTTGGAAAGGTAAAATTTGAAAATTTAGACATAGGGGTATCATTGTCATGCTTGAAAATTAGAAATTTTCTTGTCGCACATTTGCAAGACGAAAATCCTTGAGACTATATTCTTGTTGTTTTGAATTTTACATATTTTTTATATATGGGACTAATACATGGTTTGTTTCTTATTGTTTGTGATGTGCAGTGAGATATGCATGTATAAGAGTTTTGTGGTGTCTGCGACATGAATATAGTGGAATCAGTGGGCCTAGATTATGATTAGTGGTGTCTTCTGGATAGAGAATTCATATGACATGTGGGCAGGTTGGGGGATTTTATCCCAATATGCATATGATTATAGAATTGTGTGAGAAATGGTGTGTTTATAATTGTAGACTATGGATCCTGATAGGAGATATGACTATGACATTGGAGGATCTGTATCGTATCACGTGATTACCTATAGTGGGAGGGAGAGAGATTCCAAGTGCTACCAGTGGATGGGTTGCATCATATGAGGGAGGCTAGGATATTTTTTTTGGGTGGATGAGGTAGGGAAGTCTCCACTGTGTGCTTATATGAGATTGTTATAGTTGTATTTCCACATGTGTGGAAATTTATAACAGTGGTATTAGTATCCTTTGTAGTGGGGATGGTTGTGGGGTTGTGATATCACAATGTATGTTACAAATTTTCTAGAGGATTCATGAGGGTACTAGATATGATTGAGGCCATGTATGCTGGCCCATTTATATAGGGATTTATACATATTCATGCAGAATGATCATAGAAGAGGGATACTAGGATTCATATTGTTACATATATGGGCATATAAGTATATAGTAGTTTTAAGACCTCTTATCGAGCCTCAAGTCGATTGGGCATGACCAAAAAAATTTATAGCGTGGTGGAAAAGGCATGGAGGTTATGACTATGACGTGATGGCCTTTAGGTCATTGATAGATAGGATCGGCTCGAAGAAGTTATATGAAGACCATACAAATACTATATAGGATGGCATAGAGCTATGTCGTATGTGGTGATTTATGTGGTTAGATAATTGATTAAGAAAATATTGAAATAAATAGATGTCTAATACTGATTGCAATGTAACAATAAATGAATAAGCCATAAAGTATAAAATAGACCCAAACAAACAAGTAATTAAGATTTAAAACCCTAAGTGCAAATGAGGAGATAAAACGACTTAGCTATTTCTCTATGATCTCAAAGGTACAAAAAACTGATGGACTAAAAAATATGAAATGCAGAATGTCATAGTATAACCCAAAAAAATGAAGAGGTGCTAGAATACATTGTACGAGGGAACCTAATATGGGTCTAGGGAACCTGCAGGTGCCAAAGACTTGCTATGGGCACCAGTGACTGCTCAAACCTCATAAAACCTCCTTTAGATGGTCATGAGATGTTCTTTGTCCTTCGCTTCTTATTAATACTATGTCACATAGTGATCATCGATGCTGATGATAACCTACATTAAATAAATAACCTGTAAAACCCTTAAAATTGCATCACATCCCAAAAAGTAAATAGTGCAAATGATGGGTCAGACTATGCTCAACTATCAAAAAAATTATTTTATGACTAAGTAATGCACTACATTTTATACCTAATGTAGTTCTAGGTGTGTGTGTGTGTGTGTGTGTGTGTGTGTGTGTGTGTGTGTGTGTGTGTGTGTGTGTGTTAAGAGATTGTTCCATAGGTGGCTCTTGTGCGCGTTGCACTTGATAGAAAACAATAACTAGATGTATAAAATGTAGATAGATGTGTGCATGAAAGAATGAACTTCCCCTCTTATGAAGTGTATGAAGAATAATGCACTCCCTTTTCCTTGTGTGGATGCTTGAATTCTCTTGACAATGATCTTTTAATGCAACCTTAGGTGGTGATAGGTAATGGTTTGTGCTCGGTCCCTTATTATGGTCACATAACTTTATATTTATTTGATTCCATTGCTTGAATTTCACAATTAATCATGAAAAGGCCGACCAACAAAATGATAAGATGCCCAAATGGATAGAAAGGACCCAAAAGATGTGAAAAAAGTACAAAGAGGTCAGGGGTACCTAGAGGGGATGGGTCACCTAGCGCTAACATCCTAGATGGATGTTGGTGTCTAGAGTGAGAAATGTCAAAGTATAAAAAGATAGAATGGGAAAGTAAGAGTGTAAGAAAAAAAGTGGAAATAGAAAGAAAAAAAATGTGGCCAAAGATATGGGTTGATTAGTAATTTTAATACTTAGGAATCATATGAACAGTAGTATGTGATCAATACTAGATAGATACCCAAAGTGTGTGATTTAGTGTCTACATTTTCCCACGCTTTATGTTGTTGAGTGAAAGCTCAATAACATAATATAAATATAAGATGTGTATCTGATAACCATGTAGATCGATGGAAAAATTTTTTCCAAGGAGACAAAAAGAGTGTGGAGTGATAAAAATGTGAAGCGTGAAAATTAGAGAACAAGAAGTGAAAAATAAGTGATGATAATGATGATGAACCTATGGTAAGAGTGTATGTTTTGAATGTTGTGATTATACCTTTTGTTGATGTCGATTGTTTTTTATGTGTTTATTATGATTGATGTTGTTGACTCATGTGACTATTGATTCCCAAAAGGATGAACCTGCAAAAGAGAAGAATGAAAAAGTAGTCGAATATAGGTATATATGATCAAAATGAGTAAAAAGTCTGTAAAATGTGAAAATTTGGAAAAGGAACATGTGCACCTGATTCATGATGAGTAAAAGAGGTAGAAAGGATCTTGAAGATGATGTAGAAGAACAATTTTTTCAGGTGATCTCATGCCATTTGTGCTAACAACGTTTTTGGGCGATCTCATTCGAAGAATTAAATAAGTGTAGGGAGAAATGTGTGGTGTCATCATTCAAATTTTAACTGCCTCATGCAGTGTTAACACCAATGCAGATGGTGTGTAAAAATATGATCTAGTTTGAACAATTTTGATCCAACATGAAAGTAGAAAATATTAACATAGTGCGTGCATGCTAAGTGCTAAGGGACTGTGTGCCCTGTAAAAGACATTGTATTAAGTGTTGTAAACTATGCTCAACTAAAAAATTATGTGTGAATTCTCCCAAGTCACAGGTTCCCAAGAACAGTCAAGGGTAGCTAGGTGCTACTATCTGGGTCTGGGCACTAGATTCTTTGTTGTGCTAAGGACCTAAGTTAAGATCTGGGCCATTGCTATGAATGATGACTATGTTATACCGGTACTGTGTTATGTTGATATGTGACTATAGAATGTTGTATGGAGTAAGTGATTAACCCAAATGATGACCCCCATGTTTGTGGTGCATGCGACATCGCTAAGGAGTATGTTTTCTAAAGGAGGACCAAATTTTGAACTAAAATTGATTCCCTACAAGGGGAGGGAGTGTGCTTAGTAGAAACCAAGGCACACACAAACAAAGTGGATGGGAAACAAGTATTAGTGTAATAAAATAAAAACATGCATGTAGAAGACAACATGTAAGCTAAGATGTGAGAAGACAAAGGTAGAACGCAAAAATTGGGTTGTAAACATGGGACATCACTCACAATGATGTAAGACAATCGAGGATGAGATGACTGAAATAAGACAATGTACACACAAAATAGTCAAAATACTGCAAACAATGGCAAATAATGACAAGCAATGGAAAAGAATAACAAGCAATGTAACATATAACTATTAAAGCATATAGTTACGGAAAGAAAATGTTGCATATAAAACACCCATTAGCATGTTAGAAAGATAAAACGTATGTTAAAACGTGAATAATTTGATAAAGTAATGTGCTATGAAAAATGAAGCAATAACACTTATAGTGTATGAAAGTGGATGCCCCTAGGAGCTGTTGTGGGAATGGTAATAGGTACTGTTATCACCAAATCACAGTACCCTCTAATTTGCACAAGTGTGTGTGCTTAAACTGACAGTGTGATTGGGTAACATGGGTACTATCTTCAAGTGTGGGACTTGCTACTTGATATAGAGCTCTAAAGAAGGTTGGTTCCTCTTCCTAATCTAGTGTAAACTAACTCTAATGATATAAAAATAATGTCTACTCCTAATCTACCAGTTCCAAGGAACCAGGGAGAGAGAAAGTGCATGGAAATAAGGAAAATATACACTATAGAAGTGATGCACCAAAATAAGGGTATGAGAAAAACTTTCTAATGTGTGAAAATGGAAGCTAAATGTAGATTAGAAATGGTGATAACAATTCTCCTCAATCTAACAACAACATTCACAAAAATCATTCTCATACACACAACAATAATTAATCCTTGTAGGAGCATAAAGTGGACACAATACACCTGCAATAATATTGAAGAGGCAAGAGGAATGGAAATAAATACAACAAGGGAAGATACATCCACAAAATTGCATCTATTGCTTCATTGATATGCATAGTTCAAGCTATTACAAAGGAAAGGCATGTATCACCATGAAAATATTCCACTACAAATACTTGGAGCACATTGGATTCACAAAACCAAAATGATAGAGTTTTTCTACTTAAATTATCCCCCTTTTTACAATGAGCCAAGACTCCAATTCATAGAATTTAGGAAGGAGAGAGAGAGGGGATGCAATTCCTGAAATTCACTTTTCAACCAATTATAAGTCATGATAAATGAGTTTAATTGGTGATTTTTTCCTTTCAAAAGCAATCTAAAGGTGTCCCATAACTTGTAACAGTGAAAGAATGATTCCCTATGTTAATTCAATGCCTTTCCAACCACCATCCAACAACCAAACTGAACTGGGTTCATTTTCTAAAAAATTATCCCTTCAATCTTCATCAATTTCTTAATTTCTTGATATTTGTGCAAAGGTATTAGAATCATGATTAATGAGACCAATATTGTGAAAATCCATTGAGAAATGCCCAAGATATGAGCTTTTGAGTGTTGGTGGCTATTTTGGTGTTCTTGGGCTTGTTTGCATTGCACAAGACTTGTGCAATTAGTTCTTTGGGTAGAAATCATCATTCAAATATTTTTCACATTTTTTTAATGTCTTTGTGCATCATTTAAATTCCTAGGGTCATTAAAAATGGTGGCCCCCATTTGATTTTTCATTACCTTGAATAGGGGAGGATATACTTGAAACCATATATATAATGCTAGCTTGGCCAGCTCGGCTGATTTGGAACTTACCTTTCACTGTCGATGAGACTCACATTGGACACCAAAGTTCCACATTTGCATCGCCAACCTCCATGTGCCTACTCAATGATATTTTAACATTGGAAATCAGGCTCACCATTCAACCTTCCCCTCGTAGACTCCCCCACTTTGAAATTTGAATTTTGGGTCTTTGGGCATGTAGGGGATTTGAATTTAAGTGACACATGTTGTTTGGTGCTCAACACTTTTACTTCTCCTCCTTGACCTCATCAGGATTGTGGGCTAGTGATGCAAAATTTATCTTGATGCCACTCACGCACATTTCCCCCTATGACTTGCTCATGCTTTTGGGCCTATGATGCAAAATTTTCCTTCCATCGTTCATGCATGTTTTCCCACTTGACCACTCGGGCATTTGGGCCCAATTGGAAATTTTTTCTTTGTGCTCGCTTTGACTCCAATGCTGATTTTCCTCCTCGGCTCCGTGGGCCTACAATGAAACTTCTTACCTTGAGGTCGGTGAGCTGCTCACAATTTTTTTCCCATGTATTCCAAGTGAATCTCATTGTGAGCTTAGTTCTTGATGACCTACATGTTTTTGGCTAAGTTCCAGTGATTCAAATTCTCCTTACACCTATTCTAGCCCGACCTTTGTGAAATCAGCAGTGTGCTTTCACCCTACAACTTGGCTGTGTTCTCTTATCTCAAAAGCATCATTGATGATATCCTACACCACTTCACATTGATCCCAATGGGATTTCCTCAACTTACGGTTCCCTCGCCATTGAGCCGAGTCAAAATCTTCCTTTTCCCTATAAAATCCCTACACCATGAGCTTGAGAGCTTGCCACCTAACACAGAGTGAGCTTGGTTCACCATGAATCAACTCAATAGCCACAAAAGGTGACTCAAACTTTTCTCTACAGTTCTGAGCCATCCACCTAACCATTTTCTTCCCTTTATCATGTTAGAGGAATTTAATTTACATTCCATATGAGATTGGTTCCTTAGAACCTGTAACTTGGCTATGCAATGTTGAACTAACTTGTTCATCATAATGAATAGCTCAACCAAAATCTATGTATTCCCTCCCACAATGAAAAACTGGCTTGGTCGATAGGAATGAAGAACTTGGTCTCTCAATCGAGTAGTTCAGTGCACTTACAATGGCTCAGTGGTGTTTTATACCAACTCACCCCTTCTCGAAGTAGCTTGTTGCACATTTTTTATATGAGCTCGGTTATCTCTTCAAGAACCCAAGACAAGTTTTTAAGAATTCATCTAGCCTTTTCTTAATCATGTCAATACTATGAATACCTAGACACATCAGGAGATTTGTAGAGTGTGGAGGTATTATTTGGGTGAATTGTTGAAATTTTCCATTCTCTACACCGACGGGTCATGATGCAACTTCTTCAGTGAAAACTCCCTGTGGTCTAATTTCACCCGAGGGTAAAATTGGAAAACAATTTTGGAGACTTGCGAGGCCATTTTCCTACTAAATGGAGTATGACCACCTATATGTAGCTATCCATTGGGCACGGAGTCTCGATGATCAACATGAGCTAAAGAATATTTGGAAGTTTTAGCCCTAGAATATTTTGGATGTCATTTCCTGCTCTAGGAACTGCCTTCCATTGCTTGCATTCTTAACTCTCATAAGAAAATCTGTAAATTTGTTTTGTGAGAGTAGAAAATTATTTTGAAACTTGAATTCCACCCTTCCTTGTAGCTGCAATCCACAAGGCGGAATGATGGACACCAATAACCACTACCTAAACATCTGATTCTTTCCAAGTGTGCATAAATGAGATTGATCTCTTTGCAAGGTTGTGGGCACGATAAATTCAACTACTGATCTGAAGAATCAAAATACTAGAGATTTGAAATCTACCTCTTGATTTGATTTTAGTTGTTCTGCATTTGATTTCTTTTGAAGATAACAACTGTTGCTTGCAACTATGAGTTTTTTTGTTGCGATTTCCCTTTGTGAAAGCGTGATGAACTGTATACAAGGAATACACTATAAGAAATAGGACATGTGCACAAGGCACTTAGGGAAATTAAAACCAATTCTAATATGTAAAAGGGTGAGATATATTCCTTCTAGTAACAATATTTAAGTTAGATTCCATTTATTGTGATTTGTAAATCTTCACCATCTAACTTGGCCAGTCAGAAGGCATTGCTACTTTCGCATTCTGTGATCATGTAGGGACCACTCCATATTGGATCAAACTTGGAATGTTTTCCCAGTTTTTCTCGATCTGCATCCCACTTCAACACCAAATCCCCCTCCTAGAATGTTTTGGCTTTAGCTTTTTTTTCAAAGATTCTCTTGATCAATGCGTGATCCTTCTCCATGGTTTACATCATGAGAACAATTCCATCAACTATGCATACCTAATTTCCATGGGTTCAAATTGAGCTAGTTCTAATTACTTCATGAGTTCCAATGCCGAGAACTTAAGTGATATAGGCAACACTACTTTTTTTCCATCTACAATCTTGTAGGAAGAGCTCCCTGATGACCTCTTGGGTGTGATTCTATCATCCCACAAGGCTGATTTGAGCTTCATGAGCAAGGTTCTTTGATTCTCATCAAGAGTTCGTATTATGATTCTCAGTAGGTTCTTGTTTGTGGACTCTTCTTTTCCATTACCATGAGGGTAATAATTAGAAGAAGTTCTAAGATAAATTCCATTTCTGAAAGCCCATTCAATGACCATTGTGCTGAGAAAAGATAGTGCATTATCTGATATAATAGTGGATGAAATTCTGAACTTGGTGACTATACCCTCATATAAATCCAAGATACTAGATTCATTTTCATCCTTGAGTGCCACCGCTTCAGTCCACTTGGTGAAATAATCTGTTGCCATCAGAATCCATTTATGGCCTTGGCTTGAGTTCAGATTGATAAATCCAATGAAATCCAATCCCCAGTGTATGAATGGTTGATCAAATGAGATGGGATGAAGGGGCAACGCTACTAACATTTCCTTCCCTATGAATAACACACATTTTTTTTCACTTTTCAATCTATGAGTAGTAATCACTAAACATCGTAGGCCAATAGTAACCATATTTCATGATCTTAAGAGTTGTTACTCGTGGAGCAAAGTGGTCTCCTGCTTCTCCATCATGAAAGCTGTGTAATATTTTCTCAATCTGATTTTTTGGGACACACCTTAAGAGAACTCCATTCACATCCTTCTTAAACAAAATGATGTCAATGAGTGCATATGAAATGGACTGCAATCTGAAAGATCTTCTCTTATCCTTGTTCCATTTTGGAGGGGATAAACCTTTTTGGATATAATGTACCATGTCTTGAGTCCAATATGGAATGGGTGCATCATCACTTGGTTTTTCTTGCTCATTTTATAACACTAGGACAATCCTTTCTTTATTATTTAACTCAACATTTTTTTTAGAAGCAAGCTGCTTGCACAACCCCTTGCCACAAACTAACTTTGTCACTTTGATTTCAATCTCATACTCCATCTCTCAGGTAATCCATCCTACTCTCTTCTCATTCAAATCCTTACTAATAATGAATTCCTTTACTCTTGCATGTGACACTAACAGTTGGATCTTATTGTTTGAGATCAAGTGTCTGAACTTCTTCAAGCTTCTAACGATAGCTAGACCATGATTTTCAATGAAAGAATACCACACCTCGTAACCTTCTAGGATTTTATTGATGCTGTAGGTTGTTCTAAACCTTTATTATTTATTTTTACCAAGATAGCCGATATTATATCCAAACCTCTAAAATCATATACCATGAAATCTTTTGAGAATTCTGGGTTGATAAGGGTTGGTGCTTGAGATATAACATGCTTGATGGATGAAAAACTCTCTCTTCCTTATACTATCCATTTGAATGCAAGAATCTTCTTCAACATCATCATTAATGGATTCACAAAAGTGGAAAAATCAGGCATAAATATGTGAACAAAATTTATTCTACCTAATAAAATTTAGAGAGCTTTCTTGTAACTTGGAAATGACAAGGATCAGATAGCTTCAACTCTTTCGGGATCAATTTTCAGTCCTTACTTTGAAACAATATGGCCTAGAAATTTACCTTCATGTGCCAATAATACACAATTTTTTAGATTCAACAACACTTTGAACCTTCTACACCTTTTAAACACTTGTCTAAGGTGAAAGAGGTGGTCTGCTACATTCTTTGAGAAGATGGTGATATTTTCAAGGTAAATGAGCACTATATTTTTTATTAGCCCCTTGAATTCCATATCCATTGCTTGCTGAAACGTTGCTCTGGAATTTGAAAATCCAAATGGCATCTTCCTATAAGCATATGTGCCCCATTTTGTAGTGAAGGTTGTCTTGAACTGATCTTCTTCATGTACCATTATCTGATTATAGCCTGGATAACCGTCCAATAATGTGAACCTTTCTAAACCAACTACAACCTGTAAAATTTTCTCCATTGAAGGGATCAGATAATGATCTTTATGTGAAGCTTTATTCAAGTCACATAAGTCTACACACAATCTAATTTCTCTGTTTCTCTTCCATAAAGGCACTAATTTCGCAACCCAACTCAAATTCTTAATTGGAAATATGATGTTGGCCTCAATTATATTTTTCAATTATTTCCTCATGAAAGGTTCAATGTGGAGATTCACCAACATTTCCTTCTTCCTGATGGGCTTAGATTCCAGATCCAATTTAATTGTATGATGAGCCTATTTTGGATTGAAGCCTCTTAAAACTTTATAATTCCAAGAAAAGACATCTAGGAACTCTTGACAAAGTTATAAAAAACATATTTCTCTTATTGAGTGCTCACTTTTCTAATTTGCAACACCTTACCTTCACCTACTAAGATAGGCTTTGAATCTTCACCCTTCACTTGAATATTTTCCTTTTCTTTCAAGAATTGTTCATTGGGGGTGAAGATCGACTCTAAAGCTACGTGAACTTTTGGAAATTTATTTGTTCTCAACTGAACCACTTGGTCACCATACTTCTGTTCCAACTTATCTTGGTTTCTAGCGGAGAACTCACCTTCTTCTTGTAAGAAGTTTATGATTTGTTGATCATTGTCAAAGAATTGCTAACTAGTGTTATTATCCAAGATAGCTAGTCTAACAACCACCTTGATATGAGGTTGAGCTTTCTCACTTTTGATACTTTCTACAACATCAAACACTACCCTGATTGATGCAAGTATGTATTCTACCTCATTCCTCTTCCTCGGAATAATATTGATGCCAAAAGCTTCAAAATATTCAATAAGATCCCATACCCAATTCTTATAGTTTTTTAAAAGATCATTCTTGGCAGCATTTTGTCCTCTAACTTGGTTTACAATTAGCTCACTATCCCCAAACACTTACAAGTTTTTAATTCCTATTTTCCTTGTCCAATGCAACCCATGAATCAAGGATTCATACTCAACCATGTTATTTGAGAAGGAAAAATGAAAACAAAAAAGGTGAGTAGTATTTGATACCTTGAGGTGACACAAGCATTATTGCTCCTCCAACACCCTACCTACTCCTTGAACCATCAAAGAATAGTTACCATACTTCATTGTTATCATTATGATATGATTTGGTGATGCTAGGGAGAGGTGTATTCTCTTTATGTATGCAATAGAATCCTAGGTGACCTTCTTCTATATCCTTGTAATTATCAAAGGCATGCCTTTTGTTAGCCCATTCATCAAGAGTCAAATCTGGAATGTTTCCAACCTTAGTATTTGCTTCAAAAATTCTTGGTAAATATTCTTGATAAAAATCCAAATAGTTTTCATTGATTGGACTTGGTGTATGAGGCTCGATGTGGAAATTCACAATAGGTTCAGATCTTATTGTAGCCTTGGCTCCATACCTCATTTGAAATAACATGTGTGACCAATCAGCAAACAAGTAGCCCCCAATTTTAGCTGTAAAGTATCTTGATAAGTATAATGCAAAGAATGGTGGTAAGTCAATCATTAAGACATCTTGCAAGACCGTGATATTGGAACATGCATGCAATGTGAGGCTTAATCCTTCGATTATTCCAAATGTTGTTACCATTGTCCCATCCAATTTCACTACTCCTTTGAAAATGACTTCATACCAAAGGCCCAGTCAATCATCTATTTGTTTTGGCATGAATGAATTACTTTCTCCTGAATAAATCATGTAATTATGCACAAGATTGTTTCTAATGATTAGATCTATGTAGGATGGAGGAGGTTTCATGTTTTTACCTTGTTGACCTTCCTGATTTCCTTCTTGCCAAGCTGCATTTGTGAACACCTTCTTTTGATCTTTGGATGACTGATTTGAAGCAAACCAATTTTCCATGGAAGCTTGCAGAAGATCTCTGTGTCTTGGGATAGCTAATGATTCCCACATTGAAATGATCACATTGGTTTTCTTCATTTTCTCAATGATATTGAATGGGGATGAGCTATGCTTCTACCGCCCTTTGTTTTGCATAACCTTTGCTTACACGTGGGCTATTACAATTGGTATGTGACCTAGTCTAGAAGGTGGCTTAGATTTATTCTGCACATTCAGGAATGTACCTTGATTGCTAACACCTTGCAAAATGATACAGGGTTGTGAAGTGATTGGATTGGATGTTTACCCTTCTTCAATATTTTTATTTTTAGACCATGTATTAGATGCCACGATCTAAGTTGGAACTTGATTTATTCCACATAATTCTTCAACTTTCCAATTTACAAGTGTGGTTTTAGTCAAAGGTGCCTCTTGAGTGGCTTCCTACTTTTGATTCTCCTCTTGATTTGGTTCAGGTTCCACCCCAACCGTTGTCACCATCAATGCTAGATTTAGAGCATTGTTAAAACATGTTGACTAATTACATGGGAAGCACTAGTCATATTATTGAGCCATGTTATTTTTCACTGGTAACATGGATGTAGATGTGGATACAAGATTAGGATTGTAAGGCTGAAATGGCCTATTGGCAGGAGGTCTCACTTGGTTCTGATTTGTAGCTTGAGCAAGTAACCTATTAAGCTGATATGTGGGTCTATTAGGTTGGGCTTGAGGATGGTATGATCTAAAATTCTAAGCTTGCTACCTCTTAATTATCACCAACTCATTTCCTAAGTTTTACAACTACTTCATGACTTCTTCGAGCTCATTCAAGGTACTCGAAAAAGAGGTATAAGCTTCAACGTAACTTTTATTTTTTGGGGTAGGAATGGAAGCTAAAGTAATTGATTGACTAGTTCTTAGACCTCCTAATTCTGGATAAAGAGGCATGGGTGGCCTAGGTGAAAGTTTAACAACTTAAATCAAGAAATTTTCAGGTCTAATAACAATGTTATAAGTTGTGGGTAAAGTTGTATCTCTCATGGATTGTATCATCATTGCAATATCAAAATTTAAAGATTTTAGAAAGCAAAGGAAAACACCTTCATCTATTGGTCTCATGACAAGTGGAATCCTATCCCATGTCCTCTGAAATTTGAATTTGAAATCAATCATCTTCTCATTTGGTGCTCTCTTGATTGTGGCTGATTGCTCCATGAGAGATAAATTATCTACCTTTTCCCCAAACTATCCATAAAGAGTTGCACAAAAATTATCCCAATTTTGAATTGATCATGGTCGTAGGCCTCTGAACCATTATAGGGCCTTGCCTTTGAAATAATAAGTCAATAAATTGACTACCATGTCCATTTTATTAACCTCATGTATAGCATAGAAATTTGTAATGTCTTGAATGTGATCAATCGGAGTTGTATGGTTACCCCCAGTGAAATACGAGATGTTCATCAATGCTACAACTGGAATTGGATTTTGTGCATTGAGAGAAAGTGGGTTTCTGCCCATGAAATTCACAAAAGGATTTTGCAGTGGTCGTGGTTGATGATCCATTCTAATTGGTTTGAGGACTTTAGTTGATTGAATGACAGGTCTACTACGTGGAGGTGTAGATAGTGTTCTATTTGGTGGAGATGGAGACATTTGAGATCTTCTTCCCCTTCTTCTTCTTCCTAGAGATAGATACAAGTATTCAAAATAAAATTCTTCTCTTGCTCTAAACCTTGTTTTAATTCTTCTCATAAATTTGACAAGCTTGGGCTGCTAAAACTAGTGGATTCTGCCTTTTTGGAGTCGTCAGATGAGCTATTTCAAAGCCTCTTACAAGCTAGAATTTAACAATAAGATCACATCAAGCTTGTTGTAATGAGAAAATTAAGACTTCTTCCTATCCCACCAGGCATGCCATAACTGTTATCACTGAATCAAAAAACCCTCCGATTTGCACAAGTGTGTGTGCTTGAGTTCACAGTGTGACTGAGTAACATGGGTACTATCTCTGAGTGTGGGACTTGATACTTGAGATAGATCTCCAGAGAATGTTGGTTCCTCTTTTGTATCTAGTGAAAACTAATTATAATGAAGGAAAACTATTGGCTACTCTTAATCTACCACTTCCAAGGGACTAGGGAGAGAGAAATAACATGAAAATAAGGAAAATATACACTACAGAGGTGATGCACAAAAAAAGGGTATGAGAACAACTTTCCAATGTGTGAAAATGGAAGCTAAATGTAGATTAGAAAGGGTGATAACGGTTCTCCACAATCATAAAGGTAGTCTGATTGCTGCTTATGCTAGGAAAATGGGAATCCAAACCAATCATTTTGCCGAAGCATTATCTACTTTATGGGGCCTGAGAATTTCCCAGACTCAAAATATCCAGAACCTCATTATTGAAGGGGACCCCCTGAATATCATTAATCTCCTTAAACAGTGCTCATCTCCAAGTTGGAGCATCAAATATTTTATCTCAGAGTCCATAAGTATTTGTCAAACATTCAATAACATCAGGATCATGCATACTTACCAGGAGGGTAATAAATTGGCAGATGCGCTGGCTAATTATGGCATTAATGTTAATCACATTTTTTGGGATAACAATAGCATCCCTAAGCAGCTTCAAACCAAAATTCATGCGGATTTCTATATGCACGCAATTTCTTAAGTTGAGATACGATTATTGGGTGTGGATCAGTATCAATGAAACTCCCACACGTGTTGACTTAAAAACTATGATTATGCAAATCATGTCGAATAATCAAGATAGTGTGAAGTATATGGGGAAGTCCAAGTGGAGTTACTTTGATATGAAAATCATGCATGTGGGTAGCACTGTGCTTTCTAAAATTTGTATACAAGGCTCCACGGATACCGAAAATAGTAAGAAAGTAATTGATGATAGGGAGTGGGCTAGCAAAAAGGCCTTTATTCCCACATGTGGATTTCCGCAGGCTTAGATCAGCAGACACGCAGACTTTCATGGGAATAAAAACGGCTCTCATTTTCAACATTGTGTGGGTTATAACAGTAAAAAAAAAACTGGCTTCAATGCTCTCAAGGATTTTGGAATTTGTTGCAAACAGTTAAGCACAGTGAAGATTGGGGGTCCCCCTTGCCAAATTGAGCCTAGTGTGGACCCGGACTAGAAGGATAATGTTGAGTTATGAAATATAATCAACAAGGGCGGCATCACCAACTTCATGGAGAAGGTTCAGGGACATGATCAAAGCATCTCAGTGCGTTTTGTGAAGGATTGGAAGGAGCGGATTGTAGAATATGGGGGGCAGAAGATCTTGGTCAACGAGGAGCTTATTGCTAAAGCGACCGGTCTTAGCATGGAGGGATACCATTTTTTTAACAAAAGGGTCGATAGAGATGTTGAAGAGAGGAGATTTGTGGAGGGATCTGAGAAGCTGATCTATATTACCGTGGGCCTGCTTGTTAGCTCGATCCCTCTGCCTTATGATGAGGTTACTAGCATGATGATACAATTCATCTCTTTGGAAGGGAGGTTTGTCACCATACCTGCTAAGCACCTTATCTTTTTTAACCACTTCCATAGGAATCACTGGGTTTGTTTCCCCCATTATTTGCTGAACTCTCTTGAGCGCTCCATTTTGGAGTTTCAAAAGCATACCCAGGTGGTTTCTTTACACTAGGGGCTTATTTTGCTACTGCATAAATTTTGTCTTCTTAGGTATCCTGGTCTTAGCTCTGTTCCCCCTATGTCGGGTTCTGCTGCTGCTAGCCCCATTTCTCCACTCTCTGCCCCCGCCACCACTGCTGTCACCCCCCTGCCGGCCATCCAGGCTTCATCTTCCATTCCCCCTGCTGTTGCTCCCGCCCCCCACCTCACTTCCACCTCAGCTAGACCAGTCACCAAGGCATCTATAAGGCTTAACCTCGATACTCTTGCTACTGGGAAGGGCCCTCATGAAATTGAAATTGCACATGACCTCCTGAATATTAGCAGTGCTAGTCCCCATGATGTGCATATGGAGATCTCTACAAAAAGGCTGGATGCCTTAGAAGCTGAAATAAAGCTATTGAAGGATGAGGTTAAGAACTTAGCAAAACAGAAAGGAAAGAGGAAGAAGGAGGAGGTGGTGGATATTGATAACAAACAAATTGAAGATATCTACAAGAAGAAGAACTCCTTAGACTCCCATTTAGGGAAGGCCAAAACTTGTCATGACTACAATATGGCCATTTTTAGTGCGATTGAGGAATTCACTGAGCAACATGTCAAAAGTGTCTCCAATCTCAGCAGAGTTCTGGCAACACTTTGGGGCAATGATAAAGAAAGCAAAAGGACCATTGATCAGCTGGATAAGACTGAAGCTGCCCACATGACAACTTTTGGAATGTTCAGATCCTAGAAGAACATCAAAACCAGCATTGAAAAAGCTACCAAGAAGTAGTTATAGGTGCTTTAGCTACTCTTGTTTGGTTTTTTTATTGTCTTTTTGCGGTTTCTTTGCTGCTTTTGTGCAGAGTTTTTGTTGTTTTGTCTTGTTTGGGTAGCTATTTTTTGGCTACTTTGGGCATCAATGTCATACTTGGATTTTGATCCTTTTTTCTCAGATTTTCATTCCTATTCTGGCTCCTAGGCCCTCTGTTGTACTCAAGGGTATAGTCCCTTTCAAAAAACTATTTACCAATAATAAAAAAAACAGTTCTCCACAATCTAACAACAACTTTCACAAAAACATTCTCATGCACACATAATAATAATGAATCCATGTAGGAACATATAGTGGACACAATACACTTGCAATAAGATTGAAGAGGCAAACGGAATGTAAATAAACATAGCAAGGGAAGATAAATCCAAAAACTTACATCTATTGCTTCATTGATATGCACAGTTCAAGCTATTTGATGCACCCTAGAATTAAGTGATAGAAACCTAATAAGACCCTATACACGTTGGCACATCACTCAGCCTAAGCTGAACACTCACCAAAAACGCGCAAAGGTACAAGGTCCCTCTTTAGGGTTGCATGATGAGATAAAAAACATACTAGATTCAGATACACACAAAACTAACACTTAGACTTAGCCAACCTCCATTATATTCAATGTAATAAGTATACAAAAGCTTCATTACAATAACAATAGTATGCACGTAACAAATTTAACAATATATCTCTGTATATATCTCCTCTACCTCTATTACATAGTTTACTACATATATATAAGGGTGGGGAATTTCCCTTCACCACTTATCCATTCCAAAAATAGGTCGCATGCCACTACTAGTTACGCACCTTTACAAAACTAGCCACACATGCAAGTGTGCTAACAATAGACTACTACTAGATAACTAACAGTAGAAGATTTATTTCCAGCCGATGTCCATGCAAAGTACTTTGTATCTGATCCTCCAAGAATAGCTAATGCGTGGTGCGCATGTCTCTACCTCGTTTGTGTGATCTGCACGCCATCTCTAAAAATAGACCTTTATGAGTGAAAATGACTAAGTCCTGTAAAGACGAACTTATGTTCTGCATGCATGTTCTCCCTATCCATTCGTGCCTTTGGATATGACTTGTTTTCCCCACGTAGAATTCTTGTGTACTTTCTATCAAGTTGTCTTTGATCAACATTACCCCACACTAATTTCATTGTCGCCCCAAAAATGGTCATCTCCAAATCTGAAGTAAAGAATTGAAGAATGGGAAGAAATAAAGAATAGAAGAATGGAAAGAAGTAAAGAATAGAAGAATGGAAAGAATGTTTATACTCTACAATTTCTTCTTCTACAGTCTAAATAACTAATTTAGGATATTCCTATTTTATTTCAGCCTCCAAGGTCTGCCACTCAACGAGTGCTTCCTTTGATCTTTCTAGAATGTCCACAGCAATGGACTCCAATTCATCTTTCGAAATCTCCCCTTTTTCATTTTGCAAGACCAACACAATGCTAGACATTGTAGTCATCCTTCCCTCTAGTAAATCCATCTTCTACGCAATGAGCTTCCCAAGCTCTTCTAACTGATTCTTGTGTTGTTGTCAGGGCCTCACGCTTCTCTTTAACCATTGATAATCTTTCTGTGCGGCCCAATGTTTCATCCTTTATCACTTTCTAGACCTCATTGTTCTATTTTAGGGTTTTTATGTTAATGAGTGCCTCTGGAGCTATGCAGATGTTCAAGGCTTAGTCTGCTTTCTTCATTTATTCTTATAGTGCTTGCAGCATTCCTTCATATGATGTAATCTTCCACAACACTAAAGCCTTTTCTCGCTCTACCTCTTGTGCTGGCATGTAAAGAGGTTCATCTTCAATCACTAGCTCCACCAATGTACCTACTTACTGTATTGCGGAAGGAAATGTATTTGGTACCTTTGCCTCCAAGTGTGGCCTAGCTCTTATGATATTATCACCAATTTCCTCTACCATGCTAATAAGTAAAACGTTCTTTTTCTACACTAAGTATTTTCCTACGTTAGGCATGCTATTTCTCCATACTTAGTTTTAATCTCTTCCATGATCACCCTAATTGTGGCAGCCTTGTCCGTATTCCACCTCACCGCCTCTATTGAGACTTTCACTAATGAATTTCTTACCTGTTCATCTGACATGACAATAGGCTTTACCGTCATGTGTCTAGCCTGAGGTGTCTTCTTTAACTTCCTAGATACACATGAATCCTCATAAAAATTAAAATATGGCTCATCCATGTGTGTGTGCATGGACCATGATAATTGATTCCTTGTGTGCACTGTAGCCATATCTTCATCCATTACTTCCCAGTCATATAATTCCTTTTGTGACAGTGTGCTCTAGAAATGGGTGTGGAAAATTTTACCTGCATCCTCTACATAACCCATGGCTAGTGGAATGTGTTCTCCACTTATTCTTCTAGATCTTGGATACTTAGGAACTTGAGCCTCCAGATTTAGGACTTGTGCCTCCATGTCCTGAGCAGTCTCTATAACTGTCTCATTTGTTCCCTTTTCCTCCTCTTCTCCTTGCTTCAATTCTTCATCTTTTCGTTCTTCTACATTATGTGGAGGTGTATGAGAATTAAGCATGTTTTCCTCTGATTCTTCCACCTCCTCATTCAACTTCAGTTTCCTTCTCCTTTTTTGCGGCTGTCTCCTTCTGTGGAGAGAGTTTGGGTGATTTACACACTATTTTTAGAGTAGCACCCTGGGTCCTTGTTCTCTTAAACACTCTCTTAAATTATTTTCTCTCCTTGGACTGCATCCAAGTCCTCATCATTCCCCTCTTGTGGCTGAGGTGGATGAGTGGTGTGCTCAACTTCTCCCTTATTTGTAGGATGTTTTCTACCTCTATGCTTAAAACCACCACTATCCTCGCTCTCATCGTCAATGTCCACTTCAATTGGCTCTGTGGGCTTAGGAACTGGGATGTTCTCCATCGTGTGCTTACCCTTTGGTGGTGCTGGAAGTGCGAACTCATCTTCCACATACTTGTTATTCTCCAACTTGGGATTTAGTTGGAGGTACACCAGTGCTTCTCCAATATCTCCCATAGCCAAAATTACTGGTTTAATACTCAATACATATGAAATGAGCCTTTAAATATATGCACCCCACCCTGGATACACATATTTATTCCTTAGCATGTGGTAGTCACAATCTACCTTGTCTGCATTGAAATTTATGTGCTGCGCATCTGAGAACATGTGTAATGATGCCTAGAAGTGCCTTGTTGTGAAGGCATATGCTAACTTACACCAAGGGCTCCATGCTCCATCCTTCATGGCAAACCACGCTATACTGAAATGCTGGTATACAAAAAAGAGAACTTCCTTTCCAACCACTGAAGGTAAGTTCTTGGGGATGAGCCATTCTTCTTCAAAGGTCATGTGAACCCTATCGTACCACTTTTCAGCCATTTTTTTTTGACCTATTCTGTCATGGATCCTTCACACAAGTGATTTTTGAATTTTTCTGTAGGTGACTTGTGCTCCATGGGATACTCCCATATCTTCTCTTTTGGTCCATCAAGTACTCTGATCTCCATGAATACTAGCAACAATAGAACAACTCCAAATATGATCCTTCCTTTTGTGCATGCTTCCTTAACAATTTTTTCTGCAATATAACACAAAATGTTGTAAACCAACCCTTCAGAAATATTTTTAGCAATGTGTAGCCACATGGTATTCACTTGTGAGCACCTTTCCTAATCATTTACATTTGTAACGAGATGTGCGGCTTCTTGCACAACTAGATATTTCTTCATTTTATCAATGTCCATGCCACGCAGACCCTTCGTGTACCCCAAATCCTTTATGGTCTCTAATATTTTAGCCTTGTCTATTATATCATCTTGCAAATCTTCTCTTGTGCCCTTCAATCCCGTTACAGTGAAGATGAGCGCGGCTGAAATTCTGGCTCTACGTCCTGCAAAGTATAAAAAATCTTTGTATACTTTGTTAATGAGCCACTGGTATAATGGCTCATATTTCCTAGAGTAAGGGAGTTCGTATAGCTGGTAAACTCCTATCTTATTTAATATCTTCTCATCAACATTGTCATACATTGATATGTCTTCCTTCGTGCATTTATTTGTCTTTTTGTTCAGCAAGACATCAAGATCCTTCTTATTCTGTGTGGTATGGTGGTTATACTCACTCACCTTGCTTTTCCTTATGTGATAATCTCACTCCTATCCTACGATAACCCCCTTCAGATATTGCATTTCAAAAAAATTACTTTCGGGATCCATCTCCTCTTCTTCTTTGACCACCTTCTTCTTTCTCTTTACTCCTGCTACAACTGCTTTCTTGGGTTCCATTTCTAACTTGCAATCCTTTATAGATAACCACCTCTTGAACTCTACAACGTGTGAATCAAACCCTATCTCTATTTAGTGTGCCCTAGGTGAAATCATGTTCCCTCACTCTTCTCTATCACCTTGCTTCTCTTAAACCCTTCACCACCAGGGACATAAGATATTTATGCACACACATCTCTTCTTCACATCTGGTTACACACCTTTTACACCTCAATTTGATCACTCAACTCTTCACACTTAGCTATTTTTCAAATAATCTTAATTGCAATGGTGAAAATGAATTCGCATACCATCCTTATATAGAAATTCAAATTTTTGATGCATTCATTACTCCTTCACCTACCAAATATCCTCTCATTAATTGACCAATTCCATTCATTCTACGTGTTACATATTCGCACACCCTAGCTATAACCTTGAAGCACGCCTTCCTACCCTCTGGTCATAGACTTCTCTTCAGCATGCTTCCTTGCACCTGAGTACCTCATCACTACACCTTCTACTGGTAGTTATTATGGCCTCTGATTACCTCGTGTTATACTATCCCTTCATTCATCTCCATCTTTGGTCACTTTTTAGAAGTAATCCTTCGACTTGAAGAGCACCCGTAGCAGCTTATTCCTTTCACCTTTCAATTCCAATAATTTTGTACCTGAATATCGACAATCCACCTCACACTAAAAGCATGTACAATCCTTTGTGCATAAACATGCTCATATAGTAATTAGCTCCATGCACACAAGTGTGCTTATTACACAACACACCAACTAAATTGACAAAGTATAACAACAAATAAGGAAACACATTAAGGAAATATAAAATTAAAAAAACTAATCTAAATGGCAATACTACCTTATTACAAACACCAAGTAATACTTATTTATAGTAGGGATTTAGCCTACTCCCATTGAAGTAACTAGGTAGCCGTGTTCCATAAAGTTATTCTAACTAACAAGCACCTGTTTCAAGGATGTAAGTGATAACATACGGCCCTAACCAATGTACCTTAAGTTTTCCTGGATGGTATAAAAATTTAGAGTCATAGAGAAGTATCATTTGTCAAATATCAAACTTCTTTCCCTATGGTTAATGAGCCACTGGTACAATGGCTCATATTTTCTAGAGTAAGGGAGTTCGTATAGCTGGTAAACTCCTATCTTCTTTAATATCTTCTCATGCTAACATTGTCATACATTGATATGTCTTCCTTCGTGCATTTATTTGTCTTTTTGTTAAGCAAGACATCAATATCCTTCTTATTCTGTGCTGGTATGGTGGTTATACTCACTCACCTTGCTTTTCCTTATGTGAGAATCTCACTCCTATCCTACAATAACCCCCTTCGGATATTGCATTTCATGAAAAATTACTTTCAGGATCCATCTCCTCTTCTTCTTTGACCACCTTCTTCTTTCTCTTTACTCCTGCTACAACTGCTTTCTTGGGTTCCATTTCTAACTTGCAATCCTTTATAGATAACCACCTCTTGAACTCTACAACGTGTGAATCAAACCCTATCTCTATTTAGTGTGCCCTAGGTGAAATCATGTTCCCTCACTCTTCTCTATCACCTTGCTTCTCTTAAACCCTTCACCACCAGGGACATAAGATATTTATGCACACACATCTCTTCTTCACATCTGGTTACACACCTTTTACACCTCAATTTGATCACTCAACTCTTCACACTTAGCTATTTTTCAAATAATCTTAATTGCAATGGTGAAAATGAATTCGCATACCATCCTTATATAGAAATTCAAATTTTTGATGCATTCATTACTCCTTCACCTACCAAATATCCTCTCATTAATTGACCAATTCCATTCATTCTACGTGTTACATATTCGCACCCCAGCTATAACCTTGAAGCACGCCTTCCTACCCTCTGGTCATAGACTTCTCTTCAGCATGCTTCCTTGCACCTGAGTACCTCATCACTACACCTTCTACTGGTAGTTATTATGGCCTCTGATTACCTCGTGTTATACTATCCCTTCATTCATCTCCATCTTTGGTCACTTTTTAGAAGTAATCCTTCGACTTGAAGAGCACCCGTAGCAGCTTATTCCTTTCACCTTTCAATTCCAATAATTTTGTACCTGAATATCGACAATCCACCTCACACTAAAAGCATGTACAATCCTTTGTGCATAAACATGCTCATATAGTAATTAGCTCCATGCACACAAGTGTGCTTATTACACAACACACCAACTAAATTGACAAAGTATAACAACAAATAAGGAAACACATTAAGGAAATATAAAATTAAAAAAACTAATCTAAATGGCAATACTACCTTATTACAAACACCAAGTATACTTATTTATAGTAGGGATTTAGCCTACTCCCATTGAAGTAACTAGGTAGCCGTGTTCCATAAAGTTATTCTAACTAACAAGCACCTGTTTCAAGGATGTAAGTGATAACATACGGCCCTAACCAATGTACCTTAAGTTTTCCTGGATGGTATAAAAATTTAGAGTCATAGAGAAGTATCATTTGTCAAATATCAAACTTCTTTTCCCTTATGTTTCTATCATGCCAAGCCTTCTTCCTGGCCATTTCTTGCTTCTGAATCTAACGTGTTATGGCTCATCACTCATCCAGTTGAATTATCTTTTCAATCAATTCTTCTAATTCTTTCTCATTAGTTAGACCTCCAATGTCTACAATATGAAAAGAAGTTAACATCAATTCCATAGGAAGAATGACTTCTGCACCAAACACTAACTGAAATGGTGTTGCTTTGTTCAACCTTTTGTATATTGTTTGATATGCCCAAAGTACTATAGATACTTTATCGTCCCAATAATTTTGTAGACACCTAAATTTGGTTACATTCAACTTATCCCCTGATCAAATAACCAACTTAAACATGGGCCCCTAACCATGGCCCCCTTTCAACCCACATTAATAATTAATTTAATTATTTTTAAATTAAATACCCATCCTCACAATATCCATTATTTTATTACCTTAATTGACCTAATTTCCACCTCACCTAGACACCTCATCTAACCACCTCACCCTAGATCTATTCTTGGCATGTTTCCATAACTAACAATAACTAAGTCTTACTTTCCTTAATGAGTTGAGATTTGGTCTAGCCCTAAAATCAATGCCTAAGATTTCTCTAACCACATTCTCACTCATAAGAAGGGAATCTTCCATTCTAATCTGTGACAAAAAACCAACTTGGCCAAAGAAATTAGAAAGATTTTCCCATTTTAGTAGACCGAGGGAATCCCACCTTAACTAACGCTGATCAAACCTAAACCGATGCTGGTTAAGATGGAACCATTGTCAGTTACCATTTATTCACCTTAGCAACCTTGTTTGAGAGGTTGGCATGATTCAAGACTAGAGGAGAACAAGATCATATCTGCATGTAAAAATAACCAACATCTTCCCGTGTATCCAAGTATCTAGAAGCATCATCCAGGTAGATCTAGGAGCATTGCACCAACGGTAGCATTCTAGGAAACACTGCCACGACATCAAACCCCATTCCTCTAATCAACCATCACCTCCATCCAATGAACCTTCATCATAGTAAGTATCTTATTAACCAACATTCTTCTATTTTCATTCTAGTATGCTTTGTTACTTCCGTTATTAGTTTCTACTTGAACTCTCACTTCCCCACTATTTATCTCCATACAAGATTGATCATTCCTTCACCCACAGCATAAAATCACCCATACCTCATTGATAGACATCTCTAAGTATTTCCAACACCTCCCCAGACTTACACACACTCCTCACCATCCCTGAATCAATATTATAAAAATCCCTAGACCATGAAATATTAAGTTATTGAAAATCCACAATAACCATCGTCGGTTATTACTAAACCGTCATCAGTCATATGAGACCAACATCGGTCTGTTTATTTTATACCTTTCCAAAAAATAGAACCAAACAACCTCCTACCAATTGACTTAAACAACCCAGAATCAGACCTTGACCAGTCCTAATACCTTGACAGTTACCTCATACTTTAGATCCAACTATAGCCTATCCTGGTGTAATTGGATTTGATTATTGTACTTGAATGAGATACCTAAATCATATCAACTGCAGTAGGAATTTACTTCTTTCTCACATTAATTTTTTTTAAACAGTGGATTGAAATCCATCTAGTAAGTATCACACTTCCCAGAACTAGCATACACTAGGTAGTCCACTATCATATATCATTTAACTTCTCTTTTGTGGTCTTCTTTTCTATTACATGTAGTTCCTCCTTACCAAAAGGAAGCTCTCAATTGGAACTAGATTGAGAAGTCAAAATGTGTGCAACAACCATTAACCAACCCATTTAATAGGTATTCCTCCTATCCCATGACCCTATTTGTTTCATCATTCAAAAATGTAAAGAAAATGGTGAAACATTTTGGCACACCCGGTGGGACCCATAAGGGGTTCTATTGCATTTTCTTCATTCCTAGGTGAAATTTGTGTGTTTGTCTCCCTTTAAAAGGATTACACATTAATGTTCTTCTTTGGTAATCCTCTCTTTGTTCTAATTGCTCTAAAAGAAACATTTCTCTTGGTGCATTTAAAAGGAATCATTCTTCTTTCTTGCTTTCTACATTGAAAGAGCATACCCTCTCCTATTCATCATTTGCTTCATCCAATGTAATATTTTCAATTTTTTCTTAAAATTGGCTGTATTACATTTTGATTTGCTACATTTTAGTTCACATTAAAATGAGGGCGACCTATATGCTCTAAGTCATGCCCAGTTGATGGTTAATACAAAGAATCGTAGAAATAACATTCTCTCTCTCTCTCTCTCTCTCTCGAGCTGTGTCTTACCAAACTGCACAAAACAGAAATATGCACATCTTTCTTAAACAACATCATACCTGGGAACACATGTTAGTGATCACATGATTCGATAGGTAGGTACTCCCCAACTACTTTCCTCTGTCGAGTCATCATCTCAGAGGACAACCTGCCCCCGCCATAACATACCTTAAACCTCTCCTTTTAGATATCCTTCTTTGTAGGAAGCCTTCCTCACAAAAACCTCTATTCTAAAATTCACGAGTCAGTATTCTAAATAGCATAAGCTCAACACATTAAAAGTCACTTGTTAGGTAAATGTTTTTAGTGTTTGATTGACATACGTTTTGAGGTGTGAGGATACGCTTCTCCATTTTTTTGATTCTATTGCCTTACCCACTCCACAATCATAGTTGGAGTATTCTGAATTCTTCTGAGTGTGTTAGGACTTCATTGCATCATCTCTAGACCTCTTGGTTGATATATATCTCACTAAAATTCATAACAATCCATTTTTCTACATCTTTCAAATTTTCATAGTAACCAACATTGGTTACCCCTGATCGACATTGGTTTTTTTTAACTGGCATCAGTTTTCTATTCTTTTGGGTTAAATTGCCTAAAATAACCCTTATTTCATTTTATTTATTGTCAGAGTTCTTTTGAGTCTTTGTACTCTCTCTTATTTGATAAATAATCAACATACAACTTGTTCGTCTAACCCTCACCAGTCTTTTCCTCATTTGATAAAATTGTTCCTACCTCATATTAACTGACATTAGTCATCCTTAATCAGCATCAGTTACCTTGTATTGAACATCAACTAATATATTACCCAAATCTTCCTATAGACATCTATTTTCTTCATTCTTACTGCCCCTTGTGTCATCTGCAGGATATAGATATATACTTGTTCACATGGTGTTGACTCACAATCAAGATAACGCTCTTATATTTCAAGCAATTCGTCAACCACTCCCTCCTAACCCTTCACCACCCTCTTTCCTATCGCCCATGGATCTAACCTTACCTACCACCATTTCCATGGCCTTACAGTTCTATCTTTCTCAATCTTCCACCCGAGACTCCTTAGGACAATTGATATATGGCATGCCTATATCCATCTCTCCTACCCTTATTCCCATGTTTGCATCATCCCCTAATAATGCAGCGTTACCTTCACCTACTTCACCCCCAGTGGTTTCACAATTGGGACCCATACCTGCCATGACTGTTGCATCTACAGTACCATTCACACCTGTAGTATCTATTTACCCTCATCAACCACCCAAATCATAACCTCATATGCACCCATCATCTCACAAATACCTATTTCAACACAACCACCCATGGTGTCGGTGACCCCTACCCCATTCTATAATCTCATCCTCTCCATCCCACAAACACTGCCCCCAATCGCTACTAAAGTCACTACGATAATCCCACCTATATACATATACTATCAACAACCCCCTATCTCATTTGTCATCCATTCTGCATATATGTCCTCTATGTCGGTCCCCTATTCTCAACCTATCTTGTCAGCATCACTATATAATGGAATTCCACCCACATCACAAGTTCAATACCGCCCCCCTCATGCCGCAGGAGGAACCCCTCCACCACAACCTACCAAAGACCTCATCAAATCAATGATGGAAAGGATGCATAAACTGGAAGCATTAGTTTCGGGATCATGTAATTCTCTCACCTACGATGAAATCTGTAATGATCCCATTCATCCCTCCATCCCTATTCTCCCATACCTTTTACATTAGGAAATGTCAAAATTCAACTGTTTCAATAGTAAAGAAGACCCACAGCAACATTTGTGGTCTTTCAAACATGGGTGTTACCTGATCGCCCCTGATAATGATTTACTCCTACAAACCTTCCCGATGTCCCTAACAGGACCTGCCTTGGACTGGTACAGTAGCCTACTAAGACACTCCATCTACTTATTTAATCAAGTATCCCAAGCCTTCTTAGATCACTTCTCCATCAACATTTTTAAGAAGGTTACCATGACTAATCTTTATTCCACATGAAACTACAATGATGAGTCTATCGCTGACTTTGTTTCTCGTTGGTGTAGCCTAATTAACCATCTCACATTTCAATTACCTCAAACTAAAATCATAGAGTTATTTACTCAGGCCTGTGCAAGACACATCTCACCAAATCTGAAGGTGCAAACCTTTCACACTTTTGATGAGGCATTCACCATGGCACAGAAATTGGAAATTTTTTCTATTGTAGAGAAGAAAATTCAACTTCGTAACAAGAAAATCACGTTCAAATCAAATGATGCTTCTTCATCTTCAAAACCCCAAAAAAACTATTCAAAACCCAAAGGATCTTCCAATGCCATAGTTCTCAAGGATGGTCCCCCTCATCAATAAAACCCATCCAAACCTCATTCTAATCTCTCTTCTATCTAAGCTTTCCAGTTCAGAAGAAAACAGTGAAACGATAGGATAATCTTACTCTTCTATTTTGGAAAAGCTTGTTAAGGCTGGTGCCATTACCCTTCCACCTATAAAACCACGTACTGGTTTTTACCTTGAGTGACCCATGCCCGCATGGTATAATGAACATGAATTTTGCAACTATCATCATGTCAAAGGTCATAGCAACAATAAATACATCACCTTCAAGAATATCATCCAAGAAATGTTAGACAATAGAGATCTAGTCTTAGATATCCTGAATGCACTCGCTAACCAAAACCTTCATATATTCAAGAAGCCATTTCCTAATCATGCCCCATCTTCCAACCAAGCTAGCAATACTTCAAACAATGATAGCAATGTCCATGAGGTCCAAGGCATTTTTGATGACATACCAGCTGATTCCTAATTGCCTCATGTTCCTTCCATAGATGAAATCTTATCCTAAGTCACACTACCTTCACAAGGACCTCTTTCATCTACTCCTCCACCCATATATGAACCCCGTTCATTTTCTCCTTCACCCATAGAAGAGCCTATACTTATCACACCACCATTGGCACCTCAAATTACTGAGTAATTTTTCAGTGGCACCTCTCCTACTCATAAGAGATACATGTTCACAACCTACACCATCACAAGGAGATTCAATCTCATCTAGCCCATCCTCTCCTCTACCCATATAGGATCCTATAGGAATACCATTTCCTTTAGATGACCATTCACCATCAGAACTTCAAGAGCCCATAGATCTACTTTTGGCTCTCTTACCCACAGAGTCCGAGGCTAGCCATTTCCCTATGTCTCAAACACATTTTTATAGGAATTACAATTCAAGCCACATCGACCCCACTTACAACAACACCATTTTAATTCTTGTCTAATCACCTAGACTATGTCGATAGAGCCTTACTTTGGGGACACCTTCTACTTCCTGTTTCAACACAAATGCAGTTATCCCTCGCTGACACCTCCACTATCTATCCAAAAGTGTTTTGAGCGACCAAACCAAACACAACTACAACTATTGCAAAACCTTCCACATCACCACCCATGTCCTAACTCACACCTCTTCCCATAACCCAACATACATCTACACCCAAACACCTACCCTCGCCTATATCATCTCCCTTACCTAAACCTATCCCTACCTTAGGGGTCATACAAATAACTAGCCTTACTCACCCACCCATCAATTTAGATTTAGCAACATCTTCCAAAACTAATGATAAACTTATCTCGGCCCCTAAAAAGAGAATCCCATCTCCTAGTCCTCATACACCAGCCTTGCCTACCACACCATTACCACCTTCACCCCTTCTGTCCATCCTTGGACCTCACCCTTCAACCCTGGCCAAGTATCCCCTGTCCATCGGTAAACTAAGAACCCAACAACCCATTTCCTCATCACAGGTCTCTAATATATGCAAGAGACCCACACAACTTCCACACTCACCCATAACCTTCTTACCACCCATACCTCCACTACCATCCATAACTTCTTCTCTACCCATGACACTTTCTTCTCTTTCACTCATGCCTCCTACCTAACCTACACCACCCACCTCCACCACATATTGGTTACCCCTGTGGGTAACCTGTCCTCTTCCACCATAATTTTTTCCCTCCACATCTCATACACCCATGTCATCATTACCCAAAAAGATGTAACCTAAAGCTAAAAATCCTCTACCCTCCAATAAGGTAGTTAAACCAACCAAACCTTCCGTCATTAGCTCTTTTACCATGCTTGTACCCAAGCAGATGCAACCAAGAACTAAGACCACTTCGCATACCAAACTAGTAAACCAACCCACCCCCGCTCCTGTAAAGCCTCTTCCTCCACAATCAGCTATACCGACATACAAAACCACATTCACCTCAAATTTTGATCCACTAACAAGATCCTATGCCAAAATCTTAACCAATCTCCTCGAAACTTTTGTCATCACATTACCGCCTCTTAGACCTTACGACCCAATCAAACCCAAACTAAAAGGGTTGGAAAAAACCAAAATTTGCGCCTACCATCGTGTTCCAAGACACGATGTAGAGAACTGTAAGGCTTTAAAACCCACTCTTGTCCAATTGTGTCCTCCTGAATAAAATTTTGATGATGAGGATCTTCTTGATGAGGAACCCAATTTTCCTTCACCAATTTCCACAGATCTTCTCCCATTACCTACTCAGTGACCAAAATATCCACCCCCACAACTCTTTGATCCACCCCTGAGATTAGAGATTAACATTGGCCAAACCACCACCAAGATGACAATGCACCTTACTAATTTCACAAGGATCTTATCCCCCACTAGCGTTTTGTGCCTCATGCTGCTATACCATCCATGACACACCATCTTCATCCACCTCCCCTCAGATTAACATGATCAACATTGCCACCCGTGCTCAGAAAGAAAATGGCAAGGAAAAAGAAACTAGCCCATCAACCAACCCTATACCCAATATACCATCTGCACCCATACCCAAAGTCACCATTCAAGGTCCTGCATATCCTATTTCTGATGGGGTCACACATCGCACAATGCTAAACCAACTACACCAATCTCCCCTCAAAATTTCTTTATATGACCTCGTCCAAACCTTGGAGTCACATTGTCAAGCCCTTATAGAGGTCCTTCAATCTATTAAAGTCTTACCAAATGACCCCACACCTGTAGCCTCCATCATTACCCCTCACCACGTAGCCTCTCTCATTAGATCATCACCTTCCTCTACACCTCCACCTACTCACCAAGTGGCCACCTTCAACTTTTCAGATGAAGAGATCTCTCCCTTATTTTCTGATGATCTCGAACCCACTCTTTTCATCTTTGTCTTTATCGATAATATACGCATACGATGCATTATTATCGATGGTGGTGCTAGCATTAACATCATCTTATCCCATGCATATGACCAAATGTAGATTCCTTCCAATTACATGCATGGTAACCCAGTTATGATGCACTCATTTAATGATGTCGTGACCTCTACCCTAGGTACCATCATTCTCCATGTCGTTGTGGGTCCCCGTACTATTCTAGAACTTTTCTATATCCTAGAATGGGAGTTCCAGTATAACTTGTTGCTCAGCCGACCCTGGATCCGTGTCATGGGTTGTGTCCCTTTGAATTTAATTTCTACCTCAAATTTGAACACAAGGGACATAATTACACCATCCCTACCAACCCATCACCTTTAAAGACTTGTAAAATGTTATATCAGCCCAATGATGTGCTTGTACCTGTCAAGGCATCTGCCACTATCACTACTTCACCTTCACCCATAAGCCCATCAACCAAAATTTCCACTACCTCTGCTATATCTAACCTTGCTATCCCCACTGCAACTATAGCCTCTACCACTGACACACCTATTTCCCTATCATCTAGCGAGCCATCTATCCCCGCTACCCACCTACCAACTACTGATCCCTTAGAAGTTGTTTTTCAATGTCTCACTCTGGTGGAATACCGCCTATACAATATCAACACCTTCCTCACCCCACAAGAGTATGAGAATCTGTGTCAACACCCCAGCTATGACATCCGCATTGGTGATGTTTTTACTTATGGTCCTCCCCACCTTCACACCAATATAACGTATGGGGGACTTGATATTGCAACATATAAACCCGAACCTCCATCCCAATCTCAACCTTTTTCGTTAGACATACACTCCCTCACTAACCACCACTTTGCTCACACTTTCCTCCACTGGTGTGCATGGAAAGAATTTGACTTCATATTTTATGAACAAGGCTGCCATACTTTCATTTTATGTACCTCTCGTAAACACAATGACCATAGTCACATTGGTTTTCACACTCCACCCTCCAAAAAGGTTTGCATCGACCTTATCCGGGATGAAAAATATTCCCCATCTCATTCACCCACATTTCCATCTTCACCCACAGAGTCCATAGATCTAGAATCTATTCCTCTAAACTTTTTTTTTCATAAACACCATTTCCCTGGGACTACTAAGCTATCAATGTGATGACGAGGCTCCCTCTTCTCTCCCATTCCTATATCCTAACATGATTGACAATGATACACCTTTTATTAATGTCATTCAATGTCAAGGCGATGATTCCATCCTCACCTACCTTGGTGAGGAAGGATCTTATATTCATTAGTCATTACCCTTTGAGACACAAACCATGTTGAAGGAATCATCCATCAAAATCAAGATTAACACTTAGATCACCCCGCACATTCTAAAGATCGGCCAATGCTTAGATGCTATTGAATAGGAAGCCTTCACCTCTTTCCTTCAGGACCATAGCAAAACTTTTTCCTGGTCCTATGCCGATATGCCTAGTATTGACCCAAAAATTGTGGTCCACAATATCGTAACCATTCCTGAGGTGAAACCCATCAAAAAAAAGTTGCGGAAAAAGCATCCTCACATTGCTCTTCTGGTCAAGGAAGAGCTTCAGCTCCTTCTCTCGATTTCCTTCATCCTACCCATTGACTATCCCCGTTGGATTTCTAACATCGTTCTTGTCACAAAGGTGACTGGGGGACTCCACATCTGCACAGACTTCCATGACCTCAACCTAGTCTATCCTAAAGATGACTTTCCCTTGTCAGGCATTCACCAAATAGTTCATCTCACCGCTGGCCATGAAATGCTATCACTCATGGAGAGTTTCTCGGAGTACAATCAAATATTACTAGCTCGAGAAGATCAACACAAGATTGCCTTCATCACCCCTTGGGGGACCTTTTGCTATCGATTCATGCCTTTTTGGCTTAAAAAAGTTAGTACTACATACCAACGTGTCATTACTTACATCTTCCATGATGTCATGCATCGCATATTGGAAAATTATGTAGATGATCTGCTTGCCAAATCTAAACATCGAACTGAACACATGCCCATCCTTAAAGTCATCTTTGACCGTCTCATCAAGTATTGTGTTCTTCTTTAACCAAAGAAGTGTTTCTTTACGGTACTTTCCAGAAAATTCATGGGTTTCATCATTTCTTTCTGTGGCATAGAAGTCGATCCTGCTAAATTCAAGGCTATTATGAAAAATGCCTCCACCCACTAATCTTTGTCAACTTCAAAGCCTACAAAGTAAGATGCAATCCATTTTTCATTTTATCTCATAGCTTTCCAATTGTTGTCAACCATTTCATCATCTTCTCAAGAAAGATGTTTCATTCAAATAGGATGATGAATGCCATAAAGAATTTGAGGCCTTAAAACAATACCTTCTTCAACCACCAGTAATCATTCCTTTTAAAGATGACCAACCCTTTTACCTATATATTTCTACCACTGACCATTCTTTAGGTTCCATGCTTGCTCATCACGATGACCAACACCGAGAACAAGTGGTTTATTACTTAAGCCATACCCTTATGGACTACGAAACTAGATATACCCACGCCAAATTTTTTTTCCTAGCCTTAGTTTCGTTGTCACAAACATTGCCATTACCTACTTAACAAAAATACCTTCATCATTACTAATACAGACCCATTACACTATATGTATGCCAAACCCTATCAACATCAATGTGTAGCACATTGGATTATGCTTTTGGCTGACCTTTACCTCGAATTCATTCATCAAAATTCCATTAAGGGCTAGGATATTTCTGACCAACTAGCTGAGGCACCTATTTCTAGGGATCAACCATCTAACTTCAACTTCCCAAATGAGTCTATAGCTACCCTTTCCATGGATGAACCCGCTTACAAAATGACACTCTTCTTTGATGGCTCCAAGTGTCAGTGTGGGGGTGGGGCTGGTGTTATCCTCATTCCTCTTGAAGGTGAACCTATGCCTTTGTCTTTCAAACTCAATTTTGATTGTATAAAAAATATTACGGAATACGAAGAACTCGTATTGGGTCTCTAAGCCACTTATGCCTTAGATGTTAAGAAAATCAATATCTTTGGTGATTCTCAGTTGGTCATAAACCAAGTCAATGGTATATACTAGTATCATAATGAGATCCTTCAAAAGTATAAGTAGTACGTAGACATACTCTTGACCACCTTTGACCATTATACACTTCAAACCACCCCATGTTCTACTAATAAGTTTACAGATACCATGGCATGTTTGGCTTCTCAGATACCTGCTTCACCCGCTAACTTTAAAATCTTTATCACCATATAAAGGCTATAATCACCCTCTTATTTACCTCATAGGGTATACTCCGTCAGAACCATTGGCCCTGACCCACGTGACCTTTGGTATAAGCAATATGCAGACTATCTTTCCCTTTCCATTTTACCCACTGATCTCACTTGTAATGGACAACGTGTCTTTCTTAAAAGTGTCTCCCATTATGTCATCATGGGTGGTCTTCTTTACAAGCATGGCTTCGATGACATTCTCTTACGATTCCTTACGAGTTATGAAATTCCTTACACCATTAAGGAAGTCCACGATGGAATTTGTGGAGGTCACTTTACTGGTTTAGCCATCACAAAACACATCCTTCGCCTAGGCTATTATTGGCCAAACCTAAACCGTGACTATTGTGATTATTTCAAGCATTGCATGAAATTCCAACATGCTAAACTCCATCTCACACCCAGTCATTCCTTACAGGTCACACGAGACCTTTGGCCTTTCTCTCAATGGGGTTTGGATCTTGTCGGTGAGATCAACCCCCATTCTTCACAATGCCACCAATGGATTATAACTGCTACCGAATATTACACTAAATGGGTAGAAGCCATTCCCCTCATTTCTACAAAAGCTAAGAAGATATGTGAATTCATCAACCATCACATCATTTGTTGTTTTGGTGTTCCTCACCGCCTTATCACTGATAATAGAAAAAAAAACAAAAATAAAACCCTATGCAAACTATGTGACACTTTTGGCATCCAACTCAGTTTCTCATCACCTTATTACCCACAAACCAATGGTCAAGCAAAATCAACCAATAAAACCTTGAAAAAAATTCTTATGAAGGTAGTCAAAGATACTGAGAAAGATTTGTATATGCACATCCCTTTTTCCTTGTGGGCTTATCATAATAGTATTCACACTTTGATGGCCGCCACACCATTTTCTATTGTCAACTATACCGACGTTGTCTTACCTCTCGAAGTCCAGATTCCATCTCTACGCATCTCAATACAAGACATGCTCAACGATAATGAATTTCACTAAGATCATTTGGTGTAACTTGAGTTATTAGATGAACGTTGTCTCTATGCCCTTGACCATCTTTGTTAGGAAATAAGGGATAAAATATGTGGAATAATCCCTCACAGGATCGCAACAGTAGAAACTAATATGTAGAAAAATATTACTGATCTCAAATAAAATTTGTCGAATAAAATAACACAACACAAAGAGACAGTATTTAATGTGGTTCCCCCAATTTGGGCTACGTCCACCAAGAATCACTTACTCAGATTTTATTACAAGCCACCGCTCTCTCAATACAATACCCAAATCTTTTTGGAGGTATGCTAAAAAAACTATATAGAATTCACACCAGAATTCAAAACACATCTACAATATTACATATACCTATCATATGCATAAAACCATATAAGTAGACAACTGCTTAAGCATTTTTACAAAACCGTGGGTGTTAAAACCATGGGCCAAAACTGTCCCATAAACCTATGGGTTAAAAATCCCGCCCATATGATAAAAGCACGTTTCCCAATATATCAGGCACATTTCCTGATATATACATTACTCTTAGTGTACAGTCTTCAACACTTTCTCACATGAAAATAGGCTCCACAACCTAACAATATCCAAATTTACCAAAAGCGTATAAAACGTGCATATGAAAAACACGTTCACAAACAAACCTTTCACGTCGGCGACCTCATCCTAAAATAAAATCAACATGTAACTAAAGAAGAGAAAAGTAAACGGGGTGAATTTACTCCTAATTGGCTTAGACCCTATACCGTTACCCATACCTATGGATCAAGTGCTTATCGTTTGTCTTCACTCGAAGGTAAACCCAACCTTAGCCCCTTAACGCCTTGCATCTTCGACCATTTTATTGTTGATATCGAGTCTTATATCACTTTCTATCAGTTGATCACTCATCCCTTAAGTGTTGTAAACCTTCCATATAACCCATTTTTGAGGATCCATGACTCAAAAAGAATCATGCGATTCTTGTCACCTTTCAGCACTATCTTCAATATGAGCACCATGACTCTACTCATAGCATGATTTTCATGGATACTTTTCTTCTTCTTCAAAATGGAATCCCATGGTCATTCATCACTCGAAACCAACTCTTTCATAGTTAATTGTTGTGTGCTAAGGTCTTGTCTTCTAAAAGAGAACCTAATCTTCCGCTATAATCTTGTCCATGACTTAAACGTCCAAAAACAAAAAGGGATACAACTCCTTGAGTCAAACTTCTAGAAAAAGATGACTCCCTCAAAAGGGACATCTCTTCACTCTAATTCCACCACTATAAATAGACTGCTCCCTTGAAGGACAACTATATCAAGTTATTTCACAAAAATATAATAACTATCCAGAAGCTTCCCGCATCGATCAACTTCATGAAGACCTCAAGGAGATAATATACTCATCCCATATAGACTTCCTGCATCGATCTGTCTATTAAAAAAATGAATCAAAGGATGAAATTTTCATCATGGACTTGCCTATTCTTGATCCTCAGTGTCTTGTTCCAAAAGACACGTTGTCATACACTAAGTTATGCTCAATCGCCCATTCTCACCTCCTTGTCTTTTTTCCTAATTTCTTCTTTACTCAAGGGACTTGCCTCAAACGTGACATTTCATGATAATGTGACTTTCTTCACCTTTATAATAGTCCATTATGCAATGCCTTTAGGGTCTTTTGTTCATGAGCCCCTCTTAGGTATGATTGACTCATTAGGGTTCTTATCAATTAAGTGGCTCTTTTACCACCTCTTACCATTCACCTTCCTCATTTCTTATTACTTATCCTATACACTATCATCGATACCTATATTTAACAAGCACTCAATCATGCCTATGACCTACATTAACCCATGCCTAAATGCCTATCAATCCATTCTTCTACTTCATTATAATCTTCCCTAGCTTATGGGAGAACTACATCAGTCTGAGGTCCCTTTTTGTTGGGACTGTGTAGGTAGCACTCTAAGGGCATGGGGCCCTTGAAGGTTAGCTCGGCCACTCTCTACCCTAACCCATTCCCCCTTTTCCATTCCTATTCACATTCTACCCTAGTTAGTTTCCCTTCTATATCAATAACTACAAATTAAAGCAAACAAAAACCAATTAACAAACATCACTACTAACCATTTTTCCACACATCATCATAACGTTCACCAATTTCCACAATTCAAAAATATTCAGAAATTTCAAACATAACATGCATATCTATCATCATTTATTTCCTTTGTTACCAATAATGTGGAACTTAAATCCAAACCAAAACTTGACTCCACCATGCCTATGACTTGACTCCAACTATGCCTAAACTAACCTGACTCGATCCATGCGTAGGTCCTAACTCGATCCATGCCTAAAACAACTTGACTCCATCATGCCTAAACTAACCTGACTCAATCCATGCCTATGACCTAACTCCATCCATGCCTATGACCTGACTCTATCATGCCTAACCTACCTAGTTCCCATCACATGTACAACATCATCATCAAAAGTACATATACACATCATGCCATAAACATCAACATCTCTACTTTTCTACTCAAATATCTCCAATATACAATGTCTCCAATACAAATGACTCAAGATCATCATCGTGCAGGCCAGTATCATATAAAAAACATCATCGGCATGAAGGCTGGTATCATATACAAAAAATAATTAGAACACAGGCTGGTCCATATCACAGATAATCCCTATACTATCAAAAATGGTGATGTCCCTCGTGTTCCCCTAGGATCTCTGATTCTATCTCTCCCAAATCCTCTGCTGCTCCTATATGGTGCCCCGTACCCACCTCACTACCTATTATGGGCCTCAATCTAGTAGTCGATGGCCCCTCACCTGGATGACCTCTATACACTAGTGGCCTCACCCTACTCCTATGTCAGGGCTCATCGCCCCCCTGTGCTCTCCACACTGTGAGTGCAGGATCAGGTCCTCTCATTTGAGGTCTTGTGTGCTTGGTACTCCGCATATTAAGGGACATCTATCCCTGCTAATACCAAATGATCTTGATAATACCTCACCTCACCCATAACGTCCTTGAATCTCACCATGGGCACTATCTGAGGAGGTGCCATGGGTCTCACCGTAACCTATGTGCTCTGCCCTATCAATAAGGGTCTATGACCCTTTACTTGTACCTATACCATGGGACCCTATCCCCGATCCTTTCCTATTATCAGTGTAGGTGCCGGTGCCTGTGTAGCAATCTGGGCCTGTAAGGCCATAATCTTTTCCTGTGCAATGGCCAACTAACCCTGCAACTCTGACACCTGTTCTTGTAGAGTGGCCACCTGCTCCCCATCTCTGACCCCACCCTGTGTAGATACCTACCCCTGTAATGTTGTGACCTAGGCCAGAAGGGCCACCACTTGTGCCTATAGCATGGTCACCTCTACCTGTGACCCCATCAACTGTCCCTGTAAACCTATAACCTGGCCCTGTAAGGTGGCCACTGATCCCTGTAACATGTCCCTTTAGACTGTGAGGGTGGCCACATCTAGTTGTCCTAGTCTGGGTGGTATTGCTCACATCTGAGCTACCCGCCACTATCTGTATCTATCAGTGCATCCAACATCATCAATGTGTCAGTCCACTGGTGCCTCCTCCTACCCTATCAGCATGATAGGTAGTGGAGGGGACATCAGTCTCTCCACGTCATCCCTCTTATACTATGGGAAGGGAGGTGGTACATCCTTTATTAGCCCAAAATTTGGTCTAACCCTATCTATGGGTATCAGCTCATACTCTCCCACATGATGCCCCTCTACCCATCAAACCAGCTACAACTCATCTAACTCCACGGCCATCCACCCATATGATGGAAAACCCACATAGGTCCTCCAAATAATGTCCATGTCGGACAACCCCTCTAGTAAACACCTATAATAGTCTACATCGTGTGTAGCTATGGCATCTCTATATGCTCCAGTAACCAGTACCCAATGCCTGTAACCCACTCAAAACAAAACCTGACTTGAATGCATCATCCTAGGACATACCTAGTGGCCTCACACATACAATGTGCTCATATGCCCAACTGTGGAGAAGAAAGGTGCAACATAGGTTGAACCACTGCAACTTCCTATCTGCCCACAACTGCACCAAGTATGTTGGCACCCAATCAAATCGGTTCCTCTCCTCCATCATGTCATGGGTGGACCCCCATCAATTCCCATGGGAATCTCCCACCCTATGCATCCGGTAGTGTGAAGCAACATATTGCCTCCATAATCAAAACTACTAGCCTCATCTCCTTTGGATGGGCTGCATACATCTCACCATAGCTCATATTGGTGTTATGGAACCTCATCTCTTTCATACCCTCACCAAAAATTGTTAGCATCAACTCCTTGGAGGCATCCGAAGAGATAGAATACACTTGCTATCCCACTATCGGTAGGCTCAGGATCCGATAGACATCATTTGAGGTGATTGTTATCTCACCCGTCAGAAAATGGAATGTGTTGGTTGATGTATCCCATCTATCGATGAGTGCAACCATAAGATTAGGATCTTGTACTATATTCCTATAACGTCTCACACCTATCAAGCCAATGTCCATCATGTGCCTCTACTCATCGGTGGTGACACTCGATCGTATCGACAACAATAAAGGAGGTACACATTCCCTCATCCGTAGCTACTCTCTAACCTGCATCCACCACATTACAAACATTATTCAGCTTGCCTTTAACCAAAATTTCCCTCCACCCCCACCTAACCCCTATAAACCTAAACTCTCCAACCTAAACCCTAAACCCCAAACACCCTAAACCCCAAACCCTAAAGACCATGAACATAAAACCCTTCAACCAAAACCCCAAACCCTAAACACCCTAAACCTAAAACCCTTCAACCTAAACCACCTCACCCCTATAAAACTAAACCCTGAACCTAAAATCCTTCAACCTAAACCCCTAACCCTAATAAACCTATACCCTAAATTCACTAACCGATATCGGTCACTCCTGACCGACAACGGTCCATGCTAAACCGGAATCAGTTCTTCAATCCTGACTAATGTCAGTATATAAAAATTGACGTCGGCCATACCTCGACCAGTGTCGGTCACTGTCACTATGCCCAAACCCAAACCCTTGATTTTCTTCCCCCCATTTCTCCTAAGTACCTACCCAAAATTCCCCCAAATCCCTCCCCAACCCTATTCAACCTACTTATGCCTTTTTCCACCCCTCCTCTCACCCATTTTAACCACAAAATTTAAAATTCTCTACCCTACCCACACCCCCTGACCCATATTCCCTTCTACATTTAACAACAATACATAGAAAAGCTTAACTATGACCTCATCTCAGAATCACCTCCACGATGGCACATTCAGGCATTGTGCTAGTGGTCGACCCGACCCCTCTCCTACCTCCACCATGTAACACCTCTTTCTCCAACCTCTCCACTAATCCACTTACTCTGCCTGATCTTGTGGGCCCATCCAGCTGACTCCTCTCCCCTCCCGGATCTCCACCTCACCTCGGTACATACGGTCCCATGATACTTCTCTCACAAAAAATTACAACTCATTATATGGATTTTTCCTTTTTATATACCCACATCAACTTGACAAGTGTTGGTTATACCTAGATCGACATTGATCATGTGCCCTAGAAAACCATGGTCGGCTTGTACCTAAATTGACATCGGTTTTATGCCCTAACAAATAGTGATCAGTTTACCTATATCGTCATTGGTTAAGTATGACTGGCATCGGTTACCTATCATACTCTTGTAAATACCCTTTCGCCATTTCTGACCAAAACTTACCCTTCCCTACCACCATTTGACCTTACCCACCCTTATTGCAACCTACCTCCAAGCCTACATTACCTATACCTATCCTTAATTACATTTAGGGACTTGTTATTTTACCCGTACCTCAACCCTACCCATGTCGTGACCTAGTTACTTGGACCTGGAACATTGTTAGTGATCTGTGAACTCATGTGCTCGCTATACCTTACAACACTTTTACCCATGTTGTTTGACCTAATGAACTTACGTTGCCTATTTCCATGTTTTTTATCCTCACCCAACCTTTGGTGTACCAAAATATACCTAAATGTTCCTGCACCTGACCTATGTTGTGTTTCTGCACCATGTCCTATGCCTTGGATACCGGAATCACTTCAACCTTGTACGCATAAACCTACCAACCTTAGACGATGTAGGATTTTCAAGTTGTTCAACCTAGAACCATGTCACAGTTTATAACATGTGCATGTGTTTGACTGCCACTACGTTTGACCCTGGCCCATTTACTTGTTTTCCTATTTTTGACCTCTACCCTTTCCCACATTCGCCCACATCTACACTCATTTTCATCACATCCACCTTTTATCAAACCACTCACCACTTCTGTCTTCCACCTCACCAGTTCTTGGTTTGAGGGGGATCACATTTATCCACACATGGGGCACCCACTTCTTATTTTTTTCAGCATCACATACCAATACAAGCTACATGACAAAAAGGGGAAAATGTAGACACCTAAATTTGGTTACAATCCCCTTAGCCCCTGATCGAATAACCAAATTATACATGGGAACCTAACAATGGCCTCCTTTCAACCCACATTAATAATTAATTTAATTATTTTAATTAAATTAAATACCCATCCTCACAATATCCATTATTTTATTACCTTAATTGACCTAATTTCCACCTCACCCTAGACCTATTCTTGGCACATTTCCATAACTAACAATAACTAAGTCTTACTTGCCTTAATGAGCTAAGATTTAGTCTAACCCTAAAATCAATGCCTAAGATTTCTCTAACTACATTCCCACTCATAAGAAGGGAAGCTTCTATTTTTATCTATGACAATAAACTAACTTAGCCCAAGAAATTAGAAAGATCTGCCCATTTTAGTAGACCTAGGGAATCCTACCTTAACCAATGTTGATTAGACCTAAACTGACGCTGGTCAAGACGGAACCATCATCGGTTACCATTTATTCACCTTAGAAACCTTGTTTGAGAGGTTGACATGATTTGAGACTAGAGGAGAATGAGATCATAGATGTATGTAAGAAGAACCAACATCTTTCCGTGTATCCAAGTATCTAGAAGCATCATCTAGGTAGATCTAGGAGCATTGCACCCATAGTAGCATTCCGGGAAACACTGCCATGACATCAAACACCATTCTTTTGATCAACCATCACCTCCATCCAACCATCGAACCTGCATCACAGTAAGTATCTTATTAACTAGCATTCTTCTATTTTCATTCCAGTAGGCTTTGTTACTTCCGTTATTAGTTTCTACTTGAAATCTCACTTCCCCACCATTTATATCCAGACAAGTTTGATCATTCCTTCACCCACACCTTAAAATCACCCATACCTGATCAATAGACATGTATGAGTATTTCCAACACCTCCCTAGACTTACACCCCCTCCTCACCATCCCCGAATCAGTCTCAGAAAAATCCCTAAACCATGAAATATTGACTTATTCAAAATCCATAGTAACCATCGTCGGTTATTAATAAACCATCTGTCGGTCATACGAGACAGATGTCGGTCTCCGTGTTTGATACCTTACCTAAAAATAGAGCAAAACAACCTCCTACAAATTGACCTAAACAACCTAGAATCAAACCATGACTAGTACTAGTACCTTGATAGCTACCTCATCCATTAGATCCAACTATAGTCTAGCCTATTGTGATTGAATTTGCTTATTGTACTTGAATGAGATACCTAAATCATATCAACTATAGTAGGAATTTACTTCTTTCTCACATTAATTTGTTTTAAATAGTGGATTGATAACCATCTAGGAAGTATCACACTTCCCAGAACTAGGATACACTAGGGAGTCTACTGTCATATATCATTTAACTTCTCTTTTGTGGTCTTGTTTTCTATTATAGGTAGTTCCTCCTAGCCAAAAGGAAGCTCTCACAATTAGAACTGGATTGAGAAGTTATAACGTGCGCAACAACAATCAACCAACCCATTTAACAGGTGTTCCTCCTAGCCCATAACCCTATATGTTTCGTCATTCAAAAACGTAAAGAAGATAGTGAAACACCTTTCTTCCATTATAACAGATTTTTATCAATATCTGGCCCAAATTTTTTTGAAAGCTTCAACAGTTTTCTATTTTCTTGAGGATGATAGGGTGTAGTCTTATGGTGTGAAATCATGAACTCATCCAATAAAATTTTTATTTTCTCATTAAGAAAATGTGTGCCTCTATCACTGGTCAAACTCAAAGGACATCCATACCTTGTAATAATATTTTCCCATAGAAATCGAGTTACTGTAGCCACTGTATAATCCTTTGTAGGTGATGCTTCTACCCATCTTATTAGATAGTTTGTGTAAGTTAAAATGTAGCACGATCCAGTTCTGCGCGCAGTTGGTGAAATAGGACCCACAAAATCTATAGCCCATTTCTCAAATGGTTCTGTGCTAGTAATAGGTCTGAGAGGAATTTCATATCACTGACCCAATCTTCCAAGATGTTGACAATGGTCACATGCCTTACAAAATTCCTTACAATCTTCATAGAGGGTCTCCCACAATAATCCAATGAGTAGAATCTTACGCACTGTGGCATCACCTGCATAGTGGCCACCTGCAACTCCACCATGAACTTCTTCCATAATACCCGTGCACTCATGTTTCAATACACAATAGCGCAATAACTCATCATGACCCAATTTGTACAAGTCACCAGTGATTAACATATAAGGTGCGATGTGTATAGCAAGTCATTTCTTCTCCAAGGATTTCATTCCTTCTGGTTCCTTCCTTGTGCGTAAAAAGACAACAATGTACTCTAGTTCTGATGGCATGCGTTGTAACTTGTATAACTGTGCATTTGGCATGGTATCCTCAATTTCCTCTGCTTCTTCTCCTTACTGTATTCTTGATAAATGGTCTAGTCCAGAATTAATTTTTCCTGGTTTTACCACAACTGTGAAATAAAATTCTTGAAATAAGAGCACCCATCGACATATGTGCCCTTTTAAAAAACATTATTTACAAAATACTTCAATGCCACGTGATCTGTATAAAAGAATAATTGTGTAGCTAGTAGGTACTAGCAGAATTTATGCAACGCGTAGATCATTGACAAAGCTTCGCGCTCTGTAGTTGTGTAATTATTTTTTGCATGAGTCAACTTTCTACTAGAAAAACAGATAGGATGATCTACAATACCTTCTCTAGGATGGGCTAATGCCACGTCAATGGTCGTTCCAGAGGCATCAACATGTACATGAAATGGCTTATCCCAAAAAGGAAAATGTAGAATAGGTGCAGTAGTAAGTTTCTCCTTCAATGTCTCGAATGTGTGATGTTGTTGTTCTCCCCAGTAGAACATACCTTTCCCTTTTAGTAAATCTTATAAGGGTGTGGAAAATTTGGCATATCCTTTGATAAAATTTCTGTAATATCCTGTATGACCCAAAAATCCATGCACCTCACTTTGATTGGTTAGCTCCCTTAGGCCTATAATGACTGAAACCTTTGCTAGGTTAACCAACAAACCCTCCTTACAGATTATGTGTCCTAAAAGTATCCCAAATGGTGTAGCAAATATGCACTTCTTGATGTTCAAAGAAATAATCAACTGACTACACTATTCAAACATTAAGTGTAAATTTTAACAATGATCCTTAAATAATCCATACACCATCCAATCATCTAAATATATCTATAAGAAGTTGTGAATAAATTCCTTAAATGCTTGGAAAACTATGCGTAAAAATACAAAAAGAACATTTTTCAGACCAAAATACATGACATTATAGGTGAAGCTATCCCATTCAATAGTAAATGTAGTCTTTTCCTGATCCTCCTGGGAAATTTAAACACGATGATACCCAGAGAACCCATCTGTAAATGAATAGATTTTGTGCCCTGTAACTCCTCGTATTTCCTCAGTGAATGGCGTAGGAAATGGATTAGTTACACATGCAGCATTCAGCTTCCTATAATCCGTGCATATTATAATCCATCCATCTATCTTGATACTGATCACCATTGGACTAACCCATTCTGACTCATCAAGGGGTTTGATAATCCCAAACTTCAACATGTTATAAATATCTTCTTTGACCATTTCTTGCAAATTGGGGTTCATTTTGTAAGGTCTCTTTCTAACTGGGAACACACCCTCTTTAATATTTATCTTCATCTCCCCTAACGATTCATACATGCCTTTAAGTTCATGGTACCCCCTATAAAAAAGTTCTTGGTAATCCCTTAGTAACTCTATGATTTTTTCCACTTCAGATTCTGACCCATAGTCTCCACTTATGGCTTCCTTAGGCTTAGTATCTGTTCCAATATTCACCCGCTTTGTCTTCATAGGTTCATGATAGGCGCATGTGGTCTTATCTGCACTATCTAATACCTCACTTCTTCCTGTTGAATGGTTTACATCCAGATTATCTACTTCTTAGTCATATACTAAGAAAACCATTTTTCCTTTCTCTCTCTCAAGGTAAGCACGTTGAATTAATGTTGCATCTGCCTCTAGTTCTTTATCAAGATGCGCTCCTGAGTCCTCTTTATCTAATAATTCCTAAAGGAGTTTTTTATCCTTGGCACTATCCCCCATGGTTAAACGCTTGATAAATTTTAACAATTCTTCCACTGGAGGATTTGTAGAGAAGAATTAAAACATCTGTGCCATTCTTGCAATTAAATTTTTCCAATTTCTAGTTTCTCTATGGAGCTCTGCATATACATACCAAGCATATGTGTAGCCTTGTAAAGTGGAATGAAACTGGTGTACCCAAAGAGATGGTGGTAAAACATCCTGTCCTTCTATCTAAAGTCTCTCACACTTCTGAACGTGGTGCTGAATAGGTTTATTACCATGATAATTTCATATTTGTGTAGGTGCATTGCTCCTAAAGAACCTAGTAGTAAGAGCAATCCCAATTTCATTCAATTTGACCATATTATCCCTGTGGACCACCCACCAACATGTTGCTATCCCACGTAGTGTATATTCTATCATATTTCTTCTTTCCTGTGGATCTATCTATTTTTATTCCATGGCATGCAAGAATACCACAGGATCCCCTTCTCTTGTGTAACAAGGGTACCAAGTTGTTACCTATCCTCCTGACATAACGTGGTTTTATGCCTTGAGGGAATATGCTCTTGACTTTGTGCCCTACCAACTCATAAGTGCTATGGGCCCAATTATCACATGTAACACTTATAGTATTGCTATTGGTACTATGCATCCTCCCATTGAATTAGTCATTCTTTAGCTGGTTCGATCATCCATAGCCATCCATCCACAACAACATTTAGATTGATTTCCTTTTCATAATCTAGGCTATGAGGAGGTATATTTTCATGTACGATCTGTCATCAAGTCTTAGTACTTGCGTACGGAGTGTTCCCTTTTAATCAACTCCCTAACAGTGGAATGATGTTCTCCTGGTGCAACATTTTACACTCTTCTCTCTAGTCATCTACATTAGTTTGGACCATCTCTGATGCTTTCCTCTTCTCCTTTAAGTATTGTATCTCACCCTAAAGATTCCTTAGAACTTCCACGGTATCCTGATAAACCTCCTTCTGATAGGCAATATCTGGGTATTGTGCATGAAGAACCTCATCTTTAGTGATGGTAGGTTTCTACTGTAATGACCTCCCTGGCATGTGCTGCCTTAGCGTGTGGGTCGTGATCGTCACTTGTAGTGCCTCAAATTCTACTTTAATCTTTGGCATCCATTGATTGTCCACAAGGCGTTGTATCCTAACCATCCCTGTGCCTTTGTTTTCTTGTTTATGTTGTTTACTCAGATGCTCATATAAGTTCGGGAACTCTTCATAGCTATGGTTATTTCCACATAAAGAACATGTAATATTCTAAGGACATTCGTGCCTATAGTGGTCAGAAGATCCACATGTATAACATGTTATGTGAGGAAACTCACTTCTTCCACAACCATGGCCTCATCCTTTGAATCCACCATGGTATCCTTGACCTCTACCACGATTGCCTTAAAAATTCCCCTCATTCCGTTCATAGCACACCTGATTGATCATTATTTCCCTTAGAGTTATCTAAAACTCCTATCTTCCATACACCAATATCTATAGCATCATGGATTCCTCCCAATCAGCCAGCAGTACTCCTTGTCATGAGTTGTGGACCTGAAAATTTTATAGTATCTTGAAACATTTTCCCTTATCGCATGTTGTAATAATGGAAAGTGGCTAACATCATGGTTTAAGTGGCATATTTCTCAATCCATCATAAATGAGCGTACTATTCTGTGAGGGAAACTATCCTTTGTGTGACCTTCTACTTCACAATCTATGGAACAAATCCCTATGTGCATCTCGTGTGTTGAATTTATTGATAGATTCTCCAACTATTTTTCCATTGCTGCTATTTGTGCTTCTAAAAATGGCCTCGCCCCCGTATCTATGATTCCAATGGCCTCAGCATGCAAGTCTACTTCAAGTTCTTTGTGTGGATCGGTGTACATCTTATGTGATAATACCCTCCTAAAATGGGTAATCAAGCCCCCAACGAACCATTGTGCATGTTGGCTTGTGTGTATGTCATAATAAAGCTTTGATAACAACATTTTAAACCATGCATCATACTCTCTAACACTTTCAATAGCTCCTTGCTTAATATCCTTAAGCACACTTATACTCTTCTTCTCAAAATCAAGGATATGAAACTTTTTAAGGAATGCATCCTTTAAAGCCATTTAATCTACGCAAGTCTCATCAGGGTCAAATTTTCTATACCAACTATGTGTGCATGCCCTTGTAACATAGTGGAAAATTGGCTTTCCCTATGCTCATAAGCCATGATCCCCTTTGCGCACCATAATATTTCACACATGGGCACGATGGTCAACAACATCTTCTATGCCCCTATACTCTAGAAGATGAAGGGACCATTTCCATGTAAATATTTTGGGGTTGGTGTAGACCTTACCTACCTAATCAAGAACCTCATGTGTTTCCCATGCCTTTAGAACCTCTAGATCCCAAACCTGTAGTTGGAATAGGTCATGTATACATAATCCCCTTATGCTCTGACAGTAGTATTATACTGAGCCCCTATGGTCTGTGAAGTATTTCCACTTCCAGAGGTGAATCCAACATTCAGTGCACTCATGTTCTGTGTAGAGGATGTGCCTAAAAAACACACCCTCAAAATGACAATGAAGTCATATGCCCTGCCATTGATGTGCTTGCTCTCTTACTTCCCAATATTTTGTGTTGATTACTTGTCGTACTAGATACTGGAAAACTAAGCACAAGGGCTAGGTTACTAGGTAGATTCAAATACGCACCCACGGCCCAAGTAGTCTTTTGTTGGCGTGCTTCTTCGAGAGGTTGAGGGGGGATCCCTTTCATGCTTTCCAAGATGGGGGAGTTCCTGATGCTCTGGCTCCACGTCTTCTATGTGAGCTTCAAATACTTCATAATCCATCTCCTCTCCTCAATGCCATACTTTTTGCAATGGTACATTGCTTCTCTATCTCCCTCTCGTGTGCCTCATTATACTTAAGTCTCCTTTCCTATCTTTGCCTTTCTGCCGCTAGGTTTTCCATATTTCACCAATCCTGCTCTTGCCCCTATGCCTGGTGGGGTTTAGTTAGCCATCAATTTACACTCTAGATTAAAGGTTATCATTAGGATCTTGATCACCAGAGGAATTCCTTATAGGTAAGTTCCCCTTAGATATCGTAAAAAACTAGAATTTAGCTACCTCTAGTCACGAATAAGTGAAAATTGAGTATTCCAAGATATAGTTGTTTAAGACACCATAGAATCATGTATCCACCACTTGATTCCAAATCAGATCAGCATCATAAAGGGTCTGAAATTCTTACTGCATCTAGGACAAGTGTGAGATACCTCTGATTCCGCTTAGAAGCATAAACAATCAGCCACTTGTATAAATCTACTAAAAAGATAGCAAAAAATATCTCATATAAATTTTCATATAGATTTTGTTCCACCAACATGTGTGTGTTAAACTTAGATCCAATGTTGAATTACTGTGCGTATTCTTCTTTCAGATCACGTATCCAATCTTTAAAACTTGCTAAGGTTAACCGGTATGTCTTCATTGCGAACCATCCTGAAAAACAACCAAAATATAGGTCCCTACAATGGAACCAATAATGAAGCCTAGAATTTAGTGATATAAACCCAATAAGACCCTAAACACGTTGGCACATAACTTAGCCTAAATTGAGTGCTCACCCAAAGTGCGAAAAGGTACTAGGTCCCTCTTTAGGGTTGCATGATGAGATAAAAAAACATACTAGATTTAGATACACACAAAACTAACACTTAGACTCAACCAATATCCTCCATTATATTCAATGCAATAAGTATACAAAAGCTTCATTACAATAACAGTAGTATGTGCATAACAGATTTAATAACATATCTCTGTATATATCTCCTCTCCCTCTATTACATATTTTACTACATATATACAAGGGTGAGGACTTTCCCTTCACTACTTATCCATTCCAAAACTAGGTCGCATGCCACTACTAGCTACGCACCTTTAAAAAACTAGCCACACATGTAAGTGTGCTAACAATAGACTACTACTAGCTAACTGACAGTAGTAGCAGATCTATTTCTGGTCTATGTCCATGCAAAGTGCTTTGTATCCAATCCTCCAATAATATCCAGTGCATGGCATGTATGTCTCTACCTCGTTTGTATGCTCTGCACACCATCTCTAAAAATAGACCTTTATGAGAAAAAATGACTAAGTCCCGAAAAGTTTGAACTTCTATTCCATGTGCATGTTCTCCCTATCCATTCATGCCTTTGAATATGACCTATTTTCCTTGGGTAGACTTCTTGTGTGCTTTCTATCAAGTGTTCTCTAATCAACACTATTATAAAGGAAGGGTCTGTATCACTATGCAAGGAGTCCACTATAAAGGTGTTTAGCACATTGGATTCACAAAATTGAAATGAAAACTTTTTGATACTCAAATTATCCCCCTTTTTACAATGAACCAATACTCCAATTTATAGAATTAAGGAAGAGAGAGAGAGAGAGGGGATACAATTGCTGAAATTCACTCTCTAACCAATTGCAAGTAATGATAAATGAGTTTCGTTGGTGATTTTTTGACCTAAAAAAGTAATCTCAAGATGTCCCATAACCTACAACAATGAAAGAATGATTTCCCATGTTCATTTAATGGCCTTTCCAACCCACCATCCAACAACCAAACTAAAATTGGTATGTTTTCCTCAAAACTCTCCCGTAAATCTTCATCAATTTATTAATTTCTTAATCACTATGTAAAGGTATTAGAATCATGATTCCAACAAGACAAATATTGTGAAAATCCATTGAGAAATGCTCAAGATATGAGCTTCTGAGGTGTTGGTGGCTATTTTGGTATTGTCAAGCTTGTTTGCATTACACGGGACTTGTGTAATTAATTCTTTGGGTAGAAATCATCATTCAAATATTTTTCCATTTTTCTAATGTCTTCGTGCATCATTTAAATGCATGGTGTCATTAAAATGGTGGCCCCCCTGTGATTGTTCATTGCCTTGAATAGGGGAGGATTTACTTGAAATCATAAATATAATGCTAGCTCAGCCAAGCTGGCACTTACCTTTCACTGTTGGTGAGTCCCACATTGGATGCCAAGTTATACATTTGCATCACCAACCTCCATCTTCCAACTCAACAAGATTTTAACGTTAGACACCGGGCTCACCATTTAACCTTCCCCACGTAGACTCCTTGGCTTCAACATTTGCATTTCAGGTCTCCAGGCCCACGAAGGATTTTACTTGAAGCGGCACATGTTTCTTGGCACTCAACCCTTGTATTGCTCCTCCTTGAACTCATCCAGATTATGGGCCCATGATGCAAAATTTACACCCGATGCCTCTTGTTCACATTTTCTCTCCATGACCTACTCGGGATTTTAGGCTCTGCAATGCAAAATTTTCCCACTGATGTTCATGCATGATTTCTCTAATGAATTCTCGGGCCTTCATGCTTGATTGGAAATTTGGTCTTCACACTCACTTTTACTCCGATGCTAATTTTCCTTCTTAGCTCCATGGGCCCATGGTGAAAATTTTTACCCTAAGCTCGGCTCGTCATCTTGCCAAGTTGGTTCAGCAAGCCACTCACAATTTTTTCCCCACGTGTGCCAGGATAAGCTCGTTATGAGATTAGTTCTTAACAAACTACATTTTTTTGGCTAAGTTCCAGTTATCTCAACTCTTTATTTGGCCTATTCTAACTCGACCTTTGTGAGCTTGGTCTCATGCTTTCACCTTAAAACTCGGTGGTGTGATCTTGTCTCATGAGCATCGTTGATAATCTCCTGGGGGCCCTTCGCAATGAATTGAATGGGCTCACCTCGAATTGCACATGATCCCTCACCATTGAGTTGAGTTGAAATATTCCCTTTCCCTATAACATCCCTACACCATGAGCTCGAGAGCTGACCACCCAACATGAAGTGAGATCTGTTCGCCATGAATCAACTCAATAGCCAAAAAAGGTTACTTGAACTTTGCTCTACAGTTCTGAGCCATCCATCTATCCATTTTTTCCCTTTCATAATTTTGGAGGCATTCAATTGTCATTCTATATCAGGTTGGTGCCTTAGAAACTATAACTCGGCTATGCACCTCTGAACTAACTCGGTCATCATAATAAATAGCTCGACCAAAAGCTATGCATTCCCTCCCACAATGCAAAAATAGCCCAGTCAATAGGAATGAACAACTTGGTCTCTCAATAGAGTAGGCTCGGTGGTGTTTAATACTAAGTCACCCCTTCTCAAAGTAGCTTGGTTAGCTCTTCAAGTATCTAAGACAATTTTTACAGAATTCATCTAACATTTTCTTAATCCTATTAATACTCTGAATACCCAGGCACATCAGGAGCTCTGTAGATTATGGAGGTGTTTTTTGGGGTGAATTTTCTAAATTTTCCATTCTCTACACCAGCGGGTCCTACTGCAACTTCTTTAGAGCAAACTCCCTGTGGTCTAATTTCACCCGGGAGGTAAAATTGGATAACATGTATTACATCAAACATCTATGCTACATGGATGAATTTGTAGAATCTGCGATCACAAACTAGAGAGAAAGTGAACATGCATGTGTTTATAGAAAGGTAATGACATATAAGATATTTTTCTAGCATGTGTAATAAAGTGTACATGTAAGCATAAGAGGAGTAATATTAACTTGCAACCAAGATATGTAGTATGTTGTGGTTGAGATGGAATGGAATCCAAAGTGAGTGTGATAGGATCCACGTACCCACCGAGAGAATAAAAATGAGTATGAATGTGATGAGGTTCCTTTATACATGCCCCCTCAGTAGTCGATAATGAACCATAGAAAAAAGAGAGCGTCATTGGGAAATGGTTTGAATTTTATGTGCTAGAAAGATGTAATTACAAAGGGGTAGAGTGTAGAGAGTGTGTGAGTGACATGATGTGAGGTTCATTTTTAGATGTAAACCCTTAGCAATTGAGAATGAACCATGGAATTAGATTGCGTCAGAGGGTAATGAGTGCAACACATAGAAGTAGATGTTATAAAGATATGTCAGTGAATGCGTAGAGTAGATACTGCATAGAGAGAGATGAATATGTGAAATGTAAAGTGTGTAGTATTTAAGGTGTGTTAGTGTGTACTGGTTGTGAGGTTCATGCATATAATATTCCCTCAACACTCAAGTTTGAACCAAAGCATGATAGGGTATCATCGAGAAATGACAGACACAAGAGTGTATCAAGTGCTTTGTGATTTAGAATATATTATACATTTAAGTGTGGAGTGCCAATTGCATGAGAGGATATAATCATTTGATAGAAATACAAGGGGGGGAAGAAGATATGATGTCCCCAAAGTATGTAAGTGATGGAAAACTAGTCGATGACCACTGAATGGATCAATGTAAGGAGTAGTTTCCTTAACAAAAAGTGATTGGATGCTAAATTTTTTATTGCTTAGGAGCCTCAAATGATAGAATTTGAAAGAGGCCAGCTAGAGTTTGTGTTTCTTCCATAACAAGTGGTTTTTTGTTTGGTAACGATGTAGAAGAATTGATAAGAGAAGAAGGTGGATTGATTTTTAGAGGCAGTTTCTTATTTTGAATTGATGATGCCGCAGATGACTTGAGATAAGGAGGTGCTAGATTTATTTTGAGAGGTGGTTTCTTGGGTGGCGCTTGAATTTCTATAAAAGGAACATTAGAAGTGATGGCATGATGCTTATTAGACGTAGTAGGAGTATATTTAGGAGCCCATTTATATGTAGCATTTGTAGATGAGAATGCAATAGAATGTTTTGTACTGAATGAGATAATGCCTTGATGCTCAAGATGTTTGATTCTTCAATGTAAAGCATGGTAGGCATTATCATTATGTCCATTGATTTGATAAACATTGTAATATGAGAGACCTTGATATTTTGTAAGTTGGTAAGGAGGAAAGCCTTGAGTAGATCCAATAAATTGATCAATTGATGACTAAGGAGATCAGTAAGAATTTCATGTTGCTTACTATTGTAATCAAAGCTTAGAGGCTCTGGTAATGGAAAGACTTGAGTCTCACTAATATGAGCACATGTAGAAGACATAGAATGAATATGGGATGCAGAAGGAGAATAAATATGAGCCTGAGAAGTGTCCCTAAGTTGTTGGATTTCAGATTTAAGAGATGTAATCGTGGATTCCATAGCATGAAATTTGTCTTAAAATAAAGAATACAAATATTGAATTGACTCCAACATGGGCTGATTAGATGGAGGATCGCAAAGACTAGGGTTGTCAAATAGACGATCGAGAAAAAAAATCACTTGATGTGGTGGCGTATCTTTATGGAGATACATGGTGTCTAAGGATTTTTTCAAAATAACTTGGAAATTTATATGCATTTAAATTAAATAATACAAAGAAGTTTGAGCAAATTTAGGATCCATAATTGAAAAGATGATGTGCCAAAGAAGGATCTAAATGACCTATCACGAGTAATTAAGATATAAACCCTAGTGCAAATGAGGAGATAAAATGACTTAGTTGTTTTGCTGTGGTCTTGAAGGTACACAAAATGGATGGAATAGAAAATATGAACTCTAAATTGCTGCAGTACAACCCATATTAATTTATAGGTGCTAGAATATGCTATATGAGGGCACCTAGAATGGGTGTGAGGGAGCCACAAACCTACTCTAGGAACCTGTGACTACTCAAACTCTCAGAAAACCTCCTTTAGAGGGTCGTGATATGTTTTATTTCCTTCCCTTCTTGTAACTATTATGTGATTCAATGATCACCAATGTCACTGATAACCTCCAATAAATAAATGACCTGTAAAACCCTCAAAAGTGAATAAAATCCAAAAAATAAAATAATGCAAATGAAGGGTCAGGTTGTCCTCTACTATCAAATAAGTGATCTTACGACTAAGCATTGCACTACATTTTAGACCCAATGTAGTTCCAGGTGTGTGTGTGAAGATATTATTCCCTAGGTGGTTCTTGTGTGCATCACACTTGATAGAGAGAAATAACTAGATGTAGAAAATGTAGATAGATGTGTGCATGAAAGAATAAAATTCCCCTCCTATGAAGTGTATGCAAAATAATGCAGGCCCTTGTCCTTATGTGGATGCTAGATGGATACTTGAATGCTCTTGATAATGGCCTTTGAATGCAACCTTAGGTGGTGATAGCTAATGCTTAGTGTTTGGTCCCTTATTATGGTAACATAACTTTATATTTATATGATTCCCTTGCTTGAATTTTGTAATTAACCCTGAAAATGCTAACTACCAAAAAGATAAGATGCCAAAATGTCTAGAAAGGACCCAAAAGATGTGAAAAAAGTACAAAGAGGTCATGGGTGCCTAGAGGGGATGGGGGCACTTGGTGCTGGTGTCCAAAGTGAGAAATGTCAAAGTATAAAAAGACAGACCGAGAAAGTAAGAGTGTAAGACCAAAAGTGGTAACAAAAAACAAAGAAAGGTGGCCAAAGACATGTGTTTTATTAGTACTTTTCTTACAGAAGAATTATATGAATAATATTATGTGATCAGGATTAGATAGAGACCCAAACTGTGTGATTTATTTTCTACAATAATAGATTCCCTAGATAGGTGGAGCTATTCCCATATGATAGAGTGAACTACCAATTTAGTGTTACCTAAGAGATGCCCCCCAAGCCATGATTTTACTGACGGTCAATCCATGCAGCTAGGAGGGTTGGGACTATGTCATCACCTACAACGAAAAATTTACTACTACCACAACATGTAGTCACAAAATCATACACTTTCTATTTACATCACGCCTCTAAGTATGTTGTTATATGCATGAATCATAAGTAAGAAAATTAGACATTAACAATATATGTTTTTTCTTTTATATATATATATATATATATATATCTTTTCTACACTCTTGTTATTTACCTTTCTCGAATTGTCACTTTACTTTGGGATATTGGACAACATATGACCCAACTTTGTATTTTCCATTATATCCTATAAGGATCCTACCAATCATTGAGGACAGGATAACACGGGTGCTATTTTCTCCTTTTGGAAATTTTTTCCTTTTACCTCTCTTTTACAAGTTTGAAATGTCACATCATTTGTTATCTTTTGTAAATTACTACTTACCACTTTGGGTCATTTTTTTGGTTGTTAATGGAAAAATTCGAACAAGAGAATCATATATATACATGACTTACTATTATTAGATGCTTAAAGGGATATCACTTACTATCTACCACTTGGGAAAAGAGAAATATTCAATTATTACATTTAGGTTGCATTATTCACTATATAGGAGGGGCTATTTCTGAATTCCATCTCACACATCTATTTTGGGGGAAATTTTTTTGTATCCCAACATTTTAGTACGAGTGACATAAGGGAAACCTAGCTTCAAGGGACACAATTCAATCAAACATACACTATAACTACATATAGTCTAAAATGTAGTGCAATGCTTGGTGAAAATCACATTGGGGTTACCATCGAGGTTAGTCTGACTCAAACATATGCATTATTTATTTCATATAATGTTTTCTTAAGCACTATGTATGTAGCTAGGGTTTGTTTTGCAAGTTTGATAGTAACAATAAAACTATATAATGAAGTGGATGTGATAAAGAATGAAAGGATGAAGACAAGTTCACACCATGAGAAGATCATAATAAAAACATTTACCAAGACACTAGTTCCTAGTTACAACACCAGTGCCTGGGTGGTCTTGTCTGAGGGAGTTTCAGATTCCAATTTTCCAAAGAATATTACTTAGTATAGATCCATCCTATTCCACTCAGTTTCTAAACCCATAATTTTCCAAGATCTTTAAATAGAAGCTAAGTCACTCTTATGTCCCTATTGTAAACACTTGCTTGTTTCTTGCATGATAGATCTTGCTTGTCACCATTATATTCATTTGATCTCAGTCTTGTTATTAAGATTTAATTTTGTTAAATCATTTTGGTGAACTCGATAATTTCATCCTCTTTATCAGATATATTCTTCTCCAATCCAACAACCTAGTTTCATTAAGTTTCATATTTATGTATTATCTTCAGATTGACACCAAAGTTTCATCTATTATCTACAATAAATTTGATCTACAAAATTTTTCCTAGGGTTTCATTGTTGGTTTCTACCATTTGGGTTACTTTCTAGGGATCCCAAGGTAAATTTTAACCCCCCCTACCAAAATCCAACTTGGAATTTTTTGGAAAATCTGTAAAAAATATATTTCATGTTGATCGCGAATATGATAAAAATGTATATATAGTGGTGCAGGGAATAATTTATTTAGGAAAAGGCATGTCGGGAATAACAAATGACATATGCCCATCTATATATGTAGTCTGACATCTATACATGTAGTCATTTGGGTTTATATGAAGACAATCATCTGCAAACATAGACATCTTCCTACATATGTAATCAGACGACTGCATACACATACACCCTACTCAATGTGTACTCCTGCATTTGTGCATGTAGTCGTTGGGTTAAATATGTAGGTGTTCGCATACATATACACCTAGGTGGATTCATGTACATATGCCTGATTACATACAAAGACATGATCTAACTCACCCGTCAGGTGTCTGTGCATGAAACCATCTGGTTGCATATGCAAGAGAATTTTTGTGTATACAGACATGCATCTGTAAAAATACCCAGGTTGATGTATATACAAACACCCAAATACATATGCAAATAGGATCAAACTCACCCATCAAGAATCATTAATGTAATATCCTTATGGAATTTTTAATTTCACAGATGCTTAGAAATTTAATATGTATATATATTGACGAATGTACCTAATTGGTGTTTCGAGGGTAGCGGCGATGTACATACAAAAGTATGAAAGTTATTTTAAACACTAGGCAAGTCCACCTGACAAAAGTAAATTACATACCAAAATTTTAGGTGAAATATTTCTCTATACAACTCCTCAAAATCGCCAAGTACAAAATTTCAAAAATGTAAATATTCGTGAATTAGCGAAGAATCACCACTAAAACTTACCCCGAGGGCTCATAATTTTCAAATCACCTTTTATTTCATATCTCGAGAATAACAAATCTATTTTCAAATTCCTTTGAGGTTATTTTAAATTTTTACATTTTCAAAGAAATCCTCTTTTTGTTTACCATAATTATTTGCATAATTTTTGAAAATTCAAAATTACACTTTTTGGTAATTAAGGCGTAATTCGAACACACTTTTGAGACAATACCTTATAGGTTTTTATTTTAAATAATTAGTTTCAAAAAATCCTCTTTTTATTTTGTAAAATCCAAATTCCATTTTTAGATATGGTCTTTTTATTCATTTGACGACAAGAAATTCTTGATGAAACATCACTTTCAATACTCTATCTAATCATCTATCTTGCTTGCTTTTGTAAAATGTTTTTATGGATTATCATAATATTTTTAACAATTCTCCTCCATTGTATATTCAGGATAAAATTCATAATTTTCTTGTTAAGCATGATTTAGTTGATAACAAATATGGTCTTAATATATATGCAACATTACCTTTCTCCATCAAATGGGATTTTTGTTATTGATCAAACTCCATCTACTCTATGCATCCATGGATTTGATAACACACCTATATGAGTGTTGGGAGAAATCACTCTACCCATTAGTATGATATAAAATGCAAGATTTTTAATAAGAAATAACACCAGAATAATTAAAAACAACACATCATTATTGATTCATCCGGGATATCAAATACAAAGAGGAAGATTACATATATAGAGTTTGATCTCCTTGATTCTAGGAGTCAACACTCATCCCACATATCTCTCCTAATCCCCACAATATCTCACACAAACTCTCAATCCCATTATTCTCTCACAACAAACCTTATCTAATTACAACTATTTACATGAGTTAACCTTATCTAATTACAACTATTTACATGAGTTAAGAACTCATAAATAGTTGTATTTCATTACACTATATTATTTATTTTCAAAATCATAATAATGTTCACAATATCTAATATTATTCCTAACATTCACCCCCTTAGTGTGAACATGGGAAAAACATACACACTCTTATCTAAAGTATGTTCTCCTCTATGGAGCATGTCAAACTTTGTGACTCATGACCTTGATACTAATGAAGGGAACAATGCTCAACCTTCTATGGTTTTACAGGTTTACCACAAACCTTGACGTGTAACAGATCCATTGCCTCTCCACCTATTATGGTTTTATGGATCTTCCACAAACATTTTCAAGATCCATGAACTGTCTTACACTGGTGCTTTTGCTCACCTATTTCATTACATCAGGAGTTACATTCAGGAATTTTATACATTACAATTGAACAATAATTTGTTCTTATTCTCACAAATGTACGCTGAAAGCAAACACACAACTTAAAAACTTGGCCACTAGTTCAGTTTCGCGGCCTCGTCAATGGTGCCTGATGAGAGGTCACTTATCAACCTCCTTCCTCGGTTGCCTCCAGCCTCCATCTTGTCGCTACTTAATTAGCAAGTTTTGCAATGAAGCTCTTTAGAGAATAATACACCCCCTCAATTAAGACGTCGGTTTCAACCGATAATGCACCCAAATTACAAAAAGAAATACAACCTATTATTCACCTAGACACATTGACAATATTAACTTGACTATAAAAAAAATGACCCTACTATTTTGTTGACAAAAAAAAAAACATATAACTTAGAATTTTATGGTTTGATTAACCTTATGACAACAAACAAAAATAATGAAAATTACAAATTGACTATTTTTATAAGTGACATAACTAAAAAAATATCTCTTAGAAAACAAGACTTTGATATCACGTGTTTAAAATGTATAAACAAAAAAACAAAAGACTTTAATTTCTGATTTGGGTTTGCACCCAATTACGTCTTTTGTTGCGTGCATGTTGGAGAATAAAACAAATTCACCAATGTGCATCCACTACCGAGTTGTGAAGTGTGAGATGAAATTGGCAATGTGTGAAGAAACGTTGCAGGTAGATGACCAGAATGCGAGTTATATATGTGAGATGCACATGCTTGGCATCAGATCCATGTGTACATAGATCCATATGTTGTCGGCCACTATGTAGTCCAATTCACTCCTCATAGCTTCAAAGTTTTTAATTAATCCTTAGAACTCGACATCCCTGCTCCTTCATGAATGTTAAGTATGAAGGTTATGACAACACACACTCTCCAATTTCAAATATTTAAACAACATGAACCATTATTGGCTCCATACACGCATGCAGGCTAGATTTGGATTATGGAATTGAATATTTAAAGCCGTCTAGATTTGGAAGACACGCCCACGAGTTATGATTCTCTCTTTCACGTCCATGTGAAGCTGTGAATGTCTGATCTGATGGTGCATGCAGACTTGGAATGGTCCGTAATTGGTCGCCAAGAGTACTCTGTAGATAGATACACATGCATGATTTAGACCATAATACACAGAATTGATAATTCCATAGTTCTAAAATCCCAAACCCTGACCAACATGAATCCTGAGACCTAACTAGCTCTAATACCCGATATAAAATGCAAGAGTTTTAATAAGAAATAACACCAGAATAATTAAAAACAACACATCATTATTGATTCATCCGGGATATCAAATACAAAGAGGAAGATTACATATATAGAGTTTGATCTCCTTGATTCTAGGAGTCAACACTCATCCCACATATCTCTCTTAATCCCCACAATATCTCACACAAACTCTCAATCCCATTATTCTCTCACAACAAACCTTATCTAATTACAACTATTTACATGAGTTAACAACTCATAAATAGATGTATTTCATTACATTATATTATTTATTTCCACACTCATAATAATGTTCACAATATCGAATATTATTCCTAACATAGTAGTCCTTTACACTCTCAATTTCCTATGATATGTTATACATCACGATCTCACTTATACTATCCTTCTAGGTTGTCCTTGGTTACATTAAATGGATGGATTCCTTTTTACCCATTTCATCTCACATAATGCACTTACAACACCTTCTATGGATAATTCTACAATAGATTCCACACCTCATGTTTCTAATCTTTGTGATATCCATCTCATACATGATAATGAATTTTTTACTTACATTACACATCATTCTTCTCTAGTGATGGAATACAGTGCTACTAGTTTACATTATGAACTTTCGATTGGCACCCATGATGATGCTCCTCTAGCCATGTCTCATTCTCATACACAATATGCTCAATTCCTAATGCTTATTGTTTCACACTTACATATATCTATAAATTTTTACCCTATGATAATTGTTACATCTACGACACCTAAGGTGTTGGGAGACACACATACCCCCTTCACAATGTCACTATGACCTTGGCTTCTTTCAAATATGATACTTTTCACAACTCTAGATGCACTTTTAATCATATGCTTATTGATTCTAATCTTGTATCAATAATTAAACCTTCCTGAGCACAAGTTAGAGAATCATGTGTTGATTTTACGATTATTCCTAATTCTCTCACTTTCCAAGCTTATATGGATGATTCATTTACTATGCCTACACCTCATCTTGTTACATACATGGGGGAAATAATTTTCCCTCTTTCCACATATGTGTTTATGGTCATAGGGTATACTTTATATAAATTTAATGCTTCCAATCTTCCCAAATTACACCTATTTCTTATGATGAGTCTTGTGTCTCTCCCTCTATTATTTGTGTTTGATACTGATGATCCTCATACCACTATATATATTACACATATATTGAATCGCACATTGATCCTTATGTTTGCACTTACTTTTTCCACTAGTGCCAACAAGCACAATGTTCCACTTATTCTAGTTTCTCCTACTGATCCAAAAATTGACCGAATTTTTTTCCTTGATCACAGGACCCTATAGGCATTATATTCTTTTCCAAATTCACCTCATTAAAATAAAATTAAAACAATGTAATAATTAAAGTACACTACACACAAGTTGATAACGGAGTTTAACATAATGCCTACGTCTCCAGTTTCTTCAATATAACCGATATATTATCTACTTTAATGATTATAACAAATAATACAATCTAAGTAAGATAATGTTGAATACAAATGGAACAAGAACCTTTATACCAAGTAGCTATCCTGATAGATTCGATCCAGTATTTCCCTTCATGGTAAAATTCTCAATGGCTCCTGTTTGGTCTTCTAGACACTATTATGTCTCCCTATGGCTCCCTGGTCGATCTTCTAGACATGACGTACTATGAAGTTCTGGCTTAATAAGCATGAAAAACAAAAACATCCGCCACAACCACCAAGTGATAATTCTCATCTTATGTAGTAGATCACATCTTCCCTTGCAGAATATCCTATGGTACCAAAGTCTAGGATCCATAATATGTAGTGTGGCTCAAATGGCCTATTGGATAGTATTAATAAATAACAATAATGCCTGTTAAAAATAACAGGTCTTATCTTCATCTTTCTGATAAAAAATAATATTGTTCCTTAATGAGGACAATGCCTATATGATATATATATTATCTCTCCATAATACCTATTTTAAAATAGGTCTTCAGTCTCCATATCACCTCCTCGATCGCCTTCGAACTACATTTTGTCCTTCTCAGCTCGAGCTCGAAGTATGTCTTCTCGAAGAGAGTTCGAAGCTTCAAAATAATATTTCACCTATTAAAATAATAGGACTAAAAAATAATAGTCATAATGCCTATAAATAAGGTGTTACATATTTAAATGCCTATAACTTTAGGCCTTAGCTATGAGAATGTGCCTATATAAAAAAATATAGGGCTTTAAAAATATAAGTGCCTATATAAATATGTAGGTCTTAAATATAAATAAAATATGGGCCTCCATATTTTGCTAAGGCCTCATACTATCATGCTCAGGCATGGACGAAAGAGCTCCCATCGAGCTTTATATTCCTCCCCAATATTAAAAGAATTAATAGGGCTTATAAATAATTCATTCGAATAATGGCCTTCATTGCATTCTTCTATGCCTCGGCCTTTTAATATCATGGCTTAAGAGGAGCTAAAATAAAGCTCAAAATGAGCGTGAAGGAACGGAGGAAGCTTGAGTGATGAGATTGTCCAATAGGGATGGGTATTGAGCGTTTTATAGGATTAAATCACCCAAAACTCTTGGTTATATTGCCTATCGGCCAACCCGTAGACGAATCAACTCGTTGGTCTAGTTGGTTGGGCCGGTATTATCTGAAAGGGGAGATTACGGGATCGATTCTCCCCCCATACCCGCGTTATCTATTCACTATGACCTGTCCACATGGGTTCCCTGCCTACCAAGTCTTCCGACTATGTCACCATGTCCACGTGTCAGTCCTCCTTACCACGCTACTCCCTAACTCGCTGTTGAACCATTTTCCATGTCCATTCCGTGAGCCCAAGTTGAGCAATTCCACATTGTGTGGGATGAGGGATATCCCTCATTCATTGGGCCAAAGAGGTAAGGCTTGAATTATCCTTTTAACCCATGTGGCTTCAAGCCATAGCTATACGTTTTTGCCACCAAATTTAAATGGACAACTTGCCAAGTTTATAAGATAGCTCACTAATACACAACTATCAACTCACCCATCAATGCAATTGTATAGATCACCGAGCTAAAATGGTTAACTCTCCCTTAGCTCATTCCATATGGCTCGTTGGATAATTCGAACTTGTTAACGTGAATAGCTCGATGAGCTAAATATAACTCGCCTCAGTTGATGGGCTAAATGGTGGAAGGCCACGTAGTGGCTTGAGGACCCACCACATGGCATATTTTTTTCTCGATCACTGATGAAGATGACTGATATCATGCATCAAATATCGGAAGTATAAACCCAAACACATGATCTTGTTTTTTCCACGTTGTGACTTGTCAGTTGACCCGGGTCTCACCTAGGGTTGACTTCAACTTTGACTAGCCACCGTTTGCACATACGGACTCCATTTTCGACGTTCAAATAGCCGATGAAAAGCTCTCTAAATAAACTTCTATACTATGTCGATCATAGGAATTTTAGGGAACATCTGTCCTTCGGATCATGTACCAGACACTCTTATTTTTTATACACTTCATACTCATATAGTTAGGATCTTGGACTCTATAGGGTTTTTCCCTCACCATGTTGACACTGTTCTTTGGTAACCTTGATTAATTTCCTTAATACACGATGCCACACTCTTTTTTTGGTTTCAAACATGGTTGTTGAGGGTGCACTTACCAATATGGAGCTCACATTACACACATACAATAGGGTACGAACTTGCTCCCCTCTCCCAGTCATAACATTTTATTCCAATAATTTTACAAATTCAAAAAAAAAAATAGCGTAGATCTTGATTGGATATATCCTTTCTTACTAAAACTACTATATATTCCACATTTCTTATCATGTTAACTTTATTCATAGTATGCTATATCCTTTTATATACAAATAGAATAATTCACACAGTACTTTTGAGGTGAATGCAAGATACTTACATGTTATTGTAGACACCTAAATCAGACTACACTGTTTTAATACTAAACTTGCATTAATTAACCTGTTTTCTATTATTTCGTTATAGTTAGTGATTTCCCACTAATTAGCTAACATTCCCTTTCATTTCGATCAATTAATGACACTTCATTAATTAACTAGCCTTCCCTTCATCTTGGATGTCAATTAACATAATTAATTAGTTATAATCCTCTTTTAATTAATTAATTAACCATTATTAATTAATTAATCCTTTCAATATTCTATTTAATCAATAAATCCTCTTATTGGTTAAATCCTCCTTTCAAATCCTTCAAATTATACTAATTTCCTTCTAAATCATCTCCAAATTGCTTTTTAAACTTATCTTGGTCTATTAATGAATCCTAGTTGATTATTTAAATCACCCCAAATCTCATGAGTTGATGATATCTGTTTGATTTAATAAATTTTGAATGCAAAGATCTGTTATAGCTGATATACATTGAAATACAAGCACTTGGCAATTTATTTGATCTTTATATGAAAGAAAATGCAAGAGATAAGGAACTTACCTTGAAAAATATTATCCCAAAGTGAGTCTATACTGGAGAATGTGATGGAACAGGAACACAAACCGTCGTAATTAGGCTCAGAAAAATGTAGAGATGCTCGCAATGTTTGGACACAGGCACCTGGGAAAGGATAGGGGCACTTGCTGGTGCCCAAGACCTCTGTGGGAGTGCTAGAGTCTCCAGAAATGGTCAGAACATTGTTCCAATAGTGTCACTAGGGTTTCACACTTGTTTATTCATTTCCTATATGTCAAACTTGGATCACCAGGGTACTTCTAAACCTGCATATAAATATTCTCCTGCAAAACCCTTAAAAAGAAATCAAATCCCAAAAAAATAATGATGTAAAATGAGGGGTCAGACTGTCCTCATGTGTTATAATGGTGAATTTACGACAGAGCACTACACTACATCTCAAACCTAATGTATTTCTATGTGCTTGTGTGTGTAATAGTGCTCCTAGGTTTCCCTTGCGCCAACAACGCCAAGATAGTCGACAGTAGCTAGATAATATGAAAATGTGTTGATGGAATAGAATGAACTCCCCTTCTTATGTAGTTTGTATGCATACTAATGCACCTAAATGGAGTCCTTTGATATATGTAGATAGATAGCCCTTGATAAGAATCGATTGCCATTATATTGGTATGTATGTTGTGTTTATATAGGGATCTCTTGCTTTAATTTTGACACTAATGGCCCGACATTCTGACTATTACCTTGAGATATGAGAGGAAAAACTAAAAAGAACAACCTCAAATGTCAAAAATAATATCAAACATAAAGAGGGCACGAGCTCCTAGGATGGACAGGAGTGCCTGGGTGCTAGTGTCTAGTCCTAGGTGCCAGTGTCTAGAGCTAAATGATGAAAAATGATTGAAGATTAACCGACATGGATCCTTATGACCTGACCAAAACCAAGTGTATCAATTACAAGTGTGAAAGATAAAATAAATAGAAACCAAAAATACAAGTGGATGGACTATGGAATGGGTCACCAGTGAATACTCTTCTTACGCAAGATCCATATATAAAACAATATAATTGGCGGTATAGTAAATAATAGTAAGTGTGTGATTTTGTGTCTACATTTTCCCCCACTTTATGTTGTTGAGAAAAATATCAGTAACATAAAGTATATAGAGATGCATACCTGAGAGAAATTTTGAGAATCTCATGTTGCATAAGTACACACAAATATTGGAGAAGTACACACATAATGAGAACATATAATGTGGTAAAACATGGATCAAAGTGTCAATTCATGCGGTGTAACGAGGGACATAGGACCGTTATGAGGAGAACTAAGTGAGATTAATGATTTTGATGTTGAGTGATTGGAGATTTTTGATTTTGTTGCTGATGGAGATGTGTTGGGGTAAGGAGTGATTAGTTCCCAACCTGATTTTGTGTGTGTGAAATTATGAGGATTTGGGTGTCCTTCCACCAAAGGAAGAATGTAGGGAGAGAGGTTTGGATTTACTCTCCAACTTTAACTACATCCTCAAAAGGTCTAGCCGCTACATATGGAAAATGACTAGATTTTGTTGATTTGGATCCATTTTGTTGTATTTCGATCGAACGTGAATAACCCATATAGGAGTAGTATACGAAATGCAATGACATCTACTTTCCCCCACTCTAGGTGTGTCGCCACAATGTCTGTGAAAAGGCTTCCATATTAGGTCATTTGGAAGTGGTAGAAAATGTATAATAACTTCCCATGTTAGGTCGTCTGCGAAAGTGGTGATGTAACTCCCAAGTTAGGTCACATGGGAGGATAAACGCATTATGTTGTGTCGATTGATTGATGTTATTTTGAATTGTAGAAGATTATCTTTGAATGTGTTTGATTGAGTGATTGGTTACTCATGGAGAGATTTTACACTTCGTTCCCCTAGATTAGGTCATTAGGGGGAATCACTAGAAAGTGGTGTGAAATGTTGGATAATGTATGAATTTTTTTTTGATAATGTGGAGTTAGAAATGTAGAATGATTACGTAATGGTGTGAGGGGGATTATAAGATGCCCTAATTGTATGCCCTCCCCCTTTCGGGGAAAGGGGGACTGGTGATGAGCATGAAACCTGATCCAAAAGTAATCTTGTAATGACGAAATAGTGAATGTATGATAGATATCTCAAAGTAAGAGTGTAGGGAGAGAGGTTTGGATTTACTCTCCAACTTTAACTACATCCTCAAAAGGTCTAGCCGCTACATACATGGAAAATGAACAGATTTTGTTTATTTGGATCCATTTTGTTGTATTTCGATCGAACGTGAATAACCCATATAGGAGTAGTATACGAAATGCAATGACATCTCACTTGTCCCCCACTCTAGGTGTGTCGCCACAATGTCTGTGAAAAGGCTTCCATGTTAGGTCATTTAGAAGCGGTAGAAAATGTAGAATAACTTCCCATGTTAGGTAATCTGCGAAAGTGGTGATGTAGCCTTCCAAGTTAGGTCATCATGGGAGGATAAACGCATTGTGTTGTGTCGATTGATTGATGTGATTTCTGAATTGTAGAAGGTCAATATCTTTGAATGCATTTGATTGATTGATTGGTTACTCATGGAGATATTTTATGCTTCGTTGCCACTAGATTAGGTTATTATGCGAAATCACTAGAAATTTGTGTGAAATGTTCGCATGATGTATGAGAAATTTTTTGGATAATGTGGAGTTATAAATTTATAATGATCACGTAATGCAGTGTGAGGAGGATTATAAGATGCCCCTAATTGTATGCCCTCCCCCCTTTCGGGGAAAGGGGGACTGGTGATGAGCATGAAACCTGATCCAAAAGTAATCTTGTAATGACGAAATAGTGAATGTATGATAGATATCTCAAAGTAAGAGTGTAGGGAGAGAGGTTTGGATTTACTCTCCAAATTTAACTACATCCTCAAAAGGTGTTGCCGCTACAAACATATAATGAACATATTTTTTTTATTTCGATCCATTTCATTCTATTTCGATCAAACGTGAATAACCCATATAGGAGTATTATAGGAAAGGAAATTATGTCTCATTGTCCCCACTCTAGGGGTTTCGCCACAATGTATGTGAATGACTTCCATGTTAGGTCATTTAGAAGCGGTAGAAAATGTAGAATAACTTCCCATGTTAGGTAATCTAGGAAAGTGGTGATGTAGCCTTCAAGTTAGGTCATCTGGGAAAATGCATTGTGTTGTGTTGATTGATTGATGTGATTTTCTAATTGTAGAAGGTCAATATTTTAATGCATTTGATTGATTGATTGGTTACTCATGGAGATATTTTATGCTTGTTGCCACTAGATTAGGTTATTATGCGAAATCACTAGAAATTTGTGTGAAATTTCGCATGATGTATGAGAAATTTTTTGGTAATGTGGAGTTATAAATTTATAATGATCACGTAGCAGTGTGAGGAGGATTATAAGATGCCCTAATTTTATGCCCCACCTTTTGGGAAAAGGGGGAGTGATGATGAGAATGAATGCTGATATGAAAGTAATCGTTTAATGATTAAATAGTGAATGTATGATAGATATCTAAAAAAATGTTATATCGAGTTGAAACAATGTCAAGGAGGAATATAATGTTTGTGGAATGTGTACAATACAATATTAGGTAGAATTATGAAGAGAACGATGAAAATGAAATAGGAATCATAGTAAGGATTCACAAGATATGATTGAAATCATGTAATGGGTATTAGTTCGAAGGATAAGTGTGAATAATGATTATAGCGTAGTAAGTAATAAGAGATTACTATAAATAGTAATGTGAAAAATTGAATAGGAAATTCATTTGATTATTTTGCAAGTGTGATTTTGAGCGCTAAGTGTGTGAAGATAACTGAAGTGATAACACCATGATTGATTCGATTCAAGATTGTGGTGGCATAAATGGCATCATGTATGATGGTTGAGCTAGTAAGTTTGATTTTTTTTCGAAACTGTGTTGAAATTAGTCATTTTTAATGATTTTTTGTAAAATTTTCATTTTGGAGTTTCTCGATGTTTTGGACCTAGACAAGAGTAGTGAAGGTACTAATATACTCTATGCATGGGCATTAGTGACCTTATCCTAGGAACTCTAGTCTTGCTCCTGGGCGTTGGCGATCTAGAAGGCTTATGTTGAGCCTAGATTGTTGTTAATGTAAAAATTGATGCTTGTTGATGTTTTAGGTAGGTGTATTTGCATATGTATGTTATTATAATGTCATTTTTGTTATTGCTTTGTGTTGTGTAGAGGGATATTCACTTGCATGAGTTTTGCGGTGGCTTTTATTTGAGTATGTTACTAGGATTGGGTTTGTTAGATGATGAGTGAGATGTTCTAGACCGTATCAGCCTGCTGCATCTAGCGAGGATTAAGGATATGCCCCATAATATGCCTATGACTAAAAAATTATATGAGAGGTGGTATGTAGATACTTGTACCTTTTGGTTACCTAAAGATGAGATAACCATGATTTTGGAGGACATATATCGTATATTACGCTTGTCAATTGTTGGGGAGAGGGTCCACGTGATGGCTATAGACGATTCTCGGAGATAGATGAGGACCACGAGGTGGTACTTTACAGGTACCTGAGTTCACAGTAAGGTCCATATTAGTCTAGATGCTATTATGAGGTCAGAGGCTTTGTGATTGGGTAAGTTTATCACTGTTGTGATTGCTTCGTCGGTTACAGTGGAGGGTAGTGGTGTAGGCATCTTATATAAGATGTTTGATATTTTTTGTTGTATAGAGGAGGATGTGATAAGATATGTTTGCCCATGGTGTATATTAGCCCACATGTATAAATATTTATACATATTTACACAAAAGGAGCATAGGGGTGGTATTGGAGCTACCATGTTTTTACAAGTATGAGCCTATGAGTATATTGCAATATTGAGGCCAGTTGGTGGACTGCGAGGAGAGTGGGAAAGGCTAAATATATTTGTTGGTATATGGGTAGGTGTTCGCGGTAGGAAGATGGATACGGATACCTATAGAGAGATGGTAGATCAGATGGGGCTAGAGGCTATGAAATGGATTCCATATCGAGATTACGAAGGATGGCTAGAGGATGCAGTAGAGCTACGATGTGTTCAGCGTATTATGTGACTAGAGGATCAGTTACTAGAGGCGACCAAGTTATTCTAGGTAGAGACTGCTTCATGATAATTTGGTATGTCTGAGGATGTTCCACCAGAGCCATATGTATGGGTGAGGGCCATTAGGGCACCACAGAGGGTTGAAGCTATACCTGGGTCCACATGAATGCAACTAGTACCTCTTGGGCCAGACGAGGAAAATGCGGAGATAGAACCGATAGATGTAGATGATGCAGGGTTTATGGAGGCATATCATGCATGGTAGGAATCACATTGGTGGTTTTTTTTGTTTCCATTTGTTATGGATGTGGTGGGAGAACCGCTAGGGGAGGAGTAGAGGGGAAATTATATGCCCCTGATAGCGTAGCAACAACAATAACATAGCATGAGTATTTGTATAGTGATGGTTGTGATTGTTTATTTGTTTTATTGATTGTTTTTGTTGTCTAATAGGTTGGTATATGAATGGAGGTGATGCGTATTAGTCGTTGATCATGGACACATCCATCTGCACATTGATGTAGAATGTGCCCTCTAATGTACTCATAGGTGGTGGTATGTTAGAGCGTGTGGATGGAATCACAGGTGAACATGCAAACTTATTTGATCAAGTGGCATTAGTGGTGGCTACGTTTACCATATTACTAAGTGAGAGGGATGAGGCATTAGAAGAGACACAATGAGATAGAGAGGTTATGGGTGGCGGTCCCTTAGCACATGATGTATTTGTGAGATTCATGGAGTTACATGGTCGCTTTGTAGAGTAGTCGACTGAGGTTACATTATTACGTAGGTAGGTAGAGAGATACATGGGATGCAATTAGCAACACATATTGATAAGAAAAGCTTCTAGTTCTAGAGCTCCTGCATTTGTAGATAGTTATAGTGATGATGAGATACGATATGTTATATTATAGCATGTATGGGGGCTTTCGCCTCAACGATGGGATTTTTGTATTTGTGATTTTGAAAGATATATATATATATATATATATATATATATATATATATATATATATATATATCTGTGTGTGTGTGTGTGTGTGTGTGTGTGGACTATTGGCATATGTTCTATGTATTTGATGTTTATTGCTATGCGATTTTATTATTGGTACACGTATGTTGATGTATGACATGTCGATTATTGTTGCTATATTCATTGTGTGGTGTTTTGAGCAATGTTCACATTTGCTGATTTGATTTGCATCATGTAGTTGTTGATGGTAATTAATGGATAATGATGATTAATTTATGTGATAATAGATAGTTTATATAGTGTGATCATGTTATGTGATAGATGAATGATGGAAAAATTATACTGTATGTATATATAGAGTTGTGATGAATGATAAAGTATGTGTTAATGAATGATGCAAAAGAGCATGGGAATGAGGTGGTCGTAAAAGTGTACTTAAGCATGTGTTTGTATGATGAAGAGGCGGGGAAGGAGAATAGCGATGCCTCAAAGTGTGTAGATGATAATGTTCATTTATATAATACCCCTCAACAATAAAGAATGAACCGTAAAGCAAGAGTGCGTCATTGGGAAGTGGGAAGTAATATGATAGTGTACATTACATAAATATATCAATTCAATGTGTAGCATGAAGATATGTTGACATTATTATTGTAACAAATCCCTCAACAGTCATGTAATAACTAGAATAACATGACTACATCATCAGAGGGGGGGTGAGGTGAGAAAATCACTGACCAAAGACCAAGCAGGGTATGGAGTAGTGGAAGCATATGGAGCGTAAGAAACATGAGTGTATGAACCGAACTGAATTCCAGGTGAGATGGTTCTAATGATGGGTTATGTAGTGGTGGGAAGTCTAAGTGATGATGGATTAGGAAGCCAATGTGTAGTATTATCATGACACAATGGATGGAATGGTACAATGGTGGATGGATGAGATGGAGAGCATGCATGAGAAATAACTTGTAGTGGTGGAAAAATAATTACCTTAGAACTAGATGGAGGAGATAAGTCAACTGGAGTAATGACACACTTGCATGGAAATGGAGACATAGACCTCTCACGAGAGAGATAACAAAAGGAAATTATACCCTTATCTTCTAATTGTTGCAATTGATCATGAAGGGTGTAATAATCATTATCACAATGGCCATTGATATGATGATAGTTACAATATAGTCAATTATGTTGGAAATGAAAATCATGAGGTGCATGATGCTGATTAGAAGAAAAGTGAATCAAATGCTTGTCAAACAAGGCACACAACACATCATGAGGTCTAGCATTATGAGAAAAGTGTAATGGCTCCCATGAAGTAGATGTAGAACTCAGAGGTGGAGCCTGACACGGTGGAGGAGATAAATGATTATTATGTAATGGAGATGACTGAACTTTCTTGCGAGTTAGAGGAGATGAATACCTAGGAGGATGTTCAATAAATAGAAGTGGAGAAGAAATAGATGGTACGGTAATAGGAGAACTAGGAGGAGGAGATATGATATGTGTAGCAATGAGATCCTGCTCTAGGTCGATGATCTTATAACATAATAGTGTGAATGATTATCATGTGTCATATTACAATCATTGGTTTAAATTAGGAATGAGACCATGAAAAAAGGATAAATTTATTCTCTAAGTCAATGTTGAAAGAATAACTGATGCATGTAAGCCTTAAAGTGAAAAATGTAATCAATGATAGGTTTTATTTGGCCTTGACATAAGCTAGGTAAGCAATCATATGTAGCTCTAGGGCCATTGCTAAGTATAAATCATTCCAGGAAGGCCTCTTCCATCTCAAAATAGGAACTAATAGATCCAAAAGGTAAATGTGTGTACCATTGGAGAGTGTCATTAGTAAGACTATGGAGAAAAGATTTTAGCAATAATCAATCATTATAATAAAAATCCATAGCTAGATGATAATTCTTAAGATGTAAATATGGATTTCTAGTACCATCAAAGCATGAAAATGTGAACTATGGCAAGTGAATCAAATGCTTGTCAAACAAGGAACGCAACACATCATGAGGTCTAGCATTATGAGAAAAGTGTAATGGCTCCCATGAAGGAGATGTAGAAGTCAGGGGTGGAGCCTGACATGGTGGAGGAGATAAATGATTATTATGCAATGGAGATGACTGAACTTTCTTGTGAGTTAGAGGAGATGAATACCTAGGAGGATGTTCAATAGATAGAAGTGGAGAAGAAATGGATGGTACGGTAATAGGAGAACTAGGAGGAGGAGATATGATATGTGTAGCAATGAGATCCTGCTCTAGGTCGATGATCTTATAACATAATAGTGTGAATGATTAACATGTGTCATATTACAATCATTGGTTTAAATTAGGAATGAGACCATGAAAAAAGATAAATTTATTCTCTAATTCAATGTTGAAAGAATAATTGATGCATGCAAGCCTTGAAGAGAAAAATGTAATCAATGATAGGTTTTGTTTGGCCTTGACGTAAGCTAGGTAAGAAATCATATGTAGCTCTAGGGCCATTGTTGAGTATAAATCATTCCAGTAAGGCCTCTTCCATCTCAAAATAGGAACTAATAGATCCAAAATGTAAATGTGTGTACCATTGGAGAGTGTCATTAGTAAGACTATGATGAAAAGATTTTAGCAATAATCAATCATTATAATAAAAATCCATAGCTAGATGATAATTCTTAAGATGTAAATATGGATTTCTAGTACCATCAAAGCATGAAAATGCAAGCATAATGAAATCCTTAGGGAATGTTGAATTGTGAATCTTTTTTCTGAATAGGGTTACCATGCAAAGAATTGTTATCGATAGAAGCATAGTATTATTTTATTTCAAGTGTGAGATATTGAACCTGCGATTCTAATTGGCCAACAACATGCATGAGTGATAGAATATCCTATGATGGAATAGTAGGAGATGTAGATGGTGTATTGAGTGGTTGTATCTTTCCATTATGAGTGATCATAGGGATGTCAAGAGAAGAAGTAGAAGATACCGATGCTAAGGGAAAATTAGATATAAGTTCCAAAGAAGTAATAGGTGGTGAAGTAGTAGGACTAGCATCAAAAGCATTACTAGGAGATGAAGTAATAGAAGGAGATAAATCATGCATGTTACTTGAGACAATCTCAAAAGAAGATGAAAGCGAAGTAGAAAATTCACATTCAACAATATGCAAGGAAGTAGAATCATTACTATCATGTGCCTCATTAATATTAGAAAAAGATTCAGATGCAAGGATTTCATTAAGCGTATCATCAAAATATAATGAAGGAGGAGAACTAGTATGCAATGCATTATTAGAAACATTTTCAGAAATGGAATGAGTATGAGATGCAACTATAGAATCATCCTTACTAGTATGAGAAACAACATCATGCACATGTTTATTTTCATCCTATTTTTTAGGTAAAACATCATCATCAAGAGTAAGCATAAAAATAATTATGGCATTATCTAAAGTCTTAGTAGAAATACAAGAAGGTGGAGTGTGTGGCTAACTGAATAACAAGGTATACAGTCAAAAAATCTTGCCAGATCATAAAAAATGATAATGGTAGAATGATGAAAGCAAGTAGGAACATTGCATTCATGAGATAACAATTTCCTTTGATAATCCTCTGGAATAATAGTTTTACGACATAGAGTGGTAAGTTCAGTTATGGTTGCTTCATCATAGATAAGATTAACACTCACATGAGGCATGACTAGCCTAGGATGAGAATATATTTCCTTAACCATTAAGGTTTTAGTGGATCCTAGGGAAATTATTTCAAAGCTATAGGTTCACCAAAATGATTTAATAAAATATAAATATTTTATTCAAATCTAAATGTAAAGATATGTTATAACTAACATACAATGAAATACAAGTGCTTGGAAATTTATTTGATCTTTATATGAAAACAAATGCAAGAGATAGGGCACTTACTTTAATTACACTTATCCCGAAGTGATTCTGGACTGGAGAATGTGATGGAACAGGAACACAAAATGTTGTAATCAAGCTCAAAAAAATTCAGAGATGCTTGCAATTCTTGGACATATGCGCTTGGGCAAGGATAGGGGTGTCTGCGGTCACCCAAGACCTTTGTGGAGGTGGTGGAGTTTGTAGAAACGGTCAAAGACTAGTTCTGATACTGTCATTAGGGTTTCCCAATTTTTTCCTTTATGTCACACTTAGATCACCTAGGTACTTGTAAACCTACGTACAAATATTCTCCTCCAAAACCCTCAAAAGACACAAAATCCCAAAAAATATTGATGTGATATGAGGGATCAGACTGTCCTCAGCTGTCACAAGGGTGAACCTATGACCGAGCATTGCACTACATCTCAGACCCAATGTAGTTATATGTTCTTGTGTGTGAAATAGTTCTCCTAGATCACCCTCATGTCAATAACACCAAGATAGTGGGTGGTAGGTAGATAAAATACAAATGTGTGGATGGAATATAATGAACTACCCTTCCTATGTAGTGTGTATGTAGAATAATGTGCCCAAATGTAGTCACTTACGATATATAGATAGATAGCCCTTGATAAGAATTTCCTGCCCTTATAGTGGTATGTATGTTTTTTTATATAGGGATCTCTTGCCTGAATTTCGACACTAATGACCTGACATGTTGACTAGTACCTCAGTATATGAGAGGAAAAATTGAAAAGACCGACCTAAAATGTCAAAAATAAGATCAAACATAAATAGGTCACAAGCACCTAGGATGGACTGAAACGTATGGGTGCTAGTGTCTTATCCTGGGAACTAGTGTCTAAAGAAAAATGATGAAAAATGGGTGAAAAATGACTGACAGGGATTCCTGTGACCTGACCAAAACTAAGTATATCAGTGACAAGTGTGAAAGATAAAAGCAATAGAAACCAAAAATATAAGTGGATGGACTATGGAATGGGTCACCAGTGAAAAATCTTCTTATGCAAGACCCATATATAAAAGAACATACTAGGTAGTATAGTAAATAGTATTAAGTGCATGATTTTGTGTCTACACTAATTAATCTCTTCTAATCGTAGTTATCCCTTTCTAATTATACTTCCCCTTTATCCCACATTCACTAGGTTGTAAGCTTCTCCCAAATTGGAAATTATATAAAGAACCTAGTACACCTTGTCCAAATTTACACCATGTCCTTGTAATACATCTACATATGATAAGAGCATTTCAATCTTGGAAGGATCATTGATCAAACAACCTTTTCCATTTTCTACTTGGCAAAGAGTAGTAAGAGAAGAACCAAACATGGAAATTAAGCCATAATGGTGAGATATCTTCTTCTTCCATGGAGAATTTCCTTTGATCACACGTATTAATGTTTGGCTCACTAAAATATTACGTATAATTACAAATCACATCCAAATATCAAAGGATTAGTTTTGCATAAATAATGTTCTTAATGTTTTATAAACTAGTTTAAGCTTTTCCTTTTTAGCTTTATCATGATGTTTATGCTATTGGTTAACTAAGTTAGGAATATATTTGGTGTTAGTTTCCTTTCATTAGCTTCGATTAATTTAATCACATGCATGCATATGGCATGCCTGGTGGAACACTTATTTTTCTAATCTGAGTTCTTTTTGTTAAAAGTTTCCTTTTTCTCATTTGCATGCTAACCCTTCTTGAATATATTGACATAACTTGTGTTTCTAAGCTTTTTTTGTTAAGTTTTCATGTGTTGAGTCTTCCTTGTATGTATAAAGGAGGTGAATTTATGTCAAAATTTGATCTTCACAAGAAAAATCAAGCTTTCTCCATGTTTTGATTTTTAGAACTTCATTTTCATCATTTTACATGCTAGTTTTGTTAATTTATTGAAAATATTATGTTTTTGAGCATGTATGTTAGTGTTTTATAGTGTTGAGTCTTCTTTGCACATATTAAGGAGGTGGGTTGCTATCAAAATGGGATCTTGATGAGAAAAATTCAAGTTTTCTCCACGTTTTCATTTTTAGAGCTTCATTTTTCATCATTTTACATGTTAGTTTTGTTAATTTGTTTAAAATGTTAAGTTTTTAACCATGTATGTTAGTGTTTGATAGTGTCGAGTCTTCTTTTCACATGTTAGGGATATGGGTTATTGTGAAAATTGAATCTTGGTGGAAACAATTTAACATTTTTATAGATTTTTGGACATTTTTTTCAACATTTTTTAGTACATGTTAAGTGCATTCCCATGAGTATAAGAGCATATGTGTAACCTATCTTTCTGGAGACTATAAATTTTACTCCTGAAATTGAAACGAATCTATTTTTTTGTGAAGGAAAGGTCTTGAGGTGAACTATGCAATGAAAACATAAATTTGGGATTTGAAATCATAGAAAATTCAGGGTTTCCTTTCTTAGAAAACTAGTCATTTTCTTTGCATGTTAGATTTATTTTAATTTGATCAATACCATGTATGCTCTTCTCTTGCGCTTTAGAGAAACCTTGAGAATAATATATGGATATGATTATGGATATTTATCTAACATTATGGTTATCATTTATTTAGAAATGGTGTTAGTATAAATATTTTTTGGAAATATCCTTTTTGTTATAAATCCATCAAAACTGTGTATGCTCTTCTCTTGCAATTCTGAGTGATCTTGAGAATCATAAATGGAAATAATTTTGGATGATTTTATAAAATTTTGATTTCCATATAGAAATTTGGATAACACTTGATATTTTGATAGTTCACAGGAAAAAAATATCATTTGATTTTTTAATTTAAAAATCAGTTTTTAACACTTCAATTCTTTGATTACATTTGTTTTTCCATTTTCTTAAGTTGGATCTAAAGTCATGTATCCTCTTCTCTTGTGATTTTGAGTGATCTTGAGAATCAAAAGATAACTTGATCTTCATTCTAACATTGTGTGTTACTTGGAATATTCCTCATTTAAGTTGTTCAAAAATTCATCTTTCAAAAGCACTTAATGATCATTGATTTAAGTTTTTCCATTTGTACTTATTTAGATGAAATGTTGTGTGTGCTCTTCTCTTATGCTTTCGAGTGATCTTAAGAATAAAAAAACCTTGATCCTATTTTTAAACATTTTGTTTTGCATGGAAAAATATTAATCTTTTAAGTATGGGACCTTTTCGCTTGTTAAAAAAAATTGATACATTTACTAATACATTGTGTTTAGGTTACCAAAGGTGTGAAAACCCACATTTTTCATCAAGATAAAAACACAACATTCACTCACACCATATTTGCAGGTTTAGATAGGGGTTAAAACCTTTCCACTTTAAATTGTGGGAAGTATATTGGCTTAATCCATAAAACTCATTATGAGGATTACCACAAGAACCACAAAGTAGTCAACACATTGAGGAAACTTGTTGACGAAATGGGAAGTTACCCATCACCTAGACTTGAATAGAAAACTCGCGAGGAGTGCTAAATGTTATCTTTATGAGGCATCGTTCATTAATTTCATTGTTGGGTAATGGTCCTTTGTTTAGATTTTTTTCTAAAAAAGTGTATCTCTCTTAGACAAACTATTAACAAGTGTCGAGAAAAAAATCCTAGGGAGCCATTTGGAATTGGGGCCAACTTTACCATTATATAAATCAAGAAGTTCAAAGAGCCATTACAAAGCAAGACTTCCTCAGAGTTAAAATTGATTTAAATTTTTTTAAAATTAATAGATGTTAAATTCTAATTAAGTACTGGCATAAATATAGACAATAAAGTACATATTTAACATAAGTAGGTAAACTAGAAAAATTTGAAACCCTAGTTGAAAAAGAGAGGGTGAAATAATTACCTGATTCACAATAAATCTGAAGTTATGCCGCATTGGAAAACTGGTGAAATAGGAAAATAGGATGTTGTAATCAGACCGAGAAAAATACAGAGATGTTGTAAATTCTAGGACTGGGGCACCTGGACAAGGTCAGGGGTGCCTGGGACCTTCTCTGGATGCTAGTGACTTCTCAGAACCTTAGAAAACTAGTTTTTTAGGGTCACAAAATGTTTGCTAGATGTCGCCTTTAATCGTTGCTAATTTCCTGAAACCTGCTAGAAGAAAGAGCACCTACAAAATCCCAAAATGCATCAAATCCTAAAAATAAAAAGATACAAATGGGGATTCCTACTGACCCCGATAGTCACCTGATCAATTGAAATTATGATCTAGGCACTGCACTATATTTCAAACTCCATGTGGTTCTGTGTGTCTGTGTATAATCATGTGGCTCTTGTGTAAGTTACAATTGATAGAAAGAAATAGCTAGATGTAGATATATGTGTGCATGGAAAAATAAAATTTCCATCCTATGAAGTGTATGCAGAGGAATCTAGTCCTGTTTCCCTTGAATGGAAGCTAGATGGATGCTTTGATTCTCTTAGAATGCTCTTGGATGCAAACTTATGTGATGATAGTAGATACTTAATGCTTGGTCCTCTATTATGATCACATAGCTTTGTATTTATATGATTACCTTGGTTGAATTTCCTAAGTAACCACTAAAAGGCCATCTAGTAAGAAATAAGATGCACAAATGACTAGATAAGACCCAAAATAGGAGAGCAAGATACAAAGAGATTGGGGTGCCCAGTGCGGATGGGGGCACGTGGGTGCTGATGTCAAGAATAAGAAATGTCAAAGTATCAATATAAAGTATGGGCAAGAAGGTGTGTAAGATGAAGAATGAAAACATAAAGCAAGAAAAGAGGCCAAAGACAATGATCAATTAGTACATTTCTAAAAAAGGAATCATAAGATTAGTGGTATGTAATCAGGACTAGAAATATACCCAAAATACATGATTGATTAAGCTAAATGTGAATTCTAGGCCTAATCTTATTACTATTGTAGGAATATATGAATAAAAAATTAAGTATAGAAATTTACCCAAGCAAGCTAAGTAAGAAATTATGAAACCCTAAGTGCAAAGAAGAGGTAAGACGACCTAGCAATTTCACAGTGATCCCTGGATTGTGCCGAAGTGTTTACCAGATGAACAAATATGGAGAAGCACTACATAGAGCCTCAAAAAAGTGTGCGAGATGATGATCTTCATGGACTGGGGTGCTTGGAGAAGGATAGGGGAACCCGTGGGTGACCTAGGCATGTTTCTAGGTGCTTCTATTTATCGAAATATTCAGAAAACCTCCTATGAGTGGTCACTATGTATTAACTGTTAGCATTTTGTCACTATGAGGTCGCTGAAAACCTACAATGAAACAATGACCTGTAAAACCCTTAAATAGACATTAAATACAAAAAAAAATGTAGAATAAGGGGCCATACTGTCCTCAGGTGTTGCAATGGTGATCTTATGAATAAGTGTTGCACTGCATCTCAGATCCAATGTAGTTAAGTGTGTGTGTGTGTGTTTGGAATCGTTCCCTAGGTGGTTCTTGTGTGTGTCACACTTGATAACGAGAAAATAAGCTACATGTAAAGAAATGTAATAAACGTGTGCATGGAATAGAATACACTTCCATCCTATGAAGTGTATGTAGAATAACTAGCCCTTGTGTCCATTAGATGGTGCAAGATAGATGCAATGGATCTCTTAGATGATTTATGGATGTAACAATAGGTGGTGATAGGTAATGCTTATCTCCTATTCCTTTATTATGATCACATAACTTTATATTTATATGATTCCTTTGCTTGAATTTTGTTACTAACCTCGAAAATTATGACTACCAAAAATATAAGATGCTTAAATGGCTAGAAAGGACCTAAAAGATGTAAAACAAGTACAAAGGGGTCAAGGGCACCCATAGGGGATGAGGGTACTTGGTGCTGGTGTTGAGGATGATAAATTCTGAAGTATAAAAAGGCATACTGAGAAAGTAAGGGTGTAAGACCAAAAGTGAAAACAAAAAGAAAAGAAAGGTGGCCAAAGACATGGGTTAATTAGTAATTTTCTTACTTAGGAATCATATGAATAATAATATGCTATCAGGACTAAATAGATACCCAAAGTGTATGACTTTCAGTCTATAGTGATTTAACATCTACATTTCCCCCCACTTTATTTTGTTGAGTGAATTATCGATAACATAAAGTAGACAAGATATGTGCTCCTTATAACCATGCAAATTGATGATGAAAAGCGTGTCGAGGAGACAATAAAAAGTATGGAGTGATAAAAGGTGAAGCGCTGAAGCTAGAGAAGGGGAAGTGAAAAAATGATGAGCCTAGGGATGAAAGCGTATGTGTAAATTTCATGTTGTACATGTTGTTGATTTTTTTATGGTGGATAATGCGACTGTTGCTTCTCATAAGGATGGACCTAAAAAATAGAAGAGAAAACTAATATTCAAATATTTGTATATGAAAATTTTGATCCAAAAGAGTAATAAGTGTGCAAAAAAGTATGTAAAAATGTGACAAAGGAACATGTGCACCTGAATCATGATGATTGAAAGAGATAGAAAGGACTAAATATGTTTTTTAAGAATGAGTTTTTTGGGTTATCTCATGCCAGTTGTGCCAAGTTTAAGTTTTTTGGGAAATCTCACGCCACCAACTATGGAAGAAGTGTAGGTAGAAAATTCTAGTGTTATTCTCCAACCTTTGACTACTTCTTGAATTATAAACACCGTTGCATATGGTGTGTGTAAATTCGATCCATTTTGATCTAGTATGATTCAATAGGAAAATATAAAAGAATGTAGAATGCATGCATGTTGAGTGCTAATGGACTATGTCTGTCCTCTAAAATCTATTGTCCAAAACTACTTCGAACTATTCCAAACTAAGAAAATATATTTAACTTCCACCTGGTCATAGGAACCTAGGAAGGTTCAGGGGAGTTTAGATACTATCGTCTGTGTTTGAGAATTGGTTTCCATGATGTGCTTAGGACCCAAGTCAAATTTTGGGCCGTTGGTGAGACTGAATATTGGGTTGTAACGGTACTAAACTATGATGTAACATGACTGTAAACTGTTATATGGGGTAACTAATTCACTTGATGATGCCCCCCCCTTTTTTTGAGTTCATGTGACATCGCAATGAGGATGCGGCCCAAAGGAGGACTAGACGTTGTGCTAAAACTCAAGCCCTCTAGGGGGAGGGAGTGTGCTTGGTAGAAACCAAGGCATATGAAAATAAAGTAGCTGGACACAAGTGTTACTGAAAATAAGAAAAATAAACATATGGAAGAAAATATGTAAGATAACAAATACGAAGATAATATGTAAGAAGACAATGTAGACAAGAAATAGTGTAAACAAAGTAGACCACAAAAAATAGGTTGCAAACATGGGACATCACTCACGATGTCACAAGACACTTAAGGCCGACATGACCAACATAATATAGTGTACACTCAAGAAAAAGGATAAATCTCGTAAACAATTGCATAAAATAGTAAGCAATGAAAAAAAGTGACAAGCAAGATATCATAAAAACATGGTAGCAAAGAATCCTTATGTTGTGTACGAAAGTGGCTCCCCTAGAAGCCTGCTACGACACTGGTAATAGGTATAGTGCCAAACATCCTTGTTATGTTTGATGATCTATGTAAAGTATATGATCACAACTAGAAGGAAAGTGAATGCACATGTTTATATGATAAATATAATGACATACAAAATATCTACCTAACATAGTAATCAACATGTAACATGTGAACATAAGTGAGCAAGAAAAATGTGAAACCAAGATATATAATATGATATGGATGTGTGAGATGGAATGGAATGAAAATGTATGTGTGATAGGAGCCATGTTCCCCCCTGAGTGAATGTGAATGAGTATACATGAGATGGGGTTCATTTAAAAATTATCCCTCAAGAGTCGGCAATGAACCATAGAACAAGAGCGAATCATTAGGAAATGGTTTGAATTGTGCACTAGAAATATATGATCAATAAAGTGTAGAGCATAGAGAGTGTGTGAGTGATTTAATGTGGTGGGATTCATTTCATATTTATACCCTCATCATTCAAATATGAACCATAGAACTAGAGTACATCATAGGGTAGCGTGTCATGTGATGCATGTGCATAAGAAAGATGTGTCGTAAATGTGCCTAGTGTGAAATTGATAGTGTGTCATGTGATAATGAATGTAGTGATCCCTCAATATTCAAGTGTGAACCATAACACAAGAGTGTGTCACCATGTAATGAAAATACAAATGTATCAAGATGTGTAAGACATTTCTCAGATACTAAAAGTGTGAGACACCTAAAAATGCTAGAACGGGGAGAAGAATAAGTATGATTCCCTCTAAGTGTACACTCGTGAGTGTGCTATCTGATAAAAGTGAAAGATGAGGGTCATCCACTTGATGCTTAAGGATATAAAAGCATGTGACCATGCTCTAAGACTGGCGATGTATGAGACCAATGTTGTATCCGTGAATGAGACCTATGTGCCTGAGACCTGGATGGTGATGGAAACCTATGTGAAGGAGAGCGCAAAGGTGATGAAGACCTATATGAAGTAGAGCATGAAGGAGATGGACAACTATGTGATGAAAATTGAGGAGGTGAATTTCATATTGTGAATGAACTTTAGACACAAGTTATTCATGGAGATAATAATATGAGTTGCACGGAGCCAGGGAAGACCTAAGAGTATGTCACACCCTTTGACTAATGGTGTTACAAGAAAAGGTAGAAGCATGGTAACTAGAAGCTTCACATACCCATATGATTTACGAACTAGATATGAAATTTGCAAGAGTGGATAACCTATAGAGATAAGAAGTGCAATAGAACATGCACTTACGTGAAATGATGGATCAACCATAGTTTTATTAATAGAAATAAATCCAATAAAAGTAGTAATGTGCAATAAATTAGAAGAGAATGTAGCATGATAGTCATGATCAGTGAAAGTAATGATCAGTGGAGATGCCTCATAATGAGCAATTATAAAATCAAGGGCCACCGATACAATAGGATGCACTGTGCGATATTTATGATTAGATGAAAATGCAATCGCTTGTTTCTCATGTTTAGGAAGAGGATTCTTGAATATCTTGAGCTTGTGATTTTCATTCACTGGCATAGAATTCGTATCCTCAGGAAGCTTAATTGCATTATTATTGATAAGATCTTGAATAAGATTATGAAGTTTGAAACATTGATTTGTAGGATTCCCAATGCATTGATGATAATCATGTCAAAAAATTTCATTGTAATTACGACCTTTAGGACGAGATGGGTTCAAATTGAGTAGAGAAGGAAGTGTAATAAGATTTATCTCAACTAGTTATGGCAATAGAATATGCATAGCAACATGAAATTTAGTAAATGTATGTATGCTTAGGTGGTTACCATTGAATATTTTTGGTATTGGATACAGTGCTGGTAGTAGTTTTAGTTTCAGTAGGTTTTGTTGATGGCTTGAAATCTGATTTTCTGTAAAAGCACACCGAAGATGAATCTTGAACATGATACTTAAGATTTCCTATTAATATGAGGTTAGTTTCACGTAGCTTAATAGTATGGCACAAATGATTGAGATGTCTCGAAGATAACACTCTTTTGGAGAGGTGGTATTAGACTTTGGAAAAATAAATCTTGAAGTTGAGATTCCATAAGCACATTAGACATCTTAACTAAGTTATTCTTATATTATAATATATAATCCACTAGATATTCATTAGATCCTTGCTTAAGTTACACGAGTTGAGCATAGGATATCTTAGATCTGATATTAATAGAGAAATGAGTGAGAACAACATAAGATAAATGCATAAAAAATGTTACCGAGTGGACATGTAGATCATAGAACCAACACATTACATAATATTGAATACTATGAGGAAAGAGCTTTGCTAATAAAGTGTGATCATCCCCATAATCTAGACATGTTACATCAAATTCTCAAATATTATCTTGGGGGTCATCATGGCCTTTGAAAATGGGCAGCTTAGGAGTGACAAAATTAAAAGGAATCACATAAGTGGAAATGGTGGGTTAAAAAGGAGTCTAAAGTAGTAATGTAGACTCCAGAAATAGGGATGCATGAGAAGTGGCCAACTGAAGTTGACGAATTTGATTTTTCAAATCTAGATATAAAGAATTTAAATTAGGCATATTTGAAGAAGTGCCAGGTTGTGCATTAGAATCATTAGGTTGGATGATGGGAGAAATAGTAGTGGGAATGGAAGAAGGAATATGAAGAGGTTAGGTGAAGGCCATGAAAACCAAGGAAGAACCAATAATATATTCCAAAGAAACATCATGAGAGTTTTTAGCATAAATCAAAGCATGAAGAATATATGGAAGATGAGAAGGATTATCATGCAAAGATTGAAAAAAATTTGTGAGCTTGTCTGATTATTCTTCATCAACATTTTTGTCTTCATCATATGAGTGTTCACTAACAGATGCTTCAATGTTTTCAAGAGGAACTTGTTGAGAGTTAGCAAATGGATTATCGATTTCAGCCATTGATTTAGAGACCCTACGGGAAGATGGAGGAAGATTTAGAATCTCAAAATATCCAAAATGACTACTACAGGTGAAAGGCATAAAAATAAAACCCTAGAAAGAAGGTCATAATTGAGTGTCAGGTTCACCAAATGATTTAACAAATATTGAAATTAATAGATGTTAAATTCTAATTAAGTACTAGTGCATATATAAACAATAAAGTATAAATTTTACACAAGTAAGCTCGAAAAATATGAAACCCTAGTTAAAAAAGAGAGGGTAAAATACTTAGTTAATTCGTAATAAATCTGAAGTTGTGCCACACTAGAAAGCTAGTAAAACATGATGTCTCAATCATACCAAAAAAAATGTAGAGATGTCAAGAATTATGGGACTAGGGCACTTGGAAAGGGTCAGGGGCATCAGGGACCTTGTTTGGGTGCTAGTTACTTCTCAGAACCTCCAAAAACTAATTTTTCAGAGCCGCAAGATGTTAACTGGATGTCTCCTTTAGTCACATGTATATCACTATACCTCGTTGTTAATCACTTGAAACATGTAAGAAGAAAGAGCACTTGTAAAACCCAAAAATACATCAAATCCTAAGAACAAAAATATATACAAGGGGATTTAGACTGACCCCAGTGGTCATGTGATTGAGTGACCTTACGATCCAGGCACTTCACTACATTTCAGACTCTATGGAGTTTTGTATGTGTGTGTAGAATCGTGCCCTAAGTGGCTCTTGTGTAAGTTTCACTTAATAGAGAGAAATAGATAGATGTAAAGATGTAGATATATGTTTTCATGGAAAAATGAACTTCCCCTCCTATGAAGTGTATGTAGAAGAATGCAATCCATTATCCCTTAAATGGAAGCTAGATGGATGATTTTATGCTCTTAGAATTCTCTTAGATGCAACCTTAGTTTATGATAATAGATGTTTAATGCTTGGTCCTTTATTATGATCATATAGATTTGTATTTATATGATTCCCTTGGTTGAATTTTGTAATTTACCACTAAAAGGATAACTAGTAAGAAATAAGATGCCCAAACAACTAGAAAAGACCCAAATGATGCAAGCAAGATAAAAAGAGGTCGAGGGAACCCAAAGGTGATAGGGGCACCTAGGCGTTGTTGTCTTGGCTGGGCACTAGTGTCCAAATTCAGAAATGTTGAAGTATCAAAAGACAGACTGGGAAAGAAGGTGTGTAAGACAGAGAAGGAAAATAGAAATCAAGAAAAGAGGCCAAAGATAGTGATCAATTAGTATTTTTTTCGCTTAGGAATCATATGAATAGTGGTATGTGATCAGGACTAGAAATATACCCAAAGTGCGTGATTTAGTGTCTACAAAACCTTGTTTATAGAATAAAAATAAATTCCATTAAAGTTGTGCCATGTATCTTTCATCACGAACTTTACAAATTGAAACTTTGGTCTAGTTTCTACCTTGTTATCAAACATGGTGAAACTTTTCCAAAGTTACGCCGCTCATTGTTCATCACCAATCATAAATTTCCTTGTTCTTTTTTGGCATTATTGGTCAAAGGAAAATAAATCAAATTTATTCCAAGATTGTGTCGACCTCTTTTGTACCCAATTAAATTCGTTTCTATTTGTAAACTTGATTTAAGTGTTGGTACTCTTTTCACATTTTGGTGGTTGTCTTGAAACCAGTATTGAGGCATCTCACTTATATAAATATATCACATTGATCTCACTTTGTGTCATTACATTTCTCACATTATATCAATCCATTTTCGATAGTTACATCTTATTTTCTTAAAACTTTATTTAAGTGTCCAAATTGTATTGTTACGTTGCTTGCATTGTATAGACTAGTTGTTATACTTAAACCTTGTTTTTCTCACACTTGATTTGAGTGTTAAAAGTTTCTTGTTTTTCTGCTCTCCTTGTGCTAATCCCTTTTTAATTCTTACATCTTGTTGAATTAAACTTGATATAAGTATTGAAATTGTATTGTTATGTTGCTTGCATTTGTATCAACCATTATCAAGACTTAAATATTGTTTGTATTAAACTTTATTTATGTTGTTATGTTGTCAAAATCACTTCAACCCCTTTTTAATACGTAAATATTGTTTTCTTAAAACTCAATTTAAATATTGAAATTGTGTTGTTACATTATCAAAAAAAATTTGAGACAATTTGAACAATAGGAAATTGTTTCCTTTGCGGTCGTTCCTTTATCCAGGACTTCATAAATTTTCCTTGGTGACCTTCATCATACACTTTGAATTTTGGATAATTTTCATTTACATTCGTTACCCAACTAAATTTTAATCAACCATTTTGATATTCACACTTACAACTTATTTTCTAAACCTTGATGGATTTTCAAAATTGTGTCAAATTACGATGTATGTTTTCCTTAGATTCCTTTCGAAAAATCACACGAGCATACCCATATTTTCAAAATGTATAGTTTTCAATTTTTAACATTGTCTGAATAAACATGGAACTTCCTCTCATTTGAATTAATTCAAACATACAACCTAGCTCTATGAATTTGGTCCCAATAATGCTAACCATGACTAACTATCACATGGTTCATCACACTTAAAACAATGTGGAACCTAGGTTTTGGAATTCATATCAAAATACTCCCATCACGACTAAACCTCATTTGGTTCTTCACACTAGGGAACCCATTTTTTTCCCCCTTTTCCCACCTTAATCTCATATCCTTTGGTATAATTCTGATGCTTTTATTCGATGGTATGATTCTAATTCTCGTAATCATTTGTATCCTTATAATCCTCTTCATCAATCATATTCTCTTAATTATTCTAATCCATGATATTATTATAATTCTCCTCAGTCTCATGAGCCTAATCCAATCAAATTTTTTCTAAGAAATAATCAGCTTCCTTAACGACGTTTTCCTCCTCTAAGGATTTGTGTTGCCACAAATTTTTCCAATCATTCATCTTTCAACTCATGAGTCGTGGTCATCTCTTTCTCTGCATGACCTCCTTTATCATTCACCTCAATGGTTTTGTACTCCTTTAAAGATCCGTATGACTAAAAATCCCTCTAATCAATCATAAAATTTGACCCCTATGTCACAATCCACTAACTTTCTACATGATCCTTTTTATTTACCTGTATTATGTCGTCTTCTAGGAAAAACTATACCAACCTATTCCAAATCCAAATCTTCTTCAACTTGCGATACATCTAAATACATATATAATTTGTCTCTTTATTCATCTTCTTATATCAATCAAAATCCAATCCCTCTTTGGCCCTTGGGTCATTTCGATAGCTCTTTATTCTATATTCATTAATCTTCTAAAAACTGAAGTTTGTGTCCACATCAAAAAATTAGAAAGAAACGAGGTGTTAAGATATATTTTTGAAGCACTATCCAATTCATTTGTGGGATCAATAAGGTCAAACCTTCCCATAATATTCATCATCAAAAATCTTCTAAATATTCAACACTTGTTGGACTTCTTCTTTCTGATCAACCTACTATCATCAACATAAAACAACCCATATAGATAGATTTATTTCAGAATGAAGAGGCAATCAATTAATTCATGGGGTTACATGATCACATTCCTTTAGAGGATGACAAGAAAGTATTATCTTTTGAACTCTATGCTTATGCGTATTATGGGGAAGAGGTCTAGTCCTTTAATAAGAAAATAGAGAAATATCCTAAGATTGTCAAACTTGAACCTCTTCATATTCTTTCATATTCGCATTTCCCATTACATGGAAAAATGATAGGGTTTATCCATGTTTCCCCTCCTATATTCTCATCACTCAATCGTTCCTTACATATCACAATTACTCAATCACAATCTCTCCTTGGGTCACCTCTAAGTAGCTCATCTTCTTCTATTTACGTGTCACCTCCAGCTAGTCCATTATCTTCTATACTTGGGTCACCTCCTGGTAACCTGTATTCTTTGTTTTCACCAGAATTCTAGGTGCATTTGTTTCACTACTTTCTGTATGGATTTGATGAAATAAATAAGGTGATGGGTCAAGTAGGAATACCTGTTGCGATGGTCATTTTAAAGGTTTTGCACGTGTTCTGACTTCTTGATCCAATGCTAACTGTGAGATCTTCCTTTTGGATAGGAGGAACTACCTAAAATACACAAGACCACAATAGAGAGTTAAACAATATCTATCAGTGGGCTACCTAACCTTTTATGGATCTTGGAAGTGTGGTACTTCGTTGGTAGTAGTCAACCCAATGTTTAATATAATTTAATGTAAGAAATAACGTGAATGAATAAAATCCTATTGTAGTTGATTTGATTTAGGTATCTCATCAAAATACAATAAGAAAATATAATATAACAGGCTAGGTTATGGTTAGATCTGGAAGTAGGGTAGGTAGTCAAGGTGTTGGGATAGGTCATGGTTAGATTTTGGGTAACTTAGGTTTCTTGGATGTGGGTTTTTAATTTTCTATTATTGGTAGGATTATGAAATATAGAGACTAACATCGGTGAGGTATGACTGACGATGGTTAAGGCAGGATGGTAGAAATTCAATAAAATGGGGTTTGGGAACTTTTTGAGGTAAGACAGTGAGTCTGAGGAAAATGGCTAGGTTTGCAACGGTGCTAGGGGTATTCATAGATCAAGTGTAGATGATTAAATGATTTTGGGTGATGGAATGGTTGGATTCATAGGAAGGTAACAAGGGTGGGATGAAAAATGAAAATAGATGCTGATAAACAAAGATGAAGCAAATTTGTAATATGAAAAAGTAAGAAATAATACAGGTTATAGATACACTTACTAGTGCTTGCAGGTTTGATGGATGGATGATGGTGATGGTTGATCTGTGGAATGGTGCTCAGTGTCATGTCAGTGCTTCTGGGAATGCGACCATGAATGAAAATACCTTCAAATGCATCTTGGCATTGGTTATGGCTATCTGGATGTGTGAAAGGGCTCTGGTTCTTGCTTGCATGTAGGTCTCTTTTATTCCAAAACTCGAGAATGTGGCCAACCTCTCAAAAAATGTTACCAAAATAAATATATGGTAACCGAAGATGGTTTAGGGTGATCGGCATCAGTCAAGGTGGGAAAATCTAGGTTTATTAAAAATGACAGATCTTGGCAATCTTTTGGGCTAGCTCTGTTTATCCTCACATGTCAAAATAGAATGTTACATTTTAATAAGTGGGAATGTCTTTAGAGGGATAATAGGCATGTGATTTTAGGGTTAGATTAAGTCTTGATTAATTAAACTAAGAAAAGTTTGAATCCTAGTTAGTTAGGAAACATGCTAAGAATAGGTCCATGATGAGGTGTCTAGGTGAGGTGGAAATTAGTTTGAATAAAGATAATTAAATAATTAATGAAGTAAGGATGAGTATTACTTTAATTATAAATAATTAAACTAATATTAAAATGGGGTAAAAGGAACCAAGGGGAGTGTGACCCTATTTTGGTGTCTACATTTTGCCCCTTTTTGTTGCGTAGCTTGTATTGGTAAGCAACGTTGACAAAAACAAGAAGTTATTGCCCCATGTGTGGATGAAGGTGATCCCCCTCAAACTAGGCACTGATGAGGTGAATACAAAATCAGTGAGTGGTTTGATAAATGTGTAGTTGGTGAAGATAGGTTGGAAAGGGGTATGAGTACTATAGGAAAGGGTGATGGTCAAGTCAGGTAATTGGTAATAGGTCGGGGTCAAAATAAGGTAACGGGTAATGGAAATCAAACACACGCACACATATAGATTTCAATATGGTACTAGGTTGAAGATTGCAAAATATACATCATCCAAGGTTAAGAGGTTTATCTAAACAAGGGTGAATTGTTTAGGTATCCAAGGCATATGATATGATCCAAAAACACAACATAGGTTGGGTGCAGGATCGTTTAGGTATGGTTTGGTACACCAAAGGTTTGGTCGGGATAAATGGCATAGAAATAGGAAAGGTATGGTTGTTAGGATAAAAAACATAGGTAACAACATCACAAGGTATAACAAGTACATAAGGTCAATGGTCACACCATGTAGGTTAGGTTGAGGAAAATAGTTCATGGCATGGGTAAGGCTGAGGTATAGATAAAATAAAAAATCCCAAGATGCAACAAAGTAAATGTAGGGTTAGTTTAGGCTTGTAGGTATGGTTCAATAGGTGTCCAGAATGATAAAGGCTGTGATCACTATGGTTGCAGGAAAAAGGAAGCTTACCAAGGCCAAATAGTTATAATGGTTTACCAATGCTGGTTATAGGGTGACCGACGCTGGTTGTTTAGGGAACAAATCTGGCTGGTATTGGTTAGATCGGGTTGGGTTTATAAAATATAAATTCCATATTTTACAGAATCATTGTTGTTTTGTGACTTTGGAGAAAATGACAGAGTTGTTTTACTGTTTGTAATTTTTTTGAGAGAGAAGGAAACAACATTGTACCTAACTGAGGTGGAGAGTATGAGTTGGTGAGAGGAGCTAGGGAAACGGGTCCATGAGCTTGGGGGGATCTATTTGATTGGTTGGAGTAGAGGAGTGGATTTGGTGATTTTGGCATGGAAGTGGTGGGAGAGGGCATCAAATTATTCAGTCCCGAGCAAGTAGATTGATTCGAGGCCCAAAATCATGTTTTTCGGGGTCCCCTCGGCCTTTTTCTAACTCTCCCATCCAAGAAGAAATCCCAACGAGTTAGAGAAAATGGAAAAAATGCAAAAAATAAGGTTGCAGGACTGTTTTAAAGCATTTCGGGTCTGAAGGGTTCGGGTCGTACTGAGGTTCGTCGTACCAAGCTTGGGGCCGAAAAAAGTAAGAAAATCGGCTAAGTCTTTTGTCCCAGGCGGTCCGCGGGACAGTTGGGACGTCGGGACGCGAGGGACGTGAAAAGCCGAAATGGCCGAAAGCAAGAAAAAATCGTCTAAGTCTTTTGTTTCGCGTGGTTTGGGACAGCCGGGACAAAAGTACGCGGGGACGCGAATCGGCCGATTTGCCGAAAGACAGTCCATTTCGGGTGGTTCAGAGATATTTGTCCCAGGCAGTCCAGGGACAGTTGGGACAAAAGTACGCGAGGGACGCGAAAAAGGTGAAAAGGCCGCAAACAGGAACAAGGAAGCCTGAATCGGCCGAAGCAGGAGATTTTCATCCGGGACAGTTGGGACAAAGGTACGCGAGGGACGCAATCGGCCGATTCACCGAAAGACAGTCCATTTCGGGCGGTTCAAGATATTTGTCCCAGGCAGTCTGGGACAGTTGGGACAAAGGTACACGTGGGACGCGTGAGACGAAAAGGTGAAAAGGCCACCAAAGAGACAAGGAAGCCGGAAGAGTGGAGGGCGGAGGAAAAGTTGGAAATTTGGCTAAGTGTTTCACCAAAAATCCAAAAGGAGTGTTTTGGCCCGCTGCCCGGCCAACGAATCAGGTCATGCCACGTGTCACAAGGGCTCAGGAGGGTGGAGTGTGGGGGAAAATTAGAATTTTTTCCAAAGTGTTTGCGCAAAAGAGGAAATGCTTGCAGAGGGCCCGCGTCTAATCAGCGCCCGCCACGTGTCTTCACCTCATCGGCCCGGCGGGAAAATTTTGAAAAGTTTTCCAAAGGCATGAAGTAAAATGGAGAGGATGAGCCCGCGGCCAATCAGAATGTGCCACGTGGCACCTGGAGTGGTGGAGCATGGGGAAAATTTGAAAAAAATTCCAAAGACCAAAAAAGGGTAAAATTCAAAACTTTTTGCCCGCCGATCCGATTTTGGCCTGTTTTTGCCCTAAATCTTCAAATCGCCATATCTTTCGATCCAGAGCTCAGATTTTCACGTTCTTTATATCAATGGAAAGCTGGAAAAATTATCTACATGATTCTGGGGTCAATTTTGCATTTTGGTTTAGTTTGGAGAGAGAAAATCAAGAAACATCTCTGGCACGTGGTAATGGCCAGAAATGACGTTTCAACAACCAGTTTTAATGCAAAATGGGTCGCATTCTTCTTCAGCATGGCCAAAATGTCAGGGCATGGGTCTGTAAGGATGCCCATGCTGTTTTAATGCATCTTCATTCAATGAGGAATGGCTCCCATGTTTTTTTACATGTTTTCTCTCTCCTGGGCTCGACCCATGCATTGTAAAAAAGCCAGATTTGGCTCATTTTTTGGGGGGAACATTTCTTTGGATAGCAAGCTTCTTCTTTCACCTTCAACAAGTGATTTTTGCAAGTATCAGACCTCTTGATGGTTGTAACAGGTTTTCTACCTTTTGATGTTGTAATGCAAGGATTTTGACAGTGGAAATGACAATACAGGCTCTGTGATCAGTTTTCAGTCCTTTGGTTGTGTTGTTTGCTTCATTTCAGACTTTCAATTACATCTTATCAGTTTGTGCATGATGTTTATGTTGCATTCCATGATCTGTGTCTATCTGCAGAACTAGAAGTGTTCACCACTCCTCCTTTGGTGTATCACCTATTAGTTTAGTTTCAATTTTTGCACTTTCTATCTCTGTCTCCTTGGAATTTAGAGTAGGATTAGGATTCAAACCTCTGCAATTGTGCAAATAACAGATCTGATCAGAGGAGTTTGAGGAACCAGCCTCTAATCTGGAGATTCCTCTCTCATTTTACAAGTCCCACACTTGGAGAGAGGTTTCAATGTTGTGCAATCACACTGGATGCTTAGAATGATCAAACTAGAAATCTGATCAACATCCAGGGGGTGCTGCTGATTTGCACTAACAGTTTTGGCACGCCTGGTGGGACCTTAGAGGTCTTCACTTTTATTGCAACAAGATCGATGTGCACTTGTTGTAAGTTCCAGCTTTGAAGGAGCTTAAAATCACACATCTGGCGACTCCAAAAGAAGCATAATCCGCTGGTTTCAGCAGTCCAAGCCTGGAAAATTTATGAGAAGAATACAGACCAGGTCAAGAACTAGGGAGGAAGGATTGTTTGTTCATCTACACCTATCTCCAGGAAGAGAAAGAAGGGGAAGAAGAGCTCAAAGATCTCCATCTCCACCTAATAGAACCTTGTCAACACCTCCACCTGGTAGGCCTTTCATCCAATCAACAAGGGTTCTCAGGCCAATCAGAATGGCACAACCACCGAATCCGTATGTCAATTTCACTGGCAGCAGCCCACTTGCTCTCAATGCACAACATCCAATCCCAGTTGCAGCATTGAAGAACATTCCATACTTCACTGGAGAGAACCAGACTACTCCTGGTGATCATGTTAAAGACATTGCCAACCTTTGTGCAATTCATGAAATCAATGAGATGCAAGTTGCTGTCAAATTGCTGGCATCCTCATTCAAGGGGAAAGCTTTACAATGGTTCAGGAGCCTTGCCTCAGGTTCTATCCAAAATTGGAACCAGCTATGTATAGCCCTCCACGAGCAGTTTGGAGAGAAGGGAGATAACTTGTCCCTTTTGGAACAGCTGACAACCATCAAGAGAGCTCCCAATGAGCAGCTGACCGACTTCAACTTCAGATTTCAAAGGACTTGGGAGAGGATTCCAGTGGCAGTAAGGCCAGCAGCAGAAGGTGCTTTTCTATATTACCTTAAAGCCTTAAATTCTGATATTTCTATGTTGATTCAATCCATGGGAGGCACAACTATCCCTGTTGCTTATAGCATTGCCATTAGAGCTGAAAATTGTTTAATTCAAGCTGGAAAGCTAGCTCCTAGGCCTCCAATGCCATTATATCCAAGTTTAGAGAGCCCAAGTACTAGTCAAGCACCTGTCTTAGCTCCTATTCCCACTCCTAGAAATCAGAATTCAAGTGAAGCTTCTACTTCATCTTCTAGTGCCTCAAACGAACTTCAAGAAGTCATGAAGCAATTGCAAAATTTAGGCAATGAGCTGGTTACACTCAAGAGGCAGCAAGCCCAAAGTTTTAGACCTTCTTATCAGCCTCAAGCTCGGCCTAACAGGCAGCCATATCAGCCTCAAAGACCACCCAATCTAGCTGCAAATCAGAATCAAGCAAGGCCTCCTGCCAACAGACCATTTCAGCCCGATAACCCCAATGTTGCATCCACATCCAGAGCTTTGGTACCGGTGCAAAATAACATGGCCCAAGAATATGATTGGTGTTTCCCATGCAGTCAGCCACATAACCAATCAATGTGCTTTAACGGTGCATTAAATCAGGCTCTTATGGTGCAAACCATTGGTGGGTCGCAAGAGTCCAGCCACGAAGAGGATCAGCAGCAAGAAGCACCTCAGCAAGGAACATCTCCGAACGAAACTACTCTTGTCAATTGGCAGGCTGAAGATTTCTGTGGTATGAATCAAATACCCTCTCAAAGTGTTGCAGCCAACACAAGGTCAAAAAGGAGAAATTTGGGTGAAGGACAGCCATTGGCTCCAAATAATCCACAACCTTCTACCACTCCACAAGCTGTTGGCAAACAAAATGTAGTTCCAAACATGCAAGGAGCACCCAAACCAGCTCCTAAACCAACTCACATGCCAGCTGTTGCTGCCCATGTGCAAGGAATGAATGTGCAAGCTAAAGGACAGCAGAGGGATGCTTCATCCCCATTCAACATCATTGATCAGATGAAGAAGACAAATGTAAATATATCAATGTGGGAATCACTATCCATCCCAGGCCAAAGAGATTTGCTACAAGCTGCCATGAAGGACTGGACAACTTCAAATCAACAAGTCCAAATGCAAGAGAAGGTGCTCACAAATGCTGCCCAGCCTGAAGGGAATCATGGAGGACAACAAGGTAAAATGTTGAAGCCCCCTCCTTTTTATGTCTCATTAATCATTGGAAACCAATTGGTGCACAATTGCATGATTGATTCCGGGGCAAGTAGCTCAGTGATGCCCAAGCAAATAGCTGATCAGCTAGGACTTCAATATGAAACCATATCCAAAGGGGTAGTGCAGTTGGATGGGACAGCAGTAACAACAGTTGGGGTGATTAGAAACTTAAGTCTTACCTTGCATGCATGTCCAAATGTTGTTGTTTTACAAGATGTATCAGTTATAGACCTTCCACCACTCTTTGCCCTATGTTTGTCAAGAGATTTCACAGCCAAGATTGGAGGATATTTGTCTGCTGATTGGTCACACATGCTGTTCAGAATGAGGTATGGAACCAAAGCTACAATCAGGTCTGAACCTATTGCAAACTTCCACATTGAGCCCTACACTCCAAGTCAGATCAATGCCAACTGTTCGGCATTTGATCAAGAAGATCACCCAAGCACTGATGAAGCTGACACCAAGGTTGGAAGCATCCCGGATCTAACTCTTGATGAATGGGCAAACAAGGTGCATGCTTTTGATCCTTATCAAGAAGTAGAAGAATCTGAGCTAGGAGTCTATTGCATACATGAAGAAAATCAGCCCATTCCTAGCATCACCAAGCCAGACCACAAGGATGACAATGAGGTATGGCAGCTGTTTTTTGATGGATCAAGGAGTAGACAAGGTGCCGGAGGGGGAGCCATGTTGGTTTCACCTCAAGGAGTAAAGTACTATTCAGCTTTTAGATTTCAGTTTGCATGCTCCAATAACACTGCTGAATATGAAGCCTTGGTGCAAGGGATGCATTGGGCAATAAAGAGAGGGATAAAGAACTTGCAAGTCTTTGGTGACAGTGAATTGATTGTAAATCAGGTCAAAGGGCAGCATGCTGCCAAGAATGATCTACTCAAGTGCTACAAGAACAGGGTGTGGGACCTCATTGAAGATTTTGAGGGCTTTGGCATCAAATCAGTTCCTAGGAAAGAGAACCAAGCTGCTGACAGGCTTGCAGCAGTTGGGGCAGCCTTTGATATTGTGGAAAGCATTCAAAAGGACAAGGTACAGCCAAACATCCATGTGATTGTGAGGCCTTCAGTGCCGGATAACAATGTAAGTTGGCAAGTGTTTGAGAATGACCAGCAAATCATCCATTTCTTACAAGAAGAAGCTGAGTTCTCAGCTAAAAATCAGGAAAAATTGGAACAGCAGTATGGTGACCAAGTGGTACAGCTGAGAACTAACAAGCTGCCCAAGGGACTTATCACTTTGGAGTCCATTTTCAATCCCAATGATCAGTTTAGGAAAGAGAAAGCAAACATTCAGGTCAAGAGAGAAGATTCAGTATCCATCTTGGTGGAAGAGAACAAACCATTGCAAATTGGAAAGATGACAACTGAACAAGAAAAGTATGAGTTCATACAGCTGTGTCAAGAGTTCCCTGATGTGTTTGCTTGGAGCTACGAAGATTTGAAAGGTTTCAATCCCAAGTTAGCTCAGCACACCATTGAGTTGGATCCAAATACTAAGCCCATCAGGCAGAAACAAAGGCCAGTCAATCCACACATGGAACCTCTCATGAGGAAGGAATTGAACAAGTTGATTGAGTCAAGAATCATATTCCCAATCAAGCATTCTAGTTGGGTTGCCAACTTAGTTCCAGTCAGAAAGAAGAGTGGAGAGATCAGATTGTGTGTTGACTTCAGAGACTTGAATAGAGCATCTCTCAAGGACCATTACCCACTCCCTTCTATGGAGCAAATTTTGCAAGTTGTGGCTGGCTCCGAGAGGTTTTCACTACTTGATGGCTACTCGGGCTACAATCAGATTATGGTGAAGGAAGAAGATCAGTTCAAGACAGCCTTCACAACCAAATGGGGAACTTATGCATACAGGAAAATGCCATTTGGGCTATCCAACGCTGGAGCTACCTTCCAAAGAGCAATGGACATGGCGTTCAAAGGTTTGATCAACAACGTGGTGCTGATATACCTTGATGATATCACTATTTTTTCAAAGAATGCAGCAGACCACCTCTCTCATTTGAGACAAGTCTTCCAAAGGTGCAGGAGATTTGGAGTGTCTTTGAATCCTAAGAAGTGTATCTTCCTAGCACATGAAGGAAAGCTCCTTGGCCATATTGTCTCCAAAGAAGGATTAGCAATTGATCCAGAGAGGGTTGAAGCCATAAGAGCACTACCATTGCCAAGCCACAAGAAGGCCCTTCAGAGTTTCTTGGGGAGAATAAACTTTGTTCGGAGGTTTGTCCCAGATTTTGCAGCCCTTGTCAAACCTATCACCAAAATGTTAAAGAAAAGCATGGCTTTCAAGTGGACAGCAGAAGGCAAGGAGAGTTTTGAAGCAATCAAAGAAGCCATCTCTCAAGCACCAACTCTCATCAACCCAGATTTCTCCAAGGATTTCATCCTCTATGCATTTGGGGGTAATGATACCATTTCTGCCATTTTGGTGCAGCAGAACAAGGACAATGATGAGCAGCCAATTGCTTTCTTCAGCCAAAGCCTGGAGGACTATGAGGTGAGATATTCTTTTATTGAGAAGCATGTACTTGCAGTAATCAGAAGCTTGAAGAAATTCAAGCATCTAGTCTCAAACAACAAGGTTCAGTTGTTGGTCTCTCATGCGGGAGTAAAGGACTTCCTCCTCAACAAGGATTTGAATGAGAAAAGGGCAGGTTGGATCACTCGTGTCATGGAGTATGACATTGAGATCAAGGTCACCAAGCTGGTAAGAGGAAAAGGATTGTGTGAGCAGCTGATTCTGGGCAAGCAAAAGGGAGTATGCAATGAAGAAGAGGCTGTTTTGACAGTTCAAGACAGCCATGTGCAAGGTAGCACTCAAGAAGAGGATAATGTTGTCCCCACTCCTTGCTGGACCCAAGGTATAATGCACTTCCTAAGCATGGGCCTATGCCCTCCAGAGATGAACAAAACCCAAAGAAGACACTTCAGATTGCAGGCTGTCCCATATGCCATAGTAGACGGTGTTTTGTTCAAGAAAGATGTGAATGGAGTGCTGCTGAGATGCATTAACACAAATCAGATTCATAGGGTGTTGGAAGAGTTCCATGGTGGACCAGCTGGTGGTCATTTTACACCAAGAGTGACAGCCCTAAAAATCATGAAGGCTGGTTATTATTGGCCCAAGATTTTCAGTGATTGCTTCGCGTGGATCAAAAGGTGCAAGAATTGTGCATTCTTCACAGGTAAAGAGAGGCTTGCTGCCCTCCCATTGCATCCAATTTCAGTTGACCAGCCATTCATGCAATGGGGTTTAGACTTCATTGGAGTCATTAATCCCAATTCAAGCCAAGGGCATAAGTGGATTTTGACAGCCACAGACTACTTCACCAAATGGACTGAAGCAGTAGCACTCAAGGAAGCAAATGAGTCTAGCATCTTAGACTTCTATGAGGGGATAGTAACCAGATTTGGCATACCTGCTACAATAATCTCAGATAATGCATTAGCATTCATTGGATCCAAGGTGACTGAGTGGGCTGTCAAGAACGGGATCTACCTAAGTACTTCATCAAACTACTACCCTCAGGGTAATGGCCAGGCTGAATCTACAAACAAGAACTTGTTGAGGATCATTAGGAGGACTCTTGATGAGAATCAGAGGTCTTGGCATACCAAACTGAAATCAGCCTTATGGGCTGATAGGATAACTCCCAAGAGATCCACAGGTAACTCTCCATTCAGGCTTGTTTATGGAAGAGAGGCAATCTTGCCCATGTCACTTGAGTTGCCAACATTGGAACTCATGAAGCAGTTAGAGTTGCTAGAGTTTGGGCCCATGGAGGTGAGATATGCAGAGTTGATGGAGCTCCAAGAGATCAGAGATCAGGCATCCCAAGCAATGGAGAAGGATCAAGCTTTGATCAAGAAGACCTTTGATAGGAAGGCCAAGAGTAGATCTTTCCAAGTTGGAGATCTAGTGTTAAAATGGGATGCAGATAGAGCAAAACCGGGAAGGCATTCAAAATTTGATGCCATTTGGAGTGGCCCATACATGGTCACAAAGTGTAAGGACAGCAATGCCTTCCAATTGTCTTCATTGGATGGCGAAGAACTGCAGATTCCAGTCAATGGAATCTATCTAAAGCATTGCTACTAAAGGGAAATTCTCCACCTTGTAAATATTAGCTTAGGTTTTCATTCCTCCAAGTGCTTGTGCACATTGTTTTGCTGTAGGTTGTTTTTCTTTCCCTAAGTGCTTTGGCACAGGCTTGCTGTCCCTGGAGATGTTTTGCAGCCCTTGCTTCCATCGGGTGATATTCCATCTTCCTCCTTGCAACATTCTAAGTCAGTTGGGGTTCCGAACAGACAACTCATGACTCCATGCCCAATGGATGCTTCAGGCAACTGGTAACTTCATCTAGCAGGCAGATGACCCCACTGAGTCACCAAAATTGTTATCCAAAATTCACCCCTCAAGGTAATTTTGATAACATGCATCAAATTATTCAGTCCCGAGCAAGTAGATTGATTCAAGGCCCAAAATCATGTTTTTCGGGGTCCCCTCGGCCTTTTTCTAACTCTCCCATCCAAGAAGAAATCCCAACGAGTTAGAAAAAATGGAAAAAATGCAAAAAATAAGGTTGCAGGACTGTTTTAAAGCATTTCGGTCTGAAGGGTTCGGGTCGTACTGAGGTTTGTCGTACCAAGCTTGGGGCCGAAAAAGCAAGAAAATCACTAAGTCTTTTTGTCCAGGCAGTCCGCGGGATAGTTGGGACATCGGGACGTGAGGGACGCGAAAAGTGAAATCGGCCGAAAGCAAAGAAAAATCATCTAAGTCTTTTGTTTCGCGCGGTTTGGGACAGCCGGGACAAAAGTACGCGAGGGACGCGAATCGGCCGATTCACCAAAAGACAGTCCATTTCAGGTGGTTCGGAGATATTTGTCCCAGGCAGTCTGGGACAGTTGGGAAAAGTACGTGAGGGACGCGTGGGACGCAAAAAGGTGAAAAGACTGCAAACAAGACAGGAAGCCTGAATTCGGCCGGCGGAGATTTTTGTCCCAGCCTAGTTGACAAGAGACAGTTGTGGGACATCGGCCGAGGCAGGGGATGTGAAAAGATATTTGTCCCAGGCAGTCCAACAGGAACAAAGGTACGCGAGGGATGCATGGACGAAAAGGTGAAAAGGCCACCAAAGAGACAAGGAATTCCACATGGGACGGAAGACGTGGAGGGCGGAGGAAAATTTGGAAATTTGGCTAAGTGTTTCACCAAAAATCCAAAAGGAGTGTTTTGGCCCGCTGCCCCCCGCCATCGAATCAGGAATCATGACACGTGTCACAAGTGGCTCAGGAGGGTGGAGGGGGGGGAAAATTAAATTTTCCCAAAGTGAAAAATGCCAAATTTTCGCAAGGGCAAAGTGCAGCCCCTCAGCCACGAGTCCAATCAAATAGTGCCACGTGTCCAAGGGAAAATTTTAAAAATTTTTCCAAAGGCAAAAAAGAAGTAAAATCAAAGGATGAGCCCGCGGATGAATCAGAATGTGCACATGTCATCCTAGAGTGGTGGAGCATGGGGAAAATTTGAAAAATTTTCCAAAGACCAAAAAAGGGTAAAATTCAAAATTTTTCCCGCCGATCCGTTTTGGCCTGTTTTTGCCCTAAATCTTCAAATGGCCATATCTTTCGATCCAGAGCTCAGATTTTCACGTTCTTTATATCAATGGAAATCTGGTGAAATTCTCTACATGATTCCAGGGTCAATTTTGCATTTTGGTTTAGTTTGGAGAGAGAAAATCAAGAAACATCTCTGGCACGTGGTAATGGCCAGAAATGACGTTTCAACAACCAGTTTTAATGCAAAATGGGTCGCATTCTTCTTCAGCATGGCCAAAATGTCAGGGCATGGGTCTGTAAGGATGCCCATGCTATTTTAATGCATCTTCATTCAATGAGGAATGGCTCCCACGTTTTTTACATGTTTTCTCTCTCCTGGGCTCGACCCATGCATTGTAAAAGCCAGATTTGGCTCATTTTTTGGGGGGAACATTTCTTTGGATAGCAAGCTTCTTCTTTCACCTTCAACAAGTGATTTTTGCAAGTATCAGACCTCTTGATGGTTGTAACAGGTTTTCTACCTTTTGATGTTGTAATGCAAGGATTTTGACAGTGGAAATGACAATACAGGCTCTGTGATGCCAGTTTTCAGCCCTTTGGTTGTGTTGTTTGCTTCATTTCAGACTTTCAATTACATCTTATCAGTTTGTGCATGATGTTTATGTTGCATTCCATGATCTGTGTCTATCTGCAGAACTAGAAGTGTTCACCACTCCTCCTTTGGTGTATCACCTATTAGTTTAGTTTCAATTTTTGCACTTTCTATCTCTGTCTCCTTGGAATTTAGAGTAGGATTAGGATTCAAACCTCTGCAATTGTGTAAATAACAGATCTGATCAGAGGAGTTTGAGGAACCAGAACCTCTAATCTAGAGATTCCTCTCTCATTTTACAAGTCCCACACTTGGAGAGAGGTTTCAATGTTGTGCAATCACACTGGATGCTTAGAATGATCAAAGTTAGGTGTAGGCTAGGGACTAATTGCAGATGAGAGATAGAGTACATCACCTCTGTTACTAGTGGTACGAGGGAGAGTGATGGCAGAGGAGTGGTGTCACATTACAAGATTTCAGCCTTATTGGGGTCAAATAATATAGGCACATAATTCAGGGAGCCAAGTTTGATGGGTCGCACTCATTGACAGATGGGATTCAATGACCAATACATTTCATCTGCTGACGGGGTGAGACCACAGCCACCCTAGAGGACATGTTTATAGGATCTTGTGGTTACCAATAGTGGGGAAACATAGGTATGATTTTATTTCTTCAGAGGCATCAAAGGATTTGATGTTGATGGTGTTTGGGGAGGGGACGACAAAGATGAGGTTCTATAGTTTGAGCTTGAGCTATGGTGATATATACGCAGCCCAACCTAAGGAGATGAGATTAGTGGTCTTGATCCTGGAGGCAATATGTTGTTTTCACTACCAGATGCAGAGGGTGGGGGATTCCCAAGGACACTTATGGGTATTCTCCATGATATGATGGAGGATAGGACCCATTTTTCTTGGGCACCAACATACTTGGTGTAGTTATATAGGGAGTTATGGGCCTATGGTTGATTACAGAGGTTCAGCTTGTGTTGCACCTTTCTTCTCCACTATTGAGCATACAAGCACATTGTATTTGTGCGTCTAATTGGTATGCCCCAACAAGATGCATATGAGGTGGTTTTTTTTTGAGTTGGCTACAAATGTTAGGTGCATATTGTTGGAGAGCACATGGATTCCTAGGCTACACACGATGTAGCATACTACTGGCATATATTAGAGGGGTTGTCCGGAGTGGAAATTATTTGGAGGTCGTATGTTGGATTCCCGTCATATAGGTAGATGGTGGAAAAGTTGGAAAAGCTATAGTTGCTCACATGGATAGAGGGGTGCCATGCTAGATAGCACGAGATGTTACCCATAGATAGGGTTTGACAGCAGTTTGGGCTGCCCCAAGATGTGCCTCCACCATTTCCTCAGTACAGGAGAAATGAAGTGGATATGCCTATACCTCTACCACAACTGACAGTGCTGATAGGGAAGGAGGATTAGGTAGTGGACCGACAAATTGATGATTCCTGGGTTATAAATAGATATAAGAAGTGGTGATTAGTGCAGCTACGAGCAACACCATCGAGGCTAGGGTAACTAGACTTGGAAACCCTTATAGTTCAAAGGGATACTTTGCAAGGGTAGGTTACCACCTTATAGGCTCAAATTACAAGTTTATAAGGGCAGTTGATAGGTTCTGAGGCACAGGTGGCCACATTACAGGCACAAGTGGTGGGTTTACATGCCTATATTTCCTAGAGACAGGCACCTGTACATGGTGGAGATGGAGATGGGAGATAGGTGTTCACCTTGTAGGCACATGTAATAGGGTTTCAGGGACATTTATCCACTCCACAAGAATAGATTGTGACCTTAGAGGCCCAGGTCATAGCATAGGCACCAAAACAGGAACTGACATAAGCTTAGGGATAAGGTCCCATGGTATACGTACAGGGTCCAACACTGATGATGCCGCTGCAGACAGTACCGATGACCAAGTTCAAGAATCCCCTGAATAAGGCACGGTATTATCAGAACCTTCTAAAAACCGTGGGGATAGATGTCCCCTCATATGTAGAGTACAAAGCACAACATGCCTTGAGTGAGAGGACCAGATCACACACACACATAGTGCAGAGAGTACAGGGGTCTGGCGAGCCCAGAGATATGGTTAAGGAAAGGAAACAAGTTCAAGGATGCCAGGCCTAGTTATAGGTCAGGTAGAGGCTTAAGTGAGACCCATATGAGGTAGATATATGCCAGGAGGTTGCCACATTGGGGTGGAGGAGGAGGAGACAGATGAGACTAGCATGGACATTAGGTGGGGTGACGATCAGTAACCCTATATGTTCATGATATAGATTTTTGTATATTTTTTATTTATATTGGCCTGTGTGCCAAAGATAGCAAGGATGTACATGAGAGTTTTTGAGATTTTGAGTATTATGCCAGCCTGCGTGATGAATATGTTGAGCCTATATATGGGAATCACGTGTATTGAATTTGTGTTTGTGCACATATGTAAGAACACAAATATCTTGATGATTTTTATAGAGATGGTGATATTTATGGTATGATGTTGTGATTATGTGTGTAAATTCTAGTGTTATTGTTTATGTGATGGAAACTAGGTAGATTATGTATGATTGAGTCAAGGTCATAAGCATGATTGAGTGAGGTTGGTTTAGGCATGATGGAGTTAGGTCACTGAGGCATGGTGGATTCAGGTTGGTTTAGGTGATGGTGGAGTCAGGTCAATTAAGCATGGTGGAGTTAGGTTGGTTTAGGTGATGGTGGAGTTAGGTCATATGCATGGTTGAGTCATGGTTTATGATTTCGATTTAAGTTCCAAGTTATTGGTAACATGGGAGACAAATAGTGAAGTTTATGCATGTTATGGTTTAAATTTCCAAATATTTTCTATGGTGAAAATATAAAAATGATAAATGAATGATATGATGAAGTGAAAAAAATGTTTGTTAATTGGTTCATGCTTGGTTTAATTTCCAATTGTTGATATAAAATGGAAACTAACTAAGGTAGAAAGTGAATAGGAAAGTGAGGGGAAATTGGTTAGGGTAAAGGGTGGCCGAGATAACCTCCAACGACCCCATGCCCTCAGTGTACTACCTACATAGCCCCAATGAAAAGGAGTCTCAGGCCAATGTAGTTATCCCATAAGCTAGGGAAGAATGTGATGAGATAGAGGAATGGGTTGGTAGGTTTTAGGTATGATTGAGTTTAGGTCATAGGCATGGTTGAGTCTTAGGTGATAGGCATGGTTGATTCGTAGGTGATAGGAATGGATGAGTCTTAGGTGATAGGCATGGTTGAGTCATTTAAATGTAGGTGTCGATGGTTTGGTCATGTATAGGATAATCAATAAGTAATGAGGAAGGTGAACAGTAAGAGGTGGTTAAAGAGTCGCTTAATTGATAAGAAACCTAATGAGTCTACCATACCTAAGATGGGATTATGAATGTAAGACCCCAAAGGTGTTACATAATGGACTATTCTAAGGGTGAAGAAAGTCACATGATCACGAAATGTCACAGCTACGTCAAGTCCCTTGAGGAGAGAGAAAATTAGGGTGAAAAGTAAATGAGGTGAATGTGGATGGTTTAGCGTAACTTAGTGTGCAATGGTATGTTTACTGGGCAAGAGACCCGTCCTCATAAATAGACAAGTCCATGAAAAAAAGTTATCATTTTCTTCATTTGTTTTTTTTATAGACTGATCGAGAAGTCTATATGGGATGAGTATATTATCTCCTTGAAGTCTTTTTGAAGTTGATCAATGCGGGAAGCTTCTAAACATTTTATTGTATTTTTATAATGAATTTATATAGTTTTCCTTCGAGGGAACAGTCTATTAATAGCGGCAAGATAAGAGATGTCCTTTTTGAGGGAGTCATCTTTTTGCTAGAAGTTTGACTCAAGTAGTTGAATCCCATTTTATTTTTGGACGTTTAAGTCATGGAAAATACTATAGAGGAAGATTAGGTTCTTGTTTAGAAGACAAAACCATAGTATACATAGGATAACTATGAAAGAGATGGTTTTAAGTGACGAATGACCATGGGATTCCATCTTTGAAAAAGAAAAAAAAGTATCCATGAGAATCATGCTATGAGTAGAGCTGCGATACTCATATTGAAGATAAGGATGACAGGTGATAGGTAATCACATGATTCTTGTTTAGTCATTGATCCTCAAAATGGGTAACATGGAAGGCGAAAAACGCTCAAGGGATGAATGGTCAATAGACAGAAGGTGATATAGGACTTGATTTCAATAATAAAATGGTCGAATATGTAAGGCATTGAGGGGCTCAGGTTTGGGTTTACCTTCGATGAAGACAAATGATAAGTACCTGATCCATAGGCATGAGTAACGATATAGGGTCCAAGCCAATTAGGAGAAAATTTTCCCCGTTTAATTTTCTCTTCTTTGGTAACATGTTGATTTTTCTTCAGGACGAGGTTACCGACCTGGAAGGTCCTTTCGTGGACACATTTGATATGTTTTTTGTATATTTGGAGATGGTCAAGAGCATTGAGACAACGTTCATCTAACAAATCAAGTTGTGCTAAACGGTCCTGGTGAAATTCATCGTTGTTGAGCATGTCTTGTAGTGAGATGTGGAGAGATGGAATTTGGACTTTGAGAGGCAAGAAAGCCTCGGTACCATAGACTAGAGAAAATGGTATGGCAGTGGTCGAAGTGTGAATACTAGTATGATAAACCCATAAGGAGAAATAAATGTGTGCATGCCAATCATTCCCAGTATCATCAACTACTTTCATGTTTGTGGGTAATAAGGTGGTAAGAAACTGAGTTGAATGCCAAAAGCATCACACAAATTTCGTAGGGTTTTATTTTTGAATTGTTTTCTGTTATTAGTGATGAGATGGTGAGGGACACCAAAGAGACATGATATGATGGTTGATAAATTCACACATCTTCTCAACTTTTGTAGAAATGAGGGGAATGGATTCTACCCATTTAGTGTAATATTTAGTAGCAGTTATAATCCATTGATGTCATTGTGAAGAATGAGGATTGATCTCTCCAATGAGATCTAAACCCCATTGAGAGAAAGGCCAAAGGTATCGTGTGACTTGTAAGGCATGACTAGGTGTGTGATGAAGATTAGCATGTTGTTGGATTTTCACACAACATTTGACATAGTCACAAAATTCGTGGTTTAAGGTTGGCTAGTAATAGCCAAGGAAAAGAATGCATTTAATGACAGCTAAACCAATAAAGTGGCCTCCACAAATTCTGTCATGAACTTCCTTGATGGTGTGGGGAATTTCAAAAATTATAAGGAATAGTAAGAGAACACCAAAAAATCCACTCTTGTAAAGGAGACCACCCATGATGACATAAAGAGAAATACTTTTAAGAAAGGCAAGTTGTCTAGTACGAGTGAGATCAGGAGGTAGAATGGAAAGGGAAAGGTAATATGAAAACTACTTATACTGAAGGTTACATGGGTCAGGTGCAAACGTTACGATAGAGTTGACCTCTCAAGATAGATAAGAGGTTGATTGTAACCTTTGTATTATGACAAAGATTTTGGAGTTAGTAGGTGAAGTAGGTATCTAGGAAGCCAGATAGGACATGGTATCCACAAATTTATTGGTAGAATGTGGGGTGGTTTGAATTTCATAACGATCAAAGGTAGTCAAATGTGTGTCGACATGACATTTGTACTTTTTTAGTATTTCATTACGACACTAGGAAATACCATTGAATTGGTTTACAACTAGTTGTGAATCACTAAATATATTAATTGATTTAATATCTAGGGATATGGCAGTTTGAAGGCCTAATACGAGTGCTTCATAATCGACGATGTTGTTAGTACACTCAAAATCTAGTTTGAAAGAAAATGACATGGGTTCACCACAAAGAGGAATGAGGATAACACCTACACCACCCCTACGCTGACATTTGGAACCATCAAAGAAGAGGGTCATTTGATAAGTGGTATCATCCAAGGAGAGGGTAAAAAGGGATTCATCAGGGAAATCGAAGTTAGAGGGTTGATTTCTGAAAAGAGGTGTGTTTTCCAGTTGGTCAACGATGGCTTGGCCTTTTATAGACTTTTGATGGATTAATTTGAGTTCAAGGTCAGCAAGAAGCATGAGCCAACATGCAACACGCTGATGTTGGTAGGTTTTAGCGTACATATAATGTAGAGGGTCATTGTTAGTGACAAAAAAGGTTTTGTGGTTGAGTAGGTAATGACGTAGTTTAGTGGAGACAAAAATTAAGGCTAAGAAAAGTTTCTCAGCATGGGTGTACCTAGTTTCATAGTACAAAAGGATACAACTTATGTAATAAACTGCTTATTCTGTGTGTTGTTCATCGCGGTGAGGAAGCATAACACCTAAGGAATGGTTGGTAGCAGAAAAGTATAGGTAAAAGGGTTGGTAATCCTTAGGAGGAATGAGCAGCGGTGGTTATAGATGGTATTGTTTTAAGGCATCAAAGGCTTTATGGCATTTATCATCCCATTTGAATGTTACGTCCTTCTTAAGGAGATGGTGAAATGGTTGACAACGGTTGAAAATCTATGAGATAAAACAATGGATAGATTGCAACTTACCTTGCAAGCTTCAAAGTTGACAGAGATTAGTAGGGGGAGGAATTTCAAGAATAGCCTTAAGTTTAGGAGGCTTGACTTCTATGACATGTAAAGAAACAATGAAACCAAGGATTTTTCCTAAAAGTACCGCAAAGACATGCTTCTTAGGTTGAAGGTGAACATAATACTTGATGAGGCGGTCAAAGTTGACCTTAAGGACTGTCAGGTGTTCGGTCCATTGTTTGGATTTGGTAAGAAGGTCATCTATGTAATATTCCAATATGTGATGCATGATGTCATGGAAGATATAATTCATGGCTCGCTGATGTGTAGCACTAGCATTTTTAAGGACAAAAGGCATGAATCGATAACAGAAGGTCCCCCAAGGAGTGATGAAGGAGTTTTGTGTTGATCTTATGTAGAAATTAGTATTTGATTATAACCTGAGAAACCATCCATGAGTTATAAAATCTCATGGCTGGTAGTGAGATCAACTAGTTGGTCAATACCTAGTAGAGGAAATTCATCTTTAGGGAAAGTGAGGTTGAGTTCATAGAAATCTGTTCAAATGCGGAGTCCTCTTGTCACTTTCGTGATAGGGACAATGTTAGAAATCCATTGGGGATAGTCAATGGGTAGGATAAAGGAAACCAAGAGAAGGTGCTGAAGTTCTTCTTTGATAAGAAAACTAATGCAAGGATGCATTTTCTACAGCTTTTGTTTTATGGGTTTGGCATCAAGAATGGTTACGATATTGTGGACCATGATTTTTAGGTCAATACTGGGCATATCAGAATAAGGCCAAGCAAAAGCATTGATATGGTTCTACAGGAAAGAAGCAAAAGATTCTTGTTCAACAGTATCTAAAGATTAGAATATCTTCAGAATGTGTGGGTCATCTTGAGTACTAATGTTGATTTCAATAGGTGATTCGTTCAACATGTTTTACATCTCAGAAGGTAATGACTAGTGAATATAAGAATCTTCTGCACTAAGGTAGGTGAAGATGGACTTATCATCTTGACATTGAATGACGTTAGTATAAGGTGTATCATCATCGATCACATCAAGATACATGAAGGGTAGAAAAGAAGGAACCTTGCCATCATGTTGATAGGTCAGAGGTCTAAGGGAAATCTTGTTTACAAAAAAAATGTTAGGAGGAATAGATTTGAGATCTATGGACTCCATGGGTGAAGATGGTGATGTTGGTGAATGGGGTGGAGAAAGTTTTTTTTCCTCAATGAGGTCAACATGGGCCTTCTTGGAAGGCAGTGTGGAAAAGCTAATACCACTATGATCGATGTGTTTACGGGTGGTACATGAAATGATAGTATGATGGCCTTGTTCATAAAAAATGAAGCCAAATCCATTCCATGTGCAATGGTGAAAGAAAGTGTGGGTGAAGCGGTGGTTAGTAAGGGATTGGAGGTCAGACAAAAATGGTCATGTTTGGGATGGAGGTTCAGATGAATAATTGGTAGTTCCATACATTAGATTAGTGTGAAGGTGGGGAGGGCCACAAGGAAAGACTTCACCTACGTTGTATTCATAACTAGGGTGTTCGCACAGGTTCACATACTCTTGTGGAGTGAGAAATGTGTTGATATGATATAGGTGGTACTTCCCAATAGTGAGGCCTTGAAAAAATCCTTCTAAGGGATCAATAATTGATATGTGGGTGGCAAGGATAGACAACTCAATAGATGACTGGGCAGGAGGGCTAGTGGTTGGTTGGGAAGTAGATGGTTCAACAACAAAGGCTAAGGTGGTAGTAGGAATAGAAGAGTTAGATGTGGGAGAGGTGGTGACAACATTGGTGGATGGGGTCATGGGTGAAGGAGAAGTAGGGGTAGTGGAAAATTCCTTAACCAGTAGAAGTTAGTATAACATGTTACAAGTTTTAAAATGGTGATGGGTCGGCGGGGATGGTATAGTTATGTCTTGCATGTTTGAATTTTACACACCAGTGTAAATTTGAAGGGATATAACCCATGATGTGAATCCAAGGTCTTTCGAGAAATAAGTTATACTAGAACTCCCCCTATAAGACATAGAATAGTTCTAGGACAGTGTAAGGTCCTACGTGAACATGAATGATAATGGTGCCAAGGGTGGAGGTAATGGCATCGTTGAAGGAGCGCAACATAATGGGGTTATTATGCATATAATTAGAAGGGATATGCATTTGATTGTACATGTGGGAGGATATGTTGTTAATGCTAGCACCACAATCTATCATGATGCATCATACACATATGTTATCGATATAGATAGAAATGAAAATGGTGGGATTAGGTTCATTTGACTGGTGAGGTATAATCACCTCATTAGAGAAGATGAGGGCACTGACTTGAGGAGTGGGCATGGGTGGTGAAGAAGAAGATTTATTGGTAAGCAAGGCCACATGGTGAGGGGTAATAATGGAGGCCACTGGTGTGGGGTCATTGGGTAAAACTTCAATGGATTGTAAAACCTCGATAAGGGCTTGTGTATGAAATTCAGAAGTTTGGACGAGATATACAAATACATATTTAGAGGAGAATTATGTAATTATTTTATCATTACGTGATGGGTGACCCCATCAGAGATCGGGTATGTAGGTTTGTGGATGGTAATTTTGGGAATGGGTGCAGATGGTATATTGGGCACGGGATTGGTTGATGGGCTAGTTTATTTTTCTTTTCCTTTTTCTTTCTGAGCGTGGGTGAAAACGTGAACCATGTTAATATGAGGGGATGTGGATGGAGAGGGTCTGCCATGAAATGTGTAATGGCATGAGGGAAAAAACCCTAACGGTGGATAAGAGCCTTGTGAAATATGTAGGGCGCAATGACATTGGGGTAGTGATTTGACCAACTCTCTAATACGGACCATGTTGATCTCAAACTTTGGAGGTGGATGAAATGGTTGTGGGGATGGAGATACTAGTCACTGAATCAGTAAAGGAAAATGATATGTGATGATATGTGATGGTGGAACATGCTCCTCATCAAGAAGGTTGTCATCATCAAAATTTTGTTCATGAGGAAAATTTTGGAGAAGAACAGTATTCAGATCCATACAATTTTCTACATCATGTATTGGCACACGATGATAGGCACAAATATTGGTTTCATCAAACCCATTTGGTTTGGGTTTAAGAGGATCATAAGGTCAAAGTGGCAGTAATGTGATGACGGAAGTCTGTAAGAGATTAGTTAAAATGTTGGTGTAGGACCCCCCTAACAGATCAAAATGGGAAGTGAGTGTGGGTTTTGGTAAAGGTGTGGATGATCATGAGGGTAGAGGATTTACAGGTGGGGGAACGGGTTGGTCTACTAGTTTGGTAAGTGGTATGGTCTTATATTTTTCTAGAATTTACTTGGGTAAAGGTGAGGTAGAAGAGTTGGTGATGGAAGGTTTCATTGGTTTGACTACCTTATTGGAGGGTATTCGATCCTTATCTTTGGGTTGCACCTTCTTGGGTAAATGTGACACGGGAGTACGGGATGTAGAAGGGAAAGAAGATGGTGGAAGAGGATGGGTTACCCAAGGGGACAACTGAGTTATGGTGAAGGTTGTTTGTAGAGGTTGGGTAGATGGCATGGGTTGAAGTCGTATAGGTAAGGTAAGGGTTACAGTAACTAGTGGAGGTATAGGTGGTAAGAAGTGCGCGGGTGAGGGCGAGGGCGTTTGGTTTTTGGGTGAATGAGGAGTAAAAAAGGCTTGTGATGCAGTAGTAGGTTGTTTAGCTTTTGAGTGGCCTTGGGTAGGAGATTGTTGGATCAGGGTTGATGAATGGGGCCCTAAGATGGACCAAAATGGGGAAGGTGACAAATGTGTGGTAGGCGAGAATGGTGTATGTGGCCTAGGAGGCTGGGTTTTCTTATTAGGTGGAGGGATAATGTTGGTGTGGGTTTGAGATGATGCTACTAAGTCCAGTTTGACAGGTGGGTGAGTAAGGATTGATGTTGGCATGACACCCAAGGTAGTGATGGGTCTAGCTATAGGTGAGGAGAGAGGTGTGGGTAGGCTTTTAGGTCTGGGAAAGACTATAGTTGTGGGTAGAGGTTTAGATGTAGGTAGGGATGATGAAGAAGAATTCATTTCAATAGGCATGGTCAAAGTCGATCTGGTTGCCGAAAATAGCCTTGGATAGATTGTGAAAGTATCTTGAGGAAACATTTTAATTTGGGTCAAAAAGGGGAGTCAAAGACATTCCCAGAACATGGAGTTATCAACATAATCCAAGTGATCGGCCAGCCATGAAAACGGGACTAGTGAAGAAGAGGATGGAGTTGGTTTGGTGGAAATCCCTATAAAATATGTCTGTGAGACAGGTAATTGGCTAGCCTCGGACTCTATGGTTAAAAGAGTTGAGATCATATCAATGGGGTCTTAGGATGCTAAGGGAGAAATACCCCCAATAGTTAGTGGCATGTCTGATGAGTCTCCCATGGGTAGGAGAGATAATAGGTGTGGTGAGGTATACTTCTCCCTTTGTGGAGGATAAGGCGATGATGATTCTATTGTGGATGGGAGAATTAACAGTGTTGACTGTTTGGTAGTTTGTAAAGTAGATGGTGAAATGGAATATGTGGAAAGTGTGGGTTCCTCTGTGAGAGCAGGGGGAGATGAGGGGGACTCCTCTATTGGTGAAGGAGTAGAAGAGGTATGCTCCTCTGTGGGTAGGGGATATAGTGATAGAATTTCCTCAATAGATGAAATATGTGAGATTTGAGGAATGGTTGGTACAATATCAAAAAATGTGTGGACTTCACAGAAATTTTGTCCCTCGATGAAGGTTCACTATTTTGACTAGACGAAAGTTTACGATTAGGGAATGGATTTTTAAATATGTGAATATTTTGATTCGTTGGTGCATTCAGGTTGTCCACAACAAGGTCTCCATTATCTATCATCTCTTGGAAAATGTTCTTGAAAGTTATGTTGTTACCATCAATATGGCCCTTGACATGATGATAATTACAATAATTGTGTTATTTATACCATGTAGGCATAGGAAGGGAAGGATTGAAACCTGTATGAGGTTTTATGGGAGGAAGTGTAATGGCCCCAAATTTAAAAAGCTTTTCCAAGATTGAAGAATAGGTCTCTCCAATTGATGTGTACTTCCACTACTCCCGTCGAAGCTGAAAGGTTTGAATAGGGGAAAGATTGGAAGAAGGTTGGGCTTGATTAGAAGGATGAGATGGTCCTTCCTTGAGGACTACTGTGTTGGAAGATCCTTTGGGATTTGAATATTTATTTTGAGGTTTTGAAGATGAAGAAGAGTCATTTTATTTGAACAGGGTATTTTTGTTTTGTAATTGAATTTTCTTTTCTTTAATGACACAAATTTCCAGATTTCATGCCATGGTGAATGCTTCATCAAAGGTTCGGAAGGTTTCTACCTACAGAGTTAGAGATATGTGTCTGGCACAAGATCTGTGAATAACTCAATAAGTTTAGTCTAAGGTATCTGGAATGTTAATTGGTTGATAAGAGTCCATCAGCGGGAAACTAAATCTATGATAGATTCATCTTCATACTGTTGGGTTGAATAAAGATCGGTCATGGTGACTTCCTTAATAACATTGATTGAAAACTGGTCCAAGAAAGCTTGGGCTACTTGATTAAAGGAATAAATGGAATGTCTAAGTAGTCCACTATACCAATCCAATGTTGGTCATGTCAAGGACATTGGGAAGGTTCATAGGAGCAAATCATCATCATGGGAGACTAGGTAGGAAACAATTTTTGAACAACCACAAGTGTTGTTGCGGGTCTTCTTTATTGTTGAAGTGATTGAATTTAGGGATTTCCCAATGCAGAGGATAGGGGTGAATGGGAATAGATGGATGTATGGGATCATTAAAAATTTCATCATAAGTTAAAGAATTATGGGAGCCAAAAACATATGATTCTAAGGTCTGCATCTTTTCCATCATCATTTTAATGAGGTATTGGTAGGTTGTGATGAATGGGTGCCCCCTGCAAAAAAAGGGGGTTGATGCTGAATGTATGAGGTGGGTGCTATGTTATTGTATGGTGGTGTTGAGTATGAGAAATGTGTAAGAGGAATAGATGTAGGTTTCACATAGTCAGAATAAACTATAGAAGAGGTCAGGAGTTGTTGGTAATATGTGTAAGTAGGTGAGGTAGTTGTAACAAATCTAGTGGTGATTCAGGGTAAGGAATGTGGGATAGAAAGGATGAGATTATGGAAAGGGGTGTAGGTTGCCGACACTAGAGGTGGTTATGATGTAATAGGTATATGTGAGGCAGTGAGTGTAGATGGGGCTACACTTAAGGTGGTTGTTAGAGGAGCCAATGACGTCGTAGTTGTGATAGATGACATCGATGCTGCAGTTATAGCAACTATGGGACTTAGCTGAGACACCAGAAGTGGTAAAGTGGATGGCGGTAGTGCCGACCTGGTACTAGCTGACGTAGAGGTGGGGGAGAGAGAAGGAGGGATAGATACGAGCATGTTGTATATTAATTGTCTCTAGGAGACCCAGGTGGATGAGTGGGTGATATAGTATTGTAGGGATGTGGGGTTCTGATGCAGGAATCTTACAAACTCCTCGTCACCTGTAGAAATGGGGATAGGTTGAGTTGGATCCATAGGTGACAGGATGGATGGTAGTGATGGACTAGGTAGGAGTGGCTAATGGCTAGCATAAAATATGAGGGTGTTAGTTTGGCTATGAGTCAACACCATGTGAATAAGTTTTGCCATGGTAAGATTGTATTATGTAAATGACAAAGAAAATAACAGAGATGGAAAAGAATTAATTATGAGAGGTAAATTGGAAGGTGCTTTGGTTAACAATCAAAATAGATGGACTGATGCTAGTTAGGCCAACTGATGACGGTCACAGTAACAGATGCCAGTTACTATGGAAAAGTAACAATTTGAGCAAGTGAAATAGAAATTGGGAAAATTCAACTAAGGAAGCTATATTTAGTCAATAGTATCAAAATATAGAAGATATGGTGATATCTAGATATTTTAACTAGAGAAGAAGATGAGATGAGTCCTCTTTAAGTAAACTGACCAAAAGCACATGGAACTAACACTGGTCAGATAAACCAATGACGGTCAGATGTAAACCGATGCCGGTTACTATGAAATCTGTAGAATGAAGAAAATTTTCTTTCTGTGAATTAATGTTGAATGAGACACCAACCCAGAATTCTAGATATGGTAAAAAAATAAGTCCTAACACACTCAGAAATAGTCTAAATACACCAACTATGATTATGGAGTGTGAAAGGAAAGAAAAATGGAGAATATGACCTCACTCCTCAAAACGCAAGTTATGTTATTTAAAGACTAACTTGTGAATTCTGAATAGAATTTTTGGTTGGGAAGGCTTCCTACGAAGAAGGAAATTCTAAAGATGAGGTTTCAGGTTATGTTTTTGTGGGGGCAGGATTTTCTCTGATGGGTGATTGGACAGAGATAACTAGTTGGGTGTCCACCTTCAATCCTCTGATCATGTGATCATTGAAAACTTCTTCAAGGCGGGATGTTGTTTAAGAAAATGTATAAAGTTCAATTGTTGTATCTTGGAAAAGAGAGAGAAAGAAATGTGCTTTCTATGATTCAGTTGTGTCAACCATCAGTTGGTCATGACTTCTAGCATATAGGTTTCCCTCAATTTTAATGTGAGATATAATGCAACAAATTAGAATGCCATGCAAGTTTTTTGAACCCAAATCAAAATGTGATATTTGATGTACCAAGTGATGAACATGAAGAGGGATGTTCTTTCACTAATGCAATGCTAATGAAATAAAGATGTATTATTTTTATAGCACCAAAAACATGATTGCTTTTAGACAATAGAAAGAGGGGGAACATTCCAAAGAAGAAAATTAAAGTGGAAGCTTTTTAAAAGGGAAACAAACACACACATTTCACCTACGAATGAATAAAATGCAAAATAACCCTTGATGCGTCCCACCGGGTGTGCCAAAATGTTTCACCACTTTCTTTAAGGATTTGACGAAAAAGATAAGGTGATGGGTCAAGGAGGAATACCTATTGTGATGGTCGGTTTAAAGATTGTGTGTGCATTCTAAATTCTTGATCCAATGTTGACTGTGAGATTTTCTTTTTTCTAGGAGGAACTACTTGAAATACATAACAAGACCACAAAAGAGAGTTAAACAATATATGTCAATGGGATTCTTAACATGTGCTAGATCCTCAAAGTGTGCTACTTCCTTGGTGACAGTCAACCCCACTGTTTAATACAATTTAATATAAGAAATAATGTGAATAAATAAAATCCTACTATATTTGATATGATTTAGGTATCTCATCCAGATACAATAAGCAAATCTAATATAACAAGCTAGGTTATGGTCAAATTTGGAAGTAGGGTAGGTAGTCAAGGTGCTAAGACAGGTCAGGGTCATATTCTGGGTAACTTAGGTTTCTTAGATGTGGGTTTTTAAAGATTTTATTATTGGCAGGATTACCAAATACAGAGACCGACATCGGTGAGGTATGAACGACGACAATTAAGAGGGAACTGGTGATGGTAGAAATTCAATAAATTGGGTTTTGGGAACTTTTTGACGTAAGACAGTGAGTCTGGGGAAAATGGCTAGGTTTGCAATGGTGCTGGGTGTATTTAGAGATCAAGTGTGGATGATTAAATGATTTTGGGTGATGGAGTGGTTGGATTTATAGGAAGGTAACAAGGGTGGGATGAAAAATGAAAATAGATGCTGATAAACAAAGATGAAGCAACTTTGTAATCTAAATAAGTATGAAATGATGCAGGTTACAAATACACTTACTGGTGCTTGCAGGTTTAATGGATGGATGATGGTGATGTTTGATTTGTGGAATGGTGCTTAGTGCTACAGTAGTGCTTCCGGGAATGCTACCATGAATGTAAATACCTTCATATCCATCTTGGTGTTGAATATGGTTGTCTAGATGTGTGAAAGGGCTCTGGTTCTTGCTTGCATGTAGGTCTCCTTCATTCCAAAACTTAAGAATGTGGCCAACCTCTTAAACAAGGTTACCAAAATGAATATATGGTAACAAACGATGGTTTAGGGTAACCTGTTTCAGTTTAGGGTTGATTGGCCTCGGTTAAGGTGGGAAATTCTAGGTTTACTAAAAATGACAGATATCGGTAATTTGTTGGGCCAGCTTTATCTATACTCGTGAATCAAAATGGAATGTTATGTTTTATTAAGTGGGAATGTGGTTAGAGGGATAATATGCATGTGATTTTAGGGTTAGAATAAGTCTTGGTTAATTAAAGTAAGAAAAGGTTGAGTCCTAGTTAGTTAGGAAACATGCTAAGAATAGGTCCATGATGAGGTGTCTAGGTGAGGTGGTGGGCTAAGGTGTCTAGGTGAGGTGGAAATTAGTTTGAATAAAGGTAATTAAATAATGAATGAAGTGAGGATGAGTTTTAATTTAATTATAAATAATTAAACTAATATTAATGTGGGGTAAAAGGGACCAAGGGGAGTGTGACCTAGTTTTGGTGTCTACAACATTTATGCCTCATTCAATCATAATTGAACACTCACCCAAAGCACACACAACTACCAGGTCCCTACTTTGTGTTTTATTGTCAAGATGTTAGAATGCATAGTTTTCATGATAATTAACCAATTTTTCATTCATACAAACTTAATCAACTCATTCTCATTATCTTGGAAACACATGTCATAAGGAAACATAACAACTTAGACATTAATCAAGAACAATTGAAATGTTAAATTACCAAACTTAGACATATCAACAACAAGGATCCAACCACAATTATCCATTGTAAAATGAATTCATTACATAACAAGTAAGTTGAATACGTAATAAATCATCACAGATATGTGTAGATACAGGTGCACACACATGAAGCCCTAGAGAACAACATAACTTGAAAAAATAATTGATCCATAAAATAATCCATTCATCAAGTATTTATAGGGATGGGTAATTTCCCTTCACTAGCCATGCACCCTCATAATAATAGGTGTGCCCAAAAATAAACTACATACATGATTTTTCAAAATAGCTAATAATAGATCATTCTATAAATAAGACTTTATGTAATCCTAATATTAGCCATATCATGACTTTGCTTTAATCCAAGATATGCATGTGCTTTTCCCCAAAATAGACTTTAATTAAATTCCAAGTCTACAAGATTTTCCTGTTTGCATGATCAATACTCCAAGTAAACTTTTAGCCTATCCTCAAAAAATCAGCTAAGTCCTGTACTATTCAGTGTGTGCGTCCAGTCCCATGTGCAACCATTTTTCAATCCACGTGTGCCCTTCTACATGCCATCCTTAACCAGTCATATGCATTCCTTCCTACCCATTTTGAATCTACTCCTTAGCATTTTCCCAACCAACATTACCCCACACTAGGTATGTTTTCCGTCCTTGGCAACACCGACTAAAATGATTCTTCTCCAAAGAATTCTTGAATCTAAAGAATGTATTGAAGAATGAATTAATGAAATAATATGGATTACACAAAAGAGTCAAATAATTTGCATATGTTCCTTCCTGGGGAGGATCTATGTAATTACATATTTAAATTTTTCTCTTACTCCCTCCATCCCTCATATTCATTTGTTACTTTAACTAGAGCAACATCCAAAATATCAGGCACTTGTTGGGGTGTCAACTCATAAATTTTCCTGTTATGTTCTGCAATCAATTTTTTTAATTATGATCTCACATCATATAACGCATCCATCTTGCGTGTCACCTGAGGTAATATTTCCTTTATTCTTTCCTTGAATGTGGCCTTCATTTGAGTAAGTAAATCCCTCTTATGTTTTACCTCTTCTAACATTATTTCTCACTTGGCCCTATTGTTATTCATTCTTTCCTACATTTATTTCAACTCAGCTTCATCACTGATCCCCAGTGTGCTCACCACTTGATCAAAATATCTACAACTATGAAATAAAAATTCTTCCCTTCACGGGGCTTTGTTTTCCTCAAAATCCAGTGCATGCTATCTTCTCCCTATCATCCTTCCTTTGTCAGTCCAGTTCTTCTTTTATGGCTCTTATTTTTATGATCTTTTTCTCATGGGTGAGCATACACACCAAGTTCTCTAAATAATGTAGTGTCATCTCATATGTGGCTTGGGCTTGCTCAACAAGATCATGGTGCACAATGGTGATAGTATCTACAATGAATTATGCCTTGGTTTATGTCATGCATGTCTGTACCTTCTCTTCCCTTACTTCTTGTTTCATATGCACAATGATTTTATCTTTCTCAGCTATATCATCATGCAATCTCTTTATCATACAATATTTATCAAAGATTATTATCCCCACTTCTGATAATAATTTATTTAGCATGTTACACACCTCCTCATCTGTAATAAGCTATACATCAACCATGGGATAAGCCTCTCAAGGAGACAATTTAATTTGTGTTTCAGATCTTTCCTATACGCTAAGCTTGAAAAATGGCTCCTCCGTATGCAATTGATATTCTCAAGAGAGAATATTTATGGCTCATCTAAGATCCTCATGCTTTTCAAATAATGATCAATAGAAGAGATCCTCTATGGTCACTAAAATATTATATCATGTATGTAAAAAATTTGAAGGATCATCAATATAATGCATTATATGATTATGGAGTGTACACTTTGTCTTTCTCCTTGTTCCATGGAGATTTGTTGGTATATCCAGTGCAAGGGACCCTCATGTTCTTGTATCTCCTTCATATTCCTTCTTTTCTTCTTCTTCATCACACCCAACCTCATACTCAATATTGTGCTCGACATCACACTCTTATTCCTCATGCCCTCCTCCTATACCTTGTGTAATAGGTTTTCCATGGCCTTATTCATCATTCTTTTTGGGCCCTTTTGTTTCTTCATTCACCCATGTTTCCTTCTCATGACATGTGTTGTGTTCTTCCCCTTCTGAATCCTTCAGATTGTGAATTAGTGGAGAAATGAGATGCATCTCCTCTCTAGACTTCTCTCCCTTATCAGTTTCTTTTCTTGAAACCATATTGGGTTTCTTCTTCACGTGCATCTAATTTTTGGGTCTTGGACTTTTTGGTAATTTACGGGTCACATCAGATGTACCTGTGACTTTCTCAGTTTCCTCACATCACTCCTCTCCTTCAATGTCTTATTCTTCTTATTATTACCTAAGGGGAGGAGTCTCTTCACAGGTTCTCTTTTTTCCCACTATTTTTCTTCCCTTATGTGCTTTAGGGACCTTTAATTCATTTTCCACATACTTACCATCAACCATTCTCAACTTAAAATAAATATAGACCTTTGCAGCCTCATGATTTCCAATTGCTAAAGTAAAGGAGTTAATATTGATATCATCCAATATAATTTTTTCCACATACGTTCCCTTTCCAGGAAAGACATACATCTTGCGCAGCGTATGAAATTAAAAATTTATCTTGTCTACATCAAAATTTAGCTTGCGCGCTTCTGTGAACATATTCACTGATGCTTGGAAGTATCACACTGTAATGGAAAATGTGATTTTTCACCAAGGAATATTTGTTCCATTATTCAAATAAAATATTCCAAGGAAAAAAATTTGATACACAAAAAACTCTACCTTCCCTTCCAATTCCGAAGGTAACTTTCTCATAATGCCCCACTCCTATCCAAACACTTCACACATCTGTTTATACCATATGTCAACCCTTAACTTGTGTGCATTATTGATCCCTTTGCACATATAGTTGGCAAACCTCTTTATAAGTGACTTGTATTTTCAGGGGAACTTCCTCATTTTCTCATTTGGCTCATCTGACATCCTTATCTCTAGGAAGACAATAAAAATTAGGATATCTCCAAAAGTTATATTTTTTCCCATATGCACTTCCTCTATAATTTCTTAAAAAATAAATACGACAGGATTATATATTTTCTCCCCTAACTTTTTGATAAGTCCCACGACCATTTTGACAACAGGGTCAATAAGCTTTATGATATCCATTGTGTGCCATCCTCATTGATAATTCAAGGGGGTGGCAGTGATCTTCACCCCATCATCATCCTCTAGGTCAGTAGCAATTTCTGCGCCTGAGCTTTAGAGACCATTAAAGTTTTCAATCAAGTACACAATAAGGCACATCCTTCTTCCCGAAAATATAAATAGTCCTTGTGGACTCGCGATATAATCCATTGATAAAGTTTCTTAGGATTACCGAAATAGTGTAGCTCATAGAGTTTAAGGGATCCATGCTGCTCAAAACATGACATCCCTTATCATCATATATGGGATTATTATCTGCAGTCTCCTCACTTATTCTCCAAATCAACTCAATTTCTATTTAGCACTCGTTGGAATCTAAACAATGGTTGAAATCACTAACAATAATCTTCTTAACATGGAAACCCAATCCTACCCCATAATGACACCTTCCAGGTGTTTCATTTTTTAATTCCACTCTTCCTGTACCTCCTCTATCGTTGGTTTCACCTTGCCCTTTCCCTTCACCTTTGGTGACATGGTTTCTAGTCTCCTTGTTGCCATGTTGTGTAGAAATCCTAACTTCTAAAATATTACCCTTATTTACCTTAGGTTCCTATAATCCCTTATTTCCAATCATCTGTGCCAAATATCCTTCTTACCCTATTATCTTTAATCTAATATGTGGCCTAATTTTTCAAACCCTATCTAGAGAATTTTGGAAACCATTATTTTGTCACAAATAAACTTCCATGCTACCTTTAAGCCTCAAAATTCCTTCTAAATTAGCTCTATTACTTTTCCATGTTCTCACTTTGATTTGGTTCAGTCGATATTTTAGGTTCGCACATAGATTTGTATAAAAATGCACCAATTCACTCTTCGCAAATGCCTAATTTATTCACAAGGTAAGGTGAGAATGAATTATCCTGACACCCCTTTTATACATTTCCAAAATTTTAATGTATTAATTTCTCGTCAACTACCTTTTTACTGCCACTTTAATCACGTTTTTCTAACTTTTCAAACTTTTTCCTCTTCTTTCTTTTGTGCACTGAAGTCATAACCTTCTAGCACGGTCACTACTTCCCAATCCACATACCTCTTTACATGTTCCTCCTTGTGCTACATTATATAATCCTTTGCGCCATATACAAAGTAGTTCATCTTGTTGCTACCTACATCATTTTACACTCAGCGGCCTTTTACTCAAGTGGTCATTAACCTAAGAAATGTTTTACCATCACCATCCTTCTCAGTACCAGTGATACCTTTTTCCTTCCTTTTGTGCACACCCTATAATCAGCATCCCATCTTTATACCAATGCACACACATCTTCATCAACTTCACCTCTTTTCCAAGCATAACCAAGATCTATTTTTTGTGCACTTGCACCTGGTTCACCTCGTACTAAAACTATGTGTGATCCTTTTTGCATCATCTCAATAGATAGTAATAATCTTTTTACTTGCAAGCATGCTTATTACAAAAAATAAGGAAAATAAATAACTGAAATGAAAAAACAAAGCATGAAATGAAAACCTAATCTAATTGGAAATACTACCTTATTATAAACATCAAGAATATTATTCATAGTAGGGCTTCATCCTACTCCAATTGAATTATTTAGGAAACATGGTGTCATCCAACACCTGTAACTGACATGTGCTTGATTCAAGTATATTCATTACTATAAAAGGTCCCAACCAATTCACCTTCAAATTCCTTGGGTGGTGCAAGAACTTGGAGTCATAGAGAAGGACCATCTTACCAACTGAAAATATCTTATTCTTAATGTGCCTATCATTTTGGGCCTTATATCACACCTTCTAAGTCTTCTAGATCTAATATGCAATGACACACCACTCATATAATTACATCAGTTTATTAATGCACTCTTCTATAACTTTTTCATAATCTAGTCCACCTATGTGTGCAATATGTAGGGATGGCAACATGAATTTTCATGGGTAGCATCACCTCTGTGTCAAACACCAACTGAAATGGTGTAGCCTTATTCAATTTTTTATAAGTGGTCCTGTAATCCCAAAATATAGTTGAAAATTTATCATCCTAACCCTTTCGTCCAACATCAAAATCTTCTTAATATTTTGTCCTAAAATATTGTTTAAAGATTTTACACTACCATTAGCTTGAGGGTGATAAGGGGTTGTTTTATGGCGTGATATCAAAAACTGTGCTAATAGAATTCTGATTGTCTCATATAAGAAATGAGTTCCTCTATCACTTGGCATGCTTAATGGACATCCATACCTATTAATAATTTTTTTCCCAAAGGAACCTTGTTGTTATGGTTGGTATGAAATCCTTTGTAGGTTCCACTTCTGGCTACCTTCTTAGATAATTGGTGCATGTAATAATGTAGCATGCACTAGTCCTACGCACGAGTTGTGTAATAGGTTCGACAAAGTCAATAAACCACTTCTCAAAATGTTTTGTGCTTGCTATAGGTCTAAGGGGCCTCTCATCCCTACTTCGAGGCTTTTCAATTCTTTGATAATGATTACATGCTTTCACAAAATCCTTAACATCTTTTTACAATGTCTCCCACTAAAGAACAACCTTAAGATCTTGCACGCAGTCGCATTAACTACATAATTTCCTCCTTCTATTCCACCATGAGTCTCCTCCATAATGTCTTCACACTCATGTTCAAGCACACACTTTCATAAGACCCCATCTCTACCCATTTTCTAAAAGTCACCTCCAATTAGCTGACAAGACATTGTACATACATCGAGCTTATTTTTTTTAAATTCCTTCATTCCCTTTGGCACCAATCCAGTGCACAAAAATACTGTTATATCCTCCAAATCTATGTGCACATGATTTAACCTAAGAATCTACACATCAAGAATTGTATCCTCAATATAATTAATGTGCTCACTAGAATTGATTCTTGATAAGTAATCAATCCTGAAATTTCTCTTTCCTAGCTTGACAACAACTGTGAAGTCAAACTTCTGAAAAAGAAGTATCCGCATGTAGATGCGCTCTTGTAAAATAGGCTTGTTGACCAAATATTTCAATCTTATATGATATTTGTAGAAAATAAATGGTGTAGCCAACAAGTAATGTCAAAACATATGAAGCACGTAGATCATATAAAGTGCCACATGCTAAGTTGTAGTATAATTCTTCTCTGTTGGTGTCAACTTCCTACTCAAAAAACATATGGGATGATCTAGATTTCCATCTCTAGGTTACACCAATATTGTGCCATTTCCATACCAGAAGCATCAACATGTACATGGAAGGGTTTGTTCCATGAAGGAAAGTGTTTGATAGGTATAATGGTAAGTCTTTCCTTCAATTCCTCAAATTCATGTTGTTGTGCATTACCCCAATGAAAATTTCCTTTTTCTTTGAACAACTCTTCTAGAGGTGCAAAAATCTTTGCATATCCCTTAATAAATTTTCTGTAATAGCCCATGTGCCTAAAACATCCACGCACTTCAATTTAATTGGTAGGCTCCTCTACACCCAAGATCAAAACTATCCTGGCTGGTTCTACAAATAATCCCTCCTTGTAAATGATGTTCCTAAGAAAAGTTCCAAAAGGTGTAGAAAAAATACACGTCTTAATATTAATAGAAATTATCAACTTCCTACTTCTCTAAAAAATTAGCCTCAAATTATCATAGTGATCCTTAGTCAAGCCATAAATGGTCCAGTCATCTAAATAAACTTGAAAAATTTTGTGAATAAATTCATGAAAGGCTTACAAAACAATGCACAAAAATACGAGTGCATTCTTAAATCCAAAAGGAATAACAATTTATGCAAATATTCCCCACTCAGTAGTAAAAGTGGGCTTTTACTGGTCTAATGATGTAATCTGCACCTGATGATATCCTAAAAATCCATTTATAAAAAAATAGATTTTGCTCCATGTGAATCCTTCAAGGATCTCCTCGGTGAATAGTGTGGGAAAATGATCTATGACACATACAACATTAATCTCACTGTAGTATACACATATCCTGATGTGCTTATCCTTCTTGATGCTTATAACCATAGGGCTAACTCACTTAGATTCCTTAATTGGTTAAATAATTCTAAACTTAAGCATCTTATCAATCTCTTCCTTGAAATTTACGCCCAAGTTTAGATTCATCTTATAGGGCCTTATTAGTGCAAATCTACAACACCCCCTAAATGACCTTCAGATATGCAGTCCAGAAATTGGGTCATTTAGTGTGATTGCACAACATTGAGTTTTCTCCAAGGTGTGGGGCCTTGCAAGGTGAGAAAACTCTCCAGATTGAAGCTAGTTCTTACTCCTCTATTTAGATGTATGTGTAGACATTGAAATCGTGTCGTAATCACCTTGGTCCCCTAGAAAAACCCTATAATCACTTCCTCATCCTCAACACCTTATCACCTATCTCTTACACCCCACACATTTTAATTTAATTACTTTAATTACATTAATGACATTTACCTCCATTCACATTAATTTAATTATTTTAATTAAGTTAATAGCCTTTTTCCCACACACATATTAATTTAATTATTTACATTAAATTAATTCACCACCCTCACACATCTATTTAATATAATTTCCTTTATTAAATGCGCCTCACCTAATCACCCCCCATCATTTGACCCATTAACCTAAACCCTAAACCAATGTCGTAAATAAAACCTAACATTAGACCAATCCCCTCACCTCACATTTAAAAAGCTTCCTAAGGTCGGTTTTCACCTTGAGGAAAAGAAGAGACCCTTATCAAATGACAGAACAACTTCCTAGGCAAATTTTGAACAACTCGAGATATCTCACCCAAACCGATGTTAGTTCACCCTAAATCGATACCGGTTCACACTACACCGATGCCAGTTATACCAGAATGGACCAAATGGCCTATTTAGACCCATTTATAGCTTTGTAATATGGGTTGGTTTTGTGAGAAAAATTTTGATCTTGAGTTTGATCTCTTTAGACGCGAAAACATAACGAATATTGATTTGTGATCAACAAAGGTAACCAAATACACTGGCACAATGGTGAAGCTCTCTTCCCAGCATCCTCCAACACAACAAATTCTTCATTATTCTTTAGACCTGTACCTCACAGAAGAGTAAGTATCCTCCTTTCATCTATTTCATTTTCTTATCATCAGTTATAGCCTTTGTGGTAAAAGAACTTAGTCTTTTACTCTCTGTCCATTTGCTCTCTCTAGTTGCAACCACCTTCCATACCTCATCATCTTAATACTTGGCCCAATTTCCTATTTTGACCTCCTCAGTAGCCTTAGACCTTCGTAACATATCTATGCCCCCTCTATGATCAATTCCCATCTTCTATCCACTCCACGTTTTCCTCAAACCCCCAAAAACATGGACTGTGTGATTTCACTAGCTCCCGACTCAACCATCGGTGGTTCCCTCTAACCATCATCGGTTGTATAAAACCATGGTCGGTCTCTGTAGTGCCTAATCTATGCCAGAATAACCACCTGTTTGTGACCCACACCTAACTTGACGTCATTCTTCTGACATATACCTACTTGAATACCTAGCTGACCTTCAGATCTATATCTAACCTATCCTGTTAGCTCAGATTCACCTATAACCAACCTACTTGATCTTTGGATCTCCTTCTAGCCTATTGCATTTGTATGAGATGCCTAAATCATATTAAACTACAGTAGGATAATATTTACTTTATTTTCAACATTAAATTGTTTTAAACAGTGGATTGATAGCCATTTAGGAAGTATTACACTTCTAGGATCTAGCACATGCTAGGCAGTCCACTGCGTATATTATTTAACTCTCTTTGGTGGTCTTGTTTTGATTCTTATACAGGTAGTTCCTCCTAGCCAAAAGAAAGGTATCACAATCACCTTGATTTAGGATTCAGATATACGCACATAAAACCTTCAACCGTCTCAAACCAGGTATTCCTCCTACCACCCTTTACCTTATCTATTTCATCAAGTACTTCTCAGAAAACTAAGAAATCAGGTGAAACATTATGCATGCAATTTTATAGAGTTTCTGGTTCAAAATTCCTACTCTAAAAGTACTAAGGAGACAGAGGTGAGAGAAACATGGAAATGGAAACAAAACTAAGCAAAAAATGAGAGGTGATACTCCAAAGGAGTGCTAAAATCCTTGCTTTGCAAAAACAGACACAAATCATGAAGATTTCAGCAACAAAACATGCACAAATTACCAAAATGAAATGAAGGATCAGAAGACAATAATAACTGCATTAGAGGATTGAAAATTGATCATAGAACATACATTATCATTCCCAGATTTGATACAATACATTGTAATAGAAAAGAGGAAAAAAATGTGTTATAATATCCATGGGAGGTTTGAAACTCCTTCAAATCCACCTGCTAAGGGGAAAAGAAGAGTTTGTAGAAGCATGAACATCCAACCTTTTACAAATGAGCCAAATCTGGTTTTTAATGGCCAAGCAAAATAAGAGAAAGAAAAAAATGTAGGTAAAAAATATTATGAGTTCAACTACCAATAAAATCCCTTCAATTTATCCTGCAAGGTGATGGGCTTCATGGAAAAACCCATACGCCAAAGTACATTACTCTGCAGATCCAAAAAACGACCCATACTTCATTAAATTTGGTGGTTGAATGTCATTTCTGTATTTTTTTCATGCCAGAGATGTTTTCTCATTTTTCTCATATAAATATCCATCAAAATTCAAAATTTGACCCTCCATTATGTAGAGAATTTTACCAGCTTTCCAAAGATAAAAAGATATTGCCCTCTGAAGATTTATGGCAAAAATGGCAAAAAATAGGAAAAAACTGGGTTTGTGGGCTGAAATTTGAAATCTTTTCCCTTTTCTGACTTTGGGAAAATTTCCCAAAAAATCCCCACACCCTACTGCTCTGCTGCCACATGGCACCTTTCCATTCACTGATGGAACGCGGGCTAGAGGTTTGACTTTTTCCTTTGATTTTTGCATTGGGAAAATTTTCCCCAAAAAACCCCGCACTCCACTCTCCGCTGCCATGTGTCACCTCCTAGTTGCTTGGTGGGGGCACACTTCTATTTTTCACCCTGGCACCTTTTCACCACTTTGGAAAATTTTTCCAAATCCTTCGGCGCCTCCGACCCGCCGCTGCCAACTAGACATGTGTCATCATTTGTTTGCTCGGCGGGGTTGCGCTTCCAATTATTTCCTTTGCGAATTTTGGCAAAATTTCAAAAATTCCCCAGTGCTCCCAGATTCCGCCATTGGCAGGACATGTGTCATCCTTTGGTTGGCCCATGGGCCTTCCCAAATTTCCTTCATCCTCCTTTGTGGGCCTACGGGTTGAGTTTTACCTTTGCTCCTCCGCCAATTCCTTGGTGAATTTTCCAACCTACCTCCACCGGCCCAGCCTCCGCCACCACGTGGCATCATTTCATTGGCCGCGGGCCTATCAAGGGAAATTTTCCCCAAGAAATTTGGCCAAGCCATAACTTGAAATTGATAAGGAGTTAGGAGGAAAATTTTACCTTTCTAGAAAGGGGAAGAAAAATCATATATGATGGAGCCATTTCAAGAAACCCTTGAGTACTTGAAATGTGTGAAAATTGAAGTTGGAGAAAAAGGAAGGGGAGAATGAATGCAAGATAGCCAAAATAAGCAGGGGGCTCATTTTGGATAACAATTTGGTGACTCTCAGGGGTCATCTGCCTAATAGATGAATGATCAGTGGCCTTTGAAGCATCCATTAGGCATGGAGTCAAACCTAATAAATTGATTCTAATCTGAAGTATGAAAATATGACCTCTGAGCCACTTGGAAACCCACTAAAACTTGGAGCTGATCTTCACCAAAACCCACTGAAATGGACTGTGCAATAGCAACCAAAACAACACCAAAGAACTATGTAAAAAACTAAAAAATCATACATGCTCCAAATGGAGCATGTAGAGTGTGCACAAGCACTTCTTCTACTGAAAGAAAACCTACCTACTCTACTGTAACTGGAAGCAAAGGTGGGCTAAATAAACCCTACAACTGGTTGTGTAAAATAGCTTCCTTTCTTCAAAAATGGCAGAAATGCAAATGATTCGGAGTTGAGTATGGCTACTTGGATGAGTGGAAAATCAACAAGAAGCTGGTCTTCTACCAAAATTAGCAAGGTGTCAGCTTAAACCAAATTGAATACCTCTTTTAGTTTCTCTGCATTTGGATTGAAGAGGTATGACAGCTGATCCTTGGTACTTTGTAGCTTATCCTCATACTTAGAAGCAAGCATGATTGGTTGTGACTTCTCCTTTGGCTCCAATGAAGCCAAATACCTTATTGGGCAAGGTTTGATTCGTTTGATATGCCCATAACTTTTATTTTCAACTCAAAAAATGGAGTCTTCTTGTATACCTTCTTGAATGGATGGTGTGGAAGAAATTATGGAACTCTTTTGCTATTTTCCTTCCTCTAGTGAAGAACATGGAAGATTTAAATCTTCCAATCTTGATTCCAAAGAGTTGCTATAAGATGCAGGATGCTGCTAATGAAATTTCTCATCCATGACAACAGGATCAAGTGTTTGGAATGTAGATTATGAAGGAGAAAATGGTGTGATTTCAACCGGTTCCTCTTCATCAAAATAGTCCTCCCAAATTTGACAGATAAACTACCTCATTTCTGTCCTGCTGCAAATGTTTAACCTTTCCCATGGTGTTCTCTTGATCTCTAACTTGATCACCATGGTTTCTTTCATCCTCCAACATTGAGTTTGAGAGATCAAACTCTTCTTCAGCACTATAACTTGAGAGAAATGAAGTAGAAAGAAGAACTGAAGGTTATTCTATAGCCTGCTTTGTGCTCAAAGATTTTGGATCTGCACATTTCTCCCCAATAGCTAGAATGTGCTCCTCTTCTTTTGGATTTGGAGCAGCTTCTCCTTCCTCTGCTGCTTGAAGGCAATCTTGCTCTTGATTGAACTATTCCTCTAGCATGAAGTTTTTCAAGTCAAACTCTTCAATCTGCTACTCTAGAGGACAAGTTGGGGCTACAAGATCTCTTTTAGAGCTTTCCTCTTCCATTGCTGATTGTGCAACTTGAATTGGATCAACATCTTCTTCAAGTAGATTTCCAACATGGAAACTACATTATGAACAAGTTGATTGCTGATCTACCTCTTCTTTTTTCTCTTCTTCTACTGCAACAGAATCAGTCCTAACCACCACTTGTTCTTCAACCTTTACCTCCTCTATAGGCTTCACCAGCAAAGGAATTTTCTCAATCCCATATCTAAGAGCCAAACTTACTAAGCTCTTAATCATTCCTTCTTTGCTTGGTTCTTCCTCTTGCTGTCATTCATAACTAATTTTTGCAATTTCTTCTTCCCAACATGGATTTGGGAATGCAAGAGGAGGGTGGGGTTTTGAAAGAGATGAAACCTCTTATTTCCTTGGAGTGGAAGGTATTTATTTTTGCTCTTGTGGAGAGGATTTGGATTTGGAAGGGAAAAAGGAAAAAAAATTGAGATGAGGTGGAAAACTAGGAGATGTAGAAATAGGATCAACATTTGGGGCAACATATGGGAAACTTGAAGCTTGACACTGCTGAAATGATACAGATTGAGAAAGAGGAAAAGAAAGAGTATGAGATGGTGTGCTTACCCGTTGACAAGGTTGTTGAATACTCCTCTCATACACCTCTTTTCCCTCAGTCCACTTTACAAGTAATGGCAGCATTGCAATCATGAAGTCAATCTTCTCTTGAGGGCTGTAATGCCTTGGAAAAGGTCCCACCCATGGACAAGGTGCTCCATAACCAATTCCAAATGATTTCATTTATGCTTGAGCCCTGGATTGCACCATGTCAATCTCCATTTTTTGGATTCTCTCCAAAAAATCAACATCTTGCATTTGATTGTCTTCATTGTATGCATACCCCTGCTCTTGGAAAGAACCATAGCCAAACTGATTTTGGTAATGCTGCTCATATGGGTATGCATGTTGATCTTGAATCTGCTCAAAATGCTGATTTGAAGGAGTTGTAAAGCATGTTGGAGGTGGATTTGGATGGCACTGTTGTTGTAAATGTGAATTCCATGATGGAAATGAAGTCGTGATTGCACAACTTTATGGGATGAAATAATATGGAAGAGATGGAAGGAAGAATGGATGAAAAATGAATGAAAAGGAATGAAAGGAAGGTCTACAACTTCAGAGATGGGTTTTTTTACCATATGGAGTCGCCAAATGTGTTTACAATTGCCCTCCAAAGGCTGAAATCTTCATAGGAACACACCAATCTACAAAATATGAAGTGGAAGACCTCTAAGATCCCACTGGGCATGCCAAAACTATTAGTGTAAATCTACAGCACCCCCTAAATGACCTTCAGATCTGCAGTCCAGAATTGGGTCATTTAGTGTGATTACACAACATTGAGTTTTATCCAAGGTGTGGGGCCTTGCAAGGTGAGAAAACTCTCTAGATTGAAGCTAGTTCTTACTCCTCTATTTAGGTGTATGCATGTAATTTTACAGAGGTTCTGGTTCAAAATTCCTACTCTAAAACTACCAAGGAGATAGGGGTGAGAGAAACATGGAAATGGAAACAAAACTAAGCAAAAATAGAGAGGTGATACACCAAAGGAGTGTTGAACTCCTTGCTTTGAAAAAATAGACACAAATCATGAAGATTGCAGCAAAAAAACATGCACAAATTACCAGAATGTAATGAAGGATCAGAAGACAATAATAATTGCATGAGAGGATTGAAAATTGATCACAAAACATACATTATCATGCCCAGATTTGATACAATACATTGCAATAGCAAAGAGGAAAAAAAACATGTTACAATCTCCATGGGAGGTCTGAAAATCCTTCAAATCCACCTGCTAAGGGGAAAAGAAGAGCTTGCAGAAGTAAGAACATCCAACCTTTTACAAATGAGCCAAATCTGGCTTTTAATGGCCAAGCAGAAGAAGAGAAAGCAAAAAAACGTGGGAAAAAATGATTATGAGTTCAACTACCAATCAAATCCCTTCAATTTCACCTACAAGGTGATGGGCTTCATGGAAAAACCCATACACCAAAGTACATTGCTCTGCAGATCCAAAAAATGACCCATACTTCATTAAATTTGGTGGTTGAATGTCATTTCTATATTTTTTGCGTGCCAGAGATGTTTTCTCATTTTTCTCCCACAAATCTCCATCAAAATTCAAAATTGAACCCTCCATCATGTAGAGAATTTTACCATCTTTCCAAATATATAAAGAACGTGAGAATTTGAGCTCTGGATCAAAAGATATGGCCCTCTAAAGATTTAGGGGCAAAAATGGTGAAAACAGGGCAAAAAATGGGTTTGTGGGCCGAAATTTGAAATTTTTCCCCTTTTTTGAATTTGGGAAAATTTCCCAAAAAATCCCCACACCCCGCCACTCCACTGCCATGTGGCACCTTTCCATTTGCTGATGGAATGTGGGCCAGAGGTCTGTCTTTTTCCTTTGATTTTTGCATTGGGAAAATTTTCCCCAAAAAACCCCGCGCTCCACTCTCCGGTTACCACATGTCACCTCCTGGTTGCTTGGCGGGGGCGTGCTTCTATTTTTCACCCTGGCACCTTTTGACCACTTTGGAAAATTTTTCCAAATCCTTCTGTGCCTCTGACCCCTTGCCATCGCTGACTAGACACGTGTCATCATTTGTTTACTTGGCAGGGTTGTGCTTCCAATTCTTCCCTTTGCACATTTTACAATTTTGGCAAAATTGCCAAAATTCCCCTGCGCTCCCTGATTCCACCACTGGCAGGACATGTATTGTCCTCTGGTTGGCCCGCGGGCCTTCGTAAATTTCCTTCATCCTCCTCCGCAGGCCTGTGGGACGATTTTTCCCTTTGCACCTCCATCAATTCCTTGGCGAATTTTCCAACCTACCTCCACCAGCCCAACCTCCACCACCATGTGGCATCATTTCATTGGCTACGGGCCTGTCAAGGGAAATTTTCCCCAAAAAACTCCATTGAGCCATAACTTGAAATTTACAAGGAGTTAGGAGGAAAATTTTACCTTTCTGGAAAGGGGAAGAAAAATCCTATCTGATGGAGCCATTTCCAGAAACCCTTGAGTACTTGAAATGTGTGAAAATTGAATTTGAAGCACAAGGAAGGGAAGAATGAAGGAAAGTTAGCCAAAATAAGCAGGGGGCTCATTTTAGATAACAATTTGGTGACTCTCAGGGGTCATCTACCTACTAGATGAATGATCAGTGGCCTTTGAAGCATCCATTGGGCATGGAGTCAAGCCTGATAAACTGATTCTGATATGAACTATGAAAATATGACCTCTGAGCCACTTGGAAACCCACTAAAACTTGGAGTTGATCTTCACCAAAACCCACTGAAATGGACTGTGCAAGAGCAACCAAAACAGCACCAAACAACTATGTACAAAAATGAAAATCATACATGCTCCAAATGGAACATGTAGAGTGTGCACAAGCACTTCTTCTACTGAAAGTAAACCTACCTAATCTACTCTAACTAGAAGTAAAGGTGGGCTAAACAAACCCTGCAACTGGTTGTGTAAAATAGCTTCCTTTCTTCAAAATTGGCAGCCATGCAAATGATTTGGAGCTGAGTATGTCTGCTTGGATGAGTGGAAAATCAACAAGAAGCTGGTCTTCTACCCAAATTAGCAAGGTGTCAGCTGAAAGTAAATTGAATACCTCTTTTAGTTGCTCTTCATTTGGATTGAAGAGGTATGGCAGCTGATCCTTGGTACTTTGTAGCTCATCCTCATGCTTAGAAGCAAACATGACTGGTTGTGACTTCTCATTTGGCTCCAATGAAGCCAAATACCTTATTGGGAAAGGTCTGATCCATTTGATATGCCCATAGCTCTGATTTTCAACTCCAAAAATGGAGTCTTCTTGTAGACCTTCTTGAATGGATGGTGTGGAAGAAATGATGGAACTCTTCTGTTGTTTTCCTTCCTCTAATGAAGAACATGGAAGATTTAAATCTTCCAATCTTGATTCCAAAGAGATGCTATAAGATGCAGGATACTACAAATGAAATTTCTCCTCCATGAAAATAGGCTCAAGTGTTTGGAATGTGGATGATGAAGGAGAAAATGGTGTGATTTCAACCAGTTCCTCTTCATCAAAACAGTCCTCCAAATCTTGACAGATAAACTGCCTCATTTTTCTCCTGCTGCAAATGTTCAACCTCTCCCATGGTGTTCTCTTGATCTACAACTTGATCACCATGGTTTCTTTCATCCTCCAACATTTAGTTTGAGAGATCAAACTCTTCTTCAACACTAGAACTCAAGAGAGATGAAGTAGAAAGAAGAACTGAAGGTTCTTCTATAGCCTACTTTGTGCTCAAAGCTTTTGGATCTGCACTTTTCTCCCCATAGCTAGAATGTGCTCCTCTTCTTTTGGATTTGGAGCAGCTTCTCCTTCCTCTACTTGCTTGAAGGAAATCTTGCTCTTGATTGAACTCTTCCTCTAGCATGAAGTTTTTCAAGTCAAACTCTTCAATCTGCTGCTCTAGAGGACAAGTTGGGGCTGCAAGATCTCTTTTAGAGATTTCCTCTTCCATGGCTGATTGTGTAACTTGAATTGGATCAACATATTCTTCAAGTAGAGTGCCAACATGGACACTACATTTTGAGAAAATTGATTGCTGATCTGCCTCTTCTTTTTTCTCTTCTTCTGCTGCAACAAAATCAGTCCTAACCACCACTTATTCTTCAACCTTTACCTCCTCTGTAGGCTTCACCAACAAAGGAATTTTCTCAATCCCATATCTAAGAGCCAAACTTACTAAGCTCTTAATCATTCCTTCTTTTCTTGGTTCTTCCTCTTGCTGTCCTTCATGACTGATTTTTGCAATTTCTTCTTCCCAACATGGATTTGGGAATGCAAGAGGAGGGGTGGGTTGTGACTCAACCATTTTTTCATTTGTTTGTGGTGGTGGAAGAGATGAAACTTCTTGTTTCCTTGGAGTGGAAGGTATTTATTTTTGGTCTTGTGGAGGGGATTTGGATTTGGAAGGGAAAAGGAAAAAGAATTGAGATGAGGTGGAAGACTAGGAGATGGAGAAATGGGATCAACATTTGGGGCAGCATATGGGAAACTTGAAGGTTGACACTGCTGAAATGATACAGATTGAGAAAGAGGAAAAGATAGAGTATGAGATGGTGTGCTTACCCGTTCACAAGGTTGGTGAATACTCCTCTCATACACCTATATTCCCTCAATCCACTTTGCAAGTAATGAAAGCATTGCAATCATGAAGTCAAGCTTCTCTTGAGGGATGTTATTCCTTGGAAAATGTCCCACCCGTGGACAAGGTGATCCACAACTGATTCCAAATGCTTTCATTTGTGCTTGAGACCCTAGATTGCACCATGCCAATCTCCATTTTTTGGATTTTCTCCAACAAATCAACATCTTGCATTTGATTTTCTTCCTTGTATGCATACCCCTGCTCTTGGAAAGAATCATAGCCAAACTGATTTTGGCACTGCTGCTCATATGGGTATGCATGATTGATCTTGAATCTTCTCAAAATGACTGATTTGAAGGAGTTGTAAAGCATGTTGGAGGTGGATTTGGATGGCACTACTGTTGTAAATGTGAATTTCGTGATGGAAATGAAGTCATGATTCCACAACTTCATGGGATGAAATAATATGGAAGAGATGGAAGGAAGAATGGATGAAAAATGAATGAAAATGAATGAAAAGGAAGGTATGCAACTTCAGAGATGGGTTGTTTACCAGATGGAGTTGCCAGATGTGTTTGAAATTTCCTCCAAAGGATGAAATATTCATAGGAACACACCAACCTAAAAAATATGAAGTGGAAGACCTCTAAGGTCCCACTAGGCATGCCAAAACTATTATTGAAAATCTACAATACCCTCTAAATGACCTTCAAATCTGTAGTCCAGAATTGGGTCATTTAGTGTGATTGCACAACATTGAGTTTTCTCCAAGGTGTGGGGCCTTGCAAGGTGAGAAAACTCTCCAGATTGAAGGTGGTTCTTAATCCTCTATTTAGGTGTATGCAGGTAATTTTACAGAGTTTCTGGTTCGAAATTCTTACTCTAAAACTACCAACGAGATAGGGGTGAGAGAAGCATGGAAATGGAAACAAAACTCAGCAAAAACGGAGAGGTGATACACCAAAGGAGTGTTGAACTCCTTGCTTTGACAAAAATAGACACAAATCATGAAGATTGTAGGAACAAAACATGCACAAATTACCAGAATGCAATGAAGGATCAAAAGACAATAATAACTGCATGAGAGGATTGAAAATTGATCACAAAACATACATTAGCATGCCCAGATTCGATACAATACATTGCAATAGCAAAGAGGAAGAAAAACATATTACAATATTCATGGGAGGTTTGAAACTCCTTCAAATCCACTTGCTAAGGGGAAAAGAAGAGCTTGTAGAAGCAAGAACATCCAACCTTTTACAAATGAGCCAAATATGGTTTTTAATGACCAAGCTGAAGAAGAGAAAGCAAAAATGTGGGAAAAAATGATTATGAATTCAACTACCAATAAAATCCCTTAAATTTTTCCTGCAAGGTGATGGGATTCATGGAAAAAACCCATACGCCAAAGTACATTGCTCTGCAGATCCAAAAAATGACCTATACTGCATTAAATTTGGTGGTTGAATGTCATTTCTGTATTTTTTGCACGTGCCTGAGATGTTTTCTCATTTTTTCTCCCACAAATCTCCATCGAAATTCAAAATTGAATCCTCCGTTCATGTATAGAATTTTACTAGCTTTCCAAAGATATAAAGAACATGAAAATCCGAGCTCTGGATCAAAATATACGGCCCTCTGAAGATTTAGGGCAAAAATGGAGAAAACATAGGGCAAAAAAAAAGGTTCGCGGGCTGAAATTTGAAATTTTCCCCCTTTTTGAATTTGGGAAAAAATTCCCCAAAAATCCCTGTGCCCTGCCGCTCCACTTCCATGTGGCACCTTTCCATTCACTGATGGAACACGGGCTGGAGGTCTATCTTTTTCCTTTGATTTTTGCATTGGGAAAATTTTACCCAAAAAACCCCTGCTCCGATCTCCACTGCCATGTGTCACCTCTTGGTTGCTTGGCATGGGTGCACTTATATTTTTCACCCTGGTGCCTTTTGACCAACTTTGGCAAATTTTTCCAAATCCTTTTGCACCTCCGACCACCCACCATCGACTGGACATCTGTCATCATTTTTTTTTCTCGACAGGGTTGCACTTCTAATTCTTCCCTTTGCGTATTTTACAATTTTGGAAAAATTACAAAAATTTCCCCATGCTCCCTAGTTCCACCACTAGCAGGATGCGTGTCATCCTCTAGTTGGCCCATGGGCCTTCATAAATTTCCTTCATCCTCCTTCGCAGGGCCTATGGGATGATTTTTCCCTTTGCGCCTCCACCAATTCCTTAGTGAATTTTCTAACCTACCTCCACTGGCCCAGCCTCCGCCGCCACATGGCATCATTTCATTGGTTGTGTGCCTGTCAAGGGAAAGTTTCCCCAAAAAACTCCACCGAGCCATAACTTAAAATTTACAAGGAGTTAGGAGGAAAATTTTACCTTTCTAGAAAGGGGAAGAAAAATCCTAACTAATGGAGCCATTTCTAGAAACCCTTGAGTACTTGAAATGTGTGAAAATTGAAGTTGAAGCACAAGGAAGGGAAGAATGAAGGCAAGTTAACCAAAATAAGCAGGGGGCTCATTTTGCCTACTCATATGCTATATCCATTAATTCTTACACACCTTCTATATGAATAACCTCGAAATTCTCAACTTCATCATCATCAATGAGATACACCATTTTAGCATTTTATATTTCCTTCTAGGTGCAGCCCAATTGTAACTCATCCATTTCCTCAGCATCCAGGTGTGCATTGTAATCAGGTTATCCAAATAACTCTGACATGATCTTTCTATTTTTGCGCCATCCCCTAGTGTGATGCACTTTATAATATGCAATACTTAATGAACTAGAGGTTTATTAGAAATAATCAAATGTATGGACTATACCATCAGTCATATCTTGCCAATTTTCAATCTCTTTTTTGAGCTTAGCATGTACATACCACGGACATGCGCAACCTCACATAGTGGAATAGAAATTATGCACCCAAAGAGATGGTGTTAAGGTCACATGGCCTTGTTCCCATATTATCTCATAATTATTAACATGTGTTAAAGCAGGTGTCTTCCCATGGTATTCACTTATATGTGTAGGTGTATTACTCCGTGTGAACTTGGTTGAAAAGGAAATTATGAGCTCTTTCCATCCCAACAAATTATCTCCATGTGTCACCCATGAACGTTCTACTATACCACACAGTGTATAAACAAACACGTTCCTTTGATAACTCTCTTTTTTCCAGTGTTCCTTTATGGCACACAAGAAAGACTTGGGTTTTTATTCTCCAGTATATCTGGGTAATTAAACTTTTATTATGCGCCTAACTTTGCGCAACCTGATCATTCTAGCTACTCATCCCTTCATCTCAAGCCCTACCATTTCATACGTTCCATGGGCCCAATTATCACAAACAACACTTTTGGTGTCACTAACTGATTGTGCATCTCCCCACTACAACACACCTTCCTTGGATGGTTCCACTGTCTTAGGGTCATGTACTATGTACGCATAAATCCTATTTAGATATTCTTCACTCAGGGACTCAATAGATGGTATAGCTTTTGATTCATTTAGAGGTATAATTGAACACTCATTCTTATTCTCAAAACATATGTATCCCTTATTAAAATTTATATTTTCATTGTTTTCATAACACCATGGTCGCCTAAGTAATGTTGTAAAGTTCTCTGATTCAGCAAGCTCTAATACCTAAAAGTATCTAGTAAAATTGGCTCACTAATTTTTAATAAAAACATCCTTTACCACTCTAATAGGAATAACATTTGTCTTATTCTCCATATACAACACATTAGAATATGGTTGTAAGAGAGGTCTCCCCATCTGATTCCATGCATCTAAGGTGAGTGTGTTTACCTTAACACCTGTATCTATCAGAATATTTCTTACCAACCAACCATCTATCAATGAATCGAGAGTGGTTTCCTTGTCAAACTCATGGTTTTGTGGTGGTAAGTTTGCATGTAGTATTTGTCACTCGTTCTCAACTCTATCACGTGGTACCTTTTCATGATACCATTCCCCTAACGATGGAAGGATATTCTCCTGGCATAACATCTTACACACCTCCTTCACATAATCCACATTTGCTATAAGGATTTCAAATGTTCTTCATTTGTTCTCTCTTGCACACCTGATCCTTCAATCATTGTATATCTCCTTGAAACTCTCAGATGAATCCCATAGTCTCCTTAAAGGATTATTTCTGATGAGCAGTGTATGGATACCTGACATGCATGAATTATTCTCTCGTGGTGATTGTTAAGGCTTTGAGAGGTTCACGCATGCACATTTCTTCAACATGAGTAGTGAACAACATGGGATGTAACTCAATATCATCTATCTCCTTTGATATCCATTGATCAACCTTCACATGTTGCACCTTGATCATCCTCATGCCCTTGTGCTTCTTCATTATCTTGCACATGTTCTCATACAGGTATGAATAATTCTCTAACTTATTCTACTTTCTACACCATGTGCATACTATATTCAGTTGAAAATCATGCTGGTAATGATCTAGGGACTCACAAGTATAATAATTATCACATGGAAATCTACTTCTATGTCCATGACCTCTTCTTCTATATCCTCTATGGAATCCACCTCCTTCATTGTTTTGTTCTTCAGAGGGATATATGTTTTGTACCTAAGAGCTTCTCGCAACTATGGTCTACCTTAATCCATTCTCACATGCATCATGAATTTTATCTACTAGCCAAAAATACTACATATCATGAGTATATGCATTGCAAATCTTGTAGTACACATATTCACTCTTCATAGTTGTGCACTTCTAGAAAGGATAATTCTATACATCATGGTCCAAGTGGAAAATATCACAACATTGTAACAACATGTGCACTGAACTGCATGGGAAACTATCCTTAGTGTGTCCTTTAACCTCACAATCTATTCCCTAAATACCAATTTAAGTCTCATGTGTGGAGTTAGTAGAGATAATCTCGAATCGCTTAGCCATAACTACTACATGTGCTTCCAAAAATGGGCTCACTCTAGTATAAACACTTCCAACTACTTCATCATGCAAAGATTCTTCCAAATCCTTGAGTATATTTGTGTATGTTTTATGAGATAAATCCCTATTAAATGGATTCAAAAATCTTCGAAAGAACCACTATGCATGGTGAATTGGATGAATATCATAAGACAATTTGGACAATATATTCTTAAAGCACATGTCATACTCCCTTACACTTTTATATAAAACCTGTTTGATATCCTTGAGTGCATTGATGCTATGTTGCTCAAACTCCAAAATGTGAAACTTATCCAATAATGTAGTTTGTAAAGCATTACAGCCCACCATAGTATAAAGTATAATTTGGGTCATACTTCCTTTACCAAATATGTGCATGCCATTGTAGCGTAGTGGAAAATTGAATTGCCTTTCTATCTGAAGTGACAATTCCCTTTGTGCACCATAGTAATTAAAACTTGTGCATTTTCTCTACTGCATGTTCTATACCCCTATACTCTAGTAGATGGAGTGACTTCTCAAAATAAACTAGAGGTAGTGGTTGTGGACCTTTTCTACCATATCCATATCCTAAAACTCTACTAGGATTCCTTTCATGTGGTGGTTGACCTAATCCTCTTGAGCCTCCCATGCCCCTTGTTCGAGGTTGCAGTCTAGTTGATGAAATTCCTTGTGTCCCAGTTGTAGTATTAAACTACACACCCAATGTCTACTCTATCAGAACACCTAAATAACTTCTTCCAATGGTGTGTGTGTCAATACTCTTTTTTGTCGATTTTCCTAAAAACAATCCTACGAGATTACTCCTAAACATTGATGCTTGTTGTGTGTTATCCCGTAAAATTGACAAGGGCAATTTTACCGATAACCATACCGAAAATTTTGTTTCGATCCCTCGTTAGGGATCCTTCGCGTTCGAAACGTTGTAAAATCCCTTCCCGGGAAATCTGGTTTTCGAACTTAGTCTTTTTGAGCCTTTTTTGGCTGGGCGCATGGATTTGCCTTGCAACACAAAGTTTTGGTGCGCCCACTTAAAAGCCTTTGGCACATGGTTTTCCATGTTAGCACATCTTTCGGTGTGCCAAAGGATGTTGAGTCTCTTTTGCGTGCGCCAAGGCGCATGCACCTTATTGTAAACATTGCTTTTGTTGCGCCACTTTTCGGTGCGCCAAAGGGCGCACATAATCTCGCTGCAACACAAAGTTTTGGTGCGCCAAAGGGCGCACATAACTTCATGTCGACAATGCATATGGTGCACCAAAGGGCACACGCTTTCCCCTGTCGACAGCAACTTTCATGCGCCATTTCAAAAGTGGTTGGCGCATTGATGACCAGTTTTTATATAAATATACGTGCGCGCCCAATGTCATTTTCATTCTTTTGCAAAGCACGTGATCGTTCTGGACTTGTCAGCCTCTGCTCCATCATTTTCATCGCCCTGTGGACCCGCTCTCCAAACTTTTGCTATATATCCAAGGTGAGAGGTTCTCCCTCTTCTCCGTTTTGTGCTTTCGGTTCTTTGAGTGTTCTTGGTCTGTGTTTTGGCTTGCTGGCCGGTTTTAAAATGAGATTATGATTAAGCTAGCTCCTCCCTTGTGCTGTCCTGTCTCATTTTCTTCTTCTTTTCCTCCTCCCTTCCCTCCCTCTTTCCATATCTGCTGGTAAAGAGTGTTGTTTTGAAAAGGCTTGGTCTGAAAATCTTTTTATGAAACCTTATATGTCCAAGAAACCTTTGAAATGGAGGAAAGAAAGAAAAGGTTTGAGCTATGAGTTTAGTTCTGTGGTGCACTGGCGTGCCTTGTTACACTAAAAATAGTTGCGCCCCTTTGGCGCATCTACCCGCCCTGTTACATGATCTAAACCCGCGCCAATGGCGCACCCATTTGTCATGCTGCATCTAGAACTCATGCGCCCTCAAGGCGCACCTTTCTCGCATGCTACAAGTGTCAATCCCGCGCCCCCTTAAAAGCCTTTGGCGCACCATTTATCCATGTTACATCCTGTCTCTATGCGCTAAAGGGCGCACCCAACTTCCATGCAACACAAGCCTTATTCGCGCAAGTATAAAGCTATAAAGGCGCGGGCGCACCCCCGATTGCAGTAACATGATGTTTTGTAAACCCTTTTGGCGCACGAAAAGTCAATGTTACAAGATCCATCCATGCGCCAAAGGGCGCACCGAATCCCAATGTAACACACAATTTTCATGCGCCCTGCTATAAAATGCAATCTGCTACATCCGTGCGCCATGCGCCTTTGGCGCCAGTATAACCTCTGCAACACTCTTTTTCTGTGCGCCTTATCCATTTGGCCTGCAACATGAAATTTTCATGCACCCTGCACCCTAAGCCTTAAAATCTCTAACTCTTTCTTCTACTAGCATTCCAATGGAAGATCAAATGACTAATTCAACTTTTGTGGATTGGGTCTCACTTCTTTTTCATGCAGATCAGCAACTGAGTTCGAAAGAACACATGTCTACGTCAAGCAAGAAGCCCACCAAACCAAGGGGAAAAGCTAAGCTGACAGAAGAAGAGATGAAATACAAATATCAGAGGGTCAGGATGCCCGAATCACAGGCTGAGTGCAGTATGGATGTCAGAGACTCAGAATTGGGTCACATTGACATGGAGGAATTCTGGGTTAGGACTCAGAAAGTTACAAGAAGTCCATGGATGGACAAGTTAATAGGTAGTGCCCTGCACTTCGCCGGAGGAATCCTCGTTAGCGCTGTCAACAATGAATTCATGATGGTGATTGCCCAATGTTACAACAAAGACACAAGATGTGTCGAAAATAGCAAGGGCAAGGTAGTCATAAACCTCACTGCCTGTCATTTTGAAATAATGCTTGGCATCCCTCACCATGGGAACTTCGTGGCTATTAGCCAATAAGAATGCATCAAGGCTTGGGAAGACAACGAAGACCAGTGCATGCAGTTGATGAATGAGGTCTACCTAAAGAACAAGAAGGTGGTGACCCGGTGGCCACAGACTATCCACCGAAGTGATTTCTCAGAGGAGCTCAGTGATACTATCACCTTCCTGAGCAGAGTCTTCGGGCTTTCAGATGCCCACTATTTCCATAAGTGGATGCTGCGGTACTTGGAGACAATGAATAAAAATTTACCCGATCAGAGACTTTTGCTGGGGTGAAATAATAAGCACCACCATCTCTGAGCAGCTACAACAGTTCGCCACAACAGGAGTGTTCCATATGAACTCCTATGTAGTCTACGCTGCAGCGTCGGCAAGGGATTATCCGGGGCTGAACCGAAGTGGAGTATGGCCTCAGGCCAAGATATTTGATTACTACCCAGAGCTGAGGCTGGAGAATAGCATCCAACATTTCACAAAAGTTAACGATGCATTCTTCTATCATGTCATCTGCCTACTGAGGCCAAACATGACTCATAGCCAGACGACCAAAAACATAGTGGCAGTCACAGAGAAATGGGGGGCCCTGTTCACCCAATTTCCCACGTTCACCTATCTGAGGGCTGCCAACTTCTTGGGAGAGCCAACCAGGCTACCAAGGTATGCTGGGTCTAAGCTGATTCTACTAGAACTGTCAAGGCAGCTGGTCACATACCATGAGAAGTGCCTCAAAAGAAAGAAGGGTGGAACTCCTTTCCCCCTCACAGTGGGCCGATACACATGCTCCACCCACCATAAGGCGAAGGAAATGTTCACAGAGCTGGAGCTACTCAACTTGAAGCATGACTTCCCAGCCAGGCCTACCTTCGACCCAAGAAGCTGCCTGCCAAAAGCGAAGCTCGATCCGATCCATGTCCCTCAAATTGAGGATATTTACATTGACGTTCTCCATGAGGCGGAACTCAGAAGAAAGGATCACTCTCGCTTGGCATTGGCGGAAATCATCCAATACGGAGTGGCCATTGTCCCCGAAGGCTTCCAGACTACGGAAGATGAAGTAGATAAGGTGTATAATGACACAGATGGGGACAATTGGCCCTTCCCGGCCATTGACAGGAACAAGGCTCCTCAAACAATTGAGGAGAGGGTCAAAGAGACTATGCGGAGAACAGAGCATTGGTGCCGCATGAACGGACTAATCTACCTAGGGGTAGATTTCACAACTTCCCCGTTGGGCAATGCACCTCCAAGGTCCAAGAAGCAGCTGAAAGGCAAAGGTGCAGAAGGTGAAACTAGCACCATTCAGGAAGAAGCCCCTGAAAGTCCTCTTCCCTCAGAGCCAGAACAGGTTATAACTCTGGATTCGAGGAAGAATTGACAGAGGATAGTCCTATACGCCCATCCACCCAGGATGTCGGCGTCGCTACAACTTCAGAGGTCCCTTCTATCCCTTCTTCTTCTCTTCCTTCCCCTCCTCGAGTGACTCAAACGACCACCCCTTTGGTCGTGTCCTCTGCCCCTTCTTCTACCCTTTCCCCTGCTTCTTCATCCATCTTCTCCTCCCTCGCTGATTTGTCTTCCTCTATTTCTTCCCTCATCTCCGAGCTCCCTTCCCTTCCTATGTCTTCTGCAGTTGCGGTTTCCCTTCCTCCCGTGGACACTTCTTCGGCTATTCTTTCAATGCCACCGCCGCGTGTCTCCACGTTTTTCCCCTCCTCTACCGTTACTGCCTCCCTCTCTGTCTCTGGTCCTTCTTCTATAGGACCAGCTTGGATCTCTCAGCAGCTGAGCCAACAAAAGAGGAAAGTCCCCATCGCTCCGATGGACTTTTCGGTCATTCCAGCTAAAGGAGCAAAGAAGCACAAGCCGGTTACACGCTTCTCGAAGAGCGCTGCAGGTGAGAGAGTCATGGAAATAGCGTACCCCGACCCCCTCAAAGAGAAAGAAGATCTGTCTCCGACAGATTTCACCAGTGACCCAAGTCACAATGGGGACATCCTCTGAAAGTCTCCAGGGGGAAGCTCTTTCCGCAGTTGATGCACTCTGCAAAAAGCTTCAGGAAACAAAGAGGAGAAAAGGGCTACTGAAGGAGCAGAACAAATACCTGCTTCAAGCCTTACAGAAGATGGGAAGTGCACCTCCCACAACTGCCGCCGAGACTCCTGAGCTGCTCAGTCAGGAGAAGATCAATGAGTATTCAAAGATCGGCGAGCAGGGTATGGCCGTTTCTGCTTGGAGGAGCCAAATCCTCAAGGATAGTGAAAGAGTAATCGCCGAGTATATCAGTTTATACCTAAACATCGGAAAGGTGAATAAGGAACTCCAAGCATTAGCAGGTCCGATATCAGAAGAGTTAGAGCATGCTAGACTCCAGCACGAGACCTTCCAACAAATGTTTGACTGTTCAGTCGAAGATCTGGTCAAGTTCGGAGTATTCGGCCATCCAAGGGCCCTCAACAAAACTATGTCCACTCTGGACTATCGGATAGATCAGCTGGAATTCGTTCTGGAAAAGATAGACAAGGTGAAGGAAGAGGCCCTGGATGCAATGCATCAAATGGAGAAAATTGTCCTCGCCATGACTCCAGGGTTGCTCTCTCCTTCCCTTACCTTGAGATCAGCTGATGACACTATCCGATTTTCAAGGAGATAGCTTCTCAAGGGACAGGGCCAGAGGTCACATTCGACACTGAATCTATCAACAACCTACTGGCCTGTAGGGACTTCATCGGGTTCCTTATCGAGGCAGGGAAAGATTATTCCAAAATCCCAGAAAAGCTCATAGATGAGCGGGAGACTTGCGAAGCAATCAGTGAACAGGCACAAGGATCCATCACAGGATCAATTTGGGCCGATGATTAGCAAGTTTTTGGAATACCGCGCTCAGTTCCACATATCATCTCCTAAGCAGCATCAGAAACAGGCAACCCCTTTTCGGCCGCAGGATGATGATGATGAGTAGCTTCTTCTTCTTCTTCTTCTTCTCTCTATTCTCCGACTTTCTTTTTGAAATGTCTAAAATGTGTTGATACAAATGATGACATCATCCATGTTGCATCATGGGATGATGTCATCCACCAAGTTGTCAAAGTCAACATGATTTTTAGATATTTTGTAAATATCTTTGTAAATAAGTGGTTGGCTCCATTTTGCCTTCTCTCTCCCTCATCTTCTATAAATATGGGAATACTTTTTGTATTCAGGAGGTGAACATTTTTTAGATAGAAATAGAAGTGAGGAGAGAAAGACTTTGAGCTTTCTTGTAACAGAAGAGAACAGTAATACAATTATTCAGACTTTGTGCTCAATAGCTGTGTTATACATTAGATCTTTCTTACGTTAGATCTGTATGTGTTTAATCTGTTGGATTCATATCTACTTTTCCGTCATTTGCTCATCAGTATTGCTTTGTTTATTTATGCAAGTAGGTTTGGCTCTGTTTACTACCAAACTGAAAACATAAATCTTCTGACCTTTCTGCTTTGGAATTCATTTCTTTTCTTCCTTCGGATCTGTTCTTTCTCTTCTCCCTCTTTCATTCCTTTCTTTTCGCAGCCTGAAACACTCTACTGGGATGAGATCCCAACCCCCGAAGGCAGAATCTGTGAGACTTGCATAGGTTCCTGCTAGTAGAAATAGCAATAAACCAGTTTCGCTTTGCTGTCTCAAAGAGGGGCTAAGCCCTGCACACTGTTGGCTCGTCTATCCATAGATCTGTCCACGTGACAGATTTTCGGACCAACATTGTGTTGCAATAAAGAGATTTTTCTAGTATGATTCACTTCCTTGATTCAACACAAAGTGATATGGATACATGTATCTTCCCGATTACCTAAACTACTATGCCCTTCAAATACCTTTGGATCTATAACACCAAGCACAAGGGATAGGTATCCAAATTGAGTCAGATGCATGCCCACAGTTATCATTATTTCTTCTAACACGCTCTTATCAAAATCTAATGGGGACTCTCTACTTCTCTTTCCCAAAGTTGGGAGGACCCTGATGTTGTGGCTCCTCATCTTTCACGAGAGATTCAAAAGCTTTACGAAGCCATCATTCTCCATGATTGCAATGTTACCTCAATTTCCCTCTCTTGAGCTTCATTATACTTGAGTCAACTAAATTCCCCTCTCCACCTATCTTCTTCTATGGCCACCATCTGTTCTCTATACCTGCTCCAACCTTTGTGCATTATGGGGATTTAGATAACCATAAGTAATATATCCAATCCTATTTCTACCATCAAGATCTTGATAACTAAAGGGATAACACATAAATAGGATCCTCTGGGCTCGCACAAGAACCTAAAATCATCCTCCTCTAGACAAAAAACATGGTAATTGCTTACTCCATTGTATAATTGTGTAATACACTATCCCACCAGCAATATATAGCTCTAGTCCAATATTCATCTACATCAGAAAGTGTCTGATAATATTTTTACATTCAAATCACTCGACCAAAGATACTGAGCTTTATTCGATGCGTACACTACCAACAAATGATACAATTCTCCTAGAAATAAGATGAATAAAGTCTCATATAAATCATGCTAAATATTATCTTCTACCCACTTATGCACATTAAATCCAAGTCAAGTGTTATAGCTATGTGAAAATTTATCTTCTCTCCATATTCAAACCCAGCTTTCAATACTCTTTAGAGACAATCATTACGCCATCTAAATGCAACATCCTAGAAGAATTGAATTAAAAAGAGGTCCCGACAACATAACCAAAATGTAGTCTTTATTTTCACCAAAACTCAATATGCACAAAACAGGTACCTCATTAGGTTCATAACTCAACACTCACCCGAAGCACACATAACTATGAGGTCCCTTGTTTGTGTTTTGTTGTCAATATGTTAGCATGTGTAGTTGTCATGATAATTAATCAAGTGTTCATTCATACAAACTTAATCAACTCATTCACATTATCTTGGAAACACATGTAATAAAGAAAAATAATAACCTTGACAATAATCAAGATAATCTGAACTGTTAAATTACCAAAATCTAACATATCAATAATAAGGATCCAACCACAATTATCCACTATTAAAGGAATTCACTACATATTGCAAGCTAGTTGAATATAGAACCAGTCATTATAGAGATGTGTAGACCTAGAAAGACAAACATCAAGCCCAAAGAGAAACATAACTCTGAAAACATACATGATCCCTAAAATAAGCCATTCATCAAGTATTTATAAGGGTGAGGACTTTCCCTTCACTACCCATGCACCCTCCTAATAATAGGAATTCCCAAAAATACACTACATGCGTGATTTTTCAATAACAACTAATAATAGATCACCCTATAGATAAGACTTTATTTAATCTTAATATTATCCATATCCTTGTGTTTTCTTTAATCCAAGATTTGCATGCACTTTTCCCAAAAATAGACTTTACTTAACCACCAAGTTTACATGCATTTCCTCTTTGCTATGATTAGTACTCCAAGTCTATTTGTAACATGTCTTCATAAATCATCTAATTCCTAAACTAATACCTATGTGTGTATATTCCCACGCTGTAACCCTTTTCAATCCATGTGCCCCCTTCTACACATCATCTTTAACCCTATGCATGCCTTCCTCCTATGCATTCAGTATGTTCCTTAGAATTTTCCTGAAAAACATATACCATTATCCCCATTACTTATTGGATCACCTCCAGGTATCCCTTCATTTTCTTCTATTTTTGGGTCACTTCTTGGTAACCCATTATCTTCTATCCTTGGGTCACCTCCAGGTAGCCCTTCATCTTCTTCTATTTTTTGGTCACCTCATAGTATCACATTATCTTCTATCCATGGGCCACATCCTACTATCCCATCATATTCTATCTATGGGAAACTTCCTAGCCCATTACCATCAATTCTTGGGCCACCCCTAGCTGATTTACTTCAATCCTTGGAACATATCCTCTTCATCCATCATATCATCCTTCTATTGATAGCTATGGAAATTCCATAATCATCCCTACCATTCCTATCATCAATCCCAAACATCTAATTTCTTCTCCCACTTATCGGGATAAAAAAACTCACGCATTAGCTTATAAGAAGCACTAAGAAATTCTTCATCAAGCCAAAATAAAAATCTAAGTAGATCTAAAGGTCCCAACAAATCAAAAACCCAAAAATATTAAAATCAACTACAATTCAAGAATACACACCAATGTAAATGCCAGGTATGGTGCAAAGTGCAAAAATCTATGGATAGGGAACTCAAGCTTCCACATAAAAAATCCATGTTCAAATATAATTCATAGTTACTTATCGAGTGTGAGCTCACAACAATCATCGATATTGGAGATAATATCACTCTTGATAAGAAAAAAATCCTAGTCTCCCTCATTAGATAAATCACAAACATTGTTGTTGGATCCTATCATGCGGTAGTGACATTGTTGGCCCAAATTTCCTAATCATTCATATTCATCTTCTTCTCTCTTTGTAGTTTTCCCTTCTCAAAACCATCAAAAATATTAAAAAATAAGAAAAAAAACATAAAAAAACATTAAAATCTTTTAAAAAAACAAAGGTAAAAGATCAAACATTGCAATCAGGTATTACATACACATGGATGTTCTTTATTTCCTTCTTCATATTCCTCTGTAAGTATCTTACCATGTTCATTCCCTCAATGATCTTTTGGTTAGTCTATTCCTACTCATTATGTGTCATTTATCTCTATGGTATCCGTTTGACCTTTGTATTTCCTCACCTTAGTAAATTAAAGAATGACTGGCCTCTTAGAAATCCTCTCACTATCACACATTTAATAAACTTGTTACGAAGAAATTTGGGTGTATTTTTTTTCACTATTTAATGGCATCATCACAATCACCCCCACATCCTTCCATCAAGCCATTAGTGGTTCTTAACCCCTTATTAAAAAAATTGAGAGAGCTGAAATATTTTTTAGAAAGAAAAATATCAATAAGAAAAATCAATGAAAAAGGATAAACTCTCTCTTGGCGTATTTACAGTATCTCTATCAGGGCTATGGACACCTGGCTAACAATAGAGAGATGTTGTGACTAGAATCAAATACATATTTTTTGAGGATATTGATGCCTGATTGGAAGCAAAGCAATTTACGTATCTCCTTTCACCATCCATTCACTAATCAAATTTCTAAATCAATCATTCCTACACATTGGCTAGTTTTTCCTCACTTTTTATATCTATCAAATCCTCACTTTAAGAGGTAATTAATTTCCACATGCACACATTGGATCTCTATGAGCAACAAGACTAGTATGTTACCAGGTGTTGTTTGGACCTTGTTTAGACTCTTTCTTTAATACTTATTTTGTCTCTTGATTTGTGCCTTTGGATAATCAATTTTTCATCACCAATATTCTAGCTACATTTTCCATATCCTTCCATACCATTCACACTTTTCTTTTTCTTCGTTCAGAACATCCATGTGTATAATATTTCCTTTTTATCATGTTTGGGGGAACTTTTGTCCCCTTTCAATAAAAAATATTCTACTTCTATCTATCATTTGTTTCTTTTCCAACTTGCATTAGGGGCATGTTCACTTCTTCCTATCTCTTCATTGGCTTGAGTTCATTGTCATTTTGACCTATCTTTCTTGGAATTAATTTGACATATTCTATTCTTGTATATATATATAGACTTTCCCCTTCTATATTCTCACCTCTCACTAGGGGAATATTTACATCTTCATTCTACCATACATAGCTTCGGAAAACATTCAAAAAACCCTAAAAATTCAGAAAATCCATAAAAAATCCAAAAATATTGGTAAAACCTTCAAAATCCCAAAAACATTGATAAATCTTGAAAATCCAAAAACATTGGTAAAAGATTCAAAAATCCAAAAACATTGATAAAAGATTCAAAAATCCAAAAACATTGGTACAACATCAAAAATCCAAAAACTTGGTAAAGTATCAAAACATCCTAAACATTCACACAACACAACATCCTTAAACATAGAAAACTATCCTAAAAAACATCTTACTTTATTGATTGCTTGTTCTAGTGCACGACATGTAGATAATTTTGATCTTCCTTCACTAACAAAGTTGGTTTTCTTATTATGTTTGTCTTCCCTTGCATATATCATTGCTTGATGAAGTTTCATAGTGCACGATTGATTTTTCATGAGAATTTTATTTCCTCCATCTATTCCCCTTGCTTGGGGAAATATTTTAATCCCTCTCGTATAACTCAAAAATTTGGGAATTGAATCTGGATAAGAAAAACATTGGTGGAACTTTCTTGAACGTTTTTTGTTTAAGTATTTTTGTTTTTTCTTGTTTGTTTATTGGTCTTCTTGTTTAATTTATCATACTACATTTTTGTATGTATTTTTCTTTAAGTCAGTCCTTTATCATGTAAAAAAATCAGTATTATGGATTTTCATATCATTATAAAAAACTTTTGTACGCTTATATCAAATAAATATCTACTTCCAAGCTAGATGGTACATTAGCTATATCACAATATTACCCTTCTCCATTCATCTTATCTTTCATTCCAAATAAATTTCTATCTATAATTTTCTTCCCTCCCCCTCCCTTATTTCTTCCTCATGAATGGGCATGAGATCTTGATTTCTAAATCAATTAAATTGAGTAGTAGTCAACCATACCTAGATCGAATTTTAGTTATTGCAATGTCTTATTATTCTTCTATGATCATTTTCTTCTTATTTTCGAGCATTAGTCGACCTCTTCTATCATCCCATTGACACTCAAGGGGGTAACATCACTCGTCCTACTAATTTTTCTTCTACTCCTTCAAATTGTCTAAAACTATCAACTATATTTGAAGTGGCACTATTCATGCTACACCACATAAAATATGGGCAAATGTAGATACCTAAATCTGAATACGCAGTTTTAATTACTAAAATTACACTAATTTTCCTAGTATATATTATTTCATTTTAATTAGTGATTTCTCACTAATTAGCTAACATTCCCATTTATTTCGATCAATTAATGACACTATGTTAATTAAATAGCCCTCCCTTCATCCTGAATGCCAATTAACGACACTTCATTACTTATAATCATCTTTTAATTAATTAATTAACCATTATTAATTAATTAAGCCTTTCAATCTTCTATTTAATCAATAAACCCTTTTATTGGTTGAATCCCCCTTTCAAATCCTTCAAATTCTACTGATTTCCTTCTAAATCATCTCCAAATGGATTTTGAAGCTTATCATGGTCTATTAATTAATCCTAGTTGATTATTTAAATCACCCCAAACTCCCATGAGTTGCTAATTTCTAATTAATCTCTTCTAATCATACTTATCCCTTTCTAATTCTACTTTCCCTTTATCCCACATTAACTATGTTACAAGATTGTCCCTAATCGGAAAGCTATATAAAAAAACCTAGTACACCTTGTCCAAATTTACACCATGTAGTTGTAAGAAATCCACATATGATAAGAAAATTTGAATATTGGAATTTTTATTAATCAAGAAAACCTTTCCATATTCTACTTGGCAATGAGTAGTAAGAGAAGAACCAAACACAAAAATTAAGACATATTGGTGAGATCTCTTCCTCTTCCACGGAGAATTTCCTTTTATCACACGTAGAAACGTTTGTCTCACTAAAGGAGTACCTAAAATTACAAAGAACATCTAAATATTAAATGATTAGTTTTGTATTTAATGTTCCTAATGTTTTATGCACTAGTTTAAGTGGTTCCTTTTTAGTTTTATCATGATGTTTATATTGTTTATTAACTAAGTTAGGAATATATTTGGTGTTATTTTCCTTTCATTAGATTATATTAATTCAATCACATGCATATAGTTATCATATGATGTATGATGCTTGGAACTATTCTCTACCAGTCCCATTGAGCCTCTTTAGGGCATCTACCTTTCATATTTCATTATATTGATGTTCTATCCTTGTAAAATCTACTACTTTCATTCATATTTCTAGTTTATACATTGTGGCATACTATCAATTTTTTTCTAACATGTTAATGGGTGTTTCATGTGTAGAATATTTCTAGCAGGCCTATCTCAAATAACGGTGAATTGAGTTTCTTGTATCTTGTCTATGATTGTGTCTTGATTTTTTTTTTTCTATGGGTTATGCCTAGTACTTGATTGCATGTTTTAATTCAATAGCATTGAAATCTTCAAGTGCCTTGCAACATACTGAGTGGTGTCTCATGTATTCAACTAGCTACTTGTAGTGTCATTTACCATGTTACTTTGTGTTTTGACTAGTTTCTATTACATGATGCCATGTTTGTTTGTGACTAAAAATTTCAGATAACCTTTCCCATTATTTTTAATGTGTCATGGTTGTTACTTTACACATTCACTATTCCACCTACAAGAGTTATATTTCATGTGTACATAAGTTTCATTTTTTCTCGTTTGGGTCGCACTCACTTTGGTTCATCTTATGCACCCCAAATTCATGAGGGAAGTAATCAATTGACTATTTCACCTTCTAAGTGGTTCAAAGAAGATACAAAAAAATCAAAACAAACTAGATCTAATAACAAGGTTTAGTATAAGACATGGGCTAAAATAAATTTAAGGTGATTTAGCAAAAATAGAATATGTTATGTTAAATCCTAATTATAGAGTCAAGTATTATAAATAAATGATAAAATAAAAATTTGACACAATTAATAAGCTAATAAAATATGAAAACCTTATTGAAAGAGAGAAGAGGAATGAATTAGCTGATTTATGCTCAATCTGAGACTAATGCAAACAACGAGAAGTACTGAATAGGAAGTGATCTGTGGGGTTATTGCTCTGGATAAATTATAGACTACATGAATACAACTAGACACAGATGTCAATGGTTGGATAGGGGTGCATGGATGCCGAAAACCTCTACCAGGTGCCTATGAGAGAGAAAATGGTAAGAACTTGATTTCTGGAGTGTCGCACAAGTGTCACAATTATTCAATTTTGATCACTTATGTGTCACAATATGATCACCAAGGTATCTATAACCTGTAAAACAAAGATTCACCTACAAAACTCAAAATACCACTTCAAAATAAAAAATAAAGATGAAATATGGGGATTCAGACTGACCCTGGTGGTCAACTAACATAGTGAACTTACAACTGAGCACTACACTACATCTCAAAATACATTTAGATCTTATGTGTGTGTGTAGAAATCATGCCCTAGGATGCCCTTATGTGAGTGCACATGATAGTGGGATATATAGATGTAGAAATGTAGATAGATGCGTGGATGGAATAAAGAAACCTCCCCTTCCTATCCAGTGTATGTAGAAAATGTAGTCTCTTGTTCCTTGAATGGAGGATAGATGGATGCCTTTGAGTCCTTTAGGATCCTTTTGAATGTAATATTAGGTGATAGTAATGATGCTTAGAGATTGGTCTTTTATTTTTATCACATAACTATGTATTTATATTATTCCCTTATTTGAATATTGTAATTGACAGCTAGAAGGCTGACCCATAAGAAAATAAGTAAGGTGGAAAGAGGTCAGGGGCACCAAAAGGGGACGAGGGTACATGGGCACTCAAATTCTGGCTGGGTGCTGGTGTCTGAAGTCATAAAAGATAAAAAAGTAAAGTACCGACTAGGATGTAGGATGTGTAAGACTAGATAGATAATGACAAACAAATACAAAATGCCAAATACAAACGTCAATTACTAGTTTTCTTTCTTAGGAATCATATGAATGCTAGTATGTGTTTATAGATGTATAAATGTACCTAAGTGCATAATTTTGTGTCAACATTTTCCCCCAGTTTATGTTACTAAGTGAATACTCGATAACATAAAGTAGATAAGATATGTGTATCTTTTGTTTTTTATAGAGTGTAATGGTGATAACGTGCCAAAGACATAAGTAAAGTGTGGAATGAGTGCAAAAAAGGAAGCATGGAAACTAGGAAAGGAAAGTGACTCTACAGGTGTATGCATATGTGTTGTACCTATTGCTACTGCATTTTGTTATTTTTTCTTGTTGAAGGTTGTTTCTTGTTGTGTATTAAGGATGGAGCTGCAAAAGAAGAGAAAATAAACAATCAAAGATGTGTATATTAAAAATTTGCATAAGTATGTAAAGCATGTGAAAACTATATAGTAGTAAATGGAAAGTGTGCACCTAATTAATGAAGAGTGAAAAGGATAGAAACTGTCTTAAAATATTATAGAAGAGTGATTTTTTTGGGTGATCTCATACCAAGAGAATTGTTTGGAAGATCTCATGCCAAATGCAAATTTTTTTTGGGTAATCTCTCACCAAGTGCGAGTTATTTGGGTGATCTCACGCCAAAGAGAAAGTGTTGGGGAGAGATGTCTAATGTTACTCTCCTTTCATGGCTCTTCCCTTATTATACACCACTATAGATGGTGTAATCCTAATTTTTCCCTGTTGTCCCTAATTTATTTCAAATGTAATGTTTGTTTTGATTGAAATGGAGATAGAATGCATTTTACTTGCTAAAGGACTATGCTTATACTATGAAAATACTGTGAACTGTGTTGAACTGTGAAGATTGTTGTGTGTACCTCCAAGACATTAGTTCCCAGGGAATGACATAGGTACCTAGGTGATCTTGTATAATCCCAAACACTAGAGTCTTTACTGTGTTGAGGACCCAAGTCAGATTCTGGCTTATTCTGAGCCTGCAGGATTGTTATGTTCCTATATTGTAGCTATGAGATGTTATATGGGGTGAATTATTCACCCAATGTATTCCACCCTCATTTGGGGTGCATGTGACATTGCTAGTTGTATGCTTCCCAAAGAGAAGAGTTAATGCTAAATTGAACTATATCCATGTAGGGGAAGGAATGTGCATGGTAAAAACCAAGGCACATACAAACGATATGAATAGTAAGATGTGTTAGTAGAAAAATTAGTAAACATGCAATAGAAAACAATGTAACAAGAATTTTTTCACTCAATATGGGCCATAAAATTGGGTTTCAAACATGATACATCACTCATAATATCACAAAACAATAAGGGCCAAAGAGGCCAAAGGCATACAACAAATGATCAAGAAAGACATATAGAAAATCTTGAAAAAAATGTCATACAATAGAAAACAATCGAAAGAAAAAATATAGCAGAAAGCCATGGTGGGATATAGTTCCTGCAAGGAAAATTCTGCACATAAAGCACCCGTTAGTATATTAGAAAGATAAGAAGTATGTCAAAGAGTTTATGTACTAATATAAAGTAGTGTGTTAAGGAGTATAAGTAGTAAATAATGATATAATAACACTTGTAATGTGTGAGAAAGTATATGCCCCCATGAGCCTCAGTGGGACTTGTAAGAGGTACAGTGTCAAGCATCATTGACACATGTAAGTATTTGTAACAAGTATGCATTCACAAATAGATAACAAGTGAACATTTATGTGTATATAGAAAAGATATATTGATATACTAATTATTTGTCTAGCGTGGGAAACAAAGTGTATATGTAAGTATAAAAAAAAAGAATAAAAAACAATCAAGATATGGAGTATGTTGTGTATGTGATGGAGTGTGATAGAATGGTACGTAAGGTAAATGTGAAAGGATAAATTTGAGCAAAATGAATGTGTATGAGATGAGGTTCATTTATTAAATACCCCTCAACAATCAAGAATGAACCATAGAACAAGAGTTTGTCATTGGGAAATGGTTTGAAATGTGCACTAGAAAGATAGAACATGAATCGCAGAGTGTAAAGTTTGACTGAGGTGAGGTTAATTTCAGATTCATACCCTCAACAGTCGAGTATGAATCATGGAACTAGAGTATGTCATAGGGTAATGTGTGATACAAGTGTGTGTACGATGATGTATAAGAGAGATGAGAAAGACGAGATGCAAAATATGTATGTGTGGAGACTAAAAATAAATAGTAAGGATTGAAGTGAGGGATAAAGTGTGATGCCCCACAAGTGTGTGATGATTAAAATAATCATGTAATATCATCTAAGTTTTCTTCATTTTCACGGTCAAATCCGAATGGATATGGATCAAAGAATTGATATGTAATAGTGTGAGGTTGGTCACATAGAGAGCCTTCCTGACATAAATTATACATGCCCATTGCATATTATTAATCAGTGAAAGGTGGTTGTGTATAACCATATGCATACCATCCAATGATATTTTGAGAAGGAGTCATGTCAAATAGAGATGGCCAAAAGGAATAGGAAATGTGACAACAATATGATTTGGATCTAGTGTGCCACCAATGTAATCAAGTCAAGACTGTCCAAGTTTGAATGGAGAGATGCGATAAGTGTGGGAAAATAATAATGATAAATGGAAGAGGTGAAGGCCATTAACAGAAGTGATGTGAACATATTCATTATAGAGAAGATTAGAGTGAGGCAGAGGAAGGATATCAGTAAGTTTGAAACCTAATTGAGCCATGTCATCATGTGTGCAGATAGTCTCAAAGCATGTGGGTTAGAATGAAATATAAGGTGAATAATAATTGTGAATGAAGAGATTGTATGTGAAGTTATCTAGGCACAAAGTATAATGGACATGAGGTGATGAAACAGATGATAAAATGTCGAAAGTATGTATTGTGCCTTGGAAAGGATACATGACATTAGTGGATGGAGGAAGCTTCTTAAATTGATATTCATCAAGGCCGGTAGCAACAAAGGTATATTGAAAGTAGGATATTTTGAGTTTATGGGGAATAAAGTTAAGATTGCACAATGTTTCATCATTAGTTCTATAATTTCATCCTCATCATCAAAATCATCAGTACTAGCATTATCTTCCTGTATAGTATCATCAAGAATATTGGTAGGAGTGGACTCAAATATAGACTTAAGACGAGTTGTGATAGGTGGAGAAGTAAAAACCATAGTAGTGGACATGGTGGGTGATATAATAGAAGTTATAGGGATAGGAATGGATAGAGTCGATGGATAAATATCAAAAGAAGAAGAAGTAGGAACACTAGGTTCACCAACATCATATGTACTAGCCTTGTGATATGGAATTGGATGAGATAGAGGAATGGGTATGATAATGATAGGATCTATGCAAAAAAAATTGAATGGCTTGGAATCCACAACAATAGTATGTTCATAACCATCATGTAAGAATTTAATGCACCAAAGAATTACATATGGAACAACATGCATAAACTGAATCTATGGTTTGCCAAGTAAGCAATTGTATTGAAATGTGGCGTCAATAATAAAGAAAACCATATGAACCATTTTAGGCCCAACCTTTAAAGGTAGGGTGATGATGCCTATGCATGTACGAGTGGTAGAATGATAACTACAAATTACTTGAGAATATTTGTTAATAACATTGATGGGAATGAAAATTTTCTTGAAGAGAGATAGAGAACATAGGTTTATAATAGAGCCATTATTAATGAGTACATGCTTGATGCAGATGGTACCAATAGTAGAAGTGATAAACAAAGGTGCAAATGGATCTTCAGTAGAGGAAGGAGGGATATCATCATCACTAAAAGATATGGAATTTATTAGAATTTTAAGAGAGTGAATGAGGTAATAAAATGCAACAGGTGAATTATTGTTCTTGATGTAAATAGAGTAAAGAGCAACCTCTAATGTGTGATGAAAATTGTGTGCTTTGCGCAATAGATCATAAAGAGATATTTTTTTTGGTGTATTCTTGATCTTCTCATTGATGTCATAACCCTTAGAATTAGTGGAAGTAACTTTAGAAGTGATATGTTGGATAGAAGAGGGTGGAGCCCTATGAGGATGAGTACGACGAGTAGTGACGACATTGATTTTTGGATCAGATATGAGAGTAAAAAAGTGAGAAGGATGCTAAGTATGAACTGACATAAAATCAAAAGAAGTATTAACAATACCAAAAAACTTGGTTAGAGTAAAAGAAGGATAAGAAGAATGATCCATAAATGCATAATAAGGAGATCAATTTTGATAGAATTTTAAAAGGTAGGGTTTGAATGATGGGTTCACGAAATGATTTAAAAAAATTAGAATATGTTACGTTAATTCCTAATTGAAGAGTCACATATAATAAATAAATTCTAAAATACATATTTTACACAAGAAATAAGCTAATAAAATATGAAACCCTAAGTGCAAGAGAGAGGAGGAATGACCTAGTGGATTTGTGCTCGATTAGTCTTGATTCATGAAATGATGTAGACTAGGAAAAATACTAAACAGTAAGTGATCTGTGACATTATTTATGCAAATAAATTATAGACTGCGGGAATATAATTGGAACTAGGAACCTGGGCGGTGAAAACCTCTACCAGGAACCTGTGACTACAAAAATGGTTAGAACCTGATTTCTAGAGTGTCACACAAGTGTTGTAATTATTTTCTTTTGGTCACTTATTTTTCACAATATGATCGTTGAGGTACCTGTAATATGTAAAACAAAGATTCACCTATAAAACCCACAATACCACATAAAACCTAAAAATGAAAGATGTAATATGTGGAGTCAAATTGACCCCCAAGACCACTTGAGAGTGAACTTACAACCGAGAACTACACTACATCTTAGAATCTATGAAGTTCTTGTGAATGTGTGTATAAATTGGGCCCTGGGATGCCCTTGTGTGAGTGCACTTGATAGTGGGCTAGCTAGATGTAGAAATGTAGATAGATGTGTGGATGGAATAAGGAAATATCCTCTTCCTATGCAATGTATGTAGAAAATTCACTCCCTTTAATGGATGCTATATGGATGCCTTTAAGTGATTTAGGAGACTTTTGAGTGCAAGCTTAGGTGATAGTAATGATTATTGGAGCTTGGTCCTTTATTTTGGTCACATAACTATGTATTTATATGATTCCCTTGTTTTAATTTTGTAATCAACAACTAGAAGGCCAACTCATAAGAAAATAAGATCCTAAAAGGATAAAAGAGACCCAAAAAGAATGAGTAAGGTAGAAAGAGGTAAAGGGTGACCATAGGGGATGAGGCCACCTGGGCGTTGGAGTCCTAGCTGGGCACTGGTATTTGAAGTCATAAAATATAAAAAGTAAAGTACGGAATGTGTTATAGGGTGTGCAAGACCAAATAGACAATAGAAAACAAAGACAATAGTCCTAAGACATGTAAATTACTATTTTTCTTTCTTATAAATGATATGAATTCTAGTATGTGTTTATGGACCTAGAAATGTACCCAAGTGCATAATTTTTTTTCCTACACAAGGATAAAAGCACCCAAATCATACAAGAGTGACGATCACTAGTTTCACTCATGGGAGGTTCTATTCTAGGTGTAGAAATAGGTATATTATAGGATAAACAAGTCTCTAGTGACAATATTTTCTAATTTCTAACAACATAGTCAATTATAGGTTACTATCAGGAACAACAAGAACAAAATCAGTAGTAAGTTATATATTTTGGTTAAGGGACCTAATAACTTTTCTTTCTCAAGATCATCCATGACTAGTTTCTATTGGGTTTGTGACCAAATGCATTGGAACTTATACTTGGGGAAACATTAATGGTTGGAGAGAAAATCTTATAACTCTTCTGATACTCTTCCCTTTGCAATAGGATACCTAAATCCTTATTTTGATGACATAATGTTTAAATCATCACTCTAGTGATAGGATGCCCAAATCCTTAGTTTAGCGATAAGACTTAAATCCTCAATTTGGTGAAAGGATGCCTAAATCCTCAACACTATTCCAATGATCTCTAAGGGAAATAATATACAAGAATAGTTGTATCTCTTCTCTCATGGAATACATGTGTATTTTATCCTTGATTCATTTGTATTTGTATTTTAATTTCATTTTATCATGAGAATTGACTATACTTATCTTCTTTTTTAGGTCCAACCTTACTCTAACAAAAGCTCCACATTCAAATGGAACAAGGAACAATCTCAATCATAATATGCTCCAAAAAAGGAAATATCTAATAAGGAATAGATGAAAACATAATTTATACTAGGTATGTAAGGTCACCCTGGTATCCTTATCCTCTTCTAGATTCCACGATACACATTTTATAATATCCATTCAGAACAATATCAACTACAATCCTCATTCGAAATGGTATCAAACACAATCCTCATTTGGCACGCTATCGGCTACAACTCCCTTTAACTATCCACAAGGTACATTTTTCTTATCTACTTAATGCTCTTAAATATTCATTCATGAACATAAAGTGGGACAAATTCATTCACTTTATATTTACATCACACCTCTAAGTATGTTTTTATATGCATGATTCCTAAGTAATAAATATAGACATTAACAACATATGGTTTTGATTTTTCATTGCTTTATCCTTTCTACACTCTTATTTTTTACCTTTCTTAAATGGTTACTTTACTTTTGGACATTGGATAACATATGACCCAACTTTTTATTTTTGTTATATCCTCCAAGAATACTGGACACTACCGCCCATTAAGGATAAGAGAACCCAGGTGCTACTGTCCCCTTTTCGTATTTTTATTTTTTCTCTCTCTTTTTCATGTTTGAAATGACACATTGTTTGTTATCTTTTCTAAATTACTGCTTATAACTTTGGTTCATATTTTTTACCTTGTTAATGAAGAAATTGAAACAAGAGAATTGAATATACATGAATTACTCATTATTATTAGAGGTAGCAAGGGATATCACTTACTATCTACAACTTGGGGAAAAATAACATTCAAGGGATGCATTTGAGCTACATTATTCATTACAGAGGAGGGTTTATTTCTGAATTCCATCTCGAACATCTCTCTTAGGGGAAAAGTAGTTGTAGCCCAATGTATTAGTACAATTGTTATAAGGTAAACCTAGCTTCAAGGTACAATAATCAATCACACACACATTAGTGCTACATAGAGTCTGAAATGTAGTGCAACACGCAGTGAAAATCATATTGGGGTGAGCACCAAGGTCAGTCCAAATAAAGAACATGCATTATTTATTTAAGATAATTTTTACTTTAGCGTTATGTGGGTAGCTAGGGTTTGTTTTACATATTTAGATGTAACAAGGAAACCCTATAATGAAGTGGATGTGATAAAGAGTAAAATTAAGAAGACAAGGTCAGACCTTGAGAAGATCATAACCAAAGATTTTACTAGGACCCCTAGTGCCTAATTCAATGTTATCCTAGAAAAATATTACATATGTATCAAAGACACATATGATAGTGGCATGGAAGAAGTGGGATTCTGGATAGGCATAGAAGGTTGATAGATTTGTTCCCTGAGGTTTTTCACCCAAAAAGGAAAAAGTTTGGGACTTTTTCGTTTTGATATACATGGGCTAAAAATAGGATGGAGTGTAGAGCACACAAGGAAAACAACAAGAAGGCTTATCAATGATGGAGAATATATTTTTAGATCAAGTGGAAGATCAAGAGACATGTAGTGGTAGAGATAATAATAGAATTGTATCTAAATTTAATTATAGATAGTCTATTATTAGGTAAATCTTGCATGCTTATTTAGTTACCTTTGTAGTGACGCATGACTATTTTGAGCATGCAACCTATTTTTAGAGTACATGGGAAGTGAAGGGAAATTACCCAACCCTATATATATGTATTGGTTTGCATAGTTTTGGTATCACTAGATATATCAGAGTTATGTTACTTGTATGTTTGTGCGCATGATTTTTTGATGATACTTATGGTGTATTCAGCTTATGTTCTTTGTCATCATTTAATATAATGGATAATTATGGATGGATATTGATTTTAGATGTCTCTATTCATGGTACTTGTATGGTGGATCTAATCTTAATTATTATATGAACCTTTATGTTCTTATTATGTGCATTTCCAAATTGAGCTCCTGCATCTAATTGTTAGAATGGAGTATGCACTTTGAGTGTGGCTATTATGAACATGCAAGATAGAACCCTCATAAGACAGTAATAAAGACGGACCTAGTACCTTTATGTGCTTCAAGTGAGCATTTAGATTCATCTAGATGAAATGCTAGCATGCCTAGGGTTTTGAGTGGGAAAATAAGACTAAATTTTGGTTCCAGTGTTGGGACCTCTTTTCAAACTGTTTACAACGATGTTACAAGATGATGGAATATAAATTGAATGTTTTGGTCATTGAAGATTGGGTGATTAATGAAAAATATCAGTTTGTATGAAGATATGGTTCCAGGCCTGATTTCAATGCATGTGCATGAATTGAAGAACATTTTATCATGATATTTATGAGACGTTATTTTTTTGATTTCCAATAGAGTTGTATGAGCATTTTTCCACATGTGATCAGAGAAAATATAGAGTTACAGACCAAGGATTTGGACGCAGAAAGATTATCATGCTTTGTTTTGATGTAGATGAACCTTAGATGTGTGATGTAGATCATTGGTTAACCAGTGTTGTGCATATTTATACTTTAGAGTATGTTTTGTTTAAATAATCTTGTCTAAAAGTTACTGAGTTTGAATTATTTTGCGATCCCAAAGGATCCTACATTCGTGATATTCCTTTCTCCATTAAGATCCTAATGGTGGTGCTAAGTTTATAGCACCTACATATGGATATCTAAACATACCACTACACGTAGGGGGAGGAACAGTTATGGTGATAGATGGAGGACCTGGAAGAAACAATTGAAAGAGAAGAAAGGTGGCTTAAGTATAATGAAGTGTAGGAGATGGAATTGATGAAGCATCGTGATATTTAGGAGTCTATGGAGTTGCGGAGGATGATGTCTCATGAAGGATTTGAAGATCATGTGGAATACATGGAGTCGGAGCATCGGTCTCTCCCCACTTAGGCAAATGCAGTAGAGTATCCTCTTCAACTTCTAATGAGAGCACATTTGATGAGGAATGACTAAGGACCGCAGACACACATCTATTCCCACCTGGCGCCCTAGCCCTTGCATTTTGTGTTCGAGTTTAGGAAGTAACTATTAATAAACAGGGGAGTGTAGGTAGTCCAGTGGCTTCAGGTAGATATCATTTTCCTTTTAATACAAAAGTACATCAGAAAACACATTTATTTACGACAATAAAAACATCAACTTTATTATTTGGAGGCCTGATTGGAGGAATATTTTCTAGCACATCATCAGGACAGAGTATGGGTATGCAGAACATTAGGAACATGTTTATACTACAACTTCACAGATTATGTGAGATCAGTTTAGTACTACTGTTGGGATGTAAGGAAGTGCATCCAATGGTATGGTGCCTATTACTAAAGGATTAGGTAGATTAGGAAGGTCAAGATTAAATGGATCAGGTCACCATGTTTCACTTGGAATGTTTCGTTCCTTTTAGAAACAGATAAGGTTAGGGACTAGGAGGAATACCTGTAGAATGTCGAGATGGTGTGCGCGTACCGTAGAGAAAGATCAGGATGACTGCGAAGAACTCCTTTTTGTCTTGGAAGGACTACTTGCAAATAAGAACACAAGACCACAAGATTTTGATTAGACAATAAATGAGGAAACTGCCTTGGGCCTAGGAAATATAAAACTTCCTTTCGAAGGTGGTCAGTTTCCCTGCTAATATGAATTAACACAAAGACTGTAAAATATCAATTAAGTTGTTTCGTTGAACTGGGTAGGGGAAAGGCTGGTTTTCTGGTTTTGATCAGAGGAACCGATGTCAGTTACTAATAACCGATGCCGGTTACTAATAACCGATACTGGTGGGTTCTAGGATCTTCTTGGTAGCTATGGTGTTTGTAAGGCTAGTTTATGGATGATATTAGGAAATGAGATGATGAGAGGTAAAAGAATGACGGTTAGATGTAATGGCACGTTGGGTAGTGGATTCAGAGACAGATTTGGGAGGACTGTGATTCAAAGAGCATAAGAAATGTTATAACAGAGGACATGCAAGATGTGACTTACTGATTTTGACAAAGATGCAAGGTGATCTCCTTTGCTGTAAACACTTCTGGTTTCTTCACTCGTCTCTACTCGGTCAAGTGAAGATCTGGACTCTGTTCCTCGCTCCCAATGATCTTTGTTGATTCAAAAATCCTTTCCTCTGATCCCAAAATGAAATTTTGGTTCGTTGTTTTGGTTTGGGGAGCCCATTTACAGGGAACCGATGGTGGTTGCGTAACCGACGGTGGTCGAGTAGGAACCGGCATCGGTAAGGAAAAAGTAGGCTATTTTTAGTAAAATAGCCCACCTTCCCTGCTTTTCTCCCGAGAGATCAGTTGTGGGCTTGGTCAAGTGACTAGAAGGTCGGTTTTGGGTGCGAGAAAGGGGTCATTAGTTATGGGTGTAGGTGTAGACCAAGTTTTAGGTTTTAATTAGGTTAGTTTAGGATTAGGGCTAGGTCATGATGAGGTGGCAAAATGAGGTGGCAGGTGAGGTGATGGGGATTTATCAATTACAAGGTAATTAATAAATAATTGTGTAAGGTTTAGGTAATGAGGTTAGGTTGTGAAATGGGATGCGGGTCACAAGGGGTCGTAAGACACGAATTTGGTGTCTACATTAGCCCCTTATTGTCGTGCAGCTTGTTCTGTAAAGCTGCGCGGACAATAATATGAAGTGGTTTCTCATGTTAAGGATATAGGTAATCCCCCTCAAATCTATCACATATTGAGTGAACGGGAAATCAGGGATAGGGTTGATAAAGGGTACATGTTGTAGAGAGGATGGTAAGGTGGTGGGGTAGGTCCAAGGAAGCAGACGCATGTTGAAATGCAATAGTACGACTAGGGTACATGATTTGACGAGCAAACCAGCAATGTATAGGCAAAGGTCGATAGTTTATCCAAACAAGGGTGATATAATCCTGGTATCCAAGGCATAGGAAGTAGCTCCAGGGTATATAACAGGTAAGGTACAGGAACGTTTAGGCATGTTCGGCAGTACCAAATGGTTGGTTTGGTTGAGATAAACGTCACGGTCTAGGTCTAGGAAAAGTTGGTCGACAGATCAAGTCAAGGACCCTAATCATGCTAAAACACGAACAGGGGAGCTCGATTGGACAAAAAAACTACAGAATGGGTGGATAAGAGTGTATGTTGGTGATGTTGGGTAAGGTATGGAAGTAGTACGGCCTTGGGTCGGGCCAAATGGTTGGGGTGCGGCCTTGGGTCGGGCCGGATGGGTAGGTTAAGGCCTTTGGTCGGGCCAAATAGTTGGGTGGAGGCTTTGGGTCGGGCCAAATGGGTAGGGTGAGGCCTTGGGTTGGGCCAAATGGGTTAGGGGGAGGCCTTGGGTCGGGCCAAATGGGTAGGGCGAGGCCTTGGATCGGGCCAAATGGGTAGGGGCGAGGCCTTGGGTCGGGCCAAATAGGCGAGGTTGGGCCAAATGGGTAGGGCGAGGCCTTGGGTCGGGCCAAATGGGTAGGGCGAAGCCTTGGATCGGGCCAAATGGGTAGGGCGAGGCCTTGGGTCGGGCCAAATGGGTAGGGCAAATTGGGTCGTTCATCAAATGTGGATATAGGCGAGGCCTATGGGTCGGGTAAAATGGGTAAACAAATGGTGTTCATCAAAGGTGGATATAGGGATATGTGGGTAAAAAGGGGGCAAATGGTAAATAGGGGCAAAAAATATTGGGGGAAAGTTGGCAGAAAAAACCGATGTCGATTCTACATGACCGATATCAGTTAAGGGACTGATACCGGTTCATTAGGGCAAAATGAAACCGATATCGGTTATGGGCGGAAAACCTATAAAAAGAAAAATACGGCTTGTCATTATCACTTTGTTATTTTGAAAACCAAATTGACTTGTCTGACATGGAGAGTTGAGATTGGAGGTTTATTGAGTGAGGTGGAGCTATTTTGCTGGAGGAGTGAGTTGTTTGCGGGCCCGTGTGAGGAGGCGGGCAGTGGTTGATTGGCTGGGGACCCAACAGATCAGAATTAGAGCCATGGTATAGGCAGGAGGAGCAGGAGGGGTTGGACCAGCTGGACTACCACCACCCATCCCACCACGATGACGTGTCGTCGTACGGGTAGGCTCGGAACTCTTTATTTTGTGCATTTGAATGGTATTAAGCGAAATTGGGGGTTTGGGTAGGAATTTGCATTTTTTAGGAAATAATGAGTAAATTGACGTAATTTGAAAAACGAAGAGGATAGATGGGTAAAATAGGGTAAGTCGGCTGGGTGGGTAGGGTTTTATGGTGTTTGGGTGGGTAGATAAGTAGAAAATGGAAAAAATGTAAGTTGGGGGGCCGCGCGGGGGTTCGTCTCTGGGAAAATACAGCGACCGATGTCGGTTGCTAAGCGACCGACATCGGTCGCAATTTTTTTGGGCAGGGTGCGTTGGGCTTGACCGGCGTCGGTCGTATATCGGCCGGCGTCGGTTGGAATTTGTTTTTTTTGTTTTGTTTTGAGTGCATTTATTTTGTTTTGGTTTTGGTTTTGTTTTGTTTGGGGTGTTGGTTGCGGGGTGTGTGTGGGTTTGTTTGGGTTGGGTATGGTGTGGGTTTGGTTTGGGTTGGTATGGGTGGGATGGGTTTGGGTTGGGTTTGTATGGGTTGGGTGGGTTTGGGTGTTGGGTGGGGTGGGGTTTGGGTGTTGGGTGGGGTGGGGTTTGGTTTTGTTTTGTTTTGGGGTTGGGTGGGTTTGGAATTTTTTTGTTTTGGGGTTGGGTGGGTTTGGATTTGGGTAGATTTTGGGCTTTGGGTCGGGTAGGGGTTTGGGTGGGGTGGGTGTTGGGTGGGGTGGGTTGGGTTTGGGCTGGTTTTGTGACATTGTTATATATGTATCTGATGAGTTGGATCCAAATGATGTATAGATTGATAGTTTGTTGATATCCTTAGTTGATGGTTTGTTTGTTTTTGTAAAATAGATGATGTTAATGAACTTGTAATGATATGTGTGGTGGATGGACAAATATGGATAATGGTGTTGTGATGCAGGAAAAGAGGCAGGCGCGACAAAAATTAGGTAAAAAATGAAGAATAGAACCATGAAAAAGATAGAAAAGAACCATGTTGTAAAAAGATAGGTCTATAACCGATATCGGTTAGGTAACCGACGTCGGTAGATAGTAGACCGATATCGGTTACATAACCGATACCGGTTATTTAGGTATGAGCTTTTCTAAAAATAAAAAAGCTAGGGTGGCAACTTAAGTTCTAATTTTGAGAGCCATGCAAGAAGTTAAATACGCGAACGCGACGCTTTTTGATGACTGAGACAGGTAATTGCATGAGAAATTTGAGTGATAAGGAGAAAAGAGATAGGGAAAGTGAATGTGTTCTGAGATTCAGAAGGCAGAAAGGTGAATTTGAAGAGGGTGGTGATCATGGCAGAACGAGGAGAAGCATCCAGCAGGCAGGGATGAGAGGGAAGACAAGGGCCACCTCAAGCTGCTGCAACTCCAGAGGTAAATGTTTTGGTTGTGATTTGATTTCTGCATGTTTTGTGAATAAGATGGGGGAGAGTATGTGGGTAGATATGAGAAAGAAAAGATGATAACAAGGGTTATAAATGAGGTGAGTGTTACGTGGTAGGTAATCAAGGGTTTCGGGTATGTCTGTGTATACAGAGAGGAATAAACGAGCAATATTGTCGTAGGTGGTTGTTTAGGCAAGGTGTATGAGCAATTTATGTCGTAGGTGGTTGTTTAGGCAAGGATGTATGAAAGTAACAGTGACCGATAGGTTATATACCGGTATCGGTTACTCAACCAGTACTGGTTAGCTATAAACGATACTGGTTGCTGTAGGAATTTCCAGAATTTGAGAAAAAACCTGGGGGGATTTGAGGAATTGAATGGTTATTTGTTATTTGGATGTATGCAGGCAGAGGCAGGGTTGAGGATGAATGATAGTGTACCAGCGCTGTTGTCACGAATCCGAGCGGATGTAACGCCGGCTGAATGGACACTGATAAATCGTTTGGGGTTAAGTGGAATCTGCTATTATTCACGAATCGCACGTAACCATGCTATGTTACAGGCGTTGATTGAAAGATGGAATCCCGAGACAAATATCTTTTATCTGCCAACAAGGGAGATGACAGTAACATTGGAAGATGTGTTCCGTATTTTGAGACTCCCTATTACAGGAGAACCAGTATATCAGGCACTACCTAGTGCGGCACGGGGAGCGATAACAGCAGTATTTGGTCCATACGCACAAGATTTGACACAGCGAGGTTTATCATTTACGTATGGGGTAATGTATGCAGCACACCCTGAGGAGACAAGGTTAGCAGTGATATTAATGATAGTGGTAGGGTATTATGCATTACCAAGGGCAGAAGGGGGAAGATTTCCAAAGGCATTGATGTGTGTTATCTTGGGAGATGATAGAAAGGAACGTGACTTTTGCATGGGCACCTTGCATATTTGGCGGAGTTATAAAGGGGTTTATGGGCCTGCAGGCGAAATCACAGGACGACACTGGATTGCTCATACTTATTACACTGTTGGGCCTATGAGCACATTGTTTGTGTGCGACCAGTAGGCCGATCCATCCAATCAGGAGAAACCGGAGTACAGAGGTTGGGATTCAGATGATGGGTCCAAACAGAACAAGAGGCAAGATCCCAGGCCGTGATGGGTAACATTGAGTATTACAGGCAGGTATGGGAGAGGGTGATGATTGCTGATATCTGTTGGCGGCCTTACGGGAACTATATGGTAACAGAGAATATAGCTGAGGAGTTGAGGGGTGTAGAGCGATTGAGGTGGATCGTAGGGCACAGGCCAGGTGAGTATGAGAGGATTCCTCTAGATCGCGTGAGGTAACAATTTGGATTTGTGCAGGATATACCCCAGGCTTATAGACCATATATGAGGATCAACCACAGCCGGCTTATAGACGAGGATCGACGCCGAGGCAACATTCTCACCTCCCCGGCCAACACCTCAAGAAGGGCCCGAGGAGATAGCAGCCGATCGCAGTGTAATGGATGCCAGAATGACAGAGGCCTATAGGTTATGGTGGGTAACAGAGCTGTGAGGTGTACATGATCATCCTGACATAGCGGTGATTACAGCAGAGAGGGATTGGCTGCAGCGTTTGGTTCAGTAGCTCCAAACGCAGGTGAATGAGACAAGAGGATTGTTAGCGGTTGAGGAGTCACGAGCAGCGAGACTAGAGGCTGGATTCCTCCATGCGAGAGGGCACATTCATATGTTACAGGAGAGATTGGCGGATCAGTGGGGTCGGTACCAATAGCCGTGGTACCTTTGAGGACAGAGAGGCCCGGCGAGAGGCGTCACGATCACGATCATCACCTGGGTCAGAATGAGGCGTGAGCGTCTAAATAAATGCTAGCAAGGTATAAGAATAAATAAGAGTACCGACCTGCGTGTTCGATGATAGAGAAGATGTATTGGTTTAACATCTAAATAAAACAAGATATGTATGTTGATTTGAGTTATACATAATAAGAATGTTTGCGTTGTGATTTTTGGTGTTTTGAAAAAGGATAAAGAGGAATGTGATTAAATAGAAATACACAAAAATATTTATATTTACAACACATGATAAGTTCTGGTAGGGGATGGTCGAGCTAACCTTGGGAGACCCCATGTCTCCGAAGTGCTGCCTACATAGCCCATTGCACAAAGCAAGGAGGGGCCTCAGACCGATGTAGTTCTCCCTTAGGACCAGGGAGAGGTGAATTTAGGCAATTTGGTTGTGGTTAGGCAATTTGTCGTTTGGTAAAAATTTGATGTTGGTAGGGTAATGTTGTTGGTGTTGGTAGGATAATGTTGTTGGTGTTGGTAGGATAATGTTGTTGGTGTAGGTATAGGTGAAGCAAAAGTTAGCATACCAAGTAGTAGGGAAGCGTGTCCTGATTAAGATCAACACACAATCCTAGATGCGAGGCAAAGCAGAAAGAGTGCTCTGTAGGTGAAAAGAGCTAAACAAACCACACAACGTAGAACGAGCTTGAAGCCCTAGGTACCGTGCATAGACAAGAAGTCAATAGGTGAAAAGAGTTGTATGATCACAATATATCAGGTGTACGTTACGTCCCTTGAGTTGAAACAAACGGTGAGGTGAGGTGGATGATATAGCTGAGGTACAGAGAACTTGTTACAAAGTGAGTGTTCTGACGAAAGAGAACCTACCCTAAATAGACAAGTCCATGACCCAAAAAGTTCTTTTGAATGAGGATTTTATTTGACTGAATATAGACTGATCGATGCGGGAAGTCTACAAGGGATATTGATTGTACTATTCTTGAGGTCTTTACAAAGCTGATCAATGCGAGAAGCTGCTGATAAAAGGCTTACTGTGTATAGCTATCCTTCAGGGGAGCAGTCTATTTATCGTAGCAGATATGATTTTAGTGCATAGCTGTCCTTCGGGGGAGCAGTCTATTTATAGTAGCAGCAATAGTTCGACATATAGCTGTCCTTCAAGGGAGCAGTCTATATTTAATTTAGATGACTAGATGTTCTTTTGGCGTGAAGCATCTAGTTTAGTAGGAAGTTTGACTCAGGAAAATCCCATAAGAATACGGCTTATTTTAATACTTTGAAGTCATGGACTAGACTAAAAAGGGGAAGGCATCATCAAGGGGAGGTGAGGAGTGATTTTGATTTTATTTTGAGATATAGAAAACAAAGTGTATGTAGCGGTAAATGAGCTCAAGGGACGAGCAGTAGGTAGATAAGAAGTGATATAACACTAGATTCAATAGTAGAATGGTCGAAGATGCAAGGCATTAAGGGGTTCAGGCTCAGGTTTACCGTTAAGCAAAGCTAAACGATAAGTGCCTGATCCATAGGTGTGAGTGATTATATAAGGCCCAATCCAATTGGGAGCAAATTTTCCATGTTTGCTCTTTTCTAGTTTGGTGACATGTTGATTCTCTTTGAGGACAAGATCACCAACCTTAAAGATACGCTCATGAAGTCGCTTATCATAAGCACGCTTGATGCGTTTTTGATAGATTTGGAGGTGATCAAGAGCTGTAAGACGACGTTCGTCAAGAAGCTCCAATTGGGCTAACCGTTCTTGGCGGAAATCATCGTTGGTGAGAATATCCTGAAGGGATATTCTGAGGGAGGTTATTTGTATTTCGAGAGGCAAGACGGCCTCGGTACCATATACCAAAGAAAAAGGTGTAGCGTTAGTAGAGGTATGAATGCTAGTACGATAAGCCCAAAGGGCAAAGGGAATGTGATCGTGCCAATTTCTTCCGGATTCATTGACAACTTTCATGAGGATTTTGGTTAGGGTTTTATTAGAAGATTCAGCCTAACCATTGGCCTGCGGATAGTAAGGCGATGAGAAACTAAGTTTGATACCAAAGTTATCACAAAGGTCTTGTAACAACTTGTTTTTAAAAGATTTACCATTATCTGTTATTAGGTGATGAGGAATACCAAAACGACAGATAATGTGATGGTTAATGAATTCGACAATTTTTTCTTTTTTGATTGAAATGAGTGGAATGGCCTCCACCCATTTTGTGTAATATTCGGTTGCTGTGATTATCCAACGGTGACGTTGTGAAGAGGTCGGGTGAATCTCTCCAATAAGGTCTAAACCCCATTGTGAGAAAGGCCAAAGATCTCGTGCGACCTGCAGCGGATGGCTAGGAGTATGTTGAAGGTTGGCATGTTGTTGACACATAACACAACGCTTAACATATTCGTAGCAGTCGTTATTAAGAGTAGGCCAATAATAACCTAGGTGAAGGATTCATTTAGCCATGGCAAGGCCACTAAAATGTCCACCACAAATCCCATCATGGACTTGTTGGATGGTATAGGTAACCTCCGCGCCGGTTAGACAACAAAGGAGGATGCCATCAAAGCCACGTTTATAGAGGAGTCCCCCCATGACAACATAACGAGAAACGCTTTTAAGAAAAGCACGTTTACCAGTACTAGTAAGGTCAGAAGGGGAGAACAGAGGTTGTAAGGTAGTCATGGAATTGGTGATACCAAGTATCCGGCGAGTTAGCAGACACAGTATTTATCGTACAAACAACCGGGGCTGAATAGGATGGGGCAAAGAGTTGTTGGACCACGACGAATAATTTAGAGTCAGTTGATGAAGCTGGAATTTGCGAGGCTAAGCAAGCCATAGTATCCGCAAATTTATTAGTAGAGCGGGGAATGGTTTGGATAGAATAGTGAGTAAATAAGGCCAGAAGTGAATCCACGTAGTGTTTGTACTTCTGAAGTTCCTCATTTTTACATTGGTAGATGCCCATAACTTGATTGACTACCAATTGAGAGTCACCAAAGATATTGATAGATTTGATACCTAAGTGTATCGCAACTTGGAGACCCAGAACAAGGGCCTCATATTCCATTGTATTATTAGTGCAGGGGAAATCAAGCCGGAATGAAAGAGGCATAGGTTCAGCGTCAAGAGGGATGAGAACAACGCCGGCTCCTCCGCCGCGCTGGCATTTAGATCCATCGAAGAAGAGGGTCATTTGATACGACTCTTCCCCAAGTGAAAGAGTGGCGATGAGTTCGTCGAGGAATGTAAAATTGGTAAATTGTTCCCCAGGTAAAGGGGCCTCCGCAAGTTGGTCTGCAAGAGTTTGTCCTTTGATTGACTTCTGTTGTATAAACTCAAGGTCGAGGTCAGCGAGGAGCATGAGCCATCAAGCGATGCGTTGGTTTAGATGTGGTTTGGCGTACATATAATGAATGGGGTCCGTGTTGGTGATGACAAAAGTTTTGTGATTCAGGAGGTAATGTCGGAGTTTGGTAGCTACGAATGATAGGGCTAGGCACAATTTTTCTACATGTGTATACCTAGTCTCGTAATCCACGAGGGTACGACTTATATAATAAACAGCCTGTTCTCGACGCGCCGAGTCCCGATGTGTAAGCATAGATCCTATAGCATGGTCAGTGGCGGAAAGATAAAGGTAGAAAGGGCGGTCGTCCTGGGGTGGGATAAGCACGGGTGGCTGCAAGAGATAATATTTGAGAGCTTCGAAGGCTTGGTGACACTCCTCACTCCATTGAAAGGCAACGTCCTTTTTAAGAAGGTGATGAAAAGGGTGACATCGATCCGAGAGTTGGGAGATGAAACGCCGGATGGATTGAAGTTTACCCTGCAAACTACGCAATTGTTTGAGGTTTTTGGGTGGAGGCATTTCTAGGATAGCTTTTACTTTAGATGGATCGACCTCAATGCCATGCAAAGAGACGATAAAACCAAGAAGTTTCCCCGAAAGGGCACCAAAGACACATTTCTTTGGTTGAAGACGAACATAATATTGCAACAGGTAATCGAAAATAATGTTTAAAACATCGAGATGTTCACTGCGATGTTTAGACTTGCCAATAAGATCGTCGACATAATCTTCAAGGATAGTGTGCATAATGTCATGAAAAATGTAGGTCATAGCCCGCTGATAGGTTGCACCAGCATTCTTAAGGCCAAATGGCATTACACGGTAACAGAAGGTTCCCCAAGGAGTTATGAAAGCGGTCTTATGTTGATCGGAAGGGGTGCGACCAAAATTTTATTGTATCCTGAAAATCCATCCATGAGAGAAAGCATTTCATGGCCCGCAGTGAGATCAACAAGTTGATCAATACTTGGGAGGGGGAAAGTCATCCTTAGGGCAAGCGAGGTTAAGATCCCGGAAATCCATGCATATCCGAAGTCCCCCCATTGCTTTAGTGACAGGTACGATGTTAGAAATCCATTGAGGATAGTCAATAGGCAAGATGAAGGAAACAGAGAGAAGTCGTTGAAGCTCTTCCTTGACCAAGAGGGCAATGCGTGGATGTATTTTTCTCAGTTTTTGTTTGACTGGTTTGGAATCGAGGTTTAGGGTGATGTTATGGATGGAAATGGTAGGATCAATTCCTGGCATGTTAGCGTAGGACCAAGCGAAAGCTTGATTGCAGGTACGGAGAAAGGTAGTAAAGGCGGCTTGTTCTGATGTGTTAAGGGATTGTCTGATCTTCACTATGTGAGGATCCTCCTCCGTGTGGATGTTGATTTCTATAGTAGATTCGTTCAGCATGGTTTGGGTTTCAGATGGTAAGGCTCGTTGAATATAAGAATCATCCGCGCCAAGGTAAGTGAGGATGGATTCGTCATCCTGACACTCAACAACATTAATCAAAGGAGAATCCTCTTCAATCATGTCTGAATACAAAAGGGGCAAAGAAGATGGGTCCTCATTATCGCGTTGATAAGTGAGAGGACCTATGAAGATGGCATTTATGAAAAAAAAAAGTTAGGAGGGATAGATTCAGGGTCTATAGATTCTGTGGGTGATGATGGCAAAGTGGGTGATGATGGTTTGGTAGGGGTGACGTCGTCTTCTTCCAGAATACAGCTGACACAAGGTGTCTCCTCTGTAGGTGTTTCAGGAAAACCGAGACCACTGCGATCATTATGTTTGCGGGTAGTCACGGGAATGAATGTATGTCAGCCTTGTTCGTAAAGACCAAAACCAAAGCCTTTCCAAGCACAGCGAGTCAAGAAGGTGAGGGCGAAACGACGATTTGTCAAATATTGAAAATCGGATTGGAAGGGGACCACACCAAGAGGAGGTTCAGGGGGTAATGGAGGATGCGTCAACACCCCCATACGTTAGGTTGGTGTGGCAATGGGGTGGTCCATAAGATATTACCTCCCCCACGCGACAGTCGTAGGTGGGATGTGCATGTAATTGTCCGTACTCCTGCGGGGTAGGGAAAGAACTAACGTTATATAGGCGGTACTCCCCCAGCGTAAGGCGTTGAAAAACATCTACTAAGGGGTCGGAGGTTGGGATGTTAGCTGTGGGAAGGGAAGTGGTTTTTGCGACGGTGGTTTCATCAGTTGAAGGCGTAGGCGCGGTTGAGGTGGATGGTTGAGGTACATTTGAAGAGGATGGTTGGGTTGAATGTATGAGTGTCTTGATTGGTATAAGCACATCGTTAGGGCGGTATAACATATTGCAGGTTTTAAAGGGGGGAGGATCAGCTTTTATGGTGTAGGACTTCCCCTCGTACTCAAATTTTATACATCTATGTAATGTTGAGGGAACGCATCCCATGGCCTGGATCCAAGGACGACCCAGCAATATATTATATTGGAACTCTCCCTCAAGGACATAGAAGAGTTCGGGTAAAGTACGTGGTCCTACCCGAATGTTAAGGATCACGGTGCCTAAGGTAGAGGTAGTAGCATCATTGAATGACCGCAACATGATGGAGTTGGCACACATGTAGCTAGAAGGGATATTCATTTGTTGAAAAGCTTTTGAAGAGATGATGTTTAGGCTAGCACCCCTGTCAATCATAACACGACGTACACGAATGTCCCAGACGTAAGCTGAGATGAACAGGGCAGGGTCAGGATCTTCTGTACCAAAATCGATAATTTCGTCTTCGGAGAAACTGACAGCAGCAGCTTGCTGCACAGAGACAGAAGTGGTTGGGTGCAGTGGGTTGTTTGGTGAGTGAAGCAACATGATTGGGTGTTAGAATGGAGGCAACAGGTAAGGTTTCATTAGGTAAGACCTCGATCCCTTGAAGAATTTCAATGAGAGCTTGTCGATGAGATTCAGAAGTCTGAATCAGATCATACAGTGTCATTTTTACGGGTGATTGATGAAGCTGTTTGATCATATTTCGGTAGGCAGCTGCCATTAGAGATGGGATAGGTGGGTCCGTGAATAACCACTTTAGGTGGTGGTGCAATCAGGATGTTTGACGGAGAAAGAGATGCTGCAGGTGTGTTTTCTTTCGCTTTCCCATTGTTTTTCTGCCCTCGAGTAGCGACACTAATCATATTAATCTCGTAGACCTGAGATGAGGAAGATGGTTGGGATAAATCATGGTTTTCAAGAGGTGGGGTTGTAATAATGATAGATCTTGGTGAGGCGGGGGACAGATGATATAGTAGAGGGAATTGAAGCTAAAGGTCTCTCCCTTCGTAAGTTGTCTTTCTTAACCTTTCTATCTGGGAGAGGTGACTTACGAAGGATGGTTTTTAAAGCTTTGCATCCCTCCACATCATGTCCTGGTGTGCAGTGATAGGCACAGATTTTAGACTCATCATAACCTATAGGTCGAGGTTTAGACGGGTCATAAGTTCTAAGTGGGGGTAGGGAAATGGTCGCATTCTCCACCAACATAGCAAGGATTTTGGCGTAAGATCCTCTGAGTGGGTCAAAATCGGAGGAGGATGAGGGTATTGGTTGTGCGGGTTTTGGTAATGTTTTGGCGTGGTTGGTTCGTATAGGTTTTGGTAATGTTTGGGCATGGTTGGTTCGTACGGGTGGTGGTTTAGCTGAGGGGTGTTGACACGTGTTTTTTACTAAACGTGGTTTCTTTGGCGCAGAAGCTATATTGGATGTTGAGGCCACAGATGATGTGGTATCACGAAAACAACCACGGGGAAATAGGAGTGACCGAAAACAAATCTTTTGATGATGGAATTTGTTTAGGGTTGATAGGTGGACAGGATACGCAGGAGTGACGGTGTTGCTATACCCTGGGATCTCTGTATAGGTGTAGAAGGTATAGGTTGTTTTGAACAAAACGCAAGAGGTATGATATATTGATGTAAGGTGGAGGGATGAGGTCCCAATATGGAAGGTGGGTGTGATGATGAGGGTTTTGATTGTGATAGGGGCACAGATTGATTTTTTCTCCTAGGTGGCGGGGGGCGGATTTATTTTTGGATAAATTGAGTCGCTTAGGCGGGTGCGTTAGACTGGGCATTGGCAAGGTCCCAAGCGTAGGGGAAGATTTGGTTAAGTTGATAGAAGTGGACGGGGTATTTGGTAGAGGTGAGGGGGGTGAAGGTAAGAACATGGGCATTTTAAGATTCTGTAAACACTTCGGGTATATGGTGGAGACATCAGGATCGGTCATTTGCATTTGAGTAGAATATGGCGTACTCAAACGTTCCCATAGGATTCGTCTATCTTCTGGAGAATGACAGTCTTCAGGTTTGAATTGTAAATTTGGTACGGAAGAGAGGTAGGTTGTGATTCCAGTCCACTGTGGGCGTGATACAGGGGGTAGATGAGGTACTGTATCAATAGATATTAAAAGGTCGACCGGTTGTTGAAAAGATTTAGGCGATGAAGGACTAATAGGCAGGAGGGCATGTTTGAGAGGGTCTTTCATGGTTAAAGAATTTGGTGATGTCGGTGCAAGAGATTTCTCGTCTAAGGATGTCAAAAGGAGTGGCGTAGCCTCCTCTTGTGCAGCAAGAGTGGTAGAGGGAGACGTCTGGGAAATAGATAAATTAGATAACATTCGTTCGCAGTCTTGTAGGATGTGGTATAAGAAGACTCATTGATGGGAAGAGAAGTCTGGGCAGTTAACTCCTTTATAGGTAAAGGAATGATTTCACTTTGGCTTGATGGTGGTAAAGGAGGTTCGGGCTCCTGTGTTAGTGAAGAGGCTTGATTCAAAATTTTCTCGATAGAGGCTTTTGGCTGGGTATCGAAGACTGCATGGATCTCATGAACACTCTCCTCGGCTAAGATATCCTGGTTTGTGTTACTGTTGGGAGAGTGATTCGGGAATGGCTTGTTGAAGATTTTCAAATTTCGGTTGGCAGGGGCGTTAGGATTATCGAGGGCTATATCCCCTGCATCAACCATTTCCTGCACTATGTTTTTCAACATCTTGCAGTTCTCATGACTGTGTCCCTTCACGCGGTGGAAGTTACAAAAGTCATTTTCTTTGTACCAGGAAGGTATGGCGCGAGTGGAATCAAACCCGGAATGAGGTTTAACAGGAGGTAAGGTGATGGCTCCTGCTTTGAGCAATTTTTCCAATATCACACCATATGTCTCTCCCAAGGGAGTGTAGTTGATGGGTTCTGCTTTATACTTATAAGTGGTTTTTGGCGGGGTATTAGACGGTGGTTGGGATTTGACCATCACCGCGTGCACGGCCCCTTTTGATTTCGAAGCGGTCGATGGGTGAGGATTGGTGGTGTTAGGTTTGTTGGTGGAATCTGGAGTTCGGAAAGTGGAGTTTTTGTTACGCAACCGCAATTTCTCTTCCTCTAAGGCTCGAATTTCTAGTTTCCGAGCCATGGTAAAGGCCTCGTCGAATGTACGGAAAGTTTGAATTTGAAGGGTAGGGGAGATGTGCTTAGCGCAGGCCCGCGTAAATAGTTCGATAAGTTCAGTCTGAGGCAAGGCATATGTAAGTTGGTTGATAAGGCCGCGCCATCGTCCGACGAAATCTGCGATAGATTCGTCTTCGAATTATCGAATGGCATAAAGGTCGGTGATGGATACTTTCTTAGCAATGTTAATGGAGAAGTGATCCAAGAAAGATTGGGCTAGTTGGTTAAAAGAGAAGATTGAGTGCTGGGTTAAAGCACTGTACCACTCCAAGGCGGGTCCTGATAAGGACATGGGAAATGTGCGGAGTAACAAGGCATCATCATGGGCAATCAAATAACAAGCATGTCTAAATGATCGCAAGTGTTGTTGAGGATCCTCTTTACTATTAAAATGAGTAAATTTTGGCAACTCCCATTGAGGAGGATATGAATGAAGGGGGACAGAAGGGTGAATGGGCTCCCGACAAACTTGCTCGTATGTCAAGGCGCTACGACTTCCTGAAACAGAAGCCTCCAGATTTTGCATTTTGTCCATCATTTGTTTAATTAGATCAGTAGTTGGATGAGATGATGGTGTGGTTGTGGTAAACGGAGGCAAATTGGGCCAAGGGCCACCACTAGACACTGGTGGGGTTAAGTGTTGATAAGGTGTGGAGGATGAATATGTTGAGGCGACCAAATAGGGATGTCCCATATAGGATGTTGAGGTTACTGGATATGTGTATGGGAATGAAAAGGTAGGCGGAGCTTGAGAAGGAAAGCTCGTGTGGATAGGTGGCAGAGAGCAAGTCATGAACGGAGCAGTCTGCAAGAGAGATGAGGTAGGGGCAGTCGGTGGTAGTGATATGTGGGGTCCAAGATTAACCAAAGGAAAGCTAATCGGGGTCGTATGAACCTCTGAAGCCGTCGGATTGGGAGACGGGGCTAGAGATGCAGGAAGCAAGGCGGTATTATCAGGCGGAGTGGGAGCTAAATGAGCAGCTATACTAATAGGCATACCCACAAGGAGCTGACCATCAGGCGTACGGTCAGGGGTATGAGACAAATAGTATTGTACAGAGCTAGAATTAGCATCCAGAAACTTGGCAAAGTCCTTATCTCCCACAGGAATTTTAGGAACCTCGCTGGTATCTGTAGGATTCCCCACAGAATGTGAAGGGGGTGATTCAGGCAAAGAAACAGAGCAAGCATGTGAAACCATGGCGGCGGCTTGCTTTCGAGTGATAACAACCATGGACAGAAGTTCACAGTAGGGTTTTAATCTCTTAGGAATAGAAACAAACTCAGACTGGTAAAATTGGTAGGTTACTGGTTTTTTAGGAATTGGAAAAGACAGTAACCGATATCGGTCTAGTAACCGATGTCGGTTATACTATAGCCGACGTCGGTTATGTAACCGATGTTGGTGTAAGAAGTCTGGGCTAACAAGATATAAAAAAAAAAAAAGGCTGCTAATTTGATTTTTAACAACGTTTAGTATACTTGTCCAATTATTAATCACAGAAGACGGAGTATGAGAAAGAAAACAGAACCAAAACAAGCAAGATGCACACGTAAATCCAGAGATTAACCCTAGGGTTAATTTTAATTATTGTGGGCTTATTCCTTTAGACGTAGAATGATGTCAGAATCCTAAGCAAAAGACGTAGGGGAAATGTCAAGTTTGTTTTGGCTCATAAGGTTACCTCAATCGGGCGGAGGAATACCGCGGAAAAAGGGGGGATTGTTTGAGCTGTTGTGTTAATTGTGAAGTGATTCGGTATGTGTTGTGCAGTGAAAGTAAGATTAATTTCCTGTCAATACCGTGGATATCACCCCCATGTGTACGACCTGTTACTTAATCTATGTTCACTAGAATTGAAAAACAACAAGAAAGGAATGCAATGCATGTGTTTTAAACCCAAATTGAAAATGATATTCGATGAAGCAAAAGAGATGACTTTCACTAATGCGAAGACTAGGAAAACAAGAGCAAGTTCTTTGACCAGAATAATAAAATACCTTGTGAATATCTTTAGAAGCAAGAAATCAGCAAGTATACTCCCTATAATGAAAGCATAAGCAAAATGAACAGAAACCCTAAGATGGGTCCCACCGGGCGTGCCAAAATGTTTCACTCGGAATGTTTCGTTCCTTTTAGAAACAGATAAGGGTTAGGGACTAGGAGGAATACCTGTAGAATGTCGAGATGGTGTGCGCGTATCGTAGAGAAAGATCAGGCTGATTGCAAATAACTCCTTTTTGTCTTGGAAGGACTACCTGCAAATAAGAACACAAGACCACAAGATTTTGATTAGACAATAAATGAGGAAACTGCCTTGGGCCCAGGAAATATAAAACTTCCTTTCGAAGGTGGTCAGTTTCCCTGCTAATATGAATTAACACAAAAGACTGTAAAATATCAATTAAGTTGCTTCGTTGAACTGGGTAGGGGAAAGGCTGGTTTTCTGGTTTTGATCAGAGGAACCGATGCCGGTTACTGATGACCGATGCCGGTTACTGATAACCGATACCGGTGGGTTCTAAGATCTGTAGGTTGGTCGTTTTATGGGGTAGTTGTGTTGTTGGTAAGGCTAGTATATAGGATAATATTAGGAAATAAGGTGATGAGAGGTAGATGAATGATAGTTGGAGGTAATATGCATGCTAGGTAGTGGATTCAGGGATGGATTTATGAGAACTGTGATTCAAAGGGCATAAGAAATGTTATAACAGAGGACATGTAAGATGTGACTTACTGAGTTTTGACGAAGATGCAAGCTGATCTCCTTTGCTGTAAACACTTCTGGTATCTCCACTCGTCTCTGCTTGGTCAAGTGAAGATCTGGGCTCTGTTTCTCGCTCCCAATGATCTCTGTTGATTCAAAAATCCTTTCCTTTGATCCCAAAAATGAAATTTCGATCCATTGTTTTGGTTTGGGGAGCCCATTTACAGGGAACCGATGGCGGTTGCGTAACCGACAGCGGTCGAGTAGGAACCGGCATCGGTAAGGAAAAAGTAGGCTATTTTTAGTAAAATAGCCCACCTTCCCTGCTTTTCTCCCGAGAGATCAGTTGCGGGCTTGGTCAAGTGACTAGAAGGTCAGTTTTGGGTGCGAGAAAGGGGTCATTAGTTATGGGTGTAGGTATAGACCAAGTTTTAGGTTTTAATTAGGTTAGTTTAGGATTAGGGCTAGGTCATGATGAGGTGGCAAAATGAGGGGTGGCAGGTGAGGTGATGGGGATTTATCAATTACAAGGTAATTAATCAATAATTGTGTAAGGTTTAGGTAATGAGGTTAGGTTGTGAAATGGGATGCGGGTCACAAGGGGTCGTAAGACACGAATTTGGTGTCTACACAGGTGGTTCTAGTGGTGGAGGAAATACTAGTGGTAGTTCTGGTTCTAGATCTAGAGGATAGGGCCCACATCCCCAACGACCCCCACATCAACCTCAAAAAGTTTATTATGAGATTTCCCTCCACTTTCCAAAATCTAGAGGTATTGAGGATGCCAAATAGCATGCAAAAAAGTGTGATTTTTTATGACGCACTACAAGAATCACTAGTTCAGATAGAAAGGTGAGTCAGTTTGCTACTACTCTTCAAGGGTACATGTGTAGCTGGTATATAAATTACGACCCACACCAGACCATGGTGGATTATGATGCTTTGCGCTTTATGTTTCTAGCCAAGTTCCATATCCCTAAGTTTGAACAGGAGAGTATCAGCGTGCTTAATGACATTAAGAAGGTCTTATCATTAAGAGTTCAAGAGTATGATGTGTGTTTTAAAACTTTTTTGTCAAATTTGTATTATGACATACATCCTGGCCAACATGCACAATGTTTTTTTGGTGGTTTGTTGACTCCGTTCAGAAGGGTGTTATCTTATAAGACATTTTTTGATCCACATGACACTTTGGAGGAAGCTCTATGCACTGAGGTAATTCAAATTTTGGACACTGGAGTGAGTCTATTTTTAGAGGCACATATTACACTTATGGTGAAACAATTGGAAAATATCTCTACTAATTCAGCTCATGAGATGCGCAATGGGATATGGTGTATAGACTGCAAGGTTAAAGGACATACTAAGGATATTTTCCTCATAATTTGGTGCACGCCATTTTGTTGGATTGTGATATTTTTCATTTGGACCATGATGCGAGTAGTTGTCCTATTTTGTAGCATGTGTTCCAAAAGAATGTATCTATGTATTGTAAAAATTGTAAAACTCATACTCATGATAGTATTAACTGCATATTAATTTATCATATTCATAAGGCTATTGAGAGAGAAGTGTGCTAGACTAGTGTAGTAAGTGAATCCAAGGAGCAGTGTGAACAACATAATGAAGGGTGCAATAATGGGGATACCCGAGATAGAGGCTTCCTTTGAGGATATAGAGGTCGAGGTCGCGGTGGTGGAAGAGGAGGATTTCCTAGAGGAACTTATTTTACTTATGGATCTCCTGATCACTATCAACGTGAATGCCCTCAGAATGTGGTTTGTTCATGGAGTGGAAAACAATAAAAATTTGAAGAATTTCCAAACTTGTATGAGCATATGAGAAAACAACATAAACAAGACAAGGTACAAGCTATGATTAAGATACAACGTGGAAATGGAGATAATTAGATGTCAAAGGTTGGGATTAACTCTAAATTACTACCAAATTTAGTTACCACATGCACTGAGGTTGTGCATACTTGTCAACCACTGAAGTATAAGCCAACTATGACAAAGAAAGAAGAGATTAATGCCAAGTACTGTGATGTTAAACATCAGAAAGAAGTTTACCTAGAGACTATGGATGTTATCAGGGATATACAAGGAGAGATTCAGAGCTTGAAGGAGAAGACAAATGTGATGGAGTGAGAAAAGAAGGTTGAACTCCCACAGAAGTATTTAGATGACTTGAAGGTGGTATGTCAAATGTTGCGCTAGGGGAACATAATCCCCTTGTTAAGACAATGGTTAAGAGGAAAAGGTAATGAGCACGAGAGGAAGATACTTCATGAAAATATGCCTCCCCATAATCATGATGACGATAAGGATATTACATTTAACATGGTTATTGATGGATGGGTTTTGAGAAAAATTCTGATAGATACAAGTACAAAAGTTAATGTACTCACATTGGATGCTTGGAATTAGATAGGAAGACCACTATTGCATCCTTCTTTGAATGTATTATATATGCAAATTTAACTAGGGATAATATTATTAGGGTATTAAAATATGAGACTATTATGATTTAGGGAGCCAATTTTATTGGGGACTTTAATGTATTGGAGCTCGCAGAGGTAAATAGCTTCTTAGCATTACTTGGGTTCCCCTGGTGTTATGCGAATAATACAAATTTGTGCTTCAATAAAGAGTACATAAGATTTGATAATAAAGAAGAGCACATCATTATACCTTTCACAGATGCAAAGGTTGTCTCGTATTATGAGCCTTTGAGTGAAGAAGACTTGAACAAGATACAAACATGTACAATCAAAGACCCTAAGGTAACTAAACCATCTAAGGAAGGAGTGATATAATGGGATGATGCTCAGTCATTTAGTGATACCAAAATTATTTCTTGTGAAAAATGGGCTCATGGAATGTATGAAGTGTTTGGGTGAGAGCTTAAGAACATAGTTACTCACATGATTAGGCCACACATGGTTATGCCCTTAAGTTATAACCAAGTACCTCGGTACACTAGTGAAGGAAACCCTTATGTATTTCTACATGTCATAGAAGCTTAGTGGAAGGATGCAGGTGACAAAAGAAATATACTGGTTTATGCCTTGTGTGGGACAACAAAATTTTGGTGGGATACACAGAAAGAAAACCTATTGGAATGGAGATAGGTGAGAATCACCTTCTCTACTAGGTTTCTAAGGATCATTGTACCTTCACAAATATGTGAATTTCATGGGAAGTCCCCTGCTTTGCACTACGTCTAAGAATGTGAGAGAATTTGGATGGAGGGGCAGGAGGCCTTTCCACCATCACTCTAGGTACATAAGTTCTATGTAACCCTTTATGGCTGCATGCGCGCATGGTATGTCCATGTAGAATTAACACGAGAGACAATTAATTGGAAGGAGATGACCTTAGGTATTATCCATAATTTTGATTACTTTTCTACTAAACCTCATATCAATGAAGCATTGTAGATTATGAAGTGACTTAATTTGGGAGATAGCGTGAAGGTTGAGGAAATTTTGTAAGATATGTTTGGTGAGATGGATTTAGAGGTGTGATTTGACCTCGAAGAGACTGAAGAAGAAGAAATGGTCTGCGCCTGGGAAGAAAAGGAACATGGTAAACTAGTATTCCTAATAAATGATGATGCTGATGATGATGAAAACATCCTAGATTTTAACCACATTGAAAGTACACACGATGTGATGAATATAGTAGATGAAAAGGAACACGCGTATCATGAGCCTATGAAAACAAAGAAGGTTAATATTGGAACAGATACAAATCCTAAAGAGGCCATTATTGGTGATTACTAGTTAGAGTAGGAAGTGGCTAAGATTATGAACTACTAAGTGAATTTTAGGATTTGTTTTTGCGGGTCTATCATGAATTGAAAGGAGTACACCCTTATTTAGGTGAGATGAGAATAAAGCTTGAATACGGTGCGTGCCCGACTAGGATGATGCCTTACAAGATGAATCCCAATATGCTTGTCAATGTAAAGGAATAAATTGATAATATTCTCAAGTCTTGTATAATTGTTCCCATTAAGGAATTTTAGTGGGTAAGTCCCATGGTCATTAGTATTTAAAAGGATGGGAGGATAAGGATCTATGCGGACTACAAAGAATGAAATGCTTCATGTGTTATTGATCCTTTTCCCACCCCATTCACCAAATATTTCCTTAAGGGTGTTGTAGGGTGTGAGATCTACTCTTTTAGTGATGGATTCTCTGGTTATCATCAGGTGTGTATTGCTAAAGAAGATCTGGAAAATAAAACTATCACCATTGAATGGGAAATTTTTGCATACACTGTTATGCCTTTTGGACTGAAAAATTCACCTGCAGTGTTCTCACACATTTTTGTGTAGGATTTTTCAGGACTTCATTCATAATTTTTTACAGGTACATCTAGATCATTGGACAGTGTATGGTTTGGTTAAGAATCATTTTGAAAATTTGAGGCTTATGTTTGAGAGGTGCAAAAAATTGAGAATCTATCTGAATATTAATAACTATATCTTTGTGACACATTTTAGCACTTTTCTTGGGAATATTATTTGTAAGGAAGGCTTACTAGTAGATCTAGCCAAGGTCGTTGTGATCTTGGGATTGGAAGAACCTAACAATCAAAGTGAAGTGAATGGATTTCTTGGACATACAGGGTACTACAAAAAATTAATTAAAGGCTATGCAATGATTACCGTGCCCCTGGAGGAACTTTTTAAGGATAAAGGAAAATTTTATTGGGGTGAGGCACAATAAAAGGTGTTTGAAACATGGAAGGAATGGTTAACCACTATACCTATTTTGTGCTTTCCTTCATGGGAAAAACCATTTTATGTACATGTTGATGCTTCTGGGATGGAAATTTTTACCCTATTAGCACAAACATGACAAGGAATTGTAGACCACCCTATTTGTTTTGCAAGTAGGAAGTTGACACCAGCTGAACAGAACTATACAACTACTGAGTGTGAATATTTTTCCATGATTTATGCGCTACATAATTTTAGATAATACTTATTAACGACACCGCTTATCTTATTTACAAATCATATGGAACTTAAGTATTTGGTCTACAAGCCTATTTTACAAGGGCACATTTTCAAGTCGATACTACTATTTAAGGAGTTTTAGTTTACAGTGATTGTGAAACCAGAAAAAAGTAACTCAGGACCTGATCATTTATCAAGGATAAATTATGTTGAGGACTCGCAGAGCTTTGAGGACACAATTCCATATGAAAATCTCTTTATATTGAATTGCACACCCACTAATTTGGAAGATATTGTAGTCTTTTTGCATACAAGACAGGTTCCTGAGGGAATAAAGTCATTAGAGAAGAAACAACTTGCAATACGCACGACACCTTAACAGTTGATAAGTGGATATTTATACAAGCTAAGCCATGATGAAGTTTTGCGTCAGTGTGTTATAGATCATAAGCATGAGAGGATTATGGAAGAATCTCATGGTGGAATTACAGGAGGTCATTATGCAGGAGATGTCATGGCGTACAAGATTCTAATAGCTGGATTATGGAGGGAAACTTTGTATAAGGATGTAAAATAATATGTCAAGGCGTGTGATCACTTTTAGTGATTTGGGAATCCTATATATAGAGATGAGATTCCTTTGAGTTCTATTGTAAGTGTTGAACCATTCGATAAATGGGAAATTGAATTTTTAGGTCCTATTTCCCCACCCACACATAGGATTGGCACACGCTATATTATAACTTGTAGTATCTAACAAAGTTGGTAGAAGAAGTGCCTACAAAGGATTTCACAACATCTACAACAACAATATTTCTATGGGAAAACATTATCAATAGATATGGATGACCGTTGAGCTTGAAAAGTGATAGGGCCACTCATTTTCTTAATGAGACCATCTGAATTATTTTGGCTGATTTTATGGTGACACACCACAAGACAACACCCTATCACCCAAAGACCAATGGAAATAATAAGGCTTTCAATAATATTATAGGATAAAAACTGATAAATATTTGTGATGTTGGAATAAAATAATGGGATGATAAGGTATTTTATGTACTATGGGAATATAGGACCACTTACAAGAGATTGAATAAAGTCACACCCTTTCAGTTGGCATTCACTACATAGGAAGTATTTCCTATGGAATTAATGTTTCCATACCTATGTATTGCATGTGCAAGAGGATTAGATGATGAAAAAATTGTTGAAGAGTGCATAGAAAAACTGATGCAGTTAGATGAGGGCACGTTATTTCCCGGTGGAGCTATAAGACAGAAAAATTGAGACAAAAGGCATGACATGATAGACTTAATCAGAATAAGGAATTTGAGGTTAGAAATAAGGTTCTTTTGTATGATTAAAATTTTTCACGCCACCCTAGGAAGTTGAAATTTCATTGGATGGGACAATTTTTAGTAACAAACATACTTGATTAAGGTGCTTGTCAGCTACAGACACTGGCTGGCACTTTATTACCTGATTACTTCAATGGGAGTAGGCTGAAGCCATACTATAAATAAGTCTTCTTGATTTTTTTAATAAGGTATTATTTCCATTTAGATTAGATTTTCATTAAATGCATTTTCTTATCATGTGTTTCCTTTCATCGTTGTTATGATTTATCAATTTAGTTCATTGTTTGGTTGTAATAAGTGCATTTGCATGCCAGTAGCTGATTACTATCTATTGGATTCATGCGTAGAGGACCACACATAATTTTAGTGTGGGGTGGATTGGAAAGAATAAGTGATTGGTTATTTGATACAGATTGGTTTCCATCGGAAAAATATTACAGGTTCTCAGAGTTGAGGTACTTAAATAAAATTTCTTGTATTGAAGACCACACATAGATGAATGGACATGTAGTGTAATGCAAGGTAGGAAATAACATGGGAAAATACTTCATATAAGGCACAATGGTTTTGTAATTTGGCATAAGGAGGTGTGCAAAAGAAGATCTGTAGGCGAAAGGTAGTGGGCATGCCAGAAGGTTACGATTGGAAGCATGGAAGATTACGACGTGACATGCGGAAGAGCGAAAGGAGAAAATTAATGTTGCGTATGGTGGTGGTTGAGGAGTAAATAATGCAAAGGTTTTTAAGAGATCTATAAATGAAGAATCTTGCAATATTATTTTTACCTTGCATCCTTTGTGTTTTTTATCTGAGAAGTGTGAAGTGCAAAAAGAAATCATTTTAATAGTGAACCATGTGATTTCTATACATGAAAATGCTAGAGCTCCACGTGGAATGAGTGTTTGACTGAGTTGGGCATGTTTAGAAGGAAATATTAACGTTGTTAGAGTTTTATGAAGATAAAATTAACAATTAGGGCACACAAGGGCATGGGATATTGTGAGGATATAGAGGAAAATTAAGGTGCAAGGGTAAGGCGTTGAAACATTTGCAGTTTTCAGAGAATTTTTTTTACTTAAGTAGAAAAATGGCACCAAAGAGAGTTTTGGTCATTGTGAAAGAGACTAAGGAAGAACTGCATGAGTAGTTTGCAAAAATGCAATACCCATAGGAGGTTATAAAAGGGATAGTATGGACATCACAGTTGAAAAAATGCAAAATTAGTGACTTTAATAATCGAATAGAGAAGACCTAGAAGGATATAAAGGAAGATATGGTGTTGAAGATGAATAGGATAATTGTGGATAGACAGAGGTTTTATGAAAATAAAAAATACAAATGATTGGAAAGTTTTGGGTTTAAGAAATTATTTGAGTTTTCGTTCTTTGGCAAGCTTGATAGTTAGTACCAGTGTCTCGTATCGTGCATACATGAATATTACTTCTATTTTGTGGGAAGAAGAATGAGAATTATGGAAAATTTAATCGGGAAGGTTACAAGTTGTCAAGACTTTGGTGAGGAGTTTACTAGCAACCTTTCTTATGATAATGGAGTAGAGGAAATGACCACTACATTTAAGTATCATAAAGGAGGTTGGGATTTCAACATGACAAACATAAAAGACAAAGCCACCAAGGTAGCTACATAGCTGGTCAACTGTAAGTTAGATGCTTTAGGGAGACGGAAGGAGGTAAACAAGCGATGGTCTTATATAGCATACAAAATGGAAAAATCACACATTGAAGTTGAAAAAGGTGAGAAGATAACTTGGTTCTCTATCTTTCTCCTCATTGTATTTAGTGAAATTGGTGTGCCCGATGGGCCAAAGGACAAGTTGTGGGTGTACCATTTGGAAAATAAGTCTCCTGCAAATACGTTCGTGAGCTTCACATGCCAAGGCACTATAATAGGGAAATATACATAGGGCATAGAGAAGTGGTATAGAATAATTCATGATGCATTTGAGGGGGAATGGCCTATCCCTAGAGAACTACCCAACATTTTGGAAGGTCAGGAAGAGTTTGTGGCATATCAACACTTCTGTTTGTCATGCTTTTACAAGAAGACGGGTGAGAAAATCCCCTAGTGTAAGTTACCTTTTATGTTTACTACTCGTTATTTTAAAGATTAAATGAACTTACTACATAACACATAAATTTTATAGTTTGATGTTGACAATATAGACATATAAATTCACATTTTTGACAAGACATATGTCTACCCTAACAAGGAAGCATATGTAGAGACAATATATTATGATAATATGGATATCACTCTAGAGGTCATGGCTATGGGTTAGATAGAACCCGCGTGCGTGTATATATATCTGATGTCAAGGTTCAAGGATGGAAAGTACATCATTGACAAGGACATTTCACTCCCATTTCCTATGAAGAACAAACGAACTATGGGCACGAAGATAAAAATTGAAGATACACCCCCAAGGTAGGAAAAGGAGGACTTACAAAATGTCCTCAAGAGAGAAAAATAAATGAAAAAGATAGTATTGCATTAGATCATGGAAGAAGAAAACTACACAGGGGGCAAAATATTATACTCCACACCCTATATATAGATAGGGGCCTTGCCCAATCCAACTGAGATAGTATCGAGTGGGTGGCTTTCCCCCAGCCCAGCTATAGAAAGAGTAGAGTAGGCCGTCGAGAGAGGAGAGTGCCAACTCTCTATAGCCACCCTTTTTTCAACATTACAACATTAGGCTTAGGGATAATCAGGTTTGAACTGATTACTTTCACCACGTAAAGGTGAAACTCTACTACTGAGTTATATCCCTTCCCTAAGCTCATTCGGAACATATAAAAGGTAGTTAATCCTTCTACGAACCAAGTTATCCCTCCTAAAATGGGGGAATATAACTTACTATCACTAAGAATTTGGTCTTTGGACCAAATGCATGGCCCATCTCCTAATATGGAAATTGATCATGCATCCGGGTATTATGTATATAGAACCAACTTTAGTATCAGACACAATATAAAAGATATTTTAGAAGCACATATTCCTCCGAGAGGCCTATTAGGCTGCAGGGAAAGTGTTCATTCACCCTGGCAAGTCTTGATTCCCGAATCAACAATGTTATTTTTACATTAACGGATCAAGGTCTTCTGAAATAGGCAGAAGTTTTGATAAGTGGACCTAGTCCGAGGAGGCCTCGAGATATCATATCATACATAATGAATACAATACCCATTCCACTGAATCAACTGGTACTCAACCTCAAATGAGGTAGGCCATAGTTCTAGAGGGGCCACTCCCCCTTGATTGGATAGCCTCTATAGAGGGGAGAGCATTATTCTCACCTTCTCAGATAGAGAGAGGGGGCATCCCCTCCCGAACCCCAGAGATCCCCCTCCCTCTATATATATTTTGAATTATAGGTTGTTGGGGCCCCCATATAGATAGGGCATCCTCCATTCAGGGCTCAAAGGGAAAGGGCACTTCGAAACAATTAGGTTCTGCCATAATAAAAATCTCCCTTTTTTATTTTTGGGAATAGGATGTGGGCATGAGTACTTCACATCTTATGATGAGGTCACCAAGCATAAAAATAATGAAGCAATCCAAAGAAGAGAAGAGAAAAAGGCTCAAGTATGTGCCCATGAAAGATAGTGATGAGGAGGGGTCGTTAGACAAGTCCATACACCAGGATATCTCCATGCCTAGACTTTAATTTTGAGAAGAGGAAGGGATCACTGCTTAGAAAACAAGGTTTGATATAGACATCCCTAGCATGAGTGTATAGGAGCATGAAGAATAAAGCCATGCTGGGGGAGATAAAAAATTGGAAAGTAGTGTTAAGCAGTCGATTGGTGGCCCTGACATTAGAGTTGGAGAAGACAATAAAGAAGGTGTTGGAGCACATGAGCATATAGATGAGTGTGGTCATGGGAGAAATAAGGAGGAGATGGTTTAAACACCTTATTTAGGGTACATAAACGACCCTACAAATATTTTTCATGCAAGGTTCCCAAGCACTCTTTCCCCATAACAATTATAAGGATGGGAGCTACTGGACCCTGAGATGAAAAACATGCACATAAGGAAACAATTATCTTGGAATATGCACATTCACATGGATGATCCTAAGTTTTATGTGTGAAAGAATTCATGTGCCACCAAATGAATGAAGAAGGCTCCGCATTCTAAACATGTGACAATCAATCCCACGAATTGATTTGGTGAACAAGCGAGAAATGCATTAACAAAGATAGCTGTAGAGGTCGCGAGCCGAAATGTTGATAAGGTAGATACCTTGAGAAATTTTCTTGAGGATAAAAAGGATAAGGAATAGGAAATAGCGGTCCTAAAGAAAGAAAAGGAAAAGGAAGATAATAGAGTAGAGACGTGCCTTGAGATGGCTGAGGAAATTAGATAGGAAATTTTGAAGGCACGACCACAATATTAGAAATATGTAAGTGTCAAATTTCCATCAGCCCTATATTATTTATGAACATTAATGCATTTTATGTTAGATAAGGGAACTAATGTGCATGGCCCAATCGTATAATTAATAGCTTCAAAGAAATAGAAACAAGGTGCAATTGAAAAAGACAGAGTGGAGAAAAAAATAGTACAAAAGATAGTTGAATATGATGCCCTACTACAAACAATTAAGGAAGAATTAAAGAAGGAAAACTTGGTGTTGAATATGTGTGAAGATCCAGAGATGATCAATAAAACAAGAACATTGATTGAATAGAATGAGGTCCTTTTTGCAAATAAAAGTGAGACTCTGGGACGTGGGAAGAGGATGACATTGCTAGTAGAGAAGCACGATACAATCACAGCAGCTCGAGATCCTCATAAGGAGAAAATAAAATAACTTGGGAAACTAATAGCATGAATAATGGACGTGATGGATGACATGAATTCAGGTTTGGTGAATGTTCTCAAATTATTGAAGCACAAGGAAAATGATATGTCAATGGATGAGATGCAAGATATTCTTGGGGAGATCCTAGAAAAGGTGGATAAGGGGCTTAGTGATTAGAATGAGTTAGAAGTGGACATTAAGAATGAGTAACCTAGAATTTTGTTGCCTACAGAAGAATAGTGCCCAGGTTAATGAAGTATTCTTACATCCTTTAATTTTTTTACAGCCATTCTTTACTTCATTATTCTTTATTCTTTGGAGAGATAAGGTACGATAACCCATTTCTGGGAGTGGAAATGACATTAGTGTGGGGTAATGTTGGCTTGGTAAAATATTACCTACGTATCAAAGGAACATATGATAGTGGCATGGAAGAAGTGAGTTCATGGATAGGCACAAAAGGTTGATATATTTGTGCGCTCAGGTTCCACACCTGAGAAGTTTGAAGCTTGGGACTTTTCCATTTTTACATACATGGGCTAAAAAAAGTATGGAGTGTAGAGCACACAAGGAAAAAAACAAGAAGAATTATCAATGATGGATAATCTATTTTTGGATCAAGTGGAAGATCAAGAGACATGCAGTGCTAGAGCTAATAATAGAACTAGATCTAGAGTTAATTATAGATGTTCTATTATTAAGAAAGGCTTACATGCTTCTGTAGTTACCTTTGTAGTGGCTCATGGCTATTTTTGAGCAAGTAACCTATTTTGAGAGTGCATGTGTGGTGAAGGAAAATTCCCCACCCTTATATATATATATATATATATATATATATATATATATATATATATATATATTTATATATATATATATATGTATGTATGTATATGTATATGTGTATGTATATGTATATGTGTATGTGTATGTGTATGTGTATGTGTATGTGTATGTGTATGTGTATGTGTATGTGTATGTGTGTGTATGTGTATATGTATATGTATGTATGTATGTATGTATGTATTGGTTTGCATTGTTTTGGTATCACTTTATGTAACAAAGTTATGCTTCTGGTATGTTTGTGGGCATGAATTTTTTATTATACTTATGGTATATTCATCTTATGTGCTTTATCATGATTTAATATACTGGATCATTATGGATGGATATTGATTTTTGATGTCTCTATTCATGGTACTTGTACGGTGGATCCGGTCTTAATTAGAATTTGAACCTTTATGTTCTTATTATGTGTGTTTCCAAATTGAGCTAATGGATCTAATTATTAGAATGGAGTATGCACTTTGAGTGTGGTTATTATGATCATGCATGATAGCACCCTGGTAAGACAGTAACAAAGAGGGATCTAATACCTTTGCGCACTTCGGGTGAATATTTAGATTCATTTCGATGAAGTGCAAATTATCCTAGGGTTTTGAGTGGAAAAATAAGACTACATTAAGATATCAATTCCTGGGTAATCATGTCCTCATTTAGGTAGTCTTGTCTGAATGAGTTTCATATTCCAATTTTGTAGACAAAGCTTACTCAATCTAGATCCAATTTGTTCCACTCTTTTTCCAAACTAGAATTTGCTCATATCTATGAATACAATTTTTGTCACTCTTATCTCCCTATTTTACACACTTGATTGTTTCTTTCATGATAAATATTTTTTTTAATTGTTATATTCATATGATCTCAATCCTCTTATTAAGATTTAATTTTGTTAAATCACTAGCAAAGGAATTGGATCTAGGAATAGTTCCCATTCATGGGGTTGATGTAGGTTGTACTCTCACATTCACACAGTGGTGGGTAGAGCATCAATGGGTGATTTTATTTCCCTTTGTAGTTGATGGTGCATGTTGGCATCTCCAATAGCACACCATAAGTATTAACTGATATTTTTTGTTTACATGTTGATTAAATCTGAATATGTTTAGGTTTTTATTGATAACTATGTGCTAATATTGGGTTTGTATGATGACTCGTAGCCGAAGCCTATTGAACCATGAATTTAGATGTTGTGGTGCACACATTGACCTGTAATGTGTCACTAGATATCATTACAAGTGGTGGTATCTTGGAGCATATATATGATATTGCAAGTGATCATACCCAATAATTTGATCCTGTGGTGATGCTAAGAACCAATTGTGTTGTGTTATAGGATGAGTGAGATGAGGAATAGGCTGATCATGTACGTGTGAGAGAGGCTATAGGAGGAGGTGACCTAGTAAAGGATTTTTTTAGATGGTATGTGAAGATTCAGACTCAACACACCATAGTTATGGCTGAGGTAACAATATTATGGTCATAATTATAAGAGTATCAAGCTCTATTGTGTGGAAAAATATTTATTGGTGAAGCCTCAAGTTTGAGAACTCCCATAATTATACACACTACCAATAGTGAGGAGAATTGAGTCAATTTTCCTAGATTTTATTGAAATGTTTTGTTGTGTGTGTGTGTGTGTGTGTGTGTGTGTGTGTGTGTGTGTGTGTGTGTGTGTGTGTGTGTGTGTGTGTGTGTGTGTGTGTGTGTGTGTGTGTGTGTGATCATTTGGATTTATATTATGTTATTATGTGTATGAATGACTTTCATTATTGAATCTTATTGATTTAATATATGTAGTGAGGATATATTATTAAGTAGAATTGATTCATAATGATGAGGATTTATGTTTTGCGTTATATGTGTGATTTTATAATATATGAAAAATTAATAATGAATCGTATGTGAAATGTTTTACATTAGTTTTTTAATGTAGCTAAGAAAACATGAATGCATGTGAGATGATCCAATATTTGATTTTATAATATAGGAAGTGACTTGTGTTCACCATCTGTATGGGTCACAATAAATTAGTGATAGAGGAGAAATATTTCCCATAAACCTATGTGTAGAGTGTGTGGAGGGTGATCCAATAATTCAGAAATCAATCATGGAAATTAATATGCATATAAATGTATGTGACTATAGAACTAATATGATACCTATCTGAAGGTGAGTTAATGACTTATTACACGTGGCTTGAATGATGTGAAATGAGATGAAGATGAATAAGAAATTCCTAATAATTGTGAAAATAGATGTAGAAACATTGTGAATATTAGGATATTGTAATTAACAAAGTGTTGTTATTTCATGATCCATTTGAGCTTAGTGTTGGTAGTGGGTGTGTGTTCGGTGCTTTTTGTGTGGTTAAATATAACAAGGGATTCCATAGAACTAACTTAGTACTAGGACAATGATCATGCAAGTTATAGTTTTTTTAGTGATGTTGTGGCATTGGAGAATGTGATTGATCAAGATGTCACACATGAAAGGCGATTATACCCTTTTCTTCAAGTACCTTGAACTTATCATGAAGTAAATACAAATCATTTTCCCAGTGCCCATTGATCCTATAGAAGTGGGGAAAAGGTTTATTATGATTTAATTGAAACCAATGAGGAGGGTGGTTCCCATTATAAGGTAACTAAATCAAGTGCTCTCAACTAGTGTTTGCAAGATATCGTGTGGTCTATTGGAATGAGAAAAGTGTAAGGTTTATCTTTGAGTAGGAGGATTAAACCATGGTGGATGTCTACTGAGAGATTATTTGAGGAGAGATGTATCACCAAAATTAATGACCTTGACCTCATGGGGCAGGGGGATGAAGAATGTGAAGTTATTGTAACAATGTTAGTGGATGAAGTTTTACTATGCGAGGTAAGTGGTAGATGTACAATATGTGGGTGTAACAAAGTGTGTATTAAATATTTATTTTTCTAAATCAAGAACTCAAAAAAAGTGTTGTAAAATAGTCACATATGTCATATACTTATAACTTTTATAGAAGAAGAAAAATGTGAAAAAATAGAATTGCATTTCTAAATCAATGGAATGATATATTAAGTGATACATATAAGATTTGAAATGTAAGAAATAATCACTAATAAATTTATTTTTTCCTTAACACAATGATGTAAATTTATCATATGTAGCCTTAGGTTCATTATTTAAAACAAACTTCATAACAATTTCTTCTTCCATGTAAAAAAAAGCATGCATAGATCCACAAGGTAAATGATGTAGCCAATCTAAGGAAATTCTTTTGAGATTACTAGGGAATGCTTAGAGGAGCAACCTATCATTGGAATATGAAGCCATTGCTACCTAATAATCCTTAAGAGGCATACAGAGGTTACCTGTTCCATCAAATTTTTAAAAATAAGACATGGTAAAAAATTTAGGAAAGGGTGCAGCTTCTTGGGAATAAGGTTGCCATAAATGGATTTATTAGCAAGACTAGCATAATAGTACCTAGTTTTAAGAGTAAGTTTGTGAACCTGATTTTTTAAGTCACCTACAACATTCATGAGAGAAATGAGTTATTATGGAGGAATAAAATATAAATTAATATTCTCATTAAGAGGTTGCACCTTTTCATTATATGTAGCTATAGGAGCACTATTGGGTTAGAATTGAATCATTTGATTAGCTAGGAGGGAAGTATTGGCAATGGTAGGAATATAAGAAAAAATATTATGAATGGAAGCTTGGACACCCTTATTAAAAAAATCCTTATCATGGGAGGAAGAATAAGCAATACAAGCATCATTATGTTCATTATCATTTAAAATATATTATTGAAAAGAAATATTAGAAATGCACACATCATTTGTAACAACATTATTTTTACAAGCATCTAATACATCTTGTTGCAAAGAGAGATAAGGAACATTAGCATCATTGTTAATGTCATCTTGTGAATGAGTTGATATAATATAATTTGGAGGATGAAGGGAAGAAATACATACATCAATTGCATCCAAATTTTTCTCACAAGTATTTGAAAGATTATTTTTGGAGGAAGAGGAGACACAAACATCATAGGTAATAATATTTTCTACATAAGTATCTAGAGAAGAAATACAAGCAACACGAGTAACATCATCAACAAAATATTCATTATCAATGAAAGGAAAATAATCCTCTATAAATGCATCATGACTAGTGTTGTTATTAGAGAGATAATCAATATCACTATCATTATAAATAGAGAAATAAAATTAAAGAAATGGCAAGTCATCTATCACATGTGTAGAACAATCAAATGCAACCGAATTAATTTCAAGAGTAGAACTTGGAAGATGAAAATTATGAGTAAAAATTTGATAAGTATAAACATTGGTAGAATTATTTTATAATAAAGAGGTAGGTTTATGTTTCCTATAAAGACGCTCATTCAATTAGGAATAATTATATTTAGGAATTACAAAAATCCTTTCAAAATGCATGAATGAATTATAACTATCCAAAGAAGGATCTATGAGAGGGGAGTGGGTACTACAGTTATGAAAGAACTTACTATAATCCATGATAAAAGAGTGTACAAGAAAGCTAAGAAGACAACTAGATCCCAGGGAAACTATGGTGTGGCCAATGTTGAGTTCACCAATTGATTTAACTAAACTGGTTAATATCTAAACATGTAGTAACTGATTGAATATTATCCTAATCAACTAGTTTCTAAATCTAATTAGAAAAATATCAAGATGATATATGAAACATGATATATAAATGAAATAAATAACTAACACACAAGAGGGAGAAGGAGACTTAATTGATACTATGACTTTTGTGCTAATTTTGGATAACTTACTAACTGAAGATGGCTAGAAATAATCTGACTAGACTTTGTCTTTGAAAATGCCTCCTGTGGGGATTCCTAGACTAAATAAGATGGGATGAACTAAGGCATACCCATTTTATGTCCTTTTCTATACAATTTCATCCCTCTTTTCTATTTGGAATTGGTTATTATGTGGCCTACTTGTATACTCATTTCTTTCACACTTTTGTTGTTTCAAATTTTCTTGAAACCTTGGTCTACACACGTGTTCATACAAAAGAAAACAATTTTTACCCTACAAAATACTCAAGAAAACATTAAACTATAATAAATAATTCATATACTTGATTCTAACTAACCTTAACAGTCACCTAGCTATGATTTAACTGAGTGTTGCACTACATTTCATTTTCCATGTAGTTTTGGTGTGTGTGTGTGTGTGTGTGTGTGTGTGTGTGTGTGTGTGTGTGTGTGTGTGTGTGTGTGATTGTAATATTTTTCCATTGAATCTAGGTTTTCCCCTATGTGAGTCACACTAAATAGAATGCTACATTAATGTTTCCCTAATATAATGTGTGGTATGGAGTTTAGAATAATGCCCTTCTTAATTTTTGATAATGTGGTCCAAATGTAGTTCTTATCACGTACTTTAAAGGATGATAATAACTGGTAATAGTAGTGTCTCTAATTATCTTAGCAAGAAAATTATATGTATAGATGAACATCGTTGCTTAAATTGTGATACCAGTGACACGAAAGGATGGCCCCAAATACAAAATCTAAATAATAGGAGACGGATGAAGAATCCCAATGCAAAATACCTAAAGGAAATCAAGGTGGGACAAAATCCTCTGGAATGACCCATAGCGTATGGGAATTATTTCCCATTCTATATGATTTGGTCAAAAAATCTTTAAAAACAAAACAATTCGAACATTATGACAAGGATGCTTGTCACATGACCAGAAGGAAAGAAAAAAATATAGAAAACCATGACAAGGAGTTATAATGGAATAAATCAAAAGTAATAGGAAACAAGTATTTGTGTCACTAATGTCTAATATTCTTTCTCAGAAACCATGTATATGATATAATACTAAAAGTGTAATGTAATAGTAACATATGCATATTTTAGTGTTTAGGAAAATAGTAGATTTTTTAGAATTATCATTTGGCTATCTAGATATTCTATGCCCTTCTAAGATTTACTAAAAATAATCACAAATGTTACTATTTCCTACTCACATACCCAAAGCATTTCTAATCTCAATATTTTTTTTCTAATGGATTGCCTCTAAATCGACGAGATTGGATTTTAAAACATGTTTGGATCTCCACAATATTTATGGGACCTTGGATCATAGTAATTGAAATTTTAGATGGAAGATTCAAAATTTGATTAATGTTTCCATTTATATATGTGTGCGCACACACACATGTATGCATGTATGTATGCATGCATGCATGCATGTATGTATGTATGCATGCATGCATGTATGTATGTATGTATGTATGCATGCATGCATGTATGTATGCATGCATGCATGCATGTGTGTGTGTGTGTGTGTGTGTGTGTGTGTGTGTGTGTGTGTGTGTGTGTGTGTGTGTGTGTGTGTGTGATCAAATACATTAAAGACACAAATTCAAGTAACCTTAAATTCAATTAAAGGATTATCTAAGCTTAAAATTACAATATATATTCTATTATATCTTATATGCTTTAATTAATGAATTTGTAGGACCATTTAATCCATAAAAAAATATTTATAATATTCTAATTTGAATTGGTTCAACTAATAGTCATTTGGAGCCTTGACAATGGAGGCCTTTGTAATTTTGATTGTGGGAATTATACCGCATTTCATAGGGAGTGAAGATAATAGTTGTATATATGGAAAAACTATCTCTTAGTATAGTGGAGTACATTCTTAACAGAGCGCCTTTTGGAAAAGTGTCCAAAAGTCTCAATGTAAAGGAAGACTAAGGAAGGAGACTTCAAAGCCAAAATAAAATAGGATAGTGACACATGGAAAGTGATTGATAGATGGGATCTAATTATGATAGGATTTGAGAGGAAGGCTTGAGAGATCATGGGTCTCCCTGAAATTACAATGAAATGTTGACATGTGGCTAATGGATCAATGGTTAAGCTTTAATCCTAGAAGTATTGGGGAAAATGGGTGTATATTTCATAACTCAATAATGTTTCTTGGTTAAGTGAGGAATGCATATAATGCACTTCATACCATCAATAAAATATACAACTAAAATATAACCTGGAGAGGACATTTGAAAATTTCCAAAATATTTTCTAAAATCTGACAAATTAGGTAAGATTCACCTTTACATTTGAAATATTTTTTTGATTTTTCCATTTTCTCCATTGTCACAATATCAATTTTTGCATGATTTTCAAATGTTTGTTAAAATTATATATTAGTAATGTCGTATGTTATTGTATACACTAGGAATAGTGCATGTATTCATAAAGAGATTCTAATTTACTAAGCTTGGCACTCACAAGCTATGAAACATATACAACTTAGAACTAGTCAACTAAAAATATAAGGTTAAGGGGTAAGTTCATATGTATGATAAAATATATATTAGTCAAATTGTATGTTATTCCTATGCCCTCAGAATAATTTACATATGTTAACAAATAAATTCCTATTAAATTATCTTAGTGCCCACTAGTTTGGAATATTTAATAAACTTCCCATTATCCGTGTAAAAAACTATATAATGTTTGACATTAGAAAAAGTAATTAATCTGTGCTAAATTTTCAACCAATTATAAATTTTCAAGAAATCAAAAGATACATAATAATAAGAAAATTCAATATATTTTTTATACATTATAAATGAATTAAAATAATCGATATTCAAAAAATGTGAATGGAGGCTAGTTCCTGCTAGCACCTAAACAAGTGAGATTCTACAACATATAAAGTAGAAAACCTTCTCTACAACCTAACGGCACAATTACATTTTCATATAAAAGTAATCATCAGGATAATGTATACTATGTTTAATAGAAAGAAAATAATAATTGTATTATAACTAAAATATAATATTTTTCTTTGATTTAAATAGTTACAGTATTTAAATAAAAAATCATTGTTCTAGTCACAAATAGGAAAACATATAATATTTCCTATATCCTTGTGTACAATAATAAATCGTTTGATATTTCCTAAATCCTAGTGTAAAAATGTTTTGATATTAAAAAGTGAGAAGGAATTAATAAAATGTTGTAACTACTACTATAAAATGTAAAATATTAATAAAAATGGAATATATATATATATATATATATATATATATATATATTAAAAAGAAACATATTGCATGTAAAAAAACATTTATAAAAGAGAACATTTTAAATATAGTAAACAGACAAAATTTTAAATACAACAAACAAAAATTTAACATTTTAATAATAGAAAAATAAAACATTAATTAAAATGAATATTTTAAATATAGAAAATAAAAAACAATTTGAAAAATGGTCATTTTAAATTCTATAATTACAAGACATTACTAAATTTAATTTAAAAATACAAAACATTAAAAAGACAAAAATAATTTTATTTTTCTTTTAGTGAATTTTGTTTGATGATTAAAGGATGTCATTTGGCATGAAAAAAAATGGAGTTTCTTGTCATACACATGATATGGGCAGAGTTGTAGAAGTGAATGTAGAAGTGAAAGGGATACGAAAACCATATGTTGTAAAATATTAAAAGCATACAACAATACAAGTTTAAAAAATACAAATACAACCTGCAAGATGGTTCATTCTAAAAAAAATAGTGGGAAATGGTCAGAAAAACACATCGGGAATAGAACACAAGGTCTAATAGGGAAGATATACATACATATTCGGGTAATGATATGGAGATACGGATCATTCGGGTAATGATATAGAGATGTGGATTATTCTGATTAGAATGATAATTCATGAGTTACACCAAAAAATACATACATATTCCGGTAATGATATAGAGATGGGGATCATCTACGATTGGTGAAGAGGGTGATGACACACATTAAGAGCATGTGGAATAGCGGAATCGTATGTGTAGGTACCAAATTTGATGTTGGAGGAAACGATGCCAACAGTGGAAGATGCAAAAGTGGGATGCTTAGGAATTCATTGTAGTGGAATAACAACAGGGGTATATTGAGAGTATATGGAAGGATGCAAGACAACCAAAGGAGGTGGATGGATGATGAGCTTAGGTGGTAGTTAATGAGATAAACTAATGGTTGTAGAGACTTTCCTAAGTGGAAGAGGAGAGAGACCGATCTCGAGAGAGGGTGCAGAAAGCAATGACATCCCTATGTTCAAATTATTTGATTTAATCATGAAAGGAATAAAAATCATTACCATAGTGGCCATTAATGTGGTGTAAATTACAAAAGGTTTGGTCATGATGATGGTATAGCCAATGAGGGGGGGGTGATGTTGGTTAGATGGTAAATGGATTAAACACTTATTAAGTTTTTGGTGAGAAAATTTGTTGGGTAGACAAATTGGTGGGTATGTTACCAATGCTCTAGGACTCTAGGTCTCTCTGCTTGAATGGTGCAGCTCTATAAATTGTGAGTGACCTAAAGGAAATCTATTGTTGGCCTATAAGGCCGGGGATCCAATAGGAACACTCCACTATACTTGTAAAAAATGCTTGCAATTGCTTGCAAGGGAGGAATTTGCTAGATAGCAGGGGAAAAGGGAGTGAGAAATTAGGGGGGAGACTAACTCTATAAGTAGGAAATCAGATTCTTGCAAAAGTTAATTATAAATTTCACCTACACTTATGCTTGCGACATCAACAAAGAGAGGAATCCATGCATAAAAGGTTGCATACATTCATACATCTCAGAAGGAAGAAAATTATTCCTTGATTGATATCTCCAAAAGTTGTAAAATTTAAAGGAAGAGAGGAAAAGTATGTTGAGAAAATATAATTATTCTATCTCTTTCACATATCTCTAAGTAGTAACCTCCTTCAAAATTGACAACAACTTGAGCATACAAAATTGACAACCCCTAAGAAAGAGTGTGTCATTACATTATATAGGATTTAAAATGACTCTTTGGATACCCCCCCACACAACCTTTCATTTTTCCTCACAAAATGTGACCATTTACATTCCTAGGAAAGAACATTAAGCCCCCTTTTATCAATTAAGGGCAACTTATTACATTTTTGGACTATATTCACATTAATGAATATGAAAAAATGTCATGATTGCTCATAATGAAGAATTAGAAAATGGGGTATAGAATAGGATAAATAATTATGGAGGAGAAAGAAGATACCTTTGTCATAGATGAAGACCTTGTTGATGATGATCATGCACGAACATCCTGGACCATGAAATAAGTGTGTAAAAACATTTTTCCAAGACTTCCCAATGTGAGCTTAGAATGAACTTTGGAAATGATCATGATTATCCTCCTTGATAATTGATTTACTAACCTCTTTAGCTCATTGAGCTCACCTTGACCAATTCATTTTGACTCACCCAGCTCCCTGAGTGGTCAATATGGATCCACTTCCTGTGCCCTGTGATGTTTTGCTCTACCTTGAAACATAATTTTACTCATAAAGATGCTCTTAGGAACCTTTTGAAGTTTTCATTCCTTTTTTTAATCCATGAGCTCATATTTATGTCTAGTGAAGAGTCCATAAAGTGAAAAGATGAGTAAAAATTAAGCCATCTATAACTTTCTGCACTTGGAACTAAAACTTTCTATTTTTGGAATGTGAGACCATGACCTATTATTTTGGGACATATCACCTATTTTGCTACAATTTCATCTTCTGAACCTCTTGGAATATTCCATTTTCTTTCGTTACTGATGCATTACTATTTTTAGCAGGTTTTTTGTAGGACCTACTATTTTGGGGAAATTGTCATTTTTTGTCTTGCTTTCCATTTTGTATCTTTCCTTATCATCCTGAGTGATCAAACTTGTAATTCAGGGAACTTAAATTTTTAAGCATTTGGGGGAGCATAGAATATGCTATTTTTAGTAAGTGGAAAAAGGATCCTCGATTTTCGATGAGAATGAAATTTTTGGATTTGGCTTATTGTCACAATCTTATGCTCAAAATTTCACTATGTTTCACTCACTGCAAAGCTCATAAATAAAAAATGAAATTTTTTCCTGGTGAGAGCTTTCGGCATAGAACTACTATGAAAGCCAATAATGGAGTCATTTTTGAGAGAGTCTTTTCTCACCTCTGATAGCAATGAAATCAATTCCTTTGGGATAGGTTTTTCATTTGGAGTCTGCTCGTAATTTTAGCTTCACCTACTCTTCGGACTGATGGAAAATATGACGAATGAGAGCCAAGGAAAGAAATGGAGATTTTATTTCAATTAATAATCTATGGAATTGTTTTATCTTCTATAAATTTATTTTTATGGCCTCTGAAAATGAGGAAGTTTGCGAAAAATCTCACCTCAATTCGTGCTCTAGATTTTGAGATATGAGCATTTCACCATTTTGGTTAAAAATTCATTCTGGCAGTGAACGAACATGGTGTCTTCTACAAAAACAAGGTTTTGGGGTGATATTTTAATAATGGAGGAAGAAGAATGGATGTTAAATGTAAGTTTGAAGTGATGGGAGTTGCATCAATGGAGGAAAATGGATATTTCCCGTAGTTAGGGGGTTGTGCGTGCATGGGCAAGAAGCAACAGAAGAAAAAAAAATATGCAAACACTTTGTTTTTTCTTCATCTTTTGAATGGGAATTTTTTTTTCCCAAGTGTCCCTAACATTTGGGATGGTTGGTGAAAAAATGTGTGCCTCTCTCCCATTGGTTCACATGGCAAGAGCTGATTTGATAAGGTGAAAGGGTAGGGGGGCTAGGAAAATGGTGCACGAGGGTTAACTGGACTATTTGGGATCAAAGGATGTCATATCATGGTCTATGGGGATACATGGGATATAGAAACAATTTTTTTCCCAAATGTCCCAAATTTTTAGGATGCTTGTGCAAAAAAGTGCGCCACCACCTAGGCTTGACATGTGCCCACCAAAAATATGACTAAGTCCTTTATCTTTTAGAACAACTTGATGGAAACATAAATTTAGCATATGGAGGTATTTTCATGCACTTATTTAAATTAAATCTACTATAAATGACATTTTGAAAACAATGGGAGGGGTATAATACATTTATTATGCCTAAAAACTCCTTAAAATAGGATTTTCTTTCGGCCTCATAGGTTGTACATGCTGAAATAAGTTTGTGGGAAGAAATGTTGATGTGGTGTAAAACCTATGAAACCACCATACTATAGAGATCTGAAATAAATTTCCAATGATGTTTTATTTGATCTCCAAATATTCACAGAACTCTCGAAATCACTTCCCAAAGCTTGGGGGTTGTTTATACACTTTAAGTTGTTTCACCCTCTAGGACCACTTTTGTTGAAACTATCCCAAAAGCTCTAACAATTCCTAGAATATTTGAAATCTAGTTACATAATGTTCTTAGCTCTCTAATACACCACCTTGATGAGTTTAATCCTTTTATTCTACTTCAGGTGGGTGTGTCAGCCTTAGGAAGACCCGAAAATAGCCTTTCTTAAGCTTTTCAAAGACTTTGTCTTAGAAGTGCTTGAAAGGAATTTATATCCATAAATCACTTATGGATGTGATGGAAAAACACATTGTACCACTTGAAAGAAAAATATATGAAAGATACATGGGTTAGGATGATCTGGAGGAGGGATCATGATGATTCTTAAGAAAAAAATTCATTGTAGGTTATGGTTGTCATGCTTTCAAGTTTGAATCTTTCCCTTAGAAAAAATCATGACAATAGGTGGCTCTGACTTGGGGGCATGTTGTGGATCAAGCACAGCGAGTGCATGACATGAGAACTCTAGAATCTAAATTCAATTTACATACCCATTCCTTATCCGTTGGTCTTTAGAATCACTCAACTTAAAATAGATGGACAAAAAGGAGGAACACACACAAAAAAAACTGAAAGGAAACACACCACACATAAAAAAATGGAAAAAAACACACAACAGGAAAGGGAAAATAAACCTAAATCACCTATGGTATAATTTGGGGGACAAACCACTTTCACTGAAGTAATTTTCTCTACTTAGAGGTTTCTCTTGAATGGGTAACACTGAGTGATGATGCTCCGCAAAGCCATTGACAAGTTCAAGAAAGAGGCATCCTTTCCAGGACTACTTATGAGAGCCAGGTGCTTTCATGAATGCATGTATACTTAGGAGGAATGATCCTACCTTATCTCTTTGATGTTCAAATTTTTGTTAAGAAAGTCCATTTCCTTTACTTTTTGTAAAATAAATTTTGGAATGCCAATTTTCATCAGTTTTCACCCACACTCCTGATTTTTCATTGAGCATATCCTTGCTGCCCCAAGGCTAGTTTTTGTTTAAATATATTGAGTTTCCTTCTTTCCCGCACTCAAGCTCATTGACATATTTTCCACAAGAAACATTGAATTCATGCTTTTTCTCCATTCCACTATGAGGTGTTTGTATATTGAGAAAAGGATCAGAAGTAACCTCATACATGTCTTCTATGGCCATGGCATGAGCTAAGAGGTCAAGACTTAGTTTGGGATCTTCCGTACCTTCTATTGCATTCAATATTTCTAGCACAAAGTCCTTATTTGAAGCTGCTAATAGTTCCCTTTTACATTTATTTGAAGAACCTTCATCTTGAAAATTAAGGCAACCATTGGGAGGAATTGATTCACTATCCAAAAGCTCATTGCATTACACTACTTCTTTTTCATGAGGAAACTCAACTCCGAGGGCCTCAAAACTCTTGTTTTCAACCTTTTCATTATAGAAAGAATATTCTTTTTCGAATGGGAAAGATAATAATTCCATTTCATCTTGTAGGCATTGGCTCTGGAGAGACATAATAAATTTCATCTTGCTTTATTTTATCATGACAAATCTTGAAATTGGTTGAGGGTTCTGAATTGGATTCACACTTGTCTTATAGATCCATAGCTTACATCAAGAATTCAATACTAAGATGAGGTTCCTCTATTCCTTCTACATCTCTTGAGAGTTCCTACAGATATTTTTCTTTCAGACCTTCTAGAAGTTCATCACAAGTTGTGTTTTCTCCCTCATGGATGACATGATCAAGAGAATCTTCCTCTCCAAATGGGAATGAGAATATCTCTTCCTTATGGATATGCACATAGGTTGATTTCCTATCTTGGAATTCATCAAGGAACACTCCATCTTCTCATATCTTGCATCATCAGGAAAATCAGGGCTATCCTTTTGTGATTTAATATTTCTCAATGCTTATTCGATATCAATACCCCTCTATAAACAAATGCTCAGTTCTATTAGGATAGGAATATGATCCACCTCCTTAGATGTTACAAAGTGGTTCATCCTCTTGCTATTTTGGTATAATATGTTGGCTCTTGGGTTTCCTGCCCTTTTTATAGTATATCTCATTTTCTTCTTTGGGAGAAAATTTTCCATATCTCCCTTAACCAGAATGGTTACGAAAGACCAATTAATCTAAATTTTCCCTGCCAACTATTGACAAAATATTCTACTCAACAACATTCTAAATGAAGCAATAATTTATGCTACTAAGATAGTTATCAACACTTCGTTTTCCGATGTATGCATGATTAAAAAACTAACCTAATCAATAGAAACTAACACCAAGTAGTCTCAATATCAAATCTAATCTAACAAAACATCATGATAAATCCATATAAAAGGAAAAGCTAATTAATGCATCTAATTAAACATGAAATGTTAATCCATCCTTTGATGTTTTTGATGGGATTTTTAATATTTAGTTACTCCTTTTGTTGAACTAGATGTGAATATGAGAGATAAAAGGAAGGATATCTCCATGAAGAAGAAAATATCTCACCAATATGGCTTGATTGTCATGTACAGTTCTTCCTTTAGTACTCTTTGCAAGTAGAGGATAGAATGGGTGTTAGATAAATAATATTTTCAAAATAGAAATGCTTTTATCATGTGCATATAATGTAAAGGTGAAACACTAGTGTAAGATTAGAAGGGAGGTACTAGGTTCTTTATATAGATTTCCAAATTTGGAGAAGTTTACAACCTAGTGAATGTGGGACAAAGATAAAGTAGAATTAGAAAGGGATAAGCATGATTATAAGGAATTAATTAGTGATTAATAACTCATGGGAGTTGGAGAGGATTCAGTTAATCAACTAGGATTAATTAATAGGCCAAGATAAGCTTATGAAGCCAGGAATAGGTGATTTAGAAGTAAATTGGAAGAATTTGGAAGATTTTAAAGGGAGATTTAACCAATAAGAAGGTTTAGTGATTAAAAAGGCTTAATCAACTAATAAATAGTTAATTAAAAGAGGATTATAACTAATGAAGTGTCATTAATTGGCATCAAAAATGAAGGGAAGGTCAATTAATTAATGAAGTGTCTTTAATTTACCCAAGATGAAGGGGAATGTTTAGCTAATTAGCAAGAAATCACTAATTATAACGAAATGACGGGAAAGACAATAAATAGTGAAATTTTAGTATTAAATTTGCATAGTCAAATTTAGGTGTCTACATTTTCCCATTTTTGGTGTGGTGTAGCAAAAATGACGTCACTTCAAATATAGTAGACAATTACATGTAATTAAATTTTGAAGGAGTAGAAGAAAAATGAGTAGAATGAAGGATGACCCCTCGAGTGTCGATGGGGTGATAGAAGAGATTAGTCAATGATCTAAAAGAAGAAGGAAAAAATAAGAGTCAAACCTCGCTCGGTTGTTCGTTGTTCAATTTTGAGGAGTGGAAATTAAATATTATGTTTTAATGGATGGAAGAAACAATGGGGGGAGGGGCGATAAATATAATCCCTATTGCCCCAGGTGTTGTGGAAGAAAATTTTCATAAGAATGGACGGGCTTGGTTGGCGATTTGTTAGAATCAAAAAAAATGGAAAATGATTGGTAGATTCAAAATGGGCTTGATTGGCGAGGGGCGATAAATATAATCCATGATAAATATAATCCCTATTGCCCCACATGTTCGAGCTATATGACAAGGGCTAAAAATGGCACCCCAAGCAAGGATACATGCAAGGTGAATAAATGAAGGACATAGATGTCCTATGAAAAAATAATTTTACACTATAAACAACTGCCCCAACCAATGATATATGCAAGGGAAGACAAATATAGAAATCAAACCAACTTTGTTAATGAGGGAAGATCGAAATGATCCGCATGTATTATGCTAGATTAAGTAAACACTCAAGGAAGATGTTTTATAGGATTATTTTCTATTTTTAGGATGTTTTGATGGTTTCCCAATTTTTGGATTTTTGAAGTTTTACCAATGTTTTGGATTTTTGAGGTTTTACCAATGTTTTTAATTTTTGAATGTTTTACCAATGTTTTTAGATTTTTGATGTTTTACCAATGTTTTGGATTTTTGAAGGTTTTTATCAATGTTTTTTTATTTTAAAGGGTTTACTAATGTTTTTGGATTTCATATGGTTTTATGAATTTTTACGATTTTTTAAAAAAGTTTTCCAAAGCTATGTACAAGAAAACAAGTATGCAAAGATTCCCCCAATCATATATGAGAATATACAAGGGAGAATTTGTGCATATATACAATAAGAAGATAAAAATTTCAAGGCCAAGATGGATAGGTTCAATGTGACGATGAACTGAAACCACTGAAGTGCTAGGAATGAGTGAGCAAGCCCCTAGTGCAAGCTGACCAATAAACATATGATAGAAAAGAAGTAGAAGATTGTTTATTGAAAGAAGGGACATTGTTTTCCCTCAAACATGGTAGAAATTAAATCTTGTACACATGGATGTTATGAAAAAATTAGAAGAACAATGAATGTTATGGAAGGATATGAAAAATGTAGCTAGAAGAGTAGCAATGAAAAAGTGATTAGCCAAAGGCACAAATCGTGAGACAAAATAATGACTAAAGGAAGAGTCTAAACAAGGTCAAAATAGCACTTTGTCAAAAACTAATTATGTTTTATCATCGAGATCCATTATTTGCATGTGGAAATTAATTACCTCTTGAATTGAAGATTCGATAGGAAACAAGAGAGCGAAAACTAGCCAATGTGTAGGAATGATTTATTTTGAAAATTGATTTGTGAATGGAGGGTGGAAGGAGAGCCATACATTTTTGTGATGCCAGCTAGGCATCCATAGCCCCAATAGAGATGTATTTAATTCTAGTTTCAAAATTTCTCTATTGTTAGCCAGGCGTCCTTATCCCTAATAGAGATACTGGAAATACCCCCCAGAGAGAGTTTTATATTGATTTGTTTTTTTTTTACTTTTTTATAGATTTTGTTGTTTTCCCTGAAAAATATTTTATCTCTCTTGATTGTTTTGATAAGGGTTTAAGAACCACTGATGGCTTGATAGAATGATGTGGAAGTGATTTTGATCATGACATTGGCTAGTGTCAACAAATATGCCTAAAAGGTCTTTGCAACAAGTCTATTTGATGTATGATGGTGAGAGGATTTTTAAGAGATTAGTTGTTCTTTAATTTACCAAGGTGATGAGATACCAAGGTCAAATAGATACAGTAGAGATAAATTCCTCACAATGAGCACGAATTAACTAACCAAAAAATCATCAAAGGGATGAAAATGGTAGGAGACTTGCAAAGTAATATGAAAAAATAAAGGAAAGACCATCCATGTGTATGTAAAACTTGATTGCAATGTATGGTTTTTAACCTTCGATTTTTTTAATGTTTTATGTTTTTTTTAATTGATTTTTGAAAATTTTAGACTCTTTTAGATTTTTGATGATTTCGTGAAGGGGAAAAATGCATAAAAAGAAGACAATAAAGATTAATGATCAAGAACTTGGGACCAACAATGTCACTCTGTGTGATAGGATCCAACAACGATGTTTGATATTACTTTGATGAGGGATACTAGGAGCTTTTGCTTATCAAGAGTGATATTATCTCCAATCTCAATTATTGTGGTGAGATCATGCTCGATAAGTGACAACAACTTATCTTGGAACATGGATTTTTTAGGCGGAATCTTGACTTCCCTATTTATATATTTATGTACTTTGCACCATACATGGCATTGACATTGGTTTGCATTTATTGAATCGCATTTATGAATTGGATTTGTGAGTGTTAGATTTGTTAGGAGCTTTGGAGGTCTTTGAATTTTCAATCTTAGCTTGATGAAGAAATTGTTTATGTTTAATGCCAACTAATACATGATTTTTCTAATCCCAAGAAGTGAGAGAATAAAGTGGATGTTTAGGATTTATGATAGGAATGTTAGGAACAATGTTGGGTTTGTCATGGTTATTGATAGAAGGATGATATGATGGAAGAAGAGGATATGGTCCAAGGATTGAAGAGAATGGCATATTGGGAGGTGATCTATAGATAGAAGATGAAGGGATACTAGGATGTGGCCTAAGGATGAAAGAGAATGGGCTACCAAGAGGTGATCAAAAAATAGAAGATGAAGGGATTCTAGGATGTGGCCCAAGTATAAAAGAAAATGAGCTTCCAGGAGGTGTCCCATAGATGGAAGACAAATTATTACCTAGGGGTGTCCCATAAATGGAGGATGGAGGGATACTAGGAGGTTTCCCAAGTATAGAAAATGAAGGGCTACTAATAAGTGTCCTAAGAATAGAGGATATTGGGCTATCTGGAGGTGACCCACAAATAGAAGATGAAGGGATGCTAGGAGGTGGCCCACATATTGAAGAAGATTATGGGCTCCCAGAAGATGACATAAGGAGAGATTGTAATTGAGGAATCGTGATATTTAAGGAATGATGGGTTTATGATAGGATAGAAGATAGATCAAGGATAGAACCTTTCGATTCACCATGTAATGGGGAATGTGAAGATGGAAGAACAAGATGAGGATCAAGTTTAATGATCTTAGGATCTTCCTCTATTTTCTAAAAAAGGAATCAAATTATTTTGTACAATATGTGAATGCATCAAGGTCAAAAGATAATTATTTCTCATAATCCTCTAGATGAATATCATCATGTAGCCTCATGAATTCTCCAATCTATTCTTCATTTTGAAAGAAATCGATCGGTATGGGTCGTTGTTGGTTGACCATAGTAGGTTGATTAGAAGAAAGGGGTCTAACAAGTGTTGAAGATTGAGAAGATGTTTGATAATGGAGATGATGGGAAGGATTGACCTTATTACTCCCACAACGAAATTATATTTTTCTTTGAAAAGATATCTTATCAAATTTTTTATTTTTAATTGTTTGACATGGATGCAAACATTTAGCTTTAGAAGATTGATGAAGATAGAATAAGGAATGATCAAAATCTTCAAGGTGCCAAAGAGGGATTGGATTTTGATTGATAGAATAATATGACTCAAGAGACAAAGTACATTTGGATTTATATGTCTCATGAGTGGAAGAATATGTGGATTGGGAATAGGTTGGTATTGGTTTTCCTAGAAGATGACATAGTGCAGGTAGAAAAAGAGGATCACATAGAAAGTCGGTAGATTACGACATAGGGGTCAACTTGGATTATTGATTAGAGGAATTTTTAGTCACATATATATTTGAAGGAGTAAGATGTCATTGAGGCAACTAATAAAGGGGTTCATGCGAAGAAAGGGAGGACCTTGACTTAGGATTTGACTTAGATGTTTGATTGGAGGAACTTATAGTTATAAGGATCTTTTAAGGAGGATTACGTTATTAAGGTGACTAACAAAGGGGGTTCTGCAGAGAAGGGAGAACATGAATCAAGAGTTGAATTATATGTTTTATTGGAGGAAATTGGAGTCACATGGATCCTTAAACGAGGAAAACATCATTTAGGAGATAGCTAAAGGGAGTCCTACAGAGAAAGGGAGGACCGTAACTCAAGAGTCAAATTATATGAATGATGCGGAAAATTTGTGGTGGCACAAATCCTTAAAGGATGAAAACATCATTTAGGAGACTGGTTATTCCTTAGAAGAAATTTGATTGGATGAGGCTTTGAAGCATGAGGGAAATTCAAATAATAGCATGGATTAGAATAATCAAGATATTGATGGGAATCAAAAGAATAACATGGATTATAATCATCAAAATCATACCACCAACTATGATATGAAGGTAGGTAAAGGGGTAACCGAAGGTGATTTCTAGTGTGAAGCACCAATCAAGGTTTAGTCGTGATGGGAATATTTTGATGTGAATACCTAAACATAAGTTCCTTATTCTCGTAACTATGAGGAACCATGCGATAGTCAGTCATGGTTGGCATCATTGGGACCAAATTTCTAGACCTATATTTTATAATTTAACTCCTTCAAATGGAAGGAAGTTTCATGTTGATTTGAGCAGCATAATGGTACAAACTAGACATATTTCAAATCTGGGTATGCTCATGTGGTTTTCCAAATGGAATTTAAGGAAAACAAACATCATGATGAAAAAATTTCGATGATCCAACAAGTTTTGGAAAACAAGTTACAAGTGTGAATAGTCAAAATGGTTTATGAAAGTGTAACAATTGCAAAGGAAAATTTTCATATATGTTAAGTGTATGATGAAGGTCACTAAGGAAAATATACGAAGTCCTAGACAAAAGAACGAATGCAAAGGAAATTGTTTCCTATTGTGCAAATTTATCTCAAAGGTTGTTTTTGATAAGATTACAACACAATTTCAATATTTAAATCAAGTTTTTGGAAGAAAAATAATTAAGTACTAAAAAGTGGTTTAAGTGATTGGAATAGCGTAACAACAAGGTATACACGTAAGAAATTTTTAGTAAAAATAATGTTTAAGTCCTGAAAATGGATGATACAAATGTGATCAATGTAACAATACAATTTGGACACTTATATCAAGTTTAATAAAACAAGATGTAATTATTAAAAATATATTGCCACAATGCAAGAAATGTAACAACAAAACCTTCAATACTCAAATCGAGTGTTAAGAAAAAACAAGGTCTACGTATAAAAATGGTTCGACACAATGTGAGCAACGTAACAATTCAATTTGGAAACTTATATCACATTTTAATAAAACAAGATGTAAGTATCAAAAATGGATTGATATATTATGAGCATTGTAATGAGGAAAAACGAGATCAAGGCAATATACCTTCTAAAAAGAGATGTCTCAATATCGATTTCAAGACAGGACTACAAAAATATTAGGACATACCAACACACTTTCAACACTTACATCAAAATCTTAATAAGGACGGATGTAAGTGGGTGTAAAAGTGGTGGACACAATTTTTGCAGCACTTCGAATTTCTTTCTTTTTTACCAATAATGCCAAAAAAGAGAACAAAGGAATTTATGATTGGGGATGAAAAATACATGGCCCAAATTTGGCATAGTTTCACCTTGTTTGATAATAAGGTAGAAACTAGGAAAAATTTACGTTGTAAGTTTCATGATGAATGATACGTGGCTCAAAATTCAATGGAATATCCGATTGTTTGGTACATAAGGTTTTGACTCTGAGAAAGTTTTTTTTGTAAAGGATATTTGAAACAAGATCAGATAAGGTCAAGTTGGCCCCAATGCCAAATGGAATCCTAGATTTTATTCTCAACACTTGTTAATAACTTATCTAAGAGAGGTATGCTTTTATAGAATAAATTCTAGACAAATTAACATTACCCCATACTAAAATTAATGAATGATTCCACCTACAAAAAAAATTAGCACCCCTCATGGGAATTTCTAGTCAAGTAGGTAGTAGGTCACTTCCCTTTTCATCCACCAGTTCTCTCAAGGTGTAGACTACTTTGGGGTTCCTGAGCTAATCCTCATAATGCATTTTATGGCTTATGCAAAGATACTTCCCATAGTTTAAATAGGATGGGTTTTAACCCTTATCCAAACCTACAAATATGGTGTTTTGAAAAAAATGGTGTGTTGTTATCTTTGATTAAAAACGTGGTTTAACACACCATTGGAAACTTGTAACACATTATTGTTAGTAATGGTTTTGATTTGATTCTTTGATAAGCGTATGGTAATAGACTCAAAGGTTTAGTATTTTTCCATGAAACCCATAATATTTTGAAAGAGGGTCAATGTTGTTTTTATTCTCAAGACACTCAAAAGACACGAGAGAAGAGCATACACAGATTTTGATCCAACTAAATTATAATGGAAAACTTAAATCAGATGACTGTTAAAAAGTTTTTGTAAAAGATTCATTCCCTTAAAATATATAAATGGTGAAATTTCTAAGTTAATCCCAATGTTAGAAAAAAAATGTTACTTATGGTTCTTAAGATCACCCAATAGCGTAAGAGAAGAGCATACACAATTGTTGATCTAACTCAAGTAAAGCATGGAAATACAAAATTCATTAAAGCATAAAAACATGTTATAAAATAATTTGAAAAGGTAAATCATGCCAAATAAAAGTCAGAAAACTAGTAAAAAATAACAAATAGAAAAATTAGATTATGGAAATATTGTAATTCAATCCAAAAAAACTACATAAAATGCTAGCGCATGAGGAGAAACGCTAACACATGAAGGATAATGCTATCGCACGAGGGCTAAAATAAATTCACAATGGAAAACAGTAGAACACAAAGGCTAATGCTAGTGCAAATATGGTTATCACAGATGCATGAGCACCCTCTGTGCAAACAGAGTTTAAAAATACATATAACGGTAGCACACAAGCAAACAACACTAGTGCACCAAGATCAATGGAAATGCAAACAGTATCAACACTAGTGCACAAGAAGCCATGGAAACGTAAAAATAATTAACACTAGTGCATGGGGCATGTGTAACTTCAAGAAATGGGAAAAATGACCAAAAATGTCTAAAAAGATGGAAGTTTTGTTGATAAGCTTCAATTTTGGCAACACCTTACCTCCTTCACACCTGTAAGGAACACTTAATACATGCAAACTCAAATAAACAAGTTAAGAAATAAAATATTTATCAACATGTGCTAAAAAGAGGTTCGTAAGTAAAATTGAAATTTAACTACAAAATTTGAGAAATGCACATGAGACAAAGGAGTGTCCCACTAGGTGTGCCATATGTATTCATGATAAAAAACACTAATCAATATAATTTAACACCAAGTAGTCTTAATAACAAAGATAATATAATAAAGAATCATGATAAAGTCACAGAAAAGGAAAAACTAACTAATGTATCTAACTAAAAATAGTGTCCTTTTGTTGAGCCAGTCATGATTACAAGCCATCAAAGGAAGGCTATCACCATGAAGAGGAAAGGATCTCACCGATATGGCTTTATTGCCATGTATGGTTCTTTCTTTACTACTCTTTGTAAGTAGAGGATAAAATGGGTGCTACATCAATAAGATTTTCAAGGGAGAAATGATCTTATCATGTGCATATAGTGTAAAGGTGAAACATTGGTGTAAGATTGGAAAGGAGGTACTAGGTTCTTTATATAGCTTTCCAAATTGGGAGAAGCTTACAACATAGTGAATGTGGGACAAAGATAAAGTATAATTAGAAAGTGATAAACATTATTAGAAGTAATTAATTAGTGATTAGCATCTCATGTGAGTTATAGATGATTTAATTAAGCAACTAGGATTAATTAATAGGCCAAGATAAGCTTATGAAGCCATTTAGAGGTGATTTATAAGGAAATGTTAAGAATTCTGAGGATTTGAAAGGGGTATTTAACCAATAAGAAGGTTTAGTGATTAAAAAATATTAATTAACTCATAAATAGTTAATTAAAATAGGATTATAACTAACAAAGTGTTGTTAATTGGCATCTAGAATGAAGGGAACGTTAGTTAATCAACAAAGTTTCATTAATTTACCAAGATGAAATGGAATGTTTAGCTAATTAGTGAGAAATTAATAATTATAATGAAATGACGTTAAAGATGATAAATTATTAAATTTTAGTATTAAAACTGCGTAGTCATATTTAGGTGTCTACATCCAAAAATTCAACAAGAGTCATCTATGCATATTTGACCTTTCCTACAAATGTGAATTCCTTTAATTCCATGGAGTAACAAGATTCACCATCCTGAATCAAGGTGAGTTTCAAGGAATTTCCAACCTTCAAAGGCATCACATTGTCAGAGGCACCTGAATCTATTATGTAATTGTTCAATCGGTATCCTCTAAGGAGAAGGGAGACATAGAAATGGTCAACCTTTTCAGTATTTGATACACTCAAATAAATTATGTTCTATGATGGAGGAGTAGGTGGGTTGGTAATAGTCCTTTAGAACTAGGAGTTATGGTACTGGGATTTGAACTACCACCCTTGATATGAGAGACACGTTTCTCAAATTTTTTGGGATAGTCGACAAATATTCATATTCAAAAATCTGCACTTTAGTCTTGTTCACATGTTTTATGATGTCAAAAGGAGTAGATGTAGAAAAGGGATATGGATACACTTCTTTGGAAGTTAGCACAAGCTTAGAAGGAGGGGTAGATGCTTGGGGAACAAAGGTTGATTTAAGAGGTAAAATGGAGGATTTTGAAGGACTAGATTTCATAGGAGTTGGATCAGATTTAGAAAGAGTATTGGAGGACTTACTTAGAATTGTGGATGCCCTCTTTCTTGTCATGAGATCAGGTTTATCTAATGAAAAATCCATGGAGGGTGGGAGTGGGGATCCTTGATTGATAATTTTTTTAGTAGATTTTCCACATGAGGATCTTCAATATTCTTCTTCACAACCGCAGTGGAGGAAGAAGCTACCTTTTGAGACTAAGGTCTAGTGATAACCACACATGAGAAACTTATTGCATCCATGTCATCATATTCATTACCTCCAAAGTACTCATAGAATATGATTTGTGCATCATTCTCTACTTCCTTAATCTCTAGAAAATCATTGTCTTCACTTCCTTGTTATGGTATTTCTTCATCTTCTTGAGCCCTACAACTTGCATTAAAAAGTGGGACCTATAAGGCAATCCTTTGAGGTGCTCCTGCAATCTGATTTCTATTATGGCTTTGAGGATATGCTCATTGAGAAACTTCTGTCTTCAATAATGTCATTTTTTTAGCATTTTCTATAGTAATGGATTAATTCTCTCATCTTTGGGATGTTGAGACTTACCTTTTAAAGGGTTCTTGATCTTTCCAGATAGAATGAGATCATTTTAAAATTCAATGGCCATTCCTTATGTTTTGTGAGATTCCATTTGGAGAAATAATCCTACTTCAAGAGGTTGCACGTTGATAAAAAATCTCTTGAAATTGTTTTTAGACGGTGAAGCATCTTTTGGTATCCTACAGAGTAACCGGTTGAAACAGGCCACGAAGTATCTCATAGTCTCATTTTATTCTTTCTTAATTTATACCAATTGAATGAAGAGATCTTGGAAATCCTCGGCTGATTTGAATCTTTCATCAAAATGGGTTGTGATGTCCTCCCAAATAGTGACTTATCTAGCAGATAAGAGATAAAACCACTCAGCTCCCATTTCTTGTAGAGAATCCACGAACAATATCACAACAAAATATTCATGTTTAATTCAAAGGAATCCACATGACATGATAAAGGCATATATATGTTCTTTAAGAAGTTCCATACCTTCACCTTTGAACTTTGGAAAGTAATTATGGGAACCTGTTGGTAGATTGTGAAGAGGAGGTGTAAGAGAAAATGGACCTATGTTCCTTCCCCATGAAACAATGTGTTGAGGTATTTCTAATTATTCCACCTTTGTTTCTTCTATATTAGCTTCAGAAAATTCTTCTCCCAATTCTTCTTCTGATCCTTGTTCCTATTGATTAGTAAATTTAATTTTCAATGACATTCAGAAAATTGGATAATTTATAGATGGAGTATCAATCGGGGTTTGAATCGGATTACCAGGTACACCACTTGAAGAATTTGATGGGGATGAAGCTTGAGAAAAATAGTAGGGTTTATCTCTAATCTTTTCTTTTAGATTTTTTAGAGCCTCAAAAGTTAGATCAGAAGCTCCTCTCAATCTAATCAACATGGTGTATCTTCTTTTGGCCAGTTTTGGGAAAACCTTGTAGTGGGAAAATGAAAGAAAACTATAGGAATACGAAGGGTATTTCAACAATGGACTTCAAATTTCATCATTTTTTAAATTTTATTTTGGGTGTAGATTTCTGCCAAGTCTTCCCCACAGTGGGTGTCAAAAACTATTGGCGAGAAACTTTGTTAGGTAGACAACTTGGTGGGTATGTTTCTAATACTCTGGGACTATAGATCCATCTTCTTGGATGATGAAACTCCATTTATTTTGAGTGAACTAAAGGAAATTTGTTGTTGGTCTATGAGGCTAGGGATCCAACATGCACACTCTATTATACCCACAGAAAATTATTGTAATTTATTACAAGGGAGGTATTTTCTAGATAGTGGGGGGAAAGTGAGTGAAAAATTAGGGGGAGAGATTAACTCTCCAAATAGGAAATAAAATTCTTTCCAAAGTTAATTAGAAATTTTACGTACACAATTAGAGAAATAAACAAATATTCTTGTGAAACCAATGATAAGAGGAAACCATCCATACAAATTTGTACACATTCACACATCTCATAAGGAATAAACTCCTTCTTTGATTGATATCTCCACTAGTTGTAAAATGAAAAGGAAGATAGGAAAAGTATGTTCAGAAAATATAAGAATTTTATCTCTTTCATATATATCATAGTAGCAATATCCTTCAAAACGTGACCACAACTTGAGCATACAAAATTGACAACCCCTAAGAAAGAGTCTGTCATTACATTATATAGGCATTAGAATGAATCTTCGCCTACCCCCCATATGACCATTCATTTGTAATCACAACATGTGATGGTTAATATTCCTAGGAAAGAACATTAAGTCCCCATTTATCAATTAAGGGCAACTTATTACATTTTTTCACTATACTCACATTTATCAATATGAAGAACATCATGATTGCTCATAACAGAGAATTAGAAAAGGGGGTAGAGAAGAGGAGAAAGAATGAGGAAGGAGAAGAAAGAAGATATGGCCTCAATAATGAATATACCTCTATCATTGATGAAAACCTTGTTCATGATGATTGTGCACGGACATCCTGGACCATGAAATAAGTGTTTAGAAAATTGTTCCAAGACTTCCCAATGTGAGCTCAGGATGATCACGGGAAATGCTCATAATGACCCTCCTTGATACTTAAAGTGACAAACCTCTTTATATAAATTAGTTCACCATGACCAACTTACTTTGACTCACCTGTCTCCCTAGGTGATGAAGATGGATACACTGGATGCGCCCTACAATGTTTTGTTATGATTTTAAACATAATTGAATTCATGATGATGGTTCTACGACCCTTTTGAAGTTCTCATCCTCTATTTGATCCATGAGGTCATATTACCATCCCATGAGGATTCCAAAAAGTGGAAAGATGAGTGAAAACAAAGCCATTTGCAAATTTCTACACTTAGAACTTAAACTTTCTATTTTTAGAATGTGAGATCATGACTTGTTATTTTAGGATGTATCACTTTTTTTCTCCAATTTCACATTTTGAACCTCTTGGCATTTTCCATCTTCTTCTATTGCTGATGCATTGTTATTGTTAACACATTCCTATTTTTATCATGTTACTTTTTGAGGACCTACTATTTCGGGGAATTTTTCATTTTTTGCCTTGTTTTCTATTTTACATCTTTCCTGATTGTCCTGAGTGATAAAAATTGTAATTCATGGGGATTAAAAAAAATTAACATGTGGGGGAGCATAGGATATGCAAATTTTTAGTAATTGGAAAAATGACCTTGATTTGTGACATGAATTACATTTTTGTATTTGGCTCATTGTCGTGATCTCGTGCTCAAGATTTCACCATGTTTTGCTCACTGGAAAGCGTAGAAATAAAAATGAATTTTTTTCCTAGTGAAATCTTTGGGTACAAAGCTACCATGATAGCCATTAATGGAGTCACCAAGATTTTTAACAAATTTGTTTCCCACCTATGATTGCAATGAAATCAATTCCATCCGGATAGGTATTTTTTTTGGAGTCTGTGCTCACAATTTTAGCTTTACCTTCTCTTCAAATTGATGGGAAATATAAAGAATGAGAACCAAGCCACAAAATGTATTTTTTATTATAGTTAATAATCTATGGCATCATTTGATCTTCTATGAATTTCTTCTTGATGGCCAATGAAAATAAGTCTACAAAATATTTCACCTCAATCTGTCCTCCAGATTATGAGATATGAGCATTTCATTATTTTGGTTATGAAGTTATTCTAGCATTGAATAAACATGGTCTCTGATGAAAAAATAATGTTTTGGGTGATATATCAACAATGGGGGAAGAGGAATGGATGTGAAATGCAAGGGTGAAGTGATGGGAGTGGCATCAATGGAGGAAAAATGGAGATTTCCCGTAGTAGGGGGTGTGCGTGAATGGGAAAGAAGTAAAAAAAGAAACAAAATAAATAAAAATAGTTATTTTTTTCTTCATCTTGGGAATTTTTTTATGAAAATGTGCAATAGGGAAATTGACCATTTCCGAGCACGACAACTATACCCCTGTGCCAAAATTTCCATGTCCTATCATTCCTACGCACACCAAGTCCACCCAGTCAGTCCAGTGACCTCCAAATTGATGTTATAGCATCCCCCTAGGTGATTTAGGAAATTCCATTCATTTCCCCTTAGGTGATTTTAGGATTTTATTAAAATTCACAAGCTTTAGGCAGCTATGTGAAGGGCTATCACTAGCCTTCCTAGGACCGAAGCAACCCCATGGAGAAAAAAAAATCCAAACCAGAAACGTAGGTGACTCAAAGGCCTTGTAACATTTTGGAAGTGATTCAAGTATATTTTGGAAGGACTTGGGGAAAATGGGGCAGTTTCACCAAAATTAGGGTTCACATGCCTAGGTAGTGCACACGCAAAAACAAATGTTGAACTTTCAAAGGTAATTCTAGGAGCTCTAGATGGAGTTATGAGAAAAAATAAACATCCTTGGAAATATAATTCAAAGCACTAAAATATGGTGAAATAAAGTTTTTCACAACACTTTGGTGCATTAGGTTTGTACAAAGTTTTTATCACGCACAAGTGGAGTACCAAATAAAATATCTACTTTTTCAGGAATCAAATGTAATAATAGAGTCATAATAACCCCACCATTGGATTCAAAAGGCCACTTACAGTCAAGATCATATAAAATTTCACCAAAACCATCCATCGGGAGCTCAATTTATAATCGTCTCAAGTTGTCCTCTTGGAGAGAGTTCAGGAGTTAGCAAAATTTTGGGAGGATACGTGTCAGCTCTAGGAGCCTGGCAGGATTTTGTGTCCCTGACGTACCTCAAGGTCAGGGACATCAACCATGAAAAATTTCTCTCATCCCCCATATGACCTCTAAAACCTCATGTGACATTCAGGATCATTAGTTCAGCCCTCGGGTGCTATTGGGAGCTCAAATTCCCTATTGTCGAATATGTGCCACTTATCAGCTCTGGAAGCTCTATGGAATTGGATGTCCCTCATGTACCTCACATGTAAGGGACAAAAAACCTTGAAAAATATTCCCATCCCTCTAGGGTAAACTTCTAGTCACCCATGTGACCCGCTTCTAGCCCCTCCGTGCTTTATAGTTGATTTTCTAGCTCTCACTCCCTATCGTCGGATCGACGCCACATCTTGAGGCCTTGTATCCTATGGAAATTTATGTCCCTCATGTACCTATGAGGTGAGGGGACATTAAGGACATGAAAATGTGCCCAAATAAAACTCCAAAAATATAAAATTATATAACTCCTGGTTGTTTCTTACTGCTTTTAACTACTTCTCCATTATCATAAGAAAGTTGCAAAGAACACCTTAGTCCACCATTGTTCTTACAAACTAGATATGCCATGGAAACCAAACCTTCCAATCCATGAATATTCATAGGTTTCAAATAATATATTGATATAAAGATCTAGGGAATGAAAAATCAAAGAGAATAGCGAAGGAATTCTTCAGAAATCTCCATTACTGTGAAATGAATATTCGAACATATCTTGCAAACCGGGTCACGGATTGACAAACCATATGTTTTCAAGTTATTATCTCTTGAAGGCCATTAAAAAATAATATTCAAACCTCCTATTCACAACAATTAATTCTCATAACAAATAAATTCCACTTCCAACTACACGAAGAATAAAGCTCAAATTCCCGTCAAACTGGCAACCAGATCGAAGAGAAATTTCACTAGTGAGAGAAGAAGCAAAAACATGTCGCAATGGAATTGATTTCATCATGAATGGAGAAAAAAAACATACCTAAAAATTTCAAAATCCATTAATGGCCTCCATGACATATTTGTGGAAGACATCAGCAAGCTACCTCTCCACTTCTCAGGGTTCTAGTGGGCAAAATCGTACGAAAATTAGAGGGAATGATCATTGAAAAATATAGTTTCATGTGAACTAGTTTTTTGTGCCATGAAGTCCCTATTTTTTAGGGATATGGAGGACTGAGTTTTTATTAAAGTTATTCCTTGTCACATGAAGAAAATATGTGAAAAGGCAGCGGTCTACCTCTTCACTTCTCAGGGTTCCAATGGGAAAAATTGCGTGAAAAATGGAGGGAAGGATTGTTAAAAAATCTTACTTCACGTAAACTAGTTTTCATGCCATGAATTCCCTATTTTTTAGGGATATGGAAGGATGTTTTTTTAATCAGTATTCTTCCCTTGTAGCTCCATACACAAAGCTCTTACCAGACATAAATTTTTAGTTTTCATTTTTGAGCTTTCAAGAAAGCGAATCATGATGAAAATTGGAGCACGAGTTTGTGATGAAGAGCCAAATCCAAAAAAAAATTTCCCATCCAAATAGAGGTAATTTTCAACACTTACTAAAAATATCATATGGTATACTTCCTCACATGATATAAATGATGAGCCCCACTGAATTACAAGTTCGATCAGTCAAGACAATCAGAAAAGGGGTAAAATGGAAAGTAAGAAAGAAAACAACTTCTTCCCAAATTAGTAGGTCCCGAAATAACAACCTGTTAAAAATAGAAATTTACTAAAAATATAAATATCTCAACAACAAAGGAGGTTGGAATATGGTAGATGGTTTAGAAGGTGAAATTGGAGCAAGACAAGTGATATGCCCCAGAATAGCAGATCACATGCCCATATTCCAAAAATATAAAGTTTTCATTTCAGAGTAGAAAATTTCATATGACTGTGTTTTCACTCACCTTATTTATTTTTGGATTCCCTTTTGGATAATGATATCATGAGTTGAAAAGGAGGAATATGAACTTCATGGAGGTCTTGGAAGAATCATCTTGAGTTCAATGGTTTACTGAAGCAAATCAAGGCATCGCAAGGCACATCATGTGAATTCATCTTTATCACTTAAGGAATCGAGTGATCAAAAGTGAATTGGTCAAAATGATTTCAACAAGTGAAAGGGTTCATCAACCAAGTTTCAAGGAGGGGCATTATGGGCATTGTATGTGTTCATCTTGAGCTTACAATGATAAACATCAAAAAAATGTTTCTAAACACTCATTCTATGGTCCAGGATGTTCATACATCATAGAGTTTGAGGTCATCACTAGATTGGGAAAATGATATAAATTTATTCAAGGGAGAAATCCTCATCATTGTAGAAGATCACCAGTGGCAGAAATCTTCACTCAAATTTTATGGCTTCATCAAGGCATTCAAATCATTTCATCACGAGGAGTGTTTTCCCCTCTATCCCTTGCCTCTTCTTCTCTATCCTCTTCTTTCTCTCCCCATTCTAATTTTTCGTTATACATCATCATTGTATTTTATCCTATTAAATTAAGTGCCCTATTTTAAATTTGTAAAAATTATTTTCTCAAAATTATAATAGCAATACTTAATTCATGGAAAACAAAGGTCATGAGTGGAATATGGAAACAAAGAGTCGTGTGAGGGTGGTGAAAAGACAATTCAGGTTGTTATAAATTCTAATGAGATCTTCATTCCAAGGGGTTCTAATTATAAATTTCATCTAGCTAGTTGTATTTTTGTAATTTCATGATAGATATTTTACTCACTTGTGAGTGAAAAGAGTTAGCCACTTTTCCCCTCTTCTCAATGTCTTCCATTTTCATACTATGTACAATTTCTACATGAGCATCAATACAAGAAGAAGGAGTTTAGATCCTTTTTTGACTAAGGGGATTATGGATACTTTGTGTTCATTAAATTCTAATTGGTCTTGTTGTTGTTTGTATTATTGTTTCTTCCTAATTTTAGTGCATGTGATGAAATTTCTAACTAGTGTGTGCAGGAATCTGATTTTATACCTGCAACATTAGTTCTCATACCTCTTTTATCACTTCAATTTCCCACTCTTCAAACAAATTATTCCCTAGAAAGAGATTACTATCTTTCTCGCAGGGTCAATAAAGTTCCTTTGTTGGATCCCCAACCACAAGGCCACTAGGAAAATCCACCTTTAATCATGCATGCATATACAGAAGATGCACTGATTAAGTAGAGGGAATTAGTTTCCCAGAGTATTGGCAAGAAATCCACAAGTTTTTCCACTTGAAATTTTTTCTCTCCAACAGTTTTTTGCGCCCACCGTGGGGTAGATTTAGTAGCATCTACACTCAAAATATGACCAAAAAGTTTGAAAAAAAATAAGATTTCAAAGGAAAGTCATTTTTTGAAGGATAATCCATCAAGGAACGAACCCCTGTCACATTAGTTTCCCACATCATAAAGAAATTTCCAAATTGGAGTGAAGTACCAATGAGTGATATTGAAGAAGAAGAAGAAGATGTTTGTTTGGAAATGAATATCGTTGATCAGCCATGGTTCTAGACTAGTTTTGACAAAGGAAAGAAGAAAAAACCTATCACTAATGAAGAGGAATGGATTCAAAGGAGACATAAGATAAGTTGTGAAGCTCGAGAATATTCCAAATTCTTACACAAGATGAACGAGCAACTTGAAGTAGCCCATAGCGAGAAATAATAAGAGGAGAGTTTTCCTATAGAGGAAGACCCTTAAGATCATTCATACCATAGGGTTTTCATACCCGAAAGGTTCTTGAATGTTGCTGAAGAAAATCCTATCCTTGAGCCTTCTGAGGAAGATAAAATCAGCATTCAAGAAGATTATGAAAGACAAGACGGGTGCAACATCCACTGAAGAATATTTTTACAACCTTGCGCATCTCAATGCAAAATTGAGAAAATTATATTTCTTCCACTACTCAATAGATGGCTTCCTCCCATACTGTGATGAATAAATGAACATGCTAAAAAGAGAATATGTGGAAAGAATTCAGAGCATAATAAAAGGAAATTTAGACCCCAAAGTCTTTGATGAAATTTAGAGGTATGCTTTAGCTTTACAAATAAGATATGAACATCTTGAAGCACCACATCAAATGGAGGAATAAGATGAGATGCTCCCTATGGAGGAAGACCCTGATGGCTGCCCATATTATGAGGTTTTCATTCCCAAAAGATTCTTCGATGCTTTTGAAGAAGATATTATCATGGAACCTTCCAATGAAATCCAAAGCAACTTCATGGAGGAAGAAGTAGAAGAGACGAAGATAGAATCACCATTCAAAAGTTCCATTTGTCTCGAGTCACAACCCATAGAAAGAATAATATATTCAAAAAAGGAAGATCCTTGCTGCATAATGGATGATCTAATGCTCTCCGAAGACTCCACCAATGATGAAGAAAATGACCAATTCAAAGTAAGCATGGATGATCTCTTTTCAAGTTTTGATATTTCAATTAATGATGAAATAGAGAGATGTGAAGAAGTGCAAGAAATTCACCCAACATCATGGTTTGAAGATGATGAATTCAAGATGGTCATAGATAATATCCCATCCTATTTTGATTCTCCAAGTAATGTAGAAATGTTGCATGAAGAAATAGAGGAAGTAAAATAATCAAACTCTCTTCCCTATGCAATCATGGATGATCAAATGGAAGAAGTCCACTCTATTTTCAAATCCAAGGAGAATGAACAATTTAAACACAAACTCTACTTACGTAGGGAGAAAAATCATCATCACAGTGAAAATAGAGCCTTTCATATTTCACATGAGTAAGAAGATTCAATAATGGATGGTCAAGATGTAGCCAAAAATTATTCTCATACTACTACCCCAACATAGTTCTGTGCTTCTTACCAAGAAGAAGATGATATGGATTTTGAGCTTGAAGGAGTGACCTTCCCACAAAGCTTGGACCTCTTCTCCATGTCAGCAAGTTTTATGAATCAAGTATGTCCATGTTTACAAGAAAGTGAATATTTGGCAACACAAATCATGGAAGAGGTGAATGAGGATGTTACAAATAAATCATGGGCCCATATGGATCATAATTTTAACCATCTCTTGGAGGCACAACAAGAAGATTCTTCCAATGAAGATGAAAATGAGCCTATCGAAATTTCATAAGAACTATTTGTACAAGATATTTTGATGGTTGCAAAAGAAACTGAAGATAATCAAGTCAGCCTTGAACTCTTGACTCGAGCCATGGAAATGTAAGATAGGTATGAGGCCATTTGTGATGCTCTTTTTGATTCACCAATATTTGATGTTGAGATGGAGCAGTTGGATAAGCTTGATGACTTCTCTAATAATTTGGTTAACGAGAATGAACATGAAAACATGTATTTTTCTTCCACATCGTGTGAATAATTTCATGAGTGTAAAATAAGAAAGGTTCTCAAATCTCCTTTGGAATTCCTCAATCTTGAAGATAATATACCTGTTGTGGGAAATAATAACATGGAAAATATTGAGATTATTTTCACTAAAGAAATTCATTCAAAACAAAATAAAAAAATATGAGACATTAGGAGTGTGATCAAAACCAACTTGTTCCCATCATTTTAGAATGGTTCACCAATGAAAAGCAAGAATTCATACAGAAAAATCCAATGAAGGGTGAGGAATGCTTATATGGCCAAACAAAAAGCTACAATTTTGAAAATGATATCAAGATGCACTCCGAATGAATGCATATCGGTGACAATTTCTATAGAAAACAAAGTGGGAGTATGCATGATTCTTTCCAAATGATCCAAAATAAGAATGCACTCACCATCCTCCCATCTCTGATTCATATTGAACATGTTCCCATGCCACAATAATATCTTAAGGATGATGAAGATCTCTAGCCCAATGATTTAATCCCCATGTCCGAAAAAACTTGATTAGAGAAATAGAGCGGGATGTTCAGGGAAGTTATTGAATGGGAAGAAAACTAGTTTTTTCTCACTCCTCCTAAGTGTTTTACTGATATAAGAGAAAATTTGAAGTTGCAATTCAAAGAAGATGAATGTTTTCATTATAGCAGAAATTTTCCCACTATCGAAGACATGGAGGAATGGTGTCTCATGATTGTGGGACATCAAGAGGAATATTCAAAATGCAAAAGTTTCAAGAGGTTTACCAGATTTTCAATGGATGAAGGAACATTATCAATACAAAATGATTATACGGATGGAATCATGCTCAATCTTCTTCTTCTCAAGCCATGCAAAGCCATCACCAAAGCATGGTTTGATCAAATAATATTTTTTGTGCTTCAAAGGCGAGAATTCAATCCACTATTTCATGATGGCATATACTTTTCTCAACCCGTTGCTGGGTATGTGTATATCCTTTCCCTTCCTTTATAAATTTCCATCCCCTTATACATAATTTCCTTTCTTGTTGCATGTGTTTTCCTTCCTGTTGTGTATTGTGTGTTTCCTTCATGTCATTTTCTGTGTGTGTGTGTGTGTTTCCTTCTTCTCTCTCTCTTGTAAGTTGTACATAATTCCGTAGGGACAAATGGATAAGTCACTGGTCATATTATCTAAATTTGAGATTTTGGATTCTTCGCATCATGTATTTACTTCATTCATTCCATGTCATGTCCCCAAGCTAGAGCTAGTTGTTGTCGTGTAAATGTGGAACAGAGAATTTGACAATTTCCAAGCATGACAACTATACCCCTGTGTAGAAATTTTCATGTCTTATCATTCCCAAGCACACCAAGTCCACCCATTTAGTCCAGTGACATCTAGATTGATGTTATCTCATCCCCCTAGGTGATTTAGGAAATTCCTTCCATTCCCCCTTAGGTGATTTTAAGAAGTCATTAAACGTTGCAAGCTTCAAGCAGTTGTGGGAAGGGCTATCACTGGCCTTCCTAGGACTGGAGAAACCCCATGGAGCAGAACATAAAATCCAAACTAGACATGGAGGTGACTCAAAGGCCTTGGGACATCATGGAAATGATTCAAGAATATTTTGGAAGGACTTGGATAAGTTGGGGTAGTTTCAACAAAATTAGGGTTCATAGGCCTAGGCAGCGCACAAGTCAAAATAACTATTGAACTTCCAAAGGTGATTTCGAGAGCTCTAGATGGAGTTAGGATAAAAACAAAACATATCCAAAAGATAATTCCAAGACCTAAAATATGGTGAAATCATTTTTTTCACAACACTTTGGCGCATTAGTTCTGAAAGAAGTTTTTTTCATGCACAAGTGGAGTACCAAATAAAAAATCTGATTTTTCAAGGATCAAATGGAAGAATCAAGTCATAATACCCACACCATTTGATTTAAAAGTCCATTTATAGTTAGGATCATTTAACATTTTTCCAAAACAGTCCATCAAGAGCTCAAGTTATCACCATCTCAAGTTGTCCTCTTGGAGTGAGTTCAGGAGTTAGCCAAATTTTGGGAGGACACGTGTCAGCTCCAGGAGCCTGGCGGGATTTTGTGTCCCTAACGTCCCTTAAGATCAGAGAAATAAACTATGAAAAAAATCACCCATCCCCCATATGACCTCTAAAACCTCATGTGACCTTCAAGATCATCATTTCAGCCCCCAGGTGCTATTGGGAGCTCAAATTCCCTGCCGTCGGATCTCTGCCATGTGTCAGCTCTAGGAACGCCATGGAATTTGATGTCCCTCATGTCTCTCACATTTCAGGGACATTAAACCTTGAAAATAACACCCAAAAATCTAGGGGAAACTTCTGGTCACCCATGTGACCCACTTCCATCCCCTTAGTGCTTTAAAGCTAATTTTCTAGCTCTCATTCCCTGTCATCGGATCACCACCACATGTCACCATCTTGTTCACCATGGAAATTGAAGTCCCTCACATAGCTTTAAAGTGAGGGAAATCAAGAACATGATAATGCACCCAAATCCAACTCAAAAACTTGAAAAGTTTCTAACTCTTGGCTGCTTCTTACTATTTTTGACTTCTTCTCCATTGCAGGAAGAAAGTTACAGAGAACACCTCAGTCAACCATTGTTTTTCCAAACCAGCTCCACCATGGAAACCAAACCTTCCACTCCATGAATATGTATAGGTTTCAAATAATATATTGATCGAAAGATCCAGAGGAATGAATAATCAAAGAAAAGAGCGAAGGAATTCTTTAGAAACCTCCATTACCGTGAAACGAAGATTCGAACATATCTTGCAAACCGGTGCATGAATTGACAAACCATTTGTTTTTAAGTTTATCTATATTGAAGGACATTAAAAAATCATATTCAAACCTCCCATTTACAACAAGGAATTCTCACAAAAAATAAATTTCACTTCCGGCTCCATGAAGAACAAAGCTCAAATTCCCATCAAACCAGTGACCGAATTGAAGAGAAATTTTACCAGTGAGAGAAGAAGAAAAAACCTATCATAATGGAATTTATTTCATCGTGAATGGAGAAAAAAACCAGACCTGAAAATTTTAAGATGCATAAATGGCCACCATGACACAGTAGTGGATAAAATCAATGAGATACCTCTCCACTTCTCAGGGTTATAGTGGGCGAAATCACCTGAAAATTAGAGGGAATGATCATTGAAAAATCTAGTTTCACATGAACTAGTTTTTGCGCCATGAAATCCCTATTTTTTAGGGATATAGAGGAATTATTTTTTATCAAATTTCTGCCTTATCATATGAATAAAATCTATGAAAAATGCAGCGAGCTACTTCTTCACTTTTTAGGCTTCCAATGGGCAAAATCGTGCGAAAATTTGAGGGAAGGATCGTTAAAAAATCTAGTTTCACGTAAAATAGTTTTCGTGCCATGAAGTCCCTATTTTTAAGGTATACGGAGGTATGTGTTTTTTATTAGTATTCTACCCTGGTAGCTCCATACCTAAAGTTCTTACCAGAAATAAATTTTCATTTTTCATTTTTGAGTTTTCTAGAAAGTGAATCATGATCAAAATTGGAGCACGAGTTTGTGATGAAGAGCCAAATCCAAAAAATTTATTCCTATCACAAATAGAGGTCGTTTTCACCACTTACTAAAAATATCATATGTTATACTTCCTCGCATGCTATAAATGATGAGTCCTATTGAATTACAAGTTTGGTCACTCGGGACATTCAGAAAAGGGGCAAAATGGGAAGTAAGATAGAAAATGACTTCTTCCCAAAATAGCAGGTCCCCAAGTAACAACATGCTAAAAATAGGAATGTACTAAAAATAGAAATATCTCAAGAAAAGGGGAGGTTGGAATATGGTAGCTGGTTTAGAAGGTGAAATTGGAGCAATACAGGTTATATGCCCCAGAATAGCAGAGCACAGGATCATATTCTAAAAATAGAAAGTTTTCATTTTGAAGTGGAAAATTTTATATGACTGTTTTTTCACTCACCTTACTTCTTTTTGGACTCCTATTTTGATAATGAGATGGTTTCATGAGTTCAAAAGGAGGAATGAGAAGTTCATGGAGGTCCTGGAAGCATAATCTTGAGTATAATGGTGTATAGAAGCAAAGCAAGGCATCACAAGGCACATCATGTGAATTCATCTTCATAACTTAAGGAACCAAGTGATCCAAACTGAATTGGTTCGAATGATTTCAATGATTCAAAGGTTTCATAAACCAAGTTTCAAGGAGGGTCATCATGGGCATTGTATGTGTTCATCTTGAGCTTGTAGTGGTAAACATCATAACAATGTTTCTAAACACTCATTCTATTATCTAGGATGTCCATGCATCATAGAGTTTATGATCATCACTAGATTCGGAAAATGATTCAAATTTATTCAAGGGAGCAATATTCATCAGTGTAAAAGATCATGGCTACATATTCTCTCATGGGAGCAATTCTTTCAAAGTGGCAGATATATTCTCTTAAATTTCATCACAAGTAGTATTTTCCCCTCTATCCCTTCCCTCTTCCTCTCTTTCCCTCTCTTATTTATGTCCCCATTCTAATTCTTCATTATTCATCATCATTGTATTTCATCCTATTCACTTAAGTGACCTATTTTAAATTTGTAAAAAGTATTTTCTCAAAATTATAAGAGAAATACTTAATTCATGGAAAATGAAAGGTCATGAGTAGAATATGGAAATGAAGAGTCATGTGAGGGAGGTGAAAGGAAAATTCAAGTTGCTATAAATTGTACTGACCTCTTCATTCCAAGGGGTTCTAATTCTTAACTTATTCTAGCTGATTGTATTCTTGTAAGTTCATGAGAGATATTTTTTCTCACTTGTGAGTGAAAAGAGTTAGCCACTTTTCCCCTATTCTCAATGTCTTCCATTATCATACTATGTACAATTTCTACTTGAGCATCAATACAAGGATTTTAAAGATTTTTTGACTAAGGGGTTTACTGATACTTTGTGTTCATTAAATTCTAACTAGTCTTGTTGTTATTTGCAGTATTGTTTCTTCCTAATTCTAGTGCATGTGATGAAATTTCTAACTAGTGTGTGTAAGTTTCTGATTTTCTACCTACAACATTAGTTCTACTACCTGTTATCTCTAAATCACATCACCCTATGGTTTACACAAGTGTGTGTGGTGGAGATCATAGTGTGATTGGGTAACATGGGTACTATCTCCAAGTTGTGGGACTTGTTATTTGAGATATACCTCCAGAGAAAGCTAGTTCTTGCTCCTAAACTACCTGCCACAATCTACTGTAATGCAGGAAAATATACCTAATCCTAATCTAACTTTTCCAAGGGACCAGGGAGAGAGAGAGAGAGAGAGAGAGAGAGAGAGAGAGAGAGCATGAAAACAAATCCTACACTAAAGTGGTGATACACCAGAAAAGGAAAGTGTGGGAATATTATCCAATGTGTGAAAAACAGAAGCAAGGTGCATACTAGAAGGGGTGATAACAGTTCTCCACAATCTAGCAACTACATTCACAACAATATTTCATGCACACATAATGATAATGAATCCTTGCAACAACATAATATATGCAAAATATATATGCAATGAGATTGAAGGGGAAAGAGGAATACAAAAAAAACACAGCATGGGAAGAGAAATCCACAAACTTGCATCTATTGCTTCATAAGTATGCACAATCCAATCTGTTATAGAATAAGGTCTTGGATCACCATGAAAGGAGTCCACTTCAAGGGCTTATAGCACATTGGCTTCAGAAAGAAATTTTTGACAGAGTTTTTCTATTTAAAAAAAACACTATCTATCTTTACAATGAGCCCAACACTCTTATTTATAGATATCTAAGAGGAGAGAGAGAGAGAGAGAGAGAGAGAGGGAAAATGAAAATCTAGAAATCTTTCCTTTAACCACTTTGCAAGATGTAGTAAATGAAGTGAAATTATGTTATGTTTCTTACAAAATACTTCCCATAGTATCCCATGACTTGGAGCAATGGGAAATGTGTTGTCCACATTCAAAATTCCCTGCCCTAATGAAAAGTAAAATTTCAAAATTTTGAGTTATGAGTGTTTTCCTCTAAAGTGCCTAAGTCGTGAAAATTGAGAAAATCTGTGTTTCGGGTCATTTTGTATGTATTTCGGGCCTGTCGGAAATTTTTGTCCCGCCTGTCCCAAGTACGAAAGTGCATTCTGTTCCCTAAATCGGCTGAAATCCCCGAAGTTGTTCCATTTTCGGGCCCGTCGGAACTTTTTTGTCCCAAATGTCCCAAATCAAAAAGTGCAAGTTGTTCCATTTTCGCCCCGAACCGGCCGAGTCGCGTACTCCGGAACTTTTTGTCTCAAATGTCCCAAGTTCAAACGGGCCTTTTGTTCCATTTTCAGCCGATTCACCCCGAACCGCGCTTTCATGTCCCAAATGTCCCAAAGTTAATCGGGCAAACTGTTCCATTTTCAGCCGATTCACCTGAACCGCGTCCTTCGCGCAATTTTGTCCCCAACTATCCCTAGTTCCAAATTGCTCTCTGTTCCCCGATCGAGCCGAAACTCCCGAGTCGCGTACCTCAGAGCTCTTTGTCCCAAATCAAAAAAAAAAAATGCAAACTGTTCCAATTTCGGCCGAAACACCCGAACCGCGTCCTTCGCCGCGTTTTCATCCCAAATGTCCCAAAATGCATTTGTGCGTCTTCTCCCTGTTTCACCCGAATCGGCTGAACCGCGTCTTTCGCACGTTCGCATCTCACATGTCCCAAGTGAACCTAATGCAATTCATACTTAGTTTTTCCCGCCCGACCCGAATATGCTAAAATATGAATTTAAGTTGTGGCTCTGATGCTATCAATCCGAAGATCAAATTTCAAGGACAGCTGGCAGAAGGACGAAGCTCTCAAGACGCTGGTTACATCAGTTTTCAAATATATTCATTGTCATCCTCAAGATGAAAATTCTGGTGTGTCCCTCGTGGCAAAGACATAGCTGATACGTGGAAGAAAATTCAAGCAGCGGTATCCGAAGACGGTGGGTCCCTCTCAGTGACTGTCCACCTGTCTCCTTCTTCATTCTTTTCTCTTCTTCCTATTCCTTTTGTATTCCTTGTAATTAGTTAAGGGTATTGCGATTGGCGGTCCTTGACTATCCGTTAGTTAAAAGAAACGGTTACGAAGAGTAACCGAATTGTAAGCTATATAATGGCCTTCTTTGCGCCATTTTGCAAGAGAGGAAGAACTTGGCATATTTTCTGGAAGTGTAAATAGATCAGAGAGAAATCAATACAAAAGGGATTTCCATTCATTGTCTATCTAATCTCTGTTATCTCTGTGTTTTCTTTTAATTTCATGAAGATCATTTGTTTCTAGTTCGTTAGTCTCACTGATTGCATATTTTCAGATATTGCGAGTATAGTGATCTTGTATAACCAAGAAGGAAACTTTGTGTCCTTGATTAATGAATCTGAAGAAGGTTATTTACAGAACTTTGTGTCTGGTAATCTCATCTTGTACGAATGATCTTGTTTTAAATTCACTGCAACTTCGTATACATAAAGGATTATTCTGCTATCTATAATCCTGCATGTTGCTCTTCTGCTCATTCCTCGTATCCCCCTTTCCTCAGTCCTTTTGTAACTGATGATCCTTGTGGAAAACACTTTCGTAATATCCAAGTTCAACTATAAAATCATGTTTTGTATATTTGTAAATAATTTCGTTTCTGAATAAGGGAACCTCTCCCATTAAAGAGGAGGGACTTCTTGTCCCCTGACTGTTGCTCTTCTTAAAAGTCCTATTTGATGACCAACAGTTTTTTGGCAACTCCGCTGGGGAAAATCACATTCCAGTTCTGTAATTTTTGATCATCTTTTGATCTGGTGACTCCGCGTTTTACTCGAGGGAGAAGGACCCTTGGTATTGAAGACTCTCTCAATTTCAGCTTTTGGAGCAGCAAGGTTTTCCTTTCCCTTCAACAAGAAATAGAAGAAATCGTTCAATGAGCTCTCCACCTGTTCAAGATAGAAGTCCTACGGGTGGTATTCCTTTAGAGCCTGCTAGTCCCAATCTATGAGCTTTGATCCTCGCTGGTGTTAAAGTTCCTCTCCAAGCCGTTTTTTCCAAGAATGGCGGCACCATTACCATGGGGTCATCGTGTCGGGCCCCTGGTCCCTTGCTCAGCCTCTGCATGAGTTACCCAGAGGTAACCGGAAGAACTTCCCCAAATTCAAAGGTGATGGCAAAGTACATCCTGATGAACACATCGCAGCTTTCATTGTTTCCTGTGGAGTTCTGGGAGTCGAACATGAAGACGTCTCCGTGAGGCTGTTTGTTGAGACGTTACAAGACAATGCTGCTGATTGGTTCTACCACCTTCCGGCTAACGCTATCACCGACTGGAACACGATGAGAACTCATTTCGAAAACCATTTCAAGCTGGCAGAAGATGTGCATGCCTTGCTTGTCCAAATTTCTCAGATAAATAAAGATTCATCAGAGCCCATGAGAGAATTCGTGGCTCGATTCAACAGGTTGATAAATAAAATTCCACAGCCTACCCGACCTGTTAATCAAATTCAAAAATGTTTTCTTTCTGAATGCCCAATCACCTAAAGTTAGTTATGCACTAAGAAGGGCTAATCTCGGAACGTTATCTCTGGATCAAGAACTGGCTGTTAGTGTCGAGGATGACTTGATTATGTCAGGGAAGTTGAGAAGAGACACTTCCAAATCTAAGTCTGCTGCTTCTTCCTCTTCCACCCCTGGACCTAACACTGATCCATTAGTTCAGAAGCTTGCGAATGATCTTCTTGCTATAAAGAAACAATTGGCTCAGCACGCCCCTTATGCAGATGTCCCAAGAAGAAATTTCTAGCCCAGGAATCGGTTTGCCTGCTTCTCAAACAAGACTAGCACTTGAAGGACCTCCTGTTAAAGTTCCTGTGAATGCAACCTGTGAAGTTGAAGAGCCGGATGATGATGAGGAGTTTGTGGAGGAATTTGATGATGAGGCAGAAGAACTTGAGGGATCTCGAGTGAATTTCTTCACCACTGAAGGCATTGATGATGGATATGATTATGATGAAGTGATAGCAAACATGAACAGTGAATCATTTGCTATCATGACTCGAGAACAGACAAAAGCAGAGGGGAGAAAGTGACACAGAGCCCCCCAAAAAATCTAAGGAGCAGCCGGCAACTATTCCCGTGATTGCAAAAAGAGGATCTCCTATCCCTACTTCGTCCACACCAAAGGTGAGTCCTATCAATCCTACTACCAAAGTTGCTTCTTCTTTTTCTCCTAAAGTTGATAAGCCTAGAATTCCACATGATGATGGCCCGTCCACTTCTGGATCCTTTGATATTGTCGATCACCTAAAAAAGACCAAGGTCCAAATCTTAGAAGCTGAGTACTATCAAACCCATCCCAAAGCCTTTTCCAAAATGATCCACTTTGTTAATTCCAACTCTAAGACCACTTCTAAAGGCCTTCTACCTACTTCCTCCTTCTGCGCCACAGCCCAGTCTGGTAGCTGCTGTCACCTCATCTGGTGACAAAATTAAAACCATTTTATGTAACACTTCTCATAGCTGGCCATAGATTCAGTAATTGTGTCATAGATTCAGGAGCCTCGGACAATGTCATGCCAGCTAAAGTAGCTCATGCTTTAGGCTTAACCCTCACTCGTACTTATGGATCTTGCTACTCTATGGAGAGTAAGGAAGTGCCTCTGGTTGGACGGATTAAAGATGCACAAAGTGGCTTTTGCTGCCTTGCCTGAAAAGAAAGTGTTGGCTACCATCCTAAGTAGCAGATATCCCTCCTTCATACGGGATGTTGCTAAGTAGGAACTTCTGCAAAGATGTGGGTGGGGAAATCCAGATGGACTGGTCACATGCACTCATGCTTGTCAATGGACAAATGAAGAAGTTGTTGCCTGAAAAGCAGTCTGAGTATATTGTGCAGAAAACTGATGATCCTAGAGCACAAATACTCTATGAGGATATGGGTCATGGCAACTACATGATTATGTCCCCTGACGAAATCCCACCCCCCAAAGTGTCTCCTAGAGATCCTAATGGGGGTTTGGATTTTAGAATTTGATGGAAGTTGTTCCTCGGCTGGTTCTGGAGCTGGTGTCCTACTGGTATCACCAGAAGGTGTCCTTCATCCTTTTTCATTTAAGTTGCAGTTTGAGAATACTAATAACACAACAGAATACGAAGCTCTCATTCTCGGATTGCAGGTGGCCAAAGAACAAGGTATAAAGAATCTTCTGGCTCGTGGTGACGCAGAGTTGATTGTAAAGCAGGTCAGAAACCTTTATCAAGTAAAAAATGGAAGGCTGAAGCATTACCGGAATCAAGTCTAGGATTCTATTGAATTCCTGGATGCTTTCTCCATTGAAGCAGTGCCTAGGGAGATGAATAGCAGGGTTGACTCACTAGCTGTCTCAGGATCTCTACTGATTCCCCATCCCGAATTCTCTCAGGATAAGTTCACTATTGAAATGGTCCCATCGGCCTAGTGTACCTGACAACACCAATAACTGGAAGGTTTTCAATGATGATCAACATTTGCTTTCCTTCCTGGAACTCAAGGGTAATTTCGAACAACTGTATTTTGAGGGAAGTGACAACCTACCCCGTGAGAGTGTGCCCTTTGACAAAGAAGTCGCCCAAGGGGAAGAAACAGGTCAAGACGGATGCATCAATCTCAAAGGAAACAAGATTCCTAAAGGGTTGGTAATTTTGGAGGAACTATTTGATAAGCATGACAGGTATGTGAAATCTAAGGCTTCTACTAGACCTCAGCAATCCGCTGAGTATGATAAGATTGATATTGGGAGTTCTACTGACCCCAAGCTCGTGAACATTGGAAAATGTTGCACAGCAGATGAGAGGAGAAAAACAATTGATCTTCTAAAAAGTTATAAAGATGTTCTCGCTTACTCTTATGAAGATTTGAAAGCTTTCAAAACAAAAGATATGCAGCACTCTATTCCCCTCAAGCCTGGAATTAAGACTTTCAAGCATAAATAGAGACAATACAACCCCAAAGTAGCTGACACCATCTTTCAGGAGATACAGAAGTTGTTGAAAGCTAAAATTATCTTTCCTATCCACCATTCAACATGGATTGCAAATATCGTGCCTGTCAGAAAGAAGAATGGTGAGATCCGCATCTGTGTTGATTTCAGGAACCTAAATCAGGCTTCTCTGAAAGATAATTATCCTTTTCCCATGATGGATCAAATATTGCAAGCAGTAATAGGCTCTGAAATGTTATCTATGCTTGATGGATTTTCTGGATACAATCAGGTAAAGGTTGATACTGTAGATCAACATAAAACAGCTTTCACTACTCCTTGGGGCACCTTTGCTTACAAGAGAATGCCTTTTGGGCTTATTAATGCTGGTGCCACTTTCCAGAGAGCTATGGATCTGGCTTTTTTAAGCTTAAAAGGGAAGTGTATTGTCATCTACCTTGATGACCTGACAGTGTTTTCCAAGACAAGAGAGGATCATTTTCATCACCTAGAGACATTTTTGTTGAGATGCAGAGAGCATGGGATCTCTCTGAACCCTAAAAAATCTATCTTTTGTGTCACTGAGGGAAATTTATTAGGACACATCGTTTCCAAGGATGGTATTAAGATTGATCCTGAACGAGTTCAAGCCATCCAGCAAATTCCTCTTCCAACCAGTAAAAAGGGCGTGCACTCCTTCTTCGGTAAGATCAATTTCTTGAGAAGATTCATCCCTGATTTTGCAGAATTAACTTTGAATATTTCTCAGATGATGAAAGGGAAACAAACATTTGGTTGGTCTTCTGAAGGAAAGGAATCCTTTGAAGATATCAAGAGAGCTATCGCTAAAACTCCAGTTTTGGCCTGCCCTGATTTTAGCAAAAATTTTGTCATCTATTGCTATGCTACAGATAATACCCTGGCTGCTGTCTTAACTCAAGAAGAATCTAATGAGCATGAACTCCCAATTTCATTCATGAGCTATATTCTGAAAGATCATGAGTTGAAATACACCATGATGGAGAAGCATGCTTTTGCAGTGGTCAAAGCTGTGAAGCAGTTTCGTTTTTATATCCTCAACTCTCACTCCATGGTGCTGGTTCCAGATACAACTGTTAAGTCGATTCTCACACAACAAGAGTTCGGATCCAAAAGAGGGAACTGGGGTTGCTAAGGTCCAAGAGTACGACATTGATATCAAACCAACCAAGCTGGTTCGTGGAAAAGGTCTTTGTGAGCTCATTGCTGAAGGAGCTAAACATGAGTTGCTGGAGGAGAAAACTGACATTCCTACTGTTCTGTTCCTTAGCTCAGTCGATGAATGGTATGCTGACATCACCCATTTTCTCACCTATGGGGAATGCCCCTCTCATTTAACTGCCAAGGAAAAGAGGACTGTTAAATTGAGGTCAGCGCAATATGTATTATGGGAAAATGCTTTGTTCAAGCGTGGCTTAGATGGGAGATTTTTGAAGTGTGTAGACAAGGAACAACAGAGAAAGTTGCTCTCAGCTTTTCATGATCATGCATGTGGAGGGAACTTTTCATCAATGGTTACTGCTCACAAGATACTCCGTGGAGGATACTATTGGCCTTCCTTGTTCAGAGATGCATCCAAGTGGGTGGATAAATGTGAGGCTTGTCAGACTTTTGTGGGAAGACCTAAATTGGCTTCTTTTCCTCTCAAGCCAGTTGTGATTGAGGAACCATTTCAACAGTGGGGTTTGGACTTCATTGGTGCACTCAATCCTGCTTCTAGTGCTGGTCACACTCATGTGCTAACTGCCACTGACTACTTCACCAAATGGGTGGAAGCTATTCCAGTCAAGAGCACTACTTCCGAAGTGGTTTGCAACTTCATCAAGGAGAATATCTTGGTAAGGTATGGTGTACCTAACAAGATTGTAACAGATAATGCCTCAAATTTCTCTTCAGCTGAGATAATGGACTTCTACTACGGATATGGCATCTCCCTGGCTCATTCTTTAGATTACTACCCCCAGGGAAATGGGTAGGCAGAGTCCACTAACAAAAATCTGGTGACTATCATAAGGAAGTTGGTCAATGAGTCTCAATGAAACTGGCACAAGAAGCTCTATGATGCCCTTTGGGCAGACAGGATCACACCTAAAAGAGCCATTGGAATGTCCCCCTTTCAAGTGGTGTATGGAGTAGAGGCTCAATTTCCAGTGACAGTGGAACTACCAGCCTTGCACCTAATGAAGGCCATTGAAGATACTAGTTTCAGAGATGCCCTGGACAAGAGAATTATGTACCTGCACAAGCTGAATGAAGACAGATTGGTGGTTGTCGATAGGATATCTGTTCACCAGCAAAAGGTAAAGGCCCTGTTTGACAAGAAAGCTAGGTTCAGAGATTTCCAAGTTGGAGACACTGTGTTGCTATGGGATAAAAGACATGAACCTCGTGGCAGCCATGGAAAGTTTGATTCCCTTTGGCTCGGGCCTTTCAAGATCAGGAACTTTGCTGGTAAGAATTCTTTCTATCTTGATTACATGGATGGTTCCCCCCTCCCACTTCCTTATAGTGGGCAGTACCTCAAGTTGTTCAAGTCCTAGGTGATTAGGGAGTCCCTTGTATATTCTGTACAGTGTTTTTTCTTCTCTACTTTTGGTGTGTTTTCCTTTTGTTGTTCTGGTGTGTTGCCCTCTGTATTGGTGTTCTTTTTGACTCCGTGGCCCAATGGATAAGGCACTGGTCTACTTTCCCCGAGTTTGTCTAAGTTCTTTCCTTGCCTCATTCCTTGAATTTATACCAAGTCATCCCCAGAAGGAGCCAGCTGTTGTCCACTCAAAATTCCCTGCCCTAATGAAAGTAAAATTTCAAAATTTTGAGTTATGAGTGTTTTCCTCTAAAGTGCCTAAGTCGTGAAAATTGAGAAAATCTATGTTTCGGGTCATTTTGTATGTATTTCGGGCCTGTCGAACATTTTTGTCCCGCCTGTCCCAAGTACGAAAGTGCATTATGTTCCCTGATCGGGCAAAATCCCCGAAGTTGTTCCATTTTCGGGCCCGTCGGAACTTTTTGTCCCAAATGTCCCAAATCAAAAAGTGCGAGGAGTTACATTTTCGCCCGAACCGGCCGAGTCGCGTACTCCGGAACTTTTTGTCTCAAATGTCCCAAGTTCAAACGGGCCTTTTGTTCCATTTTTGGCCGATTCACCCGAACCGCGCTTTCATGTCCCAAAGTTAATCGGGCAAACTGTTCCATTTTCGGCCGATTCGCCCGAACCGCATCCTTCGCGCAATTTTGTCCCAACTATCCCTAATTCCAAATTGCTCTCTGTTCCCCGATCGGCTGAAACTCCCGAGTCGCGTACCTCAGAGCTCTTTGTCCCAAATCAAAAAAAAAATGCAAACTGTTCCAATTTCGGCCGAAACACCCGAACCGCATCCTTCGCGCGTTTTCGTCCCAAATGTCCCAAAATGCATTTGTGCGTCTTCTCCCTGTTTCACCCGAATCGGCCGAACCGCGTGTTTCACGCGTTCGCGTCTCACATGTCCCAAGTGAACCTAATGAAATTCATACTTATTTTTTCCCGCCCGACCCGAATATGCTAAAATATGAATTTAAGTTGCGGCTCTGATGCTATCAATCCGAAGATCAAATTTCAAGGACAGCTGGCAGAAGGACGAAGCTCTCAAGATGCTAGTTACATCAGTTTTCAAAGATATTCATTGTCATCCTCAAGATGAAAATTCTGGTGTGTCCCTCGTGGCAAGGACATAGCTGATACATGGAAGAAAATTCAAGCAGCGGTTTCCGAAGACGGTGTGTCCCTCTCAGTGACTGTCCACCTGTCTCCTTCTTCATTCTTTTCTCTTCTTCCTATTCCTTTCGTATTCCTTGTAATTAGTTAAGGTATTGCGATTGGCGGTCCTTGACTATCCGTTAGTTAAAAGAAACGGTTACGAAGAGTAACCGAATTGTAAGCTATATAATGGCCTTCTTTGCGCCATTTTGCAAGAGAGGAAGAACTTGGCATATTTTCTGGAAGTGTAAATAGATCAGAGAGAAATCAATACAAAAGGGCTTTCCATTCATTGTCTATCTAATCTCTATTATCTCTGTGTTTTCTTTTAATTTCGTGAAGATCATTTGTTTCTAGTTCGTTAGTCTCACTGATTGCATATTTTCAGATATTGCGAGTATAGTGATCTTGTATAACCAAGAAGGAACTTTGTGTCCTTGATTAATGAATCTGAAGAAGGTTATTTACAGAACTTTGTGTCTGGTAATCTCATCTTGTACGAACGATCTTGTTTTAAATTCACTGCAACTTCGTATACATAAAGGATTATTCTGCTATCTATAATCCTGCATGTTGCTCTTCTGCTCATCCTCGTATCCCCTTTCCTCAGTCCTTTTGTAACTGATGATCCTTGTGGAAAACACTTTCGTAATATCCAAGTTCAACTATAAAATCATGTTTTGTATATTTGTAAATAAGTTCATTTCTGAATAAGGGAACCTCTCCCATTAAAGAGGAGGGACTTCTTGTCCCCTGACTGTTGCTCTTCTTAAAATTCCTATTTGACGACCAACAAAATGTCAACCCATGCTCCATTGAATGCATCCTAACTACCAAATAAAACAGTGTTCTGAACCTGGGCACGTTTTCTAAAAAATATCATCATTTCTTCATCAAATTCCATATTTATCAAAAAATTCATTGGGCTCGGAACCATGATTCCAACAGTATAAATTTTGTGCACTTTCGTTAAGAAATGTAAAAGTTATGGCCTTTTGAGTGCGGGCAGCTATTTTGGGTCTGCCAGGCATTTTTGTCATTTAACGGGATTGAGCATTCACTTTTCAGAAAGTCAAATTTTGTGAAAATAAGAGCTCGGGGTCAAAATTAATGTCTATTTGAAGTTCTGGGTCTAATTTTCATTGTTTTCCCTTACATTCAGCTATTTTGGGTATTTCGGGTCTTGTTTTCCTAGATGTCCCTTGTGCAACTTGGGCCAAAAACCTCCGCTTCATCCACATCACACTTGACCCGCTTTTAAAATAGGGCAAGTCAGATTTTCGCGGAACTCATGTCCCACGTGTACCACCGTTGACTGGTCCATGAGGTCCATTGACTCCCGCATTCACCGCATCTCCTTTGTAGTCACCTGTTTCAGCTTTTTAGAGCCCGCGCGTACATATGTCCCAACTCTCCCATGGACCGTGTGGGACATTTCAACTCGAATTCGCTGATTTTCTCTTGGACTGTGACCTTTTTGGATTTTCAGAGCCCGCGTGTGCCTATGTCCCAACTGTCCCGTGGACCACACAGTGGACCGCGCGAGACAAAAACTTTCGACTTATCTGTACCCTTTGCAAATCAGTGATTTTGGCCATGCAGGTCCCACGTGTCCCGACGTCCCATAGACTGCCAAACACATTTTGACTTGACTCACCTAGTTTTCATTATTTTTTTCTATTTCAAGCAAATCATGTTTTCAGCCCCAGGATATCCCTCATGTACTTGTGCGGACTGGGCTAAAAAAACCTGATTTTTCCCTAATACACGAGCTGAAGCCAATTCTTTGGATTTTTGCAATTTTTTCAATTTCTTGGACTTTTCGTTGGATGGGGAAGTCAGAGGAAAACCAGAGGGTCCCCCAAAATCCAATTTTTTGTCCTTCCATCATTTATACTTGCTCTAGCATGAGGATATTATGCAAGTTATGTAAATTTACCTTGATGGGTGAATTTGGGATAACACTACCTATTTTCTCGCTCCCCTTTCCCACTCTTCAGACAAAGTCTTCCCTAGCAAAAGATTGCTAGCTTTACAGCAAGGTCATTAGAGTTCCCCTATTAGATCCCTGACCATAAGACCACTGGGAAAATCCACCTTTACTCGCACATGCATAAATGACAGCTACACCGATTAAGTAGAGGGACTTAGGTTACAAGAGTGTTGCCGAGAAATCCACAAGTTTTTCCACCTAAAATTTTTTCTCATCAATAGGAATGGAAATAGTTTATTTTCTGAAGCTTCCTTAAATTTTGGGATAGTTGGTGAGAAACATTACACCCATCACTCATTGGTCCACGTGGTGAGAGATGATTTGCTAAGGCAAAAGGGTGAGGGGGCTAGGAAAATAGCGTAGCAGGGCTTAACTGGGATATTTGGGGTGAAAGGGTACCATTTCATGGTCTAGGGGGCTACATGGGAGGTGGGTGTATTTTTTTGTCCCAAACGTCCCTAACTTTTTGGGACTCTTGCTGCAAAAAGAGCGCCACCACCTGGGCTTAACAGGTGTCCGCCAAAAAACTAACTCCTTTACCTTGAGAAGCAACTTGACGAAAGCATAACTTGAGTTCCTGGAGGTCTTTTCATGCACTTATCTATATGAAATTGACTGGAAATTTTCTTTTAAAAACAATGGGATAGGTATCATACCTTGATTCTTCCTAAAACCTTCTAAATAATAGGTTTCTCTTTAAGGATCATATGTTATGCATGTTGAAATCAGTCTGTGGTAGAAATTCTGATGAGTTGTGAAAAATGTGAAACCACCATCATCTAGAGCTCTATACCTTTCCAAATATGTTTTTTTAGCTCCAACACTTCACATAACTCACATAATCACTTCCTGAATCTTAGGGGTTGTTTATACACTGCAAGTTGTTTCACTATTTAGGACCCACTTTTGCTGTAATTATCCCAAAACCTGAAACCTTCCAAAATCTTCCAAAACCATTTTCAAAATGTTCTTATCTCTACGATACACCTCATTGATGAGTTTAATCCTTTTATTCCTCTCTGGGGGGTGCGCTAGCCTTAGGAAGACTAGAAAAAATCCTTTTTTAAGCTTCTTAAAGAGCATGTTTTAAAGAATCTTTTTTGGGAAGTGATTGAATGGACTTGATATCCCTAAATCACCTGATGGACATGATGAAACAAAAAAATGGACCACTTAAAAGGATGGGATAGGAATGATATGTGGGTTAGGATGATATAGTGGAGGGCTTGAGATGACTCTCAAGTAAAAAAAATCATTGTAGGGTATGGTTGTCATGCTTTGAAGTTTGAATTTTTCCCTTGTAAAAATTCATGACAACATAAGTAAAGAACACGAGATATCATGTGGTCTAGTAGAATGTGAGAAATATAATTTTCCATGGGTGGGAGGTGGGGAAGATCTAGGTTAATGCCAATGCACAGGTGGAGAGGAGGGATGCTTATGTGGAGGAGGATATGGTGACCGTGAAGGTGGTGGAAGGGGTGGGAGAGGAGAGGACTTAGTAAGATCGGGAGGAGTAGAAAAAGTAGAAACAAGTACCATAACAGGATCTGCAAGTAAGGATTTTTCTTAAATCAATAAATCTATAATAGAGAGTAGTAAAAGGAATCACATGTATCATATAACAAATTTTCTTTTAAATGAGGAATTAAGCCATGATGAAAGATATATTTCATTTATAGATCAATAGGCTAAAAATTTAAATGGTGCATGTAAGAATTAAAGCGAAAAACATAATCTAGAACTGGTTTTGTCTTTCCTTGGTTCAAAGAAGGTAAGCATTCATATGTAACTTTAGGCCCATTATTCGAAATAAATTGTCTAAGAAATGCATCCTACATATCATAATAAGTGATAATATATCCACTAGGTAAATGAGTATACCAATGAAGAGAAATATCCATACAGATTTGACAGAAATATTTTAATAGCAACCTATCATTGGAATATGAAGCCATGGATAATAAAAAAAGCTTTAAGATGTAAGTGAGGATTTCCCATGCCATTGAAATGTGAGAAAGTAGGCATAGTGAAACCCTTAGGAAAAGTGGAATTGTGATTTTTTTAGGGATGGTATTTCCATGGATGGTATTATTGTCAATAGAACCATAATAGTATTTTATCTCTAAGGTAAGTGTATGGAATTTTCTTTGCAAATCACCAACAACATGCATGAGGGAAAGGATTTCTTGCGGAGGAATGGTTTGGTAAAATAGAGGGACGTTGAGGGGTTAGATCTTGCCACTATGAGTGATCATATGTACTTGAGGAGGGGAATGGTATGTGGAAGAAGGGGGGTGTATGTGGAGGATCGAGACGTATAGTATGTGAGGAGTCAATTGGTGTATGACCATCATGAATAATAGAATATGCACGAGTAGCATTGGTTTCAATTATCGCAATCATTGGAAACAATTTTAGAACCAGAAGAGATATGAGGAATATATTCACATTAAAAAAATCAATGCAAGAAACATTGTCATTACCATGTGTATCATCATTATCATCATCATAATCACTATCATCTATATATTCATATGAAATAAGTTCATCATGTTCAATAATATATATTAGTGCTATCATTTACCATAGTATAAGGGGGGGGAAATAGAGAAACATTCATGTCTGTAGTGTGTGGAAGAGAATATTCGTCAATTTTTTGAATAGGGGAGACAAAACAAGATTCGAAACTTGGGAGGTCGTCAAGATCATATGCTTGGAATGAACGGAGTTTTTGGATAACATGGGGTTGATACATGATATTTTAGATGAAATCATGAAATTTAGATTCTATGTAAGTGTGGGAAAAAATTGTCTTAATATTTATAAAGGTTTTAGGGTGATTTAGGGATGGGTACCATGTTTTATCCATGAGGTATGTGGATCCTAGGGAAATGATTTCAATTAAGGAGTGGGGTTCACCAAAACATTTAATATAATTTGAACAAAATATTATTTTAGAGTCACTACTGTAACAAATGATATTCAAGTGATTATATACACCAATATTTAGTTTAAAATTCTATAAAATTGATTAACTCTAAGTAGATACAAAAGGGATAGAGACTTATCTAATTTTGACTGATCTAGAAGTGATTGGGAATATCTGAGTGTTGGATCTGGATGAAAATAGTGTCAAAATGGCTAGATGAGGGTTCTGAGACTCAGGACTATACTGGAAAAAAGCACCTTGAGGAGGAAAGAAGCACCCCAGGCACTCGTGATTGATCTGGGTGTTTTTGATTGTGTGAATGTTCATAATGTGGTCTTTTCTTGATCAAGATATCTTCACTTCTATTCATTCTTTGTCATTCTGATTTCATTGTTAGGGTTCTGGTCACATCTACAACCTACAAACTAAACCCTAGCTACATGCACAATCTCACTAACACATTAGATTTGAAAAAAATATAAAACATGTGAATTCAGATTGAACTTGACAGTCACCCAATGAGTGAACTTATTACTGAGCACTGCACTACATCTCAAAATCCATGTAGTTATTTGTTCTTGTGCGTGAAATGGTGTCCTTAGCCTAGGTTTTTCCTCATGCCAATGACACCAAGATAACGGGATATAGATATTTTTGATCTATGAATGTAGATGTGTGGTATATAATTTAACACTTCCCTCCCTATGTACTTTATGCAATTAAGAATGTAGTCCCTTTTAATAGTAGTAGTAATATGTAAATGTGATAATCCCTATTGATTTGCTAGCCAGAATAATAGTTAGTATGTTATATATAATATTATATTGCTTGAATTTTGACACTAGTGACACTAAAGGATGACTGAGAATGTAGGATAAGGATAAGAAAAGAAACAAGTCCGGCCACAAATAACAAAATGTGCAGAAAGAATAAGGAGGACATGAGTTTTCAGAAAGGACATGAGCGCCTAGGTGCTAGTTTCTAGAGTGGGTGCTAGTGTCCTAAGATGAAAACTACATATCTAACATGATATAAAAATATGGGTCCATGTGACCTGACTAGAAGTGAATAGAAAAATGAGAGATGTAGAAGAGATTCACAATAGATATCAATAAAAAGAACATAGAGCGAAAAGGGAAAGTGTCACCAATGTGTACTTTTCTTACTTAGGATTCATGCATATAATAATATACCGATGGCATAGGAAAGTGATTATATGTGCATAGTTTTGTGTCTATAGGTATTCTAAATAATAGTGTTCCACATGTTTTCAATTTCATGGAACAAAGGAACATAGTCATGGGAAAATAACCACGTAGAAAGAAATAAAGGTTATATAGCATAGGAGGAGCATTTGATGGAAGAGTGTAGAAGTACTTAAGAACCACCAAGCAATGGAAGCTTCACTCATCATTCAGGAAATATGAAAATCTTCACTAAACCTAAACCCTGGATCAATGTAAATCCATGGATGACATCAGAAATTCTGCCAAAGGTTTCAAATTCACGCATGTCTCTAAACTAGATGACCAACCACCTAAATAACCTAATTTTAATGAAGTATGGAATCATATTGCATGGTCTGATGGCATGTGATTGAATCAAGGTATCATCTTATGGTAGTTAGCTCTCTCCATATGGTGCCCATGTTTATACTATATGTCGATACTACAAGAAATCATGGTGCCCATGCTTGTCCAACATGATTTCAGGATATTTGTGTTCTAGGATGGTGGTCCTTTCTTCTTTCTTCTCTTTATTTTTCTCCCTTCGCTGAATTTTATAAATGTAATTACTCGCACACATTATAAGGGTTGTTCTTCTCCCATTTATTGCTTAGCACTTTTTTCAAGATTTTCTATGGAGAAATCAAAATTTCATGCTTTCAACCTCTATATGAATGGAGATTTTATTTCTTCAGTTCCATTTGTAAACTATAAAGGATTTATTAATGCAAGTGTAGACACAAAATCTACGCACTTTGGTACATTTCTAGGTCCTAAAATCATGCTAGCATTCACATGATTCCTAAGCAAGAAAACTAGTAATTTACAAAATCCTTTAGCCATTTACATGGCCTTCTAGAATTTTATTGGCTTTATACATCTTGCACTCTTTCCCAAAATTGACTATTTTGTGTTTCTATGGCCTCTGAAACTAGTGCCCAGTTAGAAGACTAGCACAAGGTGCTCATGTCCTCCTCAGCGCTCTTGTCCTTATTTACATTTTTATTATCCTTTTGGACCCCTTTTTCTTCTTAATTAATTTTTACTACTTTGGGTTAGCCTTGCAGTTGTTCAATTACAAAATTCAAACAAGGGAACAATATAAATACATAATTATGTTTTCAAAATAAGAGATCAAGCACGAAGAATTACATACTAGTACTAACTAAGCTTGCATTCAAAGGCATAAGATCATAAAAGGCATCTATCTAGAACTCATATAAGGGACAAGGGTTGTATCACATATGCATATATACCATAGGAGAGGAAGTCTATTCTATTATATCCCACACATTCTATACATTTTCTACATTCTAAATCTATCATGCTATCACTATGCAACTTACACAAGGGCATCCTAACACATCATTTATGCACACACACACACACAGAACTACATGAAGTTTGAGATGTATTTTAGTGCTTAGTCATAATCTCACTCTTTGGGTGATCATCGGGATCAGTCCGACTCCCCATTCTGCATTTTCGTTTTTAGGTTTGATGCGGTTTGTGAGTATGTACAGGTGAACTTATTTCATGCAGGTTAGAGGTACATTCATAGATCAGACATTAACTCCAAAGTGACATATAGGAAAGTACAACGAACATCATTCAACCTTGAAAGATCTAGATCTGCAACATCTATCTAGACACCAATGCCTAGATATAGACACAAGCATCTGGTGCTCCTATCCTCTCCCAGGAACACATGTCCTATAAATTTTCAGAGTTTAGAACCTCCAGCGAGCATTTGTGATGCTCTTCTCAATCTATTTCAGTATTTCATCTTCCCATATCACTTCATGTTCTCTTTAAAATCATCTAAGTCCCTCAATATATCCTTCTTTCTTAGGGTTTCATATTGCACATGTTTTTTTGCTTGTGTCTTATTGTATATTAACATTTGTACATCATTTATTATAGTAGTTACTCTGAAAATAAGGTTTATTTCAATTTACATTAAATCATTTGGTGAACCCCATTCGTGATCACTCATTCAGATCCTTATTCTATCATATTTTATTTCTTGGCTCCTACAATTACTCAAGTATTCATTGTCTTATTTTCTTCAAAAGCACCCACATTGCAAATATATTATATAAAATATCCTAGCCACTATGTATCTCTCGAGAAATATTACTCTTGCACAACTAACTGACATCTTCAATCGTCTCTCTGATGACTCTATTAGTCCTAATGCCACAACCAATCAATCCATTTGCAAGTTAATTCAAGCTTTACATTGTTTATTTCAAGATAAAATTCAAGATATGGAAATGATGATTCCATCCCTCATAACTGAAATTTCAACATCTCAAGGAAGATTCTCAATCCCATGCTAGTTATTCTTCTACACATCATCCTAATCCTATGTCTATCATATGTGCTCATATAAGTGAACCCCAAGTCTTACCTCTCAGGTTTTATCTAAATATTAAGCAACATGATATTATTCCTCTGCTCCTCAGTCACCAGTTGATCACCTTTTCAACAACTCATTATTACCCTCCTTATCAACTTGCCAAATACATAGGTATCCCATTTGCAGTTATTACAAAATTAATGAACATCATGTCAATGATTGGTATTTTTTAAACTGAAGGATTAAGCACCTTGAGCATCATGTTTTTACTTCGTTTGAAACACAACATTTAGATACATCTCCATTTGTTAAATACCATTGGGATCCCAAATCACATCCCTCTATGCCTAGTGAGCATCATTCCATCATTGCTAATGTTCCTTTTTTGGTCTGTCAAGACCCACCTATCTAACCTAATGTCACACCATCTCTCAACATATGTGCCCCATTAACCCCTCCTAGCAAGTCTTCTACAATGTTACCTATTCTAACTAAGTAACCACCTTTAAAAATCAATCATCCATCCTATCATCATATTAAGTCATCTACAATGTTACCAATCCCAAATAAGCAACCAACATTCAAATAACAGTAACCAATTCACCCGAAACAAGTTGCAATCAGTCACCTACCTATATTTTCTCTGTTAGCCCCACAATCTGATACTAGGCATACCCTTGCTCCTATCCACCATTATGGAAACCATATGATTTTCTTATGACACATTCCAAACTCTGTCGTAGATCTATATTCCTCACACAATTGGGGGGGCATCATTCTTTCTCCCCCCTTCCATATCTATTAAGTTGTCTCTAATATCTACTACCACACTTCATGCTCCCCGCTTCACAACAAACCCTCCTAAGCACTCATATGTCTTACGTACACACAATTTACACTCATTACCCTCTGATGCACTCTTGTGCTATAATTCACACTTGAATTTTGAGGGCACACTACATCCTTGAACCTCACATTAAACACTTCATGTATCTTTTCTAGTATCTAATCACATGTGACAAACCCATTTCCAGATGACACAATATTGCTCTATGGTTCATTCTTAACTGTTGAGGGATCATTTATAAATGAACCTCATCTCATACACATCCATTAGGGGAAAATGTTGCTCATATCATCTACACATCTTGCATTTCACACCACACCATCACCTTCACACAATATTTGCATATCTTGGTTGCATTTATTCTTGTTATCTTATTATACTTACATGTCACACTTTTTTCCCATGCTAGATAGATTCATAGTATGTCATTATTATTATTTTTTATACACATATATTTTCACTTGGTATCTCGAGGTGGATGCATGACCTATTCTAGATTCATATACGATTCATGATTCTTGACACAACTCTTTACCAGTCCCACCGAGGATCTTGGGGACATATACTTTTATAATTCATACATAACAAGTTCTATTATCACATTATTTACTACTTATCATTATTGTGAATTTACTTATCATAGATCTATACATGCTTTGACATAGTATTTATCTCTCTAGCATATTAATGGGTTCTCCATGTATAGCATTTGTTTTGCAGGATCAATAAAACCATGGTTATCTGTCACTTTAGGTTTGTTCTTGTTTTCTATTGTTTACGGGGTATGACATATGTCTTGTTTGATCATTGTATGCTTTTGGACACTTCGGAACTGATTGTCTTGTGACATTGTGAGTGATGTCCCATGTTTGAAATCCATTTTTTTAGGGTGCATCTTGTCTTCCTAGTTGTTTGTTACATTTTCTCTTGAATGCTAGCTACATATAATTACTACTAACACTTTTATTATCCTACATTTTAGCATGTGCCTTGGTTTCTACCATGTATATCCCCTGCCCCCTGCAGGTATCCACATTCAGATATGCATATCATTCTTTGATCCTCTCCATTGGGCCACATTCTCCTACAATTTTTGCATGCACCCCAAATGAGGGGTGCATCTAAATGGGTGATTAAATCACTCCTAAATAAGATCAGAGCTACAATTCATATTAACACAGTATAAAATCAGCACAAGAACATAGTCACAGAATGGTCCAAAATAAAAATTGGCCCTCACCTATAGAGTGGAAACTAACACCCAAACATAGACAATAGCACCTAGTGCTTGTGTCCTCCCCTGAGGGCTAATGTCTTGGGGGTGAAAATAGTAAATTTCTAAGTACATCACAGTCTTGAGAATTTCATAGCACTGTTCTCCAGTAACAGGCACTTGCCTCCAATTACATAATGCATTTTATCTCCTACAGTTAATTACAATAAAAAGCAACACGAAACAACACGGTACTAATCGGGACGTACCATTTACAGTGGTGATAATTTAGAAAGTATTCATGGAAGAAGAGAAAACTAGACCTCTCTCCCTAACACTCTTCTCCAATGGCTTGAGATCACCCAAAAAACTCGCACTTGGCATGAGATTTCCTAAAAAACTTGCATTTAGCATGAGATCACCCAAAACACTTGCACTTGGTGTGATATATCCCAAAAAACTCACCATTCATAGCATTTCGGGAAATATTTCTATCCTTTACACTCTTATACATCAGGTGCACACTTTCCTTTTTTTACAACCTTGTCACAATTTTACATACTTATACATACTTTTCTCATATTTTTCATATACAAGACTTTGACTGATCTCTCACTCTTCTTTTGTAGCTTCATCCTTAATACACAACTAGTAATAACCTACATCAAAAAATATAAACACAATAACATGTACAAGCTACACATATGCTTCACCCCTAGGGTTCACTTCCCTTTCCTATTCTTCATGGTTCACTTGTCCACTCAACACGCCATTGGCTACACACTTCTCTACAAGGTTATAAGTTATGTATCTTCTATCTACTTTATGTTAGTGATTATTAACTCAGAAGCATAAAGTGGGGGAAGATGTAGACACAAAATCTATGCACTTGGGTAAATTTCTAGGTCTTAAAAGCATGCTAGCATTTACACAATTCCTAAGAAAGAAAACTAGTAATCGGAAAATCCCTTTATCCTTTTACTTGTCCTTCTCTACTTTTATTGGCTTTATACATCTGGCACTATTATCGGAATTTGATAGTTTTATCTTTCTATGGCCTCTGAATCTAGCACCCAATTAGGACACTAACATTATGCACTCATATCTTATTTGGCACTCCTATCGTTCTTTACACTTTTCTTATCCTTTTGGACCCATTTTGTTTCTTGATTACTTTTTACTACTTTGGGTCATCCTTCTAGTTGTTAATTATGAAATTTAAACAAGGGAATCATATTAATACACCGTTATGTTTTCAAAATAAGAGACCAAGCATTAAGCATTACATACTACCACCTAAGCTGGCTTTCAAAGGCATCCATCTAGCACTCATACAAGGAACAAGGGTTGCATCACATATGCATACACAAAATAGGAGAAAAAGTATATTCTATTCTATCCCACACATTTTCTACATTCTAGATCTAGCCCACTATCACTGTTAAACTTACACAATGGAATCCTAGGGAATCATTTCTACACATACACACAAAAACTACATAGATTCTAAGATTTAGTAAAACACTCGGTCATAATTTCACTCTTCAAGTGATCATTGGGGTCAGTCCAACTCCTAAATATATATTTTCCTTTTTAGGTTTGATGTAGTTTGTGGGTATGTGCTAATGAACTTCTTGCTTGTATGTTAGAGGTACATTCACAGATCAGACATAGACTTCAGAGCGATAGACATGAATGGACAATGAACATCATCCGGCCCTTAACTAACCATATCTGTAACATCTATCTGGACACCAACACCCAGATCTAGACACCAATGCTAGGCACTCCTGTCCTCTCCCAGGATCTCATGCTCTATGTAGTTTTAGAGTTCAAAACCTTTAGTGAGCCTCTACAACACTCCTCTCAATCTATTTCAGTATTTCATCTTCTCAGATTACTTCTCTCGAAAATCAGATAAGTCTCTCTATCTCTCCTTATTTCTTAGGGGTTCATATTTCACAAGCTTTGTTACTTACGTCTTATTGTATATTAACATTTATAAATCAGTTATTACAATATTTGCTCTAAAAATAAGATTTAATTCAATTTTTATTAAATCATCAAGTGTGGCTTCTTTCTTTCCTTCAAATAATCTCTTTGGTGCAAATATATTTTCCCTCTTGTTATTTTGTATTCTTTCACTTGCAGGTAAAAGAATATAACTTTGTCCCACTTTGTAGCCAAAAATATTTGTAAATATGACTAGTAAATAAATCTTTAAAAATGATTTAAAAACTCAAAAAAATCAGGTAAATTATGGATGCCTTGCACCATGGTAATTTAAGATCTTAAAAATACATGATTGGTCATTTTATATGTGTTTAGTAAAGTTTTGGTTGTGGGACATATTTTTATGAAGTTACAAACAGGGAAAAAATGTGTGACATATTTATACAAGTATATGCTTTGACCCTTGCTCACATTAGAACTTTGTGCATCTTCATAATATTCATCATGTAAAATTGCATTTGTGTCACTTAGAATTGGAGGAGTTTCACCTTTTATTCTAGAATTATCACCTCCCTTTTAGCTTAAGTTTTCATTTCCTACATCTCTCTCTCTCCATGGTTCCTTGGATGTGTTAGTGTAGGTTAGTTGTATGATTAGTTTTAGCCTTAGGATAGGTTGTGTTCTATGGGTTTTTCTAATCTATGGAATAGAGGAATCGGCCTTCTCCGGAGGTCTGTCTAAAGCTGCAAGTCCCACACTTGGAGACAGTCCCATGTTGATCAAAAGTATTGATCTTCCATGATCAAATCTAGGGCACAATTTTTAATTTCAACAATTTCTAATGACAAATTTACCAAGTTGTCTAACATATTGCAATATTTTTTTCATGAATACGATGGGTTTTCGTTGTTGATCCATCTTTCCCTTAGAAAAAAATGCCCTCATGAAGTGCCATCATTTTTTACCTTACAATTTCGCTCACTATCATAGAGTCACATGCGATAAACCTTTTTCTATTAATCATCTCAAATAAGAAGCCATGCAAATGACCTTCAATAAAGACCCTATCATTGATGGATTTCTCTATGAATTCTACCAAGACCTCTAGCACACTTCTCATCCTAATCTTCAAAAAGTGTATTTTGAATCTATTTTATCAAACTCTTTGGGTGGCCTTATTAATCATAACAATAATGATTTATTTCCAAAGATGGAGATATAGGATAACTATCCAATTAGAAACATATTACCCTCCTTTTTGTCTAATACGTTCTTTTTCTAAATATTTATATCTCAAAATCAATCATCTTCTTCCCCTCATTATCAAAAGTTAGCAAATCGGGTTAGTTCAAAATATATGCATTCTTGATAATGTCATTGTTTATGAACATATGTAATGGTCTTGGATATCTAATCAGAAATACCTATGTATCAAAATTTATTTGGGAAATTTTTATGATAAGATGGAATGTCCTATTATCATTGTTATGTTATAAGATTTGGGTTTCGATCTCATTTTGTTCATACTTTTAATATGTTCCTTCAAAATTTTGGAGATTGTATCACTATCAATGGTGCTCAATCTACTAGGTTTGAGTTAATCAAATATGTTAGACAAGGACTCTCATTAGATCCCTTTCTCTATGTTCTTGTGGTATAAGGCTTCAGTTTTATGTTTGTGACTTATTCCGATCAGGTTTTTGTGAAAGAAATATATCTCCCTAAGTCGGATCAACAAATAATCAATGGTCATTTTGAAGATGACTATTTTCTTACTCTCTTCGAATAAGAACTTAGATTCAATAATGCTATGAAAGAATTAGATATATTTTCCCTAACATTAGGGTTCTATATCTGACAGAGAAAGAAATAAAGTTATAGAAAATACCAATCCCTGAAGCCTCTTTGAATAAACATATTTAAATGAAAATGGATCCATTATGGAGTAGAATTCATATTTCTTTCCATTTATTTTTCTTTTAGGGCATCTCTTGGTGAGTTTTGGTATTATGTTGTAGAATGGGTTAAGAAAATATTTTTTGATTAATCATCAAACCTTTATCTCTTCTAGGAATATTCGAAACTATTTGTAGAGTGTTGGCTTCCACTCATGTGTACGACTTTTCATTTTGGGGCTCTTCCAAGTTTTCCTATGCTAAATTAGAAAATCTTCTTATTGATTGAGGATGGATTCAGATTTGGGCTCTCTTTCAATTCTCTATGATAGTATTCCACCCTTACATTTCATTATGCCCCTTTTGTATGGTTCCCTTGATTGAAGTCCTTTAGATTTTTAAAAGGGGAATCAAGTTGATTCGTGAATATTTGGAAGTTCTCGCAAATTGATGCCATGTGATTGTGTGAAAGAAAAAATTCAACTTAAGAATGAAGGTGCATAACCTATTTCTGAAATTCAAAACTCAATACTCGAGATAATACTTGCATGAAAACTATATCTCCTCTCTTGCTATGAGGTAGATAGACTGGAAATGGCCTGTTGCTACTCCCTTCTACCGATACAAACTGTAGATTGATTATCAACTTCTTGTCCCATAGTAGGTTAAATAGGAAAATCTCTCCATCACCATTGGAATCTTAGACTTCGAGATGTGGTTTAGAATACAAGGTTCACTAATTTTCGTAAAGACTACATAGGTTTATTTCATATAAGGGGCGTCTTGTTGGGGATAGACTCAAACATATGGGGTTTTACAACCCACCTGTCTTGCTTTCCAGTAACTTGAATATTTCAAACACCTTATTTAGTTATACACTCATACTTAGTCATAATGGAAATGAATTTATACCCTTTTCCAATCCTTTATCCCAAATTTATTTCAGTTTTAAAATTGTGTTGTTAGGGGACTCGATAATGCTACCTGCAATATACAAGAATTATTGTCAATTCTTTTGCATTGACATTCTTTTTCATATTTGGAGAGACAAAAATACTATTATTTTTGGCATTAGTATTCATAGAGACATCTCTGTCACTAATAAAGTTGCTATGACCTCCAATGTGTAGATTCATATCCATGTCCAAGTGGACAAATTCTACTTGGGACTGGAGTATATGTAGTCCATTCTCGCTCATTTGGTCAATACACCATGTATTGTTAGTCTAGTGACTTTAGATTCTGTGTGACTCTACTCCTCATCTCATGGCCAAGATTGGGGTTTTCACATAAGTCTTTTCAGTAGTAAATAGGGTTTCTCACCATGTCATCATCGACATTCATCTAGATCTCAGCCCCCTTTATCTTCATATATCAATGATGTTTTTGAATTCATTGGCAACGATGGCGGCAATGGTTGGGATGCCAACCCTCAAGGGAAATTCTTGCAGCTGACTTTGGCCATTTCTCGTCCACACTAATATGAAGAAAAAGAGAAACAACAAAATTATCTATGGGAGCTCATCTAATACACAATACACTCCTTTGGCACTAGCAGTTGGAAAACAAACTTGATAGTCCTCTCTTGACTCTACTTACCCCATGTTTGTTGTCACTGCTTAGTTTTGTCGTTTTTTGTGTTGTGGTGTTCTTAGTTTCAACTTTTGTGTTTACATTATAAATCACACTTTTGTTCATGATACAATTGTTCGAATTTTATGATGTTTCTTTGAGATGAATTGGCCTCTCTCGAGGCCTTTTCGACTCAACATGATTTACATTTTGGGGTGTTACCTTTTCCGCCCATCCTTTTTATATGATTAGGTTGTACTATATTTTGTTATATTAAAAAACATGTCGAATACATTTAAAATTTAGAGTTTAGGAAAAGGAAAATTGAAGAATAGGATGGTCATGACTGATTTAAACTTTACGAAAACCCAACTTGGTTCAGCTGTGGTAAGGATAAATTTTGGTTTTTGTAAAGAGAAACGAAACTAGGAAGCAAAGGTAAGAGTTGGGCTCGATAGGAGAAACTTGGTGTTTGAGTCAAGTAAATCAACGTCTTTATGTCCCACACACTGTATCTTATACGTTACCCTTCTCATCCACGTCTGCCTCTACAAAAACAACATTAACATTATCTCCTCCTCCACCTACAACTACATACAATCCAATCAAAAGTCTCACATTTCTTCTTCATCTGTTTCATATCAACAATGGCATCTACCATGCAGTATGCTTTCGACCATGTTCCGCAACCACCATTCGGTCCCTTCCCATTTCCTTTCAATTATCCGCCTCCTTTACCGCACGCTGCACCACCACCACCACATCCCTCCGTTAAGCCTCCGCCGCCGCCGGCTCCCCAAATCCACATATCCCCACCTCCATATCCACATTTTCCGCCGCCACCTCCCCACCACTCCAGACATCCGCCTCCTCCACAAATTCTTCCTCCAGCTCCTCTACACCCACATCCACGCCCGCCACCTCCGCCGGCAATTCCTCCTGCAGACCACACGATTATTATCATTGGAATTTGCTTGGGCGGAATATTTGTGTTTGCTTTCCTCTTCTGTCTCATGTTCTGCTTCATAAGGCACAAAAAAAGGAAGCATCCCGTCTGCCCTCCAGCTCCTTCCACCGTGACAGTGGTGGAGGAAGATGTGGTAAAGGTGACAGTGGTGGAGAAAATCGAACACACACCAGGTGGGCACGACGAACTCGTTGCAGTAAGCGTGGAAGAAGATATCGTTGAAATTAAGGAGACCATTCGTCAAGACAGCAAGGAGATACCAGTACCAATACCGAAGACAGTGCATGCTAGTGAAGCAGATAAGAAAGAAGAAGACGATGATGATCTGTTCGACATCGAACCTTTCAAATAACAGTTGCAACAGCATTAACTGCAAGAAATATTGGCACTGGAAGAACCATATTGTTTACGGCTAATGCAATAACTATATTTCGGCTGGATTGCCACTCCGGTATGATTTGCACAATAATTTGAAGCTGAACTGCTCTGTAATTATTTTTTCAAATCCCATAAATGATCTGTTTTATGTCAAACAAGCTTAAAGCACTTGTAATACATTATCAAATTAGAAGTGCTATACCAAACACATTTGTTTGATGTAAGTTTTATTTTTACGAACAAATTAACACGTTTTATACTTTGAGTCGTTTTAAGAGCTGTTATTTCGAGTATATCCCAGATTCATCATTCAAGAATATACATGAGGATCAGAGGAATATTGAAGAGCAAAAATATATGATAAATCTCATCCATGTGAAACTTTGAGCACAAATTTGAAACGTACCAACTATCCGTGCAGTAGGGTATTAGGTTGTTTTCCACATTAAAATGTGTAAAAAACACTACAATTACCCCAGCAGACTAGAGTATGACATTTGCCGAAGTTTTTACTTGGTTAAGGCACTTATAAGTGGATCTTAAACTATTATTAGAAGCGAAGGTATTTCATAGATCTTATTTAATTGGATGAATGAACCACGGATATCCGATCGATTATTGAAGAATAAGCTTTTAACATATATATATATATATATATAGTGGGACTCCAATCTTTTTTTAAGTCAATATATTACGACTATTCAACAAAAAAAGAGGGTATGAGCATGCCATAAAGCCAACCCACCTGTAAAAAAAATGTTTAAAGCTTACAACTTAAGTTGGCTTATATATATATATAGTTATAGTGGGACTTCAATCTTTTTTTAAGTCAATATATTACGACTATTCAACAAAAAAAGAGGGTATGAGCATGCCATAAAGCCAACCCACCTGTAAAAAAAATGTTTAAAGCTTACAACTTAAGTTGGCTAAAATATCAAATGTATATTCTTTTTTTTTATCATTGATTTTATGGAGAACACGAAAGTCTTTTTCTTTAGTCTTTATTTTGAACTATTGTTTTCTTTACAAGGAAGTAATACCATCGAAGTTGTTGACCGAATTTTCTCTATCCTACTCAGATTAGTGAACTAGTACCAAAGAAAATAAGCAAATCGAAATATGAAGGGTTTATGGTACTTTGAGATGGAATGACGATGTGAACTACCGCAAAGATGAACTCATCCTCGCTGCGAGCTAGATGACTTGCACAACAAAGAAGACTAGAAGGAAAATGGATTAGTAGATAGGATGGAGGGTTTCCTGACATAAGCTGATCCCAAGAAGTGTGAGCTTCCTAGGATGGATGTAAACCCTCTTGTAGATAAGATAAGATAAGATAAAATTAATGATAATACATATGATGATATACAGAATCTGAGATAATCAGAAACTGAAAATGCAAAAATGTAAGGAAAGTACATATCTATTCCAAATAGATGTAAAGCAAATCAAACCTACATGGGTCGACAGCGACCCGAGACTACAGAGGCCCAGTTGACAACGACTAGGGTTAGATGAGAGGAGCCTGTCAAACATACCTGCAAGCTCTTCTTTGGCTTGATTTGGGTGGATCTGAATTTGAAAATGGATTTGGATTGAATACAAAATTCTGCAAGAAATATTGGATTTAGATATGGATGAAAAGATACAAGAAATTTAGGAAAAGTGATGGTAAATGGATCTGGTCATCTAAATGGTATGAAAATAGGGCTAGTCGACGGTGACCAAGAGGAATCGATGGAAACTAGGGCCTGACAGAACATATATGGGATGATAGAGAGGCAAGATGGTGAGATCTGGAAACTGGATGGGTATAGAAGTAGAGATCTGGAGACAGAGGGTCTGAACAACAAAGAAACTAATATGGATGAGGTTTGGTCGACGGCAATTGGACAAGGTCGACGACAACTCGGAATGGTTAGGGTATGGACGAAAATGGGTGGGCTGAATTGAAGACCTACAAATGAAAAATAAGGTTGAGATGGCCGAAGTAGACTTCCTTAAGATAGTTGAACATGTACAAGATGTTAGTGACAAATATGTATATAATAATATTACAATAAAAACATAAGATATTCCAAGGTGTAGGAAGTCTTCCCTAATCTCCAAAGTTGATGCACCTAAAAGCTCCAAGAAGACTCCAAGATTCAAAAATTACATCCATTGATCTCTCGTAGGAGGGGGTATGGGTTTATTTATAGGGTGAGTGGATGGATGTGGGGGATAGGAAAGCATTTAATGAAGGTTGGTGGGAGGTAAAGTTATTAAATAAAGGCAAAGGGAGATAAAAATATTAAATGAAGGCGGGTGAGAACCTAGGGATGGATAAAAAGTGGTTGAGAGGAAGGAAAATATTAAGTAAATGCAAGGGGAGATGAAATTATTAAATAAGGGCCTATGGAGGATAAAATGGAGCATTTAGAGAGTATAAATGGTAGGGAAACATTAAATGAGGGTTTAGGGATAATAAATGGAATGATTGTGGATTAATTAAATGGGTTTTGGGGTGAATTGAAATAAATTATGGGGAAATAAAATAAATGATGGGATAATATAGGAAAGTGAGAAATTTGAATAAATGGGATTTATAGAGGGAAAGAGGAATTTGAATACGAAAAGAGATATGCATGTGAATAAAGATAAAAAAGGGAGCGAATGTGGGATGAGGGTTAACGATACCAAAAATTGGTGTCTACATTTTTCCCTTTTTTTAAGTGTTTTGCGTTGGGCAAGCCATGCGATAAAAACAAAGAGAGATGATAGATGATAGATAAGATGCTCCCCCTAAAACTAGGGATTGATGATGTGAAGAAAAATCGATCATGATTTTTAAAGAGATAGATGGAGAAGGTGAAGAAAGGGTGGAAGAGAGGAGAAAATATGAAAAAAGAAGAAAAATGATGCCTCGAGTGCAGGGGAAGGACCAATGATAAAAGAATAAAAAATATGGCGGTGATCCTAGAAACACATTGTTAGGGACATACCATGGCCTGCGATGGAGGCGACATTGATAACCTGCGGACCCTATGAGTCGAAAAAGCTCACTAGAATATGGATGGAATCTAATGGGAATCCTCTCGAATGGTTGTACAAGCGATGGGAGCAACGGGTCAAAGGCAGACATAAAAAAATATGAACAAAAAATGCAAATATGGTTGAAACGATGGTCGTCTTGAAAATATTGGGGGGGGGGGGGGGGGGGGAAGAGCATGCATTGTCCTTCAAATATGAGGAAGCGAAAAGATGTGTTCCGGTGGGACAAGGATAAGAGTGGATAATGGTGCCCCAAGAGGGAACACAAATATGGCCACAAATTGGACTTAAGATGAGATATGGATGATAAATTGGATAATATTGGATAGGATAAGGAGATAAATAAAAGATTTGATGAGATAAAGTAATAAAAAAAATATAAATATGAGATAATATGGATAAGAAAATAAATGATAAGATAAGATGATAGACTAGATACGATAAAACAGATAGGGTTAATGAGACAAAATTATATGAGATGAAATAAATTTAGATTGGATATGAAAGGTAAAGTGCTAGTTTGATAGGGCGACCTAAAGTGTAAAAGCGTACACTTCATCATAGTAAGGAGAAGACGAGGTAAAAATGCTTCAAACCAGATTGGAGGTAAACAAGAAAGGGAGCCAATTAAGGTAATGCACTTGCAACTAGTAGTAGGTGTTAACACAACCAATGATAATTAGTTATTTCATGGATTATGTGGAAAAGATGGAAAGTGGACTTATAGACCTAATGTCAACACGTTACAAGCGGTTTAGATGTGACTTGTACAAGGGAATATAGGTTCTCTATAGGTGGGTGTCCCTAGGTCTATGACCCAAGTCTAGGTAATGGGACATAAACTATCAATGTGGGAAATTTTCTCTAAATGAGAAATATGATCGATGAGGGAAGCTTTCTTAGGATGCTTGATTTTGAATTTTATACTTTTCTTTATGAGATAGAAGGTTGATAAATGTGTGAAGCCTTTGATGCCATGATATAAATGAGGTAGCCATCCTTCAAGGGAGTGGTCTACTTTTTAATTTACATTATTTTTTTTCAAATGGAAGGGACAATATATGCATGATAACTGTCCTTTGAGGGATCAGTCTATAATTTTGAATTTTTTATGTTGTCAAGAAAAGATGTCTTTCGAGGGATCAATCTGTTTTTAGATAAGATAGATTTTTTATATGAGCATCCAATTTTTTTTTACTCTTTTATTTGTTTTTATTTATGGGAAGAGTTAGAGATAGCTATTTAGACCATTTAGGAGGGTAAAATAAATGTACAAGTGACAATTATGAACCCTTAGTGTGGTTCTAAGAGGTAAATAAGTGGGTAATGGATGTAATGATCACATATTTCTCACCAATAAGGAAGAACCTATCCATAGGGATTATGCTATGAGCAGAGCCATGGTGCCCATATTCAAGGTCATATATAGGAAAGTGACGAAAGACCACATAATTCCATATCATTACGATGAAATATGGAATGACTAATGATGAAGGGATGACCACTAGGATGACTAAGTGCACGATGGTATGTGTGCTAACAGTAGAATGACCACAATTGTAATGTGTTAAGTGTTTTTGTTTCTGGATTACCATCAAGGGAAACTAAACGATAGGCCCATACCTGTATTTATGCGTGATAATGTAAGGTCCAATCCAGTTGGGAGCATTTTTTCCACGTTGGCTCCTTTTTAGAATAGTGACATTTTGATTCTATTTAAGGACAAGGTCACTAATGTTAAAGTCATGTTTCTTGAAATGGCGAGAGTGGATGGGATCAGATGATAACTTTATAGATATATAAGAGGAGGTAAGAGACTATGCACTATTTTTCAAATAACAAGGGAATATGCATCCATGGTGAGATGAATATGGACAAAAAAGTGTGCTTAGGATGAGGTACGTTGCCCCTAGAGAGGCACAAAGACAACCACAAAGATGGACTTAGAATGAAATGTAGTAATATATATGTAGATTAGGTAAGATGTGATAACAAACTATATGAAGGATAAGTAGATCTAAATGAGATTGGGTGAGATTGGATGAGTCAATGTTAGGATTAAGAGGAAGAGACCAAACATGATAGTAGACCAGTCATAAAGTGATTGCAGAGTTTTAAAGAAGTCATGGTGAAAAGACATAGTATCATCGGTGTCCATGGGATGGCTGGATGAAGGAGGAAATTTGAGAGGACTAAGAAAGAGGAGTGGATTCTCCCCCAGTTTGAGATGTTTTCTCACTTTCAGCCACTTGGATGCAGATATGGATAAGTTATTAGATGCAAAAGGATATTGGGTAAGATCTTTAGAAGGAGGGGCGATGGTGCCTCTAGGTTTTGATTGGATAGACGATTGAGGATCACAAGGAGGATTAGTAATGTGGATGGCATCGATGAAGAGAGGGAGCCTCCCCTTAGGAGAAACAGATCTCGGAGGAGGGATTACAAAGAATGATTTGGAGGGGTATCCTAACCTAGATTACTTAGGAGGTGAGGGTTCAATTGGGGGATTGGGTTTGGATGTGGATGAGAAGAAAGGAAGAGGATGGTCTTTGTGGATGAGAAGCTCAAACTCCGCCATTAAATTATGGATGATATTTTGGAAGGTCTTAAAATGCTCAATGTCATGCCCAGGAGTGCGATGATAAGTACATATGGCATTATGATCGAACCATGATAAATGTTTTCCACACATGTCAAAAGGTTTGATAGGAGGAAGGGTGATTGTTGAGGTTTGGGGTAGAAATTGAAATATTTCAATATAGGACCCAATGGGGGTTGCTGAAGAAGAGGTTATAGATGAAGTGCATTTATGAATAGTAGAAGAAGGAAAAAAGGTTTATTCTCTTTTATGATTCATGAGTCTTTGGTCCAAATTTAGAGTTGGAAGGAGGAGAGGGTGTCTGCGATATGGATTTGATAACTTGGGACTTTGATGATTTGATTTGATCTAGAAGGAGGATTAGATTTCTTGGACTTGGGTTGGTTGATGATGGGTGTCTTAGAGGAAGGGCCAGGCCCTAAGATGGAGGGAGGTTCTCTTAAGAGTGATGGTGTAACATTGGTTTTCTTAGGCTTGGAAGGAGGGAGTTCCAACTTTTGTGTAGGTGTATAATGGATTTTTGGATAGGTATGCCAAGGTTCTTAGACCTTGGATGTCATATTTTCCTTTGATATGAATTATTATGATTTCAACCAGGGGATATCTAGAAGCATAACCAGATGATGTGGATATTGTTGATGGAAGGGGTTCTTGGATGATGTACTCGATGAGATCAAAAGCGGATGTAGATTGTATAGGTCTCGGATTACTTAGTGTAAGGGTGATTGGTTTTGTAGATGGGGTAAAAATATCATTTATGGTCTTCTTAAGTGGGGTGTTTGTGTAAGAAATATTTTAAGGGGTATCATAGATATTCGTGTATATTGAGATGTAGATGTAGGTATGGTTATGTTGGTAGATGCAGTTGAGGTGGAAGTGGGTATAGATGTAGGAATTGTAGATGTCAAAGAATAATTGGATATGATAGATTGGGATGTTGTGGTAGTTGGTATGGATGATATGGTTGTAGATATAGGTGGTGTAGATGTAGTAGTAGTTATATTTGATATAGATGTGGATGAAGGACTAGATTTGATAGGTGGGGATGTGATAGGTGTAGAGATAGGAGTTTATATCAATAGGGTTATTGTTGTAGAAGAAGTGTCTAGAGTAAAGGTAGATGTGGCAGATACTGGGGTAGTGGATGTGAGAAATAATGTAGACTCTTAATTTATGGAGTTAATTATGTGAGCATTAGGTTCATAGGATGTAGGGGTGGAAATTGATTTGATGATGGAGGCTTAGAGACATCAAGGTTTTGACTAGGTGATGTGTTAGGATTGTTTACTTGAAGGTCACCTCGATTTATAAGTTGTTGGACATAATATTTGAAGGAATGACACTTCTCAATATCGTGACCTTAGACTTGATGATATTTACAATAATTCCCATCGTGATACCATATGTGTTTGGGTTGTGAGTCGTCAATGGATCGGATGGGAGGAAGTTGAATGAGGTGGACCACCATCAACTTGTCCACTATGGAACTATATAATTCCCCCAAGGGGGTATAGTTAGGAAGTGGTCTATTAACATATGTTGAATAGTCTATATTTTTAGGAGAGAATGTTTAGTTCTATCCCTTTATTTTCTCCTTCTAGGTGTATTCCATTATTCTCTCTCCTTCATCCAAATCTTCCTCCTTCAGTTTAGGGGAATGTAGTTGATTAATTCTCCTATATATTATACGCACTTCTTCATAATAAAATAAGTGTGTGTAGAGTACTTCACTCCACATTCTTCTCTCCAATCTGTATCCTACAGTTTGGTATCAGAGAAGCTATGATCTCTGCCTGTGCATGGAAGTAGTTCTTCTATTACATGCTAATTGGAGCCTTCAGCCTGCGTGGAGGAGAGAAAAGGGAGTCTTCTTCAGCTGTGTGCGTAGACATCAATGTGGAAAGAAAGAAAGAAATGTTTTTGTGCGCAAGAAAAGAGAAAACGTTTTTGTTTTTAAAACTTGGACAATGTTGTTCTTTCCTGCGCACATTTTTTTTGTTTTCTGCACTGAAAAACAATATCTATCCACCTACTGCGTGGATGCAAAGGCTCTTGCGTGGAAGAAGGCTACATCAACTCGTGAGGAAGAAAAAAAACATGACTCCAGTCCTCTTTTACGGCCTGCAGCAAAGAGAATCCTACATGCGTGATAACATACAAACTTGTGCAAGAAAAAAAAATATATTTTTTGTTTAAAACGTGGAAATATGAAGATATTTGTTTTTGCTATGTTGGAATTATTAACAGTCCAAAGAGAAGATTGCTGCATTGGAATTATTCACAGTCCAAAGGGAAGATTGTTGCATGGAATTCTTTCTCTCCTACTGTGTGGAGTTCTTCAAATTCTACGTGGGATTTCATTAAAAGATCAGCGCGGAAAAATGGAGGTGCATGGACAAAGGACGTGGTAAAAATTCCATCTACCTGCAAACTATTCAAATTTCACCTGCGTGCTGCGTGCTATTAGAAGCTCCTGCTGAGTGAAAGAATTGGAGAGGAGTAGCCTGCATTTAATTACGTGAAGACTTACATCCAAATAAATTTTGGAGTGTGTCAGTTGCTGCTCCGTGGAGGAAGAGACCAGCTACCTACGTGAAAAAGTAGAACAACATGAGGAGAAGAAACTTGGAGATACTTCAACACTTCGCCGAATGTTGAGTGTAGACAACTCGATTGAGAGCGTCAATAACACAATCACCACAGCTGAAAGCCAGAATATCAACTCACCAGCTAGAGAACACCATGAAGAAGCCCCTGAGAGCTCTGAGTTCTAATTTTCTTTGCTAAATGAGCTTCGGAATATTGGAAATCTTGCATTTGACAAGCTAGTTTGAGAAGGACTTCTTAAATACTTTCTATTCAACGTCAGCTACCAAGCAAAGCAAGTATGGGAAGAATTAGAAGCCAGGTACGACACCGACTGTGACAACGAAGAATAATTCCTACAAAGTATTTCTGTCTCATAGCACGCGAATATCGCGAGCATATACGAGCAAGTAATTCTCGTCAGTGAGTCAAAATTGTAATAACTCTTCAAATAAATAAATATTTTTGTAATATTTCTGCTCCAAAGTTACTTCTGTTCGACACTCAGTTGCTCAAAGGGTCCAATTTTACTTCCTAGAAGACAAAAATGAAGACAATCCTTCATTTTGAAGGATTATGGGGAATTGTCACAGGGTCTGTGTCTTCTCCCATAGCCCTCGATGAACTAATCAAATATGAAATGGCTAGTGTTAAATACTTGATGCTGATAATGCTCAGTATCAGTGACGATGTGCAACCACATGTTAGGAATGCATAGAAACCCAAGGAGGCCTGGGACAAGCTGGTAACCATTTATGAAGCCAAAAATCAGATGAAGATACTTCATCTTCAGTCAAAGTTTCACACCCTCTCTATAGGGTTAGACAAGAAAGTGGAGGAATTCTTGCATCACGTGGCTGAGCTGAGATCGGAGTTATTAGTGCTTGGTGAAATGGTGGACAATAAACTTCTCGTCGCGTTTACCTTGAGAGCACTTCCTTCTCAATTCCAAGTGTTCGTTATGACACTGAATGTGTCTAAACAAACAGTGAAATTTGAAGAGCTTGTGAATTTTTTGCAGCAGGAAGAGTCCATCACTTCATCACATGAGGAGTCTCAGGAAAAAGCCTTGTTCTCAAAGCCTTACCATGGCCAAAAGAATCGAAAAGGTCCCCCAGAGAAGCCAAATCCAGCGTAACCCAAACAACAACAGAAAGATCAAAAGTCAAAGAGATGGTGTCACATTTACAGAACTAATACTCACAACATTGATCACTGCTGGCACAATAGCTTGAAATAGGGGTCTTCAAGCCATACAAGGACATCTGGGTGCGAAGATTTTCAAAATTCCAAATGACATCCCCACTAGAGAAAGCACAAGGGACATCTCACAGCCCAACAAGAAGATGATGACTCTGATGAGGAGACATCAGAAGGAGCCCATTATAGTAAGAATTTTTTACTCGTCTCTCAAACTTCTCAACCCATGAAGAAAGTCTGGTTGATAGACTCTGGTGCAAGCAAGCACATGTCAGGTGACAAGAAGCTATTTGATTCACTACACGAAGAACCAATTGGAGATCAAGTTCGAATAGCGGATGACAAAGAGTACATTGCAAAAGGTGTAGGGAATGTCACCATTCCTCTAGGACCATGAAAATGTACACTTACAAAGGTACTATATGTTCCTGGCTTGACTATAAACCTCTTGTCAATTACTCAGCTCTTGAATCATCACCTTAAGGTAGAATTTCTTGTGCAAAATGGCATTAAATCATGCTTAATCTTCCGATAAGGTACAGTTCTTGCTAAAGATTTTGTAAAAGATAAATTATTTTCTTTAGATATTGTTTCATATTCTATAGTAGCTTTATCTTCTTCAACAATAGAATCAACTGCCCTATGGCATTTTAGATATGGACACTTGTCAGACAGTTCATTACACCAGATGAGTTCAAAAGCAATGGATTGTGGAATACCCAAATTTTCCAGTTCCTTGCCTATTTACCCTGGCTATCTTGCAGGAAAACAACACAGAGATCCGTTTCAAGCGAGCACCTTCCATGCCAAGAAGTGTATGGAGGTAGTTCATACCGATCTGAACGGCCCATTGCCTACTTCATTTTCAGTATACAAGTACTTCCAGCTATTCATGGATGACCACTCTTGTAATATGTCGGTGTATTTCCTAAAGAAGAAAAGTGAGGCTCTTCAACACTTACAAAACTTCTATCATCGTGTTGTCAAAGAGTTTAGACAACCACTTCTTCTACTCCACTCAGATTGAGGGGGGGAATTTACATCAAAGAGGTTCTTGGCCTTCCTAAACCAACATGGCATTAAGTAGTACCTGACTACTGCCTACACGCCCCAGCAAAATGGCATTTTTGAGCATCGCAATCACACAGTGATGGAGATGGCTCGCTACATGCTATCAACTACAAATCTAGGAGAACCCTATTGAGATGAAGTAGTACAAACGAATGTATATCTTCTCAACAGGGCACCGAAAAATATTCTACAGAACAAGATGCTAGAAGAGGTATGGAGTGGTAGAAAGCCATCAACTTCTCATTTGCGAGTATTTGGTTGCACAGCATACATGTATGTCCCAGCTCAGAAGAGAAAGAAGGTAGAGTCAAAAACACTCCCATGTATCCTTCTTGGCTACAGTACTACCTCGAAGGAATATCATCTCATGGATCCTGATACAAAGGAAATATACAAGATTCGGGATGTGGTTTGTGACGAGTCATCCTTTGACTCAATAGTATCAATAGAAGATCCACTTCCGACCACATCTCACTGATTTATCTCTGAATCAGATGATGATCCAGAGAACTCAAAGAAAAGAAATGCTGCCAGGAGAACTATTTGTTGACCTTGGAGAACTGGAGAATGTGACTCCACATCAATCCACACGGAAACGACACATTTCTTCTCAAAAGCAGCCAAGTTCTCGTCCGAAGTGGGTACAAAGCACTATCAAGGACTCACAATTGCAACAACTCCCAGATACATCATCCGGAGTAAAAAAAGGAGTCAAACAAGAAATGAGGTAAACTTTACACTCATGAGTTCACTGATGAATATCTCCGAGTCAGATAATGTTCATGAAGAACTCAGTCAAACTCAGTGGAAGGAAGCCATAGATACAGAATATGACTCGCTCATGAAAAATCAGACATGGGAACTTGTCGATCTACCTACAGGAAAGAAACCCATAGGCTGCAAATGGGTTTTCAAGAAAAAATATAAGGCAAATGGATCCATAGACAAACATAAAGCACAAATTGTAGCGAAAGGATATGCTCAGAAAGTAGGCATCGACTATGAAGAAACCTTTGCACCCACTACGAAGATGAAGACCATCAAAGTAGTTTGTGCACTTATAGTACAGAAAGGATGGAGACTTCAGCAGATGGACGTCAAAAGTGCTTTCCTAAATGGTGATCTGAAAGAAGAAGTATACATGACCCAACCTAAAGGATTTGTTGATGAAAAGTATCCTAAGAAGGTATGTCGTCTCATCAAATCACTTTACGGAATGAAACAAGCTCCCAGGGCATGGTATATCAAGATCAACGATCACCTTTTACAGTATGGGTTCACTTGTAGCCCCTCAGATTTGAATTTGTATATAAATAAGGTAGGCAAATAAATTGTCATTCTGGTTGTTTATGTAGATGATCTTGTGATCATTGGCAGTTCAGAAGATTAGGTTTATAAATTGTAAAGAATTATCTCAAAAGAACCTTCGACATGACAGATTTGGGGCTACTACATTACTATCTTGGCTTGGAGATATGGCAAAAGGAGCATCACAGTTTTGTCTCCTAGACAAATTATGCCAAGACACTCCTGGAAAAGTATAGAATGTCTGACTGTAAACCTATATCCACTCCCATGGAAAAAGTCTTGCAACTTTCAAGATTCTAGGACTCACCTCAAGTAGATGCTACTCTCTACAGGTAATTTGTTGGAGGGATCATCTATTTGACATATACCAAACCAGATCTCTGCTATGTTATCAGCTATCTTTCGAGATTCATGCAGGAGCCAAAGAAATGTCACTAGAATGCAGCAAAGCATGTATTGAGATATGTCCGAGGAACAACTAATTATGGTTTGGAATATAAGAAGAATGATCAATTCTTCTTACAGGGATACATCGACTCGGACCACGCCAGATCTGTTGATGACAGGAAGTCAACTACAGGATACATATTTCATCTCGGATCTGCACCTATCTCATGGATAAGCAAGAAGCAGAATGTTGTTTCTATCTCATCCACAAAGGTAGAATATTGCGCCACACGAGGAGCTGTGTGCGAAGTGATATGGATACGTCACATTTTGGATGACCTGGGAATTCCTGAAAAATAGTCACCTATTCTCTATTGCGACAATCAGAGTGTGTTGAAGCTCATGTAGAATCCAGTCTTTCATGAATGAACAAAGCATATTGAAATTGACTACCATTTCATTCGAGATCATGTCTTGAACCATCAAATTCAGCTCCAGTACTATCCTACTGAAGCACAAGTTGCCGACATTCTCACTAAATCTCTTGGCAAAGTGAAATTTGAATTTTTTAGGGGTCATATTTGCAAGAATAATGTAATAAGGGGGGGGAATGCTAACATACATTGAATAGTCTATATTTTTAGGAGAGAATGTTCTATTCTATCCCTTTATTTTCTCCTTCTAGGTGTATTCCATTATTCTCTCTCCTTCATCCAAATCTTCCTCCTTCAGTTTAGGGGAATGTAGTTGATTAGTTCTCCTATATATTGTAAGCACTTCTTCATAATAAAATAAGTGTATGTAGAGTACTTCACTCCACATTCTTCTCTCCACTATGTATCCTACATGGCCTAGGAGATATTTGCAAAGGGAATTTGTGATAAGTGGATACATATTGAGCCACGATGGTGTTAGTGGAAATTTTAGATTCCTCACCATGTGTGGAAGATTTGGTGAACTCATTTTTGGGATTGTTTGATTGAAGCTTAAGGTGGCCTTGTTCAAGGGCACGGAGTTCAATTTTGTGAGCCATGGTGAATGCCTCTTCAATGGTCTAAAAATATTGGATTTGATGAGTTGAGGAGATGTTCTTCATACAATACAATGAAAAACATTCAATAATTTCAGTTTATGGAAGGGGGAATGATAGTTGATCAATAATGCTACGCCAATGTGTGATGAAATCTATGATAGATTCATCGTTGAATTATCAAATGGGATAAAGATCGGAAATGTTAATTTTATGTGAAATGTTAATCAAGAAATTTTTTAGGAACAATTGCGCAAATTGAGTGAAGGTGAATAATGAGGGGCGAGGGATAGTGTTGTACCAGTCCAACATGGGGCCAACTACTGACATGGGAAATGTGTGGAGCATGAGATATTGATCATGGGAAATAAGGTAGCACATGTGTCGAAAAGCTCAAAGGTTTTGTTAGGGATCATCCTTGCTATTTAACTTGGAGAAATTTGGAAATTCCCAAGGAGGAGGGTAAGGTTTGATGGGGAGAGATGGGTTGATTGATTTATTGTAGATTTGTTCGTATGACAAGTTGGTCTTAGATCCCAAGGCTACGGCTTCAAGGTTAGCCATTCAAATCAATAGTGATTTTAAGGGATCATTAGATGGTTGAGATGTTGAAGGATGAATTTGAGATGTATATGAGGTGGATGGGTTATGTTATTGATATATTTGATAGGTTTGAGGATGTGTTGGTCTTGGTGGGAGTGGTTAATAAGGGGGGATATAAGTAAGAGGTTGGGATTGATTTAGTTGAGATAAAGCTTGATGTTGAGTTATGGGGATGTGGTAAGATTGGTTAGATTGAGTTGGTTGTTGTGAAATAGGAACATTTGATTGATTTTCTAGGGGATTATTTGGAATGTAATTGGTAGGTGGTTGGGATACTTGAGCAGGTTAAGTGGGAAGTATATAATGATAGGCACGTCGAGGAGGATATTTATGGGTTTGCATTTATTCGGATAGATGAGGCTGAGAGGTGATTACATTAGCATGGACATGTGAAGTGGAAATAATGAGTAAGGTTGTGTTATGTTACAAGTGTGATTGTTGAGATGGTTGAATAGGCATACTATTGACAGTAGCAGATGAATTGGGGATAACATTTATATGATGTGATTTGAATGGAATGGGGTCCACCAATTGAATAGATTGATGGGATTGAGGGATTTTGGAGGACTTACAAAATAGGTATTCATAAAGGGAGATAGGATTAGCATCAAGGATTTCCTGAAACTTCAAGCATCCATGAGGGATATTATGAGGTCCAAAAATATCTAAAGGATACAAAGGTGAAGATGGTCTAGGAGAATTGGTTTCAATATGAGGATCATTTTGGATAACATGGTCTTCATGAAGAAATACCATGGAAACACAAGGTTAGGAGATCAATGGTGTGATATCCAGTTCAAAATCTTCTTA